>OX439386.1:1790117-3102630 GCA_949319315.1 Zelleria hepariella | reverse complement strand
GCGCTTTTTTTTTTCTACTCAATTTGTAGACTGCCAGCACCCAAACAGCCAAATTCTAAATAAATACTTTTTGTGCCTGACTTTTGAGTTCTATTTTTGAAACAAAACTCGACATTAATGGATTTTCATACAGTTTTTCTGGCCGCAAAACACGACATTAATGAAATTCCATACAACTTTTCTGGCGCCTAATCAAAGTAGCCCGCAAGTCCTCCTTTGCTCAAAGAAGGTTGTCGAATTAATGACCACATTACGAGCTTTTTTGAGTAAAAACACTTTCAGGCCCAGTTATGAGCCCAGCGTTATGTTCTAAAATGTTAAATCCCAAAACAAAACAAAAAAACACAAAATTTCAACAAGTAGGTAACAAGTCCAAGTGACAGATGTCAAAGTAAAACATTTTACAACCCCTGTTTGATTTAGCTCATATAAAAAAAACTCCAGCCAAGCCAAGATAATTATGTTTTTTTGGAGTCATGAACTAGCGGTGCCGCGGGCACAAGAAAATGTAGAAACTAGTTGTTTGTCTGTTCTTACTTCACAGCCTATGTGGCTCATATTTTGTCCTTTGCTTGTCATAAGATTTTTACTGTCAGTTGTACAGCCGTTTAGAAGTTAATGTAAAAAAGTATAATTATTCTTACTACCCGTTGTCCTATTACGCGTTTTCCCGTAGAAATGAATCATTTTCCCGCGGTAAAAAGTAGCCTATGTTCATCAGGGATAATGTCGGCTTCTAATGGTAATAGTTATTTGTTATGCAAGAATGCAAAATTATTGTTTGCGGCGAGTGCTTGTATTGAAAACCGAGCTAGCGAAGGTTTCTAAAATTGAGCCACGAGCGTAGCGAGTGGTTCAAAAAAAGAAACCTGAGCGTAGCGAGGTATTCAGAAGCACGAGACGCAAATAATATTGCATTCGTGCGAAACACAAAACTTTTCATCTCACAGAAGCGAGGAAATGACTTTGTTAGCCAAGCGGGACAAACTCTATAGACAATTATTTACAGGCAAAACAGGTGAGTCAAATAAGTTCCTTTTAAAAGCATATTTTACTGTAGTTACGGCTGCCGCACTAAAGTTTTGAGCTTCGTTGGTATTAAAACCATTCGTTTTATTAATAATTTCCTGAAGTTTATTTATCCAGACACAAAAGTAATGTAAATAAAAGAATGTTTTTTTTCCGGGTGCATTCAGAACTTATACCATATAAATAAAAAATTTGTAGGAGATAAAAAATGAAATTAGTAATATCGTTTGAAAAAATGTATTTAACAAACCAAAACATAATTATCTATTTGATAAAACAGAAGCGCAGCATTTTTTTTATTTACTGGTATTTAAAAATAAATAAGTGTACAAAATATTGAAAAGACTATAAGAAGAAACCGCGTTTCTGAATGTTCTATTCCGTGACTTTACCTTTTTAAAAGATGCTTATGCACCATTTACACTCACAGTTTTGTATAGAGAATGGGCACGAACAATCGCTTTCGCTGAAATACGCGTTTAAACGAACTATGAATGAGGTTTTATTTTCCATCGGGATCTGGCATCTACTTAAACGGCCAGTGTTTTTTTCTTTTTCAAAACCATAGGGCGCGGGAAAGACTGTCCCGGCGTTGCGTTCAAATTTCGAAGCGCACAAAAGTTCAGATAGTTTAAATCCGGCCTTTACACGATCGTAAGTTACTAGTAACAGCAAACTTTCCGAGCGTGGGAGATGAAAAATATTTTTTCAAATCAGTCCAGTAGTTTCGGAGCCTATTCAATACAAACAAACAATCAAATCTTTCCTCTTTATAATATTATAGTGCAGATGTAGATTAGTGTAGATAGTGTATGTAGATGATGGTGCACATGGCTACTTTAGCAGGTAGAGGGCGCGAGGGGTGTGGAGTGTAAAAATCATTATGACTGTAGTAATACGTCAGAAGGTTCGACATAAACTGATTTATTTTTAATACATGGCAATAACAATAATAGTACGGAAGCCGACCGCATGATCTTCACGTCACTTGATACAAAGATAAGCTCTATGGCTTCAAATAGAAAAAGTTACGCTGAGCTCGAATCAATCGGTCTTATCACTCTGAATTGGCCGAAAGGTCGAAAAAAAGGGCCACTTCCGGTGCAAAAAAACACCCGATTTTACGTGATCTGATACAAGAATGAAACTGGTGGCTTCAATTAGAACTTCTTTTGGAGAAGCAGAAAAACCAAGTCTGTCAGCTCTGGAGTGGCCGGAAGTACCTGACAGACGCCCTCAAAGATCACGATTTTGCTCCAAATTTACGTGATCTGATACAAGAATATGACTGGTGGCTTCAATTAGAACTTCTTTCGGAGAAGCAGAAAAACCAAGTCTGTCAGCTCTGGAGTGGCCGGAAGTACCTGACAGACGCCCTCAAAGATCATGATTTTGCTCCAAAATTACGTGATCTGATACAAGAATGAGACTGGTGGCTTCAATTAGAACTTCTTTCGGAGAGGCAGAAAAACCAAGTCTGCCAGCGCTGGAGTGGCCGGAAGTACCCGACAGACGCCCTCAAAGATCATGATTTTGCTCCAAATTTACGTCATCTGATACAAGAATGAGACTGGTGGCTTCAAATAGCCCTTGATTAGCAGAAACAGAAAAACCAAGTCTGCCAGCTCTGGAGTGGCCGGAAGTACCCGACAGACGGCCTCAAAGGTTGATGGGGACTACTACATTTACTTCATCTGGTACAAAAATTTAATAAGTTGAAAATGTTCATGTTTAAATAAAGGTTGTCTGGTAGATACACACTGGATCAGTCAGTTAGTAGAGTGGAGACTCGGACCTGGAAGTGTTCGCCAGAAGGATGTTACTTAGTGACCCGACCACAAGGATCGTTTTTGACATTCTCGGATAGAGATGGGCGGTGAGTAAATACTAAATAGTATTTAATGATTCGGTAAAGAAAATATGAGTATTTATTCGTTATTACTCGTTTTTACTGAGTATATACCCAAAAGCAAGAGTTAATACTTTTGTATGTACTTTTGTTGTTGGTTTACAAGGGCAGCACCATTAACCGTTAAAGCTACAGGAAAACTGTCGGAAAAAAAAGTATTTGAATTGCGGAAATATCATGAATGGCATTTACAGATTTTTAAAAATATATACAGGGTGCAAGTAAATTGGTAAATTTCACCAAACTTATTTTTTCGTGCCATATGATTTTGTTTCTAGTAAATAAGGATCAAAAGCCATGGTCAAAACATTACAAATATAAAAAATCTAAATAAAACTTAAACTTAAACTTTCCATTATACAGGGTGGCGCGTTGAGGCAGCACCATAAACCGTTATAGCTACAGAAAAACTGTCAGAAAATAAAGTCATCAGATTGCAAAAATATTACGAGCGGCATTTACAGATTTTGAAAATTATAGTCAGGGTGCCAAAAAATTTGCGATTTTGACAAAACTTTTTTTTCGTGCACATTCGATTTTGTTTCTTGTAAGCATCCAAAATAATGGTGAAAACACTGGCAATAATAAAAAAAAAACCATTTCCATTATACAGGATGGCGCGTTGAGGTAGCACCATTAACCGTTATAGCTACAGAAAAACTGTCAGAAGAGAAAGTCATCGGATTGACTTTAATTTTAAATAACGAATAAATTTTAATTTATTAACATCTTTAAAAATTATTAACATTATTATTAATTATACTGTTTAGCATTATGTACTTATAATATGTGCATGCCTTAAATAGGTTGAATGTGCTGAGCTTTTAAATATCAACTATTTTAACATCTGAAATGTAACTACCACGTTCAAAGCAATGTAAAAAATATTTATGATGAAACCAGAGTGTAAAAAAAATCGGAGTGTGTGGACTTAGGTCTTTACAGAAATGACAGTCATCAATAAAATTAGTATAGTGCCAACATATTAGATGTTCATCTGTCAATTTGGTGCTGGTTGTCTGTTCCTTGATCGAAAAGAAAAAATGAAAAAATACCCCTTACAATGTGTTTTAGACACGAAGTTCAGAAAAATGGTAAAAAACGATACAAGTATTTAGCACCGTCCGCTTTTAATTTTTTTTTCGATTGCATCGACCAGTATAACTGAACCAAAGCAACAAGCACGCAAACTGGGATGCTTTTTGCGCTTTCGTTCCGTGGTCGGTAAGGTACACGGCCACGGAACCCTGTCAAAACAGCCTGACCACGGCGTTGTCTATTTGTCTATACAAAATAGGATTCATGGCCAGGCGGGCCTGTAACTTAAAATTTCTCTAACTTTGTCATTTCGTTCAACCTACCTCAAAACTCACGAATATGACTATACTCATATTCGTGAGTTTTGAGGTAGGTTGCAAGGACAGCCAGCACCATTAACCGTTATAGCTACAGGAAAACTGTGAAAGAAGAAAGTCATCGGAATGCGAAAATATTACGAATGGCATTTACAGATTTTGAAGAATATAGGTAGTTAGGTATAGAGTGAAAGTTTTTTTTTAAAACTTATACTTTCGTGAGCATTGCACATTTTTCTATTAAATCACGGTTTTACTCACGTCGGTGAAGCCGACTAGTGAGTAAAACTGTGATTTAATAGAAAATTGCAAGAAACGTTGTTTTTTTGGCATAATTATTTTTACGTGCCATTCGATTTTGTTTATTGTATTGATCAAAAGTTACTATCAGACCAGCCATGGTCAAAACATGCCAAGTGCGAGTTGAACTCACGCACCGAGGGTCCATGAAACCATTTTTTTTATAGGATGGCTGCACGGAATCTTCGTTTCGTGAGTCCGGCTCGCACTTGGCCGGTTTTTATTTATATTGAAACATAGGATCGATACAAGCGATGCTCTATAATCACCAACTCACAAGAAAATGTAGAAACCAGTCGTTTGGGTATTTCTTCTTCAGCTTATTTAGCTCATCTTTTTCCTTTGCTTGTCATTGATGTGGTATACAGACCTTATTGTTATTGCCATGTATAAAAAATAAATCAGTTTATGTCGAACCATCTGACGTATTACTACAGTCATAATGATTTTTACACTCCACACCCCTCGCGCCCTCTACCTGCTAAAGTAGCCATGTGCACCATCATCTACCTACACTATCTACACTAATCTACATCTGCACTATAATATTATAAAGAGGAAAGATTTGATTGTTTGTTTGTTTATTTGTATTGAATAGGCTCCGAAACTACTGGACTGATTTGAAAAAATATTTTACTTTTTACCGCGGGAAAATGCTTCATTTCTACGGGAAAACGCGTTATAGGACAACGGGTAGTAAGAATAATTATCCTTTTTTACATTAACTTCTAAACGGCTGTACAAGTGACAATAAAAATCTTATGACAAGCAAAGGACAAAATATGAGCCACATAGGCTGTGAAGTAAGAACAGACAAACAACTAGTTTCTACATTTTCTTGTGCCCGCGGCACCGCTAGTTCATGACTCCAAAAAAACATAATTATCTTGGCTTGGCTGGAGTTTTTTTTTATATGAGCTAAACCAAACAGGGGTTGTAAAATGTTTTACTTTGACATCTGTCACTTGGACTTGTTACCTACTTGTTGAAATTCTGTGTTTTTTTGTTTTGTTTTGGGATTTAACATTTTAGAACATAACGCTGGGCCCATAACTGGGCCTGAAAGTGTTTTTACCCTTGGTGTACCTATCAATATCTTATTAATGAATTTTTTTGTTACTCATTGTGTCCAAAAAATACATTCCGTACAACAGTCCCGAGTAATGGATTAAAGTGGTCATAAAGTCCACAAAAATCCATCAATGGATCTTTTCAATGGATTTTCGTGGACAAAGGGCACTTAACCAGTAAACAAGATAGTGCGGGGGCCAAAACAAATCATTTTGTACAGATATAAAATTACAGTTAAATCTACCGTGTAGGTGCATGACTAGACAGAACAAAAAAATACCATTTTACGTGTTCCAAGTAGTCATACATGGATGTAGAACTAGGCGGTTTTTTTTTTCATAGTAGTCATACCTGTAGAACTAAGTGTAAGTTACGAAGTATCTTTCATAGCCTGAACAGGTAAGATGGTGATACTGTACACCATACACCAAAATCCTGATCTTTGAGGGCGTCTGTCGGGTCCTTCCGGCCACTCCAGAGCTGGCAGACTTAGTTTTTCTGATTCTGCTAATCAAGGGCTATTTGAAGCCACCAGTCTCATTCTTGTATCAGATCACGTAAATTTGGAGCAAAATCGTGATCTTTGAGGGCGTCTGTAGGGTACTTCCGGCCACTCCAGCGCTGGCAGACTTGGTTTTTCTGCCTCTCTGAAAGAAGTTCTAATTGAAGCCACCAGTCTCATTCTTGTATCAGATCACGTAATTTTGGAGCAAAATCATGATCTTTGAGGGCGTCTGTCAGGTACTTCCGGCCACTCCAGCGCTGGCAGACTTGGTTTTTCTGCCTCTCTGAAAGAAGTTCTAATTGAAGCCACCAGTCTCATTTTTGTATCAGATCACGTAATTTTGGAGCAAAATCATGATCTTTGAGGGCGTCTGTCAGGTACTTCCGGCCACTCCAGAGCTGACAGACTTGGTTTTTCTGCTTCTCCGAAAGAAGTTCTAATTGAAGCCACCAATCTCATTCTTGTATCAGATCAATTCAGAACACGTAAATTTGGCCCAAAACCTGATCTTTGAGGGCATCTGGCAGGTACTTCCGGCCACTTTAGAGCTGGCAGACTTGGTTTTTCTGCTTCTGCGAATCAAGGGCTAATTGAAGCCACAAGTCACATTCTTGTATCAGATCACGTAAATTTTGAGTAAAATCATGATCTTTGAGGGCGTCTGGCGGGTACTTCCGGCCACTCCAGCGCTGGCAGACTTGGTTTTTCTGCTTCTCCGAAAGAAGTTCTAATTGAAGCCACCAGTCTCATTCTTGTATCAGATCACGTAAAATCGGGTGTTTTTTTGCACCGGAAGTGGCCCATTTTTTCGACCTTTCGGCCAATTCAGAGTGATAAGACCGATTGATTCGAGCTCAGCGTAACTTTTTCTATTTGAAGCCATAGAGCTTATCTTTGTATCAAGTGACGTGAAGATCATGCGGTCGGCTTCCGTACTATTAAAAGCAACAAATTTAGCTCAGTGGTGGTTTTCGCAACTGGTAAGTCTTGGACAACTCCTGGTAATAACCTTGAAGCGTTGAAAACAGCCTTGTCGTTTGAGGTAGCTCCGCGAGATTACCTTCAGCTCTTATTTTGGAAATCCTTAAGAGCTCTTAGCTGTTACAGTTCTGAAAAGGAAAAACATAATACTTTCAAGTAATTTCCTAACGTCAGCCATATTTAATATTAAAAAATGTAAAAAAAACGAAACAAAACCAATATTTTAATTAAATAAAGCGTAATCAAATACCATGCGCTACACGATTTATAATATATATTTTTCATATGAATAGTAGTTTGATTTCTGATGTGACTTACCACCGATCACCAATTTTTTTTATTTTATTTTATTAAAAAATATCCGAAATGTTTAACTTATGAAAGGCCCGTCTTGTATACAGCACTATTATCGTAAAGTTTCACGATGAAGTGCCAATCGCACTATATTTTGATTATTTCCTGACTTTACCAAGCTACTTATTATTTTTATAAACACTTTGCTTATCTAGCCATTTTGAAAGATGGCCGAACGAAAAAGGAATGACGCCATTGTAAATAAGTATTTGAATCTGAGTAAAAAATCTTAAACAGAAGCTATTTAAAACTTGTAAGTCCTGGAAAGGTATTCATATCCATCAAAAAGGTTCTAAGTTGTCATAGAGTTACATCCAAGACTAATTTAGAACTTATAAGTTGTCTTGCAAGGTTATAATAACGTTAAATTAAGGTTGTGAAGGTTGTATTTAGGTTCTATGCAAGTAGTTCGAAAGGTTCTGGATTTGAGCTATAGGTTGTGCTGTAGCTCTCAGAAAGGTTCTAAAACCGGGGCCCTTTTGGCACTCAGAAGGTAATTACAAGGTTAATATAACTTTATTGAGAGTTATAAGACTTACGAGCAGATTTCCATACAAAGGTTCTAGAACCTGTTCAAAACCTTTCTACAACCTAAAATGTTACTTGGGAGAGCAACTTTAACTATTAAAATCCCAATTTACGAAATATTTTGTTAAAACGCTGCCCCTGTGGTGTTTATAATCTAGTTATTCTTTATCACTCCACAACCAGTCCAACTTTACCATGTCGGTCGGTAACTTTTAAGTGTGGATTCACACCAACTGCTTGCTAGCATGGTTTTTTCGGCTGTCGACCAGTCAAAACTTCATACCTTGTGTTTGAGGAGGTGGAAGAACCTTGGTTTGGCCTCTCGGTATGTAAATCCGGTAACCGATGGGCTCTCGGCTGTATAGGAGTTATCAGGGGGAATGTGCCTTTCACGGTGTTCGCGTGGAAAGAGCCAAGCCAGATTATGGCCCCCGCTTTGCTGAATGCGTTGTGAAGAGAGCTGATGGGTCGCATTAATTGCTGATACATACGTTAGTACAACCTCTGTGTCCTCTGTACCTTTGTAGGTGTTTGCGGCCTGCGAATTTCTGAAAGAACTTTACTCACGGTTGAAACTTGAGCCTTGTTCCTTGACAGACTGTCCTCCATGAGATTAAAGCAACCTGGGAGATGCTCGGCCGCTAGGTCTATTTTCCTCTGATTCAGTAGGCGAGACAGGTTGTTTAGTCGGTTTTGGTATGCATTCAGACTGTTCTCCCCTCGTTTCGAATTTAATCAAATAAAATAAAAAGGATACAAAATATGGATGCAAATCTGAAATAAATTGAATTGAATTGAATTGGCCACACATGGCGGTTCTCAGATTGCAGAGTAACGTGTTTTCTCTTCCACTGATCCTTAAATTGACGCATGGCCCAGATTATCGCGAATATATCCTTGCATTGTCAATTTGGCTGCGGTTTAACTCGTCTGCTGGCAAGTGGTCTTCTAGTTGGGATACCCAGTCCGCGGCATATGTGGCAGATATGTTCTATGACGTCTAGAGTATGGAGCTTCTCATGAGAGTCCCTTAGTTGTTGAAAGCCACCAATTGATGTCGAGTATTATCTACCTGGAGACGATCTCTCGGGATCTGACTTGGCTAGCATAGTTGAGCATGCGTAGTAAGGCTGGCATTCTTTTAATGCTGGTGACGTGCCTTTAACCTAGAATCATACCTTCTTTTGAGGAAGAGACTAGAGGTTCATAGCTGTATTCGAATCAATGTCCAGATAATGTAGCCCTTCATTAGGCTTTGCCGCATAATTCTCTTGGTGTCTGGTCCATCTCGCTATTTAGCAGTCTTTCCAGAGGTGCTGTTTCGATTGATTAGCTAAGAAACCGGCGATGGCACCTTGGATCGTGAAGGTAAGTTGATGAAAAGGGACTTACTTCCAGTTTGTCTAATCCGGTAGATATTTCCAGCACATTCTGTTCCAGCTGAGCGTTGATTAGTATAGTCGTACCTGGTGACTCGCGGCTGTTGAAGCGCCGCTGACAACGCAGTGTTGACGGGACAAGCACTGGCTGGGTAGGAGGTTTCCGCAGTGTTGACAGGACAGACACTGGCTTTGGATGTGACTGGATTGCGCAGTGTTGACAGGACAAGCACTGGCTTGGAGCTGAGTGGATTGCAGTGATGGTAGGACAGGCACTGACTTTGTGTGCGACTGGATTGCGCAGTACTGACCGGTCGTGCGCTGGCTTCGAGGTGAATGGATTGCATTGTTGCCTGGACAGGCACTGGCTTTAGATGTGGCTGTATTGCGCAGTGTTGACAGGTTAGGCAATGGCTTGGAGATCAATGCGTTGCAGTGTTGACGGGGGACAGGCACTGTCATTGGATGTGATTGGATTGCGCAATGTTGACAGGATATGCACTACCTTGGAGGTGAATGCATTGCAGTGTTGCCGAGAGACAGGCACTGTCTTTGGATGTGACTGGATTGCGCAGTGTTGACAGAATATGCACTAGCTTGGAGGTCAATGCATTGCAGTGTTGCCGGGGGACAGGCACTGTCTTTGGATGTGATTGGATTGCGCAGCGTTGACATAATATGCACTAGCTTGGAGGTGAATGCATTGCAGTGTTGCCGGGGGACAGGCACTGTCTTTAGATGTGACTGGATTGCGCAGTGTTGACAGAATATGCACTAGCTTGGAGGTCAATGCATTGCAGTGTTGCCGGGGGACAGGCACTGTCTTTGGATGTGACTGGATTGCGCAGTGTTGACAGGACAAGCACTGGCTGGAGGTAAATGGCAGACGCATCCCTGACATCACTGCCAGGTTGGCCTACGGAGCCTGATAACGTTCTGCCACTGCCTCCGATACGCTCAGAGGCAGCCTCCAATTCCATGGACCACGGTAGAGGTGGTAGGTCATCATCATCATCATCATCATCATCATCATCATCATCATCATCATCATCATCATCATCATCACATCATAATCATCATCATAAATTCCTGTTCTCCCTAATCAGGGACGTAGCGCTGTTAAAACAGTTTTCCATTCTGGCCGATGTATAGTTAGGTAAGTAGTTATTTAGATTTTCTATTGTCACTTAACTGTCCTCTCTGAACGGTTTCATATTGTAGGATTTGAAGCACATGCAATCTGAGCTGTTTTCTTGGACTTCGTCGTTGGACATTGAACCATGGTGAGGTATGTCCGCTTCCCGATAACACTCACCCTTAACTACTTTGGTCGTTGGACTTCGCGGCGCTGTTGTCGAACAAGTGCTCCGCGCTTGGAATCTTCTTGCGCAAACCTTGGTGCAAGTTCTTGTTCGATAAGTTTGCTAGAATAAGTTCCCGCAGAGATACTCGGCGCGCTTACCACGAATAATCTGTGTTACACACTAGGTAACCTTAAAGTACCTAGGTGTTTGGATTTGTTACCAAAAGAGATATTTTGTCATAAAATAACTGAAGGGGTTCGTTCCGTCCCAGGCGCAGCCTACAATTTCTTGCTAAAGCTGTTAGAGAAGATCTTGTAGCGTAAATAACATATTGGAGGTCACAGCATAGGGTCTTCCAGCGAGCGCCATGCTAACCTTGCGCTTTGTAAGTTGCCAAAGTTCGTTGGTCACGTTGTGCTCCACAAAACCAGGGCTAGTACCTATTGTTAAATGCATGAACATGACGTAACTTATCCAGTTGGGATTATTGAACTTTTGCAGCTCTTCCGATCGTTTGACGTGAAAAAGGTCGAAACGGAGGGTGTTAGGGTCCTTAAGAGTTATGTAACTGGACCTAAATCACGTGAGAATATTTTCGGCAAAAGCAGCCGGGCGAGTAGAAAATAGGAAGCAGATGAAATATCTTGTTGTGGGGTAGACGGACAAGATTTAATAGCGGTCTGCCCACTATGGTGCAACGAACAAGATTTGTCGCAATATTCATCCGGTTCAAGAAGTTTTTGAAAAATTTTCTGTCCAAGGAAATGTTTGGTTCACTTTACCTTAATTTCCGTGGTATTCTCGCTGCTATCGGAACTTGTAGCGTGTTTTCTCGCGCTCGTTCGGCGCCTCGGCGGCGCCATGTCCGATTTTCCGCCGTTATTACTCACACACGTGGCACGATCACTGCTTTCTTGATCACTAGCCACACACAGTAACTTATACTTTGTCATCACTGAATTTAATTTTTACACTTTTAGATAAAAAGGTATTTAAAACTTTAATTTCAAAGAATTTAAAATAATAAATTGAAAAACTAGCAGAATTTCTGCTTAGATGTTGCTAGTTCGAAAGTAAAAGACGCTATGAAGCCACGTTGAACGGACTCAACCCCAGGTGACAAATATGGCGGCAACAGGAAGTAAGTCAAATCTGTTACCAATAATATCAACCGGAAACGGACTCTGATTGGAGAATAGCTAAACCGGAAGTGACGCTCTCTCACTTAGATGCTATGCATCGTCACATGCCGAATAATACAGATTTAGCTTATTATTAGCTTTAGACGATCACGTATAAGACGTTCTTTTAGTTGGGTTTGGACGAAGTTATGTCGCTTTCTTTCGACAGAGTAGTGTCCCCGGTCGCGCATGTAACGTCCAATATATCTTGAGCTAGATGCACAGCCTTCAAGTTGCCATAATCCTTCTTGAGCTCCTTTTCAAACTCTTCATATTCAGGGTCTGCGGCGCTGAAGCTTTCAGTGGCTTGCGGTACGTTGAAGATATTTTTCATGACGAATTTGAGCACCCTACGGACGTTCAGTAGTTCTTTTCGGAGCTTATGGATCAGGATGCATCTGTGTTCGTACATTGTTTTGAGTTTCTCATTCTCTAACCGCAAGGATAGAATGTCGCTTTGGGTGTCGGCGTCTCTTTTGTTGGCGGAGTCGAGCTGCTTCTTTAGTTCTGCGACGATGGCACCAAATCCTTTGCGAGTCATTTCTAGCCGCATCTGAGTTTTGTTCATTTCATTTTTAAGGTTTTGATTATCTTCGGCTAGTTTTGTGAGCGTCGCGTCGTTGTGTTTGGAAGGTGCGTGGGTTCCATTGGAGTTGTGAGACCTTCGCTTGTCACTCTTCGCGACATCCTTGACGATTACTTCTACGGCTGTGGTATTGTTTCTAAAGACTTCGTACGCTGTCTCAGAGTCGTTGGCCCTCATTCTGTTCGAGGAATGACTCCTTACGGAAGGACATGGTGACTGTGCCATTGCTACTGTTTATTGTGAAGTATTTATAAGTACCTACTTAGGGTAAGTACCTTGGTTGGCGAGTCAAGTTACCTTTAGCAAAAGTTGCTTATAATTAATTCACGTGCATTTTAATTAAGTTAGAAAATACAAAAAAGGTAGGCAAAAGAGTAGATTTTTGTGTTTTGACTTGGTTTTGACGTTTTGTTTTTTGACGGAATAATTTTCAACAAAAGAAAAACTTGTCTGTGCATTAATGACTAAAGAATAACGAAAGAAGACTTATTAGACCTCTTTAGTCATTGTCGTGCTAAAAAGTGGGAAAGTTGGTTTCTCATCTTCGCAGAGAACGTCTTGCCCATCCCCACTAAAGATCTCAGTTTACCATACTGAAGGTAGTAGGTAGTAGGTACCTACGTGTAATATAATATTCCTTGGCCCTTCGGAACGTGGCGCGGGCTAACAAGGCGGCAATGATCGATCCACTTTGTCCCGTGCACGTTTCCAATAAGGGCTAATCAATCAAACACCCGCCGGTAACCGAACCGTGACCCTACGACCTTCGACGTGACACGAGCCCTCGCTCCGCACTAGGTAGGTATAATCCGCGCGCGATGAGAATGGGATGGAACACGATGGAACCTTGTCAAAGTCAATCGAAAACATACTTTATTTTACTTTGACAAGGTTGCATCGACGCGAGTTTGCTTACCGCGCGCGTCTCAGTTCCAAAAGGTTGCATCTCATTCTCATCCCGCGCGGATTATCCCCAAGACAAGAAGGCTGTGCCAAGACTGTTCCCCAAGACAACAGCCTTCCCAAGAGACAAATTATTTTAGTTTGGGGTTCAGAGTTATACAATGTGTTACAAAAGTACCTAACTCTTTTTACAGGGTAATAGCACCCGGTGATAGGGATCACAACATAAATTTTTTTTTTGCTCTATGACGTTCCGTTAATTTTTTAATTAATAAAATGTGAACGATGTGACGGGAGAAAAGTATTTTTTAAATATTGTTTTCGTTGACTTTCACAATGTTTTAACAACTCAAAGCTATGTAAATTCACCTACACGCACAAAAATATTTTTAATTTTGCGCTAATAACAAAAACAAAAAAGCTATGATTTTTTTTTTCAATTTTGTGGTTATAAAAGAAAAATTGATTTTTTCAACTTTTTTTTACAGTTTTGACATTCTGTTGACCTACTGGTCAACCTACTGGTTACACCCTGTAAAAAGAGTTAGGTACTTTTGTAACACCTTGTATAAAAAATATTTGATTTGATTTGATTATACATGTACCTCAATCGCCTCTGGCACGCTTGGGAGCTCGGTGCCCCGTCTAAGCAGGTAGGTACTTGGTTTTCGTCGATGGCAATACCTAATAATTTGAAACTACCTACTCATAAACATACAACGACGTGTTTCCCAGTGACACAGATTTCCACTAAATGTAGGTAGAATAACAGACGTGCCTACATAATATGCATATGCACGGAGACTAAACTAGGCCACGAGAGCAGCAATATGCACTATTAGAAGGTTGACATAAATCAGGCTTATTTGTGTGTGTCTGCTTCGAGTTTGACGCTCTCTTTCTCGAACCAGACAGACAGTGAATTTTTCACGTGTTTTGATCACTGAAGGTTTATACATAAAATCCTAATTATCTTCTAAGCAGGAACGGGTCGCTAGTACTTCTTTTTTCTTATTTATTAGTAAAGTTGTAAGTTCAAAGCTCGATACACATGTCTTTACCGCTCTGTTGCTCTGCAAGGCTAGCACGTAGAGACCACGTGGCAGTGGGGTGGGGAAAGCCTACAGGCTACGTCACCCAGCGCTGCAGCCCGCGTAGTATGGCTGGGTTAGATAGAGCTTATCCATGGGTTTATTAATCTAGCTATCCCGGTCTACGTCAAACAATAGTGAGATGCACTTAGTACCCCCTTATGTACTGCCTAAACCAGCCTTATGCTACGCCTGCGTGTTTCCGGAGGGGCGAACGCGTAGGTAAGAAAATGCTTTAAACGCCAGCAGAAAAAGAACGGCCAACTATGTCGAGTCCACTACTCTAGTCTAGTGCGAAAAACGATAGTGCGATAAACGCTTTGACGGCACTGCCTGCCTGACGACACACACACAACGAGTATTTCCCCCCAGACAAGGGCGTCGCCAGCCGATGGCGCAGGGGGGGGCAAGTTGACTTTACCTACTACAATTCATACTTTCCTCATTCTTGTAGGTAAAGTCGACAGCACATGAAGCTTTTCACTTGTACTACGAGCCTTACATCTACAGCCAGAGCGTAGTTGAGCGTACGGAATATTGAGTGGAATTGGTGAATTCATTCGAGTTTCGACGTACGGGAATGATTTTTCAAGGCTTGAACTTCAAGCAAATTAACTCAAAGACTTAGGACTTTGGTTGCATTATATTTGGCAACTTTTTTAGAATCTCTAGGGGGGGGCAGTTGCCCCTCCCTGCCCCCCCTTGGCGACGCCCTTGCCCCCAGAGTATCTACCACACGAGCGCTTACGGGCAGACGTCACTGAAAGTGATAAGTTGGATAAAGAACCTTAACTAGAGGATACATTCCAGTCCAGACGTCCGGCAGACCTTTTTCGCACTCGGGGTAGCTACTCAGTTCCGCAGCCGCTAGTCGACCCACTGTTGTGAATATTATTGTGACGGGAGATAGGTACCCACTCGAGCAGCAGGACAGAGGCTCTCTCGGAATAATAAAGGGAAAACTGACTGAAACAACTCTGTGTAGTTACCTACCTAACGGATTTCTATAGAACTAATCAAATAGTGAGTTTAAACAAAACAGCACTTGTGCCAGTGGCGTAGCTACATAGGGACAAGGAGGGGCAATGTCCCGGGGCCCCCAAGCTTAGGGGGCCCCCTCGGACCATTTTTATATACCTACTTACCTATCTATATTTTGACTTGATAAAACCTTAAGACGCCATACGTCTCACAACTAGCGCCGCCAATGGAAAAAAAATCATATCCCTTTTTTTGGATGCGTTTTTAGCAAAAAACGCTCCTGCGATTTCTCAACGCGAGGCATAACTATTTTTAGGACCTAAGGTTTGGATTCCAGGATTGGATTTCCTACGAATGCAATCGATTCTCGCCAAAAGTGGCCACTTTTGGCGAGAATCGATTGCATTCTTAAGTTCTAGGATCTGGAATCCAAACCTTAGGTCCTAAAAATAGTTAAGCCTCGCGTTGAGAAATCGCAGGAGCGTTTTTTTGCTAAAAATGCATCCAAAAAAAGATATGTTTTTTTTCCATTGGCGGCGCTAGTTGTGAGACGTATTTCACCTTAACAGTTTAGTTGGGGTTTGTTTTTGCCCCAGGGCCCTTGGTTACCTAGCTACGCCACTGACTTGTGCCGAAATACTGAGCGTATTTTCGGCGTTAGGCTTTAGGCATTTCGCCGGAAATCCAGGGCTTACTTACATGAATAATTTTCTTATATTGACTTTGCCTTTCCTGTGTAGGTATGTACTACTGTACCTAGGCTCTAGGTCCACAGGGTAAGTAGGCTGTATTAACATTAACAAATTCTAACCATCCAGTCTGTCTAGTAAAGTGTGGAAAACCTATTCTGTCAGCGAGAGTTGGAAGTGTCTAATACCTACATATTAACGTATCTCGTTTTCATTGGGAGCCTTCAAAGTTTTGATATTGGGGCGGGGATGACATGCGCCCCCTTTATCCGGGCCTGGTTGAATGGCGAATCAATCGGCGGCGGGCCAGATGGCCGGTGACCGGGTGCATCGCTGCATAACCGGGCCGCGCCCCGGTCACCAGGTCACTGACTCCCTCCCTGGTGATGCGTCCCGCTTGGGGCTATGAGACGGGAGGAACCGACCCTATCGAGTTCGATACAATCACAGACTTATAAAAAACATACAATGCACTATCCTACTCTTGCGATCTACAAAAATGGAACAGAAAAAATCTACTGTTGTTAAATAATAATTTGGTGCAGGACTGAGTTTAAATACATTATACATACAAGGGAACAGCAGATTTTATTTTGCTCCATTTTTATCAACATAGTACCAGTTGTTTGTTTTGATAGGCTTCCTTAAACTTCCTCTATACAATTTGAGGGCACTATACTACCTATCTAAGTACATAGAGTCGAGTTTTCAAAGTTCTGTATTAGGGTATTCTATTCTAATACGTATATCACTGGACGCCATGCGAAGTCTAGTATAGAGCGATAAAAAAAGTGGACGCGGTGCAAATCTGTATGGGTCATAGTAAATGGACTGGACGCTATGCGAAGTGACGCTATGGGAACACATACTATATCCGGGCCTGGTTGCAGGGCGAAGCGGGCCAGACTGCCGGTGCCCGGGTGCATCGCTGCATAACCGGGCCGCGCCCCGGTCACCCGGTCACTGACTCCCTCCCTGGTGATGCGCCCCGCTTGAGGCTGTGAGACGTGCTACAGAACGATACAATCAAAGTCTGTGGATACAATGCTCTCTCCTATTCTTTCGATCTTTAAAAGAGCGGTACAATCAGAGGTGTATCGAGCCGTCCCTGTTTTAAATTGCTCCCCCTGTGTTGTTAGGTGCTTGATTTCTCCCTCCTGCAAGCGTAGCATAAGACTGGGTTAGAGCGTATCCATGGGTTTATAACTCTAGCTATCTTATTCTTTTGTTTGACGTAGAGTGGGACGTAGACTTATGCTACCGTTGCTGCTCTTTTGATCTACATAGAGTCGAAGTTCTGTATGGGGGTTGGGTTAAACCGCGCCCCCTGTATCCGGGCCTGGTTGTAGGGCGAATCAATCGGCGGGCCAGACGGCCGGTGCCCGGGTGCATCGCTGCATAACCGGGCCGCGACCCGGTCACCCGGTCACCCGGTCACTGACTCCCTCCCACTACCGGGTGGCTGAGTGACACGCCCCGCTTGAGGCTGCGAGACGGGGCCAATCCTGGAGCTAATTCTAGCGACTGTCGCATTCGAGATTTCGCAAAGAAAACATTTGTAATCGTATGGGTAGGGTGTCAGTTTTCAGGCCAACAAGGGCCTTGATCAACAACCACCCGGGACCAACGATGTGCTTTCCGAAGCACGAAAGCTCTCAGCGCGTATCATATTCTCAAAAAAAAACCACTCACCTCAAAACAGTTTTATTTGCAGAAAAATAGCTCTTATTGAAATGAAAAAAAAATTTTTTTTGCCATATAATAATGGGAATTCTCACGGTGCTTATTTTAGAGAATGCAAGGGCTGGTCCGGTACCTATACATAAAATAATCTTTGAAGTTCATTTTCTCTTTCCTTCCTTTGGTTGCGTTAAACACTTACAACTAGGTAGGTAGGTAGCCTTCTAGTATTTATTGGTAACTATTAAAACTAGGTCCCTAAAGAGAAAGTACCTAAGCAACACGCTAGTAACCTATCTGTCGGTTTCCGAGTTGAGAAATTCACTGAGCAAATGGGTAAGTATCGTTCTGTCTCCGCAGATTTCTCTCAAAAGAGCGTGACAAAACGATACGTACTTAAGTATTTGCTTAGTCAAAATCTCAATTCAGAAACCGGGCCTATGTTTTCTATATAAAGGACCTACTTAAGTATGTAAACGCAATTTTAAAGGATTATAGCTCGAAAGCTCTCCGTGCTCCTGCAAATATGTATCGATAAAAGCATGGCAGTCTGAACTGCACCTTGATTGCTTTATTTTACCTAGGGCTACAGAGCACAACGCAATGATATTTGTACAGAGCACTTAACGATATTGGTAGGTAGCGTACCTACCAATGTCCCAGGCACTGCAGCGCCGAGTGGTCTTTTCACCCATCTAGTGTGAGTGAAGGTGCCACTGGACGCTGTATAAATCATCTCACTACGTAGATGCAAAGGCCTTAGTTTAGTAAGTAGTAGGTACCTACCTATTTACGTATAAATTATTTTCGTGTACAATAAAGAGTTTTCTATCTATCTATCTACATAGGTAAAACATTAACTATATTGGCCTAGTCCCCAGTATACCTACTTACAGTCAATTAATTGTGCTCTGCGTTACCTCACAAATCCTTTGTTAGGTGCTCAATTATTTGTAGAGAGATATCGCCCAAGGGCAAAATATTTAAATTAGGCCATTTGAAGTTGAGCGACTGGATCCACACGAGCGTTTTCCCAACCTGCATTATCACGGACGATTTCTATGAAAACGCTTTGAAAATGCGTTCATGTAAAATGCAACTTTTGTTACCTCGGACACTTCAGATACAGCGATGGGTGCGACGCTCAGCAGCAAAAGATGGATAGAGAGTGGAAAACCCTGACCATTTTGGTCTGGGAACTAAACGAAATATTCACCATACGACGGGCAGTTAATCTGAGAATCTGAGAATTTAAAGGATAAGTAGATACCTAAAAAACATTTTGTTTTCTAGGTATCTTGTACTTGTACTTACCCTGTACAATTGTACATGTCCCACTAGCTGGACAAAGGCCTTCTCTCAGAGAGAGAGTACGAGCTAAATCACCACGCGTGCTCAATGCGGGTTGGCGATTTTTGCGTTGAGGGTATAATTCCTCATACGCTCAGGTTTCCTCAGTCTACTTATCAAAATTAATAATGTACCGTAAACTGGGGTGAATAACAACATGTTTCAAGGTTTAATGCCATACATTTTTGCAAACCCGAGCTGAATCCTTCAAGTAATAACTTATAGATGCTAGTCTTGGATAGTTTTTTCGTTTCTAGTGACCCCAATATGTTTAACTATTTGTTTGAATAAATTGTCCATTAAAAGATTGCGTGTTGCAATTCAGACTTTGACTGGGGTCATTAAAAACGAGATATGGGGTCATTAGCAACAGTTTCAAAAAGTATAAGATGTGTTGTTATTGACCCCATAAGTCGTTGGTATTCACCCCACATGTCGTTGTTAGTGACCCCACATTTCGTTGTTAGTGACCCCATAGCGCGTTGTTAATCACCCTTTTGGCAATAAAATACTACCCTCTAATTTTAAGTGTACAGAAACTCCTAAAATACTCAATGTAAAGCTTATCTCTTTGTCGTATCCTGTTAACGATGAACAAAAGCCATAGAATACCACAGAAAAACTGATCTTGTTGCCCTTTTTCCTGCCGAAAACAATAAAGTTTTTTTCCACAAAATTTCGTTAGCAAACTGTCAGTTTCAAAATGGCCATTTTTTTTACTTACTTTGACAGCTGTCATCAAGTAGTGTTGTCAGAATAAATAAAAAAAGTATTGACCATAGACACGTAACTTTTTTATTGAACATTAGGCATAGATTTTGCTTAAAAATCTTTCTTTACTTTATTCTTGAAAGTGTTGTTAAACACCCCTGTAGTTGCAAAACACCCCAGATTACGGTAAGTTTTTCCTACATACTGAGTTGAGAAATTCGCTAAGCAAATGGGTACGTATCGTCCTGTCACGCTCTTTTGTGAGAAATCTGCAGAGACAGGACGATACTTACCCATTTGCTTAGCGAATTTCTCAATTCAGAAATCGGCAGATAGATTTTCTTAAAACGAATCATTCTGTCTTATCGCTTAGAGCGATCTCTTCCAGGCAACCTTTGGACGGACACTGCCGCCCCGTCGTTGTCATTTTCGAAAAAGCGCTCGGCAGAAAAGCGCTCGTCCAAAAAGGCACTCGTTCGAAAAAGGCGGGCGGCACTAATCCCTAGGTAATCTCTACGGCGAGACGTCATCGATCATGTCGCCATCTGGACGATCGATCCCGGATTTAATCAGCCGCCATCTGAGCTGGGAAGCCCCGCTGCCTATAGGTAGATTAGGCTTCCAAATAGGTAGGTACTGGCTTCTCTCCATCAGCCTTCGAAACGAAAGTAGCGAGGGGCCAGTGGCGTAGCTGCAAAGGGACAAGGCGGGGCAATGTCCCGGGGCCCCGAAGCTCAGGGGCCCCCTCAGACCGAGCTATTTACAGATAAAAACGGTAAATTTTAAGTCCTTGCTGTGGCGTAGAAAAGAGGTAAATTCGGTGAATTTGAGGGTGCGCTGCGCGCGTTTTTTTACATACTTAGTGTTTTGGTGTTATGAAACTATTGTTTAAGGGGTGAATTTCTCCGTTTCTTGTAATATTGTTTCTCGTAAATAAATTCTTCTATTCTATTATACTTATTCCGTTTTAGTCCAAATTTTTCCAGGCCCTTTTCAATTTCCAATTTTCAGAGCTAAGTACCATGGGGTATCCTAGACTGTGGCCGACCGCATCTAGTCAGTAGGGTAGGTAGAACAGTTGCCTCACAAACGTGTAGTTCAAGGTTTGAATCCAGAGGGCTAATTATGTAAAAAAAACGTAACTGGAAAATCTTATTGAAATGAAAAATATTTTTTCTAACAATAAATAATGGGAGATTTACGGTGCTTATTTTTTTAAATACAGGATCTATTGGAGGCTCCTTGTCGATACTACGACCTTGTGTGAAACGACTTTGTATAATTAATACGATGGAAACCCAGTGTCACCATAAACCAGCAGCGGGAAGTAGATACCGGTCGCAAAACTCACAAACGAGTCAGGAGGTGGAGTCGTAAACAAGGTTCTGCGCATGCGTCGAGGTCTAAGCCGATTTTCACTGAAGCCCTTTGAAATGAATTCGAACGGACGAAAAGCTTTAATGGATTTTTAAGTATACGTTTCGTACTGCACAATGCACACTGTAATACCAAGCTTAGAAGCATTGGTAGCTTCGTTTAGATTACCTACCTACCCTCCCTTAGATATTCCTGCTTATAATCACAGCATAAATCTAACTACCAATCACTTATTTTCAAAGCTAATACCTGCCCGTGTTGGGCGGAAAGTAATTGCAATTACAAATTACCAATTCCAACATCTACTTGGAATTCCAATTACCAATTACCCATTCTTCCAAAGTAATCTTATTACCAATTCCAACTACTTATTTCAAAGGAATTGGTAATTAGATTCCTTCAATTCCAACTACTTTTTAAATTACTGTTTCTACTTTGATATCAGATAACATATTCTGTTTACTTACGAAAAGATCATAGAGGGTCATGGACGATCATGTCAGGGGGTCTCTATCATGACACCCCAGCACGAATCCCCTGACCCCCTGACATCACCCCGTTGTTATGACCCCCCGGCTCGGCTCGGTTCGATTGAGAGAATATTTTAGCACATCAAAGGAGGAAAAGTTATTAGAAAAGTAACTGAACTTCGGTGCTACGACTTTGCTGAAAGCGCAATTTTATTTTTCCCTAAAATAAGTAGGTAAATACTATTTTTGTGGTGTAGTGTAGATACTAGAGGGCACGAAAGCGCGCCGCGCAGGCAGAACTGAAATTGTAGAAAGGCAAACTTTCAAAGAATAAGAAACGTTCAACGAATAAAAAGGATCGAGCTAAAAGTCGTAGAACACAAGTCGTTTGAAATCACATTTAGGGTGGTATTAATAGTCTGAGATGACCTACTTGAGCTCGATCTCAAGTAGGTGAACTCAGAAAAGTCAAATGCTAATGTAGCATATTAATAGACACTATCTTGTCATTGACATTGACATAGCCAAAGCTTCACATTAGCATTTGTCTTTTCTGAGACCACCTACTTGAGTTCGATCTTGAGTCGACGACTATTAATGCCACCCTTAGAAGGTAACGTGTTTGAGAAATAAAGCTATTTAAAAAATGCCCTGTATACCTATATACGTAGATAGTTACCTAACCTGGGCAAGCCTTACTCCACCTAAAACAATGTCCCAGGCACTGCAGCGTGTCTCTTCACCCACACTACAGGGTGCACTCTAAGTCAATAGCGAAACTTTAAGTAGGCTGTCTACTGATCACTACAAACAACTTGTACCAGGTGGCGAAAAAAATGGAGCGAAAAAAATATCAGCTGTTTCATACATTTGGCGCAGTACTGAGTCGACCTTTTGTATGGAACAGCAGATATTTTATTCGATCCATTTTTTTCGCCACCTTGTACAAGTTGTTTGTTGTGATCAGTAGACCGCCTACTTAAAGTTCCACTATTGACTTAGAGTGCACCCTGTAGTGTGCGTAAAGGTGCTACTGGACGCTGTATAAATCATCTCATTACGTAGATGCAAAAAGGCCTTAGTTTTTTTTAGTTACCCAACATAAATTAGTGAAGTCCTTCACAATGCCTATTTTTAGTACTATAAAAGGTACATAAAACTGTAACTTTTTCCGAATAAGGCGCAATTTTCAACAAGAGCGGGGGAGATTAGACCCGATGAGAAATCCAATCAACTCTAATCCGATTCTGGCTAAGCGATCCGCTCCAGATTACATTTTTAACCAGGGGGGTTACCCTTGACGCTATTGCGATCAAATTGAAAAAGTTTAAAAATTAATCTCTCTTAGGTAGGTAGGTAATCGTATGAGGTAGTGGCCACCCCTGGTGTCAGAGTTTTTAGGCCACCCAAAGGGTCTCTGACATGGCTTAACGATTTAATCTCTCTTTGAATTTGCATAGTAATGCTTTGATTTTAAATACTTTGTAATGTTTATTCAAAGGTAAGGCTGTTTTATTCAATAAAAACACAAAATGAGTCTTAATTTGTAAAATATAAAATTTTGTAAGTTGCGCCCTATTGCGGCCGTATTGGAAAAATGCGTCAAGGGTAAAGGAGCAGCGCAGGCCCAGGTGCCTCGGGATAAAATAACGACTTCATCGGACGCAGCACCAAATGTTACCGTAAGGCTGCATGTCCACCACAACGACACGACACGACAGTATATTTGGTCGGCGCCGAAAGCGAATTTTGTAACCTTTTAAATAAAAATCTTTATAGAGTTCCCTAGCACGGGTTAGTGCTTTAGAAAATACAAAAGAAACTTAACATAAATAAAGGAATGATGCAAAAAATTTCATGAGATAGAGATACTCGGAGATAGAAAACTCAAATAGAAAACATACCAAATTAGCTATTCCTAAAATTAGAAGTAAAAAAATGGCGGTCATGTCGCCAGAGGCATACCTATAGCTTCCAGAAAACCTTTGGATGTGCAGGACTGAAAGCGGAAACATTGGCAAGCAGATGCAATCAAATTAAATCAAAAAGATTTTGATAACGTTAAAAAATTCGCTCGAGACAGGACTTCAACCTGCCACCTCTTGCATACCGTGCAGACGCTCTACCAACAGTAGATACGAGTATATCTACAGCATCGACAGTTACTTGGCTCGGTAGCTCAATTGGTAGAGCGCCTGCACGTAATGCAAAAGGTTGCGGGTTCAAGTCCTGTCCCGAGCGAATGTTTTTACCTTACCCTAGCATGTGTTTGGTAGTGTTTTAGAAAAACTGCGCGCCTTCTACTTAGTATTGTTTCGCATACTACTACTACCTAGTATTGTTTCGTGACTCTTAGCGCCGTTTACAGTTTTAAGTCGATCAATATTCGTACAAAATATACAATCACCGATCGCCGTAGCTGTAACTTAATATCAATATAAAAAGCTAATTTAAACCCTATCTCTAGATTAATCTTCACACAAAAAGCGATATTTTAACCTTTTGTTAAAATAGTAAACTACTGAGTAAGTAAAAGGTAAAAAAAAATCTTCTCGAACTGAAATAACTCGAATCGTAGGTTGCAATTAAACCCCTTTTTTTAGTGTTAAGTACGTCAGAACTTTTTTCAAGGTGAACCCATTTTGATGCTTCCTTTTTTTGTTTTTTTGTTTCCCATAAAAATATGATGAAGATCTGATGAAGAACTTCGGAGATGGAGAACGGAACTGTTCGACGGACGGCAGCAAATAACTCGGAATCAGTACTGTGTACCTTTTCAACAGCAAAGTCGCACTTTTTTAAATTTTGATAATTTTATATTATTGATGTCCCTAAACCGACCCCAAGCTCTCTACCTGGCTTGGAAAACATCGACGTTAGAAGCTCCAAATACACTGAATGGACATTACTTATGTAGCTAATGGACTCCGGACTCCCGTAGTGGACTGAAAGCGCTGAAATCAAGCCCGAGAACGCCCGAGTGAAACCGATGAAACCCGAATGGCGAGCTTTCCTAACCAGTCGCTTTTCGACCTCCGCGGCCGCGTGACAAGCCTCTATACAGCCTTTTTACACCAACCTCCCACATGTGATTTTGAAAGTTTTTTTTTTCTAGTGAAGTGGCCAGTGTTTTTTGACCCTTCCCCTTTGGCAATTCGAATTCGAGTGTCGTAGTGATTTTTGCAGTTTTGCTTTCGACGAAAATGGGCTCACAGGTCTCGGCCCGTCGGAGATTGTAAGGACCTCGCGGCTGGTTAGTTATGTCCCTTACTATGCGTATTTATACGGCTTACTAGAGCGTATTATAACCTAAGTAGTTTCTATTGTTATAGTCTTTGTATCAGCTTCGCTGTCTATTCGTGACGAAAATAGCAAAGAATAACTTTTTTGTCTCTAGAAACTCAACTAGAAGAAATTTTACTTACCTACTTAGTTTATCAAATTAATAGGAACTTAAAGGTACATTCTCCATCACAATGAAGATTGCGTAGGTCGTGATAATTAAAGTTCCAATTGCACTTTTGGAATTTTATTAAAACTCTTTTAGTGATAATGTAGTCTTTTAGTACAGTATAGTCTTTTCTTTCATCAACCACCAAACTAGTCAATCTAGTTTTTACTTGGTTCGTTTAGTACTTCGTAGTATTTAGACGAATTACACTTTTGCCCGCGATTTCGTCCACGGGAGTTAGGAAGTTAGCGGATAAACAGACAGATAGTTGCGGAAAGCGAATTTGTTTTATACTATGCACATCTACGAAATTAGATGATTTATACAGCGTCTAGTGGCATCTTTAGTCACACTACACTGCCTCGGTGAAGTGACCACCCGAAGGCTGCAGTGCCTGGTTTTTTAGATGGAGTAGGCTTGTCTAGCAACTATCTACTTAACCGCGGAGACAACTGAGGGTTTCCTCACAATGTTTTCCTTAATAGCCAAAGAGCTGGTGCCAATTTGACTTATTTTATCGTAAAAGACTGGGAGTTGGTAGGCAATAGAGTAGACTTCGCCGAGTATAGAATTATTTTTTTTTGGTCGGTTTCGGTTCAAATTGTTTTTTTTTTACTTTGAAAGCGTGAATGTATGGGTTGAGTTTTTTTTGTCGTTTTAGGCTGGAAGTTTTTAGGCTGATTTAGACTCCGCTGATCAAAAACTAAACGCAAAATTAAATTAAAATTAACCAAAAAACATTACTATTCACAAAAAATACAAGCCTTCTAAGCCGGTGCCGCTGGTGAGAGTTCCCAGAATGCTGCCAGCTTTACCCCTTTATTGAGATTTAATTAGATACACATAAACTAATAATTGAAATTAAAAGAAAACTATAGGTAATATTCATCTTCGAGAATATTACCAAATAAGGCTTTAAAAGGGTAAAAAGGGTTTTCCCATGTGGAACAAGGCATAGAAGTCATAAAAGCTTTGATATTTAAATCGTACCGACCTGCATATTTATCCGCATCCGCAAAGAGATCGAGAGAAAATCTTCCGCACGCGCCTCCAACGCATACTCACACTTAACCGCTTGTAATAAGAGTCATGTGGAGCACATTTAGGTTAGATGATCTACACCTAACTACATAAGTTTCTCTCAGAGAAAACATGTGGACTGGTGATTTTCGCGTAATGAGCCGTTTTCAAAGAATTATTTAAAAGCAGTTCACAGATGGCGCTTACAGGTTTGGCCATAGAAGTACGGCTGTCAAAATTAATCTGTGCTAAGCGAAATTTGACAGCCGGCTCTTTTATGACTACGCCTGTAAACGTCATCTATGCTTTGAATTTGTTCTTTGAAAGTGGCGAATGAGCGATAATTTTCTTTTTATGTCATCGTAAGCCAAAACCAAAAGCAAGCCAAAAGTGGCGACTTAAAATTTTTGGTTTAGTGTTTAAATTCTATTAAAAATTTTAAGCCGCAACAAATCATGATGAGCTTTTTCTTGTCCTCAGGTTCCCGAAGGCCACAAGAATGTTCTCTCTATGTCGGCGATACAAAGATGAACACGGTAAGTATGATGATGAGATAGATGCAGAGACCACTCGGCGCTTGAGTTTCCAATAAAACTGGCAACAATATTCCTACTAGTTGTATGTATATAGTGCATCGCAATTTGACAATCCATATGTACAATACAAATATTTGCATTCGAAAGAGTGCACTTAAGGGTAGACAAGACGATAGCAACGTGGTGGGAAAATCAAAATTTTCACAGTTTTTTACATTTTGTAGCTAAACTAGCTCAGTTTAGCTACAAAATGTAAAAAACTGTGAAAATTTTGAATTTCCCGCCACGCTGCTATCTTCCAGCCTTAAGTATTAATTTGTGAGCAAACCGAACCGAAGCCGTAATTTCGTGCTTGTTTTCTCCAAGTGCACTTAAGTAGTAGGTATTTCTCCAATATTCTTACTAGCATAATGCCCGGCAATTTTACAACCCATATAAAAATAATTGCATTCGAAAGAGTGCCCTTAGTTGTGAGCAAACCGAACCAAAGCAGTAATTTCGTGCTTGTTTGGTCCGATCGTGGGGAGACGCGGGAGGGTTGGGCCAAGCCATTCATAAAACTGAGCTCGATCGATAGGAGAGTGGACCTCTGAGGGCCTAGCGCGAGTTTAATAAAGATACACAAGATTCAAGAGTCACTAGAGAGATACCTACCGAGGAAAGTCCGTCTCTATGCAGCTACCTGCAGGCTACACAACACCATACATTTTATGTCGAAAAAATTACAATATTTATTCAGAATATAAAGTGATATATTAATACTTACGATATTATTTCACCTACCGTCGATTAATTCTCTATTTTAAAAAAATTAAGGAGAGAGCTTTATTCCTGAAACACTTCAAGTTTAAAATGTGATTTCCAACATCTTTTGTTCTACGACTTACTAAAAGATAAAAGTGTGATTTAATTTTTCCATTAGACATTTCTTTTTGCAATTTTATGGTAACTTTTTTGGGTTGTATTAACAAATAGCAGATGCTGGAAAGGTGGTAGAGAGTGGACGAGCGAAAAAGTGCACCGCGCAGGCAACGCTAAAATTGTACAAATGCTAACTTATAAAGGATAATAAACGTTCAGTAAATAAAACGTATGGAGCCATGCGAAAAGTCGTGAAACAAAAGTTGTTGGAATTATATTTTAAAGTTGACGTGTTTCAGGAATAACCATTTAAAAATTACTGTGACTAGATAGGTAGTAGGTAGGTTGGTACGTTCGGAAATCGTGGACAAGGCCAAGGCCAATATCAGGTTACATAAAGGCGCACTCAGATGGTAAAGTCAACACAGATTAGCATAAAAGCAATATAGCCGCCATCAACCGCAAACACCTGGCGCGGAAAGTGCTATGAAAGCGTTGCGGGCGGAGGGCTACTGAAAAAATACAAAATTAACAAACTTAAAAAAAACCGACTTCACTGGTGAAAATTTACACTGTTTTGAAGCACTTATTCCGAGTGATTTGCGGCCGTCCGTTGAGGGGTTCGGTTCTCCATCTCCGAGTCCATTTGCTACATAATTAATGCCCATTCAGTGTATTTGGAACTTCTAACGTCGAGGTTTTCCAAGCCAGCCAGGGGGTCTACCGGCTAAGACGAAGCCGATTACCATTGGCGAAAATCGAAGTTCAATTTGTCAAAAATTTACTGGTTGGCAGTAAAATGAACTGGTTGGCAGTACGTTTTTCAAAAATCGAACTTCGATTTTCGCCAATGGTAATCGGCTTCATCTTAGCCGGTAGACCCCAGCTTGGGGTCAGGTTAAAGACATCGATAATACAAGATTAACAAAAAAATACCGACGTCACTGGTTAAAAGGTACACTGTTTTTAAGCTGTTGCACTGATTCCGAGTAATTTGAAGCTGTTCATTGACGAGATCAGTTTTCCATCTCAAAAGTTCTTCATCAGATCTTCACCTCCCGTGTGGTCCCATAAAAATAGTATACCCCGAGTATACCCGTAGGAAAAGTTAAGGTGGAAGATAGCAGCGTGACGTAAAATTCAAAATTTTCACAGTTTTTTACATTTTGTAGCTAAACTGAGCTATTTTTGTTCAGCGATTTTTCGTTCGCGGAAATAACAAAGTATTGTAAACAACAGAAGAACAATAATTCAGCCGATTATGTGTTCTGGTCTACGAAGCAGTGGCACTGCCCAAAAAACTTGTCGTAGACCAGAACACATAATCGGCTGAATTTTTGTTGTTCTGTGGTTTACAATAATGAAAAGAATACTTTGTTATTTCCGCGAACGAAAATAGCTGAACAAAAATAGCTCAGTTTAGCTACAAAATGTAAAAAACTGTGAAAATTTTGAATTTCCCGCCACGTTGCTATCTTTCCACCTTAAAGACAATAAACAGACCTGCTTTTTGAAGTCGGTTAAAAATTACACAGGTGTGCTCAGCTAAAAGTTTCTAGACTGAGACTTCAGTGTCTGGTGCACAAATGGGCCTGAAATCGATGTAATTGTAGTAAAGATTCAGTAATCTAAAAGGTCTCCGAATTAGAACCGAAACTCGTCGGCTACACTGACTAAAATAAAAGAAAGTAAGTTTCGAACCAACTGTTTTGTGAATATCGCGAAGAATTAAAAGCTACTCGTACTATTTATCGTGATTGTTTTTATGTTGTTGTTTTAAATAAACACTCAAAAGTATAAAGAACACTTTAGCTCTCTAGGCCCGCAGCTACATGTCATACCAACTACATGACATGTGACAAATCCATGCTGAAATACAACCAAACCATTTTTACAATATCCAACTCTTGCTATACTGTAGCGCTACGAGAAGCGTAGCACCCTCTACGAGTGCTACGAAGAGTCGTAGCAAAGCTTTGCGGCGAGTTACGACTCCGAAAAGTATCGGACTGCAAATAATTATATTATTTGATAGGGTTGGACGGACGGACTAATATGATCAGCCCTTCTACTCTTGATGCAATTTTTCATATATTTTTTTGCCCGGTCCCGGTTGACAGTTTGTTTTTTATAACCCAAAAATTTAACACTTTCTTGGTTATAACGAACTGTCAACGGCGCTCGGCCAACAAAATAACTGCCGGTTTCTGATTTGAGAGATTCGCTAAGCAAAGTACTTAAATATCGTTCTGCCTCTGCGGATTGCTCACAAAAGAACGTGACAGAACGATGCAAAATTCTCAACGCAGAAACCGGGCCTAAGTCAGCTAGTCCGCATGATAACCAGACTACATAGATAACCAATTTTACAGCTCTTGCGGGAATTTACCGTGAGCAAGTGACTTCCAACGAGATAGTGTGGGTGAGGGGTAGTGTAATGAAAATTGGTGGCCGTATACCCGTAAATCTACTTGACCATTACTTCTTTACATTTCTTGGGGCTCTCCCTAGCGGCTGCGATCTTGAAGGCAATAAATTAATTGTAAATAACTGAAGATTTTGTTAACAGTAAAATTACTTAGTTAGATTTTGGTTATACTTAAGTACGGACATCATATCTATAACCGAAGCATAATAGGGTGAAATTAGCGTGTGCCATGTTTCGACTTGGTTATTGTATGGAAAATATTGTCCATTTGTATTAGAATGTCATTGCTATATAACCCATCAAAAATCATTACGACAGAGTGTACATGTTACACAGTATGTATTGCATAGAATACAAGGTTTGCTGGAAGAAATTTCTTACAGAGATAAGCTCGCCTTTGTACATGTGTTTTCTTATATATTGTCCTCTAATTTGTTTGTGTGTGTAATAAAGTATAATAATAATAATAATGATACCGATGTATTCTATGCAAAACTGCGTTATTATAAGCCGATAACTAACATACAAATTCTTATTGCTTAGTCGGCCTAGCCAACAGAAAAGACAATGTCAATACGTGTGGCCCCACTTAAACCGCGGGAATCCTCACGATGTTTTTCTTCACAGTTAGTTGAAAGGATAGTGCAGGTGCTGGAAAAATCTAATCCATCTAATACATGTCCGAGTGATCCCACGTCCATCTTGAGAGAGATGGTGCAACTTGATGCTGCTTAAATCGTAGATGCAGTTCAGTTATTATCTTGTTGCAGAACATGGCGGCACACAGATCAAAGGAGGCTACATGCTTCGCTATAAACGTAAGTATAGCCGTACCAAAGAATACAAGTAGCTAAGCCAGTTTTGATGAGACCGCGGCTTTACCGCAAAAAATCCCCGGCCTATTATAATTCTAGGCATCTTGGCATTAAAATACCGGTGTTATTAAAGTCTCCACACCCAAATTCATTCATAGACCCAAAATTTTATTTGCAATTATTATTAGGAGTCTCAATACATATTGTAACTATTTTGGTCTTGGACCTATACCTCAATACAGATAAAGACCGTACTTTCATCCTTTCATCCGACTAATCGTTGGGGTATTTACGTCCACTTTGGCACCAACAAACACAATGCTGTGTAATGACTACCTCTGCTGAGTCAATGATAACACGTTTTGTGTGACAGCGATACTCTTCGCACAAGTCTTCTCGGGACAGCATATCCTATAGGTCTCTTAACCTTGGTGACGTTCTGAAGCTTCTTTGTACATTCTGAGCAGAAATACTTAGGCCATCCATAGGTGACACTAAAAATCCCACTGGGTCGAAGTGATTCGGGTTGTAGCCTGAGGGCAAATTCTCAGGTATCTCACATTTAATACATCTCGAAGGAAAAATCATTCATTTCGATCTCGAATGCGCCCGACCACTCGAGACATCTCGAGCGAAAAAGGTAAAGATCTCGCAGAAATCTCGTGCCTTCGTGAGAATAGGAGATGTGATATTTGCCGCAAAATGAGATTTTTCCTTTGAGATGTGTCAAATGCTACTTATACGAAGTTGTGTTATTTCTTTTCACAGGGAAATATATGTGGAAAACATGGTCCGAAGAGTGGGTGGTGCTCTACGATGACTCGACGATGGCCTGGTTTAAGGTGAGTCTTTCAGTGACAATAGTCCAGCAATTATACTATCCTATCCAATCCCACCCCACTTCCCGCAATCCCACTTAATATTCTGAGGTTGGTAATACATAACAATCACAATAATTCATAAGTACAGTTTAAACGCGGTCTAAACTCTCATAGATAGATGAATAACTGGGAAGCTAGAGTTTAAACTATCATCTACGAGCGTTCTGTAATACCACCCTAAATGTGAATGTTTGTGTGTTTTTTTTTTACTTTTTCACGCTGCCTGTAAGGGAATGAAGATGGCTTGGACATCAAAACAATAAATAGGCTATAAATTAATAGTTTTTATCGCGACGTCATCCGCCATCGACTAGTGTACTATTCATAAAAAGATGAAGTGTTCATGTATTCATACAAAGATGTATGAAAGACGGTACCAGTTTTGCCTCAACGGGTATCTTGCTCGGCTCAGTTGACAAACATAACATAACTATTGTGTGTGTATCCAGCGCTTGCAGGATAATCAATGGCTCGAAGTATTCGCCAGTCACTGGGAGAGGGTAAAGTTATTCAATTAAAACTAGTTCCTTCGCAACTATTCTCTCGACGTTAACTTGGGCATTGATTTACTTACAAAATCGATCTGTGTTTGCGGCACGTTCGCAGTAATAAGTTCTGTCTTAGAGGATGTAAAAAAAGTTTGTTTTCAATCGGCGCCTTGATTACATATCTGGCAGCAGCATATCGTGCCGTTTGAAACTATTGCGTTCATATTGACTAAGTTTTTAAATTAATTTCTTTTGGATTCGCATTGTCATGCTTTGATTTTATATACCTACTTTGTAATGTTTATCAAAGGTAAGGCTATTTTGTACAATAAAAACATAAAATGCGTCATAATTTGTGTAATATTTTAATTTTGTTAATTGAAGCACTTTTTGCAAGAACAGCTTAACTGTGTAGCACATAATTATTATTCTTTAATATTAAAAAAAACATAATATCTTTTTAAATATTAAAGTTAGAATCATGCTTTCACAAATTTGTGTCTCTAATGATAATAAAATGATATTTGATATTAAAATGTCCTATTATTCTAATAAAATAACCAAAATACCAGTAACTAAAACTACACAAAATATGATAGTAACGTTGTTTTTGTAAAAATCGCTTCAATTGCGCCATAATGAAAAAAATGCGTCAAGGGTGGAGATGCCAATGACAAAATAAAGATCAAAAGCGTTTATATCCAAAACAATATTAAAATGTATACAGTGTCTTGCGAATCCCACACTAGGCGAACCTGTATGTGGGATCACTTAAACTAAATTCCAAAGATAATAAAAGATAATTAATATTATAAGTTTATAAGTTTTTATTAGGCATAATAGTGAAGATTCTTAAGAGGGAACGCGGGTAACCTCAACTCCATACAAAAGGGGAGACCTGTTTCCTCCCTGGATAATTGTTTTAGAAAAAATATGTTTATGCCATTCGCTCTATATTTACCTCTGCCATGTCCCTATGTTTTCCTTTTTTCATTATTTTAATTATTTAAATTAATTTTATCAAAATAATAAAAAAAGGAAAACATAGGGACATGGCAGAGGTACATATAAATTGAATGGCATTAACATATTTTTTCTAAAATAATTATTCAGGGAGGAAACAGGTCTCCCTTTTTGTATTTTTTTGTATGGAGCAGCCGGCTACCCGCGTTCCGTCTTAAATAATTACAATACTGCATTGACGGCAGAAAAAAAAGATGACAAAAGTTGCAGTGGTGGACAAGGGTGCTGCAGTACTGTAGGTATAGTGAGCGAATAGCAACCTTAGGCCTACAGCCCGTGTAGGATGCTTTCGCGATATTAGTGTGATAATGCTGATAATAATAAGTACTTACATCAAGAACATGAGGTCTATCGATTCGATCATAGTAAAGATAGATAAAGAACCTCTTGCAATACATCACTAAACTCAGCGGTCTGCCAATTTCGCCTCCCTTAGATTTTAGATCAACGAGGATACGGGGACCGTGACGCTCTACCTACTGTGAATATTATTTCTTGCCTTTAGCGCAAATTAAAGTGTACTCTACCAATAAATATAGATGCCGCTTGATGGACGGATATTATAACAAAAGTCACGTAAAAACACCTGCACAAACTGATCCACATCGCGAGTGATAGAGCGCAATGGAGAACTCTACTCTCCGCCACCTTCAATGATGGTCACGATCCTCAACATTGAGGGAACGACTAAATGCAATGCTACCCATAAATCTACTACTTTAGTAAAATCAGCCTTTCGGAGAAGTTACGAGTATATTAATAATATGAAGCTGAGCAGAAACCACGAGTGCTTACTGTCAATGTCACTGAAAGTGATAAGTTGGATAAACAACCTTACTACTATAGTATTAGGATACATGACAGACCTCCGGCAGACGTCCGGCACAGCTTTTTCACACTCGTGGTAGCTACTCAGTATAGAACAATTAAAATAAATATCCGTCTAAAACAAATAAAACAATAAAATCAAATGACCCACGTGCAGCCAGTCCCGTGTAGATGCAAAATGGCGGACGACTGAGTCACGTGGCCGAGTTCACACAATGCAATGGAGAAATCCTTCAGCTTTGTTTGAGTCTCAACTAGTAAACCATATTGTTTTCTCTTGCTCGCCGTACCATATCCTCACACCCATATTTTCAAAAGTTATAATAATTATCAAATGTATTATTATACAGGGTGTTAAAAGACCGCCAACAGACCCGAAAGCCACGCATACTAGACACCAAAACAATAGTACATTACTGCCGCGGTCTTTAATGGGTGCGTTTCTGGCGCGCTTTTGATGGCCGACAGAGCGCAGCGTAGCGCAGCTCAAGGCCTTCACAGCGTGGTCAGCATTGCAGCCCTTGATGGACAAGCTGGAATGAAGGCCGAGACCGAAGGTCGAGGCCTTTATAGCGCGGACAGCAAGGGCTGCAAAGATGACCAAGCTTGACGGCCGAGAGCGTAGCTAAGCTAAGCTCGAGGCCATCATAGCGTGGCCAGAAGCACACTCATTGCAGACCAAGGCTTGTATAGTGCTTTACTCAAACAATGCGAGTAATTTAAATAGAACCAGCTTACCTTTTGTCGTAGTTTACTTTCTGTTGATTTTTCATTCCGCAAACTTTTCGTAGATAAACTTGTATTTTTCCTTTGACTTTGGTGGCATTAGGTACCTTTAAATATCTTATTTCGCTTGCTTTTTATGTTCGGCGTTGTTAAACACATTGAATCGGAGGATTCGTTGCTTGAAGAGTTCACTTTTATTTACAACAAAAACAGCACGCACAGAAAAAATCACTTCGAACAACGCGCGAAGCGGTGAAAACAATATGGCCGCGCTTTTTTTTTCTATGCAATTTGTAGACTGCCAGCACCCAAACAGCCAAATTCTAAATAAATACTTTTTGTGCCTGACTTTTGAGTTCTATTTATGAAACAAAACTCGACATTAATGGATTTTCATACAGTTTTTCTGGCCGCAAAACACGACATTAATGAAATTCCATACAACTTTTCTGGCGCCTAATCAAAGTAGCCCGCAAGTCCTCCTTTGCTCAAAGAAGGTTGTCGAATTAATGACCACATTACGAGCTTTTTTGAGTAAAGTACTTTTTCGATAAATTATTGCTGGGAAATTATTTTGGTTTTTTAGGTTATAATTTTGAAAAATATTTTATCACGCAATGGACGTGTAACGCACAACAGTCATATTGCGCAAGCGTAGGTATAAGTTTATGTTACTTAAGCTTGAAGTGCCGATGTTTAACATACATTGCGGGTTGCAAATTTAACGTCGTTTTTTGTAAGAAATATTCATAATTTTGATATGGCTTCTATGAGTAGGTATGTTAAAAAGTAGATACTGAATACATTTCTGCAAAAAAAAATTTTTTAAAAGTCTGACTTTGAACCTCATTATCTCGGAAACCGTTGATTTTCCAGGCATAGTTCCTTGGGCAAAAATGTTCCTTATGATGAGGACAATACGTGGTTTCCCGCTTTGTTGGCGGTCTTTTAACACCCTGTATAATTATAATAATAATTATCAAAAATAAAATAAAAAACTTCACTGGTGAAAATTTACACTGTTATTAAGCTACTGCACTGATTCCGAGTGAGATTTATGGACGTCCGTTGAGGATGTCCATCAATCTGAGACCACACGGGAAGAATACCATTTAAAAAAAAATCGGACTAAATCATCAAAATCGGTCCATCTAGAAAAAAGTTCTAAAGTAACAAACATAAAAAAATACAATAAGTTAATTAAATTAATTGAGTACCTCCTTCTTTTTTGAAGTCGGTTGAAAATTAAGATGCTTGTACAAGCATACAGTATGTCCCACTAGCAGATCAAAGGCCTTTTCTCAGAGTTGCCCACTGCGATATTTTTACGTTGAGGATAGCCTAAAAAGTGGAAATAATAACACTTACTTATTCAATAATTGAAACTCGAAAGCATCCTGAAAATCCTCTGCAATAAAATCAATTTCAGCGTAGCAAACAGTAGCGATCTCGCTACGCTACGACGCTACGGTTTCTCGTACGTAGCACGTTGCTACGAAAGCGTAGGCAATCTAAATCGCGCCTGTAAATATTATGTACTTAGTAGGTAACTAGGCTGACTAAGCTGTCAGGATGGTACCGGTGCTGGGTAAGCCTACGCCATCTAAAACAATGTCCCAGGCACTGCAGCGCCGAGTGGTCTCTTCACCCATGTAGTGTGAGTGAAGGTACCATTGGACGCTGCATAAATCATCTCATTACGTAGATGCAAAGTCCTTTATTTTAGTAGGTAAAATTAATCACTACTACGTCTCGACATTCGACATCCCAGGTTGGCGTGACCAAGAAGAGGCCTATGCCCAACAGTAGGCGAAATTCATGGGCTCGATAGATAGATAGACGTCTCAAAACAAATTATGTATTCTTTTGGAAGCATTTTTTTTGCAATAACCGTGGAACTTCAATTTCTCATCTCAATCCTTGCCTTAACAATTTTATGACCTAACTAGTATGTCTGATACTATAACTTGAAAAAATTGTCGTACGAAATCGTATGTAGAATAGAGTGCGCGAAATGTCTGTCGTTTGTTTCCTCACGGGCAAAATACCTAATACTCGCAATTTTTAATTCAAGAACAAGCCGCTGATTATACAATTTGTGAGCAAATTCCCATCACAATGTTGCCGGGTGCGAAGTGGATGGGTCCTCAAAAGGCGAGGCCCTCCAGAGGTCCATTGTCCCCCACTCTGTCTGCTCTTACACGTACAAAGACTTCTTTAGAAGCAATTTTGGCCCTTCGCGAAAGTGTAATTAGAAGTGAAACATTTTTTGTAATGATTTATTTTGAAAATATAGGTGCTTAACATGTTTTAGTAGGTACAGTCGGCCACAGTCTCAGATACCCCTTTTTGTTCGATTGGCGCCCTTATACCGCGCGCGGTAAGAGCTGCCATGGGGTATCTGAGATGGTGGCCGACCGTACAACGGTGCTTAAATGGTCACTTTAATCATGTACTGCTACTGCTTTAATTTTAATTGTCTGCACTTTTAATTTAATTGGGCAGTTGGGAACGCTTGGTGATTAAGCCCGGGGTCTCTTTTTCTGAGAGAAAACCTTTGCCCAGCTAATGGGAAATAATGTACAGTCTAAAAACTCTAATTTTTAATTCGAGTCCACGAAATGACAGTTGCTACAAAGGCTTTATCTGACAGTTCCATACTAGCAACTGTCATTCCGTGGACTCGAATTAAAAATTAGTACTTACATCTTCATCATTGTCCTTATTTAATTAACTTAATCCTTTGTCTGTGGTACATGATTCATACAGATTTGTAGGTATTTATTTGGCATCTAAGGACACATTCTGAAGAAACCTGCGAAGCAGTGGGATCGTGTTTACTTGTTTTTTTTCCCGATAACCCCTCGGGTGGCAGAGCGTGTGTGGTGATGGTCGAGGCACCCTAGCGCCGCTCCGTTTTTCCTTTTGAGGTCCGAAACAAGTCCGGAAGCCTTAAAATGCGTAACTCATCCCCTTTCACACAGGACGCGACGGGCAAGTGCCTCGCGACGCAGAAGCACCTCGTGAAGGAGAGCGGGGACATGTTAGCCATCGCGCACTGGACGGGGCAGGTGCCGCGGCGCCCCGCACTCCCCCCGGGCGCCAGGCTCTCGCAGCTGATGGCGCTCGGCTCCCGCCGTGACCCCACACACGTTGTCTGGATGCTCGCCAAGTCCGACCAAGAAATGAGGTGAGCAATGAGCCGTTTTCAACTGACAGTTAAAAGCTGATTGCAAAATGCTCGCTAGATGGCGCAGAAAATACGGCTACATAACGGCAGTCAAATAACGCTCTTTCCCACAGATTCACAGATTAGAAAGTACTAATACTAAACATACACAAACACCACAGATAAGAATCAGGCTTGCCATGGTCAATCGGTAAAAATGCCGTGTCATATATTTGCAATTTTTATTCTTGAAAGCAAAAACATAAATGGTTTTGGATAAATATACAGGGTGTTAAAAGACCGCCAACAGACCCGCAAGCCACGCATACTAGACACCAAAACAAAGTACTTTTTTGATAAATTATTGCTGGGAAATGATTTTGGTTTTTTAGGTTATAATTTTGAAAAATATTTTATAACTCAATGGACTTGTAACGCACAGAAGTCATATTACGTAAGCGTAGGTATAAGTTTATGTTACTTAAGTTTAAAGTGCCGATGTTTAGAATACATTGCGGGTTGAAATTTTAACGTCGTTTTTTGTAAGAAATATTCATAATTTTGATATGGCTTCTTGAGAAGATATGTTAAGAACTAGATACTGAATACATTTCTGCAAAAAAAAAGTTTTGAAAAGTCCGACTTTGAACCTCATTGTTGTGTGTGATTAGCTTTATAAAATATAGGTTATCTGTGACTGGCTGTCAGCCAGAGGTGATTTTGATCTGTGTTCGATTACTGGGAATAATGGCGAAATAAAAGCTTTCTTTTTACATACAAATCCAGATATCTAGTTTTACTTAACAGTTGGCGACGAGAGGGAAGCAATGGCACTACCTGCGGTGCCACCTGCAGCACAACTTGCGGCACCACCTGCGGTACCACCGGCGGCGGCGGCTTACGTCCCGCCCAATTTCATCGAATTCTATGAGCCAAAAAATCGGTTCAGCAGATGGGCACAACGACTTCAAGGAGCGTTTACACTCTACGGGGTCACCGAAGATGGCCAGAGAAATGCCTACTTGCTCCACTATATTGGAGCAGACCTTTATGACACACTGTGTGACCTTGTGTCACCGGGGGCTCCCGAGACACGCAGATTCGATGAAAACCTAAATACATTGGTAAACCACGTTGATCCGACCCCAGTGGAAGTATCAGAGTACTACAAATTCCACCACCGCCACCAGGAAGAAGGTGAGACAGTGAAGGAATATGCTGCCCAACTAAGGAAAATGGCTGCAACATGTAACTTTGGTCAGTTTCTAGACACAGCACTCCGAAACCAACTGGTGGTAGGCTTGAGGTGCGAGCGCGCGCGAGACCGGCTACTGGAAGTGCGGAACCTTACGTTACAACAAGCAATGGACATTGCAGTAGCAATGGAAGCGAGCAGTCGGGGGTTGCAGGGACAAATGGTGGCTGCAGCAGTCATAAAACATGACTCACAACAAAAGACGCAAAAGATGCAAGGGAACATCAAATGCTACCGCTGCGGAGGCCCACACCTTGCTACAAAATGCAAATTTGCATCTTCAACCTGCAATTTCTGCAAAAAGAAAGGACATTTGAAAGCTGTGTGTCTGAGATTAGCCAAGGCTAAAGAAGAGAAAATAAACCTCATATGTAACGATGCTGAGGAAGAAGAGGAGGTGGCATACATAAACACGGTAAGAGACCAGAGGTTCTGGGTACCGTTGCTAGTGAACGACATGGCCATTCAGATGGAGCTGGATAGTGGGTCAGCAGTATCAATAATTAGTGACAGTCTTTATAAAGAAAAATTCTCCGGTGTGCCAGTGAAGAAAACCTATACAAAACTTTGTACATATTCTAATGATTACTTAACAGTTTTAGGTACAATCACGGTCAATGTGTCAGTTGGGGCGGAAACGAGGGAGCGGCTCAAGCTTTACATCGTAAGAGGGGACAGAACTTCACTATTGGGCAGAGATTGGATACGAGCTTTTTCCTGGAAAGTATTTAATGACCTGCTCTCCACTACTATACATCAAGTGGGCCCCACTGATTCAGGTAATGTGACATTACATTCAATACTTGATCAGTACTCAATGCTTTTTGACTCCACGAACTTGGGGGAAATCAAAGGAGACCCGGTAGCCTTGCATTTAAAAAAGGATGCAAAGCCAGTTTTTTTTCGAGCCAGACCAGTACCTTTTGCAATCAAAGAAAAAGTAGAGGAAGAAATTGACAATTTGGTTAGGGCAGGGGTTTTGGTAAAGGTAGATTACAGTGAATATGCTACTCCAGTGGTCCCAGTTCCAAAGGCTAATGGTGGGGTTAGGCTATGTGGGGATTACAAGTTAACACTGAACCAAATGCTGATTGTAGATGAGCATCCTTTACCCACAGTCGAGGAACTTTTTTCTGGTTTAGCTGGGGGGGAGAAATTTACAAAATTAGACCTTAAGAATGCTTATTTACAGTGGAAGGTTAGAGAAGAAGACCAACACTTATTGACACTTAACACACACAAGGGTTTGTTCAAATGCACCAGACTAATGTATGGGTTAAACTGTGCACCTGCTAAATGGCAAAGAAAAATTGAGAGCATACTGAAAGGAATTCCAGGGGTGCATGTGTTCATTGATGATATCCGAATTACCGGCTTAAATGACCAGGAGCACCTGGCCAGGCTGGAAGCAGTGTTGTCTAAACTGTCTGAATTTGGGTTGAAAGTGAATTTGAACAAATCCGAGTTCCTTAAAGACAGCATTGAATATTGCGGCTTTAAGATAAGTAAAAGTGGTATACATAAATCACATTCTAAAATACAGGCTGTACGGGATGCTCCTCGACCAAACAATGTGCAGGAGTTGCAGGCATTTTTGGGGCTTGTTAACTACTATGGGAGGTTTTTGCCTAACTTAGCTGACATGCTGGAACCACTGCACAATCTTCTAAGGAAAGGAACATCTTGGGAATGGTCTAAGGCTTGTGAATCAGCATTTTTGAAGTTAAAAAGAGAAATGGCCTCAGATACGGTTTTGGCCCATTATTCACCAAAGCTGTCATTAATTTTGGCCACCGATGCGTCTCCAATTGGGGTAGCTGCAATTCTTTCACATGTTATGCCAGATGGTTCGGAGCGTCCCATACATTTTGCTTCTCAAACACTAAATGCAACTCAGAGGAAATGGGCACAGATTGACAAGGAGGCTTATGCTATTATATTTGGGGTACAGCGCTTCTTCCAGTACCTTTATGGCAGACATTTTACGCTATATACGGATCATAAACCATTGGTCCAAATTTTTTCTCCATCAAAAGCACTGCCCCGGTTATCTACCATGAGAATGCAGCATTATGCCATTTACTTGCAAGCATTCAATTATGACATTAAATACAAAAGCTCAACTTCCAACGCAAACGTTGACGCCTTATCTAGGTTGCCATTGCACACCAGCGAGATGTTCATAGAGGAAGCTGAAATCTGTCAAATTCGTCAGACAAACCTACTACCTATCACAGCAGAACAGATAGCCACTGCCACAGCTTGTGACCAGACTTTACTAGCTCTCTTACTCGGACTGCAAAAAGGAGGCAAGGTCTCTCATGGTGATAGGTTTGGTATTGATCAGGAAGAATTTTCCTTACAAAATGGTTGCATTCTGCGTGGCGCTAGGGTTGTTGTACCAGTGATCTATAGAGAAAAAGTATTAAAAGAACTCCATAGTGCTCATTTCGGGATAAACAAAATGTTAGCACTTGCACGGAGTTACTGCTGGTGGCCTGAGATTGACAAAGATGTAAGAGCCAAAACAGCTAACTGTGTGCAATGCTGCCTACTTAAAAATAATGCAAACCCAGCTCCAAAGCACCAGTGGGAACGCCCTGCTGGCCCTTTTGAAAGAGTTCACATTGATTTTGCAGGAAAATTCATGGGGGTTTATTTCCTTATATTAGTGGACGCATATACAAAATGGCCGGAAATCCACATACTTAATAATATAGAAACTGAAACGACTATTGCCACTCTGGAGAAGATTTTTTCGACATTTGGGTACCCAGAGACTTTAGTAAGTGACAATGGCCCACAATTGGTTAGTTACAAGTTCCAACAGTACTTAAATGCACATGGCATACAACATCAGAGATCCGCCCCTTACCATCCTGCCACTAACGGTCAGGCTGAGCGATTTGTGCAAACACTTAAAAAAACACTTAAATCCTTATCTGCTAACAAAAGTAATATGCAAGAGAAATTAAATGAGTTCTTATTCAGATACAGAATCACCCCCCATGCCACTACTAAACAGGCACCCTCTGACCTACTGTTCAAATACAAATTAAGGAATAACTTGTCAAGTATGGTTCCACCTAAACAGGAGCAGGGAGTCAGGAAGTTACAAGTGGGGGATAGAGTTATTGCACGGAATTATTTAGGGAACCAAAAATGGAAATTTGGTACAATTACAAAATGTTTCGGGGAAATGCATTATGAGATAAGTCTAGATAATGGTCTGGTTTGGAAAAGACACATAGATCAAATTAGGCAAGTAGGACGTGAAATAGAACAACAAACGGAGCATGAGCAGGAACAAATACTTGATGATGTAGTGTTGGACTGCGGTCTTGAATCTTCCCCAACTGACATATTAAATAGAGAGAGCACGGGGAAAACGGACTTTCCAATGAGGGGAGAGTTTAGGTTAGGACTTGATAATCCCTTTGGGGATCCTAAAACAATGTCACACAGACCAGAGGCAGCTGAAGGTGCCATGGTACCTTTTGTCCTTGAACCTAATGTTTCTGCTAGACCAGATGCTTCGGTCACAACAAACAATTCAAATCAGCCTCGCAGAAGCAATAGGGTGAGAAAGCCTGTGGACCGGTTAAATTTATAAATTGTTCTTATGGTTAAATGTGTATGCCTTGTTAGATAAACTATAACTTGATAGGTACCTAATGATTATAATTTTCTTTATAATTTAAGTATTACCCACCAATGTAAAGGGATGTTGTTTTATTTCAGTTTAATTATGATTAACTATACTAAACTGCACCTTTTATAAAATGGTGTTAATATTATGTAAACCTATTGCTAAATTATGTGTGAGTAGGTACATTACCTACCGACCTACCTATAAAATTGTGTTATGTAAACCTATTGCTAAAAAATGTTTAAGTGCATTACTGAAGAGATAAAACTTAGGTCATTCAGAAGTATTGGAGTAGTTGAATAGGTACCTAGTTGGATGAATCTTGAATTAATAAAAGAGGGAGGAACTGTTGTGTGTGATTAGCTTTATAAAATATAGGTTATCTGTGACTGGCTGTCAGCCAGAGGTGATTTTGATCTGTGTTCGATTACTGGGAATAATGGCGAAATAAAAGCTTTCTTTTTACATACAAATCCAGATATCTAGTTTTACTTAACACTCATTATCTCGGAAACCGTTGATTTCCCAGGCATAGTTCCTTGGGCAATAATGTTCCTTATGATGAGGACAATACGTGATTTCCCGCTCTGTTGGCGGTCTTTTAACACCCTGTAGAATAGGTAGGTAGGATACTGACATCAACTACGTGATGCGATAAAATTTGAAAGCAATTAATTGTGTTTCTGGTTATGATTATTACAGTTTACGGTAATTTGTCGTACCGTTGGCAACACTGATGAATTTTCAACTGACTGCCGTTATAGTGCCGTATATGAGCACCATCAGTGGAGAAAAAGAGAACTACGTATTTTTTTCTGAAAACGGGCCATTATGGGAATGCATAGGCGCTCTAAAATTTGGGTGCGCCAGTTTAGTTTAGAAGCGGAATATCTGGGCTTGAGGCTTGTGGCCCAGCACATAGGCTCAGTGACGACGACACTGTTATAGGTCCAAGTACTCCGCTAATTTAGTCTAGAAGCAAAATATCTCCCCCGTGCTCCCCCTTATTCCATCTAGTCATACACTTAGTTCTACACGTATGATGACTACTAAGAAAAAACAAACCGCCCAGTTCTCCATCCATTCCCACCGAGCGCCAGGCTCTCGCAACTTATGGCGCACGGCTCCCACCGGGACCCCACACAAGTCTTCTGGATGCTGGCTAAGTCCTACCAAGAGATGAGGTACACCAGCCTTCACAGATATACTAGAATAACTGCGCTCTTCAATTTGGCTTGAAGTATTCATGGCCTGCGAAAGGGCTGGGCTGGGTGGCAGGTTAGCCACATTAGCAAGCACGGAAAGCTTCACCACAGCCACATCATCACAAAATAAAGAGCGATTCACTGGCCCTGGCCCACTTTCGACAAAATTCCTATCCTATTATTCGACAATGTTTTCTATGTACCGCGAGCGAGACGTATAATAGAGTAAAGGTAAGTAGGTATACTCGGGAACAAGGCGTGTGTTAGCTCAGCGTAACACAGGTAGAGATATTTTATCATTTTCACGGAAAAGGGAGCATATTTGTCACGTGCCCGACCGAGCGTTAAGGGGGGATCATTTGTAGGTATGCCAAGAGAAAAGGGACCTTATAAACTGCAGAAGCTGAGAAGAGCTTGCGAAGTTACTGCTTATTGTAGATCGGCTTCCAAATAGAACGATAGGCCCAGAAAGTTTAAAAGTTTAGTTTAAGTATTTTTCTACCAAAAGCTCGTAAAAACTTAAATATGGGACCAAATCCAGATTTATTACAAATCTCTTCACTAACTTATAATCATCATCTCATCTCCTTCATTACATCTCCATCTAGTTTTAACTTCTTTATCTATCAATCCATAAAAATACAAGCCGTTCGTAATGAGATGTGACAGGGCTGGCTGGAAGAAATTTCTTTAGAAATAAGTTGATTTTGTACACGTTCTCTTACTATGTGCAATACGTAAATGTAACAAACAAATAACAATCACTAATATAAATAACAGTGACGGAGACGGGTATAGTATTGGATAGTAATAAGTATATTTGATTTATATACTTTTTTGACGTTCAATGTAAATAATTAATTTATGTCATATTATTAGAATGTCATTGGTCATATTGAATAAAAACCTTTGACTTTGACTTTATCATAATATTTCCCATGTTCCCAGCTCTATTGTTTTTGACGTGTTACGTTATGACGCCCTATTTCCGTCTTTGTGAGCCGACTCACCTGACTCTACTCAAGAGCCTTCAAGGAGCCTCCTAGCTAGACAAACGTTGCGCCCCAGGCCACTTGTTACCGGCTATATTGGTCCCAAGGTTACGACAACTTCAACAATACTAAACACGGTGTTACAAAAAGGTCCTATCAACTCATACTAAAGGGGCTCGTTGAACTCCTCAATACAAGCAACTTTTACTATGGGACCAACTACGAAGTCTCGAAAAAAATGCCGACCCACTTAAGTATGACAGATTTTTTCATATCACGCTGTATAGTTAAAAGTTAATATCCGTTTGTTTATTTGTTTGCTACGTTTATTTCACGACCGCTCTGAACTTAATTGAATGAAACTTTGCAGGTGTGTATACTTACTTTGAAGCTTGGAACAGAAAATGGATAACGCAAACAAAAAATCTAAGCACGATAGTTTCTCACCGTCACGTCGCCTTCGCATAAACCCCGAAAATGCTCTATTATTGTAAGATCCTTATGGTCTATTTTTCAACTCTACAAGGTAATTCTTTCAGCTGAAAATAACCTAGGACCTACCGACAAAAGCGTCTCGCCGAAATCGCGTTATTTTTATTAAGTAGCCGACTGCCTCAAAGTGTTTTAGGTATACTAGCTTTTACTCGCTGATCCGCTTGCGTAGCTGCTGCTAGTCCAGCATGAAGGACTACTTGACAACTTGACGTGTAACTTAAGCCTATTTTATGAATAAATATGTCTATGGCCCGGTTTCTGAATTGAGAATTTTAATAAGTAAATGCTTACGTATCGTTCTGTCACGCTCTTTTGTGAGAAAATTGCAGAGATAGAACGTTACTTATGTATTTGCTTAGTAAATTTCTCAATTCATAAACTGGCATTAAGTCTAGCTCAGGTTATGATTCCGCAATTTTTTGCTATCCCAGTATACTAGTCTCGCCATCTCGCTCGTACAGATGCAGTGGCCGAGCGATATGCCAATACGTGGAGCGGGGGGAGCATGACTTTTATCGATATCGTCTATAGTGGGTTATATATCGTCGAGAGCGATATATAACCCACTATAGACGTCAAAAATGCTGATAAACCGCCATTTTGTTGGATAAATCCGCCTCGATAAAAGTCATGCTACGGGGACTGATACGCGTAATAACAGTCATGGTCAATGTACGAAATTGTTTCTGCTCTTCGTCCGGAATTTAGCAGGCTGCATGCATTGCTGTCCTAAGCTGCCACTATAATAAAAATGGTAGTCTGGAGAGGGGGGTGACTAGGTACATGACTGAATACATTCGGACTTCGTGATTCACTTAATTAAGTTTGGAAAGTAAGTAAGTAAGTAAGTAAGTGAGTGTGTGAGTGAGTGAGTAAGTAAGATGTAACAGATCACTTCCCAAGTCTTTCTCTCAAGTGTGCAGTCAATTTGTGTTTGCATACGTACGACTGCTTGATAAATAGAGAAAGGAACAAACAGCCAAACAGACGTACTCATTCTTATAATAACAATACCTACAGGGTGGATATTTATTGCTCAAGTTCAACTTGTTGTTGTTGCTGTTTTCTTTTTTTGCGTGAGCCTCTTATTTATCGTAGGAAGTTTAGTTATACTTTATTATGTGAAATGTGAAGCTGTGTGTGGCCTGTAGGTTACAGGCTGTAGGTAGCCTGTAGGTTTTAAAGTGTACCACAAAAAATCGGCACAAGTGAGTTATCCAACTTGTAAAACCGTAAAACGTTTTTAAATACGCTTTACGAATTTAACAGAGAAAATCACCAAAATATGCTTCAAATTACTCTAAAACTTAGTGTTACACCCTTGCCCCGATAACAGCTTCCATGCGATCTCTCATGGACTTGCAGGTTTCATGACTTTACCATTAGGTTTAGGTAGATACTTTTTCAACATCGCGTACCTACCAAGAGATTTACTTTGTTTATGAAATGAAACGATTGTTTATTTTTAAGATCGTTAAAATATGTCATTTTCATTGATACCTAATAAATAATCCCCTCACAATCGGTTCCAAATACCTCTAGGAACAGAAGTTGTTTGTGATATTTTTCAAAAGGCGTTTTTGTATTCTGGGTTTAATTCTAATTGTTGTCGACATGTAATAAACTCAATCGTAATTTGGCAATTTATCTAGGTAGGTAGGTAGGTGCCTTTAGCTTCATTCCGATCCAATATCAAACCTATAGCCGATGGTAAAAGTTTTTCTTACTCCTAAGTCCTGAATGGCTTCCAAACCATCTTATTCCGACATTATACTTTGTTATTGTTTTGGACAACCCTTATCTCTGTCCTTGCAAGGACATTGGAACGATAAATTTCGGGCAAGGTCATAAAGAACTTCAGAACACTGCGTTAATATTCGGTGTAATCGTATTCTTTGAAAAACGTTTACAACTAAAAAGGGACATCATTTACATACTCCTGCATATTATAATATGTAGTGTAGGTACGGTCGGCTACAATCTCAGATACCCCATCGCAGCTCTTACCGCGCGCGGCATAAGGGCCAATCGAACAAAAAGGGGTACCTGAGACTGTACATAGATAAGTACCTACGGTTTTGTTTATGGCTGTAATATTTACATTTTAATGAATATACAGGGTGTTAAAAGACCGCCAACAGACCCGAAAGCTACGCATACTAGGCACCAAAACAAAGTACTTTTTCGATAAATTATTGCTGGGAAATGATTTTGGTTTTTTAGGTTATAATTTTGAAAAATATTTCATCACGCAATGGATGTGTAACGCACAGAAGTCATATTGTGCAAGCGTAGGTATAAGTTTATGTTACATAAGCTTGCAGTGCCGATGTTTAGAATACATTGCGGGTTGCAATTTTAACGTCGTTTTTTGTAAGAAATATTCATAATTTCGATATGGCTTCTTGAAAAGGTATGTTAAGAACTAGATACTGAATACATTTCGACAAAAAAAAAGTTTTGAAAAGTCTGACTTTGAACCTCATTATCTCGGAAACCGTTGATTTCCCAGGCATAGTTCCTTGGGCAAAAATGTTCATTATGATCAGGACAACACGTAGTTTCCCGCTTTGTTGGCGGTCTTTTAACACCCTGTATATGAATGAATCAAAAGGGTTTGATACCTTTGTCACCTGGACACCTGGCGAGACGTAGGTACCGATGGCAGATGGACAAAGTCCATTGCGGAATAGCGACCCCAAGAGGGGAAGAGTTCGGTTGGCAGACCACCAGCCAGATGGTCCGGCGACATAGCCCAAGTAGCCGGAAAACTGTTGTTGCGCCTGGCACAGGATCGTGAGAGGTGGCGTGAGCATGAAGAGGCCTTTACTCAGCAGTGGGCGTTTTTCTATGTAGTGTTATCCTAGTGTGTCGCTGACAGTTAAGTACAAGCCGTCAGTCTGCAGAAATCTTTATCCATTGGTGAACGGCCAAATTTAGGCGAATAATATTAAATAGCCGACTGGTAATGGGTTGAAATCTAGATATCCGATGTTGAAATAAAAGAGTTGAACCCTGTGAAGGGCCAGCGGCAGCCGAGGCCGTTGACATTTTTAAATTCCGAACGCCGACCTTGGACCGTAACTCAATAAAACCCAACTGTTTTAAAAAAACGCTCGTAATTTGGTCATTATTTTGACAACCTTCTTCGAGCAAAGTCGCGGCTACTTTGATTAGGCGCCAGCAAAGTCGTATGGGAATTTCATTACTGTCATGTTTTGCGGCCAGCAATTTCGTTTGAAAATCCATTGCTGTCGAGTTTTGTTTCAAAACGTATGTTTCTTGCGTCTTGCGTCTCGCGTCTTTACCTTCGGTCTCGGCCTTCAATTCAGCTTGTCCATCAAGGGCTGCAATGCTGACCAACGCACCCATTACAGACCACGGTAGTAGATAATGCAAATTCTAAGCTGTATTTAAAAGGTGACTGACAAACTACGGTAGATCCTTAGAACAAGGAGAAAAAAATACTCTTGTTTGTGGAGCCTCCTGTCGCCACATTGCATCACTTTGCCTGAGTATCGTCAACCATTAGCTATGGGCGATATGATACAGTACTAGGTAGATATCTCTGATGCGTCTTCTGCTTGAGCCACTGAGTAGGTATAGTTTAAAAACGAAATCCTGAGATTATTGGTACTATGCGACTGCATTAGATCTGAGACATGACATGTTATTTACTTCGATTTGAACTGAATATCAATACGCGTAAAGATGTTTTAACTGAGCTGAGCTGAGACGTCTCCTTGTCGCCTCCAACCTCCCCTTATAGCGACCCCTTGCCTCGCAACTGAGCTGAGCAATCTGATAGGTACCTGAGAAACTGAGCACTAAGCATGACCCAACGGTCTAGTCTGAGCATGACCAAACGGCCTCTGAGCGTGATTGTGACCAAAGGGTCCTGAGCGTGTACATGGCCAAACGGCCTCTGAGCGTGAGCATGACCAAACGGCCTCTGAGCGTGAACATGACCAAAGGATCCTGAGCGTGTACATGGCCAAACGGCCTCCGAGCGTGAGCATGACCAAACGGCCTCTGAGCGTGAAGGTGACCAAACGGTCCTGAGCGTGTACATGGCCAAACGGCCTCTGAGCGTGAGCATGAAGAAACGGCCTCTGAGCGTGAACGTGACCAAATGGTCCTGAGATTGTATATGGCCAAACGGCCTCTGAGCGTGAGCGTGAGCATGACCAAACGGCCTCTGAGCGTGAACGTGACCAAAGGGTCCTGAGCGTGTACATGGCCAAACGGCCTCTGAGCGTGAACGTGACCAAAGGGTCCTGAGCGTGTACATGGCCAAACGGCCTCTGAGCGTGAGCATGACCAAACGGCCTCTGAGCGTGAACGTGACCAAAGGGTCCTGAGCTTGTACTGGCCTAACGGCCTCTGCGCGTAAACGTGGCCAAACGGCCTCTGAGCTTGAGCGTGACCAAAGGGTCCTGAGCTTGTACTGGCCAAACGGCCTCTGAGCGTAAACGTGGCCAAACGGCCTCTGAGCTTGAGCGTGACCAAAGGGTCCTGAGCTTGTACTGGCCAAACGGCCTCTGAGCGTAAACGTGGCCAAACGGCCTCTGAGCTTGAGCGTGACCAAAGGGTCCTGAGCTTGTACTGGCCAAACGGCCTCTGAGCGTAAACGTGGCCAAACGGCCTCTGAGCTTGAGCGTGACCAAAGGGTCCTGAGCTTGTACTGTCCAAACGGCTTCTGAGCGTAAACGTGGCCAAACGGCCTCTGAGCTTGAGCGTGACCAAAGGGTCCTGAGCTTGTACTGACCAAACGGCCTCTGAGCGTAAACGTGGCCAAACGGCCTCTGAGCTTGAGCGTGACCAAAGGGTCCTGAGCTTGTACTGGCCAAACGGCCTCTGCGCGTAAACGTGGCCAAACGGCTTCTGAGCTTGAGCGTGACCAAAGGGTCCTGAGCTTGTACTGGCCAAACGGCCTCTGAGCGTAAACGTGGCCAAACGGCCTCTGAGCTTGAGCGTGACCAAAGGGTCCTGAGCTTGTACTGGCCAAACGGCCTCTGAGCGTAAACGTGGCCAAACGGCCTCTGAGCTTGAGCGTGACCAAAGGGTCCTGAGCTTGTACTGGCCAAACGGCTTCTGAGCGTAAACGTGGCCAAACGGCCTCTGAGCTTGAGCGTGACCAAAGGGTCCTGAGCTTGTACTGTCCAAACGGCTTCTGAGCGTAAACGTGGCCAAACGGCCTCTGAGCTTGAGCGTGACCAAAGGGTCCTGAGCTTGTACTGGCCAAACGGCCTCTGAGCGTAAACGTGGCCAAACGGCCTCTGAGCTTGAGCGTGACCAAAGGGTCCTGAGCTTGTACTGGCCAAACGGCCTCTGAGCGTAAACGTGGCCAAACGGCCTCTGAGCTTGAGCGTGACCAAAGGGTCCTGAGCTTGTACTGTCCAAACGGCTTCTGAGCGTAAACGTGGCCAAACGGCCTCTGAGCTTGAGCGTGACCAAAGGGTCCTGAGCTTGTACTGACCAAACGGCCTCTGAGCGTAAACGTGGCCAAACGGCCTCTGAGCTTGAGCGTGACCAAAGGGTCCTGAGCTTGTACTGGCCAAACGGCCTCTGCGCGTAAACGTGGCCAAACGGCTTCTGAGCTTGAGCGTGACCAAAGGGTCCTGAGCTTGTACTGGCCAAACGGCCTCTGAGCTTGAGCGTGACCAAAGGGTCCTGAGCTTGTACTGGCCAAACGGCCTCTGCGCGTAAACGTGGCCAAACGGCTTCTGAGCTTGAGCGTGACCAAAGGGTCCTGAGCTTGTACTGGCCAAACGGCCTCTGAGCGTAAACGTGGCCAAACGGCCTCTGAGCGTGAGCGTGACCAAACGGGCCTGAGTCTGAGAATGATCTCAAAGGTCATGTGCATTCTATACCAATACTGAGGCCAAACAAAACACGGCATTGTTACTGATAATCATAAAGATCACACAATATGGAAAAGAAACATTAAAGTTAGTCTGAGAATAAATACCTTAGTCTCCACCGTTACCTTTTATACCTTGGCCCTCGGCCGAAACTGAAGATGAGCGTGAGCTCCACTGTTAACTTTTATACCTTGGCCCCCGGCCTAAACTGAAGATGAGCCTGAGCTCCACTGTTGTACCTTGGCCCTCTGCCTAAACTATAGATGAGCCTGAGCTCCACTGATATATCTTGGCCCTCGGCCTAAACTGAAGATCAGCCTGAGCTCCACTGTTATACCTTGGCCCTCGGCCTAAACTGAAGATGAGCCTGAGCTCCACTGAACACTACACACTCGGTTAGTTGCTCGCTTGCAAGTGTCTGCCGCCCGCCGTGCCGCCGACTCCCGCCGCCGGCCGGCTTTTGAAAAACTGTGCGTTCTACCCACCTTGACTATGATAAAATACATGAATCGCGATCATTCGCGACACTCCCCACAACAAAAAAATATAATTATGCATGTTGTATCTGTTATAAATAAAACATAAGAAGTAATATTGATTATAATCATCTCATAACTTAATCAATCAAATGGAGGATCTATGTAGGTACTATTCCAAATAGTTGCGCTGTCCATACTTGCATCTTCTCCTTTGCTCATAAAGCTGATGCTCGCGTCGGTCTGAGCTGGTGGTCGTTCGATCGGGTTGATGAGGGAACCTGATCGTAGCATTCGATCAAGTTGGCACGGGAACCTTACCTTACCGTATCGCGTACGGTCCGACCGAGTTCCAAACTGGTCTTTGGAATCTGAGTTTGAGTCTGAGTTCAAATCTGAGTTTGAGTATGAGATGGAATCTAAGTGTGAGTCTGAGTTTGAATCTGAGTTCGAAACTGAGTTTGAGACTGAGATGGAATCTGAGTTTGAGTCTGAGTTCGAATCTGAGTTTGAGTCTGAGTTTGAATCTGAGTTTGAGTTTGAGATGTAATCTGAGTTTGAGTCTGAGTTCGAATCTGAGTTTGAGCACCCTAGGTATGAGAACTTTCAAAATTAGGTAAAACACTGTGAGGAAATCCGCGCTGTGGTGGACGGTAAGTCACTCAAAACATGTCAATAGTGTCATGTTCGACACATTGACACGAATATACTAAAAACATAATCAATCTATAACCCTGCAGGCCCCCTTCGACGCTCTGCGCGTGAAGGTACTTGATGTCTATTGTCAAATATGTCACTTAAAATAATAAGACAAAAATAATGCAGTAGATCCGTACAACCGTATATCTGTATTAGTATCTCGAAGGAACCTTTATTAATTTAATCTATGGAGCAATTTCATTGGTCACAAAGTTAATATTTACACCTTTTCCACTCAGGACCAATATCCATCAATTGATTTACCAAGTTCTTAGTAACTAATAAATAAGGTTCACCTTTGCATATCATTAATTTATTCTATTTGGTGGGTAATATTGAATTTAGGTCAAGCCGGTCTGGACTTCAAATACAAACTACGGAATGAATAAAAGGACAGAAGTTTGTGCTTCTAACTAAAATTGAACCGCTTTAAAAATGAGGGTAAATATTATTAGCAAAGAATTACATATATTTATGTCAACCTAAACATGAACTGAGATTATTACTATAACGAACAATACATTGTATAGTTTCTAACGACAAAGTGTCGTGATACTCTGAGATTGCCTTCTGATTTATGTTAGTTTGGGTAAACTGAGAGTGGAAAAAGCATGATGGGAAAAAATAATGTGGAAATTATTTCTTTTTAATGAGGAAGGATCCCAGCTCCTCCACCATGTCGCCACATTGCATCACTTTGCCTGAGTATCGTCAACCATTAGCTATGGGCGATATGATACAGTACTAGGTAGATATCTCTGATGCGTCTTCTGCTTGAGCCACTGAGTAGGTATAGTTTAAAAACGAAATCCTGAGATTATTGGTACTATGCGACTGCATTAGATCTGAGACATGACATGTTATTTACTTCGATTTGAACTGAATATCAATACGCGTAAAGATGTTTTAACTGAGCTGAGCTGAGACGTCTCCTTGTCGCCTCCAACCTCCCCTTATAGCGACCCCTTGCCTCGCAACTGAGCTGAGCAATCTGATAGGTACCTGAGAAACTGAGCACTAAGCATGACCCAACGGTCTAGTCTGAGCATGACCAAACGGCCTCTGAGCGTGATTGTGACCAAAGGGTCCTGAGCGTGTACATGGCCAAACGGCCTCTGAGCGTGAGCATGACCAAACGGCCTCTGAGCGTGAACATGACCAAAGGATCCTGAGCGTGTACATGGCCAAACGGCCTCCGAGCGTGAGCATGACCAAACGGCCTCTGAGCGTGAAGGTGACCAAACGGTCCTGAGCGTGTACATGGCCAAACGGCCTCTGAGCGTGAGCATGAAGAAACGGCCTCTGAGCGTGAACGTGACCAAATGGTCCTGAGATTGTATATGGCCAAACGGCCTCTGAGCGTGAGCGTGAGCATGACCAAACGGCCTCTGAGCGTGAACGTGACCAAAGGGTCCTGAGCGTGTACATGGCCAAACGGCCTCTGAGCGTGAACGTGACCAAAGGGTCCTGAGCGTGTACATGGCCAAACGGCCTCTGAGCGTGAGCATGACCAAACGGCCTCTGAGCGTGAACGTGACCAAAGGGTCCTGAGCTTGTACTGGCCTAACGGCCTCTGCGCGTAAACGTGGCCAAACGGCCTCTGAGCTTGAGCGTGACCAAAGGGTCCTGAGCTTGTACTGGCCAAACGGCCTCTGAGCGTAAACGTGGCCAAACGGCCTCTGAGCTTGAGCGTGACCAAAGGGTCCTGAGCTTGTACTGGCCAAACGGCCTCTGAGCGTAAACGTGGCCAAACGGCCTCTGAGCTTGAGCGTGACCAAAGGGTCCTGAGCTTGTACTGGCCAAACGGCCTCTGAGCGTAAACGTGGCCAAACGGCCTCTGAGCTTGAGCGTGACCAAAGGGTCCTGAGCTTGTACTGTCCAAACGGCTTCTGAGCGTAAACGTGGCCAAACGGCCTCTGAGCTTGAGCGTGACCAAAGGGTCCTGAGCTTGTACTGACCAAACGGCCTCTGAGCGTAAACGTGGCCAAACGGCCTCTGAGCTTGAGCGTGACCAAAGGGTCCTGAGCTTGTACTGGCCAAACGGCCTCTGCGCGTAAACGTGGCCAAACGGCTTCTGAGCTTGAGCGTGACCAAAGGGTCCTGAGCTTGTACTGGCCAAACGGCCTCTGAGCGTAAACGTGGCCAAACGGCCTCTGAGCTTGAGCGTGACCAAAGGGTCCTGAGCTTGTACTGGCCAAACGGCCTCTGAGCGTAAACGTGGCCAAACGGCCTCTGAGCTTGAGCGTGACCAAAGGGTCCTGAGCTTGTACTGGCCAAACGGCTTCTGAGCGTAAACGTGGCCAAACGGCCTCTGAGCTTGAGCGTGACCAAAGGGTCCTGAGCTTGTACTGTCCAAACGGCTTCTGAGCGTAAACGTGGCCAAACGGCCTCTGAGCTTGAGCGTGACCAAAGGGTCCTGAGCTTGTACTGGCCAAACGGCCTCTGAGCGTAAACGTGGCCAAACGGCCTCTGAGCTTGAGCGTGACCAAAGGGTCCTGAGCTTGTACTGGCCAAACGGCCTCTGAGCGTAAACGTGGCCAAACGGCCTCTGAGCTTGAGCGTGACCAAAGGGTCCTGAGCTTGTACTGTCCAAACGGCTTCTGAGCGTAAACGTGGCCAAACGGCCTCTGAGCTTGAGCGTGACCAAAGGGTCCTGAGCTTGTACTGACCAAACGGCCTCTGAGCGTAAACGTGGCCAAACGGCCTCTGAGCTTGAGCGTGACCAAAGGGTCCTGAGCTTGTACTGGCCAAACGGCCTCTGCGCGTAAACGTGGCCAAACGGCTTCTGAGCTTGAGCGTGACCAAAGGGTCCTGAGCTTGTACTGGCCAAACGGCCTCTGAGCTTGAGCGTGACCAAAGGGTCCTGAGCTTGTACTGGCCAAACGGCCTCTGCGCGTAAACGTGGCCAAACGGCTTCTGAGCTTGAGCGTGACCAAAGGGTCCTGAGCTTGTACTGGCCAAACGGCCTCTGAGCGTAAACGTGGCCAAACGGCCTCTGAGCGTGAGCGTGACCAAACGGGCCTGAGTCTGAGAATGATCTCAAAGGTCATGTGCATTCTATACCAATACTGAGGCCAAACAAAACACGGCATTGTTACTGATAATCATAAAGATCACACAATATGGAAAAGAAACATTAAAGTTAGTCTGAGAATAAATACCTTAGTCTCCACCGTTACCTTTTATACCTTGGCCCTCGGCCGAAACTGAAGATGAGCGTGAGCTCCACTGTTAACTTTTATACCTTGGCCCCCGGCCTAAACTGAAGATGAGCCTGAGCTCCACTGTTGTACCTTGGCCCTCTGCCTAAACTATAGATGAGCCTGAGCTCCACTGATATATCTTGGCCCTCGGCCTAAACTGAAGATCAGCCTGAGCTCCACTGTTATACCTTGGCCCTCGGCCTAAACTGAAGATGAGCCTGAGCTCCACTGAACACTACACACTCGGTTAGTTGCTCGCTTGCAAGTGTCTGCCGCCCGCCGTGCCGCCGACTCCCGCCGCCGGCCGGCTTTTGAAAAACTGTGCGTTCTACCCACCTTGACTATGATAAAATACATGAATCGCGATCATTCGCGACACCTCCGTTGTAGAGATTGCCAAACTTGGTTTGGATTATTTCCCTCCACCCCGAGCTACTTTAATAATATCCTTCATCGATTTTAACATTAATTTGGTTTATTGTAGGGCTACCACACTGAAAAGTTACTACTTACTGATTTTTTTCTTTTTTTGTGCCTCCTCAAAAAGGGATTGGATGACAGCTATATCAAAAACTGTGAGTATTACCTATCTACTAATATATTAAGTTGTTGGTTGGTTTAGTTGGTCGGAATGGAAAAAGGGGTTTTATTTTACTATGTACATAGTAAAAATGGGACAATTTATCCAATAGTAAATACAAGTGGGGCAAACTAGTATCACTAGTAGATTTATTCGTATGGCCACAAAATTTATATTACAACAAATAAACTAAAACACGTCACAGGCGAAATTCCGAACGAACTAGTAGATGCATATGTTACCGGCCAAACCCGATTTCAGGATAAACTAGTTTCGCCTAGGCCAAACTAGTTTATCCGAACGTCGTATGGATAAACCGGTATGTCCTAGGCCAAACTAGTCTAGCCGAAGCTCATAAGGAGAAACCAGTTTAGCCTAGGCCAATCTACAGGGTGCACTCTAAGTCGATAGCGAAACTTTAAGTAGGATGTCTACTGATCAATACAAACAACCTTTACTAGGTGGCGACAAAAATGGAGCAAAAAAAATATCAGCTGTTTCATACATTTGGCGCAGTACTGAGGCGACCTTTTGTATGGAACAGCTGATATTTTTTTCACTCCATTTTTTTCACCACCTAGTACAAGTTGTTTGTATTGATCAGTAGACATCCTACTTAAAGTTTCGCTATCGAATTAGAGTGCACCCTGTAGTCTGGCCTAGCAAGAATATGTAAGCTTCAGGATAAACTAGTATGGCCTAGTCCGAGCTGATATTGACGAATGATTAGATATGAATGTTACCATATCTCGTAAACTAGGAGGTTTAGCGCAAAAATAACGAAATTTTCGAACCCCTTAATAACCGCGGAACCAAGCCTTTTACTTCTATACGTGTTCTAAATACCGACATACAGGGTGTTAAACATACAGGGTATTCCTGAAAGTGTGATAGACAGTCGAAAAAGATTTAAAACAAAGGTTAGGTCAGTAGGTTTGGTTGGCGACACACTGACATACCTCTTTTTGTTTACGAATGGTCCTTTAAACCGGACAAAACCGGACATACCGTAGACTTTTTGAATATAGACTTTTTCTAATTCGGCCTCTAAATGCATCCCTACTCTTTAGATAATTACGGCGGGTTTGTTAATTTTAAGAAAAAGTACTAGGCTAGCATAAATAAGTAGAATCTGTATTACCCCTACTTAAATAGGGCTAGACTAGTTTAGCCCTATGCTCGTATGGAGAAACCAGTTTAGCCAAACTAGTCTAGTCTAGTATTTGAGTAGGCGTAATACAGATTCTACTTATTTATGCTAGCCTAGTACTTTTTCTTAAAATTAACAAACCCGCCGTAATTATCTGAACAGCATTTAGAAGCCGAATTTGAAAAAGTCTACATTCAAAAAGTCTACGGTATGTCCGGTTTTGTCCGGTTTAAAGGACCATTCGTAAACAAAAGAGGTATGACTGTCAGTGTGTCGCCAACCAAACCTACGGGCCTAACCTTTTATAGTATATTTCATTACAAGTGTGGAAAGGCTGTCATTGCAACGAGTTCCGACAAATGGCTACCCGAGCCGAGGCGCAGCCGAAGGCGAGGGTTGACAGTCTTTTTTAACTTTTTTAATACATTATCTTTTTTAATACAGTTGCTCAAAAAGTGGCGTATTGCAGGGACGTATAGCGTTCGGGATGTGGGCTATTACACACGCGTGCTTTTTTTTTACCTTTCCCGCACTAGTGCGTTCTCTTTCCCAACTGTCAAAATAATGTCTATTAAAAAGAAAAACCAACCATGAAGTTTTTACTAAAAAAGTTTTTATGATTCATGCAAATACGTATATTTCTAAAAAGAAGCTACTAATTTGTTTCAATATCAGATTTAATGATTTGATTGAATGAGTTTGGTTAGGTTTCATTTCATTAAATTTCATTTTCATTTCATATCAATAAAAAACTTCTACTGAAGACTTGGCTGTATGGGCCTGTTGCCTTTGCCTACCAGAATGGATGAAGAAAAAAAAACTATGCTTATATTCTACGGTTGGCGCCATTTTGATTTTTCAGAAATTTTCTTTGCTTTATTTGTTTGTTGCACAAAATGAGTAATTTCGACCCTAGTTTTTTTTTAATTGACACCACCGGAACTCAGTATAATTGCACAAAATGCTTCGGAGAACATTTTACCGGAAAAGTCAAAAATGTTAAGTTAGTTGAGTTTATTGTGTTTTTATTATTTTATTAAATTGCTTCATTTTTTCGCAACTGTATTAAAAATAGTCGTTCAGTACACGTGCGGAACCGTCATTGCAACTTGTTCCGACTGTCAACCCTCGCCTTCGGCTGCGCCTCGGCTCGGGTAGCCATTTGTCGGAACTCTTTGCAATGACAGCCTTTCCACACTTGTAATGAAATATACTATTTCGACTGTCTGTCACACTTTCAAGACCGTGCATGTTAAACACCCTGTATGTCGGTTTTTAGAACACGTATAGAAGTAAAAGGCTTGGTTCCGGGGTTATTAAGGGGTTCGAAAATTTCGTTATTTTTGCGCTAAACCTCCTAGTTTACGAGATATGGTAACATTCATATCTAATCATTCGTCAATATCAGCTCGGACTAGGCCATACTAGTTTATCCTGAAGCTTACATATTCTTGCTAGGCCAGACTAGATTGGCCTAGGCTACACTGGTTTCTCCTTACGAGCTTCGGCTAGACTAGTTTGGCCTAGGACATACCGGTTTATCCATACGACGTTCGGATAAACTAGTTTGGCCTAGGCGAAACTAGTTTATCCTTAATTCGGGTTTGGCCGGTAACACATACATAAGATAGACTTAGTGCTGCAACAAATGTAGGTATGAAACAGTTGATATTTTTTTGCCGACTTATAAAAAGGAGGAGGTAGGTAGGTACTCAATGGCCCGTTGTCCACTGACAGTTAAAAGCTGAATTCAAAGCCGTTGGTAGATGGCGCTTATAGGCTTGGCCATACAAGAACCGGGTTGTGGCTGTAAAATTTTGCCTACACAGATAAATAATATCTTCAGAAAAAGCGAAATTTGACAGCCGTGAAAACGGCTTCATTCGATTTTTTTTTGTTTCTTAACTCAGAACTTTTTTTTTGGTAGACCGATTTTAATAATAATTTTTTTGTTTGAAAGGGCATACTTTCCGCGTGATCCCATAAAAAAAGCGTGAAGATCTGATGAAGAACTTCGGGGATGGAGAACGCAACTCCTCAACGAACAGCAGCAGATCACTCTGAATCAGTGCATAGCAATAACAGTGTACCTTTTCACGAGTGTAGTCGTTTTTTATATTTATGTTAATCTATCTATCTATCTATATATATAAAAATTAATCGCCGTGCATTAGTCTCGCTAAAACTAAGAAACGGCTTGACCGATTTGCAATATTTACTGTTTTGTTTAGTTCACCATACTTCAGGGTAGGTTTATAAGCAAAGAAATATGGGAAAAGTTAAAGGATTAGCTGAAAAACGGAAGAAATAAAAATTGGTCATTTTGTATTGGAATCGCCATTTTTGACGCGGAGAGTCAAACTATTTCAGGTGATACGAAGTTCACCGGGTCAGCTCCGCCGGGAGCCTAAGTCACCGGGAAAGTTATTTTCGCCCTTTTTTTTTGCTCTAGCGTAAAAGTTGATTGCATTGATGGGAAAGAAGTCTGCTTACTTCCCCTATACATCTTCTTCTTCTTCTTCTTCAACCTATAGCCACCCAATGCTGAGTGTAGGTCTCTCCCCTATACATACAGGGTGTTAAAAGACCGCCGACAGACCCGAAAGGTACGCATATTAGACACCAAAACAAAGTACTTTTTCGATAAATTATTGCTGGGAAATGATTTTGGTTTTTTAGGTTATAATTTTGAAAAATATTTTATTACGCAATGGACATGTAATGCACAGAAGTCATATTGTGCAAATGTAAGTATAAGTTTATGCTGCTTACGCTTGAAGTGCCGATGTTAAGAATACATTGCGGGATTAAATTTTACCGTCATTTTTTGTACGAAATATTCATAATTTTGATACGGCTTCTTGAGAAAGTATGTTAAGTACATGACACTGATGACATTCCTGCAGAAAAAAAAAAATAATACGTCCGACTTTGAACCTCATTATCTTGGAAACCGTTGATTTCCCAGGCATAGTTCCTTGGGCAAAAATGTTCCCTAAGATGAGGACAATACGTGGTTTCCCGCTTTGTTGTCGGTCTTTTAACACCCTGTATACTGGGGGGTTACCCTTGACGCTGTTGCGATCAAACTGAAAAAGTTTTAAAATTAATTTATCTTTGAATTCGCATACCTAGTAATGCTTTGAATTTAAATACTTTATAATGTTTATTCAAACGTAAGGCTGTTTTATTCAATAAAAACACAAAATGCATCTTAATTTATAAAATATTAAATTTTGTAAATTGCGCCATATTGCGGCCGTATTGGAAAAATGCGTCAAGGGTAGAGGGGCTGATTCGAGTACGCCCTGTAGGTAACTACTTCACTTAGCTGTTAATTTTATTGTGTTCCAGCTGCCGCCCCCGCCGCAGATCGAGCTGGTAATGTCCATGCCCTACCTGAGGACCGCCTTCAAACGGCCCACGGTCAGAGTACGACGTAAGTAAAAAATCTTTTCTTTTACCTTACTCGACAGTGGCGCCAACTAGTGAGCACTGAAACGGCTCAACGACTGATGATTTTTGTCGCTGAAAAGAAACTGGGGGGTTACCCTTGACGCCATTGCGTTCATATTTACAAAGTTTGAAAATTTATTTCCTTTTTACATCGCATAGTCATCCTTTGATTTTATATGTATACTTCGTATTGTTCATTCAAAGGTAATAAATACTATTTTGCACAATACCAATATAAAATGAGTCTTAAGGCTAGAAGATAGTAGTGTGGCGGGAAATTCAAAATTTTCACAGTTTTTTACATTTTGTAGCTAAACTGATATATTTTTGTTCAGCGATTTTTCGTTCGCGGCAATAAAACAGTATTCTTTTAATTATTGTAAACAACAGAACAACAATAATTCAGCAGATTATGTGTTCTGTTCTACGACGATTTTTCTTTCGCGGAAATACTTTGTTATTTCCGCGAACGAAAAATCGCTGAACAAAAATAGCTCAATTTAGCTACAAAATGTAAAAAACTGTGAAAATTTTGAATTTCCCGCCACGTTGCTATCGTCTACCCTTAATTCGTAAAATATTGAATTTTGTAAATTCCGCCATATTGAAAAGATTGCGTCAAGGGTAGAGGCAGAACGGTGAATCTTTTGGGAATATACTGTATAATTTATATGACATTTACTTAGTTACATGAATATCTAAAAGCGCATTTTTCAGTCGCCGAAGCGAAACTTTTGCTACGTCATCAACAAGCGTGAAAAAATCCAGTTTTTCAGTGAACAAAAATCCTCCCACAGGAGATTAGATGGTAAAATAGTGAAAAGATACGTGCGTACGACGTGTGACCTTTCTTTCCTTTGGATTAGGAGTGTGGGTGGTAAAAAAGTAAGATGTAGCCTGTACAATTGTACATGTTCCCACTATCTGGGCAAAGGCCTTCTCTCAGAGAGAGAGAGATAGAGCTTAATCACCACGCGTGCTCAATGCGGGTTGGCGATTTTTGCGTTGAGGGTATGATGCCTCATACGCTCAGGTTTCCTTACGATGTTTTCCTTCACCGTCAGCGAGTGGTATTGCTACTACAAATTCACAAAGGTACTTACGTAACTTAGAAATTAAACAAAGTCATAGATACATGTCCGCACCGGGAATCGAACCTAGGACCTTTCGCTTCAAAGTCCACTGTTCTACCCACTAGACCACCACCGCTCATGTGTGGGTGGTAACTTAAGTATTTACTTACCTATATAAAATGCCAGACATTCGTACTAGCCGGAGGAGTCATACCTTGGCAACTTAGTTGATACAAGACGGAGAGAAAGGTAAAAAAAATCGGATTTAGAAAACACCTCTAAAACAGAAGTTTTTTTTTTTTTTTAGGTTTAACTCACCGTAAACGATCTCCTAATGTTGACAGGATACGCCATGAGAGCAGTCACCAGGGGGGTTACCCTTGACGCTATTGCGATCAAATTGAAAAAAAATTAAAATTAATTTATATTTGAATTCGCATAGTAATGCTTTGATTTTAAATACTTTGTAATGTTTATTCAAAGGTAAGGAGTAAGGCTGTTTTATTCAATAAAAACACAAAATGCATCTTAGTTTGTAAAATATTAAATTTTGTAAATTGCGCCATATTGCGGCCGTATTTGAAAAATGCGTCAAAGGTAGAGGGGCTGAGCCTCGAGTAAATAAGTATGTTGTCATTCAGAGACCGTGTTCAAGGGCGGACTTATTTAGAGAAGTTTCGAAGGGACCCCGTCCACTAGCGCCGCCAATGAAAAAAAAACATATTTTCTTTTTTAAATGCGTTTTTTGCCAAAAACGGGCCGTAGGCTTAACAATTTTAGGACCTAAGGTCTAGATTTCAAATAAAAACGGCCACCTATGACTGGGATCTAGACTAACTGCCGATTTCTGAATTGAGAAATTCGCTAAGCAATTGGATAAGTATCCTTCTGTCTCTGCAGATTTCTCACAAAAGAACGTGACAGAACGATAGTTAAGTATTTACTTAGTAAAATTCTCAATTCAGAAACCGGGCCTTTAGGTCCTAAAAATAGTTAAGCGTAAAAATAGTTAGACGGTTTTTAAACACGCATCCAAAAAGAAGATGATTTATTTTTCATTTGCGGCGCTGCCTGCGCAGACGAGGGACAATGGCGGGCAAAATGTCCGCGGCGCGCTCTTATTAGTACTGTAATAAGGTTGCAATTTGTCCGCGAAATACCTCGTCTCGCCTAGCGGTATACGCAGGCAAAGTGCAACCTTATTGCTGTACTAATAAGAGCGCTCCGCGGACTTTTTGTTGCTCTAATGTTAAAGTCACCAACTCATGTGCCACATCATGTGAGATGCAAAACGTGAGCGTTAGGAAAAAAAACGTTTCATCAGTAAGTAGGTTTTCGAAACACGTGAGGTATTCGAAGAAGAAGCCTACCTACCTGCCCTTCTGCGAAAACACTCCACATGGTTGGAGGGAGATGAATCAAAGTTACCTACTCAAACTGGTTAAATTGAACAGTAATTAATGTAGGACGCGCTGTTAAACCCTCCATATTATATTTCAATCCGGCTCGAAGGACCATTTGTGTCTGCAAAGTAAAGCGTATAATCCGCGCGCGATGAGAATGGGATGGAACTTTGTCAAAGACAATAGAAAATATACTCTATTTTACTTTGACAAGGTAGCTTCGACGCGAGTTTGCTTACCGCGCGCGTCTCAGTTCTAAAAGGTCGCATCCCATTCTCATACCGCGCGGATTATATCTAACTTTGCTAGTGACTAAACTAAGAAACTTACACCCTATAGATAAGTAGGTATTGTTCACTATCTTTTCTTCTATCACATCACAACTAAAGTCCGTTCGCTCAGATAGTGTCGCTACTGACGACGGCAATCTTGGTTCTTGGAATACCAACCAACTATTTTTGAAGTATCTGTGATGGGCGCAGACAAATTCATTTCAACACAATGCTGATGGACATTAACTAGAGTTTGCTAACAAGTTTTACAAAACCTTCGTCTTTGAATTTTTGGGTCATTCGAAGTTTCGTCTAGAGGCACCTCGCTATCCTCCCACGGACGAAAAACCATTTTATCTACACGCAGCGATCGACACTCAATACAAAATACTAAGTCAAAAGTCACAAGCACAATCTCTCAATACGATGACGCTTCTTTCTAGAATGACGAGCGGCGAGCCAAATTCACTGGCGTGTTTGCGCCGCGTCGGGTTCCTTTACTTTCTTTTGTGAAAAGCCGCCGCGCGCCAAGGCGGCAAATATCAAAGTGACACTATGATAGCGAACGGACTTTAGCTAGGATTGCAAAGGCATCCGCTATTAGCGGTCAGCCGGTCACACACTCACACCTACTAGGTAATTTTTAACTTAGAAATAAAGTATTACATACGGCTGGCATAACACAATAGTGGGGTATGCCAAATTTATGGGTATAGCTACCAAGATCCTTATCTATCTCTCTATGGCCCGGTTTCTGAGTTGAGAATTTTGCTAAGCAAATGGGTAAGTATCGTCCTGTCTCTGCAGATTTCTCACAAAAGAGCGTGACAGAGCGATACGTAAGTATGTGCTTAGTAAAATTCTCAACTCAGAATCCGGGCCTATGTAGATCAAAAGAGTGAGATACCTAGATATACGTAGTTTAAACCCATACGGCCTATCCCATTCTTGGGACGCCATCGATTATTGAATCGGGCGGGACGGGACCCTTTACCCAAAAACTAATTGTTCTACGGTCAACGGCCAGGGGGGTTACCCTTGACGCTATTGCGATCAAATTGAAAAAGATTTAAAATTATTATCTTTGAATTCGCATAGTAATGCTTTGATTTTAAATACTTTGTAATGTTTATTCAAAGGTAAGGCTGTTTTATTCAATAAAAACATAGACTTATTATTACCTAGACGGAGTCCGTCCATACAAAACGCCGCCCGAAATTGAGGCGCCTCGCTTTGTTTGTGTGCGTAAGCTGCGGACTGTGACAATCGCCTACACAACACATGCACCCTATTAATGCTGCCAGCGTAATAAGCTTTTCACAATATTGTGACTTTCCTTCTGGTTGGTAAGGTGATAAACATATTAAATTATGTTTGCGGACAATGTTATTTAAAGTAACATTTCTCAATATTTGTGCGTATCTAGGATCTGTGATTTAGACAAAAAAATAAGTTATCTGTTGTACCCGACTGCCCTAGAACGAGATTTATGTTTTTCGAGTGTATGTATGTATGTGTTACCGGCCAAACCCGATTGAAGGATAAACTATGTACCTAGTTTCGCCTAGGCCAAACCTAGTCTGGCCTAGCAAGAATATGTAAGCTTCAGGATAAACTAGTATGGCCTAGCCCGAGCTGATATTGACGAATGATTAGATGTGAATGTTACTATATCTCGTAAACTAAGAGGTTTAGCGCAAAAATAAAGAAATTTTCGAACCCCTTAATAACCCCAGAACCAAGCCTTTTACTTCTATACGTGTTCTAAAAACCGACATACAGGGTATTCCTGAAAGTGTGACAGACAGTCGAAAAATATTTAAAACAAAGGTTAGGTCAGTAGGTTTGGTTGGCGACACACTGACATACCTCTTTTTGTTTACGAATGGTCCTTTAAACCGGACATACCGTAGACTTTTTGAATGTAGACTTTTTCAAATTCGGCCTCTAAATTCGTCCCCTACAGATAATTACGGCGGGTTTGTTAATTTTAAGAAAAAGTACTAGGCTAGCATAAATAAGTAGAATCTGTATTACCCCTACTTAAATAGGGCTATGCTCGTATGGAGAAACCAGTTTATCGAATGGGGAATCAAAATGAAGGGTTTTACAAATGGCTTACAAAAATATATAATAATACCACCACAAGTAAAGACCGCCGCATCGACTAGCGCAGGCCAGCAAAATAATAGGTATTCGCTGCGACCACGTCCCGGGCGCCGACAGAGCACAACGTCTAAGTCCGATGCCGGCCAAAATCATCATCATCATGATCCAACCTCATCACCATCATCACCGCGAAGTCTATTTTCATACGACAGCGAGTCACGACACAGCTTCTCACGGCAGACTTCGCCAATCTCACCCCCATCATCATCTTCAACCAGCCCGTTAACAGCTGTTGTGCAGGAGGCAATCGCCGAGATCCCTGCACCCACTGTCAACGGTAAACGCACGAGACTCAAATGGACTGAAGAAATTAACAGATCCGTATGGCGTGCATACCTGATTGCCTCTGCCTTAGAGCAGAACACAAGAACCTACTTACCGGATTTACATCGCCTATTTATATTAGAGCAACCAACTTTTGATGTCTCTAGACAAAGACTGGGAGACCAAAAAAGGGCCATCATTAGGAACAAACTTCTATCACAACATGTCCTAGATGAAATAAGGTTAGAAGTAGCTATAACATTAAACAATTCTCCAGAAACAGAAACACATCACCAATCGCAGGCCTCACACCCACAACATTCACAATCTCAGACATCTACCTCTCATACTGAAAACCACCCTCGACAAAGAATGTCCTGGAGCAACACTGTAAATGAAACTATAATATACAACTACTACAAAATAACAAGATTAGAGTCAAACAGAACAGCATACAGACCGGCACTACATTCTGCTGTAGTAGCAGCACACCCACACCTAGCACACTTCTCGGAACAAAGAATCGCTGATCAACTTAGAGTCATCATAAATAATAGATTCATATCTAAGACTAGACTACAAGAAATACGAGACGAGGTAACAATTGAATTAGACAGTAACACAGATGATACTTCACAACACTTGTCACAAATAGACGTGAACTCACCAGCTCTATCATCACAACAACAATACACAAATCAAAATTCATTTTCAGAGAGAGAGGAAACCACACACTTAGTAGATGACAGAGCAATTGACTCGCAGACACCATACCCTACTCGCCTAGCTTTATTGCCAGAAGAAAACATTTCAGAGTTAGAAGAAGTATTTATTCATGCAGTAGAAGAATTTATAGACGTTGATCCCACACTAAGGCCTTATATACCCAAGCAGAAACCATCTAAAAAGTTTGCCATTATAGTCCACACGATAGACGTAAAAATATTGCCTGCGTACTTAACCAACGAAATAGATTTCCTGACAACGCAAACTATGATATACTGTGCAGCATACGCAGCAGTCACTTACAGTAAAGGTAAGGTACACAACACACAACGATCTGCCAACAATGCGAATCGTATTCCGGCATGGCAGAATCGTCTAGAAAAGCGAATAGAAGACCTTAGAAAAAAAATTGCTAGGGTAACACACTACATGCGAGGTGACCCCAGCACTACACTCCAGCAACACGTAGATCTAATAAAACAACAGTACAGGGTACACTCACAATACGAGCCAGACAACACAGACCTATCCCACTTTCTTGATACACTAAAGCAAAAACTTAATGCATTAACTAGCCGCCTTCGCAGATACAAATTAACGACCCTGAGGAAATCTCAAAACAAACTATTTTGCACTAATGAAAAACAATTTTACAGAACATTACTTAAACAAAACACGAACAATGCTATGCAAATGCCTACAGAAACACCAACACCGAACGCACTACACCAGTTCTGGTCTAATATCTGGTCCAACCCTGTAGAGCACGTTAACAGCAATTGGGTTACACAAGATAGGGAAGGGCTTGAAAATGTACCAGCAATGGATTTTGAAGGAATTAGTCTGGATGTTTTGAAATCTGTCATAGCTAAAACCCACAACTGGAAAGCTACTGGTTCAGACAAAATTCATAACTACTGGTACAAAAAACTCACAAGCACACACTCAAACTTACTTTCACACATAAACAATTTCATACAAAACCCAGACACCATGCCACAATACATCACACAAGGAACTACATATATGCTACCCAAAGACCTAACCGATACAAAGAACCCAGCCAAATACCGACCAATAACTTGCCTCCAAAATATTTACAAAATTATTACATCATGCATCAGTCAACTTATTTACACTCACACTGACACCAACAACTTACTCGCAGAACAACAGAAAGGTTGTCGAAAATTTAGCCAAGGTTGCAAAGAACAGCTCACAATCGATGCTGTAGTTTCCAAACAAGCTCTTAGGAAGAAAAGGAACATTTACACTATGTACATCGACTATAAAAAAGCGTTCGATTCAGTACCTCACACCTGGCTCATCTACATCCTTGAACACTATAAAGTCCACCCCACTATAATAACATTTTTAACCTCTACAATGCAGAACTGGAATACAATTCTTAAACTGGAAAACAATAGCTCTTCTATACAAACAGCATCTATTGATATTCGCCGAGGAATATTCCAAGGTGACTCACTTAGTCCTCTCTGGTTCTGTTTAGCCCTTAACCCGCTTTCAAATCTATTAAACAATACTCACAAAGGATTCAACATTAAATTTGATGGCACACAGCATACACTTTCCCACCTACTGTACATGGATGATATCAAACTCTATGGCAGCAACCTCGCAGATATACACCAACTTGCAGACATAACACAAGAATTTTCTAATGATATTCACATGGAGTTCGGTATAGATAAGTGTAAAATACAATCTATACATAAAGGCAGGGTGGATGAAAACTCGTACGAACTCAATAACGGAGAACTGATAGAGCCAGTCGATAATGATATTGGCTATAAATATCTAGGCTACTATCAAACACAACAGATACACCAAAAAGATACAAAAGTCACAATCACACGAAAGTTTAGAGAAAGACTACATCACATATTAAATTCACGTTTAAACGCCCGAAACACTATAAAAGCTATAAACACCTTTGCCATACCAATACTAACTTACTCATTTGGTATCATTACTTGGTCGCAATCTGATTTAATCAAGCATCAACGGATCATTAACACACTCATGACTAAATACCGAAAGCACCATCCACGCTCTTGCGTACAACGACTCACACTGCCTAAAATGGAAGGAGGACGAGGAATTATTGACATCAAAAACCTCCACAACAAACAAATTACTACACTCAGAACCTTCTTCCATTCACGGGCACAAAACTCAGAATTACACCACGCTATCACACAAGCCGACACCAAACACACTCCACTAAACCTACAAGACCGTCATACACAAAAAAATGAAACTATTACCGAACCACAACAGAAAATAGACACTTGGACACAAAAATCCCTTCACGGCAGACACCGCCTAGACTTGGCCAACCCGAACGTCGACAAAATTGCGTCGAACGCCTGGCTCAAGAGAGGCGAGTTGTTTCCGGAAACAGAAGGATTTATGATTGCAATTCAAGATCAGGTAATAGACACTCGCAACTATAGGAAGCACATTGTTCACGACACAAGACTTGTAAGCGACATGTGCCGACATTGTCACAGCAGTTCAGAAACCATACAGCACATCACAGGAGCATGCAGATCAATCGCACAGACAGACTACAAACATCGCCATGACCAAGTCGCTGCCATCATACATCAATACATTGCATTCAAACACAAACTCATCACACAAAAAACAGCATACTACAAATACAAACCACAAACAGTGTTAGACTCAGCAGACTACAAACTGTATTGGGATAGGACAATCATCACTGATAAAACAATACACTACAACAGACCGGACATCACACTACATGACAAAAAGAATAAAACAGTATATCTTATAGACATAGCCATCCCAAACACACATAATCTCACTACAACACATACGGAGAAAACAACTAAATACACTGACCTTGCCATAGAAATAAAATCTCAGTGGCAAGTACTAACCGTTAAGACGGTACCTATCATCATATCATCAACAGGAGTAATACCGTATACACTGCACACCAGCCTCAAAGTTTTAGACATACATCGAGCTACTTACACGTTTCTACAAAAAGCTACGATACTAAACACATGCCGCATCGTCCGAAAGTTTCTAGGCAAGGACCATGAGCTCTGACAGCTCATTAATTTCATCATCATCATGATCTTACATAAATAGTAGGTAAATTCACGCACTTGGTTTCGGCCCGTGCCACCCTGTACCTCTTTAAAAGGAGTGAAAAATTACATAAAAACAAAAATAATAATAATAATAATAATAGGTACAACTTATCTGTAAATGTAATTCGAAATGAGAAATGCTAAAGAATAACAAAATTTTAAATTTTTGTTACTCAACTTTGCTTTCGGGGGAATTTATTTAGGTGCACATATCTCCTAAATATCTCATAAACGGCTGAACCGATTTTGATGAAATATGTTGCTGAACCATTGCTAGGAAACCTTCGTTTAAATAAAAAAAATCTCATCCAAATCGGTTCACTCGCTTAAGAGTTACGCTGCCACAGACACACACACACACACACACAATCACACAGACACAGCGGTCAAACTTATAACACCCCTCTTTTTGGATCGGTGGTTAAAAAAATATATCAAAATCGGTCCGCAAGGTAAAAAGTTATTGTTGAACACCCATATAAAAACTACACAAATTGGAAACCTCCTATTTTTTTGAAGTCCGTTCATAAGTCGTTCATTGTTAAAGGAAAACTAAAACAAAGCTCTCTAGATTGATATTTCTAAAATAGTTTTTTTGTGTATTGTGATTTTCGACATTCTACCTACTGGCAACCCCATAATAAATGTTGAATGTCATACGGAAGAAAATTTTTGAATCTAAATACGATCTTTTTCGACATAATATAAAGTGGAATCGTTGTAATTACTGGTGTAAAGTGATCCTCGTGCCTTCATCTTTTTTATCCGTGCTGTTTCTGCAGCCAAACACAGCAAAAACCCGTCATTTTGAATAAAATTACAGGAGCTCCGTTCGCTAGAAAGTGACCTTGAACACTGAAATGCCGTTTTGGAAAGCGTACCAATTTGGTATGCATTTATTTGCTTCACTTTGCGAGCACTGATTGCGATTCTAGGTGTCCTAATTCTATGAATAAAAACATAAAATGCGTCTTAATTTGTAAAATATTAAATTTTGTTAATTGCGCCATATTGCGGCCGCATTGGAAAAATGCGTCAAGGGTAGAGGGGCGAAGTGCTTGTCGCAAACGGCATAAGGGCGTGAATCGAACAAAAAAGCTCTGCGTGTCGCTGACGGTACGAGTACCAGCACCAGCGCTATGTAAAGTCGTACGAATGTAAATTAGTCGTTAACACCACGAGATTAATTAAAGCGAATATTACCTCATAAGCCGACGCAGCCCCACAGATGCATATTCATAAGGATTCGGATTCTGTCTGATTCTAATAATGAGCCGTTTTCACGGCTGTCAAATTTCGCTTTTTCTGAAAATATTAAATTAATCTTTGGAAGCGAAATTTGACAGCCACATCCCGGTTCTTGTATGGCCAAGCCTATGAGCGCCATCTACCAAGGGCTTTGAATTCAGCTTTTAACACAGGGTATTGTTTTGGTTAGTGACACCCGACTCATGGACGATAATTTTAGTATTATTTTTTTCATGTTGATGGTAGACTTCCACTTATTTCTAGAACTGAATAAAAAATAAAAGTTTCAGAACCCACACATAAAATATTTATAAAAAAAAAAAAAATGTTGGTACGGTCGACCAAATTCTCATCAGTCTAATTAAAATGTTAATCAGTTAAAAAAGAGGCACGTACGTACTGATTTAGGTACAGTCGGCCACACGCTAGGATACTTACCCCTTTTTGTTCCATTGGCGCCCTTATGCCGCGCGCGGTAAGAGCTGCCATGGGGTATCTGTGACTGTGGCCGACCGTACGTACCCGAACTCATTTACCCTTCGCGAGTTTCGACGGAGTTGTGAACTCCTAATGCAGAAGTCTTGTAATTCCTACCCTTTGGGAGGGGGGCATCTACATAACTACATTCATAATTAGGTACACATTGTAGGTAGAGGTCATGACAGTGACGTATTCAGGAATTAATTGAAAATTACGGACAAAGATTGCCTCATGCCCATTTGAAGCTTGAAAGTTGCTCGAAGCACAATACCTGCAGAAAACTCGTATTACGGACTATATCTAGGTATTACTAATTTATACGCAATATGACTTCTGTGCGTTACACGTCCATGATAAAATATTTAAAAAAATTATAACCTTAAAAACCAAAATCATTTCCCAGCAATAATTTATCGAAAAAGTACTTTGTTTTGGTGTTTAGTATGCGTGCCTTTCGGGTCTGTTTGCGGTCTTTTAACACCCTGTAGTGTAGATTACTCGTAGGGTCATAGGGTCGGTTCGTCTGACCACTGCGGGACCTGCGGGTTGGCGATTTTCGCATTGAGGGTATTATTGCCTCAGACTCTCAGGTTTCCTCACAATAATTAGCCTCTCTCTCTCTCTCTCTCTCTCTCTCTCTCTCTCTCTCTCTGTCTCTGAGAGAAGGCCAGCTAGTGGGCTGTGTGTGTATAGGCCATAAACATCAAAGGCACTTCTTGTACGGTCGGCCACCACAGTGTAGGATACCCCATGGTTGCTCTTACCACGCGTGGCATAAGGGTGCCAATTAAACAAAAAGGGGTATCCTAGCGTGTGGCCGACTGTACAAGGTAGGTAAAATGATCAATCCTTACCTAGCTCGCAAATTGTGTTCCACGGGACCATCTCGGACCAGAGCTAGTAATCTGTTGAAATATGCAACAGCCCGTCTGACCACTGAACGGACAGACATTCACCGACCCGACACGTCGTCTTTAACGCAATGGCGGGTCGATGGCGTCCCAGTAGAAGGACAAAACCGGGTTTCCTCATTTTCTCCTACAACCAGCGAACTAATCCTCTAGAACTAGTGGTTCGCCCCGAACTACGAACTCGCGACCCCATATCTCAGCAACCCCTCGACCGATTTGGCTCATCTTCGAACTTAAAAATTCTCTTTGCCTGATTTACCCGCCTACCAAATTTCATAACGATCCGACTAAGTTTACTCAAGTTATCGTCGAACGAACATTCATACATACAAACATACAAACATACAAACATACAAACTTACAAACATACATACATACATACATACATACATACATACATACATACAAACGCCGGATTGTTCCAGTAGACTCGGAGAACTTCGCTCGCTCGTTCAATTAGAATCAGAATATTCTTTGCTTTACTACGAAAACATTAAAAGGACTGACAGCATTAATAACACGTAGTTGAAGCCGTCAACTGGGAGCCCATTTTGGCACCATTTCCGATTGATCATTGCTTTAGCTAGACAACCCGCGACCGACTGCTGAAGCGCTGGATGTCTTCCCCGATCGATCATTGCTTTAGCTACACACTCCCGAACGACTGCTGAAGCGCTCGAGAAGAAGCGAGATTCCAACACCGCTTATTATTTACAATTTACTGCTTTGATATCGGGATAGTCGACTAGTACCGTTAGCCGACCGTTTATACAAGGTGTTACAAAAGGTCCTAACTCTTTTTGCAGGCTAATAGCAACCGGTGATGGGATCACATTACAAATTTTTTTTTGCTCTATGATGACGTTCCGTAGATTTTTAAATTGTAATAAAATTACGCTGTGGCGGGAGAAAATTATTTTTTTAATATGATTTTTTTATTTTCATTACGTTTTATCAAATTAAAACTATGCTAATATGCACACAATCATGTGTTTGAATTTGACCAAAAGCAAAAAAATATTTTGTAGTTTATGTTTGATATTTTTTTGCTCTATGACGTGACGATCGGTTGATTTTTAAATTAATAAAATGTGATTTTTAAAATATTCTAAGGTAAAAGTGCCATAGAACAAAAGGGTGTAACTAAGCGTGTCGCCGACAGTACCCACCTTGTTGTCAGCTGTCACAAGAACGGATGTTATCCCGCCAAACTGCCGTACGCCATTACTTAATGAATTCCGTCATTTTAATTTATCTTTATGCCCGTCGGGCTTCGCCACTTCGCCCTTCGTCCGGGGCGCGGGGCGCGGGGCGCGGGGGGCGCAATCGCGATTGATGGGAGAGATTAACACAAAGGATTATTAAATAGGTACCTACGGCGGTATCAATATCAAGAGGTAGGTAGATGAGTCCGCTACAATATCAAAATACCAGATGTCGACTCCACTAAGCTCCACGTAAGACGCCAGTGCAGCTGATCCGCCCCACGCCATACACCTAAGTATCTTAAATCTACATGGATATCGATGTCTCTCTCACTCTTCTGATCTACATAAAGTGGTACTTACAAGGTGTATCAAGCTTTAAACCTTTATGGCCGTTTATAGCAAAATGGGCGACTGCACAATGGGTAGAGAGCAAGAGACTCTTGGACACAGAAAACTCAGGAAATTGGTGAAGGCAGGATACAGTGTTTTATTTCTGGATGTTCACCATACAAAAACTCTGGGTACATTGCACCTTTCATGACCTTTCCGAGAGTGTAGTTGTCTGTGTATGGAGTCAGCAATCTGCGGTGCTTCAAGCTCTTTCCCTCCTTGCATCGGTATCCTCATGACTGTGGGTGATGGTCACTCAACTAGAGCAATATTTGTCATACGATGATGCTTCGACTATCATATCTTCCCTGCTAATAACCAAGTGCTTCTTCATTAATTCTAGCCGCTCCACCGGACATGCACTACCGCGGGGGCCGCTGTGCCACCGGAGCCCTGGACGGACGCGGTCTGGTGGCCGTCATCAAGAGACAGGTCCCGCTGGCCGGACAGCTGGGCCACGAGCTCGCCTGGGGCCAGGGCTGGGGCTGGGTCACGCTACCCAACGGAGTCTGGAGCGGGCGTGAGTACAACAATCCTGCATCGCGCCAGCAAAGTTTTTTTCGAAGTAAATATAAATAGGACGGTACCCCGTTGGTACGTACGGTTGGTTGGACCTCGCCAGCACACTGCAGGCTGCGCTGGTGGAAGTCATAAAGCATCAGGTTCTTGATGTGTTACCAGGGATCGATGTATCTGTGAGAATGATATTCCCTGACCTGGCAGCTATGCCACGAGTTGGTATCATCTAATGACTACTAAGGCCTTTGCATCTACTACGTAATGAGATGATTTATACAGCGTCCAGTGGCACCTTCACTCACACTAGATGGGTAAAGAGACCACTCGGCGCTGCAGTGCCTGGGACATCTGATGAAACGGCACAGGAAACCACTCCATATTTTGTAGGTAACAACATTTTTCCTGCATTGCGCAAAACTGACCAACTCCCGCTCCCTTTCCAGGTCTCACCTGGTCGCAAGAGGGTGACGACTTCGCCCTGCATGCGATGCCAATCCTGCACCAGTCGAACGTCTCCGGAGCATGCTCAGTCCTTGACGGAGTCACCGCCTACGAAGCCTCGGCTTACGAGCAGGCACTGGCGGAGTACGATGATGCTACAACTGACGACTGGGACTTCGGCCTCGACTGCGGCGACTTCATGATGTAGAGTGGTTTAGGAGCTGGAAGGTTCGGTGTGAAGGACCAAATTGAGCGCTACTGATCTAACTGAACTGAACATTGAGCGGCACGAACCGGCTGTAGCGCTCTGTCAATGCTCAATATGCTCCTTTATGCTTAGATCTGACGTATCTGACGAATTTTATAGTGCTGGAACAGTCTTCTAAAGCGGAGTTAAGGGTAGACGATAGCAACGTGGCGGAAAATTCAAAATTTTTGCAGTTTTTTACATTTTGTAGCTAAACTGAGCTATTTTTGTTCAGCGATTTTTCGTTCGCGGCAATAACATAGCATTCTTTTCATTATTGTAAACAAAAGAACAACAATAATTCAGCCGATTTTGTGTTCTGGTCTACGACAGGTTTTTTGGGCAGTGCCACTGCTTCGTAGACCAGAACACATAATCGGCTGAATTATTGTGGCTCTTTTGTTTACAACAATGAAAAGAATACTAGAAAAGAATGTTATTGCCGCGAACGAAAAATCGCTAACAAAAATAGCTCAGTTTAGCTACTAAATGTAAAAAACAGTGAAAAATTTGAATTTCCCGCCACGTCGCTATCTTTCCACCTTAAAGCTAAAATGGTCCTTCATGTTAGAACCGAAAGTTTAATCTACGGCTTAGTGGGCCACATGACAGTTAATTCAAATCATCTCCTACAGAACCTGCGCTCATTTGTTTGAATTACAAACTATCAGATGTGGTCTTTCAAGCTTAGGTCTGTCTGATACCACAATTAACCAACGACTAACAACCACCAGCTGTTGAGGAGCTGGAAGGTTGACTGAACTGCCTACTTATAGAGGTAGAGACTGCTGTATAGCGCTTTCAAAGCTCAACATGGTCGCTCAACGAAGTCGCTCACCAAGGTCTTTAAATCTATTAACCAGAATTCTTTAACTTGTGAGACTTGTTTCTTGGTGCGAGCTCTAAGAGCTCGAGCTCTTTGTAGAGCAAAATAATGGAAAAGAGAGAGAGCATTTTATTGTGGGGTATCGAGTTTAATGCCAGGCACGCAGCTGTTATACATGTCGCAGGTTTATGATAAAATCAGGTTATTGATCAAAAACCTAGGCTTTCAATCAAGATCCGGATAATGACAAAATATTGAGTTGCTTTTATCCTGAATAAATCCAGTGTTTTGATCAAGCCTGAATTAGTTTAGGTTTATGATAACTGCAATGAAATGGAAGATTTCTGTTTTTTAATCATATCTTCATAATCGATGACATGGTTCCTTAGAACATTTTTCCTATCTTTTCTAGTTTCGGACACCTCCCCCAATGACCCATCTCGACCTGCCACCCTGTATAGTTATTTAATTATTTAACGCACATATTTGTCACAGTAACGAACACGGGTTGCTTTGCGTAGTTTTGTGACTGAGGGTTGTTTTGTGAAACTTGGCCCGCGGGAAATCGCCATCAACAGTTATTTTCCATTTGATCGCGTCAAGATTTGAAATTTTATCATAAACCTCAACTAGTTCCGGTTTTGATCAAAACACTAGATTTGTTCAGGTTTATGTTATCATCATCCGCATCTTGATCGAAAGCCTAGGTTTCGATCAAAAAACAGGGGGTCTACCGGCTAAGACGAAGCCGATTACCATTACCATTGGCGAAAATCGAAGTTCGATTTATGAAGAATGAACTGGGTGGCAGTAAAATGAACTGGGTGGCAGTACATTTTTCAAAAATCGAACTTCGATTTTCGCCAATGGTAATCGGCTTCGTCTTAGCCGGTAGACCCCCAGATTTTATCATAAACCTGCGACATACTCGTACATACAATCTATAATTAATATTATTTATGTAAGTAACGGCCTAAGTTTTGGGGTGTCTTGCTCAAGGTAATGAGAGAAGCTGTAGAATATTGTGCCAATAATTGGGAAGGTTTCTGGTATTCACAGAACGATGTCTTATGAATTAATTTACCTAATACCTAAGTAGGTACTGAAGTCGTTCATTATACCTAAATATCAAAATAACCTTATTGACAAAATAGTTGAATGCATGATGCTTTTATTTTACACAGAATGTAAGGATAATTTTAGAGCTGGAAAAAAAATATGTTGATGTCTAAGGCGTCTAAGGCGAAATAAATCGTGAATAGCCCGCGCGCAAAGAACAATTTTCGATTTGTTTAATGTACTTAGGTATTTGATACAGGAATCGATTTTGTGCATTTTTCTTTGCGCGCAGGCTATTCACTATGCACCGCGCCTTAGGTTCTTACCTAAAGGTTGACTTGCCATGGCCGATGCGTGCCGACGCGAAGTCGACCTAAAAGTGTTGTTTACACTACCACGTTTTCTTATCCTCAGCAAAGGTTTTTTAGGCGACAAAATATTATTCTAGTCAAGGCGAGAAAATACGATAGAGTAAACCAAGATTAAAAAAGTATTCTGAAGATAAATTGATTGTGAAAGAAAAATACAAACCTTTTTGAAATTCCAAATAGACAAACATCAAGAGCAAACATTTTTGAATGCATTTACCAAGTCAATACATTCAGGGTAAAAATATAACTTTATAACTCATAAAAACAATGGTAAATACATTTTTTACTTTTAAAATCGCACAAATAAGGAGAAGAAAGATATGCTAGGAACACACTATCAACACGGTAGAATGTCTCTCGCAGCGATAGTGTGATTCTAGCCTTATATTTAACGTTAACTTTAGGATTAAAATGATAGTGCTTGTCCCCATGACACCAATTACCGAGAAAATCCACAAAACAAGACCTAGTGTTCGTATCTAATGTAATACTCGATGTTTAGCTATGTAGATTAATAAGTGGTCGGTAGAAAGTAATAAACATTTGTATGTGGTAGCGTTTTAGAAATTTTAATTAATACGGAAGACCTCCTAAGATTGTTTTAAAATAAATATTTAAAAAAGTCCATAGGAATCTTTATATTAGGAATGAGAGATGAATCCACAGATTCGGGCGACCCTACCCCACCTACTAATATTGCAGTCTAATATTTTATAATATGGCAGAGCCGAATACAATACTTACATATTCCCAATAAAAAAATCTCTAATCAGTGTCCGAATATAGCAAAATTTTGAAAATACGTCATCAATACATGTAAAAAACGGATTTATTTTCTGAAATTCGACTCTTCTCTTCTGAATAAACTAACTTATTTTTCATTCAAAAACACCCTATAGTCAAAAACACCCTATAAGGTTAAAATGAGTACCTACTGTTTTATTTTTTAGAAGTCTTTCGTATTATTAAAATAATTAAAATGTCGGTATTAAATAAACTAAATTATTGTGTCTAGTTGCTATTCAACTTCCGACCTACCCAAAGACTGCCTAACGTTATAAAATGTCAAGTTTGGACGCAACTACATTACAATAGATTACGTGGCATTATTTAAATTTTTAAGCCTCGGTTGTTCTGGCCACCCTATATTATTATGTTCTTCAAATGTCATTGATCACCGAAGTAGGCTAAAATTTTATTTTTAGACAGTAAGTAATGATGAGATCGTGGCCACCCGGTATCAGAGTTCTTAGGCCTCCCAAATTTTTCGAGGGTGGTAATCCTTGTGTATTTTTGGTCTCCGCGCTTAGATAAAGGTTTAGAAACTGTGCTCTACTTATACTACGTAGGTAACCTCTAACTCGCAATGGGTGTCTATTTTAATGTAGTCACGTACAAACTGTAAACCCTACGTTGTTCGAGCGCGTGTTACTAATAATTTGTGAAATGAAAACTAAATGTCCTTTGTCCTGCGCAAAGCTTCGCCGGAAAGTCTCTTTATGGAAAATAATAATAAAGTACTTATATATGCTAAAAGCCAAACAGAGATACCTACCTTTTACCATAAATCACGTCACTCCCCTGGGAATTTTATTGGGGGTACAGTTATACAGGGTGTTAAAAGACCGCCAACAAACCCGAAAGCCACGCATACTAGACACCAAAACAAATAATTTTAGGTTATAATTTGAAAAATATTTTATCGCGCAATGAATGTCATTGGACGTGTAACGCACAGAAATCATATTGCGCAAGCGTAGGACCTTTTGTTACTTAAGAGGCCCCTTGGACCGTGGGAACTCAGTGACGGCCAAGCGCGTGAAACACTGTTTTCTATAGCTGTTTCACCCAGAGCGAGACGAGGCGCGGGAAAAGTGAGAGGCAATGCGGCTGTGTGAGTCTACGTGTGTTCGTGTCCTTTCGCGAGTATTTAGTTGTAGTTGTAATGTCTCGCTCTGGGTGAAACAGCTATAGAAAACAGTGTTTCACGCGCTTGCCCATCGCCGAGTTCCCACGGTCCTGAAGGGGTCTCTTAAGCTTGAAGTGCCGATGTTTAGAATACATTGCGGGTGGCAATTTTAACGTTGTTTTTTGTAAGAAATATTCATAATTTTGATATGGCTTCTTGAAAAGGTATGTTAAGAACTAGATACTGAATACATTTCTTCAAAAAAAAATTTTTGAAAAGTCCGACTTTGAACCTCATTATTTCGGAAACCGTTGATTTTCCAGGCATAGTTCCTTGGGCAAAAATGTTCCGTATGATGAGGACAATACGTGGTTTCCCGCTTTGTTGGCGGTCTTTTTACACCCTGTATGTCCATATTTATTACTAATTGTATTAGTTAGTTCTTGGATTATATTTTAATGTGAAAGTATTTTTTTTATGGCACTGTATTATTATTTGTATTTGTATTATTTATTACAGACAATGTTGTTTTTTTAGGTCCGGCTAATTATGACCTCAAAATATGATTGTAATTTTTTTATTATTTGTTATTTATAAGAATTGAAGTAATTTTAATCCAAAAAAAGATACCTTTCGACGAAGCCTTAAATGTTTAGTAAATTTGGATTGTGGTATCTTATGCGTAGCGAACCTACATATTTAAATAATTAAAAATACCGTATTTATTAGTATCGTATTATTAGAATTATTACAATAATGGGTAGTAAATAAAATTTTAAGCATGCCGTATAAATGTGTAGGAGTACCTAAAATGAAATATAAGATTGTTACGAAATGTGAGAAATTTAGCAGCAATTTATTAAATTAAAAAAATATTTATGTGAATTTACCCTTATATGCTTTAAAACCCAATATGTAGGTACTACGTCTCTTTATTTCGCCGTAGGCATACATGTATTAAGATTTTCGGTCAATTGGAAAACAAAATTTTATTAAATCAATCGGAAAACAAGTGGAAAAAGTCAGGTACTTACAGACATAAACATTACTTACAGACTTACAGACAAAAATATGAAATTTTGATAATGTATATTTTTATTTTTTAAAAGCCATATTGCTTTGTACTTAAAATAAAAGTTTGTTACCTAGTAGTCACTACGACATTTCTTTTTTATAGATTTAAGTTAGTTACCTGAACCACATACCTATTTTGTAAGTAAGTTCTTTTTAAAAAATGTGTTGATATTTTTTTTATAAAAAAAAATAGCTGGACCCGTTGGTTACAATTTTTTTTACAGAGTTAAATATTTTTGTAACTCTAGTTTTTGTCAAGAAATGAAAGATAATGGCAATGCAATTGAAAGAGGTATATTTGAAACAATTAAGGCGCTGGTTTCGTCTCGATAGTGAATTGTATTTTTGTAATGAATGCTTGCAATTTATTGTAATATTGTGTAATGGCGTCATATTTCTAAATCCGTTTCCGTAACGTTTACAATGAAACATGTGCTTTTTAAAATGTAAATTTTAACTTTTGCACGAAATCCTAGTGCAACTTTGACAAGGAAATCTTTTTCATGCAGTTCCCTAAATTGGAAAAAATACACAAAATAGCATTAATAAAAAATAGAACTTTAGATGTATTTTAGATAAAATTTTAGTCGTTCTCTTAGAATATAAATTGTGAAGCAAAACGACAAATAAATAAGGAACGTAGTTGTAAACAAAGGCCAAATTACGAGTATTTGAGGCCAATCGCTGTTTGGGCAATTTTAGAAATTCAATATTTCAGGAATTTAGATGCATTAGATTGTTTATATATTGTACAAAATCGCTTTATGTTTGAAAAACATTACAAAGTAAGTATATTAAATAAAAACGTGATTTTGCGTATTAAAAGAAAATTTATAATAATCTTTGTCAACATTGACAAAATAGCGCCAAGGGAGTTTGTGATATATTTTTTTAAAATACCAATAGGTAAATACATTGTTGCCTGAATTTCTTCTATTAAACACTTTTAGCCTCGATCATCGTTTGGCCTCAAATATGTCCGTCGCTAGATATTCTATTAGACAGGCAGAACGAAAAACTTATTATAACGATACAATAGCGATATTCTACGCCGATATGAATGTTTGTATGTAATTTTTGTAAAATAAACAAATTCTTACCAAAAGGTAAAAAAATAACTTTTATTTATTTTGTCCCTTTACGCTACATTTTTCGGGCCTAAGTATTTCTAAACAATATGGCAAATAAAATTACCAAATTGAAATCTAATAAAACACACAATCTAATAAGGTCATTAACCGTAGCGATAGCATCACTTTTACCGAAATTCGCTGCGGGCTAAAACTACTTCAACGATTTCTCTACACCAGCAATGCAATGCACTTTTTTCAACTCTAATACCTTTGTAATAAAGGTATAATACGGCCCGGCACTGTGGTATCTGGTTACTAGGACATGTAGGTGCAAGCAAGCCTGAGTCACCAAGTCATGCTGGGTAGTGGTTAGTTCACCATTCAGCCGCTCATTCGAGACCGGAGCCGCGGCGCGAGCACACTGTTTGATCGTTAGCTGTATGGAGCTGGCTTGCGTATTTAGAAAAATATATATTTCAGTGTTAAAAAGAGGTGCGAAGTCTAAATTGAACTTTTTAAAAACTTTTTGGTGAATTTGTCTTTAGGCGGGAAAAAACGCCGGCATTTTCCGATTAAATTGACAGTTCTCCGTCAAGTTGGTTTGTTTACATTATGTGCTTACAAATATGATTTAAAAACTTATATTTTGTACATTTTCTAGTCGTGTTTAACTAAAAACACATTTACCAAGTTACGTGTTTGTATGAGGACAACTTTTTTAGAACATTAGCAACCGCTCTAGCAAGATAGAGCAAAATAAATCAAAGTCTTCCACAACACAGTGTTTCTCAAAGTGATATCGCAAAACGCACAAAATGGAAAAAACCGGTGGCTCCAGACTTCTCCAGATGAAGGTAAAGTTATAGTACCTACTTATCAATTTTTTCAACCCAAGTTTTCTTAGTACACACGACAGCAAGTAGACGCTTGCACTTTCGTTGCAAAGTCGCCCGTAACGTAAGTGAATAGAAGTGAACAGCTAGGACCTGATTTTAATTGCATGAAGGTATTTCCCTGTGGTATTTCCGAAATAGCAATAAAAGCTCAGCGAGATGCCTTTACTTCAGAAGCTTTAAGTGCTTAGTACGGTCTATATTTTTACAACTAAATTGAACTACGTATTACCTATCTGCAAGAATACTATTACCTACATTCTACACTACATTCATATAATTCCAAGACAACCGAAAGTACTTTAGGTGTAAGGTAAGATAGAGTCTCGGTACTTATGTACCTATCGAAATAACACAATTTTCAAAGACAATTAAATTCGGTTCTGGTAAACTAAACTACTTAAGGCCTTTGCATCTACGTAATGAGATGATTTATACAGCGTCCAGTGGCACCTTCACTCACACTAGATGGGTGAAGAGACCACTCGGCGCTGCAGTGCCTGGGACATTGTTTTTAGATGGAGTAGGCTTGCCCAGCACCTATACCATCCTGACAGCTTAGTCGGCCTAGCCCACAGGAAAGACAAAGTCAATACGTGTGGAGCCAACTAAGCCGCGGTTCTGGTAACAAGCTAGATAAGTAGATAGGAGTACATAATATAACTATTTTCTAAGTGAACGCTTAGTTCTTGAGTTACCCGTCAGACCTCAAGGGGTAACACAATCCGACCAAAAACCAAGGTCCATCTACAAAAACAAAACCCTCTTTCCTCGAGATCTTTCCTTGGTCAAGTTAAGAACAGTGTTTATGTTCCAATGGCTGCGCGTGCGCCGAGGTCAAGGTTCGAATCCCGGCCGTCCCGCGCAACATTCGAATGTGACGACCGTTGAATGGGCTGAGTCACCACGATTCGTGATAAGATTGGCTAGCGTCATTTTGGCGATGAGTAATTTTTGCCATGGATTTATGTACCAGTGGTGAATTGTTGAGTTTAAATTAATTAGAGTTTATGTTTAGTACTTAAGTTTACAAATATTATTAACTAGTTGTGCCCGCGACTTCGTATGCGTTTTTACACATTTGACATTTAATTTAAATTCGACTGTGGAGGAAAACTCAAAAGGAAGGTTTTTTTTAACCCCCGACCAAAAAAGAGGGGTGTTATAAGTTTGACAGCCTTGTGAGTGTGTCTGTATAAGTGTTTATGAGGGTGTGTCTGTCTGTGGCACCGTAGCTCTTAAATGGGTGAACGATTTGGAAGCTTTAGGTTTTTTTTTTATTTCAAAGCAGGTTTTCTAGCAAATGTTCTTAGTTATGTTTTGTCAAAATTGGTTCAGCTATTTATTAAATGTGCTTATTCGAAGCTTAAATGTCGGGGGTATTTTAATAGTTATTATTTCTTATCTTGCGGTAGCAGGGCTCAAAAGAAAGCAATAGAATAAAATAGAATAAAAACCCTAATCTAAACAATACATTTATAAATTTAATAATAAATATGTATTGTTTACATTAAGGTATCGCCCGTAATAAGATACCAGGCAGCTTAGCATAAGAATTGCTTAGGAAGTAAAAGGGTTTATATGTATCTCCCTCGACGTAGAGTGGGATAGATAAAGTTATAAGTCCATAGATAAGGTCTTACTCATTCTCATGCTAAGCCAGCAAGCAAAGCATACGGCTAATAACTCTGTCTATCCAGCTCAACGGTAAACAATAGTTATTTCTTATGCAAGAATGCAAAATAATTGTTTGCGGCGAGTGCTGTATTGAATACCGAGCGGTGTTAAAAGACCGCCAACAAAGTGGGAGACTACATACAGGGTTTTAAAAGACCGCCAACAAACATTTTTGCCCAAGGAACTATGCCTGGGAAATCAACGGTTTCCGAGATAATGAGGTTCAAAGTCGGATTTTTCAAAACTTTTCTTTTGCAGATATTTATTCAGTATCTAGTTCTTAAGAATCCCCTGAAGCTCTGCAGCCCTCTCGCTCGGACTTTTCAACATTTTAATTGATTGTAAGAGAATGATTGAACTTTGGACGATAAAATATAGTTGCAGACATAGATAATAAAGCTATCGACATGTGGACACATTTTGATTTCATATTACTACTAATAAAAAAATATCACAGAACTTCGGTTAAAAGTAGTAGTTCAGTTATATTAATTTTTCAAACTATAAATGTGAAATTTAAAGTATGTCTACATGTCGATAGCTTTATTATCTATGTCTGCAACTATATTTTATCGTCCAAAGTTGAATCATTCTCTTACAGTAAATTAAAATGTTGAAAAGTGCGAGCGAGAGCGCTGCAGAGCTTCAGGGGATTCTTTACATACATTTTCAAGAAGCCATATCAAAATTATGAATATTTCTTACAAAAAACGACGTTAAAGTTTCAACCCGCAATGTATTCTAAACAACGGCACTTCAAGCTTAAGTAACATAATCTGATACCTACGCTTGCGCAATATGACTTCTGTGCGTTACACGTCCATTGCGTGAAAAAATATTTTTCAAAATTATAACCTAAAAAACCAAAATCATTTCCCAACAATAATTTATCGAAAAAGTACTTTGTTTTGGTGTCTAATGGCTTTCGGGTCTTTTAACACCCTGTATAGTCCTCATCATAACGAACATTTTTGCCCAAAAAACTATGCCTAGGAAATCAACGGTTTCCGAGATAATGAGGTTCCAAGTCGGATTTTTTTTTTTCGGAAATTAATTTTTTATTCGGATATTTGTTCAGTGTCACGTTATTAACATATCTTCTCAAGAAGCTATATCAAAATTATGAATATTTCTTACAAAAAACTAAGTTAAAATTGCAACCCGCAATGTATTCTGAACATTGGATAGCCTAGATTGTTCCCAGAACCAGGACTTATAACGGTCCTAAATTTGACTGAAAACTATTCAGCGGTATTCGCGTGATGAGGTAACACACAGACAGACAGACAGACAGACAGACAGACAGACAGACAGACATAGACCGATTTTTTTGCATTTTTGTATTCAGTATAGTTTACTTAGTAACCCCTGCTAGTTTTTTTCTAAAAATATTCAATGTACAGAATTGACTTCGCTAGAGTTTTATTATAAGTATAGATTAAATTTATGGGAACCCGAATACGACGCAAGCGTTAAGACCGTTACGGAGTCCTTAAAAGTAAGGGAGGCTAGTTGGAATCGACTAAGGCCCGGTTTCTGAGTTGAGAATTTTGCTAAGCAAATGGGTAAGTATCGTCCTGTCTCTGCAGATTTCTCACAAAAGAGCGTGACAGAACGATACGTAAGTATGTGCTTTTCTCAACTCAGAAACCGGGCCCAAGTCACCTAGTTTCGCTATCGTTCTGTCTGCAGATTTCTCACAAAAGAGCGTGACAGAACGATACGTAAGTATGTGCTTAGTAAAATTCTCAACTCAGAAACCGGGCCCAAGTCACCTAGTTTTGCTCTACATTCACCCTAACCTACACTAAGCCTTTATAATTCATCAATTTGTTACACAAAAACGCGTAACATTTATGTAATCTTTTGTAACGTTTCCGATGCGGAGTCAATTTGGGTTATCGGCCCACCGATTGTCATTTATCGACTCGAATGTGACCCAAATGGCGCCTGTTGTACCTCCACTCTTTTGTAGGAGCCAGGGAATGAGGGCTACCGTGCTTAGATTTGACGCTAGGGGCTAGACGCTAGGTGTTGCATAAGGTCAGAAATGTCACTGTTTGTATGGGCTACGCGGATTTTTTCTATGTTTTGTATATTTTATTTTGAATATTTTGAAAAGGTTAATTTAGATGTAGATTAATGTTGTGAATATTTTGCAATATCTGAGATTAATTGCGGCAAATAGTGGCTTTCCCGCTACTAACCACTGCTTTGAACAGTTTTATTTTTCGGAAAATTCTGTTCTAATTGTTTTGCGATCAACACGGGGCTTGCCTTGCTCGATGTGTTTTATTGGTAGATAAGTAGATACTTTTTTTACGTCCGAAATAATTAACTTTAAGAGCTCACTCGACAGTGACGCCAACTAGTAAACGGTAGCCCTCATTGGGGCGGCTATTTGTGTAAGTTTATATCCTATTTAATATTGAATTAACTTAGGCCTTTGCCAATCTAGGGCAGATGATTCAGATGGTATACAGAGTCCAGTAGCATCTCTACTCACACTAAGTATATAAATGGGTGAAATGACTGCGACTCATAAGTACCTATATCTTCAATTCACAACATACATACCTTTATCCCTCAGCCATTCATGTAGTCTAGAAGTTCCCCACTCTACCGCCCCCAACTCAAAATCCAAAACAAGGTTCTCCTTGGTTGGATGCGTAGGCGACTGCAAATCTGCATCGGAGGCAACCAAGCCAATCTCGCTATTACCATACTGTACCACAGTGTTTATGTGCGGCATACAACAGAAGACAAGTTCAGAAAAGCCGACCATAAAACGATCGATACAATGCTCTTTCCCCTCTTTTGATGGAGCGGTATGCATCATAATAAAATTATGGCCGGTCAATCGTTATTCTATGATATTTAAAGTAAAATCTTAGTACCAAAAATCTATATATCTTTCCAGTAAAGCACGTACCTAACTTGCTACGACAGGAGCAAAACGTTCAGATTTTTTATATTTCCGTTACTGAATTTTTATACCTTTACGTTACCTTTTGACCTTAGTAAAAGATAATTAATATCCTAAACTCCCTATTTGAAAATCTGCCTCTGAATTTTATTCTCCAAAATAAGCACCATAATTTGGTATTCCCATTACCAAAGCAATAAGAAGTTCATTTTAAAAAGAGCTATATTTGCCCGCGGATTTGAAAAATACTAGACGCGCTGCGTTCATTGCGTTGGCCATTGGCCACATAGCAGCAGCGCTACAAGTGGATTGTTGTTGATCAAACGGTCCTTGTATCACAGTTTGTTAGGTTGTTTATGTTTCAACTACACCCACCTGAAAGTTGACTCTTTGTTTACATCAGCCTGCCTCCTAATATCGCTCTGTCGACTTGTTTTTGGCTTTTGGAGGCAATTTGTCTTTATCCTTTTGGGCCAAAAGTTTGGCGATATTTTGAATTGATATGTGGTTAGGTAGTTGTTATTATTATCATGCACTCTCCAACATGCCTTGTAAATTATTTTATTTTGTGACCACGAAAGATATTAGATAGTAGATTTTCTTCAAGTTTCCCTTTCGCTCAGTGTTTGAGGGGTAGAGACTAGAGCGGACGCGAGACACCTACAGATTTATCAACTATCTATTCTTTGTACACACGACAGCACGTAGACGCTTACACGCTAGCACTCTACTCGGTTACGTTACGTTACGGGCGACTTTACAACAAAAGTGTACACTCTGACGTGCTGTCGTGTGTACGTATAAAGTCACTAACCAAAGTTTTCCAGTAAAAGCCGATGCACACACGGCGAGATAGCATCGCGTGTCGCATGCTATCTGTGGGTTTGTAGGTCGCGCCTCCTACTACTACTATACAGACTGACTGATCGATTTCAGGGCGCCGCCCGCCCACGCCCTCGACAGACAAACAGGGATAGGTAGGGCAGGACTAGATGGATAGAAAGATAATTAATAGTTAGGCATTCAGGCACAGTTATTTAAATCCCTGCTGACAACAATTCTCAGTTATCAACCTATATTAATGCCCCTGTATTCTCTAAAACATCCATCGTAAAAATAACCGATTTAAATGTCAAAAAAAATATATGAAAAATATTAAAAAAAAAAAACAATAACAGCAATTTTTGAGTGTTTTGACGCTCAACAGTTGAGTGGTTGTTTTAAAGAATAGAGGGGCTCTGGAAACTTTAGTTAAAAACACTGTTTTCCCCAACCCATATCTCTTCGTGGTGAATTTCCCGTTAGCATTTTTCCTCGAATTTTGTGTAAATGTGTCGGAGAATCTACTTCTCGAAGCCCAAATTATGTATCTGTGTACCGTATTTTGTCCGATAGACGTACTTATGCCACGCGCGATAAGAGCTACCATGTGGTATCCAAACGTATCGCTGACCATACCTACTTAATAAAGTTAAGTAAGTAGACAACTTTCGTTATACGTAATCTCCCACGCGCGTTAATAACCTAACCTAACTTTATAAAGCGCGAGATAAGATAACAAAGAATTCGGTTCGTGAGATTAAGTACTTTAAATTCTTAATAAGTAATCGTTATCTCCATAATATTAGGGATTATAGTTGGTTAACCAGCTTCCGGTCTGTAGAGAAAAATAGCACAGCATATACCTACCTACTAGGTACCAAGATTAAAATGTAAATACATATAAAAGGGTGACCGTAACACAATATTTTTTTTTTTTCAAAAGCGTCGTACAAAATATGTAGGTAGAGTTAAAATTATTATCCTATAATCGAATAGTAGGTACACACGACAGCACGTAGACGCTTACACTTTCGTTGCAAAGTCGCCCGTAACGTAAGTGAGTAGAATGCACGTGTAATCGTCTACGTGCTGTCTTGTATAGGTACTCACCGACTTTACTGCTGTTTTGCAATAAGTAAGTAGCAATATAATAATCAAACCGGCAGCATAAAGGAACTAATTGGGTACTTGCCTACCTCTTCATTTCTATTACTTATCTTTTATTGCGCCACAGGTTATAAACGAAACATTTAACTAGCAGAAGCCTCTTGAGTCGCCACGATTGCATTTATCAAAACTATTTCCTTAAGAGGGAACGCGGGTAACCTCAACTCCATACAAAAGGGGAGACCTGTTTCGTGCCTGGATAATAGTTTTAGAAAAAATATGTTTATGCCATTCAATCTATATTTACCTCTGCCATGTCCCTATGTTTTCCTTTTTTTATTATTTTAAGTATTTAAATAAATTTTATTAAAATAATTTAAATAATAAAAAAAGGAAAATACATATAAATTGAATGGCATAAACATATGTTTTCTAAAATAATTATCCAGGGAGGAAACAGGTCTCCCTTTTTGAATTTTTTGTATGGAGCAGCCGGCTACCCGCGTTCCGTCTTAAGTGCAATTCTACAGTCGAAGTCTGAGTCAATGATGGGGCAAAGCAATGAAGATTATTGCTGCACAGCACATACGTAAAGCAATGATCATATTTTATTATTATCACAAGCTCAATGAGGGCATTGTACCTTTTAGTAACATGGATAGAGAAAGCTATAGAGACTCTACATTATCCTTTTTGGTTTTTCTTCCAGTGGAAACTTTAAATGACCGGCTATTGTTATTTAAGGCGAAGGGGAAGGCACGAAACATGTAACTAGCAGAAGCCTCTTGAATGATGGCATTTATCGAAACTTTTCTATTACCTAAGTGCAATTTTACAGTCGAAGTCAAGAGTCGATGGGGCAAAGCAATGAACATTATTACTATACAGCATACACGCATTGATGAGTTAAGCAACCCCCTTTAGAGTCACAGGACCTTTCTAACACCCCGTAGATAGTTTATAGAGACTACTCTACATTACTATATCCGCTTTTTCATCTAACGATATTTGGTTTCTTCTTCACTCATGTTGAAAGCGTCACATTTCCCGCTCTACCAAGTCCCAACCATTCGGCTAAAAAAGTTTAGTTTCCTCACAGGACTAGACTAACAGTTTTACTTTAAATTGCTGAGTCTAGAAGTCTAGCAGCCGATTTCTGAATTGAGTAATTCATTAAACAAATGCCTAAGTATCGTTCCGTCTTTGCAGATTTCACACAAAAGAGCGTGACAGAACGATACTTAAGTATTTGCTTAGTGAAATTCTCAATTCAGAAACCGGGCCTAGATCTTTATTGAACGAGCGAGCGAAGCGAGCGAAGTTCTCCGAGTCTACTTGAACAATCCGGCGTTTGTATGTATGTATGTATGTTTGTATGTTTGTATGTATGAATGTTCGTTCGACGATAACTTGAGTAAATTTAGTCGGATCGTCCTGAAATTTGGTGGGCGGGAAAATGAGACAAAGAGAATTTTTAAGTTCGAACATGAGCCAAATCGGTCGAGGGGTTTCTGAGATATGGGGTCGCGAGTTCATAGTTCGGAGCAAACCACTAGTAATTTTAATTTAATACCACACAAACAGAGATTAGAGCAAAGAGTATCGATGTCCATGATTTGCTGCGGTTTCTTACCACAATAGTCATCTTTCCTGTGGGCTAGGCTGACTAAGCTGTCAGGCAGGATGGTATAGGTGCTGGGCAAGCCTACTCCATCTAAAACAATGTCCCAGGCATTACAGCGCCAAGTGGTCTCTTCACCCATCTAGTGTGAGTGAAGGTCTGGACTGGACGCTGTATAAATCATCTCATTACGTAGATGCAAAGGCCTTTATTTATGTACAGTCGGCCACACGCTAGGATACCCCTTTTTTTCGATTGGCGCCCTTATGTCGCGCGCGGTAAGAACTACCATGGGGGGTCAGTCACTGTGGCCGACCTACCTACCTGTACCTACCGACTAATTTCCTTCCTCATCCTTCATAAGCTGAATCTACCATTTTTAATGTCGCCATACAAAAGGCACATGACATAATGATGGTTTGGCGAGTGATTACAATTTGTAGGTTCACACACCGTGACTTGGAGTAGACCTTCATCTTAGATGGGAGTTTTTTTTCCGTAGAATGACAGTTGGGTATGGCATTTCGAGAAACTATTTGCCACGAGGTTTTTTTTAAACTCATGTGACTCCGCTAATCACGATTTTGCACAGTAGCTTCCCCTTCCCCTTAAGCCTAGGGATTCTCATTTGACGGCCCGTTTATAGCAAAAAACGCTTTCAAAAAGAAAATACGTTTCTTTTTCATTGGCGTGAGCTATCGGACTACCCTCCTCTTAATATACAGTGCGTGCGTGGGCTGATTACCTTATATTGAACTACCAAACGATTAATTGATCACTTTAGTATCGATGTACCTTTCAATTGTTTCTTATTGAAAGAGTGTTTGTTCTTAATTGAATTAATTACGTTGCAGTGAGGTAGGTCATCAACAATTTTATTGGTCTTTAACATTTTGAAAAGATATCAAATAAGTGTCACTTCTTTTTTTATTTTTTAAAGCACCCGTGTTTTATAGATTTTTTAGAAGGTTAAAAATTCGGCTGGGATAGGACTTTAAGGCTTTAATAAGGGCTAACTAGCGCCACCAATGATAAAAAAAATCATGGCTTTTTTTTAACCCCCTTTTTGAAAAGGTTATACCACAGAGCTTTCTATATTACTAATAGCAATTTTTAGAACCATCAGCCCAGAGCCGAGACCCAGGAATCTAGGCTACAGAGGCTATAATAGTTAGCCCTTATTAAAGCCTTAAGACGCCATACGTCTCACAACTAGCGCCGCCAATGGAAAAAAAATCATATCTTTTTTTGGGATGCGTTTTTAGCAAAAAACGCTCTTGCGATTCCTCAACGCGAGGCTTAACTATTTTTAGGACCTAAGGTTTGGATTCCAGGATTGGATTTCCTACGAATGCAATCGATTCTCGCCAAAAGTGGCCACTTTTGGCGAGAATCGATTGCATTATTAAGTTCTAGGATCTGGAATCCAAACCTTAGGTCCTAAAAATAGTTAAGCCTCGCGTTGAGGAATCGCAGGAGCGTTTTTTGCTAAAAAGGCATCCAAAAAAAAGATATGATTTTTTTTCCATTGGCGGCGCTAGTTGTGAGACGTATTTCACCTTAACGCTTGCATCTTGCATAACCGTGCAGGCGCTCTACCAAGAGAAGTTGCGGGTTCAAGTCCTGTCCCGAGATTTTTTATCTTATAAAAAATCTTTATAAAAGAGTTACTAACCAATCAAGCATAAAACCTCTTTATGTGATATGACCAATCATCCTAAGCCAGCAGCACACTTATCAAATACCAGCTTAATTTACCCAAACAAGGTAAGAACCTCGATGAAGACAACGATTAGCATAGATACACACAACAGCACGTCGAGGCTTACACGCTAGCACTCTACTCGGTTACGTTACGGGCCACTTTACAACCAAAGTGTACAGTCTGACGTGTTGTCGTGTGTACGTACCACATCTCAACTAACTCACTCAAAAGGCATCTTGCTATTACATACAGACTGTAATAAACCATCTCGTCACACCTTACAAGTCTCTACAAGGTGTCTCGGTGACTCATGCGCAAGTGCAGTGATCTAACTCAGCGCTTCCCAACTTGAGGGCCGCGGTCCTAGGTATGTCAGGGTTCTGAAATTTTCATGTAAAATAATGTTTATTTCAGATCGTTATAAAATTATTACATAATTATAAAATCTATAGCACATAAAAAAATATATAGTTATTAAAAATAAATTAAACTATTTAATGAAATGAGTTAAAATAATAAATAAAAATAAATTAACAAATTAAATGTCGAATCACAAAATTTTATTACATATTTAATGGTTTCGATGCTTTTAGTTAGCGATCGTATCAAGTGGTCGTGGCTATCTGACAGATTTATATTTTTTATTGAGATTTACAGAGTAAAATTGATGTAATATTTCTTAGGTTAGTAGTTTTGTGCATAATAAAACATCCGAAAAGATAAACGTTTAAACGTAAAGTTTAAGTACTTTACGCACATAGGTACGTAAAGCGCTAGAGGACCACCATTTAAAAAGGTAGAGAAATACTGCTCTAGTTAACTAACTCATTGTCTGCACTGGTAACAGAGCCTCCTTGCTTTTAACATTGTGGGCGAAGCCCTAACAATGGTAAAACGACTATAATATAAGCTGATAGGAATTGAATTAGCATGTCAAGAGTTAACCAGCAGATTCTAGCCGGGAACTAGGTATTCAAACTTAGCTGCAAACGTAAGCTTTGGGCATTTAAAGACATGAATTTTGTATAGGTGGATTTTTAAGAAGGGACATTAAAGATAAAGTTACAGTAGTATTATATAATGCTCTTTGGTTACAGGAAAATGTTCCATAACATTTTGAGATAATTATTATGAACTGCGTTCACACGTCTTGGAAAAAAATTACGGTCAGCGAAAAAGGTGCCAAAATATATTTTTTTATTTAAACTTAACTTTTGTTTCCCAAATATGTAGGATATTTCTGTCATTTCTATTAGTCAAACCTCAGTTGGCTCTTTAGACTATTTTGATCCCTACATGAAACAGGATCGATTGGCATAAACGTTTTCCTATAACTAGAACTGTTAAGGTGCCTGCCCTTCCTCCCCCGTCTCATAAATCCACCCTGTATAGTTGAATACGATCTTTTTACCTTAACACGGCAAGCCCTAGCTTGCAGTAGCTTTTTGAATATCCTAATGTCCATCAAATCCGTATCTAAAAGGATTAACCGGCTGTGGTTGCATGAACTTTCTTGATTTTAGAAAGTTAATAACTATGACAATGACGATGTAGTTGTCTGTCCAAGATTTTTTGTTTGTCGTCAATGTTGTATGACAGTTTTGTTCGATCACTTTCGTTCTCTTTGTAGATCGACCTAGATTTACAAGCATCTCATTTCAGTTAGGTAGGTTTGTAATGTATGTAGTATGTAGCCACCTACTTGTATAGATATAGTGTTAAACAGTTGAATAAGTGGATACATTTAGGCAGGAACTTGGTTTCGTTACCTTGCAAGTAAAATTATAATAAGTACAGTCGGCCACAGTCTCAGATACCCCTTTTTGTTCGATTGTCGCCCTTATGACGCGTGCGGTAAGAGCTGCCATGGGGTATCTGAGATTGTGGCCGACCGTACCTACCTAACTGATAATGAAATATCACGTAGGTACAATAGGTACAATCAAATACAAAAGTACGTAACTTCGAAGTTAAAACCACATTGTTGCGGAAGCTAAGTTGTAGCCCCATGTGCAAATTCTCGTAGCTACAAAATCCCATTAAAAAAATATTTGATAACGCTCAGACTTAAATTGCTAGTGGTGGCCATTCAAATGTGTTAGTAACTCTACTACTTAACTCTAATATTAGGTACATATCATGATATTATCTTCATGGACATAACATGATATGATATTATCATGTTATGTCCATGAAGATACTTGTGGTGGTGTACCTATGATCTATGATCAAACCCCAAACTTCACACCACCGCAGTCTATAATTCCTAGACTTCCAACAATACCAGGGTCGTGACCTTGAGAACCACCCCACATGGTCCGGTTGCCTAGCAACGGATGACCAACAAACATACAACCCTTGGTGAACAACCTCACATATAGAATTTTCACTTGGTGCTGCGAAGTCGTGCTTTACTTTCGTTTTCTTAAAAGTAAGTTTGAATGAAGTAAAGAAGTGTGAAACTTTTATTTTGTTGGTGAACTTAGTGGTGTTTTTGTGGGTTAAAAAGGGTGCTAAAAAGTGTCACAATGATCGCAAAAACTTACGACAGCAATGCGGCAGTGTATTCTTTTGTCTGTTCTTCGTAAAATCCTTAATTAGGTATTTGTACTTACTCGGGATCAAACAAAGATCGAAAATGCCAACCAAAACTTGCTGAAACTTTATAAAGATAAAGTATAGAGCTTTTATTGAATACTTATCATACTTTAATATTTATTATGAACAATTTTAATATCTATTTAAATATCTGATCACAAAAGCAACTCGGGTCCTCTTAATCGGATTTTCCTTTTCATTTTTTCTTTTTTTTAAACAATGCAATCTCTTAACCACTCCATCCGATCGCAAAGGGGCTAGACCTCAAGGCCAGGCCTCTTCATCATGAAGACCCGTAACTTCTCCCGGTCCTGGGACCACGTGAATTGGTGGGAGCCCGAGCATTGGAAGAGGACGGCCTCGTCGACCTCACTGGAGGCCCACCCCGACGGCATCAGGAATGGCTGGCTCACGCTCGAGGACCCTAAGGTAACCCTATAGTAAGATGTAGCCTGTACAAGTGTACATATCCCACAAGCTGGGATAAATGCCCTGTCTTAGAGAGAGAGAGAGAGAGAGAGATTTCCGGCTTCGGGAGAGTACCCAGCCCACTAGCGCGCCAATAAAAAAAACTTAGCTCGGATGCGTTTTTTGCTAAAAACGGGCCATTAAGGCTGGAAGATAGTAGTGTGGCGGGAAATTCAAAATTTTCACAGTTTTGTAGCTAAACTGAACTATTTTTGTTCAGCGATTTTTCGTTCGCGAGAATAAAACCGTATTCTTTTCATTATTGTAAACAACAGAACAACAATAATTCAGCCGATTATGTGTTCTGGTCTACGACAAGTTTTTTGGGCAGTACCACTGCTTCGTAGACCAGAACACATAATTGGCTGAATTATTGTTGTTCTGTTGTTTACAATAATGAAAAGAATACGGTTTTATTCTCGCGAACGAAAAATCGCTGAACAAAAATAGTTCAGTTAAGCTACAAAATGTAAAAGTCTGTGAAAATTTTGAATTTCCCGCCACCTTGCTATCGTCTACCCTTAAATGAGAATAGTAGATAGATAGATTATATTCAATATTGTCGCTGAAAATTAAACAATTGCAGACCCTAACTACAATACATGCCCTAACTACTGCATTTTGAACAATATGCTGAACAATAATGGTTCTGAAAAACAGTTGTCCTGAAAATTCGCGAAAGGAAAGTTATCTCTTCACAAAGCCGTGTCGACTCACTGAACAAATAGGTGCCTCAGAATAACTGGTCAGTTCAGCCACTTATAACATCGGGTATAGTAGAGTCAGGCCCGGTTTCTGAATTGAGAAATTTACTAAGCAAATACTTAAGTATCGTCCTGTCACGCTCTTTTGTGAGAAATCTGCAGAGATGGGACGATACTTACGTATTTGCTTAGGGAATTTCTCAATTCAGAAGTCTAAGGGTGGTATTCTAGAACGCTACTTAAACTCAGTTCAAACTAGAATGCTACTTAAACTCTGTTTAAATTCAGTTTAAACTAGAAAGCTCCTTGAACTCTGTTTAAACTCAGTTTAAGTAGAGTTTAGTAGTGTCGACTGTCGATAAAAGAGTGCATGTTTTGATTTGAATATCCCTCCCTTCATATCAAAACATGCACTGCTTTATCGACAGTCTGAACTCTGTTTAAACTGAGTTTAAGTAGCGTTCTAGAATAACACCCTTAGTGCCGTAATATCAATCACAATTCATAGTTTAAACTCGGAACTTAGATCGAACATCGCTTTTTGTATGAAAATTAATCGACAGGGTTTAAACCAGCCTTTTTGGTTTAAACTGTGATTGTTATTACGGGCCTTAGTGTCAACTTAGTGTCTTTCTTTTTCCTAATGTTTACATTTCCTCAACTTAAGGATAGACCATCATTATAGCCGGCCTTTATTATCTTCTACCTCTGTAAAATCTGCGAGATAAAAACGATGTCTATCTGCCGTCTCTCTAGCCTTTAAGGGTGGTATTCTAGAACGCTACTTAAACTCAGTTCAAACTAGAACGCTTTTTAAACTCTGTTTAAACTCAATTCAAACTAGAAAGCTCCTTGAACTCTGTTTAAACTCAGTTTAAGTAGAGTTTAGTAATGTCGACTGTCGATAAAACAGTGCATGTTGAATATCCCTCCCTTCATATCAAAACATGCACTGCTTTATCGACTATCTGAACTCTGTTTAAAATGAGTTTAAGTAGCGTTCTAGAATACCACCCTAAGATTGGCACTTCATGTTTCAAGTTGAACGTCGTACTTTATCTACCTAAATCGGACAAAAACCGTATCTGGCTCCCGATTCAAACTCACAGACATGCCATTTGGCTGTTGAAGGATAGCAAGACAGCCATAGTACACACGACAGCACGTCGACCCTTACACGCTAGCACTCTACTCGGTCACGTTACGGGCGACTTTACAACAAAAGTGTACACTCTGACGTGATGTCGTGTAGGTACAACGAGAGGACAGTAACATATTCAAGTGATATCAAATTAAGGAGGTACCTACTTTATTAATAAAGGATGGGGCGGCCTGAGAACCTCGTCATATGTCACACACACAGCTGTGGATTCCCAAGATTGACATTGAAAAATCTAAGTTAACTTTTAAATAAGTAAATAATGATGTCGAATTCAAACGAACTTCGAAGACGTAAGTACAGTGTACAGTTGGGTTGAAAAGTCACCCCTGTAACGTACGTAACTGAGTTGAGAGCCGAGAGTGTAGGTAAAGGTCGATTTGCTGTCGACTACTTAAAGCCGTGTCAATAAAGAAACGATGCGAAAACGGCAGCTTGTACCGTCGGAAAAAGAGGTTACGAAACTTTTACAACTAAAACTTTCGTATGCACTGCAAAAACACGAAAATATGATTTCTTTTCATCTTTTGGAGCACATTTCAGCGATAAATTTTCTACTATTTGTGCAAATTCAAGAGAAGTTTTTAAAATAAGTTTGAAAGAATTATACATCAATTTTGTACTTTTAAGACTTTTGAAAATTTTCCCCGTCCATCTCGAATCAAAAATTTTAACTTTCAACTCTTATTTTAGGTTACTTTAATGGATGATGTGACGTTAACGTCACTGTGAAAGTTATTAGTGTTATTACTAGTGGTTCGCCCCGAACTGTGAACTCGCGACCCCATATAAACTTAACAACCCTATATCTCGGCAACCCCTCAACCGATTTGGCTCATGTTCGAGCTTAAAAATTCTTTTAATCTGGGGGCACGGCAGTGCCCCCGCCAGGTCGAGCGCGAAGCAAACACTGCCGTACCATCCTTTACTGGAACCATTTCGCCGCATTTTCAGGCCCCTATTTGAGAACCTCTGGATAAGACCAGAACGCAGAAATTTTCGTCATCTAGTAAGCTACAATCACATACTTAAAACCCAAAATTTCAAGTCTGTAGGTCATTTAGTTCCGAAGTTAAGCGAAAGCAAAGTTTCGCATTTATGACACACACTCACTCACTCACTCACTCATGATCATCATAATAGAACTAGTACTTCCCATAAACTCAGAGAGCTGAAATTTGGTACAGAGTTAGGGTTTAATGGCCACATAAAGGGAAAACTATAAAAACTAGGATAATCGAAGATCTGGAGTACCTGGTGACCCTGATTAGAAAACACAAGAGCCCTAATAGAACTAGTACTTCCCATAAACTCAGAGAGCTGAAATTTGGTACAGAGTTAGGGTTTAATGGGCACATAAAGGGAAAACTATAAAAACTAGGATAATCGAAGATCTGGAGTACCTGGTGACCCTGATTAGAAAATACAAGAGCCCTAATAGAACTAGTACTTCCCATAAACTCAGAGAGCTAAAATTTGGTACAGAGTTAGGGTTTAATGGGCACATAAAGCGACAACTATAAACACTAGGATAATCGAAGATCTGGAGTACCTGGTGACCCTGATTAGAAAACACAAGAGCCCTAATAGAACTAGTACTTCCCATACACTCAGAGAGCTGATATTTGGTACAGAGTTAGGGTTTAATGGCCACATAAAGGGAAAACTATAAAAACTAGGATAATCGAAGATCTGGAGTACCTGGTGACCCTGATTAGAAAACACAAGAGCCCTAATAGAACTAGTACTTTCCATAAACTCAGAGAGCTGAAATTTGGTACAGAGTTAGGGTTTAATGGCCACATAAAGGGAAAACTTTAAAAACTAGGATAATCGAAGATCTGGAGTACCTGGTGACCCTGATTAGAAAACACAAGAGCCCTAATAGAACTAGTACTTCCCATAAACTCAGAGAGCTGAAATTTGGTACAGAGTTGGGGTTTAATGGCCACATAAAGGGAAAACTATAAAAACTAGGATTATCGAAGATCTGGAGTACCTGGTGACCCTGATTAGAAAACACAAGAGCCCAACCAAACTATTATAGATCGACATATACCGCCCTTACAAAAAATATACAAACTTGGTGGGCCGCTTCATTTGATGTCAAAAATCTAAAGTCTGAAGTATCTGATGAAGAACCCTCAGCTGGTATCAGCTTTATTAGAGATATTATGGTAATGCCCCTTCTACTATTGGTACATAAAAAAATCGACTGTCATTGCAAAAATCCATCGTAGTGGGACACATCTTCATTTAATCTAGCCTATAGCGTCCCACTAGTGGTTCGCTCCGAACTATGAACTCGCGACCTCAGTTACAGATGTATAACTTTGCTTACGCCATTCGCGCAGGCGCGCGCGCGCTTTGCATTTAAACTATACAACCCCATATCTCGGCAACCCATCGACCGATTTGGCTCATATTCGAATTTAAAAATTTATTTAATTTAGTTTACCCGCCTATCAAATTTCATAACGATCCGACCAAAACTCAAGTTATCGTCGAACAAACATTCATACATACAAACATACATACATACAAACGCCGGATTGTTCCAGCAGACTCGGAGGACTTCGCTCGGTTCGCTCGCTCGTTCAACAAGAAATAGTCGGACGATTAACTTTATTCTACTCGAACATTACACAAATTTAAAAACTGTGTCAAATAAGAAAATCTAATAAAATTAATCAATATGCCCTCGTTTCTACAAAAAGAAGTGAAATCCCACCAAAAACATTCTGTAAAAACTAGCCAGGTCTCGATGGATCTGCTTGTTTATCTCTAAAAAAGTAATGAAATCTAGACAAAGTCGTGCCAAGTCTAAGGTTCCTTACTGCGATTTCTTTATTATTATAGTTAATGTTGTGAGACTTGGCTGTTGAAGGGTACACAAGGGTACAAAACCAGGGGCTCCATGACACCATTGCACCAATCTGTCGCCAGAACCGCTTGTGTACCCTTCAACGGCCAAGTCTCACAACATTAACTATAATAATAAAGAAATCGCAGTAAGGAACCTTAGACTTGGCACGACTTTGTCTAGATTTCATTACTTTTTTAGAGATAAACAAGCAGATCCATCGAGACCTGGCTAGTTTTTACAGAATGTTTTTGGTGGGATTTCATTTACCCGCCTACCAAATTTCATAACGATCCGACCAAATTTACTCAAGTTATCGTCGAACGAACATTCATACATACAAACATACAAACATACAAACGCCGGATTGTTCCAGTAGACTCGGAGAACTTCGCCCGCTTCGCTGGCTCGTTCAATTACCTATTTTTAGACTTTCCCGAAGGAAATTCGTAAAAAAACATAAAACAAATCATAACTACAAAACAACAAAAAACGCGGAATATAAGTACTTACATAAGGTATATTTAGATAAAGTGCAAGGAATAAAAAAAAAATTGGACGTCCTTATTTGGACCACCATGTATACGAGTATTTTGCTAAAATCACTGGGCTACTAGACTCTAACTAGTGGTTCGCTACGAACGACGAACTCGCGACCCCATATCTCAGCAACCCCTCGACCGATTTGGCTCATGTTCGAACTTAAAAATTCTCTTTACCTCATTTACCCACCTACCAAATTTCATGACGATCCGACTAAATTTACTCAAGTTATCGTCGAACGAACATTCATACATACAAACATACAAACATACATACATACATACATACATACAAACGCCGGATTGTTCAAGTAGACTCGGAGAACTTCGCTCGCTTCGCTCGCTCGTTCAATAAACACACGGAATACCAGTAGGCACTAGAAATTCATTTTTGTGGAACTTTGTGGAACTGGAACACAGGTGTTACCTATTGGTTTTACGTCGATTCCTATGTTTAGTTATGGCTTATGGCAAGTTCAAAAAGGTACAGTCAGCCACACGCTAGGATACTTGCCCCTTTTTGTTCGATTGGCGCCCTACTTAGTTGTATAGGTACAAGCTGTTACAAAAGATGCTAACTCTTTTTACAGAGTAATAGCACCCGGTGATAGGGATCACAACCTAAATATTTTTTTTGCTCTATGACGTTTCGTTGATTTTTAAATTAATAAAATGTGAACGCTGTGGCGGGCGGAAGAAAAGTATTTTTTAAATATTGTTCTCATTGACCCTCACAATTTTTTAACAACTCAAAGCCTTGCAAACACCCACAAACAAATTTTTAAATTTGAACTAATACCAAAAACAAAAAAGTTACGAAAAAAATTCAATTTTGAGGTTATAATATAAAATAAAAATTGTTTTTTTCAACTTTTTTTACAGAATTGTCATCCTGTTGACTAATAGGTTACACCCTGTAAAAAGAGTTAGGATGTTTTGTAACACGTTGTATTGTTTATAGATCGGTGCATCGTAAAGAGTTATCTAATGCTGCATAAGTAAACAAATAAGTATTTTAAAACCAATACATATCTCTCCCTGCCTTTTGGCATGTGTAGAGTTCCCATAAAACTTCAAGTCACACTATTGCGAGAGAGATATTTTGCAAACAATCGTCAAACAAATCGACTTATTTGGACATGAGTCACATAACGAGGATTGTAAAGTAAACAGTGTTACATCACCATTATTTTGGAACCCTAAAGGATGATCGGTAAAGGAACTTCCTCGTTCGTGTATGTTCCAACGACTGTCGTACCACGACAGCACGTCAGGTCAAACTGTACACTTTTGTTGTAAAGTCGCCCGCAACGTAACCGAGTAAAGTGCTACCGTGTAAGGGTCGACGTGCTGTCGTGTGTACCTACGCCTTGTGTTTTCAAGTTACGGCGGCGGCGGCCGAACACCGCGACAAGGTTTTATTCCGCCATTGACGTACACTTGTCTTGTCAAGACAGCACGTCGACCCTTACACACTAGTACGTGGTAGACATGCTGTCGTGTGTACGTTTGACTCTACATAAAGCTGGAATACAAGGAAACGTTTCTCTCTCCCATTCCTTTGATCTACTTACATAGGTACGGTAGAGACAAGACTATTATTCAGAAGATAAATAATATAGGACTTGGACATGGAGATAGTATCGAGCTGTAAACCTCGATATGGTCGTTCATGCTAAGCTAGAGGTGATTAAAACTTAAGAGGGTGCTAGAGAACCATTTTCCCATACAAAAGTAGTTCCGGTTTAATTTATAAACTACAGGCTGGATTTTGCTGAAACTTGGTTTATATCAGTAGATGACCAATACGGAGGTTTGCAAATAGTTTTTATAATAAAATAAATAGCCTGAAAGAAATTAGAGCGATGCGTTTTTCGCGCCGAAAAGGGGGTTACTTTCAGCTGTTATTTACTTACATTATTACACTGTCTATTGGAGTCTAAGTACCTTGGGAACATCAATAATGTATTATACTTGTCAAAAAAAAAGAGATTTTTGAAATAGCTAACAAAATGTAGAAATGGCAGCTGAACTATGAAAAAATTTGGGAAAATAGATCTATTACGTTATAACTACAACTACATACTCGCGAAAGGACACGAATTGCCTCTCACTTTTTCCGCGCCCCGTCTTGCTCTGGGTGAAACAGCTATAGAAAACAGTGTTTCACGCGCTTGGCCATCGCCGAGTTCCCACGGTCCTGAAGGGGCCTCTTAAAAGCTTTGTTAGGGTGTCGTGCCGTTCGTCGGGCGTGGTCTAATTTTGGTAAAGAGTGAAGAGCAGTAGCTAAAAATCTGCCTGACCAAAATGTTTTTTTGGCTGGACAATAGTTACTTCATACGAGCTAACTACACACGACAGCACGTCAGAGTGTACACTTTTGTTGCAAAGTCGCCCGCAACGTAAGTGAATAGAATGCACGCATGTAAGCGTCTAAGTGTTGTACACACGACAGCACGTCGACCCTTACACGCTAGCACTCTATTAGGTTACGTTACGGATGACTTTACAACAAAAGTGTACACTCTGACGTGCTGTCGTGTGTACATGGATTTTAGGTCGCCGTATTGCTGACATTGCCCTATGCAATGTTTCGCTCACGGGGCACTACGATTGTCAAACTAGTCGGCTCCCATCGCCCAAACCAACGTAACTATCAATATCAGTGCAAGGTGGCTGGAGTCACTAGCCACCTCTCTCTATCTTTATTATGGAGGAAATTAAATAGCATCATCAAGCTAGAACAATCTTTCAATGGCCGTCTTCTTTTATCGCTGAGCGACGGAGCGAGAGTAGCACACGCTCTCCTCTGCTCGTTCATACTAAATTTAGCGAAAAGGCCATCAGACAACAAAATCCACATAGACGGCGGCAGCACCCACATAAACCACGTCCTCGGAAGGTCGATGACTGGTCTACCGACTGACTCATACACACATACATAGCCGGCGAGGTGGCTCCGTGTATGGGCATTCGAGACACGCGCGACCCATTCGGCGATTGGCGGTGGTTAGGTGGTAAGGCCCCGCTGCAGCCACTCCACTAAAACTAAGGCCTTTGCATCCACGTAATGAGATGTTTTATACAGCGTCCAGTGGCACCTTCACTCTCGCTAGATGGGTAAAGAGACCTCTCGGTGCTGCAGTGCTTAGGTCATTGTTTTAGATGGAGCAGCCCACTCCAATCTGCCCTCTAATGCTAATTTTCTTTAATATTGTGTGCCTTTATTTCGGGACAATTTTTATGCAACAAATCGCTGGTCACAAAGTAGATACTTATTGTAAAGTTTTATGACGGTTCTCACAGTCTCTTTTTGTAATATTTACTTAAAATATAACTTAGGTAGCTACCTATCTGAAAAAAAAACAGCCCTAAGTATGCAAAGCTCATTTTGAATCCTATAGAAACATAATGTGGCAGTAATTCCATGTGCCAAGGAACTTATTTGCTTCATTGCGCACATTTGCAATTCAGATAAAGCTGCTAAGTATGTATGTCCAAATGCGGTACAGAATACTGGGAAAACGATTGCGAACTTATTATAGCAGGAACGTCAAGCATGTAAAAGTGACGATACGAGTATCTAAAGTCTATTTTTAACTTCTTCATGCCTTAGCTACTGAACCAATTTTAATGACCCTTAGATACCTTGTAGGCACAGCAGTAAGATTGTTATCTATAGAATTGCACTTTATAGGTAGGTTCTTATCGATTCATAATCAAGGTAAGATCCGAATATGGAGCTTCGAACTCGGTAGAGTGGCTAAAAACTCGTTTGGTAATGCTAAACCATACTTTTGTTCGTTACAACTTGTTTAGATAGATACCAACAACACTACCTAGGTAGGTACCTATATGTATAGGAGGTGTCGAGTTATTATTAGGTAAAGAACTGGGGCCTGAGTCTGTAACGCAATGGTCCCAAAATGGGCTCCCAGTTGACGGCTTTAATTATGATTGATTAATGCTGTCGGTCCTTTTAATGTTTTTGTAGTACAGCAAAGAATATTCTGATACTAATTGTAGAAGTTAGTTCGAAAACGAGGAAACCCCGGTTTTGTCCTTCTACTGAGACGCTATCGATTCGCCATTGCGTTACAGAATTAAGCCCCAGCATTTTTTAGCAATCCAGAACCAATAGAGCATTTCCAATGACATCACAACAGTCGATAATCTTGCGTTGCAATCCCCATGTAACAGCTTGGCGCAAATTGGCTACCATGTTCAGTGTTAATTGGTGGACTAACCCTTAACTGGGTCAAATGTTTTGAGCTAGGTGTAGGCAAGCACTTTAAATTGCAAAATAGGTACGAGACTTGCACTGATGAATTTGTGTCAATGGTTCTGATTGAACACCACATTATCCAGCCTACCACTTACTTAATTTTATGTCTTAGATAATAGCTAGCTAGGTACACACGACAGCACGTCAGACTGTAGAGACCTACACTTTTGTTGTAAAGTCGCCCGTAACGTAACCGTGCTAGCGTGTAAGGGTCGATGTGCTGTCTTGTGTACTTACGGTTCACGGAGGCCTTATAAAAAGTGACGTAGATCCGCTAATTTGTGAAAGGACGACCACCACATGGGTGGCCCGCACTACAAAAAGATCAGATAAAAGTCCTAGGTCGCCGGAAAAACATCATTGCTCTACTACAGGGTTTCTCAAACTTATGGCCCCACGTACCCCTGTTTAAGTTCCCAAATGACTGCGAACCCCTAACACCGCTCCCGTCAAAATGAAGATAAGAAATTCTAGTTAACTAACACGTTTTTTTTATTTTAATAGATTTTAATAAAAGGCAACACAGTGACAAAAATAAATATGTTATGGATGGGCTTGTTTCTTGTCGCAAATGGAGTCGATTTTAGGAGCAATTTTGGACAATTTTAATCTTAATTCTGGCTCAACATTAAGTCGATTCCTGTACTTGGTTTTTATCATTACTAGATGTGAAAACCCACTCTCACATAAGTACCTATGTCGTTGCGAAGGGTAAAAGAAAATTCACCGCTTTTCGGGAGAGTTCGGGATATTCATCCTGTCTAGCTGTGCGTGTGGTAGCCAGCCATCCAGCCGCCATTACGTAAATCTGTTCGCGTACCCCCTACCATCAAATTATGAACCCCTAAGGGTTCGCGTACCACACTTTGAGTATGACTGCTCTACTATCTACCTACCTAATTTAATGGGCAAAACCAGTTTAATCTCTGTGCCATAAAATAGGAGACTTCTCTTCATAGTTATTATTTCTAGCGTAATAAATACGAGTATCTAAGCTAAATCGGTAAGTAGGTAGGTACCTAATTAGCCTAGGTAGGTACAGTCGGCCACACGCTAGGATACCCCTTTTTGTTCGATTGGCGCCCTTATGCCGCGCGCGGTAAGAGCTGCCATGGGGTATCTGTGACGGTGGCCGACCGTACTACCGGTAAGGAAGTATCGAAGCAGGTAGAGACTTTATTTTTAAATAAGAAACTATCTCAATGCAGCTGTCGGAAGCGTTAAATTCAACAATCTCGAGACAATCGATTGATCCATTCGATTGACACCTACCCGGCGCCTACGCATGACCTTACGCCTTCTCGGCGTATCTATCGCGCGCAAAAACTAAAGAAGGCCTTGTTGGGTAGAGAATGGTCAATTAACCGTCACTATAAAAGTCGGCTTACCTAGATAGATATGGGAGGTTTTATCGTACTGACGTATTGTATTGTACGTATAACTACAGGGTGCACTCTAAGTCGATAGCGGAACTTTAAGTGGGCTATCTACTGATCAATACAAACAACTTGTACTAGGTGGCGAAAAATTGGAGTGAAAAAAATATCAGCTGTTCCATACAAAAAGTCGACTCAGTACTGCGCCAAATGTATGAAACAGCTGATATTTTTTTCGCTCCATTTTTGTCGCCACCTAGTACAAGTTGTTTGTATTGATCAGTAGATAGCCCACTTAAAGTTCCGCTATCGACTTAGAGTGCACCCTGTAGTACCTAGTTCGCCCCAAACTGTGAACTCGCGATGTAGCCACTCCCATATCTCGGCAACCCCTCGACCGATTTCGCTCATGTTCGAACCTAGGTAGAGTTCCTGCACTGTACAATATGTACATAAGTATGTCTAATGTTATCCGTATGTAAAAATCCGTATGTTTTTTATTTAGGTTGATAATAAAAAGCATGCTAGGCTTCGATCAAGGATAAAACTAGATACAACATAGAACTCTGAAATGTGTCTGGAAAAATAGATGCCCAAACTGCCTTTGGAAGCTTAATTGCTCGTAGTCTATGCAATTTAAAAGTAAAACTGTACACTAATGCAATAAGGTTGACATCACTGACATTCTAATATTAGACGTATGCTCGAAATGATGTTTCGTAGTGTTCTATTGCTGATATCATTTGTTTCTGTGGGGACAAGTTTTTATTGTGATTTTATACGTAATGTGGATTCTATGGGATTTAGTTCGGTGATGCTAGGATAGGATGCAACCATTTCCCTCGTCTTCTTTTGGGCATGATATTATAGCCTTCATAAGATATTTTATCACCACAACCAAAATACGATGTTCAGCTTCCTAGATCGGGACTGTGTGGGCTGCACCTTGATTTATTACTTTTTTAATTGACCATAAAGTTTCATTTGATGACACTGCGACACCGATAAGTTGTCATTTTAGTCAAATTAATGGAAATTCGGCGCAAACTTGCCAAAATTATAAATGAGCTTTAATTGAAAACAATTTAGTTCTGTTGACCTATTTGATTCCGGACGTATTCTAGTGAGATACAGGCAAAATGTTTGCAAATAAAAAGGCAATTCGTGTCCCACCCAGTACCACCACATCGGTCAATGGAACTACAGTCCCATTCCGTACAATGTTAACTACCTCCTCAACAACGGTAACAGTAACTATTTTGTGATGTTACTTCCGGCCATACTCTACTCCATTTAAAACAATGTCCCAGGCACTGCAGCGCCGAGTGGTCTCTTCACCCATCTAGTGTGTGTGAAGGTGCCACTGGGAGCTGTATAAATCATCTCATTACGTAGATGCAAAAGGCCTTAGTTCCGGCCATAGTGCCTAATTGCTTATCTCTAACTGATGAATCTCAATAGGTCCGTGTCTCTAACTAAACTATGTGACTCTACCTACCTTCACTTTTTAGTCAGTCAGTTTAGTTCCTTCTCTACATTTTACTTCACCAATACTTGCACAAAATCGATTCCTGTATCAACTACACAAAAAAAATGGAAAATGTTCACATATCAAACCCTAGAATTAGGTGAGACCTTTCAAACCGAGCCAGTTTCATGTTGATATCCATAACAGATTGCAAGATATTTTCCTTGAAAAAAAGTGCGCCGCCTATTTTTTTTTTTCAACTAAAATATCTTCAAAACGTTTATGAATGTCAACACGAAACTGGCTGTTTTAGATAGATCTCACCTAATTCTAGGGTTTTATATGTGAACATTTTCAATTTGTTTAGTGTATTTGATACAGGAATCAATTTTGTGCATTTTTTTTTTTTGCGCGCGGACGATTTACTATGCACGGCGCCTTAAGTACGCAGGTTACCTCATAGTAAGTAGGTAGAAGTTATAGTTCTACTCCTCAATAGGTATACCTACAAAAAACTTTTTCATTAAGTAAGGCAAAATAAACTTAACAATAATATTTTCTCTTTGTGTGACCACAACCGATGTACCTATCGCGGTTTTTGTAAAGTAGGTAGGTAATCGTATGAGGTAGTGGCCACCCCTGGTGTCAGAGTTTTTAGGCCACCCAAAGGGTCTCTGACATGGCTTAACGATTGTAAAGTAACAACTGTCTCTTGCATTATCATTAGGTAGAGTCCGCCCAAAGTTGTGTCGGAGTTATGTCCTACACAACTTTGTTGTTATCAACACTAGGAGACCTCCGTGGAGGGTTTTGGTATAAGGTCTGCGTACAGACTCCGTAAAATACCTTGCCAGTAAATATTATTACCCTATATTCGCAAGGCTAAAATACTTGTTGTCCGCAGGCCCGCTTCCAGCAGAAGCAAATGGCGGAGCGCGAGATGAAGATCACCTCCCTGTACGAGGCGCAGCAGGCGCGAGCCCTGGACCGAGTGAGGCACTCGCCAGCCAGCACCAACGTGACCCACGTTACAGTGAAGACTGTCCCTGCCATCAGTCCACCACCGCTCAATACTGCCGTTCAGCCCGGGAAGGTTAGTGTGTGTTTGGTGGAAGTTGGACCAGTTTTGAAGTGGAAATGGGCGAAATATTTGGCCGAGTGCATGGTATAGCAGGTGGACAAAATCTGCCACCTCTGGTGACCTAAAGAACAGATGTTACTTGGAGAGCGTTGCGGTAAGTCACTACTTGAAAGCCCATTTCAGCGACCTAGAAGGACAGTAGGTACACCGAGTCAGATTCTGGTCCAACCACATAGCTCGTGTAGATGGAAATCTTTGAGGTAGGTGCCTATAGTTCTAGGTCTTTCGTAGATGAAGATCACCTCCCTGTACGAGGCGCAGCAGGCGCGAGCCCTGGACCGAGTGAGGCACTCGCCAGCCAGCACCAACGTGACCCACGTTACAGTGAAGACTGTCCCTGCCGTCAGTCCACCACCACTCAATACTGCCGTTCAGCCCGGGAAGGTAAGTGTGTGTTTGGTGGAACTTGGAACAGTTTTGAAGTGGAAATGGGCGAAATTTTTGGCCGAGTGGATGGGATATCAGGTGAACAAAATCTGCCACCTCTGGCGACCTAAAGAACAGATGTTACTTGGAGAGCATTGCGGTAAGTCACAAAGCCCACTGCAGCGACCTAGAAAGGGCAGTAGTGTACACCGAGTCAGATTCCGATAGATAGTCAGATAGCGAGTCACTGCCGTCAGTCCACCATCGCTCAGTACAGCCGTTCAGCCCGGGAAGGTTACTAGTAGTGGAAATGGATTGTCCATTAGTAGTAAGGATGGCTAAGTAAGATGGATCTAAGTAAGGATGGCTGGTGGACGAAATTAATGACGTCTGTCGACCTAAAGAACTGATTGTACAACCTGGGAAGGTTAATTTGGGTTTAAGGTTAATCATCATCATCATTGGCATGCTCTATTGGTCCATTTCTGGACATTGGCCTAAAAATTGAAGGTTTGCTGCCTTTTTCTTTCTCTCTGCCTGCTTGCTTTTTGTTTATAACATCTGAGGTCCTATTCTTTTCATTGCTTTGCTTTTTCTTTTCATTGCACGCACTTTAAAATAAGGCAGAGAGAAAGAAAAAGGCAACAAACCTTAAATTATTATTTTTAGGCCAATTTCCAGAAATGGACCAATAGAGGATGCCAATGATGATGATGATGACTTTAAATTAAAGAATAGAGACTTTTTGTGCATACCTAGGTAACAGTGTCATTGGTCGAGAGAGCGTAGGTACCACCTGCTAATATACCTAATATTATTATATTATTATCGAACAACATCATGCATTAGGTACAGTCGGCCACAGTCTCAGATACCCCTTTTTGTTCGATTGGCGCCCTTATGCCGCGCGCGATAAGAGCTGCCATGGGGTATCTGAGATTGTGGCCGACCGTACATACCCCTGTCAGTCTCTTCATAAAGATCAAAGGTGTTCCTTCGAACCATCGCGGTATTGCTTCGAACTAAAACCGCTTCAACCTCCCCAGGTGCGTCAAATGTTCGAGGAGCGCCGCTCGAAGGCGGGCATCGACAAGAGCCACCCGCTGCAGCCGATCCACAACACCAGCCGGCAGGTGGCGAGGAAACCCGCCACCAACGGACACGCCAAGACTACCAGCAAGCCGCCGGAGAGGAAGCCGGTCCGCGCCACCCTCAGCAATGGGAACGTTAGGAAAACAGTTACTGTGAGTTGGTTTATCTTTGCACCGCCAAATAACCCTCGCTCCGACAGCACACAGCATCGAAAAACCAAGTATCTTGCTGTACGAAGTTAATTATTTCACTAGATGACGCTAACCTATAGCGGAGTAAAAACCCTTGCTTCTATCGATGGTGCTTCGAGTAGGTACTTAATCAGCTGGGGATGCTGTCATTGGCAAATTAGTTTTTAAAGGAAGGAAACTATTAGGTTGCCTGCAGTGTGCCCTCAGGAGCCAGGAGCCCTCAGGACTTATCGTCACACCGCCACCGCCGACTATGCCTTGGTACAGTCGGCCACACGCTAGGATACCCCTTTTTGTTCGATTGGCGTCCTTATGCCGCGCGCGGTAAGAGCTGCTATGGGGTATCTGAGATTGTGGCCGACCGTACATACTTCAGTAAGAAAGAATGATTTACTTATTACGGAGCGAACGGTGGCTTCCAATTCTTGCAATATGTTTCACTAATATTTCCACCCGCAACATCAGCCATTGATGATAGGTACTACAGTAGACCACGACCACTTTGACAAGCGTGTAACGAAGAAGAAGAGGGATCTAGTAATGAAATGCATTTCTTTTACCAGAAATCCGAGCACTCGATGAACGGCGCGGGCGACGTGAACCACAATCACGAAGCCAACCTGAACGTGGCCAAGCACGCGAGCCAGACGCAGCCGAGCCGTCGCCAGCCGGTCGAGGAGCTGGTCGACGAGCTGGACCGGCCCGGCGAGTACCGGCTGGAGGACGAGACCTTCCCGCAGCACCTGGCGCCCGAGCCCACGCCGAGGAGCCCTAGGGACGAGCGCCGGAGCCCTGACAGCGAGCCGCAGAGGCCGCCTAGAAGGTACGAAAACACCTCCCTCCAACACTACTAAGATTAATTATAGTGACCCTTTTATTACTCTGCGAGTGGTTCGTGGATGCATATCTCCACAACCTTTTCGAAGGTGCCGGAGCTGAAGGTAGGAAGCTGAAGGAAAGTGCCGGAGCTGAAGGTAGTAGAAGATAGGAAGAATGTCGTCATCCTCTATGGCTAAACACGCGAGCCAGCCGGTCGAGGAGCTGGTCGACGAGCTGAACCGGCCCGGCGCGTACCGGCTGGAGGACGAGACCTTCCCGCAGCACCTGGCGCCCGAGCCCACGCCGAGGAGCCCTAGGGACGAGCGCCGGAGCCCTGAGAGCGAGCCGCAGAGGCCGCCTAGAAGGTTAGGAGCACCTCCCTCCAACATCCCTCCTACTTTAGATTTATTATAGTGGCCATTTTATCAACGGTTTCGGTCATAAAAAAGGGCACACTACGTCCAGCAAACGATCAAAACCGAGCGCCAGGACCTATGTGCGGTAGGTCTTGCCGCCTCGGCTTGCGATTCGGTACTCTGCGAGTGGCTCTGGCTGAAAGTAGAAGGTAGGAACAACGTCGTCATCCTCTATGGCCAGGCACGTTCAAAACGCACGGTTCAAATCCTGTCCCGAGCGAATTTTATAACCTTATAGAAGTCTTTATACTCACCATTATCAATTTATTCATGTTGCAGAAATGCAGCTGTGAAATCGAACCCCAGCGTCAAACCACAACCCACGCCGGTAGCACCACCCAGACGGACGGGCAGTGGAGAAAACGTTCGTATCTTTGTTTATCTGATATACAGGGTGTTACAGATGGGAGTCGCTTAACTCATCAATACAAGCAACTTTTACTATGGAACCAAAATCGAAATGTCGAAAAAAATATCAGCTGTTCCATACTCAAATTCGACACCCTCTTTGGAGCAACTGATTATTTTTTCTGTGATTTCGCAGTTGGTCCCCTAAAAGTTGCTTTTATTGAAGAGTTAAGCAATCTTGAAATGGGTATACTATCTACCTACAGGAACAGGGTGTTACAGACAAGACCTTTCGTAAAATCCTGTAGGTTAGGTAGATAGTTTACCCAGCACCTTAGACACTACCAATCCTTCAGAAAGTCTAGCTTGAAGGACCAATTTGAGCTTTGGCATCTACTTATCCAGCCCCCGTAGCATGACTTTTATCGAGGCGGATTTATCCAACAAAATGGCGGTTTATCAGCATTTTTGACGTCTATAGTGGGTTATATATCGCTCTCGACGATATATAACCCACTTTATACGTCAAAAATGCTGATAAACCGCCATTTTGTTGGATAAATCCGCCTCGATAAAAGTCATGCTACCTCCGCTGCTCTAGATAGAGGCTTTACCTCTCTACCGTACAGCTACATAGCACGTGGTACCTAATGTATCGAGCGCTATCAAGCCTTATAGGACTCTTCATGCTAGACCGGCAGGTTGTGAACGTTGAAATGAAGTAGTATCCAAAGAGCTATCAAAAAAAGATCCGAGACTGTCACGTCACTTCCTAATTTAAACTCAACTGACGTGTCATTCCGTCAATTTTGAAGTGCTGTCTCAACACTGTTTCAAGTCAACGCAACCACCGAAATGTTTACAAAATTCCCATAAAATCTAAACCAACATCCAGATGCATTTTTGAGCCTAAACACTATCCCGATCACCGATTGGCACTTGAATCAAGCAAAGCGATAAGCTGGCAGGTTCTAACGTCACCCTTTGTCCGCAGGCAAGCGTCATCCGTAGTCAGCCCATGCAGAAAGTGCAGCCCGTAAGTATACCTACACATACAATAACGGCTTGCCCAGCACCTATTATATGTACGAGTATAGGTAGCTACCATCCTGAGTAATCCTGACATATAAAACAATGTCCCAGGCACTGCGCCCGAATGGTCACTTCACACATGAGGTGAAGGTGCCACTGGACACTGTATAAATCATCTTATTACGCGCGTAGCAAGCTTAGCACGACCAGCAACTCTAATATAGTTACCCCCGTGTGGAGGGAGCATCGAATGCTATCGATCGAGCCCGATATGGCCCTTTATGCTAGCCCAGTAAAGCAGCAACTTGCAACAGGCTTTTTTTTAAGACTTACTAAGTACCTAATTCCTCCAGAGTATGTATTTCAATTATCATTTACTTAATGATCAATTGATCAGCCCTCTACTACACCTGCCTTTTCTTCCTCGCGCATCCCATCCATCGGATGCTCCTTCTGCCAGTTGTCCAGGGGCCTTAGCCTGTAATATAATGGCGTATCAATGGCGTCCCAGGCAGAAGGACAAGACCCGGATTTTTTCGTGGTTCTCCTACAACCAGCGAACTAATCCTCTAGAATTAGACTCATAATATTCTTTGCTGTACTACAAAAAACATTAAAAGGTCGACACAGGACCGACAGCATTAATAAATCGTCATTGAAACCGTCAACCGGGAGCCCATTTTGGCACCATTACGTTACAGGCTAAGGGCCCAGTTGTCTAAGCCCTTTTATGTAATTTTTTGTTTAATTTTTCTTATTTCCTCTTCAGGTGCCATCGAAAAAGATATCGGTAAGTTCCTAACTACGTGGATTTTCTTTATTTTGCGACCTAAGTTTACTTATCTATTTTATCTACTTGGCCCGGTTCCATTAGAACTAACACCGGATGAGGATTTCTAAATATGGCCAAAAGAAAACCCAGAACGGCACAAAAGTTTTTTTTAACAGGTAACCATCATCTCCCCCAGTGTCTATTTTGGCCCTATATCATAAAAGAGTACTAAGAAACAGTTTGCGCGTTTGTACCCTGCCTGCGAGTGGCTCATAGATTGTTCCACTGCAAGTACCTACTGCAACTGCATTTTCTCCAGGAACGTACCGGAGCTGTTATAGCTCACGTCCGAGAAGCAGACAATTTTTCTCTATGTACCTACCTATGTACCGTAGCTGTAAAGCCCACGTTTCAGAATTACCATTCTTTAAAAATATCCACCGTAAAAATAACCGTTTTTATAAATGTAAAAAAAAGGATTGTTCATTTCAATAAGGGTTTTCGAGTGTTTTGACGCTCAACGGTTGAGTGGATTTTTTTCAAGAATAAAGGCGCAGTAGCCATTTAACCAGTTGCCCACCGTCCACAGTCGAGCAGCAGCAAGGTCCGGTCGCCGGCGGCCGCGGCGAGCCCGGCGCCCGGCGACGGAGCGCCCTGTCCGGTCTGCGGCAGACGGTTCGCGCCCGACCGAGTGGCCAAGCACGAGCAGATCTGCCGCAAGACGCAGACCAAGAAACGGAAGCCCTTCGACGCCCTAAAGCATCGGTTGGCGGTGAGTGAAACCCCAATATCACCTAGCATCATAAGGTCGCGCGCCGCGACGGAGCGCCCTGTCCGGTCTGCGGAGGACGATTCGCGCCCGACCGAGTGGCCAAGCACGAGCAGATATACCGCAAGACGCAGACCAAGAAACTGAAGCCATTCGACGCCCTAGAGCATCGGTTGGCGGTGAGTGAAACCCCAATATCACCAAGCATGATAAGGTCGCGCCCGGCGACGGAGCGCCCTGTCCGGTCTGCGGACGACGGTTCGCGCCCGACCGAGTGGCCAAGCATGAGCAGATCTGCCGCAAGACGCAGAAGAAACGGAAGCCCTAAAGCATCGGTTGGCGGTGAGTGAAACCCTAACATTGCCTCGCATCGTAAGACCGCCAGCGGTGTGGTATCCCGTACTTTTGCAGATTCACAGGTTGGTCTCAAGTCTGAAACCCCTTGATGCGTTGGAGTGGGATGAACCAAACCTCCGTACTCTTTTCGCGAATGGCGTGACATTTGCATCAAATCATCTGTGAATGATTTCGTTTGACGCCTGTCCTGTCATCTCACCTATATTTTTATACAACAGCATTTTAACCTTAGCGCAAAATGGTGAGTAAAATAAAGCAGTACCTAGTCCCCAAAATAAGGAGGCAATTTCTAGGGTCGGCGGACTTAACCACATAAGTCCTATACAATTTCTATAGGACTTATGTGGTTAAGTCCGCCGACCCTAGATTTTAAATAGTTACTCTGGCTCAGCGAAGTCTGACTCAGACTGCAACCAAAAGATGCCATGTCTCTGTAGGTACCTACTGCGCCACTTCCCACCAATCTTCCACCTGAAGTTTGCGCAAGTCATAACTCTTGCTAATTATATTTTTGTCTCCCACAGGGCACAGAAGCCGAGCCTCTCCTGAACAAGATCCGGAAGGGTCAGACGCAGCCCACAAGCAGCACCAAGATAAAGCCTCTCAACAGCAACTGGCGCAAGAAACACGAGGAGTTCATCAGCACCATCCGCGCCGCCAAGCAAGTGCAGGCGCATCTCAACGCCGGAGGTGAGGGCTTTGCATTTTGTGTTAGAAGTTTAGGGTAGGTAAGTAATCGTGTGAGGTAGTGGCCAACCCTGGTGTCAAGAAGTTTAGGGTAGGTAAGTAATCGTGTGAGGTAGTGGCCAACCCTGGTGTCAAGAAGTTTAGGGTAGGTAAGTAATCGTGTTAGGTAGTGGCCAACCCTGGTGTCAAGAAGTTTAGGGTAGGTAAGTAATCGTGTGAGGTAGTGGCCAACCCTGGTGTCAAGAAGTTTAGGGTAGGTAAGTAATCGTGTGAGGTAGTGGCCAACCCTGGTGTCAAGAAGTTTAGGGTAAGTAAGTAATCGTGTGAGGTAGTGGCCAACCCTGGTGTCAAGAAGTTTAGGGTAGGTAAGTAATCGTGTGAGGTAGTGGCCAACCCTGGTGTCAAGAAGTTTAGGGTAGGTAAGTAATCGTGTGAGGTAGTGGCCAACCCTGGTGTCAGAGTTTTTAGACCGCCCAAAGGGCCTCTGACATGGCTTAACGATTGTTATTAATCAACAACAACCGGGACCAACGGTTTAGCGTGCCTTCCGAAGCACGGAAGCGCTCAGATGTTATTGCCACTAGCGTTCACCCATCCATGGACTAACCGCGGCCATTGTTGCTTAACTTAGAAGTTAGAAGTTTTATACGGCGCGAACGCTTCTGCCCCTCTACCCTTGACGCATTTTTCCAATACGGCCGCAATATGGCGCAATTTTAAAAATTTAATATTTTACAAATTAAGACGCATTTTGTGTTTTTATTGAATAAAACAGCCTTACCTTTGAATAAACATTACAAAGTCTGTAAAATCAAAGCATTACTATGCGAATTCAAAGATAAATTAATGTTAGAACTTTTTCAAATTGATCGCAATAGCGTCAAGGTTAACCCCCCCGGTTACCCTTGACGCTATTGCGATCCAATTGAAAAACTTTAAAAAATAATTTATCTATGAATTCGCATAGTAATGCTTTGATTTTAAATACTTTGTAATGTTTATTCAAAGGTAAGGCTGTTTTATTCAATAAAAACACAAAATGCGTCTTAATTTGTAAAATATAAAATTTTGTAAATTGCGCCATATTGCGGCCGCATTGGAAACATGCGTCAAGGGTAGAGGGGCTGATTGGTCGATTCCATCCGAGCCAGAGACAAACTCGCTAAAATGGAAAAACGTTTTCTTAGATTGTGCTCTTTATCTTATGTACTTTTACTGTGAAAACGCGTCATTAATTGTAATATAAAGGCATTTTAAAGACAGTCATTGGTACGGTCGGCCACAGTCTCAGATACCCCATGGCAGCTCTTACCGCGCGCGGCATAAGGGCGCCAATCGAACAAAAAGGGGTATCTGAGACTGTGGCCGACTGTACACAGGGCGAAAAGCGCTACTTGTAAGAAATCGAAAGTGCCTTTTTCGTTCAACTTTAATAAGTAACGTAAGGGTCGACGTGCTGTCATGTGTACAGCAAATAATATATTTTGTTTCTAATTCTAGAGGATTCGTTCGCTGGTTGTAGGAGAAAAAACGAGGAATCCCCGGTTTTGGCCTTCTACTGAGACGCCATCGACACGCCATTGCGTTACAGTCATAAGCCCCTTTTTAAACTTGCACGCTTGTCCGCAGGCAAACTGAGCGACCTGCCGCCGCCGCCGCCGTCCGAGAACCCCGACTACGTCCAGTGTCCGCACTGCAGCCGCCGCTTCAACCAGGCCGCGGCCGAGCGCCACATCCCCAAGTGCGCCAGCTTTCAGTTCAACAAACCGAAGGCCCCGCCGAAGAGACGGTAACAAGGCGGCTAGGGGCGGTTGCTATCGGCAAACTAAGGGTCTTGGCTAAAGCCGGTAACTTACCGATGAATCCCGGTAACTTATAGATAGTTCCCGCTAACTTACCGATTAATCCCGGTAACTTATAGATTGATCCCGGTAACTTACCGAGTAATCCCGGTAACTTACCGATTAATCCCGGTAACTTACAGTTTAATCCCGGTAACTTATGTATTGATCCGGGTAACTTAACGGGTAATCCCGGTAACTTACCGATTAACCCCGGTAACTTACCGATTAATACCGGTAAACTACAGGTTAAAGACGGTAACCTACCTAAGAGTGGAACTAACTTACCAGTATAAGGCGGTTTTTCTTACTGCCAGACGATAAATTACTTGTTAAGTTACCGGATAAAGACGGTAACCTAACTGCTAAACGAAGTAAATTACCGGTTTTGGGCGGTAAGCAATGTACTAGTCTGTAAATTACCAGTTGGATGCAACGTACCGGTTGAAAGTGGTAAACTGACTGCTAAAGGTCCTCTAACTCCCGTACTGCCCACTGTGACTGTAACGAAACTGGTCAGTTGCAAACTCCTGACGTTACCTTTTGGGTTATCTGTCAATTCTCTCCCTAACTACAAACCTTCAGAATAATCTCGGTCTAGCTTGCTTGAAATGTCTATAGGAAAGAAAAACAATAAGATTCCGTTGTTGTAATGTCCAAACTTGGTAGCTTTTTCGAGAAGCTCTTCGGTGCCATTTTCCAGATACTCTACACTTACACTCTCATTTTCGCCGTACAAAACTTGTACGATATAATTTTACCAGACACTGAATGGTCAGCCCCTGTATTATCTAAAATATCCACCGTAAAAATAACGGTTTTTAAATGTCAAATAATAGATTGTTCATTTCAATAAGGACTATTTTCGAGTGTTTTGACGCTCGGAGGTTGAGTGGAATTCTTACATAATAGAGGCGCAGATCTTATCCGCGAAATATGGTGCAAGATATCGAGCATCTTCTGAGCAGAGTCGGCGTACCAGATGGGAGCAATATTGTCGAGCAAGTGATCTTCAGACTCGGCGTTGTGTTACTCTCCTATGCTTTCGTTCGTCTCGGTGTAAATTACTTTGCTCGACCAACTGTCACATGGTCGGTGATGTCGCAGTTTCAGTTTCCTCGAATTGCCAGGTTGATTAGACCCAAGCGAAGAAGGTCTAGTAGAACTGATGAAATATGTGAATTGGTACCGATCCGTATAGAAGCAAAAAGAACTAAAATGGCTCGTAATCCATAAGAGCGGAGACGGCAGGAGAGAAGTACTTTCTTTACTTAATACTTTATTTCGTTTTTTGCTCGGAGTTCGTTACCAGTGTTGGGCGGATCATAGCGTTGTAATTCAGTATTATGCTTAGTTTTTCACTCTTATATTATACAGGGTTATTTGTAATTCGACCAATTCCCGTTAGGAGGTTTGAAGGAGTCTGTTCCCAACTAATTTCATCCCATTTTTATATATTTTTTTATTATGAAACAAAAAAAAATGTTTAGCTGTGATTCCTAAACGTGCTAATGTTTTTGTAATTTAGAGATTACTTATTTTTGGTTAGAATAGATAATAAATCCAGTCAAAAAGTTTGTTAAAATACCAATTATTTATGAAACTGTCAATTTTGGGACTGGGCATTATGGGGTGAAATTGGTTGGAAATAGTGCCCTCTATCCGTATACTCTTTACTAATAAAACATGTGTAAAAATGATGGATCGATGCCGTTAGAATTTATTACTGGGACCATCTCTAGTATTTTTATAAACCATTGTCCTCAAGGTACTAATACGTACTTAAGACTTTACGAATGAAAAATGGCTGTACTTGATTAAAATTATGCTTATTAAGTACTTGAATAAAATTATGCTTATTAAAATGTACTTTAACCATTAATTGCAGAAATATTAGACGTCCATAGTGTTTTGAAATATACAACCGTATTTTGTAACAATTTTTTGTTTCATTGTTAGGATAAGGATTTTAGTAGAAAAATACGCGTCTGTAAAATGCTCCAAAACTTTGTTTATTATTGTCGATTCAATATACTCGAGTAAAAACAGGAATATTAAATGCAAAAGAAATACACTACTTTACAATGGAGTGTTGCAAGCAATAATTTCATTTAACATACTTTCAGCATTTTGTTACATGCTCTTTTTGAAATGTACTATTTATTTACCTACGATTTGGGCAGTGATGCCGGTACATAGGAGAGTACCACGGTGGAGCGAGCTGGCACCAGAATGTCCTCGCTCTCTAGATTTTGGTTGATTGTGTAACTGAAACAAGATTTATATCGTTTTTACATTCGCTGGAAGTAGAAATTAACTGAAACGCTTGTGGTTCGTTTTAAAGTTTAAAGTGCCTGTAAAAATACGATTTCCTAAGATTTGAGATAAACTTTTTACGGATGTCCCAGCAATGGAACTAGTGTAGTGACCAACCAATCAATTTAGTGACCCGAAATACAAATAGACTGCAATAACTTAAAAGTCTATCCCATCATCTCCTTTGTTCCCTATGGATCCAGTGGCTTGTTCTTGTTGGATCCATTATGGATCTATCCATAATGGATCCAACAAAAACAAGATTTTACTTTCTCTTTAGATACATTTAGGTCCTAAAAATAGTTAAGCCTCGCGTTTAGATTTTGCAGGAGTGTTTAGCAAAAAACGCATCCAAAAGGAAGATATGTTTTATTTTTCCATTGGCGGAGCTAGTTGAAATGAGTTATGTCTGGGTTTGGGCTTTAAAGCCCCTGCTAACCAAAGACGTGTGGCCACTTACTTGGTGACAGCCTTTACGTCTTCAGAGACGTAGTGGAGAGTGACAGGCGCAGGCACGGCGGGTATGGTGGAGAGGTCTGCGCGCTCGGCTGACTCCGATGGGTTCCACACCGCCGCGTAGCCCGTGTGCCCTGCCTTCCAGCTGGGAAAAGGACAAAAGAAACTTAGGGCTTTCCATCTATACATGTTAGATGGTAGGTTGGTAGGTAGGTAAACGTATGAGGTAGTTTAGGCCGCTCAAAGGGCCTCTGACATGGCTTAACGATTGTTAGGGACCAACGGGACCAAGTGCTGATATTATTGCCACTTGCGATCACCCATTAAGAGTCCCCTTCAGGACCGTGGGAACTCAGTCACGGCCAAGCGCGTGAAAAGCTGTTTTCTATAGCTGTTTCACCCAGAGCGAGACGGGGCGCGGGAAAAGTGAGAGGCAATGCGGCTGTATGAGTCTACGTGTGTTCGTGTCCTTTCGCGAGTAACTAGTTGTAGTTTTAATGTAATAAATCTATTTTCCCAAATTTTTCTTAGTTCAGCTGCCATTTCTAAATTTTATTAGGTATTTTAAAAATATTTTTCTTTTGACAAGTACAACACATTATTGATGTTCCCAAGGTAGTTAGACTCCAATAGACAGTAATAATGTAAGTAAATAACAGCTGAAAGTAACCCCTTTTTCGGCGCGAAAAACGCATCGCTCTAATTTCTTTCAGGCTATTTTTCTTATCATAAAAACTATTTGCAAACCTCTGTATTGGTCATCTACTGACATAAACCAAGTTTCAGCAAAATCCAGCCAGTAGTTTAGAAATTAAACCGGAACTACGTTTGTATGGGAAACTGATGCTCTAGCACCCTCTTAATAGACTGACCGCGCCCGATGTTGCTTAGCTTTGTCAATCGTTTAAGAATAGCTATACCTACACTAGTCCAACTAAGCTATATTAACCCGATACTTCTTCGCTACTAAGGGCTCGTTCATGGACTGGCGGCAGCGCAGCGATGTGTCACTTCGATGTCACACGGGAGTTTGCGCGTGTGTCACCGCCCCACATGGACGGGTGAGATACTTCGTGGCACGACCACGACGGATGTAAATGTTTTCATTGCTGTACAAAAGACCGCGTGTCGCGCTTTTGATCCCATAGATTTCTTCAAATTATTCATATCAGCGCAGATGCGGAAAAAAAACCCGGGGAAAGGCTACTAATTGATAGCCGACGTGTTATTCTGGTGTCTAAGCTACTTCAATTCTAGTCTAGTCGTTTCAATGTGAAAAGGTTACAAACACACAGAAGTTGTTTAATAACTCACCGAGCACAGACGAGCAAGTGTGTCGAGCAGTTGCGTGCCGGCACGGCTGTAATACTGCTGTTGCCGTTCTCGATACTGGCGTAAAGCGCAGGGCTATGAGAAAAGTTGTTCAATAACTCACCGGGCACAGACGAGCAAGTGTGTCGAGCTGTTGCGTGCCGGCACGGCCGTAATACTGCCGTTGCCGTGCTCGATACTGGCGTAGAGCGCAGGGCTATGAGACAAGTTGTTCAATAACTCACCGAGCACAGACGAGCAAGTGTGTGGAGCTGTTGCGTGCCGGCACGGCTGTAATACTGCTGTTGCCGTGCTCGATACTAGCGTAGAGCGCAGGGCTATGAGACAAGTTGTTCAATAACTCACCGGGCACAGACGAGCAAGTGTGTCGAGCTGTTGCGTGCCGGCACGGCCGTAATACTGCTGTTGCCGTGCTCGATACTAGCGTAGAGCGCAGGGCTATGAGACAAGTTGTTCAATAACTCACCGAGCACAGACGAGCAAGTGTGTCGAGCTGTTGCGTGCCGGCACGGCCGTAATACTGCTGTTGCCGTGCTCGATACTAGCGTAGAGCGCAGGGCTATGAAACAAGTTGTTCAATAACTCACCGAGCACAGACGAGCAAGTGTGTCGAGCTGTTGCGTGCCGGCACGGCCGTGATACTGCTGTTGCCGTGCTCGATACTAGCGTCGGAACGCAGCTCTATGAGGCGAGCGAATGAGGCCAGCTGTAAACACACAACACAGTTAATATTGCATGCCCCTTGATCGTATCTTACGACTAAAGAGGAGAAGGGCAGGGCATCCGGCTAGGTGTGACGACGGACGGTGGACTAGAGCAGTCACGGAATGGTGGCCTAGAATAATAATAATGGTTTATTTCAGGCAATAAGTTGTTACAAATATAAAATAACAAGCCCATATACAGGGTGCACTCTAAGTCGATAGCGGAACTTTAAGTAGGCTAAAAAATCTGCTGCTTCATACATTTGGCGCAGTACTGAGTCGACCTTTTGTATGAAACAGCAGATTTTTTTTTCGCTCCATTTTTTTCGCCACCTAGTATAAGTTGTTTGTATTGATCAGTAGACAGCCTACTTAAAGTTTCGCTACCGACTTAGAGTGCACCCTGCAGTGTTAGTATAATCTTAAATGAATAATAGAATGGGTTGACCTTCAGTGGGTCGATGAAATTGTTAAGACAGCAGGGGGACAATGGACAAAATTGGCTAAATCTTACTTAATTTTGTTTTCAAAATTCAATATACCTACATTTTAAGCTTCCAAGTCTGGGTAGGGCTGCATAAGCAGTTTTTTTTTTTAATTTAAAACTATTATTGCATATAAAGTTACGAAACAGCGATAAAAAGTCCACATTCGTAACTGGTTACGAAAATTTGGTTACGAACGTGGCTGAAGGGAAACCAACATACTTGAGACCAATTATTATGGATGAACTTACCGGCGAGTCGCTGTCATTGCTCGGAGCAGCCGCGAACAGGCTGGCTTGCAGCACCGGAGCAGCGGGCAGCAAGGTGGCAAACGCTGCTAGCTCCAGACTGGGCGCGCCTTCTTGTGTCAGCTGGAAATTAATTAAAACACATTAGAAACACAAAATTACTTAGATAGACAGAAAAGTCTTTATTGCACAACAGAAATAATATTACAGACAACTTCTTACAACAAAATATAGTACAAATACCTAACATATGCGTTGTAGCAGTGGATGGGAATATTAAGCTCGATGGCTGACTGAATTCTATAAGAATTTTGTCTTTTTTTAGGATACAGAAGGAGTTTTGTCGCAGGTAGGAGGTCAAAGGCCAGAGTTGTGTGAAACCCAAGGAGCTCGAAGGCTGAGCTCCAATTGGCGAGGCCGAAGGCCGTGTCCCGCTGAGAACGAGGCTCTGAGTAGGACATCATGAGATGACATAACGAGATGCATGCTAAAAGCAAATACCCATACAGAGGCCGTTGGCTACGCAACTAATCTTTATAAAATTCCCTAGCACGGGTTAGTGTTTTAGAAAATACAAAAAGTATGCAACTTATCTCCGGGCGTTGGTAGCGTAGGGTCGTATCCAAGTAGGCTATAAAGGCCCGGGGTTGGCAGGGGCATAGCTGGTCTATTAAGCTGGTTTTTGTTCAATAAACATAATACATAATTTAGGTATTATAGGTTAAGAATATAAATTAAAGTTAATATAAGAGTGCACTTTTTGCCAACAAACTGTACAGCAGTTTGGCGAATTTTTTGTTATTTAAGTTTGTAAAACTTTTGAGTACTTAAATAAATAAAATAAAAAAAAATATATGAGTGAACGCGGGTAACCTCAACTCCATACAAAAGGGGAGACCTGTTCCCTCCCTGGATAATTGTTTTAGAAAAAATAGATTTATGCCATTCAATCTATATTTACCTCTGCCATGTCAATATGTTTTCCTTTTTTTATTTTTTTTATTATTCAAATAAATTTTATTAAAATAATTAAAATAATAAAAAAAGGAAAACATAGGGACATGGCAGAGGTACATATGAATTGAATGGCATGAACATATTTTTTCTAAAATAATTATCCAGGGAGGAAACAGGTCTCCCTTTTTGTATTTTTTGTATGGAGCAGCCGGCTACCCGCGTTCCGTCTTAAGGCCGGGGGTTTGCAAGGGCGTAACTAGTCTTTTACCTGCAGGGCGGGCCAGGGCCGCAGCCGGTTGGTCAGGTCCCTCGCTACATCCCCGGCGGCGCGGTCAAGGCGCAGGGGCGCGGCGGAGGCCGGTCGCAGGAACCCTAGATCGCGTTGGAGTAGGTAGAGCTCCGGGCGAGCGCCGTCCTCGGCGAAGCTGAAGAATGAGCCGCCTGCGGAAGGACATGGGCGTTAGAATAGTCTTTATCACCTACGCTCGTGTGTTATCGAACCAGTTTGCTGAACTGGTAGTTCGCCCCGAACTGTGAACTCGCTATGTACTTTACAACCCCATGAGTTACCTAGAAGCACGGACCTTTCATATTTCTATTCCCGTCGTTAAAATAAAATGTTTCCGTTTTTTAGGTTCTGTGTCGATAAAGCAGCGATGGGAAAATGGTGGTCAGTTAGGTCAGTCAGCGCGTGTCGGGTCGCCACTTTCAGATCGTTTCCCTATTGGCCACAGATTACCCTTAAGGGTAGACGATAGCAAGGTGACGGGAAATTCAAAATTTTCACAGACTTTTACATTTTGTAGCTAAACTGAACTATTTTTGTTCAGCGATTTTTCGATTTTTCGATTACGAAGCAGTGGTAGTGCCCAAAAAACTTGTCGTAGACCAGCGCCTCTATTATGTAAAAATTCCACTCAACCTCCGAGCGTCAAAACACTCGAAAATAGCCCTTATTAAAATGAACAATAAATTTTTTGACATTTAAAAACCGTTATTTTTACGGTGGATATTTTAGATAATCCAGGGGCAGAACACATAATCGGCTGAATTATTGTTGTTCTGTTGTTTACAATAATGAAAAAAATACGGTTTTATTCTCGCGAACGAAAAATCGCTGAACAAAAATAGCTCAGTTTAGCTACAAAAAACTGTGAAAATTTTGAATTTCCCGCCACACTACTATCTTCCAGCCTTAAGCTCAGGTTACCTAGCACCGAGTCAGCAGCCGAGTTAGCCACGTGCGCCCAATGAGTCAGCGGCGAATCCAGAGCCTTGTCTACTACCTAGTGCACTTATTTATTTATTTGGTTCTAGCCACATGTCTACTAGACAGTACACTTACGAAGTGCCGAGTCAGCAGCCGAGTTAGCCACGTGCGCCCAGTGAGCCAGCAGCGAGTCCAAACACGGTCGATTGCTGGTGTGCCTGTTGCCAGAAGGCGCGTTGCTTCAGATCTGTGTCTTGTCTACAAGCCAGTACACTTACCAAGTGCCGAGTCAGCAGCCGAGTCAGCCACGTGCGCCCAGTGAGCCAGCAGCGAGTCCAAGGCCGGCTGGTCGCTGGTGTGCCTCTGTTGCCAGAAGGCGCGTTGCTTCAGATCCGCGTTCAGATCGATGCCCTGGCCGGCGCGCGCCACTTCAGACTCGAGGGAGGCGTTGATCAGAAGGTCGCGCGCGTTCTGTAGCCTGTTGGGAAAGTGTGCAGGATTTAGGAAAAACACAATATTTTAAAGCCTAATTTACATCGGTTCTTTCCCGTCTGGGCCAAAAACTGACAGGATATGTATAGGTGCTGCGCAAACCTACTCCATCTATAAGAATAAGAATTATTTTGAAACAAAAAACACAAGATTTACCGTACAAGAAGGTTCTCTTCCCCCCACTAGGATTCCGTGTGGGGGGACAATCTCTTTTCTAAAAAGTGAAAGAGTAGGTATATCTAAAGTCTAAACTATGCAGGCACTGGGTCCGAGTGGTCACTTCACCCATCTAATGTGAGTTAAGTTGAAGGCCTCTGGACGCTGTATAAATGAAACACATTTCATTATGTAGACTTTTTTTTCCTAACTTATGAGTACCATTATTTTGGCGGCAAAAACATGTATTTTTGTGCTTGATGGACAAAAGAAAAAGCTGAGCGCGGCAAAAAAAAGGAACTTTAGGGTGGTCGACTACAACTTATTGTGTCATTACCTAACACCGCCGACGCCGGTGGCCATGTACTTCCTCAGCACGTCGTCGAAGTGGCGCACCACCGCGGGGTTGGTGAAGTTCAGTTGCGGCCGGCCCGCGCCGTACAGCTGGTAGTAGAACTGACCGACGGCCGGGCTCCACTCCCACGCTGACTCGTTCCGGGTCGATACCTGGTGGGAGACAGAAGAGTGTTAAATCTACATTATACTAGTGGTTTGCCCCGAACTGTGAACTCGCGACCCCATATAAACTTAACAACCCCATATCTCGGCAACCCCTCGACCGATTTGGCTCATGTTCGAACTTAAAAATTCTTTTAATTTAATTTACCCGCCTACCAAATTTCATAACGATCCGACCAAATTTACTCAAGTTATCGTCGAACGAACATTCATACATACATACATACATACACACATACATACATACATACATACATACATACATACATACATACATACATATATACATACAAACGCCGGATTTTTCCAGTAGACTCGGAGAACTTCGCTCGCTCGTTAAACAAGGTGTTGTTGTGTAATGTTACACCCGACTCAGGGGTGATTATTCACACAATACTAAAGCCGGAAAAAATTAAAAAAATATACCTATATATGTATGTCAGTGAAAAATACCCAAAAATCATTCAATTGTGGCCTCTCTTACTATTACACTAACGCTTGCGGCCACACGGGCGCCATATCGCGCGCGCGCTAGGGAGTCCAAACGTCGAGGTTATTATAGAACAACTTGAACAAGGTATCATGTGTATAAAAACAAAATAGAAAAAATATAAACCAATTTTTAGTTTCAAGCGTTACTCAAACTATCCTCCCTTAGTCAGGTGTCACTGACGAAAACAACACCCTGTATGGGTTAGATAAAGACAGAGATACATTTATTTTTCATTTAACAAATTACAGCTATTTACATAGGTACACGAAAAATCAGATAGATAGGAATTTGTGGAAAGACTGGAGCCTAAACTAGATCAAAGATCTGTATTTTAGGTCTCCAGGCCTTCCATTTACAGGCAACGGTAAGTATATTTATTTGTGCAACAGTTAAGGTTAATATTTTATTGCCTGGCAGAGATCGTTTTTAGCGATAAGACTGCCAAATAAATGCTTACTGATTAGTTTTAATAATTCCCTTGTTAATTATTTTCGAATAAAGATTTATCTAATGGTGTTTTTTTACGACGTGATGCAAATGGCCAGTGGTAAAGAAAAACATGAGCAGTATAATAATTTTACAAAATAAAAAAAAACTTGTTTAGTTACTTTTTTATCTTTTGCCCGCGACTTCGTCCGCGCTGACTTTTTCCCCTAGCAATTCTGTTATTAGGGGCGGAGACAAATACAATAAATAAAATATCATAAAAATCGGTCCCGCCGATCTTGACTTATAAAAGTTGTAACTTCTTTTTTTGGATCGATCCCTCAATTCTGAGGATCGTGACCCAGTTTGCTTACCCAGTTGTTGGGCGGCAGTGGTTCACCGTTCTGGTACTCGGCAGGCTTGGCCCAGATGAAGTAGGCTGTGTATTCCCCGGTGCGGTTCAGCGCTAGCTGGAACCACGAGTGGTCGGCCGAGACGAAGCTCGCCGTGAGGTCCACGATCACCCTGCCAAGGGTGAGGGAAAGTGTGTTTTAGACTTCGATCAAGGATAAAACTAGATACAACATAGAACTCTGAAATGTGTCTGGAAAAATAGATGTCCAAACTGCCTTTGGGAGCTTATTTGCTCGTAGTCTATACAATTAAAGTAAAACTGTACACTTATGCAATAAGGTTGACATTCGAATATTAGTCGTATGGTCGAAATGATGTTTCGTATTGTTCTGTTGCTGATATCATTTGTTTCTGTGGGGACAAGTTTTTATTGTGATTTTATACGTAATGCGGATTCTATGGGATTTAGTTCGGTGGTTTTAGAGGACAAGAAAAAGTATAAAGTATGATCGTTTTTTTTTTATTTTTTATTAATAATATCCAAAACGCCAAACTGTAGAAACAGTTTGTTGGCGAAGCGCTCTTACAGTTTTTTAATAATAGTTTAATTATTTAACGGGCTTTACTAACTTAATTAACATATCAGTGCTAAGAACTGTCTAATTTTTAACTTATTTTATTTTCTTTATTTATTGATGGTCTAAAAAATACTTTGTAAGTTTCAGTTTTAAAATTTTCTTGAGGTACAATTCATTTTCGTAAAAAAGTAAGATGTAGCCTGTACATGTCCCATTAGCTGGGCAAAGGCCTTCTGTCAGAGAGAGAGGTGCCAATGTCAAAATATGCGGCATAATGTCTTCGTTTGCCCTTTTGAGGTATGAAACCCTAAAGCAGGGGTTCCCAACCTTTTTTTGTCTACTGCCCACTTTAAGAATAAATTATCGAGTCGAGAGCTCAGTCGGTGTCTAAGAGTCTTCCTAGCTAGGTAGATGAAATTATAAATCGACCACAAAGCCCTACACAACGCCCCCTTTTTTTTCTGGGTCTCTTACCGCCCCCCTTTAGGCCTGCAGCGCCCACAAGGGGGCGTTATCGCCCACGTTGGGAAAGACTGCCCTAAAGAAATGGGAGCGTAGCAATGTTCACAAATAAACTAACACAGAGAGTAAATGAAGATTGTACTCACTTGACTCCATACTCCTTAGCTTTAGCAACGAGACCCTTCAGGTCATCCAGAGCCTGCTCATCCTCCAGCACCCGGTAGGCGTCTTGCTCGGAGACGAACAGACCCTGAGCCTTGACGGTCTTCAGGTTTTGGAGGAGGAGCTCCTGCGAGGTGAGCTGCTGCGGCGACTGCGTGCTCTCGATCAGGGGGCCCTTGTCGAGCCTACGGACGAAGAAAAAAAAATTAAAAAAGTGTTTACTTCTCCATGAAGGTCAGAAATAAATGGAAGGCCTTTTTGGCGGCCTTCTGAGGTACATTATACGTGAATAGAATACACCGTGGAATTTTAGTGGTTATAAAGGCGAAGGTATTTAGTTGCACTCGTGAATCTGAGCCAAATTCCAAAATTTTACTTCAAAACGAGCGAAAAAAAAAACACTTCCCAATACAAAAGGCTATCGCCAATTGACACCATTTGTATGGAGAAGTGAATTTTTTTTTCGCGCGTTTTGGAATGAAATTTTGTAATTTGGCTCAGAATCACCAGTGCAACAAAATACCTTCGGCTTTAGAACCAATAAAATTGCACGGAGTAGAATACATTTATTTACCAGCCAAAACACACAATCGAAACACAACAATACAATAAATTACACTTTAGAACCAGATCATAAAACATTCTTTTGAAAGTGTCCACCTAGTGTCCACCTAGTCCGCCGCATGCAGTCCACTTGATTGCCATATTAGACCATTTTACTTTGCTCGCATTGTTTATTCAAATTCACTCCTACCATAGCTCTGCGCCTCCAAGCCGAGCCGGATGGAATACCCCACCACGTATCACCAGAAAGGTTGGTTTTAAAAGTTACTAAAAAAAAACATTGAACAACCCCCCTTACCAGACCAGCTAGACAGATCCGTCTCTTTCCGCCATTGTTCGCTGATTATTCTCGTGACCTTGAAGAGCCGATGGGATGGTTAAAAAGCGTGTCTCCTCACCAAGTCTTGGGCGGGGGTGGGGCGCACTTGGGCGCGCTGACGATGATGGCTATGGCGCCGGCGAGCATGCCCAGCCACAGCAGCCAGAACAACGCGAACATGCACCAGCGCATGCGCACCCAGAACGGGTCGTCCGCGAACTTCATCAGCTCCTCCTTGGTCAGACCGGAGAATTGCTGCGGGGACGATGGGTGAATCGATTATCGAATTAAACTATTACATGGTGCACTTGAATACGATAGATTGCAGTACTGAGTCTAGATAAGAGTGTGGAAAAGAAGTTTTTTTTTTGCTCCATTATTTTTGGCCACGTATTACAAGTTGTTTGTATTAAGGCGCTGGGCATAGTGAATTAGCCCACGCGCAAAGAAAAATACACAAAATCAATTCCTGTATCAAATACACAAAAAAATCTATCGGGAAACAACTTCCATAATGATGGTCTTACCCGCTTATTAGCATCCAGTTCGATCTTGGCATCCCCGTTCCGGTGGTCGCCCACGACGTACTTGGCGTCCGCCATGTCCACCCGGGTGGTGATCTTGGCCTGGTCTTCCTTCTCTAGGAGTCTCTCTTCCGCGCCGTCTGAGGAGAGCTTCTCCTTCGACTTGGCGAGACTCGGCTTCGACGCGCGGAGCTCTGGTAAGGGTGAATTAAAAATTGTATAATGCGAGAAGAATAGTATGGCAATCAAGTGGACTGTTTGCGGCCGACTAGGTGGAAAGTGGAAGGGTGGTCGTTGGCCAGACAAAGGTAAAGCTAAGAGGTACGCGTTGTGTGATTTTCACTCGCGTTCGCTCATTCGCAGCAAAAGAAAACAAAACGAAAAAAAAAACATTTTGATTAGGGCGATCAAGAGGTTTATTTAAATCCCGCTCTTTAAAATTACAAACATGATTTCTTTCAATCAGTCAAGTCAATCAATCAGTCAAGTCAATCAATCAAGAACCTGCGCGTATGGTTTCAGCAAAGTACCGGCTCATTGTTTCGTTTGGCAACTTCGAAGGACGAGATAACCAAACTGGTCTTCAGTCTCCGATAAAAGACGGCACGCAACGAAGAAGTCAGTCAGTCACTTGGCATCCACTATTATGTACAATATTCTTACCAACTTTTGGAATATCCAGTCAACCGATGTTGTATTTTCTCTACACGCGTTTGAAAATAGAATTGTCACACACACACACAAGAAGGTAGACTCGCCATTGCCGTTCTTCCCCTATGTAATAGTCACCCCTCGAAAGCAGCTGTGCCGGTAACAGGAATGGTTATACAACAATATCCGGGAGAGGCTTGTAGAGCGCTTGCGTAAAGATGCAATCTTCGAATGTAAAGGTAGGTACAGCGGCGAACGAGGTACAGTCACTTTAGGAAGTCAAAGGCAAACTGGGGTTTAGGTGGTACTCGTCTACTCGAATGCCAGTCCCCCTGCTGCTACGGCAATATTTTTTATCGGGCTCAAAATGCCGTCTGTCTCGCTTTGTGTAGATAAAAATAATTTTAAAGCACTTCTATCTAGGGGAGCACAACGTCAATATAAAAGTTTAATCCCACTATCGGGTAGCGGCATCTCGCTTTACGCGGTGAAACAATGCAAGATGGCGCTAGCCGATAATGGCTTAAAACTTTTATCGTGACGCTGTGCTACCCTAGAGCTCGATAAAGATTTATCGTAAATCATCCCGCAGGAGGATGTCTCCTATCTAAAATTCTAAACTAAACTATTCTAAACTATTACAGCTACGAGCACACAAATAAAATGTTTACTTTGTCGATCATAAAATATTGTTATTACCTACGACTTTTCTTGTCATCTTACCCATTTGAAGGGCTAAGGCAAACTGTCGAGATCAATTTAATAAGATTTATCAAGGTTATCGAGTAACATTATTATGCACATTCTAAGTTGATAGAGTGTTTGATAAAATAATTGTCTGAAGTTGATGTCTGGTCCAGCTTTTTAGCTTCTGTAGTTCGAGGATTAAATAGGGTTTGTTACCTAACGCGTAATGTATTGAGATATAAGATCTTCTCACTCTGTTAAACTACCTAGAGCGAGAAGTATAGGTAGGTACCTACCTACACGCTGTCGATCTTCCGGCTAAACTAGTGCTTCAATATACATAGAACAAAAAACTGCAATCAAGCTATCTAGCACTAAACTGCTATCTAGCACTATGGATCATTTACCGTGCTCTACATGATCAACGTTCCAATGTAGGTATTCCACTCTTTGAGTGAGAACCAGCACTGTAACGCGATTTCATTAGGAGCCATCATGCTAGAATTACAGTTGCTATAAAGTTAATTTGGAGCGCCAATAAAAATCAACTAATTACTTACAAACTTAAAAATTACGTTTTCTCAGCGAAATCAGGCGAAGTCACTAACTTTAAAGAAAAATATCGCACGAATGAAATTATAGACTCCTCAATCGTTCGGGCATTGTCACCACTGTGTTATTGTTCGCGAGTGTATGCGGAACCAAATGTGTTATTATTTTGTTGCGCTCCACTGTCATTTAATCAAATTCAGCGTAAATGCGTATTGGTGACAATCAGACGGTCACGAAGTACCTACAGTCACTTGGAAAAGTTAGCCCGCAAATTCGATTGGCTACTGAATGTTAGATTTGTATTCAGGGCCCTTAGCCTGTAACACAATGGTGCCAAAATGGACTCCCGGTTGACGGTTTCAATTACGATTTATTAATGCTGTCAGTCCAGTGTCGGTCCTTTTAATATTTTTGTAGTACAGCAAAGAATATTATGAGTCTAATTCTAGAGGATTAGTTCGCTGGTTGTAGGAGAACAACAAAAAAATCCCGGTTGTGTTACAGGCTAAGGCCCCTGGTTTCTATGTTTAGTAGCGTTACGTTAAGGCTGGAAGATAGCAGCGAGTTGTTCTGTTGTTTACAGTAATGAAAAGAATACTATGTTATTGCCGCGAACGAAAAATCGCCGAACAAAAGTAGCTCAGTTTAGCTACAAAATGTAAAAAACTGTGACAATTTTGAATTTCCCGCCACGCTGCTATCTTCCAGCCTTAAGGGTAGACGATAGCAAGGTGGCGGGAAATTCAAAATGTTCACAGACTTTTACATTTTGTAGCTAAACTGAACTATTTTTGTTCAGCGATTTTTCGTTCGCGAGCATAAAACCGTATTCTTTTCATTATTGTAAACAACAGAACAACAATAATTCAGCCGATTATGTGTTCTGGTCTACGACAAGTTATTTGGGCAGTACCACTGCTTCGTAGACCAGAACACATAATCGGCTGAATTATTGTTGTTCTGTTGTTTACAATAATGAAAAGAATACGGTTTTATTCTCGCGAACGAAAAATCGCTGAACAAAAATTGCTCAGTTTAGCTACAAAATGTAAAAAACTGTGAAAATTTTGAATTTCACGCCACACTACTATCTTCCAGCCTTAACAGCGTTTGGTGGGTTTCAATCACGCTCAATACATGCTTGAATGAAAGCTCCGCTGCACGCACCGCCCCGTCGCCGTTGCGAACTTGCAGCCGAAGATATCATTAGATACAGATATAGTAATAGATGCTACAAGCAAGTTAATCTATGAAGCTACCTACAAAGGAGAAAATGTTTTGGTTGGGCAAAAACAATAAATTTTTATTTATTCCTAAATTCCTTACATTCACTTTTGCCATCGACAGTACAGTACCAACACTTATTTCAGGAAGTGGACGAAGATGTTAAGTGAATAATGGCGTTCGTTCTCAATATTCCCTCCCTACCATTATTTTATTATGGTAGTATGGCACTTAGGTGGAAAGAGTCATGGAAGTATGGCATCATAGGTGAGTTTTATGAAAACACAGTTTATAATCAAATTATTTATTATTCTCATGAACAGTTACAATTGTCTTTTTCAAACCATCACATGGCAGTAAAATAATGATCCCATTCAATATTAATTAAACTATTATAGTATTTGTTTGGTCAGTTATCTAAAATCTCTTACTTAAGTACTTAGGTAAAGTAATTTCTATTTCAAAGGATTTTGTTCTAACCTTTGTAAGTAACTTTCAAAGAGCCTATTTCTTTCCTTTTGTATGCTATTAGATTCCTCTACAATATTTATTAACCTATCTAACTTTGCTTCTACTGTCCGTTGCCTATCCCTCATTTCAGTGGCTATCTTTTTGAACTCAGTGAACTTTCTTTTATATACTTTTTTCTTGACTTCTTCGGCCTGCGAACTTTCGCCATTTTCATAAATAACTTCTGGAACAAGTCTGGTCATCTTTGCTGGTGTAGTGATGCTGGTTTCAGGATTCTCTTTTATCTTCTCTAAGATCACTGGTTGATATTCACCATTGACACAGTAAATATCCTCAAAGAGTTCAAAATACGGCCATTTGAATGCTGTAACACCTTCACCTGTCTTCTTTTTCAATAGCCTTAGGTAGGTCTGTTTTAGGTTTCTGAATTTCCTATCGCAACTTTCTGGCGGTTTGCCCACAGCCTTAGACACTTCTCCCCAAGTGTTTTTCTTTCTCATTTTGGAGTTTCTAAACTTTTCAACGTTCTGTAGATAAGCTTCGAGCATTTGTCGTATGCTTTGGCTGGACCATTGGTCATCACCTTCGTCGTCTTCCATTTGGACCAGTTCGGGGGGGATCGGCATGTATCCTGTGCCTGCATCCAGGTATTGGCCATCTTCGGCTGAAAAGTAAATACAAATTAGTATCCAACAATCCAGTATTTCTGCTTCAAAGCTGCTGCTAGTTTAAATCCATGTGCTAATTTACCTACACTACACGCCTTTGAATTTTAACAGGCATAAACTAGGTACCTCCTAAGAATAAACCATGTCAGTATCCAATGGTATAGCATACATGCTCCATCCAATTGATTCCATTTAGGATCATGAACAATTTAGCAATTTGAATAGATTGTACCTACAGTGATCAGATTATATAGGTACCTACCTACATAGGTACCTACCTACTTATTATGACTTATGACTATAAGTATGGGTAGATGACCGAGCAGTAGTACTAGATTTAGGTTATGCTGTAGTTTGTTTACTTTAACTTCGGCCTATCTATAATAATTTCATACTTAGTCTCGAAAACAACCATTGGGTTAAAGTAGCGATAAAATGCTTAACACGACCCGTTTTATGATAACAAAGTAGGATGAAAGCAGACAATATCTAGCACAGTGAATAAACATTGCTAAGAAAAACAGATACTTACCATTTTCGTTGTCACTCATCGCAGGTCAGGTGCTCGGCAGGCTTTGTAAGCAATTTCCTTGTTTTAGGCACTAACAATGCAAGATTTTATCAAAATTACATCAGTCAGCGAAGTCAGCGTTGTTCAGCAAACAAAATGGCGCTGGATAGCGTGGCGCGCAAAGCGCTGTATAACCCGACCAAATTACGTCGCACTTGCAGAGCTTTTTGAAGCCAGCTTTAAAACAATTTCACCATTGAAACTATTCCCTATTTATTTATTTAACACCACTGAAATCAAACACATCGACACTATTCGCGAAATTGTTGGAATAAACCGTTATCAAAATTCTTATCAACATTCACAACTTGGTCGGATAATATTCGCTAAATGTCGAGCACGATTTGCTTGACGCCTTTTGTTTGACGTGTTTCAGTTTTCAGCGGGTGATGAAAAATTATAACATTTGCCAAGATTTGCATCTGCAAGTCACAGTGATAGATAGACCTACAATGTAGAGGTCGCACGAGCTGAATTTAAGTAATCAATTGTTTTTAGATTTCATTTTGCTACTCAAGGCCGTTGGAATCTAGTCGCACACCGATTTTTTGCACGAAAATAGCCTTATTACAAACAATAACATATCTGTAATCAAATGTCCAGAACTTAGCCTACCACATTAGAAATTACCTTGAATAGCTTCTGGAATAGGCTTGTATGAGGCAATATGTTCGTCGTCTTTCACCTGCGCCCCGTCTATGGCGAGATGGTTCTTTCGCGTCTCAGCCATGGTCCGCAGCTTCTCGCAGAACCGGTTTCACAATAACAAGTAAAGAAAGTACCCTCTCTCTTTAGATTGCACTCAAACTCATCAATTAACTTTCTTTTCAACCACGTTATCAGCCAGCGACCATCTGTTATTTATGAGTGAAGGAATGAACGAATGTTTGATAACGTTTGACGTTTGCGAACCACGCCCTCCTCACTCGTTCATTTCAATCACTGCGTTTCAAAATAAATTAAAAAATATATAATTATATTGAACATTCTGAATCTGAACAGATTGATGTTAAAAATCGTGATGATTCCAGCGAACTGGACAACATGGAACAACTTCTTCAAGAAAAAACACGGCACACGCATCTACGCGCGCAGTACGTGCAGCATGGTAAGCCCGAGATAGGCCCTTCTCTATGCAAAACTGTCAACTTGTCGGTCGGGCTCGAGTTGGCTCTACGCCAACATGGCGATAGAGACAAAAATACAACATTTTTATTAAAAATTGCAATATCTACTTTCTGCTCGACATGACCCTAGTCTATTGCCATCTCGAATCCCGCCTGCCATGCTCGCACAATAGGCATGGCACGTCTGTCACTCGAGTTCGAGAGAGTGTCAAAACGACCATGCTAAGCATACAGGTTGCGTTGTCAAAAATATTTTAAACCAATAAGAAAATAGGAAACTCCTTGATTGGTTAATTGTTTACGAGCCATTGATGTCATTGGGCTTTTCACAGTGACAGCGTCATGCCATGCTGCAGAGGTCAAAAGCTTTGCACAGATTATATTTGATAATCTGTCATCGTGAACTGTAAAAGTTTCTATATATATAAACAGAAAATCTGTATGTTTGTCTGTTTTCGTATAAATCTGCGGTTATACACATAGGTACCTAATATTGTCTAATGTTTATTTGATTGTTAATATCACAAGTGGGCAAGACACCTGGCGAGACGTACCGATGGCAGATGGACAAAGTTCATTGCGGAATGGTGACCCCAAGGGGATGAGATCGGTTGGCAGACCACCAGCCAGATGGTCCGACGACATAGCCCAACTCTTTAGACTTTACACTCGGAAAACCGTGGTTGCGGCTGGCACAGGTTCGTGAGAGTTGGCGTAAGCATGAAGAGGCCTTTACTCAGCAGTGGGTGTTAAATGGCTGATGATGATGATGATATAACAAAAAAGAAAGTCTGCTCGGAATCCAATGCTGTTCATTCCGTTCCAGACGGATTGCTTCTACCCATCGCCGTTTTCGTGCAGGATCTTTAGGAAGTCTAAGATAGTAAAAATCGAACAATAAAACATTATCTCCGAAAAAAAAAAGAAATGGCGGCAAGCAAAGCCGAGGGTAAAAGTTTTATAGTTCCGTTTTATGATTCCAAGATAATCGCACTGATGAATTTATCATGTTAAAACATACTAAGACGGCGAAGACCTCAAGCAAAGCCACGGGAAGAAGTTATAACCCGTGTCATTAAAGAAAACATTTAGGACGGAATTAAAAACGTAGCGTTGTCTCGCTTTGACTATATTAATTAGAGCGAGAGGGCGAGTGTTTTGAAGTCCATCCTAAATGTTTTCTTTAATGACACGGGTTATAGTTTCATATTTTTATTTAGGTTTATTAAAAGTTGTGAATAAAAACGCTACAAGACATTACTTCCGTATGGTAACCGATACCCACTGCTTTGTGGTGCACATCAGCACGGCTTTTGCATCATTTTACGGCACATGAAGTCATTTTCTATAGTTTATTATTCACGACAAAATTTTACAAAATTGACGTTTTTTCGGTCATGTCTGTCGAACTACTAAATCGTGAGAGGAACCATTTTGTAGGCTCCGCCCACACAGGAACCATTTTCGTTAGGTCATTTCTCAGGGCTAATGCGGTCTCTATGTTATCTTCCGCTCGCTGGATGATTCTGTCTGGCTGGCTGGTTGCCTCTGGAGGTGATAAGAATCTAGGAGACTTGTAGATCATCGATTCTTAGATTTTATAATTTCCAGCCTATCAAAATACAGGGCCCTTAGCCTGTAACACAATGGTGCCAAAATGGGCTGTCAGGTGACGACTTCAATTACGATTTGCTAACGCTGTCTGTCCTTTTAATGTTTTTGTAGTACAGCAAAGAATATTTTGATTCTAATTCTAGAGGATTAGTTCCCTGGTTGTAGGAGAAAAACAAGGAGAGCCCGATTTTGTCCTTCTGCCGGGACGCCATTGACCCGCCATTGCGTTACAGGCTAAGGGCCCAGGTCGGCGAGTAGAAATATTTAAAAACGTTTGACTGTCAAAAATATTAATTTTGAAACGCAAATCAGCTGAAAAGCGACAGCTGCCAAAATTGACAAACAAACAATCGTTCACTTTGCTCGGAATTTTATTTTTAGAAAACTTTTCGTTTACGCTCTCGCTGCAAAGAACTTATCTAACGCCAAGACAAAAGCTACAGTACTAAATGGAGCGATTAAGGTATAACTTCCTATGACTAGCTCTATGAACTCTGAAGAAATGCAAACCATTTGCAAGGTGATCTCATTCATGTCACTGACAAACCAAAATATCTAAAAGGAACCCATCAATTTCCGACTCAAAATGTGTACAATACCGCCCCCGCCGCCGCCACCAATGGAGCCAGAACTCAACCCGTTGCCCCAGTTGGCACATTCTCAGATAAACAATGAAATAAACGCGAACTGCCCTGAGGACATTTGTCAATGGGCGACGAAGCACCCCGAGCTTCGAGAGGCTTGTATAAAGAACAATATCTGCTTGCACGGGCCGCCAGCCAAGTACAGCTACAAGCACTTTGACTCAATACAACAGGTGGGCCCTACTTGTGGTTTAGTGGCTTTATCTATGATGCTGAGTGGCGCTATACCCCCAGCCTCAATCCTTAACATAGCCAAGTCTGAGAAGTACACCAATAATGGTGAAATGTTCAGCTGTAAAAGCATGCTGAAATTGGCACAGAAGGTGCTGAGCTTGGCTGGTATAGACGGAGTAAACATGAGGTTGCACAGCGACGGTTTGTACAGTAACACTCTGGTTGAAAGGTTTCTGGAGGGCTCCATTGCATTAGTTCCGTATCCTTTTCAATAATTAACTGTACTATAACTTCCACACTTGGCCATTCTAGAATTTTATTGGTCTCTTATCTTTTTTTATTTTCTTAATCAACAGCAAAAACCTTGTGAAATAAGTACTTACCTAAATCAGTCTTTCCTTACAAAAAACAACTCCAGCTATGATGCAGACTTCAACCACTACCCGTCTCTGAAGCTTGGCCACAAGGCACACTGGGCTTTAGTCTGTGGCATCATTGTGATCAATGACACTGAAGCTTTATACACTTCGGAACCTGGAAACGTTTACGTCCTGGCCAAGCATGGTAAGTCCCGCTATCTGGCCGCATGGAAACTAGAAGACTTAGATAGTAGTAACAGGAATTTAGTGGAATTTTATGCCCCAAAACGGGTAGAGGAGTTGGTTTATATTCTGCCTGTTGGCGGTATAGGCGGACAGAATGGTCTGAAAGACCAGTTTATTGTTGTTGATGGCCTGTAGAGATAAATAATTATTATGAGATTCATATTATTATGAAAACAAGAATATTCTAATGAGTCCAACTTAAAATTATTATTTAGTTAGAATATTTAAGTATTCATATTGTGATTATCATCTTAAAATGAATTAATAGTTGTTAATAATGATGTCTTCTGTTATATCCTTTTCTCAACTGATAAGCCGTTTCTCCCCTTTATAGAGGGAAGGACATTTATTGACTTATCGTCCATGAATTCTATTGATTCATCATCATTGTACGGCCTGTGCTAACTTTAAGGGTAACTTTTTTTATTTTTCTTATTTATATAAAATGAAATATTAAGTTTTATAACATGTTGAATGAGTTTTATCTTTGTTAAGATAAGTAAAAGACATATTTTCCGTGTAAACTGTTTATTTGTACAATAAATACAAAAAATCATACTCGCAATTATGATAAAATAAAATAAATCTCATCACTTTCCTTACAAAATATCATAAATGATAAAACCGAAAATGTTTTTTAAACAAGTGTCAAATTGCTTTGTAAATTCAGCAGCAAAATTAAAAAAATTATTGCACTGACTATTTCTAAATTAAACATTTCTCATCTAATACACTTTTGTGTCATCTATGACATAAGTAAAGATACAAGATAACTTTGTACTAACATTTAACTTAAAAGACTCTCCGAACTTAAAAGAAAAATTGACTTGTTTCTAGATAAAGTAAACTTGTTGTGATGTTTGAACAGTGTTCATTAGAATTTAACAATAAATTATTTGGAGACTGAAAGCCTTCTTTCATTTCGATCAAAAGACAAGCTTGAATACATTTTTCCTTGGCATTTCATAGCAAAAATTTATCAAACAACTTCATTCAATCAGTCAGCAGCTATGAGATCAAAATCTAAACGAACATACATTTATCACTATTATTTATTACATACTCGATTATACATTAAACTGCTATTACATCGATACAAACAATTAATTAGACATGCATTCGTTTGGCTAGGCCTATTTTATTGATGATAATTTGAGCGTTTCCATAATGCCTTCTCACTAAGATTACATTCTAAATATTCTGAGTTAAACTCTTGCATTTGTATTCTGCGTTTTTTCCCGTTTAAGAAAGAGTTCTTATTAGAATCGTAATCCTTGCAAGCCGGCGACTGCTATTATTACGAATTTAATATTGATTTAAACTCTGCTTATTCGCTTGCCGTGCGATTGAGATGTCAAATTCAACAGCAATAAGGGTGAACTCGACATCTTTGTCGCTAACCTGGGGAATTGAACTGAGTGAATGTAACCCTAGGGGTAAAATGGCACCTTATTTTTTTTACACATTTCCTAAGCTTTAATAATCCGAATATTCCTTTCGACCAGTAGGTAATGGGCAAGAGGAGAGAAGACCTTACTCATAGAACCCTGCAAATTCATACATACGTAGGTTTAATATTTTATACGAAAGCTATGCGAACATTACACATTTCAGACACAATTAGAACGCCGATATGACAATTTGGCCTCGAAATTACGTTTAGAGATAAGTGTTATTCTAAAGTACAAGCGTTATAAAGAACTAGTCTCAAAAGTCAGTGGCAGCCCCGGATCTACGATTTTTTTGAACCGGGGCAGAGATTTGTTAGTGGCGCCCCCGCTCTCCAGCGTTTGAGTTTAATACGAAAAAAAAAATATTTTCGTGAATGGTTGGCATTTTTTGTGATTTTTTCTCGATACTTACGTAAAGTTTTACGGGCGTGGTCGTGCCACATTGATACACACAGACATCCGGACGGCCGCGGTTTTTTATGATTTTGGCGCCCCCTGAAACTGTTGCCCGGGGCGGGTGCCCCGGTTTGCCCCCCCCTAGATCCGGGGCTGGTCAGTGGTGCTTGTCTTTTTATCGCTTTAGTATCTTGGACACTCAAAAACAAGCCCATCTACTCTCAATATTCCGTCAGAAACGACTGTTTAGTTTAAATCAGGTTTCGATTTCACAATCATAAAAATCGCTATTTTGTATAATAAAAATTTACAGTGCATCTAAATTCCTAAAATTATGAGAGCAATGGACTGCCTGGCAACCGGCTATATTTTTTAGGTAGCCCGTGAAATAATGGCCAGAGTAGGTATCTTACCTCTTTTACACTAGGAACACCATAAATATAAATTGGGACTATCATTGACTTTTGAGACTAACCGCCAGCGTACAAACACTACTAAATACAACATGCAGATATGCAAACCTTTGTTTAGCTCTAAGTTAATTCGTTTCTTATGTACAGTCAGCGACAGCCACAGCTACCCCATGGGAGCTTTTTTCCATTCTGACCAACTAGTTCCAATCGAACCAACTGCATGTCGCTAAGAGCGTTAATCAAACAAAAAAATGTAACTCCGGCTATCGCTTACCGTAGGTACATTGGGTATATGTTGATATACAGGGTGTTAAAAGACCGCCAACAAAGCGGGAAACCACGTATTGTCCTTATCATACGGAACATTTTTGCCCAAGGAACTATGCCTGGGAAATCAACGGTTTCCGAGATAATGAGGTTCAAAGTCGGACTTTTCAAAACTTACCTATAATAAAGTCGAACTTGTTTTTTTTTTCAGAAATGTATTCAGTATCTAGTTCTTAACATTCCTTCTCAAGAAGCCATATCAAAATTATCAATATTTCTTACAAAAAACGACGTTAAAATTGCAACCCGCAATGTATTCTAAACATCGGCACTTAAAGCTTAAGTAACATAAACCTACGCTTGCGCAATATGACTTCTGTGCGTCACACGTCCATTGCGTGATAAAATATTTTTCAAAATTATAACCTAAAAAACTTAATTTATCGAAAAGGTACTTTGTTTTGGTGTCTAGTATGCGTGGCTTTCGGATCTGTTGGCGGTCTTTTAACACCCTGTAGAGTTGAGGCGAACAGTATACGCGACAAACGGTACTTTTTTGAGGTACGGAACCGCAACAATACATAATTATTATAAATTAATCCTTTATGCCAAATGCGCGGCGTGTTAGTAATGTTGTCGCATCAACTCTCTCTGCGATACCTGCCCCTCTACCCTTGACGCTATTTTTTCAATAGGAGGCAATTTACAAAATTCAATATTTCACGAAACTTTTACTTAAACATTTAAATTGATTTTTTTTATTCCCTAGCACGGGTTAGTGCTTTAGAAAAAAAAACAAAAAGTGTAATTTTTATTGTTCATAATAGCCCTAACTTTGAATAAACATTACACAGTAGGTATATAAAATCCAGCATGACTATGCGAATTCCAAGACTTCGGCGATAAGAACGAAATAGCGTCAAAGGTAACCCCCATGTATGTACAATGTATCGTAGCCGAAGCTGCAAGTTTTGTAGATAAAATAGATGTGTTATGATTTCACGATAGAACTAATTTTACTACTGTAAAAAACAGTCTTACGGCGTACGTCCAAGGTTGATATTCTCAAGACTTTTTCTAGTTTTCTTTCCAAAGAAAGCTGTATGATAAAATGCACCTTAATGCTAGCTATTGAGTAAGTATTTGTTTTTGTCGATTAGCCAAATCTTATTCTAAACTGCTTTTTCTACTTTTATAAAAAAATCTTACAAGTTAAATCTCTCAAAAAGCGTACAACCTAGGTACACACACGCAAGCTATTGTCGAACGTTTGTATTTATAGTATACCTATAGATATAGACTTTGAGTTCATCTGAACAGAGTTCCAAATTCGTAGAGTAAAAATCTTCTGGAGGAGTTATCATGGGTCGAATTTGGAACACCCGGTAGATTCGAAGACCAGCCCCTCTACCCTTGACGCATTTTTTCAATGTGGCGCAATTTACATAATTTTATATTTTACAAATTAAGACGCATTTTGTATTTTTATTGAATAAAACAGCCTTACCTTTGAATAAAAATTACAAAGTATTTAAAATCAAAGCATTACTATGCGAATTCAAAGAGAAATTAATTTCAAAACTTTTTCAATTTGATCGCAATAGCGTCAAGGGTAACCCCCCAGTGGCGACTTCTTGTGTCTGAGGCAAGACCCACTTCGGGTCACAGAGCCAGCGGAGTAAGGTAATTTAGAAAAAAAACATTGGCTAAATATTGCAGAAGAACCTTGCTATTTTAGTCTAGGACACATAACTTCTTCGTTACTGTATTATTATTGAAAGATAAAACTGTATTTAAATCGTCTATCTAAAGTTACATATTTTCAGTAAGGCTAAGATGGTTGCTGCTCGGTTTTGATATTTTTTATTCATCGAGGAGTCCTAGGGCCCATATCACGCACACGCAACTCAGTCAAAACTCACGAACACACACAGGGTAAGCCCCAGTCTGTAACGTTATGGCGTGTCGATGGCGTCCCAGTAGAAGGACAAAACCGGGTTTTCCTCGTTGTTCTCCTGCAACCAGCGAACTAATCCTCTAGAATTAGAATCAGAATATTCTTTGCTGTGCTACAAAAACATTAAAAGGACTGACAGCATTAATAAATCGTAATTGAAGCCGTCAGCTGGGAGCCTATTTTGGCACCATTGCGTTACAGACTCCAGTCCCCAGTCCCAGTCTATATTATAATCCTATGTGATATTGTAAGAAAGTCGATGGTTCGTAATTCTTTATTATAAGTTACATAATTACCTACATGACGGCCACTTTGGGATTTTCCGCTGAGCTATTGTGATCAACTCTGTCTAACAGAAAACCTTTTACGCAGTAGCTAACTTGTGGGGTCATATTTTCAAAAGCACGGAAGAAAGAATAGTCAACAAGGAAGCAGATGCCTAAGAGAGGCTGCAATCTCTAACTGTTGTCTTATAGTAAGTGAAACTTAGTCTTCGGGCATTCTGTGAATATAATTGTATTTATATCGAATAATGTAGAAAACGTAAAGAGAGTGCTATCAATAGTTACACGTTATTTTATTATCGGTGTGCATCGTTCTTAAGGGTTAAGATAAGTGTATGACAGAGAAGCAAAGATAAATTATTGGAGTTTAGCAAGAAGGCTGTGGTTTAGCTGCCAAACGTGTCCGTCTTTTAGCTTTATTTCTTTCTCCATCGCGCTAGATGTATATTTTTATTTCACTTGCTTCTTCTCCTTTTATCTCTCTGTCATACATGTTGACGACCCACGCACGACCAATGGTTTTATCCCGCTATCAACTACCGCCATCTTGCTTTATCTCACTGCGTAAAGAAAAATGGCGCTACTTGTAGCACTCTTTAGTCGCGGTGTCTTGCCGCGGAGACAGGGGCCTAAGATTGTAACGCAATGGCGCGTCCACAGCCTCCCAGTAGAAGGACAAACCGTGGTTTCCTAGTTTTTCTCCTACAACCAGCGAAGTAATCCTCTAGAACTAGTATCAGAATATTCTTTGCTGTACTACAAAAACATTTACAGGACCGACAGCATTATTCAATCGTAATTGAAGCCTTCAACTGGGAGCCCATTTTGGCACCATTGCGTTACAGACTCAGGCACCAGGTCCACTTGCACTTGCACCTTTCGTTAGAATCACAGATATGAAGATTAGACAAAACGAACCTAACTTCCTGCACGAATCTACATATAATTTTATTGATATGTGCCGTCACTGTACAAACGCCTCAACCTTAACAATTTGGACTACAACAGCGTCTTAACTTTGACCGATCTATGTGAGTATCATGAAGGCGAATTTTAATATTTATTTCAAAGCTTGATGGGCCTGTCTGTACCATCTCCCACATCCTAAAGTAGACCCTTTTCCACTCAACTTAAAAGCGAGACCAGAACGACGAGTTCCACTTTGGGGTGTGTGTGACAGATTGTATTAGATTTTTTTACCGCGGCATTGGTAAACCTGATTTCTATTTGCAGGTTTAAACATTTATGTCTAAGATATACTTTTGACCGGTTGCACAAATCTGTATGGCCTTATAATCCTTATAATCAAATCCAACAATATAATCCTCAATTTTCGTACGTTTAGTACGTTTAGGGACTATCGATGATTTAGTCTTGTTCCAGAAGGAAGAAAAGCGAAGAGCCGGGCGAAGAGGCCCAGCTCGAGACCCTCGATTCCGACCGAAAACTGCCCAAGACTCGCCCGAAGCCCATTTACACATACACGTACAACGCCCACGGTGACCTCTACTGCAATCGTTCTAACCGGACTTACTCAAATAAGTTGGACTTCTCGAGCCCCATTCGCGCCTATCGCCGTAGAAGTCCCCCTACAATTCCAGAGGTCGCCGTCATCGGATCACGATGAGGAGGACATCATCATCATCATCATCATCATCATCATCATCATTACAAAAGGATAACATTGATCAAAATAGCAATTCGTAGGCTCAATATTTTCTATTCCCTTTAGCATAAGTGCCTTTTCACCCTGCAAAAGACCAATGTGGTGCCACTAGAACCTAGAATGAAGTCTCATTGCTTCAAGTGTGTGTTTATATTAGATGCCACGTCGTGAAATCGGCTGTGTAGCTGATTCAATATTTTTCCCGGTATTTCGTAAAGATACCAATACAAACTCTATCGAACATACAAAATATCCCTAACTTACACATATGGAAATGTCACGAACCATTTTATGTATTCAATCCATTAATAATAAAGTTTATAATACCAATATTATATTAGTTTATATTATTATAGTAATATGTAGGTAGATAATCATTATAAATATCGCATGGGTTAACATTACTAACTACGTCTATAATGAATGACTATAATGCATAGTTAACTTGATATTTTGAGCCTTTTTATTATGTTACTTGGAAGCTAAAAACTTGATAATAAAAGAACACCTTAAGAAACTCCACTGTCTGCACCTTATTAAATTATAGTGTTTAACTTGCAAATAACAGAAAAAAACGGTTCGCGTAATGTCTACTCTAAAATAATCATGGCAGCTCAATAATCATAGCTTCGACTGAAGAGTAAATCGACGGTACAAGTATTCCATCACAAACAAAATTCATTTTGAAACGTCACACGCAGACCGTTAAAAAGAAAAAGAAATTAGAGCCTCATTTTTTCTCCTAAAAACAAAGGAAGCGACGATATGGCCTATTCTAACGTCAATACACATCCTCCTTTCTATCAAAACTGCTTTTTACCTCGGTGGTTGGAAAGCCACTGGCGATCTTTCGAAGACCGCCGCGAAAGAAACTTCAAAAACGTCAAGCCGCAATCCCGCTAGGCGTGGTGAGTGCCGAGTTTCAAAGCCAAAGCGTTGAACCTGTTCAAACGTCGAACAGGGTGTAACAAAACCGGTATTTACCGGTTGTCTCTTAGGTCTCTGGCGGTGCAAGGGGCGCCCCGCTGGTTGCCACGGGAAAGGTTTTCACGTGCGTCTGCCATTGCGTCGACAGCTGGAAGAACTTCACGCCGTTCCACTCCGTGCCGTCGATGAATACTGTGGAAGGTTAAATATTGTCATCATTATCAAATTACAGCAAGTTCTCTTTCATTGCTTTGCTGACCACAGAATTGAGAGTATTTTAGAGTGAGCTAGCTAGACTAAGGCCTATTTATTTATGGCCGCGTAAAGTGATCATTCAGACTGTCTAGACTTTTTTTTTTATGGAACACGCATCTTTTTACTTATGTAGAAACTTGTAGAAACAAAACACAGTCCATCTCACCCTACCATAACTTTTGACAAATGGCAGCCGTAACTAGTTCCTGTTTTTCGTAGAAAATATCGTATGAAATCAGGGTCTCTGGGATGATTTTTTTCTCCTTACCCTTGAGCGGCACATTGTGAGATCCCTTGGCGCTGCAGATGAGGCGCGCCACTCCGTCCACCACCTGAGTCCGGCCCACCTCCGCCTCGCCAGTCTTTTCCTTCTTCTTGCCGAGACGCATTACTGGAAAGAGGCAAAATATACACTGAGTAAGACTCTGGAACACTATATTTTGACCTGCCTGGGTCCGATTCGGTGAGCTTGAATGAGTCTTGCCGTAATTCTCCATGTGGCCATTATGAGAATTGGAAGATTTGCGAATTTGCTTGCCGTTGTTACCATGCTGGCTGGACATTATTGTTGGACGATAGCAAAGTGGCGGGAATTTAAAAAAAAATCACGGTTTTTTTTTAATTGTCCGGTTTTTTTTCACGGTTTAAGAAAAAATCCCGCCACGCTGCTATCGTCCAACCTTAGCGAATTTAACTGTAGACAAAGTCATTTTGCGAATGCAACGTTATGGGAACTCTTGAGAATCGGAAATTTTGTGATTTAGCTATTGTACTAATTGGACTATTTCATGTTGGAAATTGTGGGAATATTGATTGGATTGGACATTTTGCTAAGAAATATTGTGAATTGGGTTTATGAGAATAGGGAATAAGGCAATAAACAGTGAGTGTGGTCGTTATTTTTCGAAAGTGTCATTGAATCTTATGTTTCTTATCCCTGGTGATGCAAAGACGCGCGTTCTAGCGTGTGTCGTGTTCCGCACATATGAAGCCTTCTCTGTCACATTGCCATTTTCCGAATTGGCCATTATGCGAAGTAGAAATGCCAAATGCCTTATTATTATTAAATTCTTTATTGCACAAAATTAAATAAAATAATTGTGTACAAAGGCGTACTTAATGCTAGATAGCATTTTCTACCAGTCAACCTTTGGTGTTGTAGAAAGAATGAGTAGGGTAGTGCGCAATAAAATTACATAAACTATTTATAATAAGTTAACTACTTATTATTAAAGAGGGGGGGGGGGGGATTACATTACTTACATATTTAATAAAATAAACCTAATACATATTATATTTATATAAATATATATAACGTACAACGATAATATTTGTCAGATATAAAACAGTGGCCCTTAGAGCATGCTGGACGCTTTGTGCATATGACATTTATCACTTACTCTTCTGTTTCTTCTCCTTGGTGAGGTACGTGATGCAGAGATGCGCGTTCTGGCGCGTCACGTGCAACGCGCGGAAGGATGCTTTCACGGTCACCTTGCCGTCGGCGCCGTCAGACTGTCGGCCCGGGACCTGGTGGGGAGGAACGGACTTTGTTAAACAAGCTCAACATGACGACCACGAAAACCTCTAAATACAGGACTCAGGTGCTGAACTCCGCAGGGTGCCGAGCTGATGTACAGATGGAAGGTGCAGAGCATGTCTCATATAACGGACCATTGCCCGCAGTGGTCAATAGAAGGACGGATTAAAAAGATACGCCGACTTGCGTAGAGTATAGCTCGGAGCGGACGAAGCCCAAGCTCTGTCTAGCGAGGCCATAGTCCGACTATGATAGAGTGTAGCTCGGAACGACCGAAAGCCGAGCTCGGTCTAGCAAGGCCCCATCCCGACTTTGGTAGAGCGTAGGTCGAAGCGGCCGAAGCCCGAACTTTGTCTAGCGAGGCCATAGTCCAACTTTGGTAGAGTATTGCTCGGAGCGACCGAAAGCCGAGCTCTGTCTAGCAAGGCCCTAGCCCCACTTCGGTAGAGCGTAGCTCGAAGCGGCCGAAGCCCGAACTCTGTCTAGTGAGGCCGCCCTCCTGTAGCAACACTACTTGTCACTCACCAGCCAGTAGTCTAGCTGCAGCTCCAGCGGCTCGCTCCGGCAGATATGTTCGCGGGGGGGAACCGCCCTCCCTCAGCTTTTCACTTACTAGCCAGTGGTCAAGCTGCCTGTACCTACACGAGCAGCACGTTCGATTGTTAATGGAATGAATGACGACATGATTTGCTGTGAACTTATATTTGGTCCGCGGACATAACCATACCGAGATGTAGACTGCGCTCAGCGCCATCTAGTGTTAGCACAAGTAAACCGTTTTGTTACAAAAATAGAGAATGAGGGTGATGTTATTCACCAGCCAGTAGTCTAGCTGCAGCTCGAGCGGCTCGCTCCGGCCCAGCGGCGGCGGCTGCAGCTCGGGCAGCTGCGGGGCAGGGGTCGCGGGCGGCGAGGGGCGCGCGGGGGGGGAGCCGCCCTCCTCCAGCTCCAGGGATGAGACTCCGCCCTCGTTGCAGCCCACGCGGACCTCCTGGATGGGGGAAAAAGGAGGGAAGATTGGCAAGTGTTTAGGAGGAAGTGGTGCAGGACGTTTTTTGGTTCTAGACGCAAGGCTAAGTAATTTTGTATAAGTAAAAATCCTCCATGCAGGCCACGATATTGGACTTTATAGGAATCCAACAAAAGTACTTAGTGTAGTCTCAGTGAGCGATCAGTTGATCTCACATTACGCTATCTTCAATACCTATTTGGTTTCACATAGTTGGGCAAAACTACACGAAGCAAGAAGGTAGTGCGGATAACTATGGTCATCGGACCGACGAAATCCAGTCCACACTCATAACACGACAATCGGTTGAAAAAGCTGATTACCGCAATGAATGGCACGAATGTCTGGCTCGAGTCCTCATCTCCTGAGCGCTCGCGGTACGCCACCATCGCCTCGCCAATGGGAACGTTGTTCACTGGACCGATGCTGTTCAAGTACCTGGATGAAAAGACAACAAGTTTTATAATACTACACCACACGAGCTTATGCAGCTGTAATCAAGAGGTGGGTACGTATGAATGGATTTTGCATCCCGACCGTGGATGACGCTGCTCATTTGCATACAACTTGTCAGGAATATTAGGTATCTTTGGGCATTACAAGAATCATAGCTGCGGCCTTTTTGCGATTGAGTTACTATAAAAAGGAGCCATATAGTCTCCTAGAACTAAGATCAGGGCGGTCAATAACGGGCCCTCCAAGTATAGCGTGGACTATGATGGACCACGAAAAACCACAAAGGAACACGGGTATCTACGGCTTGTACGCACCGTGCGAGGCACTCGGATATCTCCGGGGAACAGTCAGGGAGATCTGCAGACGAGGACCACGAAGCACCACCAAGAACCTCGGGTATCTAAGGCTAGTACGCACCGTGCGACGCACTCGGAGATCGCGGGCGAGCAGTCGGTGAGCGAGGACCACGTGTCACCCACCACCGAACAGCCACCGGCGTCCTGCGCCACTAGATGGCACGCTACCGTGTTGAAGCACCACGGGGCCTCTAAGGCCAGTACCACGAGGGGCCACAAAGAACCACGCTTCTCTGGGGCTAGTACTCACCGCTCGAATATCTCCGGGGAACAGTCAGGACTGTCTGTGAGTGAAGACCACGAAGGACCACCAAGAACCACGGGGTCTAAGCTAGCACGAAGAACCACCAAGGACCACGGAGTCTCTACGGCTAGTACTCACCGTGCGAGGCGCTCGGAGATCTCGGGCGTGCAGTCAGGGCGGTCGGTGAGCGAGGACCACGAGTCACCACCGAACAACATGTTGTAGCCGGCGTCCTGCGCCGCTAGATGGCGCGCCACCGTGTTGGGACCTGTAGAGAAAACAAGAGGCACGTTTTATTTAAATACTATAAGGCAATTTTTAAATAGCTTTTAACCTCAGACACATCAACTTCTAAATGCGATTTCCAACGACTTTTTTTCTACGACTTTTAGAAAAGCTCGATACTTTTTATTTTATCAAAAGTTTCTTATCCTTTACAAGTGTGCATTTCTGCTGCATTTTTGCCGCGGCGCGCTTTCGTGCCCCTCCACTCTCTACCACCTTTCTAGCCTCTCCTGCTCCTATTTGTTACTCTGAGCTAAAAAAATGTTTGAAATAAAAAATAATATTTTTTTGTTTGGAGAAAAAAAATTGCGCTTTCACCAAAGTCGTAGGACAAAAGTTGTTGGAAATCACATTTAGAAGTTGGGGTATCTGAGGTGTAAAGCAATTTAAAAATTGCCCTGTACATTCGATCTGCAACGGCAAGGTTCTGTCAAACTTTGAAGAGGGGCTAGGTAACTAACTCTTGGACGAGTGCATCTAATCTAATATAATCATACGCAGCAGGAAATAAGAAGTTTGTCGTGAGAAGGCCTTATTTCGCTGCAGATGTGTATGTATAGTCTACATAGGACTTCGAGACAGTGAAGTATATCGTTGCTCACGAAAGAAGAGACTTGAGACACCAAGTGACGCGGTCTCTATAGCGGTATGAGGTCTCCTAGAGTGTGGCCGAGTGTAGAGGTGCGCGAAACGCTTCAGTGAAAAGAAAAGAATGATATAGTTCATTTCCTTCACTGAACTAGTTCACTCTTTTAGTTCACAGTTCATTCATAGTTCACAGCTCATTCATTCATAGTTCATTCATTCATAGTTCATTCACAGTTCATTCATAGTTCACAGTTCATTCATAGTTCACAGCTCATTCATAGTTCATAGCTCAGTAGTTCGTCCACGTATCTTTTGACTCACGGTAGTCCGCGAATGACAAAGGTGACAAAGGCGAGACACATCAGTTACAGAATTTTGGTCCTTAGTGTGGTAGATTTAAGAATGTTTCTTGAAGAATGAACTACGTGGACTAGAATGAATGTGATATATAAAGATTTACAGAATTTTGGTTCTTAGTGTGGTAGATTTAAGAATGTTTCTTGAAGAATGAACTACGTGGACTAGAGTGAATGTGATATGTAAAGATTGGTAGTGAATGAATGAATGAATGGTTTCATATAACGAATGCATTCAATCGAAGCATTCATTCGCGAACTACACACCTCTGTACGTACCTTGTGGCACGATGTGGAAGCGCACAGGCGGCGCGTCCAACCTTCGGGCCGCGAGCTCGGCGTGCGCGCGCACGCAGGCCGCCACGTGCGCGTCACCGCCGCACACCAGCACGCGCACGCCCGCGCGACGCGCGCTCCTGGGGACGAGAGACGACGCGTTAGCAATCACTCTAGACCTTCGATCAAGGATAAAACTAGATACAACATAGAACTCTGAAATGTGTCTGGAAAGAAGGGCAAAAAAAACACATTTTTGATTTTTTTGTTCTATTTGTTATGTTGACGCTACATGTGTTATACATTTTTGAAAAGGTCTTTTAAAGCCCTTTCATTTGATACCCATGACGATGGTATCCGATAATTTTTATTTTTAGGTCCGCCACTTTAGGGCGCAGCACATCCGCCATCTTGATTTTTTTCAAAATTAAACTATCCTATGTTACCTGGGTGATTAAGACGAATCCAACGACACCTCATTTGTTGAAATCGGCCGAGTAGTTTAGGCTCTGCGAGGGAACAGATGAACACACAAACATACATACATACATACATACATACATACGCTGCTAAAATCATAACCCTCCTTTTTGCTTCGCGTAGTCGGGTAAAAATAGATGTCCAAACTGCCTTTGGGAGCTTATTTGCTCGTAGTCTATGCAATTAAAGTAAAACTGTACACTAATGCAATAAGGTTGACATTCGAATATTAGACGTATGGTCGAAATGATGTTTCGTATTGTTCTATTGCTGATATCATTTGTTTTTGTGGGGACAAGTTTTTATTGTGATTTTATACGTAATGCGGATTCTATGGGATTTAGTTCGGTGCTCTAGATCGGTAGGTAGGTAAATGAGGTAGTGGCAACCCCTGGTGTCAGAGTTTTCAGGCCGCCCAAAGGGCCTCTGAGATGGTTTTATGATTGTTATTAATCAACAACAACCGGGACCAACAGCAGCAGTCAGCAGGCGTGGTGACGGTAGTGGGAAGACCGAGCGAGCACAAGGCATACCACTGGCCCTGCAGCAGCAGCCCCGGATCTAGGGGGGGCAAACTGGGGCACCTGCCCCGGGCGGCAGTTTCAGGGGGCGCCAAAATCAGCCCCGGATCTAGGGGGGGGGCAAAATCAAAGGGCGTCAAATTCAAGCCATCGAGGGTGAATCTGTAAGTTTAGATAGGAATTCGTATTTATTTCCTTACAAGAAAAACGGTGAATTTTCGGGAGCGCTTCGCGCGCTCATTCGGTCTTACAAACTGGGGGAAACTGAGTTCAGTTTTTTTCTATCACTTTTCCTTTAATTTTGTCTGCTTTAAGTCGTTGGACAATTAATTTAACCGGTTGAGCATCAGCCATGTTGATCTATTTAGTTAACAAAAAGCAAGTATGATTGATTAGTCTCAAATTCTGAGTAAATCTCAAATCCTAGATCCGGGGCTGTGCGGCAGTCACTGCTAATGCTTCGACCAAACGCTACAAGTCCTGCATCGCGCCAGCAAAGTTTTTTTCACGGTTTATATAATAATAATACGACAGCGTCGCTCTACTCACTGCTTGTTCAGACGAGCCAGCAGCGCGTGCAGAAGCGGCCGCAGGTCGGCAGGCGTGGTGACAGCAGTGGGAAGTCCGAGGGAGTGCAAGGCAGCCGCCACTGGCCCTGCGCCTGTCACCGCCACCGCTTCGGGCAGCGGGCCGTCCTCGCCAAGTAGACGGCTGATCTGCTCCATCATGCGGCGGGGCTGTAAACAAGGTAACTGCTAAAGATAACTCTTTAAGGGTGGACGATAGCAACGTGGAGGGAAATTAAAAATTTTCACAGTTTTTTACATTTTGTAGCTAAACTGAGCTATTTTTGTTCAGCGATTTTTCGTTCACGGCAATAACATAGTATTCTTTTCATTATTGTAAACAACAGAACAACAATAATTCAGCCGATTAATGTGTTCTGGTCTACGACAAGTTTTTTGGGCAGTGCCACTGCTTCGTTCGTTAGCCACAAAATGTAAAAAACTGTGAAAATTTTGAATTTCCCGCCACGGTGCTACGGATCTTCCAGCCTTAAGATTATTATGATGTCCTCAGCTGGCTCGAGAATGGGAGAGGTTCTGACAGTAAGAAAAGGATACGAAGGGTAACCTTCTGGACGTCGACCAGTTGGACGTGTCAAGTAACGTTGACGAAGTCTCAAAAGACTTGCGCGAGCTTCTGTTGTGACTTGAGTAGCCCTTTTTGTGAGGCAAAAATGTACTTGCTCTATGAACGGCAGTCCAGCAGTGGAAGGATCTATTGGTAGATTAAAGTCGTATTTTATGCACGAGGAGAGAGAATGAGATGAATTAATGACATTTCAAAAGCTTGGCTTCGACATTTACATGCTACAACCTCCCGGGACCATTTCTCGGGGATGTGAACACTTTCGTTTCGAGATTTTATTCGATAATTACATGTTTTACGGTGCCTAGACGAAGCTCAGAGCGACACTTAGACGCCAAAGGCCGAGTCCCGCGCTGAGCGAAGCTCAGAGCGACACTTAGACGCTCAGCTGAAAACCCGTAAAAGGAGAATGGGTCGTAGCCACCTAGCTCATAGGCACAGACGTTACCTCCCGAAACTTGGCCCTAAGATTTGAAGGGTCCTACCTCCAAAGTCGTGGGACTCTGCGCAGGTTCGTGCGCCGAGAGCGGTCTCTCAGTCCCCAGCGAGTTCTTCTTGCGCACGGCCGCGGCCGGCGTCAGGTTACCGCCGCTGGTAGCGCTCCGGAACAGACGGGAGCGCTTGTCCTCCTAATTTGAGAGGGAGGCGAGGTTAGTGCGATCGTGAGTTGAAGGGTTAGTCGGGGACGTTCACAGAGATGCAAAGTTCGTTCGATGGGAAGAGAAAGTAACATTCGAAATTGAATTATGTTTATGAGAACAAGGGTTTTGTTAAGATTGTAGGATAAGAATTACACAAACTTATACAAGGTGTTACAAAAGTACCTAACTCTTTTTACAGGGTAATAGCACCTGGTGACAGGGATCACAACCTAATTTTTTTTTTGCTCTGTGACGTTCCGTTAATTTTTTAATTTGTAAAATGTGAACGATGTGGCGGGAGAAAAGTATTTTTTAAATATTGTTTTCATTGACTTTCACAATGTTTTAACAACTCAAAGCTATGTAAATGCACCTACAAGCACAAACATATTTTTAAATTTGAGCTAATAACAAAAACAAATAAGTTATGATTTTTTTTTCAATTTTAAGGTTATAAAATAAAAATTGTTTTTTTCAACTTTTTTTTACAGATTTGACATCCTGTTGACCAGTAGGTTACACCCTGTAAAAAGAGTTAGGTACTTTTGTAACACCTTGTATAAAACTTTCAACGTCTCCTGACTGTAGACTTCTGGAGGCATGCACAAGCGCGCGAGCGATACATGACACACACGCATACATGAACAACAGTGAGGGACATGATTAAATGTTACTTGAGCATTTAGTGAGAGTTCACAACGTTGCGCCACTCGCGCGCTTCCTCGAGCGTATTTTTTTTTAACCTCCGACCCAAAAAGAGGGGTGTTATAAATTTTACCGATATGTGTGTGTGTGTCTTGTAGCTATTAAACGGGTGAACCGATTTGGATGCGGTTTTTTTCATTTGAAAGCAGGGGCCTTAGCAATGGTGCCTAAATGGGCTCCCGTTTGACGGTTTGAATTACGATTTATTAATGCTGTCGGTCCAGTGTCGGTCCTTTTAATGTTTTTGTAGTACAGCAAATAATATTGTGAGACTAATTCTAAAGGATTAGTTCGCTGGTTGTAGGAGAACAACGAAAAAATCCCGGTTTTGTCCTTCAACCTAGGACGCCATTGATACGCCATTGTGTTACAGGCTAAGGCCCCTGGTTTTCTAGCGAGTCTTCTTAGATATGTTTTATCAAAATCGGTTCAGCCGTTTATGAGATATGCTCACTTGACGCTAAAATGTCGGAGGTATTTTAAATGTTTTAATTTAGTAGTTATCCCCTTTCACCGTCATGTCATAATAATCGGGAAGCCCTGCTTGTTCGACCGCAGTGTACACACGGCAGCACGTCGACCTTTACACGCTAGCACTCTACTCGGTTACGTTACGGGCGACTTTGCAACAAAAGTGTACAGTCTGACGTGCTGTCGTGTGTACGTACACTATTTTATATCGCGCTGGACCTGACTGCTTTAGGAGACTTTAGACCTTATGGTTCTAACTTTATACCTTGTTATCCTTCGGTGGTGAGCTAGACACGGAGGCGCCGCTGGCAGCCGCCTCGGCTGTGACGTCACCGTCGCTGTTCCCCTCGCTGCCGCGCTCGTCCCCCGCCGAGCTTCGGACGGCCTCTGACTCTGGAGGGTTTGGGAGATTAGACCTTATTATGCAGGGGAGATAGGGTGCTTTTTTGTTTGACTGTCAGTTGTCTTGGAGCTGGGCAAGCCTACGCCATGTAAAACAATGTCCCAGGCACTGCAGCGTCGAGTGGTCTCTTCATACATCTAGTCTGAGTGAAGGTGCCACTGGACGCTGTATAAATCATCTCATTACGCAGATGCAAAAGCCTTAGTTTTTTCAGTTGTCTTGGTGAAAACGATATTTTTATGAACTTTTTTATATTCATTTTAAATAACGTCTGGATGGAACGCGGGTAGCCGGCTGCTCCATACAAAAAATACAAAAAGGGAAACCTGTTTCCTCCCTGGATAATTATTTTAGAAAAAATATATTTATGCCATTCAATTTATATTTTATTTTATTTTTTTTTTATTAAAATAATTAAAATACTAAAAAAAGGAAAACATAGGGACATGGCAGAGGTAAATATAGATTGAATGGCATAAACACATTTTTTCTAAAACAATTGTCCAGGGAGGAAACAGGTCTCCCCTTTTGTATGGAGTTGAGGTTACCCGCGTTTTAATAAGCATTATTATCAACACACAGTTGTTCACTGCTGGGTAAAGACCTTTTCACCTTCGCGTCACTAAAATTTTTAAAACACAAGGGTAACTGCCGGTTTCTGATTTGAGAAATTCGCTAAGCAAGTACTTAAATATCGTTCTGCCTCTGCGGTTTTCTCACAAAATAACGTGACAGAACATATTTATTTAGTAAAATTCTCAATTCAGAAACCGGGCCTTAATCTAGGAAAAAAAAACATCACATGACGTTTAAACTTAACTTTGCAGCGAGGACTTAAGGCTCGGTATAGGGCTAACTAGCGCCACCAATGTTAAAAAAAATCATATCTTCCTTTAGAAGAAGTTTCTGAAAAAATCCTAAGATGAGCCTATGCGCCATGCTTTTCTAGATTTTTAAGTGTAGATACCCTCTTCGAAATTTACTTTTAAGCTAAAAAATTTTCGATAATCGCCAAAAGCGGCCGTTTTTGGCGGTTATCGAATTTTTGTTAGCTTAAGACTAGAAATTGAGTTGGGTACCTACACTTAAAAATCTAGAAAAGCAAAAACAAAGTCAGAAACTTCGTCTGTAGGGACATATGATTTTTTCAACATTGGTGGCGCTAGTTAGCCTTATACCGAGCCTTAAATAATCACCTATTATTGAGAAATATTTGAGAGCGTCTGCTTTGTAGGGGCGTGAAGGTATACTTATAATAGTCATGCAGCCTATTCTATGCTATGAAGGATGGGAAATTAAGAGAACGAACCAAATCGAAAGACAGACAAACGTAAGCTTGCTAAAGATCATAGGTACAGAATTCGCACTGATTGATTTTTGTGACATGACCTTCCGAACTAAGATGGTAGCCGTACACCCTACTTTTGTCTTTATTTTATAACCGACTTGAAAAAAGGAGAAGGTACTCATCGAACCGTTTTTCACCAGTGAAGCCGGTTTTGTAAATTTTGGTTAATTGTATAGTTATCGTCCACCGTTTCATGTACATCAAGCGTAGACAAAGGCCAAGTATACGGCTGCCATTGTTAGGGCATCTGATTTCAAAATCATTAGGGCATAGTAATAAAAAAGACTATCTACAGTTACAGGCTTATGGCCCTTGCACACGGCGTGTTTCGTACGCACCACGTCGACGGCTAGTATTTTCAAATAATAAAAATTCAAAGGGTGCGTACAGACGGACCGAGCAGCTCGCCGAGGCAGCCGCGGAGTCTGTACTCACCGAATCGCGTACGAATAACGCCGTGCACACTTACCCTTAGGATAAGGGTGTAGGCACACTAGCTCAACCAATGAAAAAATAAACACATCTTTTTGCACAATATTTTTTAAATACAAGGCCCTCCAAATTCTCAATCCTTATCCTATTTTTAGGACCTAGAGGCCCGGTTTCTGAGTTCAGAATATTGCTAAGCAAATGGGTAAGTATCGTCCTGTCTCTGCAGATTTTTCACAAAAGAGCGTGACAGAGCGATACGAAAGTATGTGCTTAGTAAAATTCTCAACTCAGGAACCGGGCCAGAATCTAGAACCTGCCTAGAACCTATTACAAATAAAACTTGCACGAGTAAAAACCGGCCGCTTTTGGCAATGATGACATATTTTAATTCATAATCTTAGGTGCTAGGATCTAGTTCCCAGGTCCTGAAAATATCTAAGACCGGGATTGAGACGTTCGCTGTCCATTTATTGCAAAAAGAAAGAAGAAGTGATCAAAATCCGGGTCCAAACCGGCCAATCCAGCGCACTCGGATCGCGTGGTGCAATAGCGTAATGTATGGATTTTTGTCCTGGGGGCAAATTCTCGGGAATCTCGCATTCGACACATCTCGAAGGAAAAATTTCGTGTCATTTTGATCTCGACTGCTCCCGACCACTCGAGTCATGTCGAGCAAACATCATGCAGAAATTTCGTGCCTTATGTCGAGGATGACTTCGTGAGAATAGGAGATGTGACATTTACCGCAAAATAAGATTTTTTCCTTCGAGATGTGTCGAATGCGGTAAAATGTTGAGGTGGATGTGCGGTGTAACGAGGCTCGATAAAATCCGAAACGAGTACGTTCGAAAAAGCCTAGGAGTGCGCGACATCGCCGATAAAGTGCAAGAAAGTAGGCTGAGATGGTTTGGGCACGTAAAGCGGAAGCCACCTGACTACATCGGAAACGAGGCGCTGCGTCTATCCATACCCGGGCGGAGATCCAGAGGAAGACCGAAAACCAGGTGGATGGACGTGGTCAACAAAGACCTCATAGAATGCGGGGCCTCCGAAGACGACACCAAGAACAGGGCGAAGTGGAGAGAGAAAATAAGGAAAGCTGACCCCACCACCATGTGGGACTAAAGCTCGGAAGAGAGAGAGAGAGAGATGTGTCGAATGCGAGATTGCCCAGAATTAGCCCCCTGCTACGCGGTTTTGGAGCGGCGACTGGACCGGCCGGTGTGTACCCAGCATTTTTTTGCATTGGGGCGGCGCTAGTGCGCCTATACCGTCCCCTCAAGAAGCGGAAGTGTGTAGGTACCTGCGAGCACAGCGGGCGGGGGGTGCGCGCGCGCAACGATCTCGGCGGCGGAGGCGAGACTGGCGTGCCGCGTCACTGCGCATGCGATAACGTGCTTCGAGTGTGCGCGACGACAGCAGACGGACTTTGTTGCAAAGCCGACAGTAATGAGCAGTTTTCAAAGAACAAATTCAAATGAGTTTATAAATGGCGTTTACAGGCGTGGGCATAGAAGAACAGGGGCCTAAGCCTGTAACACAATGGCGTATCAATGGCGTCCTAGGTAGAAGGACAAAACCGGGATTTTTAGGTTGTTCTCCTACAACCAGCGAACTAATCCTCTAGAATTACACTCATAATATTCTTTGCTGTACTACAATAACATTAAAAGGACCGACACTGGACCGACAGCATTAATAAATCGTAATTAAAACCGTCAACCGGAAGCCCATTTTGGCACCATTGTGTTACAGGCTAAGGGCCCAGGAATACGGCTGTCAAATTTCGCTTAGCACAGAATAATAAATTTTGACAACCGTATTCCGGTTCTTCTATGGCCACACCTGTAAGCGCATCTATTAACTGCTGTGAATTTGTTTTTGAAAACGGCTAATTCAACGGAAACATGGCACGCAAGCAAAGGTTGGTCTGCTGTCCGCTGTACGTTTTACAGCGCACAGAGTTTGTGCAAAACAACATGTGATGTATTGAAACATATAGGAGAAAACCGCGCATATTGGCCTGATAGCCCGCCTTCGGCTACATTTTAGAAGGAGCAAACGGGGCGATTAGGTCCCTCTCTTTCTGAGAGTAGCCCAATCGGATTTTGTGTCTTTTTCTGTCAGAAAAGCTTAAGAATCCCCTTCAGCTTTGCAGCCCTCTCGCTCACACTTTTCAACATTTTAATTTATTGTAAGAGAATGATTCAACTTTGACGATGAAATATAGTTGCAGACACAGATAATTAAGCTATCGACATGTGGACTAAGTTTTGATTTTATATTCCTAGTAATAAAAAAAATATCACGGAACTACTACTTTTAAACGAAGTTCCGGGATATTTTTTTTATTACTAGGAATATAAAATCAAAACTTAGTCCACATGTCGATAGCTTAATTATCTGTGTCTGCAACTATATTTCATCGTCCAAAGTGGAATCATTCTCTTACAATTAATTAAAATGTTGAAAAGTGTGAGCGAGAGGGCTGCAAAGCTGAAGGGGATTCTTAAGGCGCTGTACATAGTGAATCGCCCGCGCGCCAAGAAAAATGCACAAAATGGAGTCCTGTATCAAATACACTAAAAAAATCGAAAATTTTCACATATCAAACCCTAGAATTAGGCGAGACCTATCTAAAACAGCCAGTTTCGTGTTGACATTCATAAACGTTTTGAAGATATTTTTGATGAAAAAAAATAGGCGGCGCACTTTTTTTCAAACAAAATATCTTGCAATCTGTTATGGGTATCAACACAAAACCGGCTGTTTTAGATAGCTCTCACCTAATTCTAGGGTTTGATATGTGAACATTTTCGATTTTTTTTGTGTATTTGATACAGGAATCGTTTTTGTGCATTTTTTTTGCGCGCGGGCTAATTCACTATGCCCAGCGCCTTAAGGCGCTGGGCATAGTGAATTAGCCCGCGCGCAAAGAAAAATGCACAAAATCAATTCCTGTATCAAATACAATTTAAAAAATCGAAAATGTTCACATATCAAACCCTAGAATTAGGTGAGACCTATCTAAAACAGCCAGTTTTATGTTGATATCAATAACAGATTGCAAGATATTTTGCTTGAAAAAAAGTGCGCCGCCTATCTTTTTTTCAAGCAAAATATCTTCAAAACTTTTATAAATGTCAACACGAAACTGGCTATTTTAGATAGGTCTCACCAAATTCTAGGGTTTGATATGTGAAAATTTTCGATTTGTTTAGTGCATTTGATACAGGACTCAATTTTGTGCATTTTTCTTGGCGCGCGGGCTATTCACTATGCACCACGCCTTAACTTATTAACATGAATAACGAAATATGATGTTCACGTAAACATCCAGCGGACTGAGTATGATGAACTTTTTTACTGGACAAAAAGTTTTGCCCTATGTAAATTTTACGTTTCCATATTATTATAATTTTCGTTACACTGCATGTTGTTTTGCACGTAAACTGTAAGTACCCGGCTTTAGAGGCGGGGTTGGCTTGTGCTATCTCGTTCTTTATGTTGTGTTTACATGGATCGACTGGTGAGTTAGAGAAGATAAGTATGATTTGTAGACTGATGGTTAATTGGTAAGATGAATAAAAATGGCTTTTGTTAGAATGCTTTGTAATTTACATAATGTGTAAGAAAGAGATAGCAACAGCCGGCCGTCTTGCGCGCACACGCAAAAGCACTATTTAAAGCTACTTGCACACAGCGTTTACAGAACACAGAAACAAAAATTCACAGTAAAATATGCACTATCGTCATGATTATAGGTTTCAAATTCATATTATGGTTTCGAATGCAAGATTACGATAAGTATGATCGATTATTCACATAACTAAATTCACAAAGCTCATTTATGGAACATCTCAATGTACTGTCACTTGAGTGTATTTTAATGGTCATCTAAAGCTTTTTGTATACAAAACGGTAGGCCACAAGTTAAAGCGGTATATTATGTTCAAATTACTAAGAAATAAGGCATACAATGTAATGAAACGTGGCCCACTGTATAAGCTCGAAACTGCTTCTATGCAACTTGAATTGAATAGGTACGTTATGTATAAAATGCTAAATAGTTAATTGTATATCAGCTCAAGGCAGTGTTGAGTCAGTAAGTTAATTTTTTTCAAATATTATTTATCGCTATAGAAAGGTAATGTCCCAGACACGAGTCCGAGTGGTTATTTCTCCAATTTGGTGTGAGTTCAGTGCCTCTGAACGCTGTATAAATCATCTAACCTAAATTGAAGGGTATGTGAAATCACCGCCGGTATTTAAACATAGGTATTTAAACTCTTTAGTTTCACGATGATCACTATCCTCATCTTTTTACCCATAACCCATAACTATTTACTGACTCAACCTGCATAAGGCTCGTAAGCTCTCATACAAACGCGGTTTGGTTTTCATTCAGAAAACACACTCCTTTTGTATGGGAGCTTGAAAACGGCTGAGGGTACCTATACTGCAAGCAGGAATTAAAGGTTGTTTTTTGCCAGCGTTTTTTGGAGAAATTTTGCCAGCTTTTTACTCTATGGCCTACTCCACCTAACACTGACACTGCAGCATCTGAGTGGTGACTTCAGCCATCCAGTGTGAGTGAAGGTGTCACTGGATGCTGTATAAATTGTCTCGTTATGTAGATGCAAAAGCCTAAGTTTTTTTCGCAACATATACCCTTTAGATGATTTCATACATTAAAAATTAAAAGTATCAGTTAAAATTTGTCAAAATAGCCATCTAATTCCTGCTTAGAGTATGGAGAACCCTCCAGGCATAACATTGATTGATTAAAATTTTTTGATTGCCCAAGGCCATACCGTTGGAGTGCCGATGGTGTTCCTGGTTGGCGAGGCTGCGTGAGCTGCTAAAGAAGGGCCGCAGCGAGGGCTTGGGCGTGGAGCCGATACTGATGGTGTCCATAGCGTCCGGCCCTGAGTCTTCGCCCTCACCGCAAGACAGGGACTCCAGCTCCTGGTAATGGTGAAAATATTATTTTTATAGCTAGAAACATGGGGATTGCTCGCTTTACGCTCCTGTATTAGATAGATAGACACCTGAAAAATATTTTACAGAGAAATTCCAAGATTAAATTATCTATTTAGTAACCTAGAAAACGTGGCGTAGCCCTTTCATAAAATATGATTTTGCTAGATTCGAGGCCCCAGACGGTATTAGCATACGATCAGCTTCATCTCCTAACCACAGCTCTTGCAGCCTTGTCAACCAGGAGCACCACTAGAACTACAACCGGATGCGACCAATAAAGGCTTAGGGGCCTTGGTGCAGCAAGATTATCCTGACCAGAAACTAAAGAGAACCTCGCCACATAGTAGCGAGCTTTCTTTGCTTTCTGGCCGGTGTATTTCGTTCCACAGGGTGCCACACCAAGTCCCTTGTGCCCACGTGACGTCACAGTGCCGATGGTGATCCTGGCCGGCGAGGCTGCACGAGCTGCTGAAGAAGAGCCGCAGCGAGGATGTGCAGCCGATACTGATGGTGTCCATGGCGTCCGGCCCTGAGTCCTCGCCCCTCTCCCCCACTCCTCTGGAACTCGGAACATGAGCTACAATAGCTCTAATTTTAAGACCTACACGTTCCATAATCCCGAGAAATTTACCTGGATACCCCTTCGCGCATTAGTGTGTCCCGTTCCGCTCCTCGTCTCTTTTGAGGTGCAATAACTCTATCAAATTTTCTATCAAAACAACGTGACAACCTAACGAAAAAGCTTATCTTTTTGGATTCTGAACTTGAGCTGCATGGCTCTTATTACAAAACCCTACGTTCCATGATCCAACGAGAACGTTACCTGGAATAGTTCATCGATGTCTCTCTGCGCGTGATGTGTGTCCCTGGCCGCTCCCCTCTCCCCCATCTCCTCTGGAACTCGGAACCTGCGTAGAAGCGCCGCGAACTTCTGCTTCAGGTTGCGTTGCTGCAATGTGACACGTATGGTTTGTGAGGTGAAGTCGACTTTCGATTGTAGCTTGAAGTAGGGTGGATTACGAGTAGTCTGGAGTTTTCGACGATTCCGTTTGGGATCATTTTGGTTACGTCGTCGGTAGAAAACGATGCAAGGACATAATTAATTTGGTCTACAGTGTACAGATATCTGAGTGGTTGCAGTAATGTTGTATTTTGATTGAAGTGAAGGTCCTGAAATTGTTTGGTGTTATTGAACACAGGTAATCCATTAAACATAACATTTACTAAAATACCTCCATTCTTTTTCAATTTCATCACACAGGGAACACACTAAAACCAACACTATACAACGTCCACATCTCAGGAGCTACTACCATGGATCAGCTGATATGGAGTAAGTAAAAAAAGAAAGTGATAAGACTATCTTATCGGGTAATTAGTGAGGTAAGCTACTGATAGTGGAACAATTTCGGTGAGAGTACTACGGTGATTCACTTCGTAGTTAAGTGAAGGTCAAGTAAACAAAACCCTAACTTCCATGCTTAAGGTAGTCAGAAGGTAGACGGCGGAAATAGATTTTATCAAATTCACCCCTATTAAACCACATTAGGGGTGAATTTCACATCTAGCTATTTCAGCTCGCTTCGATTGTATAAAACCGAACTTTACCTAACAAGCAATCTATGTGCACCAGTTTAAAACAGTCGGAAAATCTTTAGAGCCAAAGAAGATCACATAGAACCCAGGCCCAGGTGGTAATTCTCGGGAAAGTCAAACTTTCTATTGTCATTACATTACTTCTACACTACATTTTCGTCTACGTTTCATACAATCATCTCTACAACAGCTTACAAAAGACCTTGATAAAAACAGAGTCTACGGCCGCCATGTTCAAGGTTATGGTTATGGGTTATGATTCTCGGAAATCTCAAATTCGACACATCTCGAAGAAAAAAATCTCATGTCATTTCGATATCTCGACTGCCCCCGACCACTCGAGTCATGTCGAGCGAAAAAGACAAACATCTCGCAGAAATCTCGTGCCTTATGTCGAGGATGACTTCGTGAGAAAAGGAGATGTGAGATTTGCCGCAAAACGAGATTTTTCCTTTGAGATGCTTCAAATGCGAGATTCCCGAGAATTGGGTACGCAAAGTTTTTTGTTCGAAAGTCCGTTATTGGCTTAAACTTCTCTTTAGACAATATTGAGAAACTAATTTAAATATTTTTTATTTTGGTCCAGTAGTTTTGTTTTTATGCGCTAAAATGTTTTGTTCCTATGACCGCCAACAGAATGCAGACCGTCGCGTGACGTCATAAAACCGTATCTTTGAAACGTTGCAAAATCCAAACTTCTGAACCAAAATAAAAAATATTGAAATAAGTTTCTGAATATTGTCTAAAGATAAGATTAAGCCAATAACGGACTTTCGAACAAAAAACTTTGCGTACCGAATTAGCCCCGTTGTCTCGCAAATGTCTAATCTAAAACTCTAAAAGTTAAAAAATTCGCTCAGGCCCTGTGACTTGAACCCGCAACCTCTTGCATACCGTGCAGGCGCTCTACCAAAGCGAGCGAATTTTTTAACCTTATAAAAATCTTTATAATCTTCCCTAGCACGGGTAAGTGCTCCCCACACAGGCGCGTTATTGCGTTTGCGTTATTGCATTTGCGTTATTGCATTTGCGTTATTGCGATATCTGTTTACAGTACATTGTCTATGAGGATGGCCATGGAGTTACACACTGCTGCGGTCATAACGCCGCTTCGTTCCTAATACAAAATGTACTGATTGTTAGAACTGGCTGTTCTACAATTTGTTACAATACATCCTAACTCTTTTTACAGGGTATAACCTACTGGTCAACAGGATGTCAATTCTGTAAAAAAAAGTTGAAAAAAACAATTTTTATTTTATAACCTCAAAATTAAAAAAAAATCATAACTTTTTTTGTTTTTGGTATTAGCTCAAATTTAAAAATATGTCATTGGGTGTAGGTGCATTTGCATAGCTTTGAGTTGTTAAAACACTGTGAAAGTCAATGAAAACAATAAAAAAAAAAACTTTTCTCCCGCCACAGCGTTCACATTTTATTAATTTAAAAATCAACGGAACGCCATAGAGCAAAAAAAAAATTTTGTTTGTGATCCCTATCACCGGGTGCTATTACCCTGTAAAAAGAGTTAGCATCTTTTGTAACACCTTGTATAAAGAGGTAAACCTAAATGTTATCTATAGGTTGGCTTGCCTTGTCACTTGTCTCGTGTCGTTTGCCATGTCTAGCAAATAATATCTACAATAAAATCTCTGCTGATTACCCGAATCCTTTCACTGGTCGCCCATAACCCAATACTGATAACAGATATCGCAATAACGCATGCGGTACTACCGACCGATAAAACGCGCCTGCGTGGGGGAAGGAGGCTTTAGTGCAGTCTTTCCCAACGTGGGCGATAACGCCCCCTTGTGGGCGCTGCAGGCCTAAAGGGGGGCGGTAAGAGACCCAGAAAAAAAAAGATACTCTGTCCGAATACTATAAAGTTGCGTTTCAATAATCAGTTATAAGTACTTAGCGGTTTTTAAGAATGTTTAAAAAGGGGGGCGTTAAAAAATAATTTATTCTTAAAGTGGGCAGTAGACAAAAAAAGGTTGGGAACCCCTGCTTTAGTGCTTTAGAAAATATAAAACTCTAAACTACAGAACAGAACAGAACAAAAGCTCTCGCGGCGCGTGCGCAGCCTCACCGCGATCTTCCCGCGGCTCCCCTTCCTCTTAGCGGCGGCCGCCTCCAGCTCGCTATCGCTGTCCCTCTCTTGCGCCTTGGAGCGGAGCATGTAGCTGTCCCGCTCGCGGCCCATGTACAGCTCGCGGGATCGCGACAGCTGCGTGCAAACCTAGCGCTTAGCCGGCTAGTAACATAGCTCTCTTTCGTCTGGCAAGGCGGATGGTCATACATTTTTTTTTTTATTGGACGTGAGATTCTTCGCTTTTGAGCGGAGCATACAACTTGTACTTCAAGCAGGATTAAAGACAAAATTTTTACAGCGTTTTTTTATCTATGACTTGATTTCACAGATTAAAAATGTAAAATAAATGTCAAAATGTTGTCTCTTATGGTCCATTTTCAAAGTACAAATTCAAAGCAGTTCATAATGGCGCTTAGAGGCGTGGCCATAGAAGAACCGGAACGCGACTGTCAAAATTAATCTGTGCTAAGCGAAATTTGAATAAATATTTTACAGACCCATTCTCAAAACTAGCACTTAACGGCCAAGTAATAAACCTCTTTTTGTCTCGCATGCAGATATTTCTAACTTTAGAATCTAACCTCAAAAGCTTCGTTCTTAAAATATAAGCAAAGCTTCATATGAAATCTATTGTTTCTATTTACATACACTTTGACATGCATTTAAATCAGAGCGACTTGCTCTGCCGATGTAAATTATTGTTCTTATTATAAAAATAGTTTAATAAAATTATTTTCAGCAAAAACATGTTTACTTTCGGAATTCAAGTCACTCTTTCTTTAGCCTACGTATTGTAGAATACTAATTAATTCTATTAAGTTTATATTTATGCACACTTCTTTACACTTGCGTTATTCTTCGCCAATAATTACATTTATTCGCCAATAATAATTATATTTATGATTTCGAAAGACGAAGACCGACCTCCGTCGGCCGAAAGCCGAGTCGCACGTTTTTTTTTATATTATCAAGTATTACAGGTTCAAACGCAACCATTTTCAGTAACCATTTTCACACGACAGCACGTTAGACTGTACACTTTTGTCGTAAAGTCGCCCGTAAAGTAACCGAGTAGAGTTGTAGCGTGTAAGGGTCGACGTGCTGTTGTGTGTACGTAATTTGAAAGGTCCAGAGTGACCGTACTATGCAGTCTTCAGGTCATTCTCAGTTCTCACCTTAGTGTAAGAGAGGTCGGCCTTATTGAAGGCGATGCGCGTGCGGCGGCGCGCCCTCTCCCCGTACGTGACGTCATCCGCCTCCTCCACCGAGCTGAACTCCCCCTCCTCCTCCTCGTCCGAGTAGCCGCGCTCTGTAGGAACAAGAACAAAAATTACCGACTGCGCGAGCAAAGGAAGCGAAATTATTCCGGGGGGCCTGAGTCTGTAACGCAATGGTGCCGAAATTGGTTCCCAATTGACGGCTTCAATTGCGATTTATTAATGCGGTCGGTCCTTTCAATGTTTGTGTAGTACAGCAAAGAATATTCTGATTTTAATTCTATAGAATTATTACGCTGGTTGTAGGAGAAAAACGAGGAAACCCCGGTTTTGTGCTTCTACTAGGACGCTATCGACACGCCATTGAATTAAAGACTTAAGCCCCTGAAGATCGGCCGGTCCCAACTGAGCCACTGTTACCTGTAGACTTGGTTGGATAAACAGGTCACCCGTATTGAGCCACGTGTGGTCGTTCTTGGAGGAAGTCAGCTCTGAACCCCAAAATTGGTGTTTCACGAGGATCCGTTGATGCTATTTTCTACATTTCGAGCTTTAATAGCCCGATAGTGCGGTGTTTTAGAGCGGTGAGATAGGCTAGATAAACAGAATGAAACGGGAGCAGTGTTTTATCGCGCTCCTTAACATGTGCGCTACAATACAAGTTGTTACAAAAGTACCTAACTCTTTTTACAGGGTGTAACCTACTGGTCAACAGGATGTCAAATCTGTAAAAAAAAGTTGAAAAAAACAATTTTTATTTGATAACCTCAAAATTGAAAAAAAATCATAACTTTTTTGTTTTTGTTATTAGCTTAAATTTAAAAATATGTTTGTGCGTGTAGGTGCATCTAAATAGCTTTGAGTTGTTAAAACATTGTGAAAGTCAATGAAAACAATATTTAAAAAAATACTTTTCCCTCGCCACATCGTTCACATTTTTTTAATTTAAAAATTAGCGGAACGTCATAGAGCAAAAAATATATGGGATGAGATTCCTATTACCCTTTAAAAAGAGTTAGGTACTTTTGTAACATTTTGTATAACACTAAACCTGAAGTTTTCACCTGCGTGTCTCTGGGATTATATGGGAAAAGCGAACGATCTGAATCTTCACACTTCAAAAGCTAATTTTTGCTAGTTACTAAAATCAAACCGCCAACTTTATCTCGGCCGCCATCTTGAAATATCACGATGTCGTAATTTTCTGGTAAACTACGGTACCTCATCTACTCATCGCCAATATATCGGTAGCGCTGTATCTTTTCCCCTCTGAGCCCGAGTTTTTTTCCGAAAAGCAGTTTTCCTCACCTGTGATTAGCAGAGTATTATTGTTCTTGGTGTCATGGTCGACTGGTGTGGAGGCCAGCCCGGTGATGGAGAGACGCGCGACGGGCTGGCCTGCCGCGGCGCCCCCCTTGCCCCCCACTCCCGTCAGCTCCAGCTCCATATCCATGTTGCGTTGTAGGACCTGGATGGGAGAAAAACAAGTGGTAAAACGGACTGTTTACAGCAACTCGACGCCTCTACTTGCACCTATTTTGCCTGGTGGTATTTTTGCCCTTGCAGTCCTGGTCCTAAAGGAGAATTTTGCTGCTGTGTATCTATAACTGAAAAAAACCGCCAACACTGGATATTTTGGGAGAAGCCCATAAATGGACCAAAAGAGGCTGCCAATGAGTTGTAATGTTTTAGATAGGCTTGTAGCTAAAGCCAACTATCGGGCTTACGCTGAACAATGTGAGATGCAATGTCATCAACACTGTGCATGCAGCTACAGAAAATTCAGCTGCTTGAAGAAAAGTCCTTTTTTTCAAACACTTATTCGTAAGTTCCACTCACTTATTTTCTCACATAATTAGAGTGATAAAAAGTAGAGTCTTCATCTCGGGAGCAACCCTATTCAAAGCTCGATTATTTGAATCCCTTGCTGCGCTCAGTATCCTACTTTAGAAACCCTCGCTACGCTCGGGATTCTACTCTAGAATCCTTCGCCCTGCTGTGGGTTCAAAGAAACAGTCTCCCCTTAAAAATTGTGTTGTACTCCCTCAGGTAACAATCTTCTATTTTTAACTTTTAAGTTTCATCTACTAATTAGGGTCGGATTATAAATATGCAGAGGATTATCCCATATTGTTATGCTTAACGCATCTCAACGAGGCTAAATGAGGTAGGTATTTAAAATACAGTCTAATTGAAATTCATCAAACAACACATTTTGTCTCGTCAACAATTAGTGCTGGTAGCGCAGTGAGGCATGACTAATCCGCAGCTTACATAGATGATACGACTATGAGAGAGTTTACTTTGCATACAATTCTTTCCGGTGCGTTTTTATGAAGTTCGTAATTAAACAATACATTATTATGTCGCCTTTTCAATGTCTTGCCAGCACACCTACGCCGAGAGTAGAAAGAGAGAAGAAAGTGTAGGTATTAGCTAATCTAAGCGTTTATTTTTCGCGCCGTTCGTCATCGGCGACCAGAAGTTCGTTTTTATTTTTGCGCGAAAATCAACCTTCGATCAAGAATCAACTCTACAAAATTAAATTATATTGAGTTTATCCTCGCGCAGAGAAAAAAGCTTTAAAAGTCATTGTCAATGTAATTTTGATTGAAAATGGTCCAAATTAATCAATTCCTGTGATCCATTCGTCTCATTTTAGGGACATGGACATATCCGATCACAGGTCAGTTCCTTCACCGCCTACCTCGCGACATTCTCTTGGTCGAAATACGAGTAGCCTCTCTGTGGCCTTCCTCTACCTCTCTTGCCTACTATTTTGCCTTCGATTATTTTAGTTATTGTCCTGTAACGTGTATGTAATCTGTATGATGAAATACCTGGTCCATCCTGATGACGCCTTCAGCCAAGGTCTTGTATCCGAGGATGGTGCGGTTTTTGTATTTCTTGCGCCTCTGCAGCATTATTTGAAGCCTGGAAGAAGAGACAAGGAACGCTTCAGTAAGTTAGTCACTAAAACAGATAGTAAACCTTACGCAGTGGCATAAAATTTGTTTCGGCATAAAAACTTAGGCAGCGTGGTGTCGACTAATACATATATGCATGGACGACTAAATTCTTTACTCTCAGACTAAGTAATAAAAGCAAAGAAGCCCGTCTAGCTCAAGTCTACCAAGACTAGGCGAGTCTTCGAAACTTTTAATAGGCAAAGACAGCCGAAAGCGTATCTCAATTGGCTAGAAACTCTTGTCTAACTAGAACTAAAGAACTAAAACTACTGAGATATCCATTGATTGGGGCGTTGATTAAATTGATACGATCTAGAATTTTAGATGTAGTGATGTAGTGGACAGCGAAAACAACTTTCGTTCTTTGCACTTAGATCATTGTATCATCGAGTACCTACCTACGCTGTTATAAACCAGAAACAGAAGCGTGTCTCTACATTTTGTTTCTTTAAGCATCTAACAAACCACTGGACCGATTTGGATTGAACGTTTTTCGGTTTAAGAATACGATGACGGAATCAAATCACATTTTTCAAACAATCAAACCATATTTCAAATATGCAAGGTGGGTTAGGTGGGCAGTTAGTTTATCTAAGAGAAGCTTCGATCAAGGATAAAACGAGATACAACATAGAACTCTGAAATGTGTCTGGAAAAATAGATGCCCAAATTGCCTTTGGGAGCTTATTTGCTCGTAGTCCATGCAATTAAAGTAAAACTGTACACTAATGCAATAAGGTTGACATTCGAATATTAGACGTATGGTCGAAATGATGTTTCGTATTGTTCTATTGCTGATATCTTTTGTTACTGTGGGGACAAGTTTTTATTGTGATTTTATACGTAATGCGGATTCTATGGGATTTAGTTCGGTGAAGAGAAGAGGTTGATTTATCAGTAGAAGTAATGGCTAAGAATAGAAACGAATGAACAGGAGTGGCTAGCGCAGAACCAACCTCTCCAATGGTGACGAGATACAATGATACAATAATAAGAGTGTAGATATGACAAGAGACGTAGTTAACGTACCGAATGGTAAAGGTATGCAAAGCACTCCGCGTTACAGCCAGCAAACGTTTTAAACAACGAGCGAACAATAGTAAGAACGCGTCATAAAACTGTGTTTTATTACCGAGGAGCCGTAAAAAATAAAACTAAAGTCTGCGACGTCATGGAGAGCTTTACTTCCACGCATTATGGTACTGACTGCTTGGTTGTGAAGATTGGTTGATAATGCCCTTGTTTCTCTTTGGACCCCCACTAGTAATCAGGGGGGAAAACCTACAAAAGGAAAACAAACACTGGGTAAACAGTGATCCAGCTGGAAATGGAAAAGCCTAGGAAATGGAGACGGAGACCAAAAGCAAAATAGCTTGACTATAATATAATATGACTACGATATATTCTCTGGATGCGTATCACGTATGGGAAAAACATCGATTATATTTATTACTATCGCAAATATAGCCAATTTATGAAACAGGTAATTTAGGGAAATATTGTATTTAATTGATAGGTATTCCGCGATATTTTCAAACATTTTTCGTAACCATAAGCTCAAATCATACCCAAAATACTTCATTTGCCGAACAGATACGGTCCAGAGAGTCTTCTAATGCCGATGTTATTTTATGAGTCAAGGTGTTTATTAAATAACAATTCATTATAATTATTCAAATTATCTTATGTGCGAAGCCAGTGTCCTCAACTTTCGGCCCGCGGGCCGGCTTAGCAGGCCACCAGACACGAGCATAATACATTTGGAAAGAATGATACATTACGAAAGAATTCACAATTAATTTTAAAAACACTTATTAGCCGTAAACTGAGATTCGTAAACTGTTAGGAAGCTCAGTTTACGTTTGTGAATAGACAGTGATGGTTTCGCTCATGTCGACACTTCGCGTCGTCGTAAGTTAGGGTGCCGATAACACGGCCAACGGGAACTAGCGCCGAAAAATTCAAAAAGTTGAACACCCCTGTTCTAATGTAACAAAAAAAAATATAACACGAGTATCTTTTTTGTACAATCCCAGTACAGTGGGACTAACTTAATATTATGTATCGCGCGCGACCTTAGAAGTACCCTAGAAGACCCAGCAGATTGCTTATGAGAGGTGCATGATTCAAATCCCCGTGGTGGCAAGTAACTATGATTGTTATATTTAGTAGCAATTCCACTAAGAAGAGGAATCCCACAGCTTAGCAACCTGCTTTTATCACTGGACCTTGGTTACTTTATAAAGACAGCCGTAAAAAGCTCTAGTCCGTTCCGATCGAGTATTATTTTCAGATGGGCAGTTAAAGTGCGACCTCGCCCTTAGTATTTTATCGTTGCTGGTGCGCTCCAGTTTTCCACAGGACTATAAACTAAATGGAGCCATAACACAGTCGTTAACCACTGGCAGGCATTTCTTCTCCATTATTATAAAGCGCTTGGGAACTGTGTTTGCACACTATAATTTTTTATTTACATGGAAACTGCTAGGCCATTTAATGAACTTAAAATCGCAGCCATGTTGCATTCCTATCGGTTAAGTAGAACCAGTCAAACATATCGATATCTCTTCAATATACATTCCCGTTCGTAACAAAGGATAAACAGTTGATAAACATAGTTAAAATCATTCCGAATATTACACCAGCGCACGATCAAATGCTAGTTAGTGTTATGTTTGGTTTGTCGTCTGTTTGAATAGAAATAAATTCAATTGCAAATATTATGTAGTCCAAGCAGAGATATCGATCAATCTCAACATGGTATCTGACGATGATTGATGTCATCTCCAAGGTGTGGGCGAACGAATCGTAACGACATCAGAAGTGGGATTGTCTCACCTGTTGCTATCCCGCTTGGCGAAGTGTGGGTAATGGAACTGGAGCGAGAAGTGGAGTGGAGGTATGCTGTTGTTGGACCGTAGGGTGCGCTTGCTGCTGTGCATTCGTTGTCCTCCCTCTTGCTATGTGAATAGTAATTCAGATGTACTGCTCTCACTTAAGCGACATCAGAAGTGGGATCAACATACCTGTTGCCATCCCGCTTGACGAAGTGTGGGTACTGGAGCGAGAAGCACAGGTCCAGCTCGACGTCGAGTGGTGGTATCACGATGTCGTTGGACCGTAGGGTCCGCTTGCTGCTGTGCATCCGCGCGGCAAGGATCACAGCGCCTGCGCCCGCGCCGCCCGCGGCCCCGCCGCCCGTGTCGCCGAGCGCGCCGCACACGCGGAGCCGTGTGATGCGTAGTGTGCATAGTCTGGGGAGAGAGATTGAATAATTCACTTTCTGTCTTTACGTAAGCTAGGGGAATATTTAAACGCAGTGGACACCCGTCAAATGAAGACGTTACAAATCAAATAGATTAAAAAATTCGCATCGACAGATTTTTGTTGATGATTTTCGACTGAAGAGTTTGTGCTTTGGTTTTGTAGAGGACATTTCAAGATATATGTTACTTCCGATGCAAACCTACTAAGTTGAGAATTAAGGGTTCAAATTACAAACGACACGCCGCACCGAATCTTAATTAAGCTGGATATAAATCATCTTTTGAACTCGACTGATCTTTGATCTTGATCTTGAGATTTCTATAGAATTTCTAAGCCTTTGCCCCAAAAATCTATATTTTAAATGTCAGAATAAGGTTAGATAAGTTATTCAATTCATAAAACATAGAGTTACCCGTGTTATCGAATAAAAGTCACGTTTCATCGGAATATAAAATACCTTGACGACGTCGCTATAAAGTTTTTTTTCACCCAGACATCGAACTGACTGAATTTGTATTGAACAGAGGTCCAGCCCGTGTGCGCCCTCACTTGGAGCATTCGTCTGTAATGTTTCAGATTAGATTTTGAGCATTACATTACAATACTTACTGCCTCCCTGACTGTCGAGCATTCGCTTGTACAACATTCGATTTTACAAGTTGTATCAAAATATCGCACTGTAATGTAATGCTCGGTTCTCGTCCCTCACCTACGTAGTGCTCGAATCTATAACATTACAGGTTGCGCACCGTAATGCTCCGTTCTGCTACCTCACTGATGTAATGCTCGACTTCGTATTGTTACATTACAGGCCAATGCTCCAAGTGAGGGAGAACCTTTAGTCTTACTCGTGTGTTCAATCCAAAGTGGATACAAAATATTACTAGTGGTTCGCCCCGAACTGTGAACTCGCGACCCCATATAAACTTAACAACCCCATAACTCGGCAACCCCTCGACCGATTTGGCTCATGTTCGAACTTAAAAATTCTTTTAATTTAATTTACCCGCCTACCAAATTTCATAACGATCCGACCAAATTTACTCAAGTTATCGTCGAACGAACATTCATACATACATACATACATACATACATACATACATACATACATACATACATACATACATACAAACGCCGGATTGTTCCAGTAGACTCGGAGAACTTCGCTCGCTTCGCTCGCTCGTTCAATAATCATAATTATTACAGTTTCGCAGTATGTAACGTGTGATGTTGTTGGGTATGTTTGTATATTTAAAAGGCTGTATTCACTGCGCACTTGATTTAACTGTCATTTCTATCGCCGACTAAAGAAATAAATATTTTTATTTGTTTCATACAACTTATAATCTATCGAAAAATACGCGACAGCACTATTCACTTACGTTACGGGTGACTTTGCCACGAAAGTCTAAACGTCTACGTGCTGTAGTGTGTACGGTCGGCCTCAGTCTAGGTTACCCCTCGCCATTAAGGGCGCCAATCGAACAAAAAGGGGTATCCCGTCGTGTTGCTGACTGTACCTTACACTTAAGGCCCAGACAGATTAGGGTACAGGTGTTGGAACCTAAAGTGGACCTACTGTCTATCATTGTTTTATTTATATGTTTCTTTCGTTGTGTAATTCAAAGGTGCCTTGTACATTTGGTTGGTTAAACTAGAAAATTATACAGCGAACACGGCTAATTCCCAGAACGACTCCGAAATAAAGTCAATGAATACGAAATAACATAATATTATGTATAGTTTGTTTGTGATCAACTTTTATCTGCCTAGCCTAATCTTAAGGTGAAATACGTCTCACAACTAGCGCCGCCAATGGAAAAAAAATCATATCTTTTTTTTGTATGCGTTTTTACCAAAAAACGCTCCTGCGATTTCTCAACGCGAGGCTTAACTATTTTTAGGACCTAAGGTTTGGATTCCAGATCCTAGAACTTAAGAATGCAATCGATTCTCGCCAAAAGTGGCCACTTTTGGCGAGATTCGATTGCATTTGTAGTAAATCCAATCCTGGAATCCAAACCTTAGGTCCTAAAAATAGTTAAGCCTCGCGTTGAGAAATCGCAGGAGCGTTTTTTGCTAAAAAACATATTTAAAAAAAGATATGATTTTTTTTCCATTGGCGGCGCTAGTTGTGAGACGTACGGCGTCTTAAAGAGGCATTGAAATTCTGAATCACATGAATGAATTTTTAAAAATAAATCCTGTTTACCAAAAAGATGCTGTTGACCCTGCAAAAAGGGTTAGGGCCTTGTGTAACACGTTGTATTAACCCCATAACTTACAAAAGATTTTGCTTTGATTTTATGTCACAAAGCAAATTATTTTCAACGTGTAGTGGGTTCTACATATTCTAGTTAAGAAAATCTAGCTCTAAAGTATTTATCCCTAAAGACTGTATGGCCTTAATTATCAAGCCCTAGTCTTAGGGATAAAGACTATAGGGCTAGATTTTGTAAACTATAGTCCGTTTCCAGGGCAGGCGGAAAAGCGATCATTAACCTTTGAGCGGATCACAGAAGTAAACAAAATTTTTGATGCCAAAGGTTTTTTGAATTTTTGACAAGTTTACTATGAACTGGCACATTAATGAGCGATGAGGTTTAGTAATTATTAAACAATTATGTTACGGTGAAACGACACCAAAGTGGTGGAAAAAAAAACAGGTTGGTATGAGTATACATTAAGTATACAGTATGCCCATGGACTGCACCGCGTCACTGAAACCTGTGATGCATTAAATGATGAATAATCCACAGAGACCATTTTTTTTTTCCTAGAAATTTATTTTAGAAAATAAATGATGCTGAAATTTTGTATGAGAAATAATTACGCACCCCGTAGAGCAAGTACCTATTGCGCGTGACATAGCTCTGTCCGTGAAATTTGGCAACAATGCAAAACACCTGTTTGACCCGAATTGACCCGCCCAAAGCCCTTGTCGCGCGCCCGCGCCGACGCTTTATACTGGGCCGCCATGTCGTTGCAAAGTCGCCCGTAATGTACTTAATTACAGTGCACACGTAATGTACATCTTTCATTTTCACGTGTAATGTACATCTTTAATTTTCACGAGTAATTAGGATTCTCATAACACTAATTTTAAATACGAAAAACCGCAAGAAGACCCCGAATTTATGGAGCCTTGCTAGAAAGTTAGATTGCTGACTTACTTACCTAAATTTTGTGTATCTTAAAGTGACCGCCGCGTACTCCGATACACTTTCACGGATACGTTAGCGTATTTTGTCGAAAGCAACCACGATACGATATTTCATATCCACTTCACTAACAAACTCCTTACGGAACACCAGCTGTTTCACCCAGCCCAAAAAAAAAAAGTCCAGGGGCGTTAGGTCAGAACGCGGAGGCTATGCCGAACCTGCCAATCCACTGCTAGCCAAATAATCTGTTAAATCGTGTCTAAGTATTCACTTGCACTGTAATCACACGCACGAGTTTCGTGACACCGGCCGGCGGCGGTGGCGGCGGCCGGACATGCGCTTGCGTTCGCGGATCAATCGGAACTGCGGACGGAACTGAGGTCAAGGACGAAGGACATTTTTTTGTAGGCGATGCGCCGTGCGTGTGAGAGGGACAGCGTCTTCGGTGCATTTGACCTAGCTTACGTTTTAGAAACCCCATTAGGCAATTTTCTTTCTCTCACTCTGTTCATCTACCTAGAGCGTGATAGATAGCGGTGCACCGAATTATCGAAATTAGATCGCGTAGATGAAAGTGGTTGCCGCTTTTGGCGTCGCGATACACAGGTTGATGCATTATGAATTTAATTTGCTAATGTTTATTTTGAATAATGAGTATTTTTTTTTTTTTAATTTTTATTAAATGCTATTCGAGTTTCACTAATGATGCTTTACCACAGAATTAAGTGTCGCGGTGCAGTCCGTGGACATAGTGTATTAAACAGGGATGTCTAGTTCATCTGTGTCAGTTTCACAATCGTTTTCTGATGATAAGGATGTGCGATTGTACACACTTGCGCAGAAATCCCCACCAGTTTCGTCGAGCGCTCATAACTCGTGACGCTACCTGTTGCACGTTGAAACAGGTTTTTTATCTCTGACTGACCGGAACTCTCACCCCACCCCGTACCTAAAAACACGCTTCGATATCCAAACGATACAGAAATGTAAGGAGAGTGACGGAGTGCGACACGAATCGTTATATTTTTACGGTAACATAGTACTTCGTGTCAATGATCGCTTTTCCGCCTGCCCTGGAAACGGACTATAGAAAGAGCAACCTTGTCCAGATTGTCTACTTGTCTAGTCTATGTAGTTTATAAACCGACATGCCCATAAACAGCTGCGTACTCAATAATACAAGGCATGTTTCCGCAAACTTTCTCCCCTATTAATACAATGTGAGACAGAGTGGTTGAATACATATCACAAGTAGAACCTTGTCAGCATTGATGTTGGGCCACCAAACAAGGGGGTTTCCCTTGACGCTATTGCCTTCATATTGACCAAGTTTATAAATAAATGTATCTTTGAATTCGCATAGTCATGTTTCGATGTTATATACTTTGTAATGTTATTCAAAGCTAAGGCTAATTTGTACAATAAAAATACAAAATAAAGCGTCTTAATTAGTTAATTATAGATTTTTTTTAATTGCGTCATAATGAAAAAATTGCGATAAGAGTAGAGGGGCTGGGAAAACCACTACACTTTTGTTGTAATTATCTAGCTTTTGCCTTGCCAGCGTATATTATTTCCCGATATTGAAGACAGCGCAGACGAAGTCGCAGGAAAAAGTAATGTGTAATTCTAGTGTAAATTTCATCCAAATCCGTCCAGCCGTTTCAACATGAAAGAGTAACACACACAAACTTTCGCATTGAGATCAGTGTGATTATGTTCTCATCTGAAAAACGATCAATGCTTGCATGACAAAGGCCTTTGCATCAACGTGATGAGATTTTTGAACGAGCGAGCGAAGCGAGCGAAGTTCTCCGAGTCTACTGGAACAATCCGGCGTTTGTATGTATGTATGAATGTTCGTTCGACGATAACTTGAGTAAATTTAGTCGGATCGTCACGAAATTTGGTAGGCAGGTAAATAAGGTAAAGATAATTTTTAAGTTCGAACATGAGCCAAATCGGTCGAGGGCTTGCTGAGATATGGGGTCCCGAGTTCAAAGTTCGGGGCGAACCACTAGTATACCAGTGGCACCTTCACACACACTAGGTGGGTGAAGAGACCATTATGCGCTGCAGTACCTTGGACATTGTTTTAGATGTCTTTCCTGTGGACTAGGCCGACTAAGCTGTCAGGATGGTATAGGTGCTGGGCAAGGCTACTTCATCAAAAACAATGAAACTTCGTAAAAAACTGGAAAACACGTAAATCCTCGAATATTTCTTACTTCTTATGTTGTAAAAACGCGTCGATTTATTATACAAAGCCCTGGAGTTCGGTAGTCACCTAAGCATTTTTTATTGCTTTGTCACAGCGATACGAGGGTTGCCCCAGTTTCTATGAAAGAAAGGAAAAAGTCAGCCTTTTCTTGGAGACATTATATTATTAGCGTTATGAAAGGATCGTGCTTGTCTTATTTTGAAATAATAATGATACACGAGGAGGATGACGTGTTTCAAGAATTACATTAAATTACAAGATTGGAAATTGGGCGAGTGATAACAAAATTACCTACTCTACCAAAAAATCAAGGAAGACTTCGAAGAACCAGCTCAAGTAATCCCAAATTCAACACGAATCTTATTTTTACAGAAGAAAATATTTTAGGATAAGTACACAAAGCCGGCTTCTAAAAACCTCTATTTACTCAAACAGAGAAACAAGAAACAGAAGTCCACTTGAGCAGTATCACAAAAATTGAATGCAGGACTTTACCTTTACCCGAACAAATACACCGGTAATTTTGATTACTTCCCATACTAGGTGATTCCCAAGCGCAAGAATACGGTTCCATTGGGATTCAGGAATGAAGACTGTAATTTAACCCTTAGCCAGGCCTAGCTACTATAAAACAATAATTACTTTTTGGACACTATTTCGAAGCAATAGACTTCAATTAGATAGATAAATAACTCTTTATTGTACACCAATGATAAATTACATTGCATTTTAAAACCTTATTTGTCTTATCGCTAACATGGTCTCTACTAAAGTACGGTCGGCCACAATCTCAGATACCCCATGGCAGCTCTTATCGCTCGCGGCATAAGGGCACCAATCGAACAAAAAGGGGTATCTGAGACTGTTGCCGACTGTACCACTGACTGGCAAAGGGTTAAATTAAAACATGTTGGCTTTGCCCAGTCAGCTTTGCACTCAAGTCACATGTTTTATTTTCAACCGAACCATTTTTCTGTCTCTTCTAATATTTCATAACTCAACCGACAACTTCGAATAAGTTAGCGACAAACAAAGAAAAAATCCGTCCTTCATTAAAAAGTTCCCTCGTTTTTTCTCGGAACATCTTTCATCTGGAGCCTTAATAAATGACTCGGCTATTTTGCAAGACTAAAGTCCTTTCAGGGAAAATGTTTTGCGGCCAGAAAAACTGTATGAAAATCCATTAATGTCGAGTTTTGTTTCAAAAATAGAACTGAAAAGTCTGGCACAAAAAGTATTTATTTAGAATTTGGCTGTTTGGGTGCTGGCAGTCTACAAATTGCATAGAAAAAAAAAGCGCGGCAATATTGTTTTCGCCGCTTCGCGCGTTGTTCGAAGTGATTTTTTCTGTGCGTGCTGTTTTTGTTGTAAATAAAAGTGAACTCTTCAAGCAACGAATCCTCCGATTCAATGTGTTTAACAACGCCGAACATAAAAAGGAAGCGAAATAAGGTATTTAAAGGTACCTATTGCCACCAAAGTCAAAGGAAAAATACAAGTTAATCTACAAAAAGTTTGCGGAATGGAAAATCAACAGAAAGTAAACTAAGACAAAAGGTAAGCTGGTTCTATTTAAATTACTCGCATTGTTTGAGTAAAGCACTATACAAGCCTTGGTCTGCAATGAGTGCGCTTCTGGCCACGCTATGATGGCCTCGAGCTTAGCTTAGCTACGCTCTCGGCCCTCAAGCTTGGTCATCATTGCAGCCCTTGCTGTCCGCGCTATAAAGGCCTCGACCTTCGGTCTCGGCCTTCATTCCAGCTTGTCCATCAAGGGCTGCAATGCTGACCACGCTGTGAAGGCCTTGCGCTGTGCTACGCTGCGCTCTGTCGGCCATCAAAAGCGCGCCAGAAACGCACCCATTAAAGACCGCGGCAGTAATGTACTTTACTCAAAAAAGCTCGTAATGTGGACATTAATTCGACAACCTTCTTTGAGCAAAGTCGGACTTGCGGGCTACTTGGATTAGGCGCCAGAAAAGTTGTATGGAATTTCATTAATGTCGTGTTTTGCGGCCAGAAAAACTGTATGAAAATCCATTAATGTCGAGTTTTGTTTCATAAATAGAACTCAAACATCAGGTGCAAAAAGTATTTATTTAGAATTGGGCTGTATGGGTACTGGCAGTCGACACATTGCACAGAAAAAAAAAGGGCGGCCATATTATTTTCGACTTTTCGCGCGTTGTTCGAAGTGATTTTTTTCTGTGTTTTTGTTGAAAAAGTGAACTCTCAAAGCGACGAATCCTCGGATTTAATGTGTTTAACACCGCCGGACATTCAAAAGCAAGCGAAATTAGTAATTGGAAATTAATTTCCACCGAAGTCAAAAGAAAAATACAAGCAAGCTTACCAACAAAAAGTTTGCGGAATAGAAAATCGACAGAAAGTACTTCATCTACGACAAATGGTAAGCTAATTAAATTCGTATTTTAATTACTATTCTAATTAATATTTTAATTACTCGCATTGTTTGAGTAAAGCACTATACAAGCCTTGGTCTGCAATGAGTGCGCTTCTGGCCACGCTATGATTGCCTCGAGCTTAGCTTAGCTACGCTCTCGGCCCTCAAGTTTGGTCATCATTGCAGCCCTTGCTGGCCGCGCTATAAAGGCCTCGACCTTCGGTCTCGGCCTTCATTCCAGCTTGTCCATCAAGGGCTGCAATGCTGACCGCACTGTGAGGGCCTTGAGCTGCGCTACGCTGCGCTCTGTCGGCCATCAAAAGCGCGCCAGAAACGCACGCATTACAGATCGCGGCAGTAATGTACTAATTTGTAGCTACGACGTAGTAAATAATATATTGTAGTCAGTGCTTCGAAACAGCGTCCAAAAAGACTACTCGGAGTTCTGACGCAGCAGTGCAGTGTTTTATTATTATTACAAACATCCGTTATAAAGTCTAATTCTTCATTCAAGATAGTACACTGACGTTTACGGTGTGACCAGTCTCTGGTGAAAATTAAATAGTGTGGTGACAAAAAGTTTGACATGAATCGAATTGGGTAATCGATATAAATCGATTTATAGGCCGATTGATGAAAAGCTTATTATACGAAATTAACTAAAAATGTATTAATTAGTAATAAGAAAGTGTGTTTTGGTCCACTTTTTTGAGGAGTGTTAAATGCGTTAAAAATTGTGTTTTTTAAATGATTTATGGAAATATTGCGTCCCGAACGTTTTTTTTTCGTCCGGAATTCCTGACGCACGGCCTACCATGCGGAATTTCGTACTTCGCTTTTTTTTTGTGACTGAGCTGAATCGCACAACGAGTGGAATGCATCACTATTACAATAAATATGGCAACATTATTTTGCAAAGTGACAGTTAGCATCTGTCAGTTTACTATCTTGAATAAAGAATTAGACTTTAGTTGTACAAATTGTGTGTCGTTTTTGTACCGATACGTCCGATGAACAAATAAATGCTAAAGAAGAAGAAGATTTACTCGTACCCTTAATTTTCCCTTTATCGTAAAGTATGCAAGTTAATAAATAAGTATTCAAGTAACAATACAAATGAATGGTACTGCCTTTAACGAGTACCTACGCATTTTGGTTTGACACAGTGGAGTAATAAAAATAGTTTTATAAAGTAAATCACGCCATAAATAACTTTATACGAGCCATAAAATTATAAAACAATAACTTGCACGACAATGTATGTAATGCGTGTGAAAAATCATTAAAAATCTTATGGGCCCGAAAAGTTAAAAAAAAATGGCTTTGGAATCTTGATGTTAGCATCGGATTTTCTTAGTAAAAACTTGACCTTTAGATACCAAGCAGTGGAAATAGTGGATTTATGATGATAGGTTTAAGCAAGCAAAGACAAAACCTGGGGCCTTAGCCTGTAACGCAATGGTGCCAAAATGGGCTCCCAGTTGACGGCTTCAATTACGATTTATTAATGCTGTCGGTCTTTTTAACGTTTTTTGTAGTACAGCAAAGAATATTCTGATTCTAATTCTAGAGGATTAGTTTTCTGGTTGTATGAGAAAAACGGAGAAACCCCGGTTTTGTCCTTCTGCTGGGACGCCATCGACACGTCTTTGCGTCACAAAAGGCCCCTGGTCTACAGGCCCTGGAGGCTAAGGCTTTTGGTCGATAGATATTAAGGGTGGACGATAGCAACGTGGCGGGAAATTCAAAATTTTCACAGTTATTTACATTTTGCAGCTAAACTGAGCTCAATTTAGCTACAAAATGTAAAAAAACTGTGAAAATTTTGAATTTCCCGCCACGCTGCTATCGTCCAGCCTTAAAGAAAGAAACAGAGAGCACCAAAAAATATAATTCTTGCTGACGTCATCGTCACCCGTAGCGGATTTGGTTTGACAGCTGCTGCGTTGACGGATTAGCAATGCTACGTTCTGTTTTAGCTCCAGTTACGCGCTAATAGTTTTATCCAGACTCAGCTTATAAGAACGAGGACTATGAACTTATTATTTCAGGCAAGAAATAATTATTATTTCAGGCAAGAGAGAATTATTATTTCAAATCTACGCCTATTGGTACAGTGTCTAGTGGCGGCACATCCACTCCCACTTAAAAGGACAACTTATACCTACGCTGTAGGTGCAAATTTACCAGTTCATAGGTCCTTCGTGACGATGTTTACCGGCCGCTTTTTATCTTTAGGCTTATAACATTTATAGGCTACTCTTATCTTAGTCTGCGCGAACGAAGTCGCGAGCAAAAGCTAGCTCGCGGGGCTCATGTATACAGGGTGCACTCTAAGTCGATAGCGGAACTTTAAGTAGGCTGTCTAATGATAAATACAAACTAGTTTTCCTAGGTGGCTAAAAAAATGGAGCGAAAAAAATATCAGCTGTTCCATACAAAAGGTCGACTCAGTACTGCGCCTAATGTATGAAACAGCTGATATTTTTTTCGCTTAATTTTATTCGCCACCTAGTACAAGTGGTTTGTATTGATCAGTAGACAGCCTCCGTAAAGTTCCGCTATCGACTTAGAGTGCACCCTGTAGTTCTGTTCGCTGGCGATAGGGTATACTATTTGGATACGGTATCTATGCTATTAGCATCGTCTTCTTATAGTACCGTCTCGTATAGGAGGTTGGCAATCAGTTTGGCTATTTCGCCCTTTGAAGCTGCCAAAGGAAACAAGGAGTTATGCTCCCCTATGTAATTAAATTCCCTCCATCCTTCCATACAACAGCGCCAGTCAGCGCGTCATGGGAAATTCCTGAACTGATCCCTGTTTAATATCCCTAGCGGGGTTCAACGACCTAGCTAGCCCTAGGCTTTATTGCTCGGGGACGGTAGGAGTTTTCCGAGGGATCAATACAAACACTTTTGCTTGGGAAAGGACTTGTGAAAGTACCTCCCTAGGTACCTACTCTACTATCAACGCTTTGTTAGGTATTGTCGCGAAAAAACTGGAATCCCAAAACGGTTTAGGTAATTTCGTTATGTGAGTTCTCGATATTTCGGCACCAATGCAGCATCTGTCAGTTTACTCTCCTGAATGAAAAAATTGACTTTAGGTATGTCTCGCGCGCAAGTGTCCGAATCGATCAAAAAAGGTGTATCCAAGCATGTCGCTGATGGTTTTTAAAAGGATCTAACTAAACTAACAAGTCGTGCTGCTTATTTATTGAACGAGCGAGCGAAGCAAGCGAAGTTCTCCGAGTCTACTGGAACAATCCGGCGTTTGTATGTATGTATGTATGTATGTATGTATGTATGTATATTTGTATGTATGAATGTTCGTTCGACGATAACTTGAGTAAATGTAGTGGGATCGTCATGAAATTTGGTAGGCGGGTAAATGAGGAAAAGAGAATTTTTAAGTTTGAACATGAGCCAAATCGGTTGAGGGGTTGCTGAGATAGAGGGTCTCGAGTTCAAAGTTCGGGGCGAACCACTAGTACTAAAATTAAAATGAAAATGAAAATTATTGATTGCAATAATGAAGCTGTACGTCGAGAATGTCAAAAAAGGTTGCACAAAAGGTTATTTCCAAACGAAAAGTCCACAAACCTCGGTTAGCGAAAACTCATTTCGAATTCCGAACGCGTCGCTGCTGTCACCCCGAACGTTTGTCAACTTGTCAACTTCTATCCATTCCGCGGACGGGGGAAATATTGGATTTATCATTTTATTTTGTGTCAGCAACGTGCGATGATGTTCGCTGGTGGATTGTTGAGAGGCTTGGTAGTGAGGTACTGTATCTACCAAGGGCTGAGGACCAACGAAAGAACGGCAAAATATTACGTTGTTTATATTACTATATAGTTGACCACTTGCAATGTAAATAGAACGTGCAACGATCTGCACACTATGTTTTTCTTACCCCCGTTAGAAAGAGGGGTGTTATAAATTTGACCGCTATGTGTGTCTGTCTGTGGCTACGTAGCTCTTAAACGGGTGAACCGATTTGGATCTGTTTTTATTTTTAGTTGGAAGCAGGTTTTCTAGCGAGTGTTGTATGTGTTGTATATACCTTCCTCCACATTCAGCCTTTTCTAACGCCCAAACATCCACAGAAATCCACTTCTCTGGAGCACAAGGCAGCAATTCGGCATCCCTGCCAGAAACCCCTTCCAAGACCAAGACATACTGAAGCTCTGCACCGGGCCAGTCCTGACGCCTCTAGCTCAAAGGGATAGCGTCTACATAGACCTGAAGTTCAAAGGGAAACGGGGGTTCAGTAAGAGCAAGAAACCAGCCCCACCAGTGCTGCCACATGGCGATAAGGTTTACATGCCAGGGGAGAAGAGGAGGTGGTCGCCGTTTCACTACCCTAAACAGGTAACTAATAATATTATGTTGTTTTTTGAAGACTGTTAAAATGTCACCTGACTATACTTGACTGGTATCCAAACACCAACGCCAAGGGCAAGAAGAGACCGGGGATCGTAGTCGGACGACCGAGGTTAAAAGACAATAATAAAAGACATAGCTAGAACGTTAAACTGTGATTACCACGGATAGCTTCTAGTCAGTCTCTAGTCTCTGCATGGAATCTGGTTTGCGGGACAGCTGTTGTTATGCAGTTTAGTACACTAGAAAAACACTACGGATGGATTAACATCTCTAGGTATACGAGTCTTATCTGAGTGGATGGTCTCTTTAGCTAAGGAGCCCTGAACTCAGGACGACAAACAATAAAAGTAAGTGAAACCGTTAAATTAATATAAAAATTCGACTTCATGATTTAACAAAAAAACTCAAATGAAGTATTGCAAATATTGTTGCGGTCTTATCAATAAGTGAACGCAAAGGAAGCTGGTGCTAATAGCCGCTGAATTTTACACGATACATACAGAAGAAAACATTTACCTGTACAACCAACCCTTTGTACCCCGTTTGTACCTATTTTATATCCGCACCATCAATCTACGTCCCCAAGGAAACGTATTATTTTGTAATATCCTGTTTCTTGAACACAATAACCTCATTTCATCTCCTAACGAGACAAAATGGGGAAAAACGACAAATATATTACAATATCCTCTTCACGACAAAACAAGGAAAATAAACATTTATAACATGTAATAATGGCGGGAAGAAAGGTTTCAGTAAAAGTACTCTCAACAAAATTCTACGTGTTTTGGTACTATACCTTAGGAGTAGCACATACAATTCAATAGCGCCTAAAACTGGGTCGAGATATGTTCCCAGTAAAAAGACAAAACGGGGTTTTCCTCGTTTTTCTCCTCCAACCAGCGAACTAATCCTCTAGAATTAGAATCAGAATGTTCTTTGCCGCACTAGAAAAACATTAAAAGGACACACGGCATTTGAGAATCTTTAAAATGTTCCCTAGCACAGGATAGAGTGCAGACAAACTAGACGGACGCCACTTCGTAGCCGGGCTATACAATAATAATTCGCGTCGAATAAACGCGCCCTTAGTGCTTTAGAAAAAACAGAACGAAAGGGTAATTTAGTAGATCTGCCGTCGAATTTAAGATGAAATACGTCTCACAACTAGCGCCGCCAATGGGAAAAAAATCATATCTTTTTTTTGGATACGTTTTTACCAAAAAACGCTCCTGCGATTTCTCAACGCGAGGCCACTTTTGGCGAGAATCGATTGCATTCGTAGGAAATCCAATGCTGGAATCCAAACCTTAGGTCCTAAAAATTGTTAAGCCTCATGTTGAGAAATCGCAGGAGTGTTTTTTGCTAAAAACGCACCAAAAAAAAGATACCTATGTTTTCTTTCCATTGGCGGCGTTAGTTGTGAGACGTATGACGTCTTAAAGACCGACAACGCAAAATGCTGACTTCAAACTGACGCAGACGTTCGTCGCTACTATCTCTTTATGATAAAGATTCAATTCCATCGCTCGTTCTCCGTTTCACTGGTACTTCTTTTGTTTTTTACCCCCGCGGGAGAATCTCTGGAGCTCGAGATAACTCTCGAGATTAGTCAACAATGAGGAAAATAATAACAAGAGACAATCACAGTCGACGGGCGTGACTATAACTCATCCAGGAGCTTAATCAGAAGAGTGTATTTAGGAGCAAATCAGGCTGGGGATTATGGGAGTCTTGCTTGACCGGGTATCGGAAAGGTGCCACTGGACGCTGTATAAATCATCATCTTCTTTGCGTCCCTTTGTACTAATGGAGGTTACCCGCCAGCTCTCAATACTCTTGTCTATTTCTTGCCAAGCAAAATAAGTAAGTAAGTAAGTAAAAAGTTTATTCACAAATAGACACAGTACAATGATACTTAAGACTAAAAATACACAAGGTAAATAATAATAGGTACAAATACAAATAGGTCTTCAACCCTGGCTAACTCCGCCCTGATGTTTCTGGGCCACACCCCCTTCCTCAATCGATAAGATGATAATAACTTGAAGAAGTCGGTACCGAAAATAAATCAATAGTCTTTATAAATCACCTGAAAAATAAGAAAAGGCCTAAGGAAAATAAGAAAAATTGCCCTGTATAACCAGGTGGACAGACTCCAGCACAAAAACAGAGAAAAGGAATTTCAAGTGGTCGAAACTATTCGTGAAGGCCAAGAAAAACATTGTAAGTAATTTGAGTGTATTGTCCAATGACCTCAAAAACTAATAATAGAGTAAACTGGGTCACACACCTACGCATTGTCGAAATTGCCGTTGTTTTGGCCCGTCATGGCTTCCGATACATCCAATTATTTTATGAACTAAACTGTGAACTTGAGTGGAAGGTTAAAAATAAACTCTTTGGAAGCCATTAGAAGGTAAAGAAATTTACTTTAGTATTCCACTCTAGGAGATGGCCCAAGAATGGAAAGCGAAGAAAGCCTTTGCCCAGTGAAGGTCTTTGTCAAATCTTGGGCGTCTAAAAGTAAGATGTAGTCGGTACAAGTGACCTACGAGTCCCACAAGCTCTGTGAGATTTTGGGCTTACTCAACTCACCAATAAATCATAATCTACGATAAAAATCCACTCACGCCGTCACCCGGTTCTTTTTGCTAGAAAATACCTGTCATTGAAGGCAACGATATTTTTCACAGTTGAAATTGGTGGATGGTTGCATTTACGGTAGATTTTTTTTGCGAATAGCGGCAGTAAACGCTATATCGAACAGTGATGGATGACTATGATGAAAACTTTCGACGTTTTACAGTATCCCCAGGATCTATTGCAGAAGATCATAATACAAAAGTCAAACTTACTGAAAATCCTGGTGGACCCCGAATGAAGTTATAGCTCCCAACCCCAGGCATTACGTTTCAATTACTCTAGGGAGGATTATTTGGACTGCCCAGCGGGATTCAGTAAAACTGGGGCAACAAAATGTCAGAAGTACAGTATACAGCCGAATCAACAAACTCACACTTTTTTCTCTCAAACGGGTTTGAACTTTGAAGCAACTTGGCAAAATTTACACTTAGGCCCATACTATGGAACTACACTCAGCGTACACATTCGTACTCATGACTAATATACACATACACCTAACAGGATGTCAAAAATCACTGACTCTCCAGCCACAATTTACATGCCTGGGAATGTCAGAATAACCAACATCATCATAAATAGTCACCCATTTGGTGATTAAAGTGTGTCTGGACGCTAAGGCTCCATCACAAAGGCCTCCGCCTTTTCAGACCAGGCATTTCGGTTCAGGTCTTTCAGGCCAGGTTCCTTAGAAAAAGAAACTAGCGCGACCTTCTGGTAGCAGGCTCCTACTTATTTTGTAGCCGAAGTCTCGCGGGTTAAATTCGTTATTTACGACACGAATGAGGGCACAAATTGGCCCCGGGACGGCGGGAGTCCTAATGGAAAAAGGATACCTTGTAAACGCCAAGGGAAAATTGTGAAAATACACCAATGAAATTATGTAAGAGAAAATACCTGAGAGAAGTGTTATGTGCTCTGCAATAGATGAAAATGCTCTTTGCTTTTCACAACCCACAGCTATAGGTAGATCTGATAGTCCAAAATCACCACATTATCAGCTCTTTTATATGTTCCAAAAACTGCTGAGTACAAGTATCTTAATTTTCACAACACTACGATTCCTCTTCTGCGTCCTCAGACTATCTGGCTGTCGATGTAGCCAAAGTAAAACCAGTATTTAAAAGTAGTAGAGAGATACAGAAAACGGGGCCTTAACGTGGATGAAGGAAACGTGGGTTTATTCTATTCATCAAATTCTATTCTTGAAAATAATTCTTGAAAATCATTGCAATAAAAGGCGGGCAAAAATAGCTCAGACTGCTATTAGAGTTTGCCAATTCAATATACGCACAGTGAACCCGCAATCAGACCCTCCGCCTACAGCACAGTAAGAGCAATGAATACAACACGAATTCCAACACCGACCGCTCTGGGAGCCTCAGAATAAATAGCGTAGTCACAAAATACATAAATATGCCGTAGAAGAAAAAGCTTTAGTACTAAGAAGCTCACTGTTGTACGTTCATGTCGACTTTTAGTTCTTTTTCGAAAGAAAAGAGTCATATTTCACATCACACTTGATAAGAGCTTTGAAAAGCGCGCCACCTCTGGTGTATCGCACGCAGGCATAGAACATCTTTTTATTCTGCAAGGTTTTTTTTATTATTGCACGTTTACTGAATCATCAATAAAATCAGTCCTAGTAACGACGTTAAAATAGTTAAGGAATCTATGTTTTATTCATTGAGAGAGGATGTAGAAGAGGTATATTGAGACGACATTGACTTGAGATTGCAGTGTTTGCGATATCTTCTATTGGGTGAACCTTTTGTATCTAATTATCTTTTGAAAAAAGATAAGACAGCTAAATCTTTAGAATTCCTGACGACTCGCATATTTATGGTACAAGGCAAATGAAGGAGAAAATGTAATTCGCAAGCTTTGTAACTAGTACTTGCGTCAGGGTGATCTACTTGGCTTTCGAGTATGACTAGGCACTGTAAATCATGATTATTTATGCTTTACGAATGTTTCTACGCTTTTAAGCGGAGTTTTCTTAATTTACAGTGGTTGGTATTTACATTTAAGAATCTTTATGCGAATGTTTTTAAAAGGATTAATGAACTTTGAAAATAGAAAGACATTTCAGCCATTATTATTTGTAGAGCATCAGTTTTTGAGAACAAATAAGCTTCACACCAATTTTCGTGACACAAACTTTTAACTTGGCATGATATGCCTCGTCTATCGTGCAAAGTAAAGTTTCTACCTTTCTGTATTATCCTTTACAGTCAAAAGCGGAGTGGTTCGTGGCAAGGCTGGATGACATCCTCAACTGGGGGCGTCGGGGCTCGCTCTGGCCTCTGACCTTCGGCCTCGCCTGCTGCGCACTGGAGATGATGCACTATGCTGGACCCAGGTACAGTCGATCACTAACTTCAATGCTTCTTCTTTGCCTGTTGCACCAACTTTGAGGGTTTAATTTGATGCGTGTCAGATTCATCAGGATCTGATTTAAGTTAGTGCACCCAGGTACAGTCAATCACTGACTACAATACTTCTTCTTTGCCTGCTGCACCAACTTTGAGGGCTTAATTTGATGCGTGTCAGATTCATCACGATCTGCTTTAAGTAAGTGAGCGTACTTCATGTGGCCGAAATTACCCCAAATTATTTCTGGTAACATAAATCACATGGTAACCTGCAGAACTTTGCAGACTACTAATGCCTTTGCATCTACGTAATGAGATTATTTATACAGCCTCCAGTGGCACCTTCACTCACACTAGATGGGTGCAGAAACCACTCTTTGCAGAATTACTTCTTGCGTAACCAAACCACTGTACACTATGTCTGCTACTTCTAGAAGTGGCTCCCACGCTAAATGTCAAGTTGCTCGTAAACCGAAGAAAAATGGGTTCAAAGACCGTTCACGTTTGAACCCATTTTTCTTCAGTTTTCAATTACCGGGGATCAGATAAAAATAAATTCCCATCTCGTGTATTATGCAGACGTGCAGATCTGCAAGATATTCTATTTCCATTTTCCATACTAAGCTTTCAATACCGGCGTTATAACTTAACATAATAGCATATTGTTCGAGTATTATATTTCCCTGCATACAATCGCAAGATCACGTTACTTCTTGGCTTTATTATGCGCACCGACATCCATATTCAATACGCATCCACCCCGATAAAATCCCGTCGGTCTTGTTTGTGTCGCTGAAAGCATAATTTATTTTATTCTCTTATATCGCACGTCATCGGAAGCTACTTGGGTTGGATGGATGTAGGCTGGCTGAGGTGACCCGACCCTTATGAACACATTTTAAGGCACAATATTTTTCTGACTTTTCTTCTTTTGTCGCCTTTGCCATATCCCATTGTTTGGGGTCGGCTCTCCTCGTTCTCATACTCCAGGTTTTTCTATCCTAGGTCATCTGTTCGCCCAGTTAGGTGGCTAATGGAGATCCTCTGTCTCTCCGGATATCCGGGATTAATGCGCGTTCGTGACATGGTTTTTGTCTCTCCTCATGACATGGCCGTACCACCGTAGCCAATTTTCCCGATGAAAGCTCGATAACTAGTAGTTCGCCCCGAACTGTGAACTCGCGACCCCATATCTCGACGCGAGACGCGTCAATGCAAACGCGAATTGTTCAAGTAGGTTCGGAGAACTTCTCTCGCTTCGCTCGCTCGTTCAATTAACTCGCGTCATAAGTCTTCAGCTCTGTCAGTTACCGATATGCATAGCAACTTCACAAGAACATTATCTGTGCAACTCGAGGCGGCGCTTCTCGACTGCCATTGTTTCGAGTCCAAGTTCCCAAGCCATGGATGTTACGTTGCATAATTTATGATTCGAAGGCCTCTGCCAGCGTGGTAAAGTGGCAGCGGGAGAGCAAGCGGTTCTATGTTATATTATGTGTATCAGGCAATTCGGCGTTTTGATTTTTGTCTCTTTACATCGAAAGCTGAACTGTGGCATGTTTATCCCAACCCAACACGAAATACCGATCAATAACTTGAGATATCAACACTGAGTTGGTATATCTACAATGAGAGGCTCAAATTAGCCCAAACTGGATGTTTCTTTTACTGAGTAGGTATTCAGTATTCATTCCTATGAGACGTATCCGACAACAGCCCTTTCGTTTTGGAAAATGTACAAAATACATAACCTAAATATCCAGTCGGGTCTAAACCAACTTGCACTTCGATGTTTCTTATTTCAAACGTAGTTGTGGTCGTTCTTATTTGTTATTTTCTCCGCTGCCGCTTCTCGCTCTCTATGACACGATAGCCAAGGCCTTAAGATAAGCCTCTTACTTACTCATGCCTCTTGGTAACAGAAGCCTGTTTTTATGCGGAAACGTCTTCGTCTGTAACGTATGGCTGCCGGAATCTTGTCATAGCGTGGCACTAAAATTACGTATGTGAATAACAGTGCCTTAGATATTATATTACCTGCTAGCTTTTGCCCGCGACATCGTCCGCGCCAGTATTTCTCGTTAGTTTTAATAGTTATTCTGCTATTCGGGATGGAGACAAATCCAACAAATCAAAGATAATTAAAATCGGTCCAGCTGTTCTTGAGTATAAAAGGTGTAACTAACTCGACTTTCTTTTAAAATTAAAGATGAATACATGCATCAGTTTATGATCTTTCGATAAACTTCGGCAGCAACTTTTTGACTGTAGAGGAGAACCACGGATCTACGAGTAAGTTCCCAACTTGCGACTGTTGATGTATTCAGCTGTCAAGTGCTTACGGATTTTGTGGGCGTCAGGACCTTGCACCTCTCTTCTGTCTGACTTCGATATCGGAATGGGTGTTTATTTACCTGAAACAAAGAAAATTCTAACATAAGTTACTGGTTATTCATCGAAGAGACCACTCGGACGCTGCAGTGCCTAGGACATTGTTTTAATTGGAGTTGGTTTGCCCGTGTATATGTATACCTTCCTGACAGCTTATACTTGCGGAGTCAACTAAGCATATATTTGGTACAGAGGATTAGTAAACCGGCGTGTTAGACGGTTTGTTAGATACCGATAGTATCACTAAAATAACATAAATCAATAATAAAAAGGAGGGTGAACATCGAGCAATTACATTATCGACCTAGCCCAAATATTTGCGTCTCATCGATTTCACCCTATTGTCCTGACACAGTTTGAAGCAAGGATGGGTGGCACGAGGTGCCGGTACCAATGTGGGACTAAATAGAAGGATCGCTTCGGTTTCTAATCCACTCACCTCGGATTACCATAAACGCCTTCCAAAGAACGCTTCAGGTCTATTAATTAGGTAATGCTCTAGAAATGCCAAAACAGAGACAGCAATCAAAATCTGCACATACAGTCCTCCGGATTCGACTTCGTAGACCACAACAAGAGATACTCGTACGAGTATATCTTCTGCACCATATGAGCATTGTGAACGGGTTGCCGTCGGTTTGGGGGGGGGCATCCCCCCGGGCGAATGACTTCAAAATAGATAAGTTGCTATTGCGTTTTGTTACTAGCGGAACTTTTATCTTCCAATACAGTTTTGCTCCAACGATGGGCCCATAAAAGGTCAGACTGACATTTGAAGCGTCTCCGCAACGAGGTCGCATCACAATCCGACCGCCCAATTTTGTTATTGAACGTGTTGAAAGCCCTTTGTGCAGGACCTCAGCGTTTGGCCCACTTTCGGATGTGAAGATTACCGAAAGAAATAACTCACATGAGATACAAGGGCTTTCAATGGAAGCATTCACGCGTCACAACAAAAGGGGGAACGAAGTATCCTCAAATTATCCACGAAATTATTGAATGTAGTACGAGTAGCACTTGCGATCTGGTTTCGTTTTATGTGGAAGTAAGCGAAGAAATATGTATAAATAAAAGTGCTATTCAAGAGTTAAGAGTTTCTTTGACATGAAAACAAAATGTCCGAATAATGAATGATACCTCCGTATCTATCGTCCGCCTTCTCTAGGGAACCTCTCTTTGACTACTTTCTGTGACCTGCCATCCATCCAAACGTAGACTTATTATTTTCTCCTCGACAGGACCGCCCTTACCTGACGGACCATATGTACGTCACTCTATGCGACAAACTGCAGGCATCGGCTGCCACGAGCTAACATTCTGCTGCCACGCAAATTAATTCTTTATATCCTCCCCAGATACGACATGGACCGCTACGGCATGGTGTTCCGCGGCTCGCCCCGGCAGACTGACGTCATCATCGTGGCCGGCACGGTGACCAACAAGATGGCGCCCATCTTCCGGAAAACCTACGACCTGATGCCGGACCCCAAGTGGGTGGTGTCCATGGGCAGCTGCGCCAACGGCGGGGGTTATTACCACTACACTTACTCCACTGTGCGAGGCTGCGACAGGATCGTACCGGTGAGCGGTATTTCTCTTTTCTCGTCTGGCTGAGCTGGAGCGAAGCAAGAAGCATCGTTCAAGTCATGAAGGCATGGCGTGATCTTGTGAAGACTCTCTAGCTCTGTGGTATTTCATCAGTATTCCTTTTTTTCTTGTCGGGCTGAGCTATAGCAAAGCTAGAAGCTTCGTTCAAGACTGACAGGCTTGGCAAAATCCTTCTATGTGTAGTAACGTATTGCAGTTTACAAGACGGACAGTTGTTTCCGTTAGCGGTAGATTCAGTAGCGTATCCGAAACAATTTTTACCTGAATATACCGTGTTTTACCCATGAGACCGCATTTGCATCCGAAATATATCGATTTTCAATAGTTCACCTTTTTATTTTAGTCGATCCACCGCTCTTTATACCTTTTCCCTCCAACAATGGAATCTCTAGTATTTTGATTGGCTTTCAGCTTTTGGAGGATGGCACTTTCCAATTCTAGATTTTCTTCTTTATATTGAAACTTAAAGAAAAACTTACCTACTGTTGAAAACTAGAACCCCTGAGACTACGGTGGGGAATAGGCACCTGAATGATTGCTTTTATACAGACTTCTAGTCTAGCACAGCTAAACTCTTGTCCTGATCAACAACACCTAGTTAAAATACTTCTGTAACTCACTGTATCACCTTTTACGCAGATAAACTTATTCTTCATCTGCCTTCTCGATAACTTCAAAACAACAGTGTACTTCCCCACCATTTCCAGGTGGACATCTACGTGCCAGGTTGCCCACCCACCGCCGAGGCTCTCCTCTACGGAATGCTGCAGCTCCAGAAGAAAGTCAAGCGCATGAGGGCCGTCCAGAACTGGTACCGGCATTAGATCGGTTGGCGACTGAGCATTTTGGCCCTTTAAGAATTATACTTATTGATTTATTCCTGGTGCTCAGTTCTTTTTTGCATTTGATTGAAAGTTGATGAATGTGTCGCCAAGTATTTTAAATAACTACACATAACTATTTTTATTCAATCGAAAAATAATAGCCTTACAGGCTTGGAGCTCAGACTGCCACGATGGATTGGCACGCTTGATATTTTGCGCCTGAAGGAGGATCGACTATTGGTCTTTCCACCGACCGTGCGCCGAAATCCGCTCAAAGCACCGAACTAAATCCCATAGAATCCGCATTACGTATAAAATCACAATAAAAACTTGTCCCCACACAGAACAAATGGTAGCAGCAATAGAAAATACGAAACATCATTTCCACTATACGTCTAATATCGAATGTCAACCTTAGTGTACAGTATTGACCTCGAGCAAATAAGTGTCCCAGATACGTTTTGAGAGTTGGCGCTTTATCTTGTTTTATCCTTTATCGAGGGCTCCAAGCCACAGAAAAGCCAATTTGGCCTCGAGAAAAACTGCGGCACGTACTATTACATGGCTCTATTTTATTCCACGTCTATTAGGCATGACAGGGACCTCCTAGGAGGGACGGACGGTGGAACGCAGTTCCCGAGACACGTGCCTCGTTAGTCGCATCTGTCGCTTCCGTAGGGTCAGCTAGAGACTCAAGAGACAAAGGATCGTACCACGGTATAGATAAAGAGGGTACTGATTTAGGTTTACATACAAAGTCCGTGTCAACGTCGTCACTTACAAACGAGAGGACTTTTTCAGTAAATAAATGGCGGCCAACCTCTGGTGGCAGAACGACCAAATTTCGGTTAGGCGAAAGTATTTAGAAGGCGCGTCAAAAGGTAAACGCTAGGGTACCCCTTGCGTTACGTATATGCGACAGTATAGCGCGCGGCATTGGCATAGGTGCGTCAATCGAATGGAAAAGGGAATCCTAAGCGTTCCGCTGACTTTACCTATTTTAAGAGTGGCTATAGCTAAATGGAGTACTCCATCTAAAACAATGTCCCAGGCACTGCAGCGCCGAGTGGTCTCTTCACCTATCTAGTGTGAGTGAAGGTGCCACTGGACGCTGTATAAATCATCTCATTACGTAGATGCAAAGGCCTTAGTTTAGTTTATAGCTAAATGCTACTTCGGATAAATATTGTCCAAATCTGGTGCAGTATAGAAATAATTTAACTTGGAAGAGGATGCCCCGTTTCTTGTACCACGGACGGTCCTCAACTATGTTTAGCTTGAGGCCACTTTGTTTTTAAACTACAAGGATTGACAAAGGAAGTAGGGTTACACTAATTAGACGGTCCGTATTTCAGGTTCTGTAACCTTAATCGAGGGCCTATCTCTGTACAAAAATGTTACGAGTTAGATAGAAAGGCCTGTGCGCCATTATTCTAAAGTATAAACAGAGATACGGAAAATGCACAATTTTCACAGTTTTTATTTTTATTTTGTAGCTAAATAAAGTGAGCTATCTCATAAATAGCTAGATTGTTGTTGTTTAGAACAATGAAAAGTATACAATTTTACTGTGGTGAAACAACAAAAATATCTCAGTTTGACTACAAAATTGGGAAAAACTGTAAAAATTGGCTTTATGCTACTTTAGTTGACCCTAACTTAGGTCCTGTAATACGGGCCGTCGGAATCCGAGACGCGGTTAGCTTTTTATTCCTTGAACAACAGAGCACTTAGCTAGATTGGATGTGGGTTTTATAACAGTTTGTTCATTAATCAAAATAAAAAAAAGTGTAACCATCGTGAGGTAGCAGAATCAATACGATACTATGTTTTAATTTAATAATATGGATAATTCCGTTATAAGTTACTAGTTTAAGGCTGGAAGATAGTAGTGTGGCGGGAAATTCAAAATTTTCACAGTTTTTTACATTTTGTAGCTAAACTGAGCTATTTTTGTTCAGCGATTTTTCGTTCGCGAGAATAAAACCGTATTCTTTTCATTATTGTAAACAACAGAACAACAATAATTCAGCCGATTATGTGTTCTGGTCTACGAAAAGTTTTTTGGGCAGTACCACTGCTTCGTAGACCAGAACACATAATCGGCTGAATTATTGTTGGTCTGTTGTTTACAATAATGAAAAGAATACGGTTTTATTCTCGCGAACGAAAAATCGCTGAACAAAAATAGTTCAGTTTAGCTACAAAATGTAAAAGTCTGTGAATTTTGAATTTCCCGCCACCTTGCTATCGTCTACCCTTAAACATGAATGATAGGAAGTCAAAAGTCGCTGTGAAGGCCTCGGAAACATGATCGTTATATCGGTATTATCTAAGTCAGTGTTTTTCGACCTTTTTTTATAACGCGACCTCCTTACTGTGTAAAACCCTTCGCGACCCTCTACCAGGGTTTAGATTAGACCATAACCTCGACCCCCAAAAACCCTCCTAAAGAAGCTTCACTGTACCCTAAAGAAGCTTCGCGGCCCCGAATTCGCGTCAATTCGACCCCGAATTCGCGCCAAGTTACCCCCGCGAAAGGTAACTTGGCGACCCCCCGGGGGTCACGTACTCGCGACCCACCGCCGGTCCAAAACACTTATGTAAGTCACCACGCACCGACTAGATAAAAACAACCAAATTTCAGAGCGTGGCGAAATCAGTGGAAACATTCGGAAAATATTCGTCTATTCCCGAAAGACAACTGGAACCACAAGGTGCACTCTAAGTCGATGGCGGTTTCTACTGATCAATACAAAAAACTTGGACTAGGTGGCGAAAAAAATATCAGCTGTTTCATACATTTGGCGCAGTACTGAGTCGACCTTTTGTATGGAACAGCTGATATTTTATTCGCTCCATTTTTTCGCCACCTAGTACAAGTTGTTTGTATTGATCAGTAGATAGCCTACTTAAAGTTCCGCTATCGACTTAGAGTGCACCCTGTAGTTGACCACGATCTTCAGACATGAAGGACCGACTACAAACAAAGAAGGTGCATGGATTGGAACCAAAATAAACCATAGCAATTCCCTAGTAGCGAATACTTGGATCCTATGAACGATCAATTTCCCTTTTGTCTGGGAACTAATGGGACACCCATTCAAAAGTTCCAAGTAAAGCCGATATAAATTATGCACACCGTTTCGCGGGAATAACATAACACACTGCAGCCACTGCAGGGCTGTCGCTGAAGGGAATTGAACTGAAAAGATGACAAGAAAGAAGCGGAGAAAAATGTTAACGACACCATGCATACATTGCCTCTAGACTACAACAACCACAGACGTTCGGTCTTTGTCTAAAAGACAGCAGGGGGCTAACTCTCGGAAATCTCGCATTCGACACATCTCGAAGGAAAAAATCATTACATTTCGATCTTGACGGCTCCCGACCACTCGACTTGATGTCGAGCGAAAAAGGCAAACATCTCGAGTGAATGAATATCTTTTTTTTTTTAGCTGTTCGATAGTACCACAGACTCCCAATCCTTGAGTTGTCCTTGGATTCCAGGTCTACAAAGGCTGTTCTAGAAACAGGGCAAGCAAAAAAAGCACTATTCAACCTCGAAATTGGAGTTGCCTGCATATTATTCGTGCCAAATTCCGAATTTGCAAGCCAAAGATCAAAGTGGCAGCCCTAACTCAAAGCGTGGGAGCAGACCGGTCAGGCACGTACCCTCCACGACTACTCGAGATACCAATCTTTTGCAAACCTCTCACTTATGTCGCTAGCGATAGGAGCTACAGTTGTGCAGCTGTGTGGCTGTAGCTCACTGTGCTCTATAAGGCAAGCCTGTACGCTCCGTTGCCTCGAGAATGCCTTCAGCAAATGCTTGCCTGCGTCCTATAGCGAGTCAAATTCCGGGTTTACATTAAACTGACTTGCTGCGAGGAAGCTGTCTTTAGCTGCGGTGAAATTACTCATATTTACCCGTGAACGCAGTCCAGAATGTCTACCATAAAGGGCCACATTGAGCTTTGAAAGTGAGAGCGAGCGTGATCATGAATGTCCCCGCCCGCTGAAAGTAGATCAACAGAGAGCACAGGTGCCGAGCTAGTCCATAAATTTCGTGCTAGAACACCATGTCTGGCATGATGTGATGACCCATATCAAGCACGACCATGGACCGATTCTGTGTTCTCTTCAATCTGTCTTCAATCTACATACTTTTAGCTATCAAGGCTCGATATAGCCCATGACGTTAGAGTAGAGACAGACCGACGCCTATCGCCTTCAAGTCGTCAGAGGATTCGTGGATGCTGATGGCTACATACAACCATGGAGAATAGCTTATCAAGAAGAAATGTCTATTAGATTCCAAAGAGTGTTCACTGTGGCGTCATGACTATAATCTAGTCTAGAGGGAACTCCGACGACCGTGAGAAAGGCTCAACTGCACTCAAGACTTGATCACCATTGATGGTAAAGTGCAATGAATGAATGAGTTAAGGAAACTAACTGGGTTGTTAAAAATTGATTCTTTTGAACAACCCAGTAAGTTTCCTTAACTCATTCATTCATTGCACTTTCCAATCTATAAATAACACACAAAGTCGGGAAGCACCGAGCGCAGATTCACAATTCATGCTCCATTCACTCTATTTACGGTACAGTGGGCCGCTGGGGTCCCTTTGCATTTAAACCCTTAAATGCAGCGACGTAAAGGCTAGTTGGTTGTAGGTGAAGCTGCAGGAGAGAGCACCGGGCGATTCAAGCTTTGGAAATATTTACAAAATAAGAATATGCAGAAGGTCAGGTTGGTTTTATTTTTCTTCTGAAGCTTTTTCAGAAACTGAAAACGTTTATTTTCTCTAGTTCCTTCATTCTGACTCGCGGGTAACCTTCGGCAAACGTAGGGATAAAGAAGAGGCTTTTCAATGGTCAAACATAAATTACTTAAGGCGCGGGGCATAGTGATTAGCCCGCGCGCAAAGAAAAATGCACATAATCGATTCCTGTATCAAATACACAAAAAATATCGAAAATGTTCACATATCAAACCCTAGAATTAGTTGAGACTTATATAACACAGCCAGTTTTATGTTGATATCCATAACAGATTGCAAGATATTTTGCTTGAAAAAAAAACGCGCCGTATTTTTCAAGCAAAATATCTATAAAACGTTTATGAATTTAAACATTTATAATAAGTTGAAAAAATTCACTCGGGACAGGACTTGAACCCGGAACCTCTCGCATACCGTGCAGGCGCTCTACCAATTGAGCCACCGAGTCAATGTTTAAATTATTCCCTAGCACGGGTTAGTGCTTTAGAAAAAACAAAAAATACGTTTATGAATGTCAACACGAAACTGGCTGTTTTAGATAGGTCTCACCTAATTCTAGGGTTTGATATGTGAACATTTTCATATTTTTTTGTGTTTTCGATACGCGCGCGGTCTAATTCACTATGCCCAGCGCCTTAAAGTTCCACAAACATTCGTCTACTTACCGCTGGGCAGAATCTGAGTAACCACTTCACCCCATCTACAGGGTGCACTGTAAGTCGATAGCGGAACTTTAAGTAGGCTGTCTACTCATCAATACAAACAACTTGTACTAGGTGGCGACAAAAATGGAGCGAAAAAAATATCAGCTGTTTCATACATTTGGCGCAGTACTGATTTTTTTCACTCAATTATTTTCGCCACCTAGTACAAGTTGTTGGTATTGATCAGTAGATAGCCCACTTATAGTTCCGCTATCGACTTAGAGTGCACCCTGTAGAGTGGAGGTTTTACTGGGTGCTGTAGAAATAATCTAATAGATCAAATAGGATGTAATTATTGTTCGTAGGGTAGGGGTACACAAGACCGCGCGCGACAATAGGCCATTTAATCCGATCTTGGTAAGAGTTGGACATTGTGATTGCGCGCTTGAAGGCGATAACATCATCGTGCCAGGAGCTGGACTCTCCTAGAGCTTGCCACATTTTTCTAGCTTCCACACACCTCAGCTGGTACCTACTAGCAATCTGTACCTTTCTTTCTGCTTTCCTAGGTAGGTGATTAATCGTATGAAACACCCCTGGCGTCAGAGTCTTTAAGGCGCCGTGCATAGTGAATCGCCCGCGCGCAAAGAAAAATGCACAAAATCGATTACTGTATCAAACACACCAAACAAATTGAAAATGTTCACATATCAAACCCTAGAATTAGGTGAGATCTATCTAAAACAGCCAATGTAGTGTTGACATTCATAAACGTTTTGAAGATATTTTGCTTGAAAAAAAATAGGCGGCGCACTTTTTTTCAAGCAAAATATCTTGCAATCTGTTATTGATATCAACATGAAACTGGCTGTGTTAGAGAGGTCTCAACTAGAGCATGGATACCGGTTTTCGGTAATACCGAAAAACCGGGATCCCGGACTAAATATCTACATTTGAAAAACCGGTATTGTATTATCTTAATACCGGAATTTCGGTATTTTCGGTATTACAGATAAAATTCTGAAACAAGTGTGGAATATCAAAATTTCGCGCGCATGCGATGCGTGCGAGTGCGCCGTGCGGAATAGTGATGTGAACCGGTTTTAGAAACATAAAAAAAAACGTTTTTTGTAAAAACCTATAAGTATAAACGCCGGTTTTTGTTTATTAATTAAAACCGATTACTTTCTTATTTTGGACAGCAGTCCAGGGGCCTTAGCCTGTAACGCAATGGTGCCAAAATAGGCTCCGAGTTGACGGCTTCAATGGGGGATTTTCTGACAGCTTTAAAAAATAAAAAATAGTTATAAATGCTGTGTGTGACAGATGGCGTTGATCCGACATCACAAAGTAAATTCGTGCTTACTACAGCGAAAATACTTTTTCACTTCATTGCTCTGTGACTTCATCTTTCACTTGGTACATGAAAAAGTGCATTCCATTTTGGTACATGAAAAAGTGCACGACTTTGTTATTGTTCTTGTATGAGTGAATGGTAGAACCGGAAACACTACATTTTGCTCCATCACCAATACCTAAATATTGTGTTTGGACGTATCTACGAAGCCCAACGTGCGCGAACTGGCTTATAATAAACAACAGTTTAAAAAAACTAAAAAAACACGCTTTTATAGCTAACCGAACTAAAAAGTAGAAAATAATTTTTAATTTCAAAGAGTTTAAAATTATAATAAAATTTAAGTTATTAACAGAATAATACAATTCAGAGTAAAAAAGCGTGGGGTGCTTGATATATTAAATGTTACAATCATTCTATTGGAAACTATAATGAGATGCACTCCACGCTTTTTTTTACTCTGAATCTGGGGGCACGGCAGTGCCCCCGCCAGGTCGAGCGCGAAGCAAACACTGCCGTACCATCCTTTACTGGAACCATTTCGCCGCATTTTCAGGCCCCTATTTGAGAACCTCTGGATAAGACCAGAACGCAGAAATTTTCGTCATCTAGTAAGCTATAATCACATACTTAAAATCCAAAATTTCAAGTCTGTAGGTCATTTAGTTCCGAAGTTAAGCGAAAGCAAAGTTTCGCATTTATGACACACACTCACTCACTCACTCACTCACTCACTCACTCACTCACTCACTCATGATCATCATAATAGAACTAGTACTTCCCATAAACTCAGAGAGCTGAAATTTGGTACAGAATTAGGGTTGAATGGCCACATAAAGGGAAAACTATAAAAACTAGGATAATCGAAGATCTGGAGTACCTGGTGACCCTGATTAGAAAACACAAGAGCCCTAATAGAACTAGTACTTCCCATAAACTCAGAGAGCTGAAATTTGGTACAGAGTTAGGGTTTAATGGGCACATAAAGGGGAAACTATAAAAACTAGGATAATCGAAGATCTGGAGTACCTGGTGACCCTGATTAGAAAACACAAGAGCCCTAATAGAACTAGTACTTCCCATAAACTCAGAGAGCTGAAATTTGGTACAGAGTTAGGGTTTAATAGGCACATAAAGGGACAACTATAAAAACTAGGATAATCGAAGATCTGGAGTACCTGGTGACCCTGATTATAAAACACAAGAGCCCTAATAGAACTAGTACTTCCCATAAACTCAGAGAGCTGAAATTTGGTACAGAGTTAGGGTTTAATGGGCACATACAGGGAAACTTATAAAAACTAAGATAATCGAAGATCTGGAGTACCTGGTGACCCTGATTAGAAAACACAAGAGCCCTCATAGAACTAGTACTTCCCATAAACTCAGAGAGCTGAAATTTGGTACAGAGTTAGGGTTTAATGGCCACATAAAGGGAAAACTATAAAAACTAGGATAATCGAAGATCTGGAGTACCTGGTGACCCTGATTAGAAAACACAAGAGCCCAACCAAACTATTATAGATCGACATATACCGCCCTTACAAAAAATATTCAACTTGGTGGGCCGCTTCATTTGATGTCAAAAATCTAAGGTCTGGAGTATCTGATGAAGAACCCTCAGCTGGTATCAGCTTTATTAGAGATATTATGGTAATGCCCCTTCTACTATTGGTACATAAAAAAATCGACTGTCATTGCAAAAATCCAGCGTAGTGGGACACATCTTCATTTAATCTAGCCTATAGCGTCCCACTAGTGGTTCGCTCCGAACTATGAACTCGCGACCTCAGTTACAGATGTATAACTTTGCTTACGCCATTCGCGCAGGCGCGCGCGCGCTTTGCATTTAAACTATACAACCCCATATCTCGGCAACCCATCGACCGATTTGGCTCATGTTCAAATTTAAAAATTCTTTTAATTTAGTTTACCCGCTTATCAAATTTCATAACGATCCGACCAAATTTACTCAAGTTATCGTCGAACAAACATTCATACATACAAACAAACGCCGGATTGTTCCAGCAGACTCGGAGGACTTCGCTCGCTTCGCTCGCTCGTTCAACAAGAAATAGTTGGACGATTAACTTTATTCTACTCCAACGTTACACAAATTTAAAAACTGTGTCAAATAAGAAAATCTAATAAAATTAATCAATATGCCCTCGTTCCTACAAAAAGAAGTGAAATCCCACCAAAAACATTCTGTAAAAACTAGCCAGGTCTCGATGGATCTGCTTGTTTATCTCTAAAAAAGTAATGAAATCTAGACAAAGTCGTGCCAAGTCTAAGGTTCCTTACTGCGATTTCTTTATTATTATAGTTAATGTTGTGAGACTTGGCTGTTGAAGGCTACACAAGGGTACAAAACCAGGTGCTCCATGACACCATTGCACCAATCTGTCGCCAGAACCGCTTGTGTACCCTTCAACGGCCAAGTCTCACAACATTAACTATAATAATAAAGAAATCGCAGTAAGGAACCTTAGACTTGGCACGACTTTGTCTAGATTTCATTACTTTTTTAGAGATAAACAAGCAGATCCATCGAGACCTGGCTAGTTTTTACAGAATGTTTTTGGTGGGATTGTATTATTCTGTTAATAACTTAAAATTTTATTATAATTTTAAACTCTTTGAAATTAAAAATTATTTTCTACTTTTTAGTTCGGTTAGCTATAAAAGCGTGTTTTTTTAGTTTTTTTAAACTGTTGTTTATTTTTAATTTTTTAGTTCGATTTATCATTTTTTTGTAAATTTCTGATATTTTTAGTACTCAAACCTCACTTGGCTCCTTAGAGTCTTTTGATCCCTATATGAAAGAGAAACGATTGGAATAATTTTTTTTTTTGTATTTCTCATTTTTTTGCTGACCGTACATTTTTTTCCAAAATCTGTGAATGCAATTCATAATATTTCAAAAAGTTATGAATGGTCACCTAAGAACTTTTTCCTGTAACTATAACGGTTAAGCTACCTGCCCTTACTGCCCCGTCTCAAAAATCCACCCTGTATAATGGCACTGTAGGGGTATATTGGGAAACTGTTATCAAATTATTGCATTGTCATTGGTCCTTGATACGTATGCAAAGTTTCAAATTAATCATACTTCTGGAAATTGGTAAAAATTATGCTCAAAGATTCCGTTACATACATACATACATACATACATACATACATACATACATACATACATACATACAGGCCAAGCTTATAAAAGCGTGTTAAAAAACATATTATCTCGTCAGCGACATCCGGTTACAAATTTGGAATTACAACTCATGAGCTGTCAGAAAATTGCCCATTACGATTTATTAATGCGGATTGCGGACGGTCCTTTTAATGTTTTTGTAGTACAGCAAAGAATATTCTGATTCTGCAACTTTTTCTCCGAGTGCGTGGACAGTTGTGAGTGAGTGAGTCGCTAGAACTACAGGACGAATTTGCCTGAAGGAATGGAGATAGCTTAGAAACCAGACTAACATAGACTATAAATTACGAACTAAATTCGTCTGGTAATGTCGATAACTAACGGAAAAAATAAGTCTACGCGGACGAAGTCGCAGGCAAAAGCTAGTATAAATTAATATTATCGTTCAATTAAATAAACTCACTTATTTTAAATTTTCTATTTGTCTATTTTATAACAATTTAATATATTTTAATATAACAAAAATTTAATACCGAAAAATACCGAAAAACCGGTATCCCGGTATTTAAAATCTTGATACCGAATGAATACCGGTATTGGGAAAAGGCTTCGGTATTCCATGCTCTAGTCTCAACTAATTCTAGGGTTTGATATGTGAACATTTTCGTTTTTTTTTTTTTGTGTTGTTGATACAGGAATCGTTTTTGTGCATTTTTCTTTGCGCGCGGGCTAATTCACTATGCCCAGCGCCTTCAGCCGCACAAAGGGCATGACGGTACTAACGGTTTTACGTGCCTTCCTAAGCACGGAAGCTCTCAGATATTAAAGCTTTCCTAGTGGAGCGGACTTTTCATGCCTTTCTATCACTGGTCTGGTCTATCCCGAGCGACGCGCGCACTCAGGATGCGGAATCGATTGTACGATGCAACCGGGCAACGCTGCCTGTTCCAATGGCCTAGCTATAGGTAACTTCTACATCTGTATCTCGGGCCTGGGCCTGAGTCTGTAACGCAATGGTGCCTCGATAGGCTCCTAATCGTAGGCTTCAATTACGATTTATTAATGCTGTCTGTCCTTTTAATGTTTTCCTAGTACCGTAAATAATATACTGATTCAAATTCTAGAGGATTAATTCACTGGTTCTAGGAGAAAAACGAGGAAAACCCGGTTTAATTGTCCTCCTGTAATGGCAATGCGCAATGGCGTGTTGATAGGTTCCCAGTAGAAACTGGGAAACTGGGAACCTATCGCCACGCCATTGCGTTGTAAACAAGTTATTTTATTATTCGTGAGAAAATCTGCAGCTTAGTTGGCTCCGCATGTATTGGCATTGTCTTTCCTGTGGGATAGGCAGACTAAGATGAGAAGATAACTAGTATGCGCCGAACATAAAAAGAAAGCGAAATTAGATATTTTAAAGGTACGGTCGGCCACAATCTCAGATACCCCATGGCAGCTCTTATCGCGCGCGGCATAAGGGCGCCAATCGGACAAAAAGGGGTATCTGAGACTGTGGCCGACTGTACCTATTGCCACCGAAGTCAAAGGAAAAATACAAGTTTATCTACGAAAAGTTTGCGGAATGGAATATCAACAGAAAGTAAACTACGACAAAAGGTAAGCTGGCTCTATTTAAATTACTCGCATTGTTTGAGTAAAGCACTGTAGTGTAAGACATGTAACCTAGTTTAAGCTACTTATTATATCAGTCCTTTGACATTATAGACAGTCTTGATTGAGCACTACTCGTATCATTCGTCTCCCCTAACGCTCCACCCTACATGGCGATCCTGCCTAGTTTGGTGCGTGCAAGCGCGCATCAAAGTGTGATGGACATTTAAATATTATGTGAAAGTGAAACAGACAAAATGTGCAACTCAAATGTGGCAAAAAGTCCAAAAGGACAGGACATAATGACCCAAATTGGGTACAATAATAAAATAATTAATACGGATATCGAACTTCATATCGGGATGATATCGTGGTGCATGTTAGCACTGATAATACTGTTCGTGGCGTTGCTATTATACTGGCACTCAGATACTGCAATCCCGAGAGCGTCTCCCCTAACGCTCCACCCTACAGCACTATACAAGCCTTGGTCTGCAATAAGTGCGCTTCTGGCCACGCTATGATGGCCTCGAGCTTAGCTTAGCTACGCTCTCGGCCCTCAAGCTTGGTCATCATTGCAGCCCTTGCTGAGCTTGTCCATCAAGGGTTGCAATGCTGACCGCGCTGTGAAGGCCTTGAGCTGCGCTATGCTGCGCTCTGTAGGCCATCAAAAGCGCGCCAGAAACGCACCCAGACCGCGGCAGTAATGTACTGTATTTACCCCGACACTTGTCACATTTTTCATTCCTTTTTTCAGGAGTGATTATTTACCAAATAAGAGTAGTGGACTGCTAAAGACAACCATAATTTTACTATATTACCTGAGGCAATGATTATGAATAATTTTGTTCTCACGATGCGCGCTTATGCAAAACATTATCTATACGGGAAATAGTCATTAAAATAACTACATGTTAGGTACTCGCTGCAAGCTCTCACGTGATCTGATAAAAATTATGGAGAACATCGCAGCGTGGAATTTAATAATAGGAATTATTTCTACAGATAACTTAAACCAGATAACTAACAGGGTCGTAAGTAGGCTCGTCCGTCCTATGTAGAACATGTTTAATGAGCATTTAATTTTACCCACATCTGTATTTTAAAAACAATGTATCACTGCTGGAAGGCCAATGCCTTGTGTACTCACAGCATAAAGCACAACAAACGTATCTTGTATTTTTGGATTTTTTGTTTAAGGCTGGAAGATAGCAGCGTGGCGGGAAATCAAAAATTTCACAGTTTTTTACATTTTGTAGCTAAACTGAGCTATTTTAGTTCGGCGATATTTCGTTCGCGGCAATAACATAGTTTTTTTTTCATTATTGTAAACAACAGAACAACAATAATTCAGCCTCTGGTCTACGACAAGTTTTTTGGGCAGTGCCACTGCTTCGTAGACCAGAACACATAATCGGCTGAATTATTGTTGTTCTGTTGTTTACAATAATGACAAGAATACTGTTTTATTGCCGCGAACGAAAAATCTCTGAACAAAAATAACTCAGTTTAGCTACAAAATGTAAAAAACTGTGAAAATTCTGAATTTCCCGCCACGTTGCTATCGTCCACCCTTAATTTAATTTAATTTTAAAATTATTTTAAAAATATATTTTATTTCAATGAGGAGGCATTTATATCTACAACCCCAATGATATCCTGGCTACAAAATGGTTCTAGCAAAGTACCGGCTCAATGTTTAGTTTGGCAGCTTCGAAGGACGAGATAGCCAAACTGATCGCCTACCTCATACACCCCGGCAAGCAAAGAAGAAGATCTATTCTACATACTTTCCAATAATGTCTAAGATGCGTACACACGACAGCACGTCAGACTGTACACTTTTGTTGTAAAGTCGCCCGTAACGTAACCGAGTAGAGTGCTAGCGTTTAAGACGCCATACGTCTCACAACTAGCGCCGCCAATGGAAAAAAAATCATATCTTTTTTTGAATGAGTTTTTAGCAAAAAACGCTCCTTCGATTTCTCGACGCGAGGCTTAACTAGGCTTAAAAGTTCTGAGGTAACTAACACACATAAACAACCGGACAAGTGCAAGTTAAATCGAGTCACCATTGCGTCATTTACAGACTCAGGATCCTGCACTTTTGTTTGACCTTGACCTTGGATTGGATTTCTTACGAATGCAATCGATTCTCGCCAAAAGTGGCCACTTTTGGCGAGAATCTATTGCATTCTTAAGTTCTAGGATCTGGAATCCAAACCTTAGGTCATAAAAATAGTTAAGCCTCGCGTCGAGAAATCGCAGGAGCGTTTTTTGCTAAAAACGCATCCAAAAAAAGATATGATTTTTTTTCCATTGGCGGCGCTAGTTGTGTGTGACGTGCTGTCGTGTGTACCTATGTTTACCACATAGAGATAGGCACGATATCGGGTTCACGTCATATTATCGAAAGTCTTTTTGCCGAATGTCGTTACATTACATCAGGAATCGGATATCTTTCTCTCGGATCTTTCTGATGTTGCGTAAGAAGTTTTTATTTTGGCCAACTGTGCTGCTGGATCCGGACACACATCGGATAAGGCATCCATATAGTTCTGATAGGGGAGCACAATGTCACAATAAGAGTTTTATCCCAATATCGGCTATCGCCATCTTGCTTTATTTAACCGCGTGAAGTGAGATGCCGCTACCCGGTAGTGGAATAAAACTTTTATATTGAAGTTGTGCTCCCCTACCTGGGACACTCAGTAGATATACATAGATGCAAAACTCACATCTAGACAAAATACTACAGGTACCTATGTTTTTAGACATTTCGCACGTAACAAATAGGATCAATCGAATAGATTGATTGCTATTGCCGAAACGACCGCTAAATGTATCTGGAGGTGTGCCAAAAACCTACTTGATCTCTGTTTCATGATGATGAATGGTGTTTTGCTTTCCTATTATTGTGAGATTACCTAAGCCTTACCTACTTACCATTACACCCAAAAATCCCCAAAATCCTTATTCGCAAAATGACACCTTGACGCAATTTGTCCCAGTCGCACAATTTCTCTGTCTCAAAACATCCTATTTTTGTTTGAAGCTGGGTACAGATTACGTGCAACACAACATGTAATGCAGCATGCAATGCAACTTTTTCATATGTTTAAGTGCGCGCAGTGCGCTCGCGAACACATAAAATGTTGCATTGCATGTTGCACTACTTGTTGTGTTGCACGTAATCTGTAACCAGCTTTATACTCCGTGCAATTTTAGTGGTTTTAAAGCCGAAGGTATTTTGTTGCTCTGGTGGTTCTGAGCCAAATTACAAAATTTCATTCCAAAACGCGCGAAAAAAAAATTCACTTCTCCATACAAATGGTGTCGATTGGCGATAGCCATTTGTATTGGGAAGTGTTTTTTTTTCGCTCGTTTTGAAGTAAAATTTTGGAATTTGGCTCAGAATCACGAGTGCAACTAAACACCTTCGGCTTTAAAACCACTAAAATTCCACGGTGTAGTGTCCTTCACCTAGTGTGAGCAAAGGTGCCACTGGACGCTGTATAAGTCATCTCATTACGTAGACACAAATGCCGAAGTTTTTTTATTTAATCACTTAGTATGCTATGCCGTCTCCTATCGGATGATGGCGATCAATTTAGCTCTCGCCCTTTGAAGCTGCCAAACATAACAAGGAGCCAAACATTTCAAACCACTGGTGTAAGTTTACAACCCATGATATTTTGCGTGTTCCTCTCCAAGCCATTCAAGAATCCTTGGACTTATCTCCGGTCAATATTTAAAACTTAAATAAGTATCGTTATTGTTATTTTCGAAAATTCTGTTTAGAAGCACAACGTTACGATAAACAGTATCATCCCATAATCCCACTTTCAGTAGCGGCATCTCGCATTACGCAGTAAAATAAAACAAGATGGCTCTAGCTAGCCGACGGTGGGATAAAACCATTTATCGTGTCGTTGTGCTCCGCTAGCAGAAGAGACACAACCGGTTTTTATTCAAACCACCCTTTTCAGACTTGCTAGATTTCCGGATTGCCTTTAACTGTTTTATGCAGCGACGAACAAAATAATCAGAAAGAACCTAATAATAGCATGACCTGAATAAATAACTTATGATAAGGCTCTGTCGTCGTTGGCGAGTCGGTGAGCTCTACCATCGATCAACGATTAACAAGATTGTCTATACAAGGTGTTACAAAAGATGCTAACTCTTTTTACATGGTCATGGTACCTGATGATAGGGATCACAACCAAAATATTTTTGTTCCGTTGATTTTTAAATAATTAAAATGTAAGCGCTGTGACGGGATAAATGTATTTTTAATATTCTGTTTACATAGACTTTCACTATGTTTTAACAGCCTGAAGCTATTAAAATACAGCTAAGCAAACAACCATATTTTTTAATTGAAGCTAAATCCAAAAACAAAAAAGTTTTGAAAATTTTACTATTTTGAGGTTATAAAAAAAAAGTTGTTTTTCAACTTTTTTTTTGCAGATTTGTCATTATGTTGACCAGCAGGTTACACCCTGTAAAAAGAGTTAGTATCTTTTATAACACGTTGTATTGTATCTACCTAATATTTTAAAAACTCCAAAACAAAAATCGTTGTTCCAAGTCCAAACGCAAAAATATATTTGTGTTAAAATCATCTGTTTCGCTTGGCAAGGAATGGAAAAGCATAATATGAAGAGCTGACCCCTATTACTGGAGACTTGGAGAGGCACGCCAAGACGGAGAAGAAAAACATCAAAAGTACATATAATCCTTTTTTTAAGTTCGGTTAAAAAAAAACAATGAGCGTCACAATTTGTATTTCGAACTCTAGTTCTGTTTTTAAAACGACGCTGAACGTTTCAGTCAACGCTCATCAATCAGCGGCCACCAGTTTCTAGGCCATTGCACCTAGCTACAATGTTTTATCAGTTTATCACGCACAAAATAAAACACAATAGAAGTTCAAGTATCACATTCCATGAATGCCTTTTATTACCTTTTATTCTGAAAGTAGCTTTGTAAGGCCCGCACGTTTTTTATTAAACTAAATACTGTATTTTTAGGGTTCCATAACCGAAGGATGCAAATCGAACGATGAATGTTCGTTCGACGATAACTTGAGTAAATTTGGTCGGATCGTTATGAAATTTGGTAGGCGGGTAAATGAAATTAAAAGAATTTTTAAGTTCTAACATGAGCCAAATCGGTCGAGGGTTTGCCGAGATATGGGGTTGTTAAGTTTATATGGGGTCACGAGTTCACAGTTCGGGGCGAACCACTAGTTTAGTGTATACAGGACTCGATTTTGTGCATTTTTCTTGGCGCGCGGGCTATTCACTATGCACCGCGCCTTAACGAGATCTTCTGTCCCATCCTATTCTATGACTCTTCTAACTAGCACTAATTAGTAGCCATTAGTCGCCATTCAATCAGCTGATGTTATGACGATAATAATGGATGGAGATACGAAGAAAATCGTCCCTCTAAATGGTTTGTTTATGTTCAGATACTCTTTTGATCGTGATTTGCTTATCGGCGTCTGATTAATGGGTTTAGTAAGATAGTTGCGTTTGTGTGGGAAAAGGTCTATGTCCTTATGTATGACTAACGAAGACAGCCAAGACTTTCCAGCTAATTAAAAACATTGATTTTTGTGTTACAAAGAGTTCGGCTGTGCAATTTTAAACTCTAGCAAGAGCCATTTGACAAATTTTACAGGAGAGCCAAAAAACGGATTGGCTTTGTTTCGATGGCCTGGCAAAACTAAGCAAGCGGCAGAACCTTAGCTTGTCAAACAATACGATTTCATTTCAGGTGTAATGCACGTATGAAAACTAGGTTAATTATTGTTGTTCGGTTGTTTAGAATAATGAAAAAAATACTATTTTATTGTCTTAAAACAAAAATTGGTGAACATAAATTTTGGTAGAACATTTTAAAAATCTGTGAAAATAGTGCATTTTCCGCCTTGCTACTTTTGGTGACCCTTAAACTCGATTGAGTAATATTTTGATATTTTTGTATGGAAAATGCGGTTTAAATCGTTATAATCTAGATTTACGAGACTGTGCAAGTGACTTTAAGAAGAAGTTTTTATTATAAAATCTTCAATGCCTTGATTCTATAAAGAGAATTAATACCTTTTTGTTAACTTCCACAATGACGCGGCAGCCTTAGACAGACTTGTCTAGCGCGATGACTCATTATTAGCCTTTAGACAAGGAAGGTTGCAGGTAATGCAGGTGTATTTGCCTAGCCTGTGTTATGTCTATCTCTGAGGGCTGATGGAGTGACATTGATACTTGTTGCCTTGAGCTAATGATAAAGCTATTATGGCGTCGAAAACGTCAGAACCGATAGCTTTGCATGGAAAACTAGACATTCCCTGCGATTCCGTCCCTGTGGACATCACACTCATAGACTTAATCACACCATATTACTAGTAATTCGCCCCGAACTGTGAACTAGCAATTCCATATCTCAGCAACCCCTCGGCCGATTTGGCTCATGTTCGAACTTAAGGCCCAAACCGAGGCATAAAAATTCAAAATTATTTAATTTAGTGTTAGGTTGTTTAACAAAATTTGTTTAATATTAGAATAATAAGCTTGTAATAAGAGCATAAAATCTGCCAACAAACTACTTAGTAGTTTGGCGGAATTACTGTATTATGTTAAGTTTTTTGGCCTAAATAAACATTTACTTACTTACTTACTTAATTCACCAATGGCTACAGGATTGGAGAATAAAAGCTAGTGCAAATAAATCAAACCACATAACTTTCTAACTGCGCCCAGGAAACTGCCCAGAAATCAGACTCGGAGATAAAGTTTTACCACACACAGAAGAGGTCAAATACCTTGGATTTCACCTTGACCGGAGACTGACCTGGAGAAAACATATCCAAAGCAAGCGGGATGAGACAATGTTTAAGTTCCGTGACATGTATTGGCTAATAGGAAGAAACTCTATGCTATCACTGGAGAATAAAGTACTTATCTACAAATCCATACTTAAACCAATCTGGACTTACGGTATCGAGCTGTGGGGGACAGCCAGCAATTCAAACGTCGAAATCCTTCAAAGAGCACAGAACGCCGTCCTAAAGGACTTCACCAAGGCCCCTTGGTTCACCAGAATACCAGAGATCCACGAATACCTCGAAATGCCTACAGTAAAGGAAGAACTAAAAGAACGCTCAACAAGATACAAAAAACGACTTGATCAACATCCTAATCCACTGGCAAAAGAACTTCTAAATCCCACCACCTCCAGACTTAAACGGAGAATGATTTTTGAAACAACCCTATGATACAAGGGTTCATGAAAAGGCTCCTCTACACGTCTACAGAGGCATCTGCAGACGTCATCTCCGGATGCGTCCGCCGACGTGTAGAGGGGGTGATTTGCGTATCTGTGGTAGGTATTTAACGTCTGGAGACGCGTCCGCCTCGAATCCGATGGTTGTCGGTTTTTTGGCACACATCAAAGGGTTTCGGCGCGAACCTCCGGCGTCTGTCCACACGTCTGCCGACGCATCAGTTTGATCGTAGATGCGAATGAGAGTGCACGCGTGCTTCTTGTGGTTTAATTCCCCCCGAAATGACTAATAATATGAGCGTCGAGGAAACTTTTAGGTTTATTGAGCTCTATCAAGCTGAAAACTTTCTTTGGAATTCAAAAAATAAATATTACAAAAATAAAAATGTTGTAAGGAGGTATAATAATTCAGCTAAGTAGCTATTTCAATTATGTTTTTCTATTGAGACTACTGCAAAACTAATTGGATATCTAACCTACCTAAAATACCTACCACTACATGACATTATGATGATGTTTACCTATACCTAAATATACTCCGTGCAATTTTTGTGGTTTTAAAGCCGAAGGTATTTTGTTGCACTGGTGATTTTGAGCCAAATTACAAATTTTCATCCCAAAACGCGCGAAAAAAAAATTCACTTCTCCATACAAATTGTGTCGATTGGCGATAGCCGTTTGTATTGGGAAGTGTTTTTTTTTCGCTCGTTTTGAAGTAAAATTTTGGAATTTGGCTCAGAATCACGAGTGCAACTAAATACCTTCGGCTTTAAAACCACTAAAATTCCACGGTGTATAGTACCTACTAAATAAATAAATAGGTGCGGCAGCTACTGTCTCAAGGGGCGAACGCGTGTTTCGTCTGTCGGGAATGAACATAGACTGATCGACATACAGACGTGTGGACAGCTCGTGGAAATTCATCTGCAGATGCATCTGCCAGCGTCCGCAGATGCATCTGCTGACGTGTAGAGGAGGCTAAAGGGTAGCAGCGTCAATGGATGCTGAACCTGAAATGTGACTTTAACCTACATCTCATCTGATAAAAGTCGACGACTGATGGCAGATAAAAACTGAACAAAAAAAAAAAAAAAACTTACTTACACATAGCGCCGACAATGGGAAAAAAATCATATCTTCTTTTTGGATGCGTTTTTTTGCTAAAAAAAACTCTACATTAGAGTATAAACGAGAGGCTTAACTATTTTTAGGATTAGATTCCAGATCCTAGAAAATCTTTTATCGCCTTTTGTGGCCACTTTTGGTTTCACGTTTCTATCTTCGTTGGTTTCAGCTGTGTGTTGACTGTCAGTAAGTTGGTGTTTTGTTGTTTTACCAATTCCAATTCGGGGATGTTTGTTTACGTTTGTAATTCTTGCTTTATCCTCGGATTGCATTATTGTTCATTCTAAGTCTTGTTTATTTATTTTTGTAATACGCTTATTGCCGGATAAGCTCGGCAAGCCATGTGTACTTATAAATAACGTAGTTTGTGGGTAAAGTGTTACCTATTTCGACGTGAGACCTTTCCTACTAAGCCTAAGATTAGCAATTTATTCTCCCAGAGACTACGAACGACGGACGGAAGAGCAAAACTCACGTAGCGAACTTAATTCGGCCTCACGAATCCGCGGCATTCTAAAATGAACCCTAAATCATTCTGACAAGGGTTTCCGAGCTTAGGTTGGAGTCTTCATTCCATTCAACCCACAGCGAAAAGAAAGTTTTACGTCTATCCACATTCCACAGGAATACTGAGTGTTAAAATACCGACGACAGTGCTAAAAGCCATTTGTTTATTCTCTGGATATTTATGACCGCTTTTTTCCAAAGAACCATCGATATAAACAGAAGAAATAGCGATAGAGCTAAAATAGAGCCTTTAAGTCAATAGTTAGTTAGGTAATCACGAGAAAGTAATCAAACCTATCATAATTCTGTAATATCTTAGTGGAAGGAAATGTTTTCCTTCGTATTAGATCAGATACCGTTGGTAGATAACTTTCCCACAACAAATCCTTTGTGAAACAAGTATTTTATACGACCGAAGAACTTAATAGAAAACAAATAAAACACGGTGGCAAACATCAATTCAATAAGCGATTGCTAGATCGATCTTCGGTAAGCTATAAAACAAAAAAAGCATTCAAGATCCAATAGGTATCAGATACCAGCACATAGAACTGTTTCTAAAATGTCTACGATATTATTTCATGATGAATAGTCAATAGGATCTAAACCTAAATGATGGTAGGTATTTCGAAAGAAGAAGACATAGGAAATCGGGTTCTAAAAACATTTTTACTGGTTTTATCTGGTGACCCATTAAGGGCATCGGCAAAATACTGGTATGCGATGATTTGTAGTTTTTTCACGACACGACATAATCTCCCAGGCACGGCATGATATCTTCAAATTATCGTCGCGTTTGTCCATGAGGTGCAAGTTGTGCTTTGTTTGACCCTATAAATTCAGCGCTATAAACTCCAGCTAGCAGAAATTAACGCTGCAAAATGTAGAGAGATGATTCCACGTTCATTATTTTGTTGAGAGAATCGACGATTAGCGACAGAATAGCTGATTGATATTTCCTTTCGCTTGTGATGTACATTTTCCGGATGACGAAAGTTGGCGCAAAACGAGTAGGTTTATGTTTGTGCGGAGGATGATTAGTTGACAGATTTATTGTCAAGATTTTGTACAGAATTTAAATAGAGGCTGTTTGAATTTTCGTGTCTTGGTAATGGCCTATCCTATGCTATTTTATGAGATTTCTTTTGATGTTACAGTAAATGTGGTACCTATTTTAGATACATGCATCAAGTACCTACTTTGGCAAATAAGAGGATAGGTAAATATCTCATCTTTAAATCGAGAATAATAAGGTACACATTTCGGAGATTCGGGCGCTATGCTACACTATTTTCTACCAGTTGAAGAGCAATTACTTCCAACCTCTATTTCCAGCCAGCTCCGCAAATACCTTCCAAGCAAGCTAAAGTAGTACCCAAAAATAACCTAAAAAAAAGCTACGGCCGTTGGCCGCTGCTGTCGCCACAGTCATGCCACAGATACACAACATCCAGAAGTTACGATTTACAGGGATGGCCACTACCTCTACAGTAATTGAACCACTTATTGGCAAACTCCGCGAAAAGCCGACCAACAGGCCGCCACGTCATTTACAAAATCTACACTACACCTCATTTCGACACAAGATTGACGAGTCGTGAGATCAGCCCCCGTTGCGCATCGAAGTCGCGCGCGCTTATCTTAATTTGTCACTGGTTTTAACGCTTACTATTGCGCAATTTCCGATTTTTCTTATTACTCCTACATCAAGAGCAATTTTGTCACTGAATTGAAAATATGATATTTATAATGGCAAGCATTTGGGTCGCGCATAAGCTCATGCTCGCATTTGCGACTCAAAGGCCCGGTTTCTGAATTGAGAATTTTACTAAGCAAATACTTAACTATCGTTCTGTCACAGTTCAGTGTAATTTAGAAATAAGTATGATGGCGTAAAATAAATATTTTGTATTTTGTATTTTGTATTTGTCACGCTCTTTTGTGAGAAATCTGCAGAGACAGGACGATACTCACCCATTTGCTTAACAAAATTCTCAACTCAGACACCGGGCCAAAGTCGCTTGCACTGCGCCACGAAAAAAGACACGTAGCACGCGACATAGACGTGCTACTGGGGCAGGCAGATCAAGGCGGAGATGACGGGATGATCTCGCAACCTTTTTCCCGTATAGCAGGAGGCGGTTCGGTATACTCCGTGCAATTTTAGTGGTTTTAAAGCCGAAGGTATTTTGTTGCACTGGTGATTCTGAGCCAAAACACAAAAGTTCATTGCAAAACGCGCGAAAAAAAAATTCACTTCTCCATACAAATGGTGTCGATTGGCGATAGCCGTTTGTATTGGGAAGTGTTTTTTTTTTTCGCTCGTTTTGAAGTAAAATTTTGGAATTTGGCTCAGAATCACGAGTGCAACTAAATACCTTCGGCTTTAAAACCACTAAAATTCCACGGTGTAGATATAAGACCGGCGAACGAAATGGGAGGCCTTTGCCCAGCAAAGCAGTGGGGTAGGTGGGTATGACAGATTTTTTATTTATTTATTTTTATTTTGTTTTTATTAAGGAACGCCAACAAAAAATACAATAAAATTATATAAATGGTACAAATATACGGCAGAATGAGTGCCGGAGCTGTCTTTTTCTGACAAAAAGAAGTCGTAGTGTGCCAAAGCCGACTTTCTGTACGTTACATCGAATGGCCGAGCTATTTATAATTTGGGGACACTATTCCACGGGCAATGTCTAGGTCAAGTCGGCAAAACGAGGATGTCGTTTCTGTTATTGCCTGCTACATATTCATTGGAACATTGGGGTGGGGTGGTGTTATGGACCTTCTTTTCTCGGAGCTGGAATTGCTTTTGAAGTGATGTGGCTGGTTCGGATAATTTTACACAATTTTTGTTATGATTTCAGAATTGGCGTGAAATGTCGTCTCAAGCGTTTCTATTCGATGCTGCTGGTTATATGCGAGTTTTCTTAGCGTCACTAGGACAACCGTAGTCTCGGACTTTGTCTACGCTTGCTGTAGAGACAATGTATGAAAATTTAGACATAAATTTACAAAAAAGGCGAGTCTACAGCTGCCCATCTTAGCCGCCGGGCCTACATGAAAACACAAAAAAAAAACTTATGTTTTGCATCTACGCAATGAGATGATTTATACAGCGTCCAATAGCACCTCTACTTAGACTAGATGGGTGGAGGGACTGCAGTGCCTGGGACAGTCTGAGCCCTAGGAACGGTCACCGGATGCATACAATAAAATATTGTAAGATCCGAAAGGACGTAGACGTCTTTTTCCGAACGTCCCTGGCCAAGACGAGATGTAGCCTGTACAATTGTACATGTCCCACTAGCTGGGCAAAGGCCTTCTCTCAGAGAGAGAGTTCGAGCTTAAACACCACGCGTGCTCAATGCGGGTTGGCGATTTTTGGGTTGAGGGTATAATGCCTCATACGCTCAGGTTTCCTCACGATGTTTTCCTTCACCGTCAGCGAGTGGTATTGCTACTACAAATTCACGCCAAGACCAAGACAAAATGTAAATATTTTAATTTAGGCTAAGAAGGCAGCCGAGGATAGAGAGGAGTGGAAGAAAAAAGGGGAGGCCTTTGCCCAGCAGTGGGACACTATGAGGCTACATAAAAAAAAGGGCTAAGAAACGAAAAACAATAAAAAATCTTTCATCTTTATCTATCTTAGTGCCTGGGACATTGTTGTAGATGGAGTAGGCTTGCCCAGAATTTATTATACCATCCACAACAAAACACTATACATAAAGAAAATACTAAGACCTATCAGCCACTTGGCAGAGGTGACCTGAAAATAATGGTGTTTATTTCTGCAGTTTGTGTTACAAAAAACTCGGTGGATTGCCGACAACCTGCCAACATACAACGGAGACCTAGAGTTTTTTCAGCTGTGAAGCGTTTCTACCAATGCAGCTATAATCCGCAGCACTAGAATCTTGGATGTCACCCAAAACTGTTATTGCTAGTTGGGTAATTTGCTACCTGGCACGGGACTTTGTTTTGCATTACCCGGCAAAACCAACGATCACCCGGGGCCAATTCGCTCTACTCTACATAATGCACTTTATAATCCGTGCGGGATCAGAATGGGATAATACTTTTTGGAACTGAGAAGTTCGCGGTCCTGTAGCGTCAGCATTTCGGCAAACTCTAGTTGTCTATGGCCAACTCGCGTCGAAACTTGCTTGTGTTTTCTGTGCGCGTGGGTGTCTGCTCGAGTTTTATCACGTTTTATTCAATTAATGCAATAACCTTGAATCCTTTTAGATTACAACCATTTAACATTTTTGTGTATTTTCAATTTCATCACCCTATGATAGAACGTAGAACTAACATTTTTTTTACTGACGCTACTCGAGAACTGTCTCTTTCGATTCAGTTCCAAAAGGTATTATCCCATTCTGATTCCGCACGGATTATACCATCCCGTGAAAGCTTAAATTTAATCATCCGTCCCTCATTATGATACTGTCCCAAATTCACTATCACAAGTGTTTTGTTGGTTGCATTATTGAATTAATGGCTAGGGAGGGTAGCTCTGGCCAAGTTGTTCCCTTTTCTTTCGTCTCAGAGAGAACGGATCTCTTCCACGCCTGGGACGGTCTTCCGGGTCGTCACGAACCTCCTACACAAAGAAATGGAAAGCCCTTGAGTCGGGCCTAGACTCCACGGATGAGTGACGGGAAAGAAGAAGAATTATTGAGTTAATGCAAATGCGATTTTCCTTTCGTGGTTTATCATTTAATCAAAAGCTTTTCTAGCTCGAAGTTTTGCACCGCAGTCCTTATGCTGTGCATTTTATGCGATGTCGTGTTGCTGTTATGTGTATTTAGTGAAACCGTTTAATTTAGTCTTTAGAGGACGTTGTTTATAAGCATTATTTGTATAGCTTTAATGTTGACGTTCCAACTCCAACAGCTGTTCTGTGACAATCTCATTAAAGTTTCAATAATAGCACTGTTGGGTAGGGTGTACCCTTCGATCAAGGATAAAACTAGATACAACATAGAACTCTGAAATGTGTCTGGAAAAATAGATGTCCAAACTGCCTTTGGGAGCTTATTTGCTCGTAGACTATGCAATTAAAGTAAAACTGTACACTAATGCAATAAGGTTGACATTCGAATATTAGACGTATGGTCGAAATGATGTTTCGTATTGTTCTATTGCTGATATCATTTGTTTCTGTGGGGACAAGTTTTTATTGTGATTTTATACGTAATGCGGATTCTATGGGATTTAGTTCGGTGGGTGTACCTAATATCATTATTGTGTACAGACAATATTTGATGTTGTCTCTACACAATAATGATATTAGGTTTTAAATTGTATTCAAATCTAAGTGCAAAATCAAAACGGTTAAGGTTGTCTCTAATAAAATAATAAGGTATGTTTAGTTGCAAAACAACTGGATTCTGGTAAAAAACATGCGTGACATCACAGTAAAGATACGTTCTTTCTTCTTAGCGTGCCTATCCACTAACGGAGGTTGGCGGTCAGCTTTCGATACTCTTGTCTTACCAAGAAAAACAGTTCTTCAATCTGGCTATATCCGGTCTCGGATATTTCTGAGCCACGACTTCTTTCTTCTACCAACACTTTCTTTCGATGACTCTTCAAACTGGAGTTTAACAAGGTAAGCCGCTAGGTCCTACCTTATTCCTTTGACCTCAATAAGGAAGACAAGAAGATAAAACCCATAAAAGGTGTCCCACACGTCAAGATGACCCTAAAGTTTAAATAGTATGCACATCAGGCGTACTGTTGTAGGCGAAAGTGAAATTTGTATGCATGATTAAGCGATGCTTAGTTATACAATCGTATTGAATGGATGAATGGACTGAATCGGTATCAGTATGATAATTTAAGCGAGAATCGAGATCTCGCGTAATTGGTACAGTCAAATCGAAAATTATATCAGATGCGATAGTAGAGAAGTAATCTTGAAATCGGTATCATGTAAAGATGTAATATTAGAGGGTATGAAGTTTCTAAAACTATGAACAGCTAGGGACTTGTTCTCTAAAGTGTAGAACCTAGAGTCATCAATTTGTTAAACGAACCAAAGTCTAAACCAGGGTAGTTTAAATCGAACAGCAGAATATTTAAAAATATATAAATTATACAAGTGGCATATTTTACTATGAATAACTTATACAAACCTGAATTATATCATACTTTTCGAAAGCGCATAACTCGAAGAAGTACTTTTATAATACCTTTTATAGTGTTCTTGCGTTAATCTTCGATGACCCGGTTAGTAAAGTTTCATGTCGTTTATTCTGAGAATGTTATCCTTACCTGGAAAAGAAGAAACACAAAAACGTTAATCTCTTATCAGAAGTGGCACAATGTTATCGTTTCAATAGAGGAAAAGATTCCTTATCAAACAGTGCAAGGCGTGAAAATGCAATCGATATAGTGTTGTTTTAGCTTGTTTTCGTTGAAAACTGGAAATTACTACGATTGCGATCATGTTTATGACATGAGGACAGGCATTTCGCTTTCGTTTAAAATATTTACATTTCTAGGCTAATCTTAGACGCGGAATTTTGTTGACAACAGAACATATTTGAGGACGTATCAATTAGGTACAACTTTTAGAAAAAAATATCTTGATTCTTGGTTTGTAAATATCTCCAGGTTCATACTGAGCATAAAACTCAACGCTTTGACCTACTGCTTACATAATACTGTGCAACAAAGCATGCATGTATGTGTTACCTACATGCATAATGCATCATCGCTATTGTCTACGTCTAAAAATTTTGGCAATGTATTGCATGCATGTCTGTTTGTAGGTGTACTACGTACGTGTTTGGCTTTTTAACTAATGCTATAACACTGCAGAATATATTGAGGATTTTTGTTTATATTCGAAGACATATTGTAGTAGGTACCCGTTACATCTGGCTCACCGTTCTAGCGTTTTAAGGAAGGCCAAAGATGGATGGAAAATTACTTTAATAAACGTAAGTACCTATTTCACTTAGGTGGTTTGTTGATCTACGTAGTTGCAGAGCAGGTTATCAACGATATCAAGTAAACCGTAACTCGCAAGCTCCCGAGGCACTGCGTGGGCAGCGGCCACGCCATCCATCACGCGTGTCAAATATGTTGGGGCATTAATCACTCGCTATAAATGACAACATAGGAGTTCCTACCTAGTGATACACCGGATACCGAACGGACGGACGGACGGACAGCGGAATCTTACTGATAGTCTTACCAGATATCCTGGCAGGGTCGCCATGAAGTGATATATGATTGATGGTGCGGGAGTGGTGCAGGAGCAGGGTGACCGCAGGGATACTTTAGTGAAACGCCGTTGTTGGTGGCACAAGAGAATGTGTGTATATTTGGGTTGTCATTATATTTTATAGTATTGAGTTAGAATTTAGATCAGTGGTTCTTAACCTATGGTCCGCGGACCACTGGTGGTCCGCGAGGGCCCCGTTAGTGGTCCGCGGGCGGGTCCTGCAGTCCAGTGAACATAGCGATGGTTGTCAATAAATTAATGATGATTTTGAAAGTCTTGTTTGAACGAGTTCCAATGAATAAAATAACTGAAATTTTCATGTTACTTCCTATTGAAAAAGATTTTTAACCTCCAAAGATCCGCGTGACTGCAGATCGGGTCAAGGAATTACCGAATGCACCAGATTTTGACAGGATAATACAATAAATTAGTAAAGTTCAATACACAAAAAATAATAAATTGTATTATCAAAACCCTTAAAAATCGAGTAATCAGTGCTGACTGATAGTATAATGTCGTTAGCCCATGTCAAACCACACGTAGACTATATTTAAGATAAAATCGGTGAATTTTCAAATGCGCTGCGCGCGTGTGTTCTATTCAAAACAAAGGAATTCTCCATTATGAAATGTTGACTTAATTAAGTTAATTTTCAGCCGCGCTGGGTGCGTTTGTTCAAATTATAGCAAAATAAATCTCCATCTTAAAATAGAAAGGGGAAAATCGGTGAATTTTCGGGCGCGCTGCGCTCGCATTTTTCACGTATCAACTACATGTACTAAGGAAAACTTGATTATTATTTTTAAGAGCTTAATCGTAAAATTTTCGGACGCGCTGCGCGCGTTATTGACAAATTAAATCTGGATGATATTGACAGAAGATTATCTGATTTTGCTATCCTGCGGCTTAAAAAGGGTAAAATAGGTGAATTTTCGGGCGCGCTGCGCGCGCATTGCTATCGTCTGCCAATTAAATCTCCATAATAATTTTAGTAAAATCGGCAAATTTTCACGTGTATATTCCATTGTTCCAAAACCGACTCATATTGATTTCCTCTATTCAACTAACATACTTATTATTAAAAATTAAAATTAAAATTACTAGTGAGTAAAACCGTGATTTAATAGAAAAAAATACTTATTATACTTTAGGTTAGGTGAAACGATTTCGTATGAAACACGATGTACCTTGGATCTGGAGGTCCGCACTAAGAAAAAAATAATCAAAGTGGTCCGTGGTCCAAAAAAGGTTAAGAACCACTGATTTAGATGGTAGGTCAGCGTTATGCGCTTATGTCGCAGTAATCCTAAAGCGTTACAGTGAAACCTTATAACTAATCATTTGCCTAAGCTACCATACTACAGAGTCCTTTACCCTTTTTGTACGGAACTCTAAAAAGCAGAAAGAAGCACCTCGGTATCGCAACTGAATTATTTATTAGATGGCAGATACGACGTGGTAAACAGTTATCGGAATAACGAAATTGTATTTCTATTCCCTATTTTCGGTTATCGAGTGCCGAATATTTTCGCCTTTGAATATCTTTGTGCGGATTCCTTCGCTCTTTTGTTGTCGTGATTTTTTGAGGGTAAGAGAAGGTTTTCATAGTTATTTTATCATCGCCTCCTCGGAATATAAAAATATGTTGCACGTTGGGATGGGTATATGTATAAAGTCCATTAGCTTAGAGGGCGCCATACATATAAAACGTGCGTGACCGTATCTGTGCAAATGGTCCCCCATCCAAAACTATAAGTGATAGAAAAAAAATACCGTGCTCGATTTCAGAGTAATTTTTTTTTTTAGTTTGCACGGATGTTACTGTCCCAGTGCTGGGCAAAGGCCTCCACTCCTGTCTTCCACGCATCTCTATCATGTGCCACCTCTGGCCATCCGGGCAAGAACTTGTTCAGGTCATCCTGCCATCGTCGCCTAGGCCTGCCGTGCCTTCGTTGTCCGTCATACAAGTAATTATGTCATTTTTGAAATCAATAAAACCAATCTTTACGTACCTACTTTCCATAATTTCCATTTAACTACGGTCTTTCCATCCTGTATATCCATCGCATCCACACAAAGACATTAGATTTTACTTCACATTAGATTTAAGAACAAATTACTCTCCTCCTTTTAGCGGGTAAAAAAATTATTTAATATGCAGCAGATATTATGTTTCTCCAATGCATTAGTGTTAACAGGATCGCATTTACTAAGTTTAAACTCAATCTTGGCTTAGTAATCGAGTTGTTGCTTAGAGGCACAGAAAAGCGGTGAGCAGAAGTTCCGAACCTAAATACAAATATTGTTTTCAAACTTGAGTGATTGCAGTTTGAGTTTTTTTTTTATTAATAAAATTCAGGTGTTATCATTTTCAAAACATTTGCATCTTTATTAGATAGTATACAGTGTCCAGGTAGTGGCACTCAAGTCAACCACTCAACCACTCGCCCACTCGGAAGCTGAATCATCATCAGCCCACCTCTGCCCACTGTTGGGTATAAGCCTTTTCCCCTCGCGCCACCTCTCACGGTCCCTCGCCATCCGCATCTATGGACCCTCCGCCGACACAACGATGTCATCCGGCCAAAGAGCTGCTGGTCTTCCAACCGACCGCCATCTTACTCTGGGCCTCCACGCATTGGACTCGGAAGCTCCATTGCCTGTGAAATGTTCAGATGGAGTAGAATTTGCATTTCCCACATCCGACCATCGACCTGCTGGTCTTCCAACCGACCGCCATCTTACTCTGGGCCTCCACGCATTGGACTCGGAAGCTCCATTGCCTGTGAAATGTTCAGATGGAGTAGACTTTGCTTTTCAGATTTACAGCTAAGTCTACAGGAATAACCACAGATTATATGCCGCAACAAATTGGTTCATTCAGCCTGTCATGACTAGCCCATTAATTAGTCCCATTACTTAGTAGTAAATTATTTTCATTAAAAAACAATCGAACGTAAAACGTTTAACAATTCCATTAAAATTAGAAGTCAACCTTCGCGGTCGTCCAATCTTCTCAAGGATCGAATATGGCGAGATTCCCTTTGACTTGGAAAATACGGCGGGATTGGATTAGTCCGGGGATTCACCAGGGAACCGACAGGATATGGAATAGATTTAGTTTAACACTGTTAGGCCAAAGTCGATTGGGGAGGTCGCTATCGTGTTTCACTGCGGCCTTTCATCTTTCATTTGTAATCTAAAAGCAATAATCAGACTTGGTAATCTAAAAAATCTAATAATCAGTTTTCAGATGAAATTATATGACGCTGATGTAAGAAACTTTGAAAATAAAACCGGTCAAGTCGCCTAGTTACGATTTGGAGTGAAATTTTGGAATTTGGCTTTAAAAACACTAAAATGTCAGCGTGTAGAGTCAAATTGAAATACTAAGGAGATAAGTTAAGCATATTTAAGCAATATGAGCCAGAGCACGTCTTAATAATGCCTCTACCTAACATTCTCGCAGACTTCAGCACGCAGTAATAAATATAACCACACAATTTACGTACATTATTATGAAGTTTATAATACCCTCATTGTGAATTCGAGGTGCGATCCGCACGCGTGTATCGTGAACTTTTAAGTAACAGAAGCTCGATACGAAATAAAAGGTCTTTCGACGGATCAGCCAGCATGGCATGCATTAGATAGATAGATAGAATATTCTTTATTGTACACAAAAACGAATTATTTACAGAGAATACATTATTATTATGGATGGACCATATTGGGCTAGCCCGCGATATATGATTATAGCTCGATAAACCCAAGACTTTCTGGCTCTATGTAGACCAAAAGAGTAGGAGAGGGAGACCCACCCATAATCACCCAAATATCGATAGGATCAACAATCTGGCAGAATTAAACAAAACCTATCGATACGCGACAACAGCAAAGAGAATCTTCTGCGCAACTCTTCGTACCGTCGACGCTTTGAGCACGTGCGGATTAGACTGATGGATGCTGACACAGGGAATCCTTCAGCCTAGAAATACTTAGAATAATAACACACAGAAAACTGTTAAGGTAAGTAACCCCTTGGCTCGCGTCAGAGAAAGGTCAGAATGACTCTACTTTGCTACTACGTAATGAGATGATTTATCATCCAGTCCAGTGGCACCTTCACTCACACTAGATAGGTAAAGAGACCACTCGGCGCTGCAATGCCTGGGACATTGTTTAGATCAAGTAGGCTTGCCCAGCACCTATAACATCCTAACAGCATATATAGGCCTAGCCCACAGGAAAGACAAGTATTGACTAAGCGCACTCTACCAGCTTAAAAACGACAGACGGATGGCAGGCACGTGGGACAAGTCCTATCAGTGCCCACACACGACCGAAGATTGTGACTGTTTGCTCAACAAATGCGCCGTAAGCGGCCAAATCATCGGCGTAAACATGCGGGCATAAATATTGAATCACGGCTGGACAGATTGCTTAACTTCGGTGTATGAGGAGAATGGACCTTACTGCTTTGTGCTACGGGCTATGAGGACTCTGCTATCTGGTCGACTGGATCTGAAGACAAACTTTGTGAAAATGTAACTACTCTAAAACAAATGTCTGACCAGACATTTTGATCACCAGATCACCATCACTCCAGAATTCAATTAGATTCTGTATTTTAAACATATTCTGAAAAAAAGACACTTTGTACCGAAAGGGGAGGAAAGGGGAGTTGTAGGGGAAAGGGGAGGATCAAAATTTGCTAAAAAACACCACGTGATTAATGGACTATTCTTTATCAGGGAAATAGGGCTCAAAGCAGGGATCTCCACTTTTTGCAGTCTTGCGCCGCAATTTCTAGCCCATTCCAGCAGATTCCAGTTGATGCAGCCTCTTTTTCAACTGATTTCTACTGGTCAGTCAGCTCTCATAATCTTGCACTTGACGGCAGTGAACATATCCATATGTTCACTGCTGTCAAGTCTAGTCATAAACTATCGGTCATACTCGCATACCTATAGAGACTGTACGCGCGAAATACCACCTTAGCTCGCGTAGTCGGGTAACAAAAAAAGGTTGGCACTCACAACAAGAAGCCTTTGAAAAGCCAAATTAATTCAGATCACGCGCCGTATTAAGACCTTGTACTCTATGTAAATATGAAGGCAAGTATTGTAGGTACTGAACTGAGTACTCCAGCACGTGATGCCCTTTATCGATTAGTGCTTTGTTCTCTCTTGTATTAATTTGAATCACTAATTACGCCGACATTGTTGCTGGCAGAACAAAAACGTGCGGAAGGTCAGCTGAATGACTACCAGCACTGTCTTCATAATCATCATCATCATCACTATCATTATCTTCATAACAGACTATTATCACGATCACTATTATTAAATAAAATAAAAATCATGTCAAGTGCCTCATAAGTTGATTATCCCAATTTAACACCCATGGAAACATAACACGCCTAAAAAGAAAAGGAGTCAGTCCGTCGTGGTATAAAGATCCAAGCTCAGTTCATTTCATAGCCATGCAAAATAATAGATGATTATCAATGGAAAATAACTTATCCTGATCCGATTTCAGATAAAGTAGGAAAAAATAACTATTATCCATAAATTGTCTCGGAAAGGAAATCGTCGAAAGCATTGGCGAGATATTACTTTATGTCGCACGATAGGTAATGATTGTGATTTCACCATGCACGGAAAAATAGCGTGGAAATCTTGACACCACTCGCTAACTGTGAACGAAAACATCGTGAGGAAACCTGTACCTTAGTTGGCTCCACACGTATTGACTTGTCATTCCTGTGGGCTAGGCCGACTAAGCTGTCAGGACGGTTATAGGTGCCAGGCAAGCCTTCTCGATCTAAAACCATGTCCCAGGCACTGCAGCGCCGAGTGGTCTCTTCACCCATCTAGTGTGAGTGAAGGTGCCACTGGACGCTGTATAAATCGTCTCATTACGTAGATGCAAAGGCCTTAGTTAATTTTATTTTTTCACCGCGGACTTTCTGTTCGCTTGTTTTCGCGCATTGTGTTACAATACTTACAATACAATACAAGACTTTGTAGTAAGGTGATTCCTTTTGTTCTTTTCTTTTACACGAATTTGATAAAACAACATGCAAGCGAACATGCATGATTCATGCGTGTTACACGAGAAACACGAATTATTAACATAATGCACGATGACGTAGGAATATATCGGTAAGGCCACCTTCATACGGTGTTAATGCAAAGGGGAGATAAGTAGCCGAAGTCCAGCTGAAAATAGAAAGAGATTTATTATAATGAACAAAAAAATACAGCCTGTTAGGCCAACAAAAACAACAATGGCTAGAAAGGCCAAAAAAATGCCTGACAGGACTTCCTGGCACTCTAAGGAAAGATGTTGTGGCACTTGCTACGTCATGAAAAATTTATAATTAACATTCTTGAAGGAAAGATAGAAGGAAAGAGAGGTATAGGAAGGCCTCGGAGAAGCTTTCGACCAAATTAAAGAGAAGGTGGATGTCGGGACGTACCAGGAGGAGCCTGTGACAGGAGTGTGTGCAGAGTGCCGCACCGATGGGGTCCAACTCTTAAATACTAGTGGTTCGCCCCGAACTACGAACTCGCGACCCCAGTTACAGATGTGTAACTTTGCTATCGCCATTCGCGCAGGCGAGCGCGCTTTGCATATAAACTGTACAACCCCATATCTCGGCAACCCCTCGACCGATTTGGCTCATTTTCGAACTTAAAAAATCTTTTAATTTCATTTACCCGCCTACCAAATTTCATGACGAACCGACAAAAATTACTCAAGTTATCGTCGAACGAACATTCATCATACAAATTCATACTACTGTATTGTTCCAGTAGACTCGGAGAACTTCGCTCGCTTCGCTCGCTCGTTCAATAATGATGATGATGGGAAAGCCACGCTGAATGGCGAGGCTAATGCCCGTTTTCACCAACGACCCCTAATTTTAAAAGGCCTTTTAACGAAAGTTATTTGCACCTCTGCAAGTCTATGGGGCATGGACGAAGGATCATACACATTCAACTCATAACGCTTGTGAGTGGAATTCGTATGGTCCTTCATCCATGACCCCTAGACTGGCAGAGGCGCAGATAATTTTCGTTAAAAGGTCTTTTAAAATTAGGGGTGGTTGGTGAAAACGGGCATAAGACTTTGGTCGCATTTGGCGCCAGCCCTCCAGTCCCCTCTCACCTGAAGCATAAACCAGCTCCTGTATTCGCCAAAAATCCACTGAGTGAATCCATCCACTACCAACAGCTCAGACGATTTTAGAGGTATTTTTGAAGATAACACAAAACCTACGCCAGTCACTCCTACTGATTATGAGATTGGATTAGTGAGTTTGAAGGGCTGATTTCTCGATTTTTTTCGATCTCTGTTAGACATTTTCATTTTTGAAGCAGGAGTTGAGTTGCACGCATTGAGGAGAGCAACGATCCCTTAATCTTTGGCAGGAATTTTCACTAACACTTTGTACAATAACATTGTAAACTTGGTTTAATTTAACTCGTGGGCGGAAACAGCAGACCGACTGGTGCCACGTGGCGCGTGGGCGGTTAACTTAAAATAAACAAGCTTTTGAAAATAGGTTCTATTTTCCATTTGTTAAAGTTTGTAATTATAAGGGCTTTCCGCGCTGATGAGTGGATTGCGGGAACTCGGAAATAATGGTTTAAAAATAGTAGTGTTGTAGAACGAACGGGGTAAAAATAAACCATGAAGAATGAAATTAAAATGACAAGGACGGGATTACTACTCATCTAATTTTTCATGTACATACAATGCTAGCTAGATATGTAAAGAATATTATGTCCTGATGTCTAAAATGATGCGCCCTCTTGGCATTTAAGAAGCATGTTAGATGATCTATTCAGCGTCAAGGTGTAACCTCCATTCACAATAGTCGGATGAATGAAGTGACTAATCGAACCTTACTTTGCGGATCGCAGTCGTTTATTATGTACAAACACAAAATCTCAGCACTTAAGTTCAGCACAGACGAGATGTCTAAAACGAACTACAACAGTGGCTATACAATTTTCATTGATTTTGGACACTATTCCGAAGCAACAGAGTTCAATATACTACCAAAATTTAACAAACTTAGGTCACCTAGAACATTTTCGATTCACAAACAGACCCTTTATCCCTTATCAATGAGTGGAAACAGCGCCATTCATGCCCTATCGGGATCGTGATGTTAACTAAGTGGCTTTATTCATATTGACAGGCTCGTATATCTACGCACTCAGCCAGACAAGCACGTCCGATCGAACGGTCAGATAAAAACCTAAACACAAAATTAGCTCGATATTTTTTGTTAAAATAAAACAAAATGCAATGAAGAGTACAATGACTCTACGACTCCACATAGGGCTTATACCTTGTGTGCCAGTTAACGCCCAAGCCGAGAAAATCACAACATTTAGGCAACATTATTCTAGGGATCCTTCAAGGAAAACATAGGACCATCGAAGACCAGTGTGCTTATTCTGTAAAAAAAAATGCACAGTTGCTTGTCCTGATCCGACCAAAATCTGGTTTAATTGCTGGAAAATTGCTCTTATAGAAATATCAAAATTTTTAAAATATTTTCCCGCATATTAACCGGTTTTGAGGACAACTGTGCTGATTTTTTTAAAGTACAGAATAAGCACATTAGCACACTGGCCGCCCAAAAAACATCATGGCTCCAAAATTTCGCAGAATGACTAACTGGACCCTTAACAGCTTGTTTCCTTACTTCCTGCCAAAATGGCTCGTTTCTGGCACAAGTGTATGTTGAGGACTAGCAACTGTCCGATTTTTTAAAAAGAATAAGCACACTGGCCACCCAAAATCATCTTGGCTCCAAAATTTAGCAGAATGACTGATTGGACTTGGATTGGACCCTTAGTAGCTTGTTTCTTTACTTCCTGCCAAAATGGCTCTTTTCTGGCACAAGTCTATCTTTTATGTCCTTGAAAATGTCGCATTAAAACTTCATACTGCAGCCAAACGTACACACGACATCACGTCAGAGTGTAAACTTTTGTTGTAAAGTCGCCCGTAACGTAAGAGAGTAGAGTACTAGCGTTTAACGACGTGCTGTCGCGTGTACAAAGTGAATACAGTGCGGTACAATATCGGCTTTAGTAGAGTAGTTTCAGACGAATTCAATAAGCAGTTTGTCGACTCGAAATATCGGCAACACTACACGACACAAATGGTACAGATTTGTTTTTATTATTGAGGGTTTAACTCAGAATGTGGAGATTAACTCAGAAACTCAGATATTGATGAAACGCGAACAAATGATGTCCCTAAAACCTTCACAGTGTGATGTAGAGCTAGAGTCGTGCAAAAGCTAACTTTGCAGTGGAGCATCCGAAAAAGTAATTTCCTTACGTTGCTTTTGTATGTTTTCACCATTTTTCAGTGGTACATGTTACGTCAGTTATTGTCTGTTACAATTTTGTTTTGTGGAATACATTGAAAATATGGTGAAAACATATGAAAGCAACGTACGGAAATTACTATTTCGGATGCTCCACTGCAAAGTTAGCTTTGCACGACTCTATTATCATACGAAGGTACACACGACAACACGTCAGAGTGTACACTTTTGTTGTAAAGTCGCCCGTAACGTAACCGAGTAGAGTGCTAGCGTGTAAGCCTCGACGTGCTGTCGTGTGTACTATCCCAACAGGCAAAATTGTAGGAGACCGGACCGGAGATCGGATACGAGGAAATTTACTTTAGATTAGATACAAAAAGCTAATTATAAAAACCTTCAACTTATGAAAGATGATTTAGCAGAAGATAAATGAATCTGAGAGAGAATTGCTTTTTAATTCCTCGAGGGACATTCTCGGGAAACACCCGAAGGCGGACGCTGTCAGAAGCGAAACGAATGGTCTACTTCTTGACAGTTGATACAACGTTATAAAAGTTTAACCCTCCTGGGAAAAAAAAAATGTCGTTGACAGGTTAATTAAGGCTCTAACAAGACAGCCGTAGACTCGGCCTTTGTCTAGGCTTGCTGTAGAGGTATTATAATGTAGACGAAATCGCCGTCTTTCGACTGGTCGCACATAGTCAGTGTTGCACCTGGAGTTTTAATTATGGAGGGGATTTAATATGGTGGGTGTTTTCATGGAAAGTCCCTTTGGGCACTCTCTAGCTAGCCTAAAATGAAGCCTTAGTTAGGATTAAATAACTACCATAAACGAGTAGTTCACAATGCAGTGGCGAATGTCACGAAGTGCAGAGGGCATGCGGCCAAACATAGACTAGAGCGCCTATAGGGTACAACACTGGCGTCCAAGAGACATCGTCGGTTGGGCAAATTGCCAAATAAGCGGTCGCAGCGCTTCTAATTGAAATTATAACTAAATGTTGGACGATTTTGGTAATTTGAACTTAGCAAAGACGACAAAAACGGCCGCTTCTAGCGGAAATACGATCTAGTCTCAAGTTATGAGCCGTAGTAGGAGTTAGGTTCTAGGTCTCAAAAACTGAGCTACCACAAGGATTAAGATTTCCATCCTTCACTTTTACCAATAACATAATAGATTTTTTTCTATGGCCGCCTGTGATGGTGGTACTATTTTCACATAGAGTAGCTAATATTTCTATTTATTAAACGGTTTAAATGTGCAGTGCTTATGAAAGTTTAAGTTTATGAATATAGTAGCCAAAGTCATCAGTCACTCAAAAGCCCTAAGTACCGAAACTTTTGCTAAATGTCCTAAAGCAGATTGCCCCAAACACAATCCGTACATAAGAGACAGCTTGCCGAGCTTGACAACACGCACGACTGAGCCAGTTTCACTGACCTTCGATACCACCTGAGATTCGACGACAGATGTTAGCGATCGTGCAAAAAATCTCGATTAAAACGCATCTGTTGACCCGTTGCAAGTTAGCAACCTTCAGATCGAGACCTTTTCCATTTTCCAATACTCCTTCTAGTGCATTTAATGAGCTATTAATGAATAAAATATCGCCCGCAAGTGTACAAATATATCTTTTTCTGTGGTCAAATGTATCTTCTGAAGATTTCAGCCTCACCCTAATTTTCACGAAGATTTCACGAAGTTACACCCTCAAATCATTACGAAGTGCACTATATAAAAACTTTTATTTACAGTGTTTAGTTTGTAAAATGTTTGTTAAATGACGTTTATTGAGTCCCGGGACCCTTGAGAAAAATTAGTCTTCGGCACGTGGCTTCGATCAAGGATAAAACTAGATACAACATACAACTCTGAAAAGTGTCTGGAAAAATAGATGCCCAAACTGCCTTTGGGACCTTATTTGCTCGTAGTCTATGCAATTAATGTAAAACTGTACACTAATGCAATAAGGTTGACATTCGAATATTAGACGTATGGTCGAAATGATGTTTCGTATTGTTCTATTGCTGATATCATTTGTTTCTGTGGGGACAAGTTTTTATTATGATTTTATACGTAATGCGGATTCTATGGGATTTAGTTCTGTGGCACGTGGCGTAATTTTCCAATTTACTATAAATTTTGGCGCACCTTTCCTGCTTCATCCACATTCATAAATTCGTGCGAGCACGCTTTGCGCTTTCGGGCACGGTTTTAGTTACTTTTTTAAGAACTGTAACACCACCTTACTTGAACTAGTGCAAAAAACAAACGCAAGCAATGCAAGTAGGAAGTTGTTTACCAGTTCGACGCGGGTCCGATGGACTGGATCGAACAGAATGTGTACACAAGTTGTGCAACCTGCCTTCTCTTACTTTCCTTGCATCAAAACTATTGTTAGGAAATTCGCTTTTGTTTAATTAATACTCGACTGCAGCGAGTCCAATAAGTGGGTTACTAGTTAACCCAGACCCACCCATCTACATACCTAAGGTTGTTCCGGATTCGGTTGTCCATTGTCAACGGATGAAAGTCAAAAGTCAAAGAAAACTATCAAATTAAGAAAGGCGGTGATCTGAGGTAACATTCGACTTGTTACGCAGCAGTCCAATAAAAATTGTCTGAGAGTTTATGTTTGCACTCCCCGCAAACCATGTATGTACCTAGATTGTAGAGTCTGAGTGATAAATAGAACCACAATTTCGTATTCCACTGTGGAATTTCCACAGCGCCGAGAAAAATCTAGCACTTCCAAGTATTCCTACTTTATCAGAAGGGCAGACGGAACTAAAAAGTTTTAGAACGTCTCGTCTTGCAATTTATTTAAGAAACCAGACGACATAAAATTTTGCAGCTTCTTTGTGTACATAATGGTCTCGATTTATAGTCAGAGTTTGATCAGATAAGCTGCTAGCTTTCTTCTTTGTCTCTGTCTCGGCTACTGCATCCACATTGTTTATATTTAATGCCACCGGAAAATAATAACATGGGCTACCGGTATCTAGAGCGTCTGATACTCTACGTACACGTAGTCTCTGGGAGTAGTAGTTTTAGAAGACGAAGTTGGAGGAATGTATTGTATTTGAAAATAAACACCAAAACACGCATTTCACTCTTTAATAGATTTTCTCCAATTCGATTTCGAGTTGAAAGCAAATATTTCTCTTGGCACATCGCCCTCCGCAATCACCATAAAGTATAATCGATCTCGTAATGCACGCACTGTTTACTCGTTTCAGAACATTGTTTGGTAATCGATCACTGGCTTTTTGGAGAGCATTTCTCCGACGCCTTTGATAAAATAACGTTAACGCTTTATTATTTCTTCGTGTTCGCGAAAAGTTGTCGAAAGCGCATTAAACATTAAAACCGCTTCGAAGTCAGACGATGTCACGAATTCTATAACTTGCCTCGAAACTCTTGGCTTATTCGTCTGATGCAGCATTCGCGTCCTTCCGCGATGTAATTTTGAATCGAAAACTTAAGCCATTAAAGCTGAAAAATGTGAAAAACACACTGCATCGGCCCCAACATAGCATTGCAGCTAACGTTCACTAAACATGCCAAGGGGACTCCAAGGTATTTTACAACCAGTAGTTTACGGTAACATTGAAAAGTTTTCAAGTTAATTGAACCGCAGAATGGTTTTCAATGACAAACAGCGCAGTAAGCAGTAGTAGCACATTTGTAGCGCAGTAGTTATAGATGAGCAAGTCCTGGAAAGAGTGAAGGAGCGTAGAAAGATAATTAGGACGATAGAAAACAGAACAGGAAAGATGTTGGGCCACTTGCTACGTCACGACTATAATTAACATACTAGAAGGAAAGATAGAAGGAAAGAGAGGTAGAGGAAGGCCTCGGAGAAGCTACTTCGACCAAACTTACTAGTGAGTGGTTCGCCCCGAACTATGAACTCACGCACGACCCCATATCTCAGCAACCCCTCGACCGATTTGGCTCATGTGTGAACTTAAAAAATATCTTTGCCTCATTTACCTGCCTACCAAATTTCATAACAATCCGACTACAATTACTCAAGTTATCGTCGAACGAACATTCATACATACATACATACATACAAACATACATACATACAAATGCAGGATTGTTCCAGTAGACTCGGAGAACTTCTCTCGCTTTATTCGCTTGTTCAATAATTATAGTACGAGTAAGTCTATGTTAAATTCAATGACAAAGGTGGCGCTTGATGGCTCAATGTCAAGACGAAGGATCTAAAAAGCGGTGACCTTCACGGGGAGGCCATTTCGTCCAATTAGGCAGAGAAAAAAAAGCTACAAGATAAATCGTAGAAGTCATTTAGTGTCGGCTGACACGCCACTAACAACACTTAGTTATGGGAGGTCACTTCGTGAGACGCCTACTCAAGATTTTGAAGATTTTTACAGCTTTATTACCGACTTTTTTTTAGATGCACCCTTTGGTCGTTAGTTTCTCTTTTACAGAGTTCTCTTTCGGTTTAGATAGATGGATAGAATACTCTTTATTGTACACCAAAGATGGCCGATCACCTGTTGGCTGATCCCAACATAATCGGAGAGACTAAATCAGCAAGACTCCGCTGACTCGGTCACGTAGAAAGAATGGGAGAGGATCGGGCAGCTAAAACAGCCTACGAAGGGCAATCTTCGTCGTCGACCAGTTGGACGTCCCAAGTATCGCTGGATTGACGAAGTCTCAAAGGACTTGCGCGAACTTCAGGAGGAAGATTGGAGAGAAGTGGCGCAGGACAGAGAGAGATGGCGTCTTTTGGTTGCGGAGGCCAAGATCCACTTCGGGTCGCTGAGCAAGCATAGTAAGTAAGTACACCAAAGACATAATATGACCAAAGAATATCCAAACCCTGGAAGAGAAAATTCTTGTGAGTATGACAAAGGGGGCACTCTTTTCGTCCGCTGGGGGAAGCTACATTCTTCGGCAAGTGGAACACAATCACTTACATTAGAGGACATCAAGTTAGCCTGTTGACAGTTGACACCCACTGCTGAGTAAAGGGCTTCTTCATGCTCACGCCAACTCTCACGATCCTGTGCCAGACGCAACCACTAAACTAAACTATAGTGTCAATAAACGCGGTGTGAAGTTCTCCCAGTCTACTGGAACAATCCGGCGTTTGTATGTATGTATGTATGTTTGTTTGTATGTATGTATGTTTGTATGTATGTATGTATGAATGTTCGTTCGACGATAACTTGAGTAAATGTAGTCGGATCGTTATGAAATTTGGTAGGCAGGTAAATGAGGAAAAGATATTTTTTAAGTTCACACATGAGCCAAATCGGTCGAGGGGTTGCTGAGATATGGGGTCGTGAGTTCATAGTTCGGGGCGAACCACTAGTAAATCTTTTTCAAATTGCAACTTGAAACGGAAAAAGATAGTCCCCTGGAACTAAGTCAAAGTCAGGAGTTGAGCCCCCGTGAATAACGAGGACAGCGGGCGAAGGGATTTGCGCTTCGTTCATTTGCAAATAGACTGCGCTGCAAGCAATAGCTGTCGACGAGCGAACCACTTTGTTGGAGAATGAAAACAGTGCTCTTTTTATGTCCGTTGACTGTGACTAGGGCGGCGTTTTGGTACGGACTTAGACCTTATCTGCTAAGACATACGATTCAATATTGCTCGTATAAAAGGTGGTGCAAGGCTGCATGCAGGCAGTGCGGACAGCTGAATCTAAACCCGGGATTAAAGATCAAGTGAGAGCAGTTCTATGTTCGGTAGTTCTTTGTTTTGGAAGAAATCTGGGCTGGATTTTAGCTTACATTTTTATTTGAAAAGTTTTCAAGCTCGCCGATTATGGGGTCGCGAGTTCAGTTTGGGGCGAACCACTACAGGGTGCAATCTAAGTCGATAGCGGAATATTGAGTAGGCTGTCTACTGATCAATGCGGACAAGTTGTACTAGGTGGCTAAAAAAAAAATGGAGCGAAAAAAATATCAACTGTACCCACATACCTACATTGAAATGAGTCGACTCAGTCAGTACTGCGCCAAATGTATGAAACAGCTGATATTTTTTTCGCCGCCTAGTACAAGTTGTTTGTTGACCGAGCGAGCGAAGCGAGCGAAGTTCTCCGAGTCTACTGGAACAATCCGGCGTTTGTATGTATGTATGGATGTATGTATGTATGTATGTATGAATGTTCGTTCGACGATAACTTGAGTAAATTTAGTCGGATCGTCATGTTTGGTAGGCAGGTAAATGAGGCCAAGAGAATTTTTAAGTTCGAACATGAGCCAAATCGGTCGTGGGGTTGCTGAGATATGGGGTTGTTAATTTTATATGGGGTCGCGAGTTCATAGTTCGGGGCGAACCACTAGTATTAATTGAGCGAGCGAAGCGAGCGAAGTTCTCCGAGTCTACTGGAACAATCCGGCGTTTGTATGTATGTATGTATGTAATATAACTACCTAGAAACCTAGAAATATAACTACCTACTCCATGTCAAAAACCTACTCGAATAATGAACCAATATTACAGGGGCCCGCGATACAGGCACAGCCTAGTGCGGAAACCACCAGAAACATTTATAAAACCGAATCTGCTTAACACTAATACTAACATTGTAACCTGTTTAAACTTCTTAGTTAATAAACACTTTTTTACTTTTACTTTACTTTATGTATGTATGTTTGTATGTATGTATGAATGTTCGTTCGACGATAACTTGAGTAAATTTAGTCGGATCGTCATGAAATTTGGTAGGCGGGTAAATGAGGGAAAGAGAATTTTTAAGTTCGAACATGAGCCAAATCGGTCGAGGGGTTGATGAGATATAGAGTCGCGAGTTCAAAGTTCGGGGCGAACCACAAGTCAGTAGACAGCCTACCTTAAGTTCCGCTATCGAATAAGAGTGCACCCTGTAGTTATTCCCATAAACGAATCATAACTAGTGGTTCACCCCGAACTGTGAACTCGCGACCCCATATAAACTTAACAACTCCATATCTCGGCAACCCCTCGACCGATTTGGCTCATGTTCGAACTTAAAAATTCTTTTAATTTCATTTACCCGCCTACCAAATTTCATAACGATCCGACCAAATTTACTCAAGTTATCGTCGAACGAACATTCATACATACATACATACATACATACAAACGCCGGATTGTTCCAGTAGACTCGGAGAACTTCGCTCGCTTCGCTCGCTCGTTCAATTATTCCATTCTGCATCATGTAGACCCGTGACGTCATCGAAAGTCGGACGCAACGCGGCATGAAGTGAGAAATGGCGTCCAGTGAGCTGTGAAAGCCATCATGTATTACCGATACCGATACACTTCAGCGGGGAAGAAAGCGAACGATTTTGCACCAAGTCGAGTGGATTCAGAGAGAACTCGGTGGCTCTGTCTGGAGAACTATTTATTGAGTTTGTCTCTTTGCCAGCTTCTTCAACAAATGGTAAAAGGGTGAATGTCATCAGAGAAATTATTACCTAATTTTGGTGGCGCTTTGCTAAGTTGATGTTCTTACTGTGTACAGTTATGTAGTGGAGTAATAAACACATAACTACACTGCATAAGAAGCAACGAACATAATTTTCTCTGAAAACCCACAAGTAAAAAGTGCCACCAAAATTAGACAATTTCTCAAAAAATAAAACAGTGCACTAAAATGAGCGGTCTACACGATCAAAATCAAAGTGCACTTCGAACGTTAAATCGCTCTACATCTAATCAAAACCCATCGAGATCAAAACCCTTATTGAGCTTTAACATAAATCGCGATATACAAACACACAGACACACACACACACACACACACACACACACACACACACACACACACACACACACACACACACACACACACACACACACACTCACACACACACAGCCCAGCACAGTAGGCACTGTAAAGTAACTGAGTAACCATTGCATCGCGCGCCATCAAGGTCTTACGACATCTGAAGCTTTTTTACGACGTAAATAAACTTGAAACTAGTCCCAGAATAGAAAAAGCCGCATCCCGGAGACCTTAATAATCGGCCGGTCAAGTGCACTCGGTCACGATATCACGGACAACGCTGGTACACAAAATAAAAAGACACAGGAGCTGCTCTTCGTACAGCGACACGATAGGTTACCCCATGGTAGCTCTTATCGTGCGCGGCGTAAGTGCGTCAATCGAACAAAAGGAATAATCCTAGCGTACCTGATGGGATATCCTTACAAGTTTCGCAATGTAGGCAGGGGCAGGGTTTCTAGTTCTTCTCCTACAACGCTCTAGAATTAGAATCAGATTTTTTTGCTGCAAGTACTAGAAAAACATTAAAAAGACAGACAGCATTAATACATGGTAATTGAAGTCCACAACTGGAGGACCTATCGAGGCACCATTGCGTTACAGACTCAGGCCCCAGCTCGAAAATACCGCAATCTCTCAAACAGCTCACACAAACCCCTGTCGCCGGCAGAGGCCAAAATCAAGGTTTGTGCATCTTCACAGAGCCCATAAATGCTAGCCATCAAGCCATCCTCAAGGATACGACGTAAGTCGCCAATCCAAGCCCACAAGGACTTTTGATGAAGGCTATCACAGTTTGATTGGTCAGTTCGACATTACTGCAAAGGAGTCTGGAATTCAGTGCATGAGACAGGCAACGGAACGGGTGGGTAAGGCTATCACAGTTTGATTTTTTCAGTTCGACAATACTGCAAAGGAGTCTGGAATTCAGTAAATGAGACAGGCAACGAAACGGTTGGGTAAGGCTATCACAGTTTGATTGGTCAGTTCGACATTACTGCAAAGGAGTCTGGAATTCAGTAAATGAGACAGGCAACGAAACGGGTGGGTAAGGCTATCACAGTTTGATTGGTCAGTTCGACATTACTGCAAAGGAGTCTGGAATTCAGTGCATGAGACAGGCAACGGGTGGCTCATGGGTTGCCGTGAAAGATGACAGGCGGCCGATGCTCTGCCTTGCCCAGCAGTGAACGTTGTTTCTGTGCTTTAGTGGTTAGGGCCAGTTTGAGGGGAAGCGGCGTCCTGGTAGAAGAAGAAAGTCGTGGCTCAGAAACATCAGGGAATGGACGGAGATAGCCAGCGTTGAACAACTGTTTCGCTTGGTTAGAAAAGAATATGAAGAGCTGACGGCCAACCTCCATTAGTGGAGAGGCACGCCAAGAAGAAGAAATGGTTAGATAGATAATTATGATGGCTAGCAGCATGGCATTCAATAAGCCTTCACTCGAGGGCGAGGTCTCCTCATGTTTGAGGTGACCATCTGCGTATTCCTGCAGCAGCGGTCGGTATTTTAATGATCTGAAACGCTAGGAATCTAGGCCAGCACACATTGTGTCGACGACTGCGACGTTGTGAGTCGTCCGGTATGCGGGGAACGTGTCGATGCTAATTGGTAATGGTATTTGTGGATTGTTGTGGATTGCAGTGCGATTGGACGCGAGGTTGAGGCCAGCCACTGGCTGGCCGGCCTTCTTGGTGCGTCGTCAGACCCTTGGATGCTGATCATTCCTTGATTAACTGTTTTTTAAGCTTGAAATATTCGCAGTGTTGTCTCAATTGGTAGAGCGCCTACACAGTATGCAAGAGGTTGTGGGTTCAAGTCCTGTACCGAGATTTATAAAAAAAAAATCTTTAAATCAAGAATATTCTTGGTACAGCTCTCAGTAATATTGCCTGTTAAAATAATGCCCTTAAGTTGTAGCTAGTGTTGGTTATGTAGATATTAGTGGAAATAAATGGATTGGCGATTTTGACCAACTTAAAAGCAAAGTTGTGAATTGAATCGCATGTGTGTTTCGAAAGCGTTGAGAATTAAAACCGGGTGCACACTGCACAAACGTCAAAATTGTTAACAATATCCTTCGATAAAGGATAGTTCGGTGACAATATCAAACGGTGAATTTCATACAAAGACTTTGGAAATAATGGAACATTGGAGGGAAATGGTTTGGAAACTACGCCACTAAACCTCTTTCCACATGGAGAGACCGTTTGTTACCTCAGAGCATTGTCTAGGTGGACGGATTTCGATGATTCTTTTTTTGTTTGTGGTCCCAAAAAAATTTATCGGAGATGGAGGACAGAACTCCTAAATGGACAGCAGCAGATCACTCGGAAATACTCGGAATCCGTCCAGTAGCTTAATAACAGTGTGCCTTTTCACCGGTGAAGTCGGTTTTTAGATTTTGGTTCATTTGCGATAATACCATCTGAACCGCTCTTGGAAGCGACTCTGAATGTTGCACAGTTTAAAATTGCATCGTATCGATGTCTCGAATGCACTTGACTCCGGCATTATTGAGGCCTCTGGAATACGGGAGTGGGTGGAAACGAGGTCTTTCCATTCTAAGTCGAATGCTCTAGTTTGCTACGAGACTTTGAAACTTAACTTGTAGTTGCAGTTCAGTATAATTCAAGAAAGTTGAGTCTAACTTAAACTAGTACGGCTTCAGTCGACGATATTGAATTGTTACTTATCGAGAATCGAGGTCAATCATCGTGGTAGTTTCCTAAAGGATACCTACACTGTTATTAAGCTACTGAACCGATTCCGAGTTATCTGCTGCTGTGCATTGAGAAGTTCCGTTCTCCATCTACGAAGTTCTTCATCAGATTTTCACCATTTTTTTATGGGACTACACGGAAAGTATACCCCACTTGAGCATATCAGTTGCGTCGTGGGTAGGAGTTGAGTCGTTGGTAACTCAGTTGAGCTGACGGGAAACAAAAGTGCCCACGGCACAACCAGTTGAGCATAGCAGTTGTGCGTAGGATCAGAGAGGCCCTTTTATCATCAAAATCAGTCTACCTAGAAAGGTGGTGGAGTAGGTAGAGGTGACACACACACACATAAAAACGGTTCGACTAAAGACTAGAGTACCTCTTCCTTTTTTAAAGTCTGTAAAAATTGTGATAATTAACATACACTGAATATTTTTAGAATTTATAATTTTTAGGGTGGCTAATCAGTGTCTATAAAAAGCTGATTGAAGCAGTTTTTAGCAGCTGATTTTGAATTTGACTAACTAGTTAGACTTCAACAAAAGAAATCTACTCGAACTTCAGAATAAAGTGTTCAACTTCAAAAGCCTCGTAATTCTTTGCAAATCACATTAATTCAGCATTCAAATCAGTCGAATCAAATTAAATGTAAATTTTATACACTTTCAATAAATCGCTTTGGCGTAGAAAAGGGACTTTTCGTAAGTAGGACGACGGTGCTGAGTTTTAAACGTTGGTAATAGCTCTTTTGGAATCGACTTCGACTTCTTTGACAAAGAAAAGACTTTAAAGATCATTCAACTGCGTAACAAAACTCAAATTATAAACTTTACCTATCCATCAAAGAACTTTGAAGTAAGAAACAAATTACTGAATGGGAACCTGTTTTAATGGTCGAAAACTTTATAATAATAAAAGAAAACGTGGTCTGATTTGAATACCCTTACTATTAACATTTCAGCCTTCATTTTTTACCCCAAAAATGTTATCCCATTATCGGCTATCGCCATCTTGCTTTATTTCATCGCGTGAAGCGAGATGCCGCTACCCGATGGTGGGATAGGTAGAACTTTTATCTTAAGGGTGGACGATAGCAACGTGGCGGGAAATTTAAAATTTTCTGTTTTTTACATTTTGTAGCTAAACTGAGCTATTTTTGTTCAGCGATTTTTCGTTCGCAGCAATAAAACAGCATTCTTTTCATTATTGTAAATAACAGAACAACAATAATTCAGCCGATTATGTGTTCTGGTCTACGAAGCAGTGGCACTGCCCAAAAAATTGTCGTAGACCAGAACACATAATCGGCTGAATTATTGTTGTTCTGTTGTTTACAATAATGAAAAGTAGACTATGTTATTGCCGCGAACGAAAAATAGCTGAACAAAAATAGCTCAGTTTAGCTACAAAAAGTAAAAAACTGAAAATTTTGAATTTTCCGCCACGCTGCTATCTTCCAGCCTTAAAGTTGTGCTCCCATACGACCATTGTCGACCCGCGCGAGACAAAGAGATCGATTTCCTAACCAAGCTATGAGTGTGACTATAGAAACAGAAACTTCGCAGCAAGTTTTTGCTTTCTGAATGAAGAGACGAATCGAACATCCATTGTGCTACAGTCAATACTGACAGGCATTCACAGCATCTGCAGACTATGTAGAGCTCCATCCAGTTTACAGGTTCATTGACTACTCACCAAGATACAATGGTTACAGGAGTAGGTACGGTACTTTAGGGTGGTATTCTAGAACGCTACTTAAACTCAGTTCAAACTAGAACGCTACTTAAATTCTGTTTAAACTCAGTTCAAACTAGAAAGCTCCTTGAACTCTGTTTAAACTCGTTTTAGGTAGGACGAAAGCAACGTGGCGGAAAATTCAAAATTTTCACAGTTTTTTACATTTTGTAGCTAAACTGAGCTATTTTTGTTCAGCGATTTTTCGTTCGCGGTAATAAAACAGTATTATTTTAATTATTGTAAACAACAGAACAACAATAATTCAGCCGATTATGTGTTCTGGTCTACGAAGCAGTGGCACTGCCCAAAAAACTTGTCGTAGACCAGAACACATAATCGGCTGAATGATTGTTGTTCTGTTGTTTACAATAATGAAATGAATACTATGTTATTGCCGCGAACGAAAAATCGCTGAACAAAAATAGCTCAGTTTAGCTACAAAATGTAAAAAACTGTGAAATTTTTGAATTTCCCGCCACGCTGCTATCTTCCAGCCTTAAGTAGCGTTCTAGAATACCACCCTAAGAGGTGAAAACTAATTCAGGCAGCCAGTGTAGGTCGGTGTAGCCAGTGATGAAATGGTTCAAACAAAACTTCACACAAACTAAAGGATATTTTCAGTAAACAAATTGAAGGATTTTTTATTAAACGGTTTTATTTAGCTCACCCCGTTTGTTTTATTTATTCTTGGGTCAAATTTAGTAATTCAAATTTCACCCTCTTCCTGTCAACCGATTAATCTGAAATTTTGTATACACTTTTGATTTTGGTGACAATACAATTATGTTTATTCATTATCATTATAAATTCAAGATGGCCGCCGCTACAAAATGGCGGATAATTTATGTTTTATTAATCCCATCAATATGGGTATCAAATGAAAGGGCTCAGCAAGCAGAATACAATATACTATAAAAAATTTAAATCCAAGATGGCGGCCGCTACAAAATGGCGGATAAATATGATAATCAAATGAAAGGGCTCAACAAGCAGAATACAATATACTATAAAAAAATTAAATACAAGATGGCGGCCGCTACAAAATGGCGGATAACGTAGGTTTTATCGATCCCATCAATATGGGTATCAAATGAAAGTGCTCAACCAGTATAATACAATGTACTATATGAATTAAACAGAATGCGAAATAAAAACTAAAAACTAGAAAATAAAAATAAGTAAAAAAACTTTTTAAGTTAAACGGTTTTATGTTAAACATACATTGCAATGTTTAAGATAAATGTACTAAAAACAAAAAAATAATAAAATAGATACAGTCGCGGGAATTATAAACATATGCATAGACTAGACTAAAATAAAACCGTGGGGCACGTCAACTGCCTAATTATAGTGTAACATTACAAAACAAACATTTTAATCAACGATTGTATACAATTGACGTGCCCCACGCTTTTATTTTAGTCTAGTCTATGCATATGTTTATAATTCCCGCGACTGTATCTATTTTATTATTTTTTTGTTTTTAGTACATTTATCTTAAACATTGCAATGTATGTTTAACATAAAACCGTTTAACTTAAAAAGTTTTTTTACTTATTTTTATTTCATTCACTGTCCTACAAAAACGAGTGGCGATCACTAACACAATCACTACATATAAACTAGTGGTTCGCCCCGAACTGTGAACTCGCGACCATATCTCGGCAACCCCTCTACCGATTTGGCTCATGTTCCAACTTAAAAAATATTTTGATTTAATTTACCCGCCTACCAAATTTCATGACGATACGACCTACTCAAGTTCTCGTCGAACGAACATTCATACTACAAACATAAAAACGCCGGATTTTTCCAGTAGACTCGGAGAACTTCTCTCGCTTCGCTCGCTCATTCAATTAATGACAGGGGGCCACTTCCTTGGTAATTTTTTAAGAGGAAAATTCCACTTTTATGAGAGTGGTTGGTTGAAATGTTACAATTTAAAACCCGTCGAGTACAGGTGGAGAAAAATTATTTGGATCTCTCGTATACGGCCCCATAAAAATCAACGTAAAAAGCAAAAGCGAGCAATAGCTCCTGCCTATAAATATACCTGAGCTGCAAATCCAAAGCCCACAAATACGATTTGTGTGAAAAGCTAAGCTTCAAATGTTCGCTTTTAGATCCACATAAAGGTGTTTCCAGGGAATCTGTTGGAATCTTTCAAACTATACTGAAGCTCGGAAAAGCCGAATGGATGCAGCTGAAAGAGGCCATCTGCAAATCTGCGGAAGGTATTACCTCACTCGAAGTTTTTCTAGGCAAAGGGGTTTCAGCTTTCAGCAGCCATCCAGCATCGGCTTAGATCCGTTTTAAACTAGGAAGAGATTTTTCAGTCTAGGACCAGTATACAACGTGTTACAAAACATCCTAACTCTTTTTACAGGGTGTAACCTAGTGGTCAACAGGATGTCAAATCTGTAAAAAAAAGTTGAAAAAAAAACAATCTTTATTTTATAACCTCAAAATTGGAAAAAAATCATACCTTTTTTGTTTTTGGTATTAGCTTAAAATTTTAAAATATATTTGTGTGTGTAGGTGCATTTACATAGCTTTGAGTTGTTAAACCATTGTGAAAAACAATGAAAACAATATTTAAAAAATACTTTTCTCCCGCCACAGCGTTCACATTTTATTAAATAAAAAATCAACGGAACGTCATAAAGAAAAAAACATAAATAGGTTGTGATCCCTATCACCGGGTGCCATTACCCTGTAAAAAGAGTTAGGTACTTTTGTAACACCTTGTATTCTATCAGATCCCTTGAAAAACCTGCGCTCTGTAAGTGTACAGATATAAACGAGTGGATTTATATTATCTAGGCTTCATGCTTATTATATCCTGCCACACATTACACGCCGAACCAAATCTTTATCAGCACCATTGAATCAATTCTCACGTTTAAAAGCAGACTTAGACCTGACCTCTACACTCCTACGCATCTATAAGAGCCCACTTACCGAAATACTCTCCACACTTACGATAAGAGAACCAGGCCACAAGAGGCCATCTCTGTTCACAGACAGACACCAGTGTACCACGTTTGGTTATCTATCAATTATATCATGTGTGAGATGTGATGGATGTTATGTTATGTTGTTGTATGGTCAAGTATGGTCTTGATATTAGGTTTACGCTCTGGCACTTGAGATAATGATGTTCAATAAAAAATACCGACCAAGTGCAAGCCGGACTCGCGCACTGAGGGTTCCATATGCCATTCCGGGGGGAATGGTAAATTTTTGCCTATTTTCTTAAATAACTTCAAAATTATTCATTTTAATATAGATTTGATATCTTCACACAAGTCACCATGTTTTCAATTAATTTATTTACGTTGGACTCCCCGTTTAGGTTGCCGACTTACATATATGTACAATAAAGTGTTCTCTATCTATCTATCTATCTATGTATACCCAACTCGATCGGTCCAGTAGTTAAATAAGATGCGTTCAATAGGTAACATAACAGCTAGGTAACACTCAAAACGCCAGTAGCTACTTTACAAAATAATATCACCTTTGCAAAGTGCATCCTTCAGGTGTATTCAATCCCACGTCACTTCTGTCCGATCCCCACCAATTTCTATTCATTCCCCTCCCGACCACTGATCAACAAGTACGTGAGTGACACACCCGTAGGGCTGATCTAAATGAGCAGCAATAGAAATCGAATGAATGAACATGAATAGAATATTTCTCCCGTCAGACATAGAGGCGGTTAAAATCGAACATTCTTTTGTAACAAAACCTTGAGCATTTGTCGTTTTAAGGCTCCCTAATCCTAACCCAAAGGGCAATAAAATCGAATTAAAAGAAGGCAAAATCATTTTTTGAAATGGTTATTGTTCTGCGAGGCAAGAGAACAGATGAACACACAAAAATAAGTTGTTGAAATCATAGCAATCCTTTTTGTTTCGAGCAGTCGCCACCATCCGTATCCATGGACCCCACGTCCATGTATACGGATGGATATGACCGATAGACCGTGAGAGGTGGGGAAAATGCCTTTACCCAGCAGTGGGCAATTGGGTAGAGGTAGAATGATGAGGCAAACATCAATACGTACCTTTTGTCGATCATTCAGGTAGACACGAAAAGCTCGTGGCAATATGATTTTTTAAACAATTATTTGAGCTTTAAAATTCACTTGGATGCTCATTACAAGTGAGTGCTCATGTTTATCAGCACCTTTAAATCCCGTAGCAGGTAGGTAACAAGATACCAATGATGATGAATTGAGTCAGTCAATGAGTAAAACGGTACAATGATTCAATGGAGCCCCCTTTGTGACTCATACACGCATCTCCGGTATAACCCGTGTCATTAAAGAAAACATTTAGGATGAACTTCAAAACACAGGCCCTCTCGCTCTAATTAGTACAGTCAAAGCGAGACAACCCTAGGTATTTAACTCCGTCCTAAATGTTTTCTTTAATGACACGGGTTATAGTAGAATTGGTGTTTGTTCGACGGCACAGGCAGACGCAAGTAAAAAGAACGTTGCGCGAGAAGATACAGAAAGTGCAAATAAGGTCTCTTTAATGGTTCTTATGTTCCTGATGCTGTGAACTCTTGAACCACTCGTTCTTGGCACTCAGTGAATATGTACACACGACAGCACGTTAGAGTGTAGTACGTACGTACACATTAGTTGTAAAGTCACCCATAACGTAACCGAGTAGAGTGCAAGCGTGTAAGCCTCGACGTGCTGTCGGGTGTACATACTACATACTGATTGTCTTTCATTGGAGGCAAAAGTCAACTGTGTCAATTATTCTTTCTACGTAGGTGCTCACACATATCCGAAATTCGTACAAAATAATTCTCCCAGGCGAAGTTGATGATACTAATGATAGGTAAAGTGGCAAAAGTAAAAAAGTAGATTTTTTAGCTGACCGTTTTTTTAAAGCGAGATAACAAACCACAACGGTCATTATTGGGCAATACAACAATAATGACCCATGTGATCAAGAAAGCCACTTATCATTGTGGCTCAGTATACCCTGCTAGTAGTAGTAATGTACTTTAATTACGCTCGAGTTTGTTTGAGGATGATGTTGATGATTCATTGCCGAGCAATGCTTTGGGAAAACGAGTTCTATTAAAGGTGTCGGTCAATACACACAAGCGCCATCAATGACAATGCAAATAATGGTGGTAGGTACGGATCCCTCGGTGCGCGAGTCCCACTCGCACTTAGACAGTTTTTTTTTTCTTTTAAATACGAGCCGTTAAATGGGAATCCCTAGGCTTAACAATTTTTAGGACCTAAGATCTAGATCCCAGATCCTAAAACCTATGCATAAAATTTGCACCAGTGGTCGTTTTTTTCTTGTGCAGGATTCTTCTTAGCGTATCGATGGCAAAACCGATACTTAAATCTAAACTGTTTTAGCCCAGAATTTGGCAACCTGAATTGCGTCGTCACTAGCCGTCATGAGGTCCGTGCAGGATTTATTCGTAGGTTCTACTCGTAGGATCTGGGATCTAGGCCATAGTCTTAAAAATTGTTAAGCGTAGTGATTCTCATTTCACTCAAGTAGGTATCTTAAGGATGCTAAATCTGAAGAATATGACCAGTTGTTAACCTGTAGCGTTCCAGCCTTATCCTCATCGTCAATTAACCCTGACTTTGCACCGCCAAGAGCATTGGTCATACAGACCAGCCAAGTCGATCGTTAACATTTCAAATGACGTATGGTGTGTGGGGAAATAGACGGGCACAGATGGTCCATTTGGAGTTTTCGAAACACGATTGATACCTCAGAACTTTTTTCTACGTGAACCGATTTTGATGATTATTTTTTTGTTTGAAAGTGCTCCCATAAAAAATGGTGAAGATCTGATGAAGAACTTCGGAGATGGAGAACAAAATAACTTTTCACCAGTAAAGTCGTCTTTTTTTATTTTGTTAATTTTGTATTTTTTTTTTCAGTACCGGAGCTGAACAGTGTTAAATAATCAAATATCGAATGTGTACCGAGTGAACCTTCCAAGTGTTCCAAGTTACAGCGCTATGCGAGTGGGCATCGTCGGATGCGCAAGCGCATGCTTCGGCATTTAGTCATCGCCCAGGCATTGCCATACCACTGATTCACAGTTAGGCCGTTAATTTATAGATTTTATTAGTTACGGGGTTAATTTGGGCCTATACCAACCTGACTGCTTAGTCGGCCTAGACCACAGGAAGGACGCGGGTTTAGATAGATCTAAAACAATGTCCCAGGAACTGCAGCGCCCTTCGCCCATCTAGAGTGAAAGTGCCACTGGACGCTGTAAAAATTCTCTCATTACTTAGAATATGCAAAGGCCTTAGTAAGTTACCACTGATTCACCGTTAGGCCTTCAATTTATTGATTTTATTAGTTTAGGTGCCAATTTGGGCCAATTTTATCTGGTCGGTTGGTTTTATTGACACTTACGCTGATTGGTTAGTTTTGCACGTTTAGGTGATGGTCAAGCAAGGCGAATAAATCCTGCACAAGAAAAAAACATTCACTTTTGACTTGTGCAAATTGTATGCATAGATTTTAGGACCTTAGATCCTAACAATAGTTAAGCCTACTTAAGCTTAGGGCCGAGGGATTCTAATTTCACGGCTCGTTTTTAGCAAAAAACGCATCCAAAAAGAAGATATCATTCTTTTTAAGTTGAGGGTTTGAGGTCGTTGAGGGTACTAGACCACACCAAGAACGCGAACAGTCGACGACAGTCACGGCACACTAGCGCCGTGGTCTTGGTGTGTTCTACAGGGTGCTCTCTAAGTCGATAGCGGAACTTTAACTAGGTTGTCTACTGATCAATACAAACAACTTGTACTAAGTAGCTAAAAAAATGGAGCGAAAAAAATATCAGCTGTTCCATACAAAAGTTCGACTCAGTACTGTGCCAAATGTATGAAACAGCTGAAATTTTTTTCGCCACTATTAATTTGCCACCTAGTACAAGTTGTTTGTATTGACCAGTAGACAACCTACTTAAAGTTCCGCTATCGAATTAGAGTGCACCCTGTAGTAACCTCAATTTTTTCTTTAAAGGATCTTCAGTCAAAACCTATAGTTCTTTACGGGACAAGTCTTTGCTTCATAATCTCTACCTTTTTGTCGAGCTTTATCTGTCATATCAGCAGGCGAAGCATAAGGCTGGTTTAGGCAGTACATAAGGGTAACCTCAGTTCTCTCCTTATAGACTTTTGATCCCTACACGAAAGAGGATCGAATGGCATTATAAAAAACAAGTTTTTTTTCCATAGAAAATGTATGGGAAAATAAAAATGTTAATTTCTGACATTTCTAGTACTCAAACCTTAGTTGGCTCTTTAAAGTCTTTTGATCTCTACATAAAAGAGGATTGATTGGCATAAAAAAAAATTGGTATTTTAGCATTTTTTTCGCTGACCGTACATTTTTCAAAATCTGTGAATGCAGTTCATAATGTCTCAAAAAGTTATAGAAGGTGTCCTAAGAAAGTTTTCCTGTAACTATAACGGTTAGGGTACTTGCCCTTACTGCCCCGTCTCAAAAATCCACCCTGTATGCCCTTCACTCTTTTGTTTAAAGTAGAGTGGGTTAGATAGAGTTATAACTCTATCTAGGTTAGAGTCTAACCCAACCCTATGCTAACCCAGCAGTAGTGGGAAGTAGGAGAGTTGTCGAATTGTCGGGTCGATGCACTCAAATGTCTATTTTAACAAGCTTGCGGTTATTTTAAAGATTACCAAATATAGGAGACTAGCTGACCCGGTGTCACCCGTATCACCTGAAATAGTTTGACTCTCCGAGTCAAAAATGGCGATTCCAATACAAAATGACCAATTTTTATTTCTTTCGTTTTTCAGCTAATCCTTTAACTTTTGCAATATTTCTTTGCTTTTAAACCTACCCTGAACTATGGTGAACTAAACAAAACAGTAAATATGCAAATCGGTCAAGCCGTTTCTTAGTTTTAGCGAGACTAATGCACGGCGATTCATTTTTATATATATAGAAGAGAAGATAGATAGTATCTATCTAGTACCCCCACCTACATCGAATCTGATAAAAAAGATGTCTATTTTAACAAGCTTGAGGTTATTTTAAAGATGACCAAATATAGCAGATAGTAAACCTCCAGTACCTCCACCTATATCGAATGTGACAAAAAAGAAGTGTCGCCATTATTAGGACGCACTTTTCATTGTTACATTTTCACAAACATTTTTCGAGTTCATGTAGTTGTAGAGCCAATGGGGACAATTTGTATTTTCCTTTATATGAGGTCATTACAATGTTGTGGTCTCCACTATCCTTCCTTATCTAGACGGCCTACTAAATAATGCATCTGCACAAAGGGCTCTGTTTACAGTGGAATTTAATATAAACCATTACACGTTTATCAATACAACAAACAAGCAGCATATCAATTTGTACCACAACTGCGTAATTTCTTCGCGCACGGTAATCTAAGCTCTATAGGGAGAAGGTTAAGGCTGATAAATGGATGTGGGTGGCCTCAGCTGTAGGATACAGATCGTATGTCCCGCTCTGTTAAGCCGCATAATGAGATCGACTTGCCAAGGGCAAACAACTAGGGCCCTATTCTCGGATACCCCTCAAGACAGCGTGATTTCAATGTACTCGTAATTAAAGGTAATTCATTCGAGTTACCGCCTGTCTTTACGAGGAAAAGAACTTTAAAGCCTCCCTTACTATTTATTATACTAACGCTTGCGGCGAAGGCGAGTCGGGCGCCACGGCGGCGTCCGCACGTCGTCGCGGTTATTATAAGAACAACTTTAAAGGTAATTTGTCCATTAAAATTTTTTTGGAAAAAAATAACTTAATTACTCAAACTATCATCCCCGAGTCGGTTGTCTGTCACTGACCAAAACAACACCCTGAATAATACATCTAGAGATGCGATGGCATACTTACCACAGCACGATTTGGTAATAAACTACATCCACGAGATTCGGAAGCACCATCGAGAATAGGGCTGCGGAGTGGTATCGTGTTTCCGTGGAAATTCCGACGGATTCTGCGGATTTTCGCCCGATTAGTTAGACACCGACAGGCATTGTTTTGTGTTTAGGGCAACCTCCAACTAGGAATTCACAGGAGAATTTGCCAGCAGCCCTGAGTAAACAAAAACAAACCGTTTGGCTAACTTTGCTTATTCTAAGCGCCTAGCTCCTGCTTGTAAAAGTTTGTAGTGCTTCACCCACTACACTAGATGGGTGAAGCAACCACTCCGATCAGACTAAGCTCCAGTAAATCCACGCAATCAGTGACTACTGTGACTAGTCAAAATGACCCCGCGAGGTCGCCGAAACAACGTCCGCAGTAGGTAAACAACCTCTGTAACTGTTACAATGAACGACCCTGCTGTTTACTGACTAGTAGGCGGCCGCGGGTGCGCTCGTGGTCTTGTGTAAAACACACCTATTACCTAGTACAACTTCCTAGGCCTTCAGGAAGTACCCTAAGAATTTTGATGATCATCAGTGAGACAGTGACGAAATCAGGATTTTTTTAGATATCAATAAAATCTAAAGTATAAGAAACTTAAGGGTAGACGATAGCAACGTGGCGGGAAATTCAAAATTTTTACAGTTTTTTACATTTTGTAGCTAAACTGAGCTATTTTTGTTCAGCGATTTTTCGTTCGCGGAAACAGCAAAGTATGCTTTTCATTATTGTAAACAACAGAACAACAATAATTCAGCCGATTATGTGTTCTGGTCTACGACAAGTTTTTTGGGTAGTGCCACTGCTTCGTAGACCAGAACACATAATCGGCTGAATTATTGTTGTTCTGTTGTTTGCCACTCGCAGAGTACCGAAGCACAAGCTAAGGCGGCAAGACCTACCGCACATAGGTCCCGGCACTCGGTTTCGATCGTTTGTTGGACTTAGTGTGCCCTTTTCATGACCTAAGCTGTCGGTAAAAGGGCCACTATAATAAAAAAGGTAGTCTGGAGAGGGAAGTGTTCTGTTGTTTACAATAATGAAAAGCATACTTTGTTGTTTCCGCGAACGAAAAATCGCTGAACAAAAATAGCTCAGTTTAGCTACAAAATGTAAAAAACTGTGAAAATTTTGAATTTCCCGCCACGTTGCTATCATCCCACCTTAATATGTTTAATGAGTCTACCATTGACATCATATCCCGAGAATTTTGTTTATCTGGTATAATCCAAACCCAAGTTATGAGGGTTCAAAAAAACGACGGAGCGCTTCGAGAAAAGGTAGTAGTGCGCTTCGCTTGGCTCGTCTTGGCGTAGAGTAGAGTCAATGTTGTCTCTTAATTTCCCACTAAAATGTGCCCACAATTTCCTGGCCCTAATGCCCGATTTCACCAACTATACTTAATTTTTAAGAACTTCTGTATTGACTTTTTTAAGAAGTCCTTAGCGTAATTTTTGTTTCCAAAATTACAATAAGGACTTCTTAAAAAAGTTAAAGAAGTTCTTAAAAATTAAGTATTATATTAATGAAACCGGGTATAAGTCAAATAGACCTACCTCATCTGAGTTCATCTTAACGGTCGAGATGGTATAATTGCCATAATAGACGGACGGTATTGACCTTTTACGAAGCCATTAAATAAAATAATGACATTATTAACTGCGGCTTTGTTATTGTAACGAGTTATTAATAGATACAACTACTATCTACTTATATCCAAGAGCCAGTTAGAAACAGAACAAGAAGATATGGAAGGTCCACATAAAAACTTGGACATTTAAAGTTCAAAGTGGCACTTCCACTTTGCGGAACACACAAAGCCCTAGGCTTGAGCGTGACTACTGCGCATCAATGAATCCAACTACGAACGACAAAAGCGAGCCTACTTATTGAATCAATATTAGTCAAGCTATTGTATCGAGTCAACCGGTATCGATTGCATGCTATATCCGTACCGGCGGGGGAAAGCCAGACGGAAACCATTGAAATATGAGGGGAGGTCTGACTAAGAAAAAATTGGGGGGAATAGGCGCTGGGTAAGGCCTACATCATCTAAAACATGTCACACAGGCACCAGGGTGACCAGATTTTAGCTAACTCGATTCGCCTAATTTTGTCTTCCGAGTAGCCTAAATCGCCTAATTTTTTTTCTCGTCTATTTAGCCTAATTCGCCTTACTGTTTGAGCCTAGAAGCCCAAATTTAGCCCAAAATAAAGAAAAAACTAAAATAAAAGACAGCGTATAATCAAAAAATCATTTTTCATTCGTTTTTTATTTATTCGGCCTCCAACTAAAATAATAACTTCCTGCAAAAGTTCTCCGTCCCCCTCAGTGGAGAATCCTTCTTTCCACGTGCCTATTACGTTTCGTTGCAAGCATTTTAAAGAATAATCAAGGAATGGTTCAATAAATTTGCGATAATAGCCTAAATCGCCCAAATAAATGCGAAATAATCCTGAGATAGCCTAAATCGCCCGTTCCCATTTTTTAGGTAGCCTAAATGGCTACTGGTCGCCGACCGGATTTTATGGTCGCCGTTTGACCCCCTGAGGTAGCCTAAATAGCGACAATTCGCCTAATCTGGTCACCCTGACAGGCACTGCAGCGTTCGAATGAGGGCTACCGCGCATTGATTTGCCGCTACGGGCGCTAGTGTTGCGTAAGGTCAAAAATGTCACTGTTTGTAAGGGCTACGCGGGTTTATTTCTAATTGAAAGAGCGAGCGAAGTTCTCCGAGTCTACTGGAACAATCCGGCGTTTGTATGTATGTATGTATGTATGTTTGTATGTATGAATGTTCGTTCGACGATAACTTGAGTATTTTTTGTCGGATCGTCATGAAATTTGATAGGCAGGTAAATGAAATTAAAAGAATTTTTAAGTTCGAACATGAGCCAAATCTGTCGAGGAATTGCCGAGATATGGGGTTGTAAAGTTTATATGCAATGCGCGCGCGCGCCTGCGCAAATGGTGTTAGCAAAATTAGGTAAACTCGCGAGTTCATAGTTCGAGGCGAACCACTAGTAAGAATAATGTGTGAATATTTTGCAATGCCTGAGATTAATTACTGTTTTTGTCCCGCTAGCCGCTACTAACAATTTGCTTTTCACTTAGAGCTGGATAGACAGAGTTATAAACCAATAGATACGCTCTGTCTGACCCAGCCTTAGCGCTTGCAGTATATAGGTACCTACATTCAGCCAGTAAGAACGGAGCCTTAGACCGACACAGGCCCCCATTACTCAGGGGGGCGGAAATCGCTTGACCGACACTTTTCGCTCAAACACTTCCGGTCGTCGACCTGATCAGACACCCCGATTCTACACTACTTCTTGCTTCACACATCAAACTATCTCCCTCCCTCGTAAGTGGAGAGAAAGGGGGGAAGCATGGAAGTTCGATCGCGACGACGCGAATGGAAAGGAAAGTGAAATCTATCTATCAATTGGATTGGCTCGGGGCTGTTGCCATGCGGGATTGGCTACGTGAGGCGGGTACAGAGTTCTGGCGCAAAGTTGGTATTACATACAGCGGAAGTTTGTAGGAATGAAGACTTCGTCGGTTTAGTCGGTTTAGCGGCAGCTTGCTTCGCTTGTCGGGCAAAGGTCATTGGGTTTCAATCTTGCAGAGGGACTGTACACACGACAGCCCGTCGACGATGCTTACTTTTATATTTTAGTCCCGATTTCGAGCGAACAGGTTAACCACTTTATAATAATTACTAGCTGTGCCCGCGACTTCGTATGCGTTTTTACACATGTGACATTTAATTTAAATTCGACTGTGGAGGAAAACTCCACAGTCCTTGCTTCTCCACAGACAGAAGGTTTTTTTTAACCCCCGACCAACAAAGAGGGGTGTCATAAGTTTGATAGCTTTGTGTGTGTGTCTGTTTATGTGTTTATGAGGGTGTGCCTGCCTGTGTGTCTGTCTGTGTGTGTGTGTGTGCCCTAATCTAAACAATAAATTTATGATAAAATATGTTTTGTTTAGATTAGGTATCGCCCGTGTAAGATACCAGGAAGCTTAGCATAAGAATTGCCTGGGAAGTATGGGGGTTTATTATGTTTCTCCCTCGACGTAGAGTGGGATAGATAAAGTTATAAGCCCATAGATAAGGTCTTACCCATTCTCATGCTAAGCCAGCAAGCAAAGTATAAGGTTGGGTTAGAGCGTATCTACCGCAAATAACTCTGTCTATCCCGCTCTACGGCAAACAAAATATTTTTTTTTAATATCAAGTTGGGCTCAGTAGAGTAAATATTTTAAAAAAGGCACAAAAAAATTTTCAACCTCGCGTGGGTTCAAATCCAGAACATTTCGACCGCGACGCAACAGTACTACATTTCTAACATCGATAAACTTTGTCCGACCTCCACCGAAAACCACTCACAATTCCCTCCAGCAAGCATCATAAGGCTGGGTTAGAGCGTATCTATGGCTCTGTCCATCCCGCTCTACGTCAAACAAAAGAGTGAGATACCTATTATTTTAAACCCATAGATACGCTCTAACCCGGCCTTATGCTACGCTTGTAGAACTAACATTTTCCGCCAAAATAAAATAAAAACAAATGCCGATTTTTCATTTACAATATGCGCCCCAAATGCCAAAAGTCGTAGCGTGCTATTATACAGAGTGTTAAAATAAATAAATAAATAAATAAAAGACCGCCAACAAAGCGGGAGACCACGTATACGTACATATACGTATAGTCCTCATCATAACGAACATTTTTGCCCAAGGAACTCAACGGTTTCCGAGATAATAAAGTCGGACTTAAAAATTTTTTTTTTTTTCAGAAATATGTTCTGTATCACGTTCTTAACATACCTTCTCAAGAAGCCATATCAAAATTATGGATATTTCTTACACAAAATCAAGTTAAAATTGCAACCCGCAATGTAGGTTTTCGAGAGAATGTGGTTCAAAGTCGGACTTTTAATTTTTTTTTTGCAGAAATATGCTCAGTATCACGTTCTTAACATACCTTCTCAAGAAGCCATATCCAAATTATGAATATTTCTTACAAAAAACGAAGTTAAAATTGCAACCCGCAATGTATTCTAAACATCGGATAGCCTAAGTTACTCCCAGACACGTGAGTTACGACCATGTTAAGTTTGCTTGAAAACTATTCAGCGGTGTTCGCGTTTATCGTGTTCATACAGACAGACAGACATACAGACAGACAGACAGACAGACAGACAGACATAAACCGTTTTATTTGCATTTTTGGATTCAGAATAGTTTACTTAGTAACCCCTGCTAGTTTTTTTCTAAAAATATTCAATGTACAGAATTGACTTCGCTAGAGTTTTATTATAAGTATAGATTACAGGACCCTTCCCTCTATTATAAAGTACTAACAAGATTGAGTGAACTAGTCATACCAGTCGTCAGTATAATCCGTGCGGAATCAGAATGGGATAATACCTTTTGGAACTGAATCGAAAATGACAGTTCTCGAGTAGCGTCAGTAAAAAAAATGTTAGTTCTACGTTCTATCATAGGGTTATGAAATTGGAAATACACAAAATTGTTCAATAGTTGTAATCTAAAAGTATTCAATGTTATTGCATTAATTGAATAAAACTCGAGCAGACACCCTCGCGCACAGAAAACACAAGCAAATTTCGACGCGAGTTTGCCATAGACAACTAGAGTTTGCCGAAATGCTGACGCTACAGGACCGCGAGCTTCTCAGTTCCAAAAGGTATTATCCCATTCTGATCCCGCACGGATTATAGTTTAATCTGGCTTGGCTCCAGGTGGAATAATCTAAAACTAATTTTGATCGCAATGGGAATAATGGCAAAGATAGACCAACCCGCAAAACTATTCCAATATTGAAGGCGGAGTTTTACTCTTTCTGACATCAATGTTGAAATGAGGCAATACCTGAAACAAACAACAGGAACAAATTAGTTAAAACATCTGTTTAATTCAGTTTAAGCGTTTAAGCAGTTTAAGCGTTTAAAGTTGAATTACAATTAAGACAAAGCAGGGGAATAAAACTAGTCGTCTTCTTATTCGTGAGAGAGTGTCAAAATTATAAGGCATGCTTTACTACCGCTATGGCTCTGGGTGTCGCTTTCAGCAGGGGCCTTAGCCTGTAACGCAATGGTGCCAAAATGGGCTGTCAGTTGACGGCTTCAATTACGAATTACTAACGCTGTCTGTCCTTTTAATGTTTTTGTAGTACAGCAAAGAATATTTTGATTCTAATTCTAGAGGATTAGTGCTCAGGAGAAAAACGAGGAAACCCCGGGTTTGTCCTTCTGCCGGGACGCCATTGACCCGCCACTGCGTTACAGGCTAAGGCCCCTGGTCTTCGGTGGTGCACGTGATTGGAGAGTCTGGGCACTGAAGGTGTTGGGTGCTTTGGGTCTGAGTAGATGATGATGAAGCAGTATACTCCGTGCAATTTTAGTGGTTTTAAAGCCGAAGGTATTTTGTTGCACTGGTGATTCTGAGCCAAATTACAAAATTTCATTCCAAAACGCGGGAAAAAAAAAACACTTCTCCATACAAATGGTGTCGATTGGCGATAGCCGTTTGTATTGGGAAGTGTTTTTTTTTTCGCTCGTTTTGAAGTAAACTTTTGGAATTTGGCTCAGAATCACGAGTGCAACTAAATACCTTCGGCTTTAAAACCACTAAAATTCCACAGTGTATAGTCAGCCTTCTGTTTCCTCTTAGCTCTGACGAAGTTCGCAAAATTGATTAAATTCCACATTTCACCCGCCAAATACATAACTCCAATTACAAAGTAGACGGTTGGAACATCAAACAGCGCTTCTAGACATTAATTATTATGTACCCACGGAGTGTCTGTACCGTGTAAATTACTACTAGGTGGTGTCGTGTTATCGTGTGATGGGTGTTTATGTTTAGGTAGAGAAAGAGATGAGGACTCGCTTTTCGCCCGCGACTTCGTCCGCGGTGACTAAGATAAAAGGTTGCAGCTCTATTTTTCCTCCGTCAATTTCAACCCAATCGGTCAAGCCGTTTAGAAGTTGACATACCGACAGCAGCGCCACCTACCGGATCCAATTGTATTTTTAAATCATCCATATAAAATTTCAACCTAATCGGTTCCACCGTTTAGAAGTTATGAGAAAAAGATAAGTACGGAGGGATAATTTTTACTACCCGTTGTCCTATTACCCGTTTTCCCGTAGGAATGAAGCATTTTCCCGCTGTAAAAAGTAGCCTATGTTCATCAGGGATAATGTCGGCTTCTAATGGTAAAATATTTTTTCAAATAGGTCCAGTAGTTTCGGAGCCTATTGAATACAAACAAACAAACAATAAAATCTTTCCTCTTTATAATATTAGTGTAGATGTAGATGTACAGTCAGGGACAAGCTAAGATGGCCCTTTTGTTTGACTGTCGAACTTAGTACGCGTGAGATAAGAGCTTCCATGGGACACCTACCGTGTCGCTGACGGTACCTACTTTGAAGCGTTAACCCTAGATCACTAAACATATTTTAGAGAAATACAGTCACTATTTTTTAAGTCTCTGAGCTGAGACTAACAAAATGAAACGGCAATATTTTTCTTAATTATCAAATTTATTAGAAAGAAAGCCAATAATATTGAAGAATACTCATTATTACATTAAATTCCTTATAAGTATCATAAACTCAACAAAAGTAGGGTTACTGCCGGTTTCTGAATTGAGAAATTCGCTAAGCAAATGGGTAAGTATCGTCCTGTCTCTGCAGATTCTCACAAAAGAGCGTGACAGAAAGATAGTAAAGTATTAGCTTAGCAAAATTCTCAATTCCTTCGAGACATCGAGAATACGTTAGAATCTAGCAGTGCCAATCCAACTTATTCAAGGGTTTGTCATACTTGCCTAAATTCTTATGAAGCCTCTTTCTCTACCACAATTAATACGGATTACTTATTTCAAGATTTTAAATCATATATTCACTTTGGTGGCGGTAATGATAGCCAACCTCTGATAGGAGATGGCACCAAAAGAAGAAGATAGACAGACTCAGGGTCTAATTCACGGGAATCTCGCATTCGACACATCTCGAAGGAAAAATCTCATTGTGCGGCAAATGTCACATCTCCCTCACAAAGTCATTCTCTACATAAGGCACGACATTTCTGCGAGATGTTTGCCTTTTTCGCTCGACATGACTCGAGTGGTCGGGAGCAGTCGAGATCGAAATGACATGAACATTTTCCTTCGAGATGTATCGCATGCGAGATTCCGTCTCGATAGACAGTGCTGATAGCAACGGGTGACACTTTCACCCGCTGTATGTAACTAATGTACATCTTGGAAGTGAATGTCACACAACTTCACACAAGTCGCATGAAGGTGCAACGCAAGCTTCGTGGGCAAAACAGAAACATTTTTTAACCTTTTTAGTACCTTGCACGACGACGACGCCAAGCTGCTTAGCCCATAAGTGGCTATAAATGTAGAGATTCAATCAAAGGGTTTACGACTTTTGTAAAAATAAGATTTTAATTTTTATTGTGCGAATATTGATGTCTTCAGTTTTGATGAAACAAATATTACACAGGTGAAATAAATAAAAAACTTCTACAGAACAAAAAATTGCAAATGCTTGGGTTTCGGTTAAAGTCTTGGCATGAAAAGATATCGCTTGATGTCCTGTTTGGCCCAATATATAATCCGTTCGGGATCAGAATGGGATAATACCTTTTGGAACTGAGAAGCTCGCGGTCCTGTAGCGTCAGCATTTCGGCAAACTCTATTTGTCTATGGCAAACTCGCGTCGAAACTTGCTTGTGTTTTCTGTGCGCGTGGGTGTCTGCTCGAGTTTTATCACGTTTTATTCAATTAATGCAATAACATTGAATCCTTTTAGATTACAAACATTAAACATTTTTGTGTATTTCCAATTTCATAACCCTATGATAGAACGTATAAGTAATATATTTTTTACTGACGCTACTCGAGAACTGTCATTTTCGATTCAGTTCCAAAAGGTATTATCCCATTCTGATTCCGCACGGATTATACCAGTATGCCTAAAATGGGAAGTTATAGCCCACCAAATCCTCACAGCGACCTTGTCTAGCCACAAGAACAAGGCCAGCCCATTTGTACCTGCCACGAGCAGCCGGCTTTCGCCAAATGTCACCGCGCCGCCATGATGTTTCACTGTTATTGTTAACCGAATGGCCCCTAGGCTTCGATCAAGGATAAAACTAGATACAACATAGAACCCTGAAATGTGTCTGGAAAAATAGATGCCCAAATTGCCTTTGGGAGCTTATTTGCTCGTAGTCCATGCAATTAAAGCAAAACTGTACACTAATGCAATAAGGTTGACATTCGAATATTAGACGTATGGTCGAAATGATGTTTCGTATTGTTCTATTGCTGATATCTTTTGTTTCTGTGGGGACAAGTTTTTATTGTTATTTTAAACGTAATGCTGATTCTATGGGATTTAGTTCGGTGCCCCTAGGTCATTCGGTCGACCGCTAGAGAAGACAATAGGAAGCCAAAAGATTCGCGGCTCGTAGGAGGAGAGACCTAACTAACCTCATAACTTATTTTAAAAAAAAACTACATGTTTGAGGAGTTTTTGTCTCTTTAACAGCTGGGATGATATGTTAAAATCCGTCAAACGGTTCCGTTAGGATCTAGAGCGTGCCAAAGAATAAGGCATACATACATACAACCGAACACATCACCATTGCTCGGCAATCAGGTAAAATAAGTTTTTTAACAATCATTATAAAGTTTTTTCAAAACGAAGAAAGGTATTTTTACAGCACTCCATTGAGCTGAGCCTCTAGTACTACCTATGCTATAATGTAGCAGACATTTGCCGTCATTAGGTGTGAATCGGTGTGATATTTCACTTCGGCAAGTACCTTGCATGACGACGATGCTAAGCTGCTTAGCCCATAAGTGGCTATAAATGTAGAGATTCAATCAAATGGGTTTATGACTTTTGTAAAAATAAGATTTTCGGACCTTATAAGCGTAAAAATAAATCCCACAGTTGGGTATAGGCCTCTTCCTCGTAACTTTAACCTCCTCCGTTCTAAACTGCTGTTAGAACGAGACAGATATCCTCTCTAACACTCCACATAGTTTAGCCAGGACCTTGAATCTATTTTGAAGTTCCAAGGTAGCACAAAGTGCAGTAGTACCTAGGAACAGCCAAAGCCAGCCACGACAGACAGACACCACCCGGTACCGCCTTGCTGGGCTTGCCCGGTACGGTCAAGATAGCGTGATTACACTTTCCACTCAGCAACATAGAAAGTAACACATAGATACGAAGTGCCTACGTAAGGCAAGGTTAGATAAACACGCAAAAAAGGGGGGCTTTAAGGGTGGTATTCTAGAACGCTACTTAAACTCAGTTTAAACAGAGTTCAGACTGTCGATAAAACAGTGCATGTGTTGGTACTAAGGGAGGGATATCCAAATCAAAACATGCACTGTTTTATCGACAGTCGACCCTACTAAACTCTAACTGAGTTTAAACAGAGTTCAAGTAGCGTTCCAGTTTGAACTGAGTTTAAGTAGCGTTCTAGAATACCACCCTAAGGGTGGTATTAAAGAACGCTCTCTCCTTTAGTAGCACTGTCGATAAAACAGTGCATATTTTGATTTGAATTTCCATAAGCTTTTTAGTTCTTAGGTCGGTCGGTTAGTGCAGCGACAGGGTAGGGACATTCAAATCAAAACATGCATTGTTTTATCATTGACACTACGAAACGATGTTTATACTCCGACTGGGTGGGAAGAGTTTAAACTGTTATCTAGGAGCGTTCTGTCCACCCCTAAACCATGGAGAAGACAAGGCTAGCAAAGGACCTGGGAGGTTGGCGTAGCAGGGAAGAGGCCTGTGCCCAACAGTAGGCGACATTCATGGGCTAGATAGAGAGATAGACCAGCAGCACTTTTAGTGGACCATGCCGAGCGTATCGCTTCAGGTAGATCAACTGGCCACTACCTCAAGTCACCAACAACAGGGTAAGAGCAGGTTGGCGCGCTATCTTACTCGGAGATGGAGATGGATGGATGTTCGCGTCTTATATTTTGTGACGGCGTTTCATACGAACCGCGATACGACACGTTTCGATCAAAATTATCGCAAATAATTTAAAGTTACTGACTGTGTCGTATGAAGCTTCATTTCTATCCTATATTATTCTATGTTGAGCAACGTGAAGGATGCAGTTTGCAAAAGCGCTTTGGAGGCAATTTCCCTTTCGAATTAGCTACCCAGACTGCGGCTTTGGCAGTTCGTTTATTCGCACGGACGGACTGACTTTCCACTGAGTTTCACCAATCGAGAGACCAAGAGAGAACCTTAAGACGGAACGCGGGTAGCCGGCTGCTCCATACAAAAAATACAAAAAGGGAGACCTGTTTCCTCCCTGGATAATTATTTTAGAAAAAATATGTTTATGCCATTCAATTTACATGTACCTCTGCCATGTCCCTATGTTTTCCTTTTTTTATTATTTTAATTATTTTAATAAAAAATATTTAAATAATAAAAAAAAATAAAACATAGGGACATGGCAGAGGTAAATATAGATTGAATGCCATAAATATATTTTTTTCTAAAACATTTATCCAGGGAGGAAACAGGTCTCCCCTTTTGTATGGAGTTGAGGTTACCCGCGTACCCTCTTAATGATCTTTTTCTTTGGCTGGCTGCTATAATCCGCGCGCGATGAGAATGGGATGGAACCTTGTCAAAGTAAATCGAAAATATACTTTGTTTTACTTTGACAAGGTAGCTGCGACGCGTCTCAGTTCCAAAAGGTCAAGTTTGTCGCCGTTTTCCGGCCCCGAATTTCAATCCCGCCATTCAATTAAGTTAGTTGCGGAATGATGTCTGCGGACTACGCTATGCCAACATTCAATGGTTGAAACATTATTACTTGCCTATGTTGTTCATGTTTTTAAACAGTTTCCACAACAATAACATACACGTGCCATCGCCAACGAGTATGAAAACCTAATTGAATTATGAATGAATGAGCGATCGGTGCTGTTATCCGAGTAGGAGACATCTCCGACAAAATATTTTCGGACACTTTGTCCGAAATGTCGCTTTGTATTTTTAATATTTTTGAGGCGACATCTCGGACACTCTGAAAATATTGAACCTGAATCGTACAGTCAGATACTAAAGTATTGAAATATAATACACAGAGAAAGAGCGTTACCACAGCTGCCTATTTTAGGATAGCTAAAGCGACTTAAATGAGCCGTTTTCCATAAGCCTGAATTTAAGCAGTCAGATCGCGTTCGGCTCATTTTTGATGAAAAATTACTAGGCTTACATAAGGTGCTAGGAGGATCATCACCTCAGTTCTCACATAATTTTGTTCCTAACTAACCCCGCGTAATGATGTGAGAACTGAGGTGGTTATCCTCCTACCACCTTATGTAAGCCTAGTACTTTTGATCAAAAAATATTTGATTTAACGCTGCCCTACGCTACGTCTTGATAGTGGCACTTATTGGCTGTGCGGAGCCTTTGTTACCTGCGCAGTGACATGAGACGCGGGGGCAGATTTCCATATGTTGGTAGGTACACGAGGCAAAACATTCAAATATTGTCAACATAATAATGTTAAGATATGCTTACAAAAAAAAATGTAATTAATAATAATTATGTGTCGCGGGTGACCCACTTGCGGTGAGAGCAAAATTTGCTCTCACCGCAACATTATCTTGAAGACTGCATGAGTACACAAGATATTATTTGCTTGTGGGTTTGTAACATTTTTATTAGTCTCCTCATAAATAAGATCGTAGGGAGTTTTTTATCCGACTGTACGAAACAGCTTTATTTGTTAGTGTCCGAGATGTCGCCTCAAAAATATTAAAATAATAAAGCGACATTTCGGACAAAGTGTCCGAAAATATTTTGTCCGAGATGTCGCCTACTCTGTTATCCGTCCACCGCCGCCGTTGCGATCACGTGTCGCGACGCGACTCTCTGATCCAGCCAAATAAATCTTCGAGCTGATTTGTATGGTTATGGATGGAGATAGTGTTCTTTGGTTTAGGTCGACGTTTTGGAGCGAACCTTGGGAGACGCAAAGAGACGATCCACAACTAAGTCTTCATATTTGTGACGACATAATATGACCGAATTTGTCGAAACGTAAGAAAAACCAGAAAGATTGGTCGCGCCCTCTTTCCGGTTATCTGTATCGCAAATTGCATTGTTTTTAGTTTTTAGACCCTATTCCAAATTTCCAATGCAGTAGACTTCCATATGGTTTAATTTTATATGGGAATTGGGATTTATTAATAGTATCACAGTGTGGATGAATTGATCCCTTTTTGTTGAATTTATTCGCCTGTGTCTAATTCGGTATCTCTACAGGGTGCATTCTAAGTCGATAGCGGAACTTTAAGTAGGCTGTCTACTGATCAATACAAACAACTTGTACGAGGTGGCGAAAAAAATGGAGCGAAAAAAATATCAGCTGTTCCATACAAAAGGTCGACTCAGTACTGCGCCAAATGTATGAAACAGCTGATATTTTTTTCGCTCCATTTTTTTCGCCACCTAGTAGAAGTTGTTTGTATTGATCAGTAAACAGCCTACTTAAAGTTCCGCTATCGACTTAGAGTGCACCCTGTAGAATAACAACAAAACTTAATCAGTACTTTTCATCTGAATTCCCCCAATCCTATAATTCGGATGAAGCCAGAAACTTTCCCAATTTTCCCAGAGTACATAGTGGCACAAACTTTGATCAGTCAGTCTGTCTAACGACCAACGGAACTGCGTTTGGATCGGACTGAAACTATTATGTATTCTGTGACTGAAACCAATTCCAGATAGAGAGAAATTCACACGGCTACGTAACATGCAATCTTCCGAATCACATCATACCTACCCACAGTGAATGGTAGAATGCAATTTCCGTTCGAGTATTGCACCGCTAGAAGATTGTATTTACATAGCGCGACTATGGGTGTACATCGTATTTCATAAAGTTTGCTAGTAGAATTGATGTAAGCTAAAAGATTGCACCACCCCGTATGCTCCTCGAGCTGTGTTGCTCAGCAGCTTGGAGCCCTAGAAACCCACGCACGCCATGACGGTTGGCTGACCCATGACCCCGGGGCTGACGCCCCCGCGAGAAGCAGCTCAGGACAAGGAAGACCTCCAACTGAACATCTCCGTTTTAATTTCATTTAACCGCCTACAAAATTTCATGACGATCCGACCTTTACTCAAGTTATCGTCGAACGAACATTCATACATCATACAAGCACCGGATTGCTCCAGTAGACTCGCTCGAAGAACTTCTCTCGCTTCGCTCGCTTGCTCAATGAGCCGTTTTCAGCACAAACTCACAAAGCATTTCATAGATGACGCCTACAGGCGTGGCCATAGAAGAACCGGAATACGGCTGTAAAATTTCGCTTATCACAAATTTATTTTGACAGCCGTATTCCGGTTCTTCTATGGCCACGCCTGTAGGCGCCATCTATCAAATGCTTTGTCAATTTATGCTGAAAACGGCTCATTACACGTTGCATTGTTGGTCAGTCGCGCGCGACTTCGCGAGTCGATGTTGTATAGTCGTGCGAACGTATGGTGTCAATGTCAAAAACACACGCGTCAGGTTCACTTACCGGATGCCGGTAATAAAAACTAACGTGTAAAAGCGTAAAACACCCACCGCGACCATCAAGTACACCATTCCTAGTCTTTATCGAGTCATCGCCAACACAAAACTATTTTCAAGTCCTCTAGTGCCAATCGGTCATAATTTTCGATTCTTCACGGATCGTAAACATCTTCAGAGTGAGTTTCACCTCAGCTTTGTATTGCTGAAAGAAATATTGCACTTTTTGCTAATCATCAGAGCTAGTTTGACTAGATGCGTTACTTGAAACCTTTTGCCAAGGGTTTTCTTTTATGATTAAGAAAAGACAATCACAAAGACAATAAATTACAATCGATATAAAAGTTGAAGGAAAGCAAACCTACTTCCGCAACTACTGAAGGCCTTAGATTTCGAACTTACATTCTCGTCATCACTTTTTATTGGCCTTAAAACCTTGTAAAGTCAATACTAGTTTTGTCTCTCATTATTATTTCTATAACTACAGGGTGCACTCTAAGTCGATAGCGGAACTTTAAGGAGGCTGTCTACTGATCACTACAAACAACTTGTACTAGGTGGCGAAAAAAATGGAGCGCAAAAAATATCAGTCGTTCCATACAAAAGGTCGACTCAGTACTGCGACAAATGTATGAAACAGCTGATATTTTTTGCGCTCCATTTTTTTCGCCACCTAGTACAAGTAGTTTGTAGTGATTAGTAGACAGCCTACTTAAAGTTCCGCTATCGACTTAGAGTGCACCCTGTAGTATAGTTCGCAGTCAATAGCATGACAGTTCTATCTGTACTGACTTGGCCACAATTTGGGCGGAGAAGAGGACCGAATCGGTGCCACAGGACGCTGGATCAATTGACGTAGAGTTTTTAACGAAATACACATCGTTTTGGTGTTTCGCAGACCGTCAAGCACGCATCCGGAGTTTCACCGGCGCGTGGCTAAATTGAGGCTGCGCGGTGGCTTACCGACGGTTGACACTTTCGCCCGGTCGCGGTCCGGTGGCCCTTTGCGGTTAATCGACTGTCTAAATAAATACCGACTGACTCAAAGGCTGCCACCGCCGTTTCATCGCCAGCTTAACACCGATGACGATCAGCTTTTCGAGGCCAAGTTTAAAAGGATGAGTCAGTGATAGATCGTGGATCTTCTTCTTGTCTCATCTGAGGTTGGCAATCAGTTTGGCTATCTCGTCCTTCGAAGCTGCCAAACCAAACAATGAGCAGGTACATTTTGCAGGAACCATTGGTGCAGCTTTTGTAGCCAGGATATCTTGGGTCCCTCTCGTGGATCTTGGATCGTCAACCTTAAAATTACTAAACAAGAAACCAAAGCAGCCGCAACTAAACATTCGCCTCCTAATTGATTCATTTGTGTTTTTTGCAGTCCATGGAATGCACAACATTCTTCCCCAGCACTACATTTCGGATGGATAATTTTTTGACCTATCTCTGCCCAGAATAGTTTAAGATTCGCAAAATTGGAAAAACCAGAGCTCTAACCAGACGGATTTTAGTGTTGTATTGAGGCTGAAGACCTTTCATTGCGCCTGTTCTTACAGATGACCTAATACAAAAGTGGTTTAGTTCGCATTGAAGTTTTTATGAGATAGATACTAAAATTGCGATCGTCGAGAGTGGAACAAAGACTGTCTTCAATTACTTTCCCAAGTAGCTTACTGTTCTATAAAGTTTTAAGCATCCATCTCATCAAACTGCCAAAGCGAGTCGTTCGAACGCTCTAAAAACCTCAATCACGATTTTACAACTCCTGCCCTTCTTTTATAATATTCGGTTTTTTGAGATGGCCTATAAAATAATAATTAGTCACCATAAAAAACAAATGGAACGCGAAACATTTAAATGGTTCTCACACCCACCTCTGCTGACCCAGATCTCGGCGACCGGAAAGTAATAGGATTTAGGAATAGGAGTAATATAAACTTTAGTATTCTCCCTGCGAGGTCCATTCCTTAAGTAGGTATGTACCGTGTTATCTTCTACTTTACAATGTAACACATTGTCACACCGGTTTTCTTGGATCGGTAAATAGATGCACCGAGTCATAAACTCATAACTACTAATTAAAAATGAAAAACCCCCGACAAATTTCAAATAAGAATATCTCATAAACAGCTTAACCGATTTTGATCTAGCTAAGAACACTCTCGATCAAGTCACTTTTCAAAGAAGAAAAAAACAAAATAAAAATCGGTCTACCCGTTTGGGAGCTAAGACGAAGACAGATGCACACTTTCAGGCTTATAATAACACCTTTATTTGTGCATCGGGGAATATTTTTTACTTTCGAGTGCGGTCTACTGTACAGCTAAACAGCTGCATTGCATCGGTGACATGCAGTTACGTAATTCGCATCTGTCTGCTCTAATTAAGATCGTATAGATAACTCGTTAATTTTGATGTTATATCAAACGTTACGTCATCACAGCAAAATCCATTCCGTGGCGAGAATAGGATCTCTCCTGAATATACTCGAATCATATCTGATAAGGAGAGACTGCAGTTTAACAATATAAGACTCTAACAAATACGAATTAATACCTAGACGCTGTAGGAAATTATTATTGTATCAAGTGAATACTTAGCATCAATTCATGATAGACGCAAGGGCGTCGCCAGCCGATGGCGCAGGGGGGGGCAAGTTGACTTTACCTACTACAATTCTCTATGAATGAGAAAAGTAGGTATGAATTGTAGGTAAAGTCGACAGCACATGAAGCTTTCCACTTGTACTACGAGCCTTACATCTACAGCCAGAGCGTAGTTGAGCGTACGGAATATTAGGAGTGGAATTGGTGAATTCATTCGAGTTTCGACGTACGGGAATGATTGTTCAAGGCTTGAACTTCAAGCAAATTAACTCAAAGACTTAGGACTTTGGTTGCATTATATTTGGCAACTTTTTTAGAATCTCTAGGGGGGGGCAGCTGCCCCTCCCTGCCCCCCCTTGGCGACGCCCTTGGGACGTGCAGACCATCATCATGGGCCAAATCGAGCTTTGGTAGCACGACACACCACTGCTTCAAAGCGATCTCTTCTACAAAACTTTGATGTAGAAATGTCTATCAACCGACTTTGAGAAAAATAAAAATCTGTGTTTTCCACCAGCAGCGCTTCAGTACACTCCCCGCACGGGTGGAAACTTTGAAATCTAAAACACTTTTTTTTTTATTCTTGCCTTCTTGACCCCTAACTCTAGCTAGACTATCGTTTTGACGCAATGTTTGGAAACCTTTTATTTTTCCTAACAGGAAGTCAATAAAATACCTACTCAAAATTCACTTGATGGTAGAAACTGAATATTAAAAAATTAACAACATTGTTCAAAAATGTATCACGCACGGCATATTTCTGCAAATACTTAACTACTCGTATCAGAACACGACTGGCTGGCTACCTCATCTCGAAAAACCTGAATATCGATTCAACAAGTAACGGCGAGCAAAAAAGAACCATGGTTGTTTACACAAAGAAGACATGTGAATAATTTAGCGGGAGACGTTGTCAACAACGCATCGCGCCAGGGACGTATCAAGGCATCAGACCAGGACAGGGCTACAGTAGAGGGCTTAGAAGAAGCCAAGTTTCAACAATGTGGACAATTCAACGGGAGACGATATCAACATCGCTGCAGGCATCTAGGGTTGAGTTGAGGCCCACTCTTTACCATGCTTCTTCTCCAAGAACGATCAGAGCTAGTGAAGCTGGAGAAAAAAAAGTAGCTAGATACTTAGTATTAGATAGTAATAAGTATCTGATTTATATACCTTTTTTTTACTTTAGATAATATTTTGACGTTCAATGTAAATAATTTATTTATGGCATACTGAATAAAAATAATTGATTCTGATTCTGATTCACTCGTGACCACCATGAAATACGTCTTGGGCACATTCATATTCAGCCCAATTCTTCCACAATCTTTTGAACATCTTCTTGAGTGGATGCTTTCATGTTAAAATGGCATGAAAGAAGTCAAGTTTCAAGGTGTAAATAATTTAGCGCGAGAGAATGTCAACAACGCATCGCGCCAGGGCCAGATCTAGGGTTCAGATCAGACCTAGACCGTCGATGACTGCCGAGAAAAAAAAAAACAAAAAATCAGTATAATGTATATTTTTATTTCATCAGTATTTTGGATTGATCCCATCTCGATCCGCCCCTGATCAAGATTCAAAAGGCGAAAGGAGCAAAAACATTAAAAAGCGAATACATTAACATTTTACAACTTGAGTTGCTGTTTGAATGGAGCAGAGATATAATTCATAGCTGGTTGAGCTTGGTAGATGTTTTAAAAGAAACCTGAAAGATATTAACTTCTAATGATTCGCGATATTCACAATAACAACCTAACTGTATTCTAAGCCCAAAAGATGCAATGAATGAGAAAAATATAAAACACCTAAATGAAAAGTTATACGAGTACAAGCTGCATAATATTTGAACAGTGTTCTCTTTAATCTTACGAATACGAATTTAGATTTCAGGCCAACATTTCTAATTTACAACCAGTCATTCAAATCATCAACATCATATTTCTTAAGACCAAACAAACTGGTAAAGACAGAAGAAGATTTAGCCAAATGCGTCATCAGACAAAACATTCATATAGCTCTGTTTACAAAGAGCAAGTGGGAAAATATAACAGTAAAACTGTTCCGTTCCATCGCAATATCATCAAGAGGCAGATTTGTTTATACAAACGACTCATGGCAAGGCTTACAATAAGTTTCATATCATTAATAAATAGCAGACGTTGGCCGCTGTTTGTTTATATTACACAACTGCAAACAAATTGAGGCGTGAGAGAACCCTTTATTCCTCTTCATCCTTGAACCGTTTGCAACGTTTTCGCGGTCATGGTTATTAAATATTCTATCTGCATTCAGTTCTCACGAACTTACGTCATCATCTCCTGGTTGTGTCAGTGTTTATTGAAGTTCAATAAAGCGCGGGAACTGTACATAATGGAATTTACAAAATGTCCCTAAAATATTATCCTAGAGAGGAGGATAGGAGAGGATCGAGTTCTTGGCTGCCCGGTACCAAGCGGTCAAGACCAGTTGGCCGTCCCAAATACCGCTGGAGGGATGAAGTGGGCAAGGACCTGCGCTACCAACATGCAATAAACTGGAAGGAGACCGTGCATGGCAGAGACCAGTGCCGACACTTCTTGTATCTGAGGCCAAGACCCACTTCGGGTCTCTGAGCCAGCGGAGTAAGTACGAGTATGTATCCTTCCAAAGATTTCTCGTCTGCCGAAAAGTGCCAAGTAATAAAAGTTTATATCCGGGTAGCATCTTCGGTGTTAGCGATATCGAATGACACTTCCTTTCTCCGCAATTCGCATAATTACCTCAGCGACGTCTGTTCGCTGTAAACTCGTGGATTTTTGTACCGTTCGGTTAGTCTTTTGTTTTGTTTCCAGCTTTTTCTCTCGTGCCGAAAGCGTCACACAGCTACATTTAATACAATATAATTCGTTGCTACTTTATACTGTTCGATAACTGCAGTGTAGTGTAGGTACCTAGGTTATTTACTTTCTTATACAAACAATACTTCTAAGTAAAGTATCTAAGTTTGGCGTCTCCAAAGTCAAGATATTACCTCCAATAAATTCTAATGGCTTCCCAAAATGTGCATCCAGTTAGAATTATGTAGCAATGAAGGGCACACCTGTATTCAATAAAGACTTAATACTAAGCAGGGGTCAAAAGAAGCCAGGCCAGAAGTCTAGGGGTCAAGTTGACAATGCTCATAAAGTTGATAAGAAACTGATTTGGCTAATGGATCGAAGAGACTCGAGTTTATCTGTCTAATAGGATTCAAGAGAAAGTGGCCGGTTTGGAACAAAATGAGGTTTGACGTAAGTGGATGGATGTGATCAGGGTTACCAGATTGGGTGTTTTTCTCGCAATTCTGGGTAAAAATTTGGCTCCTGGAGAAATTTTGGAGAAAAGAAATCTTTGGAGAAATCTTTGGAGAAAAAGAAAACACAGTGGACAGTTTTGGAACGCATCCGTACATTCCTCATGCATTTTTACGAACGCGTCCATTAATTTTCGAACGCTCAGCTGGGCTGCTGCGTTCAGAACTTTGGGAGTTTTAGTTATTTGAATAAATTTCCAGTTTGTATTATGTCAATACCATAGACAAAAAGTTTAGTTAAACTACAGTTTGTTTGTAGTTTTACTGGTAGAACCACTAACAAAAACATGGTCTTTGATACTACCAGGCGAAATATGCCGTAGAATAAGGGAAAAAACGAGTCTGGGCCTTTGGGTAAAACCATGGAAAATAGTATCGTTTTGGAGAAAAAATAATTTAAATTTGGGGAGAAACAGAAAAACGCATCTGGCAACCCTGGATGTGATTTAAATTAGGTACAACTCTTGCTTGGAACTATAAATAATAATATTAAATCGAATAAATTTACGTTCGTTTTTATAGACCATGCTGTAGTCTAGACTAGAGTCTAGAGTTTACCACGAAACTGGAGCTTCTCTGAAGAGGCTGAACGCAGAACATATGCAGAACAAAGAATGTTTAGGGATAGCCATGGACAGAAAAACGTAGAAGGCCCTTGTGTCGGCGCCCCAGATTCAGTAACGGGAAAAAACATGAAGAACATTGTGCTTAGCTAAAAAATCAAGCCTACACTACACATGCTTCGATTAAGAAGATAATCATATTTTTCTTTCACATTCAACCATAAAGAGCCGCCTAACTATCTAATTACGACGGAAACCAAAAGCCAGAAGCGTTTCTCGACGAACAGACAGACAGTCTGTTCCACCTCAGACGTGTCGATATCGACACCCGTATCTATCAATTACGTAAATGTTTACGAAGAAAGCGCGCGCGCCTCTAGCTGTGTTCTGATCGCTGAGTTGGAAGGGACAGAAGTTTAAAATTACTCTGTAAAGAAGGCAAACATATATAGACACCCCGGTTGTCGACGGACTCGTAGTTTTCTACAACTATGAGCCCAGAGTCCACACTTACGGAACAGAAACATGAAAACAAAATATACGCCAAATTAAAGTAGCACAAAGAGCAATGGAGCCATGTTGGTCCTCAGATTCATAGATCGAGTACCAAACGAAGTCTTCTGAACGTCGGAAGAAGGTCGATAATGTTGATGACCAAGAAGACTCAGCGCATCTGGCAACGGAGTGGCAGCCGTAAACGGGACGGCAGTTAGTGAGCAGATCAGAAGACTGACGATGGTCAGAGGACACCCCCGAGTCGACAGAGGATCCGTGAATGCGTACAGCGAAAGACCGAGAAGGATGGCACGACGGGGAAATGATGATAATGAAGAGATGCTAATCCAATTAAGTGTCAATTGTTTCTTCTGTAGCTTAGCTTAGTTGTGCCGATAGTGTGATGGCGGGTGCTAAGTGGTCGTCAGGGCAGGGCCATGTGAAGGGTGTCGTGTGTACTTTCTTACTTTCCCATGTTGGTTTTGTAACAGACGATGTTTGGAATTGGTTGTATAACGCATTAAACTAAGGCAAAGCAAATGTGGTAATATCCGAGACTGTGCGGAAGTAACCAAGGGCTTTTGCTATATTCGTAAAAAATCTGTTCAAATGTTTTATTTATTAGAAATCGTCAACGTGGTTTGCAATAGTCCAGAGTCAGATGTTCAGTGATGACAAACTACGCCGACGTAAAGTTAGGCGTGACGGTAACCAGATTACATTAGTGAAACTCTTGAATCTCCATCTTTTTGTGTCGGAATTGTTGTATAGTTCCTCTCAGAGTTTCCTACATTCAGACGGGAGCTGTCGAGGAGTCTCTGAGCACTATTCATTCGCAAACAAGAAAGGATTTTCGAAATACAACATTATTACACTTGTAGCACGACAATCAGCATCTTCAAGCACTTGAGAAGTTGAGACAGTCTTGTTCGTGGTTTGTTACTTTATATGAATACCCTGACAAAAGAACTGAAATATATTATGTTCCAAAAGCGGGTGTCGTTTGTCGACTTATTTGAGATGTTTTTACGTACAAGGACCTTCAAGATCAGCGACAGACAACAAATAACAACAAAGTATATTTCGACAAACAATAGTGATAAAACGTTTTAGTCCAAAAAAACATCCTTTTGACATCTAACCAAAAGAGCTCTGTTTTTTTCCGATTATGACATGTTTGGTGCTAATGTTCGCACATTGTTAAGCAATTTTAATGATGCCGTTTTCGTTTTAGTATCGGAATCAGACGTTAGAGCCAATAAAATTTTGTGGCGATCTGATCCAAAGAACATTTCAAGGGTTTACAGCACACGTGTTGTGATTCACCCAGGTATTTAGGTTTATAAACAGGAATATGGAAACCGATAGTAATATTAAATTTTCCTGTGTTTTCCGGTTTGAATCGGTTTCACAAAAAGTATTAATACTCTTTGCGAAATGTGTGACGAAAGCCACTCAAATCGAATACGCTATTACAATTATCTGGTCTTGTTACATACGTATACAAATTACACAGGTATAGGATGGGAGATTGAGGTGTAACCACCATGGTAGAGTGCAGGTGGCATTGTGAAATCTAATTTCGGTTTTGACACAACAAAGAGCGCGTGACTCACGCTCGACGGTTCGCGGTTTGTTTTGTTGCGAAAAACTGCTCTTTTATTTTATGTCATTCGTGCTGTCATTGTAGAAATTAATTAACTAAAGTACCTAAGATTGGTTCGATAATACGGCCTCTGGAAGCAGCTGTTGCTGCTTCCAGAGGCCGTATTTGAAACAAAAATATCAGTCGAATGTTTGCTGTTGAATTTGTACGAAAATTGTTATTTGTTATGCTAGGATGCAAAATTATTTATTGTGTGCTTGAATTGAATACCCAGCTAGCGAAGCCACGAGCATAGCGAGTGGTTCAAAAAAAGAAACCTGAGCGTAGCGAGGTATTCAGAAGCACGAGACGCAAATAATATTGCATACGTGCGAAACACACAACTTTTCGAAAGCGAATATCGATCGAAGCGCGCAAAAATGCACATAGTTTAAAATAGGCTTTTCCACGATCGTATGTATCTAGTAACAGCATACTTTCCGAGCCTGGGAGATGAAAAGATTTTTCTTTGCCGTTTTCGCTTTACACCCGACACTCTACATTTTAAGAATCACCTTAAAAGTGAGTATCTTGGTCGGTCAAGGCACCTTAAAAGTGAGTAGGTATCTTGCCAATGAAAAACAATAATCATATTTTCTTTTTGTATGCGTTTTTTGCTAAAAACGAGCCGTTAAATAAAAATCTCCTACTTAACTATTTTTAGGACCTAAGACCTAGATTCCAGATCCTTTCCATTGTTGACTATTGTGAGGCATAATACTGTGCGCGTACACACGACAGCACGTCGACCCTTACGCCCTAGCACTCTACTCGGTTACGCTACGGGCTACTTTACAACAAAAGTGTACAAGTCTGACGTGCTGTCGTGTGTACATAGATAGAGAACACTTTATTTACATACAGTACCGAACGCGAATCTCTCCCTCTCAGAAGGCCTGTGTACCTATCTCTACATTTTTTTACAACCCGCGAGAGTTTGAGTGCCGCGAATCAGATCTAATCACGTTAACCTAGGTCATCGACCGGCCATCACGCGATCGATCCGGCGTCGATTCACGAGCCCACTTAGACTTGGGTCTTCAGTCTTCACACTGATATCGCAACTCCGCGCGACTGTAGAGACAAGGGGCCAATTCTCGGGAGTCTAGAGGTGCGCGAAACGCTTCAGTGAAAAGAAAAGAATGATATAGTTCATTTCCTTCACTGAACTAGTTCACTCTTTTAGTTCACAGTTCACTTATAGTTCATTCATAGTTCACAGCTCATTCATAGTTCATTCACAGTTCATTCATAGTTGATAGCTCATTCATAGTTCATAGCTCAGTAGTTCGTTCACGTATCTTTTGACTCACGGTAGTCCGCGAATGACAAAGGTGACAAAGGCGAGATGAGTTACAGAATTTTGGTTCTTAGTGTGGTAGATTTAAGAATGTTTCTTGAAGAATGAACTACGTGGACTAGAGTGAATGTGATATATATAGATTTACAGAATTTTGGTTCTTAGTGTGGTAGATTTAAGAATTTTTCTTGAAGAATGAACTACGTGGACTAGAGTGAATGTGATATGTAAAGATTGGTAGTGAATGAATGAATGAATGGTTCCATATAACGAATGCATTCAATCCTAGCATTCATTCGCGAACTACACACCTCTACGGGAGTCTCGCATTCGACACATCTCGAAGGAAAAATCTCATGTCATTTCGATCTCGACTGCTCCCGACCACTCGAGTCATGTCGAGCGAAAAAGGCAAACATCTCGCAGAAATCTCGTGTCTTATTTATTTGTTTATTTATTTTCTGATGACTCTTCGTGAGCCAGATCCAGGATTTTGGTTTGGGGGGCTTTTTCCCGCTGACATTTGTATGATACTGGGACCTGCCCTGGCTTCCCAGTTCGCACGGTTGCAAAAAAGCATTATAAACTGTGAAAAAATATATGGACAGTGTCAAAAACTTGGACGAACTTCAGATACCATCATCCAAGCGACTGGGGCCTTAGCCTGTACCGCAATGGCGTGTCGATGGCGTCCCAGCAGAAGGAAAACCGAGGCATCCTCGTTTTTCTCCTACAATCAGAACTAATCCTCTAGATTCTAGAGGATTAGTTCTAAGAATATTCTGATTATTATAATTCTAGTCTTGAATTATAATCAGAATATTCTTTGCTGTACTACAAAAACATTCAAAAGACCCACAGCAACAGCATTAATAAATCGAAATTGAAGCTGTCAACTTGGAGCCCATTTTGGCACCACTGCGTTACAGGCTAAGGCACCCGTCTTACCGAGCCGTTTTTTGCTCTAGACATCCGATCCGATCCGCTGTGTTAGAGCAAAAAGTTCAACGACAAGCGTTTCAAGTTGATTGCAATAACGGTTACTGACATAAAATCGGATACCGTAGTTGACGCTGCTGTGGTGAGTAATGCCTCAAGAGTAACGTTATAACTCGACATTACAAAAAAACAAGTGCGAGTCGGACTCGCCTACTGAGGGTCCCGAACCACCAAAAAATAAAAGACTACGGGAGCCCATTATTTTTTACTTTTTAATAATTTCCCGAGTGCGAAATCTCATAAAACATATCAGCCGTTCCATACTGTGCTAAGCCAGCACGATCGCCACGACACGGGTTCGCCTATTGTTGGATCACTGCCCAAACAGGCATGAAAGAATATGTACGGTCGGCCACAATGTCAGATACCCTATGGCAGCTCTTATCGCGCGCGGCTTAAGGGCGCCAATCGAACAAAAAGGGGTAACTGAGACTGTTACCGACTGTACCTACTGATTTAAATTAACATTATTGTTTATCTTATTGTTTATCCTGTTACTTACAAATTAATTTATTCATTCAAAAACATATTTACATGTCAAAATATAAAACAAATCCACCGCAAGCTTCGTCAAACTACACACACACAATAGAGTAATAAAACAACAACAAAGTACAAATACACAAAATACCTAACTAAATAACCCGCCCCGGGCCACGTCCGATCCAAAGGTCCTGTTACTTTACGTACTCAGTGTAACCTAACTGCACTTAAACTATGTTATTCTTTTTACGAGTAATTCTTTAGTTGAAATAATTTATATTTTGTATTTTTTTTATACAGGGTGTTAAAAGACCGCCAACAGACCCGAAAGGTATGCATACTAGAGACCAAAACAAAGTACTTTTTCATCTCCCACGCTCGGAAAGTTTGCTGTTACTAGTAACTTACGATCGTGTAAAGGCCGGATTTAAACTATCTGCATTTTAGTGCGCTTCGAAATTTGAACGCGGCGCCGGGAAAGTCTTTCCCGCGCCCTATGGGGTTGAAAAAGAAAAAAACACTGGCCGTTTAAGTAGATGCCAGATCCCGACGGAAAAAAGATCCTCATTCATAGTTCGTTTACACGCGTACTTCAGCGAAAGTGATTGTTCGTGCCCATTCTCTATACAAAACTGTGAATGTAAATGGGGCATAAGGATCTTTTAAAAAGGTAAAGTCACGGAATAGAACATTCAGAAACGCGGTTTCTTCTTTCAGGTTTTTTCAATATTATGTTCACTATATTTATTATTAATACCAGTAAATAAAAAAAATGCTTCGCTTCTGTTTTATCAAATAAATAATTATGCTTTGGTTTGTTAAATACATTTTTTCAAACGATATTACTAATTTCATTTTTTATCTCCTATACATTTTTAATTTATATGGTAAAAGTTCAGAATGCACCCGGAAAAAAAAACATTCTTTTATTTACATTATTTTTGTGTCTGGATAAGTAAACTTCAGGAAATTATTAATAAAACGAATGTTTTTAATACCAACGAAGCTCAAAATTCTAGTGCGGCAGCCGTAACTACAGTAAAATATGCTTTTAAAAGGAACTTATTTGACTCACCTGTTTCGCCTGTAAGTAGTTGTCTATAGAGTTTTTCCCGCTTGGCTAACAAAATCATTTCCTCGCTTCTGTGAGATGAAAAGTTTTGTGTTTCGCACGAATGCAATATTATTTGCGTCTCGTGCTTCTGAATACCTCGCTACGCTCAGGTTTCTTTTTTTGAACCACTCGCTACGCTCGTGGCTCAATTTTAGAAACCTTCGCTAGCTCGGTTTTCAATACAAGCACTCGCCGCAAACAATAATTTTGCATTCTTGCATAACAAATAACTATTTCGATAAAATATTGCCGGGAAATGATTTTGATTTTTTAGGTTATAATTTTGGAAAATATTTTATCATGCAATGGATGTGTAACGCAGAGAAGAAATATTGCGCAATCGTTGAAATAAACTTTTGTTACTTACGCTCGAGGTGCCGATGTTAAGAATACATTGCGGGTTGCAATATTAACGTCGTTTTATGCAAGAAATATTAAAAATTTTGATATGGCTTCTTGAGAACAAATGTTAAGTACTAAATACTGAGTACATTTCTGCAAAAAAAAAAAAAAATTTATATCCGACTTTGAACCTCATTATCTCGGAAACCGTTGATTTCCCAGACATAGTTCCTTGGGCAAAAATGGTTGATATGATGAGGACAATACGTGGTTTCCCGCTATGTTGGCGGTCTTTTAACACCCTGTATATTTTCTATACTGTAGAGTATCAAAATGGAGCAGCTGATATTTTTTATGAGATTTCGTGCTCGGCACCATAGTTAAAGTTATCTACTGCATCAACTGTATGGGGCAGCTGATTTTTTTTCCGAGATTTCCTATAGTAAAAGTTCCTTGTATTCGCATGTTATGTGACACCTTTCAGTGTCACAGGACCTTTCTTGAACACCCTGTATATTTCTCAGCATATATGTATAGTTAGAATAGTTAGACAGCTAGAAAAAACTGCTAAGACTTCTCGAGCACATTTTTCATCACTCAACAATACCTAATTCAATACCAACTTGCAAGCTGTTGGATATTTTACAGCAAATAGTTCCATTTTATGTTACAGCTAAATTATTCTAGGTATGAATTTCTCGGTTCACTATGTGTTTAACTGCTACACACGCACGCAGAAGTTAAGCGAATAATGTAAAAAAATAGGTAAAAAAACTTTTTAAGTTAAACGGTTTTATGTTAAACATACATTGCAATGTTTAAGATAAATGTACTAAAAACCAAAAAATAATAAAATAGATACAGTCGTGGGAATTATAAACATATGCATAGACTAGACTAAAATAAAACCGTGGGGCACGTCAACTGCCTAATTATAGTGTAACATTACAAAACAAACATTTTAATCAACGATTGTAGACAATTGACGTGCCCCACGGTTTTATTTTAGTCTAGTCTATGCATATGTTTATAATTCCCACGACTGTATCTATTTTATTATTTTTTGGTTTTTAGTACATTTATCTTAAACATTGCAATGTATGTTTAACATAAAACCGTTTAACTTAAAAAGTTTTTTTACCTATTTTTATTTTCTAGTTTTTAGTTTTTATTTCGCATTCTGTTTAATTCATATAGTACATTGTATTATACTGGTTGAGCACTTTCATTTGATACCCATATTGATGGGATCGATAAAACCTACGTTATCCGCCATTTTGTAGCGGCCGCCATCTTGTATTTAAATTTTTTATAGTATATTGTATTCTGCTTGTTGAGCCCTTTTATTTGATACCCATATTGATGGGATTGATAAAACCTACGTTATCCGCCATTTTGTAGCGGCCGCCATCTTGGATTTCAATTTTTTATAGTATATTGTATTCTGCTTGTTGAGCCCTTTCATTTGATACCCATATTGATGGGATTGATAAAACCTACGTTATCCGCCATTTTGTAGCGGCCGCCATCTTGGATTTATAATGATAATGAATAAACATAATTGTATTGTCACCAAAATCCAAAGTGTATACAAAATTTCAGATTAATCGGTTGACAGGAAGAGGGTGAAATTTGAATTACTAAATTTGACCCAAGAAAGACTAAAGAATAAAACAAACGGGGTGAGCTAAATAAAACCGTTTAATAAAAATGTTGTGATTGTGTTTATTATTTGAGTTTAAAATTCAAGTATTAATACCTTCTTCATATTTTAACATTTTAAGTACACACATCGACGAAAGCAGTTTATTCCTGTTTACGCACCAAAGGGATCGAAACCGCAATCAAAAAGTTAATTGGTTTTTGGCTTTGGGTTTCCAATCAGAACTGTTCACTCTTCATGAATGTTTGTTTATGGGCAAGCTTATAATACCCGTGGTTTTCGGCAACGACTGGCCGTAGCCACCCTTACTTATAGCCACCAATAACATTGTAACACATTTGAAAAAAACTATATTCTACTAGCTTTTGCCCCCGACTTCGTCCGCGTGGACTACAGAAAAAAGATATAATATGCTTTACTTTGCTCCTAAGTGTAAAAGTGTGATAATATGTAGCCTATGTGTTATTCTGAGGTCTAAGCTATCTCTATTCCAAATTTCATCCAAATCCGTTCATCCGTTTCAGCGTGAAAGAGAAAGAGTAACAAACATCCATCCATACTAGTAAACTTTCGCGCTTATAATATTAGTAGGATAGGATAGTAGGAAGTAGGATAGGATAGTAGGATTGGCCATTGGGTATTCATTATAAGAAGGATGAATCGCGACGTACTTACGTCATAGATGCATTCAGCGAGTGACGGAGGAGGACGGCGCGAAGGGGAAAAACCCTATTATAAAGGGGAAAAGAACTCTGAAAATTACACCTAAAAACAACTACACAAGCGAAGAAGAAAAAAGAGCGGGGAAGAGATCGGTTGGCAGACCACCAGCCAGATGGTCCGACGACATAGCCAAAGTAGCCGGAAAACAGTGGTTGCGCCTGGCACAGGATCGTGAGAGGCGGCGTGAGCATGAAGAGGCCTTGACTTAGCAGTGGGTGTTAACGAGCTGATGATGATGATGAACAACATAGACTTACTACACCTACAAAGCAACTGAGTACGTTCATAGCAATAACAATAATACTATCATCCAATTTCAGTTAATGGTGCACTAGCAGAATATACGATCAGCCATACGCTGGATAGTGGATACACCATGGTAGCTCTTATCGCGCGGCGAATAAGTGCGGCAATCGAGCAAGAAGCGTTCTAGCGTGTCGCCGACTGTACTCGCATCTGAATCACAGCGGATGTGGTTATTTGCCAGAGGATTTACAGGAATACTGCGATCTCTGCTGTTTGAACGACGACCTGCATGCGTTATTTGCTTTTACTTAGAACCATCTGCGCTTTGGAGGGTGTTCCCACATATTATTACAGGGGAAATGTATGCTTGGGACATGTTTTAGATGGCTTGCCCAGCACCTATACCATCCTCTCAGGTTAGTCTCCCTAGCTAGTGGTTATATTTGATTTGGCCTAGCTCACAGGACATACAATGTCAATACGTGCAATTCTGTAAAAACAATCCGCACAGTTTCTAGTCCTCAAAACCGGATGTTTGGAAAAAAAAATATTCCTTGAGAGAGCTATTTTCCGGTTTTCCGCAAATACCTAAGTCGTTTTGAGGACTAGCAACTGGGCGTTTTTTTTTACAGAATAAGCACACTTACTGCCGGTTTCTGATTTGAGAAATTCGCTAATAAAAATATAAAATGCGCCCGGTTTATGGGCCGGTTACCGGGTTTAGGCCCGGTTTCTGAATTGAGAATTTTGCTAAGCAAACACTTAAATATCGTTCTGTCACGTTCTTTTGTGAGAAATCCGCAGAGGCAGAACGATATTTAAGTGCCTGCTCAGCTAATTTCTCAAATCAGAAACCGGCAGTGAGCCAACTAAGCCAGAGGTTTTCCTACTATGTAAAAGCCGAATTTTATTTATTTTCTTTAACGGCAATCTCGATAGCATTCGCAGCTGGCGATTTACTGTCTAGACCGGGACTTGAAAAGTTGAAACCGATACAGACCCCCTTGACGCTTTTTACAAAATTCGTTATTTCACTAATTAAGACGCATTGTATATTTTTATTGTACTGTACACAATTACCTTTGAATAATCATTACTAAGTATTCTCTTTGAATTCGCACACTCATGCTTAAAATCAAAGCAAGACTGCGAATTCAAAGAGAAATTAATTATAAAACTTCGTCAATATGAACGCAATAGTGCGACCCCCAGTCACTGTAAAGCGCGATCAAAGTGCTTTTAGGGCTGCAGATAAAATGGAAAGCTATGTTTGACAAAGACCTTTTGTTGGGCATTCACTTGCGAGTTTTCGCTATTCAATTTTATTTTTGCATCCCGGCGACATCGTAAATTACCTAGACAGGTCACATATCTCGAGTAAGGAGAGATTTTCGAACAATGGAAAATAGAATTAAAAACCGGCCAAGTGCGAGTCGGACTTGCGCAGGAAGGGTTCCGTACCATTATCTATAAAACGGCAAAAAAAATAGCGTTTCTTGTATGGGAGAACCCTTAAATATTTATTTTATACCTGCTTTTTAGTATTTGTCTTTACCTATAACGGCAACAGAAATACATCATCTCTGAAAATTTCAACTGTCTAACTATCACGGTTCAAGAGATACAGCCTGGTGATAGACAGACCGACAGACAGACAAATGGACGGACTGCGGAGTCTTAGTAATAGGGTCCCATTTGGCACCCTTCGGGTAAGGAACCCTAAAAAATTTTATCGTATAAAAACAAGGTACACAAAGCCACACACTAAGATACTATACTTCTAGTAGATTTTGTTCGATTGAGGCACTTATGCTGCGCGCGGTAAGAGCTACCAACCATAGGATCCTAGGATCCATAGAATCCTAGCGTCTCGGTCAATGAAGTATCTTATAAGAAGTTCAGAACAGACGGTATTAGGTGCCGAGATTTATATTAACTCTTGTGTGAAGATATCAAGATAAGAGATAGTATACTTTGTAAAAAAAAATGTCTTACTATCTGGGCAAAGGCCTTCTCTCAGTGAGAGAGTTCGAGCTTAAGGCTCGGTATAAGGCTAACTAGCGCCACCAATGTTGAAAAAATCATATGTCCCTTCAGAAGAAGTTTCTGACAAAATCCTAAGATGAGCTCATGCGCCATGCTTTTCTAGATTTTTAAGTGTAGGTACCCAACTCAATTTCTAGTCTTAAGCTAAAAAAAATTCGATAACCGCCAAAAACGCCTAAAATTTTTTTGCGTAAAAGTAAATTTCGAAGAGGGTATCTACACTTAAAAATCTAGAAAAGCATGGCGCATAGGCTCATCTTAGGATTTTTTAAGAAACTTCTTCTAAAAGAAGATATGTTTTTTTTAACATTGGTGGCGCTAGTTAGCCTTATACCGAGCCTTAATCACCACGCGTGCTCAATACGCTCGTGCGGGTTGGCGATTTTTGCGTTGAGGGTATAATGCCTCATACACTCAGGTTTCCTCACGATGTTTTCCTTCACGGTCAGCGAGTGGTATTGCTACTACAAATTCACAAATATGTAACTTTGATATAAATTAAAGTCATAGGTACATGCTCGCACCGGGATTATATAATATACATCACATCACCGCACATACATACGTAGGTACATACTTACAAACTTTTCCTCTTTATAGTATTAGTGAAGATGTTAAAAAGAACACCTAGCAACCAACCAAGGATACTGTTGTGCGTTTCAAGAAATAATTCCTTTAGGTTGAACAAAAAAACTCCCTACTACATTGTAAGGGAACTCGTCGAAATTATAGATAGTCTAACAGAGATTAAAATGCTTTATTCGTGTAGGTGTGCAATAAAAATAAATTAAACATACGACTTTTGAATTTAGACCAACTTATGCAACTACTTTTCTTATGGGTTGCATATGAAAATGTGTTGTAGAGTTGCGCAAACCACAGGAACTATTATTAGATTCTAAAATGATAACAAAAAACACTACAGGCATGTAGTTGCAGTAAAAATCATAATCAAACAGCAATTTGGTGTCAATTGTCAACATCCTGCTAGACATCACACCCACAATCACTTTGTTTTTTTTTTATCTATGCTAGCTATTTTAAAATGGAGCTATATTTTAACTTCATGTTGTTTTAAGTAGGTACCTACTGCCTTTTACATTATTATACCTAAATTGCTGACAGTTTGTCGGCCCAGACTATAGAAAAGTCAAGTCAATTTGTGCGGACCCATCGAATGTGCGTGAAGGTGCCACTTAATGCTGTATAAATCATCTCATTATGTAGATGCGAAGACCTAACTTATTATACGCAAATTATAAAGTACTATCAATTTTTAATTCAAAGTCTTCGATCAAAAAGTACATCAAGTATTTCTAACTTATAGGAATTTGTTATACATGGGAAAAAGCATTGCAGCTAGATAAATAACAAGATACCAGGATAGCAATCTATAAGCATTAGGCAATGATCCCAAAACAAGCAAGCTGAGTCATAAAATAAAGTAAAGAGAATCATAAAATATTTATTTAGATCAGTGCTTCCCAACTGGTGGCCCGAGGACCATACACTTATCAGCTGTACAAGAGAGCCTTGAGAGTGATCTTCAGAACAATCCTTTCGCAAGTTGCCATGAAGCTTTTATTTAACCAGTATAGGATTGTAAAATTTTTATTGTTTTTGGACTTAACATTAGGGCGGTAAGGTTCAATAGGCACTGACTTGGGGCAGGTTTTTTATTAGTAAATATGAAGGCTAGGATCATTTTAGTTCTATCCATTTTAATTTAATTTATTTTGTCATATTGTAAATCTTGTAAATAACCATTAAAATATTATTATGCAATTATATCCAATAAAAAGACAGCCTGGTTTAACAAGTTTAAAAAAATATCTATGAACGCTACTTGGCAGCTGATGGTCCCTGCTAACAACAAAACAATCAAAGTGGTCCTTCGTCGAGAAAAGGTGAGGAACCACTGATTTAGACTTTAATCTATGAGATAATATTCAACCAAACCGCAGCAAGGAAAGTTTCAACTGCTATGACTGATAGCTGTTTTAATATTTATACAGGAATTTATTGTTGTCTGACTTTGAAAAGTTTAATTAACAATGGCACCAGAAGGACACGGGCCATTTTGCTTACTCTCAACTGTCACCTTAGCCACTTAACACTACTGAGGTGACAGTGAACAGTGGCTAAGGTGACAGTTGAGAGTAGGCTAAATGGCCGCGTGCTAAGCCTACAGCCCCTGTATTATCTAAAATATCCACCGTAAAAATAACGGTTTTCAAATGTAAAAAAAAGGATTATTCATTTCAATAAGGGCTATTTTCGAGTGTTTTGACCTTCGATCAAGGATAAAACTAGATACAACATAGAACTCTGAAATGTGTCTGGAAAAATAGATGTCCAAATTGCCTTTGGGAGCTTATTTGCTCGTAGTCTATGCAATTAAAGTAAAACTGTACACTAATGCAATAAGGTTAACATTCGAATATTAGACGTACGGTCGAAATGATGTTTCGTATTGTTCTATTGCTGATTTCATTTGTTTCTGTGAGGACAAGTTTTTATTGTGATTTTATACGTAATGCGGATTCTATGGGATTTAGTTCGGTGGTTTTGACACTCGTAGGTTGAGTGGAATTTTTAGATAATAAAGGCGCAGGACATAATAAAGTTTTAGATTAATTTCAGAAAGGAGACAAGTATTCAGGTACCATATAAATTTATGTTTTTGGTTGGTTTCATTTCAGGGAGGACACAAAAAGGATTTAGTTACCACATAGCACAACAAATTTTCCCACTCCCAAACAAATAAAATTCTCATAAAATCTGTGACTCAGTGAACATCACTCTGCAAACTAAAATAAACAAAATAGTTTGTCTCCATTATCTGCATTTTTATTTCAATACCTTGTTGTATTTAACTAGGGTTTCTCATTTCTCGACCTTTTTTATTTCCCGGAGCACGAGAATTTTCGACCACTATTTCCCGGGAATTCCCGGGTTGTCGAGAAATATGGAAATTTTGAAAAATATGTATGACTTAACAATAAAACTACGCATTTTATGCAATATTCAACAACATTTATCAATCAACAACGTTCATTTTTAGTTTCATGTGACTTTAACTTTGGAAAACTTTAATTTAGCTAAATAAACTCTAGCGAGATCTTTTTATCATTATTGCAAACAATTAGGACTAAATAGTCTTTTTCTTTGGAAAAAACAAATAAAATATCTTCTAAAAGCAATGTCACAAACAGCACTAAGGCTTTGGGAAAGTTTTTGAAATTAAAAGAAAATCCTTCAGACCTCTACTTAATTTTTTCTCCATACAAACTATTCCAGTGATGATTTCTCGAAAACAATATTTTTGGACTTTGGATCGAAATTGCGGTAACTTCTAGAAGTCCATAGCTAATTATTATTTTTCTGGTAATAGATAAATTATCTGAGACCCTAAAGAATAAAAAATATCTGTGAAAAGTCGAAAGAAAAAACAGTTAGAAAATAAAATCCAATGCTAGGTATTTTTTTTCAAAAAAACCTTAAAAGCTCCATAACTTCTAAACGACAAAAAATGGCTGAACATACATGGGGGTGATTCGGGTAGCCCTCGGTGTCAGCTATCTAGATTTTCTCGCTTGACGTCTATGTTTGGGCCACCCTGTATGTGGTTGACAAGTTCACCGACAAAAGAATTGAGATCTAAATGGCTGCCGCCAAGTTCTGTAGACAATCCTTAAATTTATTTATAATAACATCATTTTAAAACACAATCAATTGCTTTTTTACTGCTACAACAATGTTTGCTATTTAAAAATATGACATTTAAATTTATATAGTAGAATGACCTATTGAAACTCAACATTTACTTGGGTAGTTTTAACGGCTAGTAAACTAACTACTTATCATGACTAACATATGAAAACTAAAATCTAAAGTCTTTCTTGAACTTGGCTCTTTGACACGCTGCTTTTATTTAAACTGAAACTCAAACGATCATTTATTTTGTTCAATACCACAAATAACCATATAAGAATTGAAATAAAACGGACGAAGCAACATAATTATACTAGTCTATAAAAAGAAAACCCAAGACAACATAAACACAGCCGCGCGCGAGCGCAAGCGCGTTATTAAGTTTTTAAAATTTTCGACTGAATTTCTCGATTTCTCGATTTCTCGATCACTTTTTTCTCGTCTCGAGTAAGGCAAAATTTCCCGGGAATTCTCGGTTCGAGAACTCTCGAAGAGAAACCCTATATTTAACTTTTGTAACAGAAGGCTAATGCATACCATGGATTGGATAGGTCTATTAAAATTTAATACAAGTTGGGTTGAACTATGAATGACCTTATAACAGATTTGACACAAAATACTTAGATGACAACATTGTCTAATAGCTAATTACACTAATTTGCATACCCAATAAATAGACTTCCTGGCAATTAACTAACTTATGTCAAAACAATTTAGCAATCCCCAAACAGCCCACAACTACAAAGGCACGCCACGATTAAGCAAAACATTTGGTCCAACAAATAGTCTGTACACAATCAGACCAGCCCCATTGTACTCCACATCTGTTGCTGCTCATTACGACCGACATAAAAGCTGCCTCACGAACAATAGCACCCCAATTTCGAACAAAAAACACTCTGATACCAAATTCAAGGAACTAATTTATATGAGGCTGCAAAGTCGTAAATTACTAGTTTCGGATACGGTATTATCGCTGTCGAGCACTCTGTAAGCACTCAATAAGCTAGTTGAACCAGATAACGAAAAGTGTTACACGCAAAATCATAACATAAAACAGAACGTTTGCATTCAAACTGGAAGTTTATTAGTATGAATCTCACCTGGGAATACAGTTGGAAGGTGTCCTGTCCACTTCCCAGGCTGCGAACAGCTTCATAGGAACAGGTTTCGATGCATTAGTCATCTTATCGGATTTGTTTTTCTCCGTCATAGTGGAAAGCACTGCACTGCCTGTTGTTAACTCGAATAGCACTTGGCTGTCACACTGATCACTTCACTGGGATCATGGTCTCATCGTGCCACGCTGACGAGACGATGCGGGCGGATCAGGCGGTGTACAAGCAATCACAACAATGCACTTTGGGAGAAACAGCCGCGACGCGACAAACAGCGACAAAGGCGCTCGCTCGCTCCGCGACCGCGTTCGATACTTTGACCAGCCGTATGAATCGTTCGTTCAAATGAACGAACGGTAGTGAAACGAAAGCCATTACAGGATGCTGACCTAAAAACAAAATCCATACCGACTCAGACTGAATTTTAATGGGATGAAGTTTATTTGCTATTTTTATTTTATGTTTTCTGATACATCAATTAAATAGTCGAAACATCTGAGTATCTCAAGTATCATTTAGAACAGATTTGTTTAAATCGATTGATTGAGATTGTATGAATCGACAACGTTATGTGTCAAACGCGGCGCCAGCGCAGTCAGTGTTGCCACCTTAGTGGAATCACCACTAAATCTGGTGGTTTGGACTCCCTGTCTGCTCGCGTAGCATGAGGTGGTGTTAGAGACTATGGGTTTAAAACTATGTGTATACTAGTCGGCTACACCGACAAATTACTAGTGAGTAAAACCGTGATTTAATAGAAAAATATGTGTATCTCACTCTTTTGAAGAAGCGCGGGATGGAAAGAGTCCTAACACTCTTACACCGCCTCATGCTACGCGAGCTGGTGGGCAAAGAAATCAATCTAGTGGCTGGCGGAATTTGGGAGAGCACTTTCCCATACAAATAATGTATTTTTTATTCGAATTGTTACATTAGTCGATAAAACTATCTAAATCATAATTATTATTTGCCTCTTACCGGTAGTTTAGAAAGATTTATATTTTATTATTTTTGCAATGTTTTTATTCATCTCATGTGCGGAAAAAGTCATCTAGTTTTTTGGATTACTTAGCGCAAAATAAAGAGTTTTTATGAGGTTTAGGCCCGGTTTCTGAGTTGAGAATTTTGCTAAGCAAATGGGTAAATATCGTCCTGTCTCTGCAGATTTCTCACAAAAGAGCGTGACAGAGCGATACGTAAGTATGTGCTTAGTAAAATTCTCAACTCAGAAACCGGGCCTTAGGGGGTTGCATTTAGTTAGTAGTAGACATGCGCGAAACAGTGCACTTCGAAGACATGATATATTTCATGACATTTCATACCGCGTGATATTACCTTATATTATGGCACCAAACATGACACATGACAATTCAATTCAGCACACGTCATGAAATGAAACATGACATGTCATGAAATATGACATGCCATGAAACATAACACGTCATGAAATGAAACATGACATGTCATGAAACATGACACGTCATATTTCAGCACACTTTCATTGCAGTACAGTTATTTATTTCAGTACACCAGATGACATGAAACATGACACATGGTATTTCAGCACACTTTTATTGCAGTACAGTTATTCATTTCATTACACCAGATGACATGAAACATCCTGGTATTTCTTCATTGCAGACATGAAACATGACATCATGGTATTTCAATACACTTTCATTGCAGACATGAAACATGACATCATGGTATTTCTTCATTGCAGACATGAAACATGACATCATGGTATTCCTTCATTGCAGACATGAAACATGACATCATGGTATTTCAGCACACTTTCATTGCAGTACTAACATTGTGCTGAAATGCCATGTGTCATGCTATGTGCCATGCTTTATTCTCTCGTGTAATGGGTATTTCAAGACACCGTTGTGAAATATGTCTTTTGTAATATTACTAGCATTACCTACACATGTCTAGTTAGTAGTCGCGGAAAAAAATTGTTGGCATGGCAACACCGCGCTAATAACAAAGGAAAACATATTTTTAGAACTTTATTTCGCGATTTCGCGGCTGCAAAGTGTTTATACCTGGTTTGGTTATGATTCCCGTGTACGTTAATAGTTAATAGTTGAAACGAACGTATCCAGCAATTCCGTGATCGAGGAAAATACCTGACTTCAACCGAAAGCACGTTTGCTCTCGAAACATACAATTCTTCTTGTCTGATGATAGTTTCTTCATCCACACCATCTGCTATGTATTCATATCGTAAGTACTTAACATAATTAACACTATCCACTCTAATCCGACTCGAGTGTAGTGTATAACTATTAATTTTAGGTTATGTTTTTTCCAACTTGACCCACCGACCGAAGAAGGTTGTTATGATGCATCTATTCTGCGTTCGATGATACGCGCTAAGATCGTGACTTTCTATTGCCAACATTTATGTACCTACCAGTAATTGATTATGCTTTTTTTCAGCTTCCAACTTTAGGTACTGGAATCCTCATATTATACCAATACTGAGATACAATTCCGAGAAGATAGGATTCTAGTCAAGGAACAAAAATGTTAATTCATCTCGTCAGGATAAACAAGGTACCTATTTATAACCATTAAATGTGTATTCAAACAAATCAAGCTATACTATAAAAGCTCGTTGTTAGCATGCATGGAACATGCGCCCCGTACAATGCTACATTCTTTTATCACAAATATCTATTGACTAGCCTAGAGAATAGGTAGACAGGCGCATTAAAGGTTGTAATTACGGTACACAAGTTGATTACGGTACACAAGTTGAGTTTTTTTGTTCAAATAAATTCTGCGTTCGGCTTCTCAAGCCATTAGCAGATCTGTTCTTCATTAGTTGTAGCGTGTGAGGCAGGGTCTTCCATTAAAGACTCCTCTTCTTTATTTATGGATTATGTTTGTTTTGAATCCCATCATCTTTTATTAAAAGTATTTTTAATTTCGTATTTACAGCCACAAAGTGAAGAGACATGCGTCCTCGCCGGACGCGCCCTGTCGCCCTGCGCGACGCTCGAAGGCTGCCTAGCGTCGATAGGACCCCAAGAGGACGATCTACTCCATGGCCACGAAACGAAGCAACAAAAACAAGCGATGGACAATTTTCACCAACACAACCTTATTATTATGATAAGCTTTAGAAGTAGCATACACTGAAAATTATTGTATTAATAGAAATATGATGCTGATTACTAAAAGAAAAACTGGCTAAAGAAAGTCCCGGGGCTCCATGGTCCTATGAATCTTTAAGTTTTTTTAATCTTTCTTTCTTTATGTCACCACATATAATTATTATTATAAAGGTAAAGGCCTCTTCATGCTGTATTGTATTTGTTGTTTTTGCTGAGTAATTCAAGCTGACTTCAACCATTAACATTGTAATTAAGTTATATTTTTAACCCCTGATACAAAAAGAAGGGTGTTATAAGTTTGACTGCTATGTTTGTCTGTCTGTGGCCGATTTAGATGCATTTTTTATTTATATTTTAAAGTAGGTTTTGTAGCGAGTGTATGTTCGTACAACGTACATGTTTAATAAAAATCGGTCCAGCCATTTATGAGATATTCCATTTTTTAAGTAAAAATTTTAGTAGTTATGTTAAGTCAAATCTTTGTCAAATATGTATTGGATTTTCAGTACCTAACATTGTGACAGTTACAGTTTTTACAATATGTATTTAACTACGAGTATTTAATTTATAAGTTTAAGACACACTGTGCCAAAAAGGCAATTTTAAATTAGATGACAATATTGTCTGTAGTCAACCACTTTAACTAAATTACGTTGATCGTACGAGTATGTATCACTTGGGTCATCTAGTTGCAAAAATTGCATATTTTTAGGTAGCGGAGAATTTTCCAAAGTGAAAAATATAGCGGCCCTTGCAAGTATTTGTGATAAGTATGTAATACCTAATATACTTCCTAGAATTGTTAATCAGTTATTAATAATATTTTGTAAGTAGGTAGTTACACACAATATCGAAAAAAGTATTCAGGAAGCCAGATTCTTTCTCAGACTAGTGTAGCTGGCAAAAAAAAATAGGTACCTTTCATAATCCATGAATAAAACTTCTTATTTACATATTGACGTATATTTTTCTTCAATTAAACCCTAAAAAATAAAATAAAACTACCAAGGACAGTATTTTATCGACATTTTATCAACCCCATCCCTAGTACATCGACAACAAACTATCGACTTTAGGCCATGCCTGCCGTGTGCTGTGATGGATTCCGCCGTCAAACGCGACTAACTTCCGGGGGTTAGTATGACGCGACTCGCATCTGTTCTTTTTTGTAATCTGTGCTTTGACAGGAGCGTCGGCCACAGTGTTGCTAGCTGAGGCTACTGCGTTTGCCTGAATCGGTTGGTAATATAAATCGAGACTTTTTTTTTTGCAGTTTGATTTGTTTTTTCGCCAATCAGCATGGAGCATGTTGAGGCTCAAACTCTCTATGAGAGAAGGCCTAGACCCAGCTAGTGGGACATGTACACCGTACGGACGGTCAGTCTAGGATACCCCATGGTAGTTATTACAGCGCGCGGCATCGAACAAAAAGGGATATTCTAGCGTGTGGCTGACTGTACAAAACGTATAGACTACTAAAAAAATTCATGAACATTTTGTCAGTTTGAGGAAATCTTTAACTCTTGCAATGCATATCACCTCGACCGATCTTTAAATAAGATATAATTGAACGAGCGAGCGAAGTTCTCCGAATCTACTTGAACAAGCCGGCGTTTGTATGTATGTTTGTATGTATGGAATGTTCGTTCGACGATAACTTGAGTAAATTTAGTCGGATCGTCCTGATTTGGTAGGCGGGTAAATGAGGCAAAGAGAATTTTTAAGTTCGAACATGAGCCAAATCGGTCGAGGGGTTGCTAAGATATGGGGTCGCGAGTTCATAGTTCGAGGCGAACCACTAGTGGTTACAGTGTAGTATATTTCAGTATCGTTGCAGGTGCCATGGTCACAGCAGGCGTTATTTTGTCTGGGTTAGATAGATAGATAGATAGACTATACGCGCGCGCGTCAAAACTAGTTTAGTTCGTCAAGTCATAGAGTTGTAGTAGGTAGTGTATTTCTAAATCACAACAAATAACGTCCCTTTAAAATAAATTAAAGAGTAATGCGTATGCCTCTGTCTGCGTCAATAAAGCTATCCGAAATATTTAGTCGTCGAATGGGGATTTTTCAAAGTCATAAAAATAGCACGAATAACTGTCAATATTTTTTTATTAATCTGTGGTTTCCATAAAAACCACAGATTTAGTTGAGCGATAAATCGTGAATCGCTGTCAAATTTGACACTTGGAAAAATTCCTATTGACATTTAATATTCCCCAACTGTAGGAAAATCAATAATTTATGGCAACAAATCAAACTGTCAAAACATGATGGCGATTATCGACGCGTTCAAAATAAAACTAAACAAATGCAACGTCACTTTACCGGTGCGTTCAGTGAGAACAAATATGTTTTTTTTATCTCCGACCGAGTGGACATCACAATCACAAATCTTTAAAAAGTTCCCTAGCACGGGTTAGTGCTTTGGAAAATACAAAAAGTGGACATCACAATATCATAATATCCATGGTTTTTCCGATTTGTTCCGTATTCGTCGGATTCCTTACTCGTTGTATTCCAGATCTGCATTATCCTAATTCTCTCTTGGGGGTAAATGACAAAAGAAACAAAAGCACTCAGAACAATAAGTAGGTATAAATTTTATTGATTAGAACGTCTCAATTAGGAAGGACTGTAGGACTTCGAGTTGAAAGCTCGCTCTTGTAAGCATTAAAAACTATGCATGCATGGTTTATTCAGCAGCGCATTTATTGGGCCGAAATACGCAAGCTTCCATTTCTTGATGATCTTCACTATCTTCCGTATTCTCTACGTCTTTACTGGAATACTGTATGACCGCTACACAAAATAATCTCAAAACAATGTTTCTGGTCCAACTTTCAACGGTGGTTGAAGAGCTCGTACGCCTGGCCTCTTCTGTCCACCAAAGTAGGTCCGTGCGTTCTCATGTGTATCTTCAGATTGTGGTTGGCCGTGTAGCGTTTGTCGCAAATGGTACACTGGAACCGTTTTTCGCCTGAAATAGGAATAAGAAAGGGATGAGTAAAGGCAGAACTGGTAGAACTAGAAATTTATTGCGAGGCCGAAGGCCGACCTCCGTTTTACGAGGCCGAAGGCCGAGTACCGCGTTGAGCGAAGCTCAGAGCGACGATCTGCCTATCAGACATTCCAATCCGCGAGGCCGAGGGCCGAGCCCCGCGTAGAGCGAAACTCGGAGCGGCACGACTACCCTCCCTCGGATCGTCCAACCTCCCCCCGCGATCGCTCTTGCAAGGCGAAGCCAAGCCGGGTGTTGGCACGCGTAGTGTGCAGGGGGCATAGCCACCTAGTTTTTCTATCTACAGTCAGATATAAAAAAAATAAGTTATACAACAGATACAGATAAGAGAAGTTAAAATATTTAATAAGCTGGACGTCCATAAGCCGCGGCGGATCGGGTCGGTTCGGGCCGGGGCGGGCCGCAAAATAAAATCCGCCTGCCTGTATTTATATGAAACAGTGTCCACTAGCAGCGGATTATTGCGCTGCGGCCCAACCCGCCCCGATCCGCCGCTAGCGGGCGCTGTCTCATGTAAATACAGGCAGATGAGGCAGGCGGCTTTTTGCGTAGGAATCTTGCGATGCGGCCCGGCCCGATCCGCCGCTAATGGACGTCTAGCTTTAGATTGTACCAAAGTAGAAAAAAGCCCTTACCCATTCGGGGCTGACTGCTATGATGCTTGTCCATATGAACTTGCAAGGCTCGTTTAGACTTGTACATGGCTGGGCATCGGTCGCATTTGTAAGGTTTTTCGTCAGAGTGACTTTTCATGTGCTGGATTAGCTGTAACAGAAATACAGGGTGTTGTTTTGTAAAGTGACACACGACTCAGGTAAGATATGTAATAGTAACGCTTGAAACAAAAAATACCCCGTCGCCGCCGGTCTAAGTTGCGGAACTAGGTTGCCATTAATTAACAAACGTATAACCCGTGCCATTAAAGAAACGATATATAAATGGCGGACACTCTCGCGCCCTCTCGCTTTAATCATATCTCCGTCTATACTCACACGTAACGTTAGCAAAGTCATTTTAGGCAGTCCTGATTAGTCACCTACGCGTGGCTAATAAAACACGCCAAAATACGTTCGCCTCTTATTGATTTTTTAATGTTTGTCGAGTTATTTCAATATTGTAGTTTGCGTTAAGTGTTTTAATTTGGTGGGGTTTGTATTATTTACTACGTTTTAATATTTTTGATCTCATTTTCATAAAGACTGTTGTTTAATCACAAACCCAACGTAGAACAATTACCTAATCAATAAAGAAAGCATCGTAAAACAATATTTCCTAACAAAAAATGTAAGAAAGTTTTAGGTATGAACCGAAATCGTATTTTCGTAATCTCTTTTTCAGACCTTACCATAGGTACCCGCCGCCATTTTCATATCGTTTCTATATTGGCACGGCTTATACATAACCACTTTTATCTTTATAAACTCAAGCCTGTATCCCAGAGGGGCAGGACAGAGACGATAGTCATTAATCAAGTACCAACTTCAAAAAACCTACCTCTCTTGATATAAATCTAGCTTCTCAACTTTACTTTTAGATATTTTAATTTAGTCTAAAAAGATGATTGGAACTCACATTAGTTTTATTCATACTCCGCCCACAAGTCGGGCAAATAACGTAAGTTTGGCATTTGACGTTGTGCCTTTCGTAGGCCTCTCGGTTTCCGAATTTAGCGTGACATCCTTTACACTTGTACTTAACTTCGGTGTGCTTTCGTAACTTATGCTCCTGAAAATTAAAAATAAAATAAAATACATGCACGCTCTTATCCTCCCAAAGGTACAGCCTTTACGCGGTGTATACCTACTACGCAGTACAGCTAACTCGTGTTATGCCTAAGGCATATAACAATTTAGGCATAACGAGAGTTATGTATAATGATGCTTAAGCTTAGCTAAAGTGTAACATACCCTGACATAGGTCTGAAGCAAGGAAGGCATAAAGCTATTTGACGAGATAATAATTAATCACAACCGCATCACAACAAAAGTATTATGAAAATGAATTTTTGTTGACATTTTGAAGTATTATTGACATTGGAAGTAAACCACTCACATCATAAGTGGCTAAATAGTACGAAAAACATATTTTAGGCATAACGCGATGTAGGCTATGTAAGACCTAGGCTTATACCGAGTCCTAAAGCAACTCAGGCGAACAGATAGTGAGGCCGAAAGAGAACTGTATTATGACGTTTAGGCATAACGCGAGTTCGCTGTACTGCGTAATAGGTATACACCGCGTAAAGGTTCTTAACTTACTGTTAATCCTCCCTTTAGCTTGCAAGCAAAATTGCACTTGTCGCAAAAATATCGCTTTTCATTGCTGTGGTGAATAAGGTGATTGCTTAGATGGTGCTTGTTGTGATAACTGAAAAAGAAAGTTATATGTGGTGTAGGTATTTATCACAACTAATATTATATGGACGAAAGTGTTTTGCCCTTATTTCACGTCGCAACGAATCAACAAATCAACGCGACGTTTTATACCCTGAGATTAAAAGGACTCATTGGTTACTGGAAGATATCTCCTTAAAAAAAATGTTTAAGCAAGAAAAGCCGCAGGCATACGCTAGTTTCTAATAAAGGCGGGAACAACAATAAATAGACCACACAATTTCAAGCTTTTGGGGGCTGGCTGGAGTACTCCTTGACTAGTTACTTACACTTTAGAACAGTAGTCGCAAATGTATTGTTTCGAGCTGTGATACGCCCAAATGTGACGCTTCAGCCGTTGTGCCGTAGGGTACATTTTACAGCACCGCTTACATTGCAGCCCTGGGAACTGAAACATTACAGAAAAATAATCTCAATGTTTACAAAAATACTTAAATATTTGTACTTATTAGAACGAGAAATGAGAATATAGTATTGTGGATTGTAGGAAAGTTCATCTAGGATAGGTCCTACCTGTTCCATTATCATTGGGAGAAAAAGTATTAGGTATAATACCTAAAAGTGCCACCTATAATTTATTTCCACATCCAGTCCTCTCCATCCCAAGGTTGTCTGGAAGAGATGGCTTTTAGCGATAAGGCTGCCATTTATTCTATTATTTTCGTAAGAAATTATCTGTAATATTCTTTCTGTTGTCCAACCTATCTATCTATATTTTATTGGTGTCATCACACATTCACCACATCGCACCATCACATTAAAACTTTATAGATAAAAACACCATTGTAATTTATGGCAATAAAATGAATTTTGTAATTTTAATAAACTCTATGTTGTGTTTGCCTTTAAAAAACAAACCTACCTCACCATCGTAATGCATCTTGTAATAATGGTACTCCAATGCGTAATCAGTTTGACTGTAGGGCTCCCAGCACACATGGCAGTGGCTTTGAGATTCCTCTTGCAAATGGTTGAGTCGGTGACCCAGGAGTCTTGGCCATGGTTTGTATGTTTCCTCGCACACCAAGCATGTTGAGTCTCTCTTGTGGTCTTCTAAGTGGACGGATAGAGAAGTTCTGTCAATGCAAGACTTCGCGCATAAACCTGTAACATGGAAAAAACTAAATTTTAAAACCTATATTTTATTAATATGGGGCCAGCATTATCACTGTATTTTATTAATATGGGGCCAACATTATCACTGTATTTTATTAATATGGGGCCAACATTTTCACTATATTTTATTAATATGGGGCTAACATTATAACTGTATTTTATTAATATGGGGCCAACATTATCACTGTATTTTATTAATATGGGGCCAACATTTTCACTATATTTTATTAATATGGGGCTAACATTATCACTGTATTTTATTGATATGTATTTTATTGTATTTTAAGGGGCCAACGTTTTCACTGTATTTTATTAATATGGGGCCAACATTATCACTGTTTTTTATTAATATGGGGGCAACATTATCCTGTATTTTATTAATATGGGGCCAACATTTTCACTATATTTTATTAATATGGGGCCAACATTATTACTGTGTTTTATTATATGGGGCCAACATTCTCACTGTATTTTATTGATATGGAGCCAACATTATCACTGTATTTTATTAATATGGGGCCATCATTATTACTGTATTTTATTAATATGGGGCCAACATTTTCACTATATTTCATTAATATGGGGCCAACATTATCACTGTATTTTATTAATATGGGGCCAACATTGTCACTGTATTTTATTAACTCTTGATTGGCGTAAACAAAATTCCAGTACCCTCAGGGCGTCTATGAGCCTAAGTAATACCAATTGGTTAATATGGGGCCAACATTATCACTGTATTTTATTTTATGTAACATTATCGGGTATGTTTGCCGCTTTGAGTACAGATGGCATTCATCCAAAAGAGGATAGTGTCCCTGATAGCCGGATGTCTAGAGTGGCAAGCAGCATATAAATTTAAGTTTTTTTAAAGTCTGTTATAATAATATCAAATTCAAATTATCTATTTGGCTAACCGAAATAATACCATAACAATTAATAAGAGTCCACTTACCACATGACAACATCACATCATCTGTTAGAGAATCTATTATTATTTTCTTGGAGGACTTGCTAAGAATTTCTGTTTTCTTTGATTTACTGACTTTGGTGTTTCCTTGCTTTCTAACAGCTGCCTTTGTTCCTTTCATTTTACATTTTATTGTTGATTTATGGTCTGGAGCTAAAAGAAGAACAAAAAGAATAAGCTTTACAAATTGTTTCAAATGTTTGCATAGGCATATACCTAATACCTTTGAACTTTGTATAAGGATCTATGATACAGACCTAAGTATTACTTCATTAGGCCTTTACTAGCTTACCTGATAATTTTTGTAAAATACAAGTTTCATGTTTAACTTCAATATCTTGAACTAAGTCATCGTTGAAGTCAACGCCTTCAAGAGGGCTGTGCACCATTGCCTCCACTGTCTCCATTTCTACCTTGACACCATCCAAAATTGGTTGATCTTCTAATTTCACTGTCTGAAATGGGATAAAAGTAAAATATGCTGTTGAATCGAAAATGTTCCATATTTACTTTGACAAGGTTGTTTCGAAGCGTCAACGCAACCTTGTCAAAGTAAATCTAGAACATTTTCGATTCATTTTGACAAGGTAGATAGTATTCCGTTCTCATCGCGCGCGGATTATATTTACCAAGTTAATCTTACTGTGTAAAGTGGCCTCAGACTGAATGCATTTGTTTCTGAACCCAATGAAGGAATCTATGGTGTTCCAGCACTCGCTACACATTGTCTGGGAAAGCTCAGAGTCTGGTTGCACCTAGAAAAGATAATTTAATGTGATTACGAGCCTGCGTAGATGATCGAGTTATCCAAAAGATTTAAAAATACCTGAATTTGCGTTAGCAAGAAATAGTTTCGTAAACAGTCCTCTGTTATTATTTTGAGCACAGTGTTTGTACACAAACAAGCCCGGCACATATCCATTGTATTATAAGTGTGTTTTTAGAACATAAACAGCGATAATTCTAAACTAAATCCAAAAAACACCAAAACCACCAAAACACAAACACTTTTTTTATGGAAATTCTTAAAATAATCTGAATAATACATCTTGTGAATACATCCTTCTGTCAAAATGACAGATCTCACAGAGCGCGATTGATTTTTCTATGAGGCCACTGCAAACAACATACTGCCAACAGTGTCAGAAAAGAGGTTCGATAAAATAAAAAAATCCCCGACCTACAGAGGACCGCTGTGTCTGTCTGTGGCGCTGCACCATATCGTAAGTAGGTCTTAAACGGCTGAACCGATTTGGATGCGTTTTTTTAATTATTTGAAAGCAGGTTTTCTAGCGAGTGTTCTTAGATACCTATATCTTATTAAAATTGGTTCAGCCGTTTATCAAAAATGCTATTTTGAAGTTAAATGTCGGGAGTATTTTGAATTTTAGTTATTTTATGAGACCAACTTGCAAAATCTCAAAAATAAATATAGGTTGGCTGCTTCAATGAAAATTCTAAACATTTATTTCACAATTTAATAAAAACATACAGAAGTACTACTTTTACATAATATTTAGGTAGGTACTTAATAAACAAAATTAAACTTAACGCAAACAACAATATCCACCATACCTTTCTTAATTAGATAAAACAACGATTAAAATTAAAACATACAACATCTTGATTTGGTACATAAATGTAATTTAGACTAGAAGAATAGGTAATAAAAATGGAATGACGTGATTTCATTTAAAGTTTTATAGAGGTATGCTTATTTATTTACCTATGAAAAAAGTTACAAAATACCTATTAGGTAGATATTAATAGTCTTCTTAGAATTAGTCCACAAATTGGCCAAGATACATAGATACCTACATTAATTACTTGAATAGGTACTGAAATCCACACCACAAAACAGCACCTCTATCCCGCGCATTACCAACCTAAAGGGCAATATTACCGAAATTATTGCCGCCCCGCACATCGCGTTTATGGGTTTACTGGAATGGATACCAAGTTTATACTTTATACTGTAGAAACAGAAATGTACAATACAAGTCTCTGTCTATACTAAAATCACTAGTAACTAGCAACCTAAGCGACGTTTTTTTTTTATAGAACGCGTGCCACGCATACCTAGCTGAAACTAAATGTGTTTCCAGGTATACAAATTCAAACGGCCCGATATTAAAGAACGTCGCTTACGTAGGGACAGTAGGTATGTTTCTAGCTTTATTGTGGTGGTTTAATCCAGGCAGGTAATAAAATATGTCTTAACCCCAGGGGTCTGTCTGGTCTCATTTGGCGACCTCGGGCGGGCAGTCGGGCTGCGAGGAGGGGTGGGCGGCGCGGAAGGCTGGGTGGTTCTCCAGCTCACGATCAATGCGCAGGATGATGGGGAACGGGCGCAGGTCCACGTGGAATCTGGGAAAGATGCATTTTATTTTATTTTATTTTAAATGTACACACGACAGCACGTCGAGGCTTACAGGCTAGCACTCTACTCGGTTACGTTACGGGCGACTTTACAACAAAAGTGTACAATATTGCATAATGCGTACGTAATGCTGGCTGCGCTAGTGCGAACGCCGGCTATCCTTCATTATTAAGATCACCAAATGAGAACGTAACTAGTCTATACCGACATCAATAAAATAGGGAGGCAATATTACCAATTAAGAGGACAAAATAGTTCATTTAAAAGCCAATATTACCAAATAAGGGGGCAATATTACCAAACAATGGGGGCAATATTACCAAACAATGGGGGCAATATTACCAAACAATGGGGGCAATATTACCAAACAATGGGGGCAATATTACCTTCTAGCATTGAAGACCTGCGGCACCAGGCAGCAGTCGGCCAGCGTGATCTCGTCTCCCACACTGTACTTTCCTGCGCTAGACGATAGCAACTTCTCCACTGCTCTGAATCCACGCGTCATCCAGTGCTGGGCCCACTCCTTCTTCTTTTCCTCGCCCACGTAGATGAGGACTATCAGGTTCTGGAGAGGCTGGATGCCGGAGGAGATTACCTGGGGGAAAGGTGGTTTGTGATGTTAGAGGGGAACATTTTATGTCGTAGGTGTAATCCGCGCGGTATGAGAATGGGATGGAACCTTGTCGAAGTCAAGCGAAAATATACTTTATTTTACTTTGACAAGGTTGCTTCGAAGCGAGTTTGCTTACCGTGCTCGTCTCAGTTCCAAAAGGTTGCATCCCATTCTCCTCCCGCGCACATCATAAGTAGGTTGTAGATAGACCGAAAGCAGGACTAAAGGCTTATGCATTAGTTCCTTGGATAAAGATTTGCCCTGCTCACACACCCCCCGGAAATTCACCTTTGGAGGCATTTGTTTAGGGGGGGGAGGGGGTTGAGCAGAAACAACTTTCACTATGGGACCCAGTGCGAAATCTAAATTCTTCTTTTCCATACTAAAATTCAATACCCTACTCTTCAACATTAAAAACGTATTGAGCATCAGAATAAATTTTTCGAGATTTCGCACTTGGCCCCACAGTAAAAGTTCCTTGAATTGGTGAATTAAGGGACGCTTTTTAGTGTCACAGGTCCTTTTCTGAAACACCCTGTATAATTTTCAAATTACCTCACAAATTTCGCGAACTTTGGCACGCTTGAAGCAGTCCTGGGGCATCAGAGGCCTTTGGGGCCTCGTCTCTTCTAAGTAATGCATTATACTAAGAGATTCAACTAGAGTATGTCCATCTGAAAGAGTAGGCAAAGAATGTTATTAAATTAACTGCAAGGGACAGTGAATGCAGGTCTGATTAATAGGTATGATGATTATTTGATCAGACTATTACCTTCATTGACCAATAATAATTGGTATTACTTCGGCTCATAGACGCCCTGAGGGTACTGGTTTTTTTTTTACGCCAATCAAGCGGTTAAAATTATAAATTCAGAAAGAATGATTTAAAATAATAATGAAACATGTTTGACTGCAGCAAGCTGGGGCCTTAGCCTGTAACGCAATGGCGTGTCGATGGAGTCCTAGCAGAAGGACAAAACCGGGGTTTCCTCGTTTTTCTCCTACAACCAGAAAATGAATCCTCTAGAATTAGAATCCGAATATTTTTTGCTGTACTATAAAAACATTAAATAGACCGACAGCATTAATAAATCCTAAATGAAGCTGTCAACTGGGAGCCCATTTTGGCACCACTGCGTTACAGGCTAAGGCCCCTGTTATTTAAGGTTGGAAGATAGCAGCGTGGCGGGAAATTCAATATTTTCACAGGTTTCTACATTTTGTAGCTAAACTGAGCTATTTTTGTTCAGCAATTTTCCGTTCGCGGCAATAACATAGTATTCCTTTCATTATTGTAAACAACAGAACAACAATAATTCAGCCGATTATGTATTCTGGTCTACGACATGTTTTTTTGGCAGTGCCACTGCTTCGTAGACCAGAACACATAATCAGCTGAATTATTGTTGTTCTGTTGTTTACAATAATGAAAAGAATACTGTTTTATTCTCGCGAACGAAAAATCGCTGAGCAAAAATAGCTCAGTTTAGCTACAAAATTTAAAAAACTGAAAATTTTGAATTTCCCGCCACGTTGCTATCGTCCACCCTTAAAACAAAAAGTTTGTAAAAAAGTTTTTTTTTTCTTACCTATACAGAGCGAAGGAACCTGCTCCATAGGGTTGACTTCCCGATACTCATTGCAGTGTTGTTCTCCGCCTCCCTTGACGAGGCTGACTGCCTTTATGTCGTAGGGTATCTCCTTTAGGTTGAGGGCTATGCGGACCCGCCATGAGCATGAGCTTCGCCAGTACGAATATAGTACTGGCTGGAGGATAAAAAAAAGAGTGATAAGATTTTTTTTTAGTTTTTTTTTTATTAGTTAGATACAGGAAAGGTAATAAGGTATTTAGGTAAGACTAAGACAGGTACCTCGTTTTCGTCGACAGGATTTATCTTTTCGGTCTCACACATTGCGTTACTTGGCAGGAAAATAAATTCGGTTTGAGCGAAACTCTAACTGGTCAAGAACTGAGATATAGACCGGTAAAACAGGGATAGGTATTTACCTGCTACCGGTTTATATTAAATTAGACGAGGTGGGTATGTAAATTAAGTAAATCGAGACTAAATTAGAATAAAAGGTTCCAGTAAACAAAGTGTCTGAGGAATTAAATGCCTACCTTAGCCATGGCGGAGATGTTACCGTTGTATTTGGAGTAGTAAATAATTTTGACGGCTTTTATTTACTTTTTCTGAAAGATAACACTGTTTTTATCTCAAAAAAACGTAAATATTGAACTCGGCACGGCAAGCGCTCGCTTTGCTTATCAGGTGGGGGTTTATTAGGGCGATTCAACCCAAAACTTTCATCAACTTTTCTTCCGATTTCGAATGAAAACCACATGAAAACCCACCAAGAGCTATGAGAATTGGACCCCAACCAGTCGATTTGTTCACAGATCACCAAAAAAGAAACGCGTGATTTGACGTTTCGCCGGAGTTTTTACTTTTTGTGAACGCTCCCATACATAAATTGACGTCTCATGATTTCATCTGTCATCCATCTGTCATCTATTTTTAATGTTTCGAAAAGGCACGTGTGAAAACAAGAAGATAATTTTGAATTTCCTTTGATTTATGAATAAAAATGGGAAAAAACAAAAAGAAAGGACACCAGGCAAATGTGTTTAAAGTTGCTGGAGCGAAAAGCTTGAAGAAAACCAAAGCGAAAGCTGTGAATTTGGGGTTGAAAAATGTAAGTGAAACTAAGATGGTTTTTATGATTTTAAATTGAACTAACGTCTAAAATCAGTGAGCAAATAAATGTAACTAATTAATTTTCTCGTCTTTTTCGCAGATCAAACAAAAAATTCAGGAGGTCGATGCTCAGTTCGTAGAAATCGACAAAACTCCAAAGCCTTCCCCTAGTCCTAAAATTCTAGCTAAACCTAAACAAAAGAAGCCAGAGAAGAAGAAAGCCACCAAGGAAGACGTCGCAAAGGCTGCTGAAGAAATCGTGAAAATGGACCTGTAGAATAAGTTACTCTTTTGTAAGTAAAATGTTATTTTTATTTAGTATTATTGATCTTAACCTATTGCGTCGTTAAATTAAACTGTGTATCCACGATCTAGTTGAGCCTGCTAACACTAAATGGAAAATAACGTGTAGGTACTCTATATAATCTAGCTAAAATGATGGTCTGAAAACATTTTAGCTCTGCAATGTCGTGTTTCACTGAAACTGAGGGTGCCACTGAAAGCTGTATAAATCATCTCATCTCATGAAACTATCAATGCAGCAAATGAGGTTTTGACATAATACTGGTGATGTCTCATATAATGCGCATGAAATAAAGGAAGACGTTATTGTTATCATGTCTTTTTATTGTTACAATTTAACAAAATAAATTATCGAACACTTAGCCTAAAACATTTATAAATTATTCCTTCAAATTAGTTTTTTCATTTTAAGGTTTGTTAAAAACGGTGGTAGTACATTTATTAAGATAACAAAAAATTACAAATAAATAATAACGGAAAATAATTTACAGTTTAATAATACACATTAATTAACAAGAAACTAAAAGTGTACTTAATAACAAAACTGTGCAAGAAATCATACTTTCATATTTGTATAGTTCAACTACACAAAGAAAGGTACTGAAACAGTTGACTGATGATAAATAACCAAATCTCAACGCTATCACTTTATTCACGTTTAACAATGAACTACATGAATAACGTTTAGCAGAAACATTTGTCTAAAATTTCCATAAGTAAATGCATTGCATTGTAACGATAACTTATATCCAACGGTGCAGCGATTATTCTAGTAAGTAATTAGTTTATTCCTCGTCAGTGACGTCAGGTTCTGCCTCGTCTTCGCTGACCTCTTCAGCCTCTGCCGCGGGCTCCTCAGTGGTGGCAACCTCTTCCGCCGCATCGTTGGTAGGTGTCTCAGGCTCTTCGACAACGGGCTCTTGGTCTTCTGACGCAGCTGGAGTTTCACTGTAAATAGAAAAGTGGTGGTTTTCATATTGTAAAAAACTGCCGGGATGTCAAAGGTCAAGAAAATCAACTGGTCACTTTCCAACTGATGAACTATTCTGAATTGAATCTAGATTTTGTCTAGTTTACTTTGACTTGGCAACAACACTAAGTTCACCTGACATCTAGTCTGTAAAGTTTGTTATTGTTTAATAGGATAAAAATTGGATGAAAAATGCTTACAAGTAGCACTTTATCAACAATATAAATGCCTCTATTTTCAAGTAAAAGCAAACGCCAAATCTTAACTTACTGAACCTATCGAAATTAACCGGCTTGAAGCCTTGTAAAGCATTTTGCAATTTCAAGTTTTCGCATTTCAGCCACTCTTACCTACAGACAAACTTTCGCATTTATAGTGAGGTAATCAGGTTTTTACCTGGCGTGAGCGTCAAGGTTGTCTGGTATTTACCTGGCGTCAGCGTCAAGGTTGTCTGGTATTTACCTGGCGTCAGCGTCAAGGTTGTCTGGTAGTTATCTGGCGTCAGCGTCAAGGTTGTCTGGTATTTACCTGGCGTCAGCGTCAAGGTTGTCTGGTAGTTATCTGGCGTCAGCGTCAAAGTTGTCTGGTATTTACCTGGCGTCAGCGTCAAGGTTGTCTGGTATTTACCTGGCGTCAGCGTCAAGGTTGTCGGCGGCGGATCCGCTCCTCGAGAGCTCCTCCAGGCGCGCGGCGGCCAGCTCCGACTCTTGTCTCGCGATCTCGGCCAGCTCGGCGGCCTGTAGACAAACGAAAGCCACGTCAGTCTGAACATTCATCGCCCCGCGACTTTCTCCCGATGAACATTTCTTCAAATCCTTTTTTAACGTTATGCGCACGCGATAAGAGCAAGCCCTAACGTGTTCCTGTTCATGAAGACCCCATTACTTAACCCTTGTAATTACTATATCCCGTCGAAAAGTAGCCTATTTTGAGTACTACCCAACCTTAATGTGATGCAAAATATCACTCGGCAAAAAAATAAAAATAAGAACAGTTTCTTGTGCATGGACGGAGGGGTAGTACCTTTTTCAAGCCAACAGTACGCACAAAGAGGTGTGTCCGATCGGACAAGTTAGAAGGGGCGGGGTAAATTATTATTTTCAGGAAATCAATTAACAGTGCCATCGTACCTGTCTCGCAAGCTCGGCCTCTTGCTCCTCCTGCGCCTGTCGCTCCAGCTCCTCCAACTTGGCGAGCTCCTCCTGTCTCCTCTGCTCGGCCTGGCGCTCCTCATCGGCCAGCCGCGCGGCCTCCTCCGCCTTGGCCTCCTCGGCCAGTCTGGCCTCTTCGGCCAATCGCGCTTCTTCGGCCAACCGCGCTTCTTCTGCGAGTCGCGCTTCCTCGGCCTTCTTTGCTTCTTCCGCCTGGAAGAGAGTGGAAACATGTAATTAAATAATCACACTGGTGATTGAGGTTCATAAAAACCCTATTTTGTAAAACGCCAAACAAAGCGATAGCCTTGTTTTATGAGTGATGCAGTCTTCATAGGGTTTCGGTGTCCAAGTCCAATACACACACGGACTGATTGGTAATTAAAATTAATGACTGGGCGTAAAATTAAATGAAGACTTGATTTCTGAGTTTTCTAACTAGTTACATAGTTCTTAATCCAAATTGTGCTATTTGCCAACCATCCTGAATTCCTGATCCTGGTCTACAGTCGTTGACTAGGTACTGAACACACTCGTTTTCCGGGCAAGAAATAATAAGGTTGTGTTCCTTCGAAGTTTATTTGCCATAGGTACTACTATGTAGTATTTAATTTTTTTCCCAATTCTGCCCACTGCTGGGTATACTTTCTCTTCCCCCTCACGCCCCTTAATTATTTACACTTTTTTAATTGTTTAGCATCGTCTACTGTTGGATGTAGACGAGTAGGTCGACCCAAATCCACGTGGTGCCGATCGGTCACCAGCGAGGCGCGGAAGGTCGGTCTGGACTGGAACGACCTCGAACCAACTGCGCAAGATCGTCCCAAGTGGAGAAAACTTCTGCGAGCCCTATGTCCCTCCTGAAGGATAACAGGATCAAGTCACTGTTGGATGTCATAAAAGTGTACCTTGCGGGCTTGTTCAGCCAGATTTTCCGCTTCGGCCTGGCGCGCCTCCTCGGCGGCGCGAGCCTCCTCGGCAAGGCGCGCTTCCTCGGCCTTCTTGGCCTCTTCTTCCGCCTTCCTTGCCTCCTCCTCGGCCTTGCGCTTGGCCTCGCCTTCGGCCTTCTTCCTCTCGGCCGACTCTCGCTCAGCCTGCGGAAATAAAGTCGTTTTGATACCCTTTGTGTTTTTTTTGTTTTATTCGAAACCGAAGTGTAGCATTGGCATCTTGTTTTTTTTCTCTCACCAAATTGTTATTATGAAAACCTTATGGCGTAGACGTAGCCAGTCTATTGCCAATGAACTGAGAAGAGAAACCTGTTCTAGTTTGAGAGTCATTCGCAATAACATTTTGGGTTGATCTTTATTTACCTGTGCTTTACGTTCAGCTTCGCGTTTCGCTTCTTCCTTCAGTGCCCTGAAATAAATATCAGTTGTTTAGTTTCATCGCACATCATCTCCTGTCTCTATCTATCTTTCCATCTCTCTCAGCTCATCAAAAGAGCTCAATAATGGCCAAGTCTCTTCCTTTTCAACCCTCTCACTCAAAAGCCAATCTCGTCCGTTGTATTCCTGTTGCATTTGCTCCCATCCAGTCACACCCCTGCCATCCAGTCAGCAGCAGCATTGAATAGTTCTTCTTCTTCGTTGGGTCGTACACAGTCTTCATATCAGACAATCACGAGCCGCTATTTTTAATTAATCTTCAATCAATCAACTGCTACATTTAATCGCTCTTCCAAAAATCGGGCGACAGACTTCTGAAAAATCTAAAATGTTCAAAGGCAAACTCACTTCTCCTCAGCGGCTCTAGCCTCCTCTTGTTTCTTCCTCTTGATCTCTGCCAGATCGACTTGCGCGGGCGCAAAGTCGGGCTCCAGCGTGGCGGCGCGGAACCTCGCCTCACGCTCCGCCTTGGCCGCCTTCAGCTCCTCGCTCGGGTCCTCCATGATTTTCACGGGCTGGAACTTGCGGCTGGGCCTCCAGGGTAGCAGCTTTACTGCACCCCGAGCCAAGGTTACAGAGGGTTGGGAGAAGTCTCCGATGCGAGCCGTGGACGACACAACCTAATAGACTTTGTGGCGTTAGACGCTTGTTTAGGATCTAGTTCTACAACGCTCTTAGTGAGTGTAAAGCCTTGTGTGTTACGATATGTATGTTGTTGATTGAACGCACACACTCTTGCCTTCTAGTTTTCGTTCTTTTCAGGCACCTTATTAACCAATAAGGTCATTGTTACAGTCTCTCCCCTAAGTTTTAGTGATTTAATAATACTCAAACGTACTAAACTTCAGTAACTACGGCGGCGTCTATTAGGTTGTGTGGTCTGTGGCTGTTACACCCCAGAGCTGGAAGCTCAGCACTGAAGCGAACTGGGGTGGCGACTGGCATGATCGGCTTGTGTCGACTCATGCTGTGTGTATAACTTGTGTAAGCTGTAAGCTGACCATTCACAGTAGTTATTGCTCGTTTTTTGACTTGTGTCTCTGCTTCGTGTGTCCAGTTTAAGACTGGTGTGTCGTGTGTATCTGTTTGGCTAGCTGCGCTACACTTAGTTCTTGGGCTTTCTCTCATTTCAGTTCTTAAATATTGATTTAAGTAAAAAAAGTATTATTTATCGTGTTATTTATTTAGTTATTAGCGAAGCTTTGAAGCGTATTAAGGGCAACATGCAGAGATTAAAACTACTGACTGTCGAGTAAAAATCTTTATTGGTTAAAATAAAATCAGTTCTGTTAAGTGAAAACGAGACGTCTCGGTCACCGAATATCTCTCCCGGGCACCGCGCGCTTAACAACAATGACTAGAAAGAGCTTAAAGAGTAAATTAAAACAACAACAATATCGTTCGCGATCGTAGGTAAAATATCGTAATAGAAAAATATATGACTCTGAATATGAATAGAAAAATAGATGTGATGATCTGGGTTAGTGCGAGTTTGTTATACCGAGATCAGAGAGCGCGGAGGGCGAGCGCGGCGCGGGCGCCGGCGGCCGTAGCGTGAGCCGGCGCCCGCGTCGCGCCGCGTCGCCTACGCGCACTGCGCCGCTGTCGGCTGTTCCGACGCGCCGCCCGCTGCAAGAGACACCACACACCAGGGTTAGACACGGACTTTATAACTGCACTTTTAAACCGGCTCTTAAAGCCCAGGCGGCACCGCCTGGGCTTCTGGGTCGCATCACTTTTAAACTGTTTTAAGTCTTTAAGAATTAAGCGAAGGGGTTGGTAAGCAGCGTTAGCGGTGTGTGCTGGTCGAGGTACCTGTGGCCTTCTCGACGGCCAGGCCGGAGGCGGCGAGCCGGTTCTTGGCGTAGAAGGATAGGAGGTTGACGTCGTCCCTAACGCTGAGCTCCTTGTAGAGCGGCCGGCGGTTGCCGAAAGCCTTGCTACCGGAGTAGTGCACGCACGCGAGGTGTCCGCGTCCTGGGGAACACCTCATGGTTACCACGGGGAGCACACTGGGCCACTCTGGTCTGGGTACACGCTAGTTGGGGGACACACGAGATTATTTGGGCAAAGGTTGGAGGGGGGACTGGGAATTGCGAAAACTTTATTAATTCCCTATTCGGAAATCGATTAGTCTTTTAAATTCAATGTTCTTTTGATAGTTTCTGTACCTAACCTACCTCACTATGGCCTTAGTTCCCAAGCTTGAGTCAACTTCCCTTGCTTTTACCCCATCTAAGTTTCATACGAGTATTATGCATTGGCAATTTGTCCAGAGAATACCATCCCATCTACATTGTGTGACTGACGTCTTATACCCAGTTTCTCTACATTTGTTTGCTCGTGTATCCTGCAAAGTCGTACCTGTGAACTTCTTGGCGGGCTCATTGTAGAAGGAGATGTTGTGAATGTTGTCCTTGACGCTGCGTACAGGGACCAGCAGCCTCTGCACGTAAGCGTCATTGCTGAAACGGTACGGGCCGAACGGGAGCGGCTCTCCGTGACCGTATCTGCGGGAAGAAAACAGATCATTTAACAGGTTAACAGGGTCTCCAGCTCCTCAAGCTCCTCGTTTGTCTAATCTGATTCCAAGCCTCAGCCTGATTATATTCTTTCGTTTAGATAATGTCGGTTCCAAAGAACAAAATAGATATCTATCTACCCTGCTGGTTTCCGGTGTTTAGAAAATATTGTCGTCTAAACGTTTCATGATCACGTTGTTTGCTGCAAGATGTACCTAAAGGCCAAGCTTTTCATCTGTCTCCCAAAAGACTTACTTCACGTATTTTATATTCGTGTCTCTGACACAATAATGGAGCCGTAAAAACACAAATGTCATTAAACATTTTATGAGAGTCCGAGAGCTTACACTGGCTGGCATTTAACCAGTCTATTATTAAATCCGGGAGATCGGTACGAAGCGATATACGCGAGCGAGACGCGATATGTGAACATTTGGCTTCGGAACCGCCACCCACGCAGACAAACCAGACAACCAAGCCACCGAGACCTTTGTTTCCACCAAACAATTACAGGTCTTTGATACCTGGTCTCCGCCATCGACCCTACCTCATCACAGGGTGTAATCTACCAACCTTGCCAAATGATGAACGACTGATTACTGCAATCAATGTCAATATCATTGTCAGGGTACCATCATGTTCACGAACACTTCAATGAGTTATTTTTAAAGTATTACATCGTCTAGAAGGAATTGGCCAAGCTCTTAATCATTTTGGCAGTGAAGATTATGATTTTGTGGCAGTTCTATTATTTGTATAGTTCTCACTTCCTACGTACAAATGCATGGGGATTCTTTCAAGTCAAGTCTTTTGGCATCACCTTATTTGTAGACACTCAATTTGAAAACGGGTGAATCATGCATTACTAAGACATCAATAAACAGCTAAAAAGTAGCGAAGAGAAAATGTAACGTCTAGACGGGAAAGTCCATCTTTGTAACGTCCAGACTGGATAGTATCGGTAACAGGGAAAGTTTCGCTGATCGGGAGCCTACCTAACTTTGGAAGAGTTCTGGAAACTATTTCATATGGAATGGCTTTAGAAATATAACCTGGAGTACCGTCTATCTATCTATCCAGCCCATAAGTAAAGCCCACTGCTGAGCTAGACCTTTTCCTTCTTACGCCAACCCCCTAGGTCGATTGACAATCTCGTTGACAGTACCATCAATAACCTATCGAGCTTTAGGTCTGCCCACTGACCGCCGACCCATTCTATGACACCATTCCGTGACTGCCCTAGTCCACCGTTTGTCCGCTCGCCTACCCAGATGCCCTGCCTCACTTTGGTCTTCTACCGAATGTCGACGTGAACTGTGTTAGGGTGATGTGCAACATGCAACAGCACAACAATACCCACGAGTAGATTGTGTCCAAGGGAGCGACGGACGCGCCGCGTGGCACGACAGAGCGGGCGCGCTGCAGCAGCGCAGCCGTATCGGCTCTGATCTTGCGGCTTTCGTCTTGGAATGCCTGGAATGTACAGGAATGCTTTCTTATCAAGTTAGCCAAGAAAGCGGTTTTGGCTTTGGTACCGAATCTACAACCACATCTTCCCTAGGAAGTGGAAACAACATTAACCAGATTTAGCAGCAGATTTGGTAAGCTGATACTCTCAATCTCAGATTCAACTGTGTTGGGCTTTTTAGTTCAGAGCAATATTTTTGGATTTTACCCTTCCAAGATTTCTTCTAGAATCACCATCAAACTTTAATCTTATATCTTTGTTACAGCGAGTCCATTCTACTTATGATTATTTTATTTTTGTTAAAACGATCGTCAAGTCAAGGGGATCTCTATTTGGATTGCTACGTTGTTGTCAACAACCGATCGGCCTTGACCTTGGCCTTCATTTTTTACCAATGGAGGTGGCTAATTCCTTTCTTATTATTTTCCGTCGAGTTGAGTGTTTGCGCTTTCCAAGAATTGCCACCTGGAAGTTTTATTTCAACAAACAAACAGCAAAAACTCTCACCTTGGTGCTCTCAGATCTGTAGAAGTCGTCCACGGCCGAGATGGAGAAGTTCGGCCGCTTCCTGTAGGCGATCCTGTCTAGCTCCCGGAGGACGATGGAGGGGCGCACGCGCACGCGGACGGTGTGGTGCGGCGGCTCCGGGTAGGTGGCGAGTCGAGTCACCGTGCGAGTCTGCGGGCGCCATATCAGCTCTGTCTGCGTTCGGAGAAAGCGGTCAGGGGACCTAGAAGCTGGCTTGCTAAGTTTTTATAGATCGACCGCCTATCTCGCGTGTCTTCTGCGTAAGAGATTTGCGGGAGGAGATAATTACGGGTGTGAGCTGGGGTCGAAGAGCAGGGACCCTCGGCAGTGTTCTCGCGGAGCCATACCGACCCGCTACCTTCTTACCGCGCAGGCGATACGCGAGTTAAGAGGACGAACTATTAGGGCATATCGAGCTTGGAAGTGAAATTTACGCCGCTCTCTGTGGATGAACCGAAGGAGAGCAACGTAAATCGTGGTTTCGAGCCCGATATGAACCTTTTGCTGGACCAATAGCTGGATTGGACCAATTGGAAATGGCGAACTTCGAATGATACAGCTTTATCTGTTGAGGGATATAACTTTTTGGAATCTTTGCAACATCATACTCTACATTTTAAGTTGTTCTCTCAGCATTGATTTCTAGAGCTTTGGAACTCTGATTGATCTCGTTATACAATCACACAGGTCCTTAAAGCTGATTTGACTTTCTCCAATTCCAATCGTTCGTCAGCTAAAACAAAAGCTCATCATTCTGGTGGGTGCGAGCGTCCTAAATTTTTATTGTGCACATAATAATAAAGAAGCAGTGTACCTACCATTGATAAAGGATTAATATCATCATTTAGTGCAAGAAAATCGGGCGTCCGAATCGTGTGCCCTCTTTTATAGGTGGATTAGTAAATGTTGTTAGCAAATGGGTGACGGTTGAATGGAAAATTAGACACGTAAAAGAAGATGAGAACGACCAATTGGAGGAGATTCTTTGTTTTGGCAAAGTTTTATCTCGAAAGGGCAGTCAATACCAAAGTCCAAACCGTGTTTATGAATTCTGAAATGCTACCTCAGAGAGCTAATTTCGGGTTTTGATCAATGGCGACGCTTGAGTCATCGGCCGCGAATAAATTTAGCCTGTTTTCACTTGACTGCGTATGCGCAGTCCACACTCGAACAAGCGTGGGCAGCTGAAAGTTATCATCATAGTAATAACCATTATGACTGGCAGAGTTACGCCTAGTGCTAATATCGTTGAACATTTTGATTTGCTGTTAGGTGTAAAGATAAATCTTAGGGAGAATTTGTTTCTGGCTTTAATTTGCTGCATTGCGCTCGCTTCGCTGCCTAATGGTTTGTGAGAATGAGTGTTCTTATGTCTGCGATTCTCTTTTCGTGTTGTGTCTGTCCTGAAAACTCTGCCTTTAAAGACAGAAGTAATTACCTACCTACTAGATCCATCTGTCTATGTATGTATGTGTTATCTACTTACCTAAGAAATAGAATAACTTTATGCTACCTATTTTCAAAACTACATTGGCAATCTCGCCATATCAGCGAGCGGAAGACGCCATATCGAATTTCAGCGAAAAGTTCCTTTACCACTAAACGGAGACCACTGCGCAGTTCCTGGGTATTTTCCACAGTTTTCTCCGAAGAAAAGCGCCATTGGATAGAAAATGCCAGGTCTAGCCGGCTAATTTTCGTTTACAAACAGTGGTATAATGGGAAAGGCGTGCGTGGGCGCTATTAGCCTTGGCACCGCTGCCAAAATATCTTCAATGTTTATGTTTCTATGGGCTTTTGATGTGCTGGATCCTTTGTTTTTTCTGCAAGCGAGAAAACGCGCCTTCCGGTCCTTGAAAAAAATGTTACGACTTGCGTTCGTATTAAAGATATAGCGATGTCTTCTGCTCCGCCCATTAGCGTGACCTTCCTTATCTCCTAATGAATCTTAATCCTAAGTTTATTTTATCTAGTAGTGTGCCTACTTAACTGACTATCCAACCATAGAAGTAGGTAAGTGAAACAAACAACTCCAAAGTTGGGCCTAGGCCTATAGGTATAAGGTAGGTAGGTACTTTCTCACCACTTCCTTCTCTTTCTCAGCTTTTTAATGCATTTTTGTAGAGTCTTGGACCTGTAATGTAGAGTGCCTGTCAAGATAGTGTTGATAGATGTACGTAGCTATAGGTACCTAGTTGGCTACTGTGCTACTGTGTAAACCTTACCTAGGTACCTACTCCCAACCTCTTGTGCGATGATTTGAACTGCTCCCCATCATGATTTTGCGGGTCAGAAGGAAGGATCAATATTTTTTCTGCACACTATAGAGTTAAGCTGCCTTGTAGTAGTTGTAGTGCAGTCAGTAGGTCCCTGCCTACCCAGTAAGTTTTATTTCTACCTTCTCCCGTATAAGTTCAGAAAAACCCCATCGATGATGACGAATTGCTTCCAACAAAATCAGGAATGTCGAAGTATAACAGTGAACGCCCTTGCAATCATTTTTAGACGTTATTGTTTAGTTCAACTGCGCAGTGTTTAGTCGCTGAGATTTTCGGAAACATGCTTTGGCTTTCTGCCATTACTTAGTACAGTAATCCGCATAATAGGTTCGAATCCGCCTCAAGTCTACAACACATCACAATGTGTGGTGTAATAGGAAAGTTTTTTTTTCATAATTGTACTCATTGTCTAGAGTTTCCTAAGTATAAGGATTACCAGCTTCTGTTTAATTGGACTGTGGTACCTAAATAGCTTGAAGGTGGGGGTCCGATTCCCGAGTTGACACCAAACTCGTGCCCTCTTATCTTCCGGTCCGTCTGGTGCCCTTACCATACACCAGCAAAGGTACCTACAGCCTAATAATAAGTATGTAGGTAATATCCTAATTTAGGTCTGTCAGGGTCAGGTCAGTGTTAGTCCCAATCTTCTTCAGAAGGTCGAAGTTCGAAGACTCTTCTTATTCAGCCGTCTCCAAAAACTTGCATCAGTCTTGCAAAATATAGGTAGGTAAGATGCGCCAAGAATTTTCACCCCAATTTACAAGTTAATTGCGGATACAGAAATGATTTAATGAGTAATTTACTTACGTCAAGAGCTTGCTCCAAACAAAAAAATACACAAACTGTTGAAAGCGATAAATAACATCCGCGTGTAAACAAATTAATGTAGACACACTTTGACATTGGGTGTTTTTCTCCTCGTTTTTAACGGAATTTTGAAATGTTTCTCATGCGTAGGCTCTATTTACAACATCGCCTCCTTCAGATTCATCTAAAAGCTCATATTCTACAAAGCACAGAAGTGGATGAAATGTGATACAAGTTCACAAACGTTCTAGGTATGTGACAACAAGTATTTTACAGTTATTACCTGTGATAGCTTTGGCAGTGGACCGTATGAGGAGGAGACTATTGATGGCAGGTAGGAATTGTAGTAGTACCACGGTAGTACGGTGGAGCAGTATGTCGTCAGAGGCGGTAGGTAGTATACTGAAGTCAATGGCTGCCCCAGCAGCCAGCGCCATCATGGAAATTAGGCGACCGTTACTTTTGAATTCGGCGAGCTCCATTTTGATTAAGTATGGTTTGTACAGGTAATGGAATGTTTTAAATGATAACATTCAAATACCTAACTGCTGTTCCCTAAGTATTTTTCTATAATTTTGATTCAAGTGTACCGATTTTTTTACCTACTTATCCATTGATGTAGAGTCACAAAGGTGGTTGTGCAGCACAATACCTAGGTACTTATTTTGTTTTGTATTTCATGCTCATGATGCTAACTTGAAACTTGTTCCAGAAAGTTTATCAAGTATCTAGGTAGAAGAGTCTTCAAAACATGACACCATTGTTAGTAAACAGAGAGATCGAGTCCATCACGATCGTTTCTTCAGAACTAATAGGAAAGTTGTAACACAAGAAAATAGGGGAAGTTACGAAATGCAAGCTTTATTAGGAATTAAGTCTAAATCACATCTTTCAATATTAAATTATAAAAATTTCAACTTATGAACATTAAAAAAAAAACATTGACAAGAACAAGCTCTAACCACGATACACGTCTACTTAGCTAAACATTTTAATAAAGTAGAGCGATCACAAGTTGCGTTAGCGAATACTGATAATAGGGTTACATGGGAAGCGTGGCTGGGGAGGTTGGTTGGATGGAGGCAGGGAGGGAGCGGGAGCGGGAGCCGGGGCGCTAGACGCGGTACGAGTAGTGGCGGTAGTTGGTGCCATAGGGCAGGCGGCCGCTGGCTGTGGAGCTGTAGCTGTAGCCCCCAGGCCCGCCCAGGTTACTGGAGCGCTCGCTCGTGTAGCTGTACCCGCCAGGGCCCGCGCCCGTGCGTCGCTCCGTCGACGTCGAGTATGTGGACCGCTGCGGCAGACCGCTACCGTTGGACCGCTCCGACGTGCTCGAGTAAGAGTACGAGTACTGCTCGTCGGCGCGGCGCCCCAGCGGCTCCCGGTCCACCACCACGTAGTGGCGCGGCGTCTGCAACAACCGTGCGCTGTAGCCGCCGCTACACCCGCCCTGCACCAGCCCGACCGCCCGCGTTACTAGACGACTATGCGAAAGCGAACACGCGACCTATTCTCAGCTGCGATCAGTAGCTGGCGTAGTTGCTGTAGTAGACTTGCCGATGCGCCGCGTGCTGGGGGCGGCCGTGCGCCGCCGCTAGCACCACGTCCATGTGATCGCGCGGCGTGCCCAGCGGGTCAGCCTCCAGGTTGCGCTCGCGCACCCCCACGGCCGCGAGCACGCGCGCGCGCGTCTGGTCGCGCGGCGATACGTACGGCGCTAGCGGTCTCAGCTTGGACTCTGGCAGGGGTGCGATGTTCTGCCGCCAGACGGGCTCGAGCGCCGACTGGCGCACGCCGGGCCGGGAGCGGCGCCCGAACGCCGTGACCGGGTCGGGCACGAGGCTCGGCCGCGGCACGTACGGCACCTTGTCCCAGTCGCCGGGCGATTGCCGCTGCAAGCGAGAAGTCGCCGTTAGACGGCCGCGCGCCTCGCTCCAGCCGCGGCTATATTTGGCTCGGGCGCTTTCCGACTCGGTATTCGTATTCGCGATGACCCACTTGGCGGTACAATTCGAAGGCATTTCTCTATCTCATTTTCATCCCTAGCTTCTATTAAATTCATCCGTCTCTAATTTCATATCCAAAAGCAATGGTTTTATTTTTTATCAAGCATCATTCTTCAAAAGTTTCGAGTTTCTCGGCTATTAGCACAGAACAACATTGAGATGAGTCCGCGAATCGGATTTCACTGAACGCACTGTCTATCTGTCCCGGACGCGAGGGGTGATCGAGCTGGTGCGGCCGGCTCCCAGGGTTAGGAGAGCTGGTGGGGCGAGGTGCTCGGCGTAGGTTAGAGGGTAGACTTACCGTGACGCTGTAGCTCGAAGGCCTGTAGGGGCGGCGCGTTGTGTAGAAATCACTCTCGTACACCATGGCTGTAGTTTTATTTATACTTTGTTCGTTCGACTTAACTTCGCGACGGCGGTTTCTCGACTGAAGCACCCGAAGCTCCGACGACCGCTCGCGCCGCGCGCGGTGCTATTTTTACCCCACTGTCATTGCAATTTTCACGTCATTCCCAGCGATTTTCCGAATTTATAAAACGTTGGTGTTGAGTGTAAAGTCGCAAGGGCTTATATTTGGGTTAAGGATGGTTGGAGAAGAATGCGAAATAAACAGAATTTGTTGACTGGAAATAAAGCTCCTTCGAAATACATTTATGAATCATCCGAGCTGAAAAGTTACCGCGTTGTGTTGTTCATTAAAGCAAAACAGATATTGCGTAGTCAGTATTTTGTTTGTTTTATACATAGAGTACTCAGTTTCCGCTATTTTGAATGATGATGATGTCGCGGCTTGGCTAGAAGCCCGCTGATCCGTTTCCTCAGTCATCCGGTGTGTCTGCCTACCTACATGTTGACAATGAAATACCTATTGGTTGAATCTCTATTTTGGCTCAACGGAAACTATTTTTGAACGTCATAGTACGTTTATACCTTTACAAAGTCGAGTCCCTACTTTACTTGTAACATCCAGTTATAATAACTCTACACTTTGGATGGTTGGTGCGATGCCAAACAACAACTCTGTTGGACAATTATAATTATGATAGGTGTTTCAAGCCCTAGGCAGAAAATATTGAAAAAAGTAACCAAGTGCGATAGTAGGCATCCTGCTATCAAATCCATTGATGCTACAGATTGTATGAAAATATTGAAAAAAGTAACCAAGTGCGATAGGCAACCTGCTATGAAATCGAAATGATATCTAAATGTGAGAGACTGCACCACCAGTGGTGCTGTTGCAAGTGGTCTGTAGGGGACTAGCTGTATCGTACTTTTTCTTAGTAAACTGCAACTGCCAAATGCATGGAACAGCCGATTTTATTTAGAAGTCCGACTTTGACTGTTATCATCTCGGTAACCGTTGATTTCCCAGGCATAGTTCATCAATTGTCGTTATGATGAGGACAATACGTGGTTTCCAGCTTTGTTGGCGGTCTTTTACACACTGTATAGTTTCCATTCATAAGTAGTAGAAGGCCCATTCAAAAGGGTGTGTGGTTAAAGAGTTGAAAGTCACCCTGTAGAATGACATTTTACAAAACATAAGGTCCCCTTCTCTCATATCATAACATAATTCAGTGTCATCAGGCCAACCATGAAATGAAATTAGACTCAAGGTTTCCCTTTAGACAAGTCAGTGACTTCAGAAAAGATATTTCCTAGCAAACGTGAGAGCGATGCCAACAAAAAGTCATAATTCAACTTAAAAACTATTTATTTTCCTTTTACATAATGACCTCTGTAACTATACTTACAATTTCATCAAGTCCAAATAATGTATTTTAGCATCACAGAATAACAAGAGTGACTAAAGACATCAAAACGCAATTTGGACCCAAAAATCAATCCTTGCCTACAAACTTTACTATGGTAAAGTTGTAGCGTGAATATATTGCCATTCTATGGCAACGACTGAGCAGTAAAATATATTTTCGGTGTAGTAGAACTACTACAGTCTATCCTAGAGAGTCGAGAGACTCGCAGATCAGCTAACTCAGTACAAAAACGTGATCAAAAATTAAACACTCGTTGTCCCAGACCCACTGCTTTATTGACTCACCAGTGTTTTCATACAATAAATCATAACAATTCAGGTCAAACAAAACAACGTGTGCCGAACATAATAATCATAGATACGTCCAACGGCCTGGCTGTCTTCCGGCAGAGGCATCGGGAATCGATCAGTCGCCGCCAATAAATAACGTATTTACACGAGGCCACCCGCGACACTACACCCCATATATACTTTTTTTTATAACCATTCTTAAAAATTTATAATTTATTTCGTTATGTCCTATCTATGTAGGTTGACGGCACAAATACAGAGTTAGATACATCGCGCAAGTTGAATTACGCGCGAGACGATCAATCGCACGACCAAATATTGGGCAGCTCGCGCAATGGCCCGTTTTTAACTGACAGTTAAAAGCTGAATTCACAGCACTTCATAGATGGCGCTTACAGGCGTTAAAATTAATCTGTGTTAAGAGAAATTTGACAGTCAAGTCCCGGTTCTTCTATGGCCACGCCTATAAGCGCCATCTATGAAGTGGTTTGAACTTGTGCTTTGAAAACGGGCCACTAGACCAACTTGCGGTGTCTATTCCCTCTACATGTGTTTGAAGGGCTGTTAGCGCCGCTTGTGCTCAGGCGAGCGCTTGTGCGTGTCGCGTTGCTTCTTAGGGCTCCTCTGGCGCCGAGCGGGCGTCACAGCGCTCCTCTGTCAGGGCTGCTGCCGCCGCGTTCACGTCATCTCAATAACTCTCTACAAAACAGGGGCGTGACGCAAACTGTGCTCGAGTTATGGGCTCGCTTATCAAACTGAAGAACTAGCTAAATCATAATTTGGACCGCTAACTACACTACGAACGACATACCGTATCCCACGGTAGTTCCGCTTACGTTTTAAGAATCTATCGCTAGAGATAAACCTACCTCGGACTTAGAAAATAAATAACAATGTTGTCGTACAATCAAACGATCTGGGAATGGAATTCTGTATAAAAAAGTTATTTATAGGCTTGACCGTTTGACCGCAGAGAACATTGAACTGAAACGGGGGGCTTTAAAGGACCGTCTTCAGGCACCTCGCTGTCACCTCTCTTCGATAGCAAAAGTATGAAACGTTAACCTGTCTGAAGTACCTAGTTTTAAGATATTTCAGACACGGGGCGCAAGAAGTCGGTTGGGGGTAGTTCTAGTTTTAAATTTGTAAAGCGAGCTCTGTGGGGCCCCGGGCGGGGTAGGGTCTGCGGGGGTTACTGCGAGGGGTACTGCGCGGAGGGGAGCGGGGCGGAGTACATGAGAGGCTGCGGGGCTCCCCCCCACGCTCCGCCGCCGGCCGCGCCGCCGCCCGCTGGCATGCTCATGCGGTAGCCCGCTGCAAGAGAACACACACGATTATACAGGGTGTTGTTATGGTCAGTCGGGGTCAGTCAGTGTTTTGGTAATCGGGTCAGACACACACGATTATACAGGGTGTTGTCATACTCAGGGACGTAAATTTTGTTTTTTTTTTATTCACAAATTAATTTACTTTATTCAATTTGATTATGAAAATTTGCATCGACAGTTACTTGGATCGGTAGCTCAATGCTCAAACAGTTGCGGGTAAGGTGGGACGATAGCAACGAGGCGGGAAATTAAAAAATTGTACAGTGTTTTACATTTTGTAGCTAAACTGAGCTATTTTTGTTCAGCAATGTTTTGTTCGCGGCAATAACATAGTATTATTTTCATTATTGTAAACAACAGAACAACAATAATTCAGCCGATTATGTGTTCTGGTCTACGAAGCAGTGGCACTGCCCAAAAAACTTGTTGATGACCAGAACACATAATCGGCTGAATTATTGTTGTTCTGGGGCCTTAGCCTGTAACACAATGGCGTATCAATGGTGTCTCAGGTAGAAGGACAAAACCGGGATTTTTTCGTTGCTCTCCTACAGCTAGCGAACTAATCCTTTAGAATAATTAGGCTAATAATATTCTTTGCTGTACTACGAAAACATTAAAAGGACCGAGACTGGACAGACAGCATTAATAAATCGTAATTAAAACCGTCAACCGGGAGCCCATTTTGGCACCATTGCGTTCCTGTAACGCAATGGTGCTAAGGGCCCTGTTGTTTACAATAATGGAAAGAATACTATGTTAATATTATGTTAACGAAAAATCGCTGAACAAAAATAGCTCAGTTTAGCTTCAAAATTTAGAAAACTGAAAATTTTGAATTTCTCTCCACGCTGCTATCGTCCAACCTTAAGTCCTGTCTCGAGCGAATTTTTAACCTTAAGTAATGATTAATTTTTGGACATAGGTGCTTACCTGCAGCTGCAGCCTGTGGATTGCTGTACGCAGTCGCGTATTGTTGATAGTAGCCCGGAGCCATGTAGCCCTGTATCGCAGCTGGGTAGCCCTGGAAACAATGAACAAACAACTGGTCAGAGAGATCATAAGTTATAGATAGGGATTTGCATCTACATAATGAGATTAAATCAAAATATAAAAAAACCCCGCGCTTTTATTTCAAATTAAAAGATCTCTTAAACAGCTGAGCCGATTTTGATATGTCATGTCTAAGAACCATCGCTAGAAAACCTGCTTTCAAATAAAATAACCGCATCCAAATCGCCTCCATTGAAAAAAAAAATCATCTTTTTTTGGATGCCTTTTTACTGAAAACTCCTGCAAAATCTCAACGCGAGGCTTAACTATTTTTAGGATCTAAGATTTGGATTCCAGATCCTAGAACCTACGAATGCAATCATTTATCGCCAAAAGTGGCCACTCGCGTTGAGAGAGAGTTTTTAGCAAAGAACGCATCCAAAAAGAAGATAATATTATTCTTTTTTTATTGGCGGCGCTAGTTGTGCCTATAAATGGGCCTTAAAGAAAACCGCGGTTTAGTAATGGGGCGTTTACACGGCTCGATTTTCGCCGCACAACTTTCGCCGCAAGGCGAAAATCGACCATGTAAATGGCAATTCGGCTAGGCCGTAGTGACTAAAATCGTGCTAAAATTTTAGGTAATTAAACACTAATTTAAGTTAAGCTATAAATAATTATCACTATTGACAGCTGTTCAAATACTGAACAAAAGCAGACTGAGCTAATGTACTCAATTTCAGTTTGTGTCGTGATTTCGTTTTCTTAATGGGTTTCAAAAGTTTTAGTTCTCTGTCGTGTGCTCGTGGAGCGTCAAGTTACTGATAGGGGGCGGAATATTGTGTCTTTAGGAGTTTTTTTACAAACATATGCCGCCAGGAATGCTCGCCGAAGAAATGGCTTATAAAATTGCACACCTTTCCGCTGTGTGTGGCGCATTCACAGTCGTATTTTATTATTGTTTTATAACGTTTCTCATCATTGAGAGTACATACCTACTCAGACTTATTTTTGTCGTTAGAAGTAAGTAACATGCCTAATTCCCTACTACTGGGGTTTAAGTCTGTTACGCAATGGCATGTCGATGGCGTCCCAGTAGAAATACAAAACCGGGGTGTTCTCGTTTTTAGAATCCTCTAGAATTTGAATATTCTTTGCTGTACTAAAAAAAACATTAAAATGACAGACAGCATTAATTGAAGCCGTCATCTGGGAGCCCATTTTGGCACCATTGCGTTAGACTCAGGCCCCCGTACTGAAAACAAAAGAATGAAGTAAGCTGGCTCAATTGCCATGGCCTGGTTCCAGAGCCGCATCTAACAGCTGAAGAAAGCACGCCTAGCCAATCGATTTAGGCTGAAGTTGGTATGATTTCCATACTAATGTATTTTTCCATTCATGGGTAAATTGGTGTCAACATGTGGTGTCAACCCTAATAGTATTAAGTAAATTAATACTTCGGTGATTGGCCTTATGCAACTAATTTGTCAATCAGGCCTGTAAAATGTAATAAAAAACATTATCATTATTATCTGTTTCATATTAAACTAGTGGTTCGCCCCGAACTTCTAACTCGAGACACCATATCTCAGCAAACTCTCGACCGATTTGGCCAGTTTCATGTTGATATCCATAACAGATTGCAAGATATTTTGCTTGAAAAAAAGTGCGCCGCCTATTTTTTTTGTCAGCAAAATATCTTCAAAACGTTTATGAAACGTTTCAAAACGTTATCACCTAATTCTAGGGTTTGATATGTGAACATTGTCAATTTGTTTAGTGTATTTGAAACAGGAATCGATTTTGTGCATTTTTCTTTGCGCGCGGGCTAATTCAATATGCTCAGCGCCTTAATACTTAAACAATAAGTAATATTACAATGTAGAGTATGCTTTGGCATCAAAGGGAGCAGGCTCAGCATTAAGCTAAGCATGTAAGCACATGCAAAGCGCTGTTTTTCAGCAAGCCCCCAATACAAGAAAAAAAAAACATAAGAAGCTTAAACGCAAGCGTTAATTTCAGAATGCAATTAGAACCAAATAAATTAACCTCCCGACCATGATTGACCTAATTACTTAATTAGCCTGTTCTGTTATGATGAGGCTCGCACATTCATGCCTATTCATAATTTGTCAACATAAAAAAATGTAGTAACAGTAAAAAGTAAAAAAAAAAAAAGTAAAAAATATTTATTGGCAAGAAGGTATTCCTAATAACAGTTTTTAGTGGGCCCCACACTAGATAAAACCTGTATCGTGGGCTCCTGTTTGTGGAGTAATTACATGTAGTACAAAATTAACTTAATACTAAAACTAATACTAAAGCATTCAAACTAATACTAATACTAAATCATGCAAAACTTAACAATAAGCCTCCAGGAATTTATTTTGGCACTTATTATGCGATCCCTCTTAGGACGATTTGCAGGGCAACGAATTCAGAGTCACTCGACAATCAACGACGCACATTTTTTTCTACCTGATTGGTGATCAATATTATTGATCATTCCTCATTATGCCCTGGCGACACGACACCGCGACAAACTTATTGAACAAGCGAGCGAAGTTCTCAAGAGTCTACTGGGCCCTTAGCCTGTAACACAATGGTGCCGAAATGGGCTGTCAGGTGACGACTTCAATTACGATTTGCTAACGCTGTCTGTCCTTTTAATGTTTTCGTAGTACAGCAAAGAATATTTTGATTCTAATTCTAGAGGATTAGTTCTCTGGTTGTAGGAGAAAAACGAGGAGAGCCCGGTTTTGTCCTCCTGCCGGGACGCCATTGACCCGCCATTGCGTTACAGGCTAAGGGCCCTGGAACAATCCGGCGTTTGTATGTATATTTGTATGTATGCATGAATGGTCGTTCGACGAGAACTTGAGTCAATTTGGTTGGACCGTCATTAAATTTGGTAGGCGGGTAAATAAATTAAAATATTTTTTAAGTTCTAACAAGAGCCAAATCGGTCGTTGGGATTGCATATTGGCGTTACTCGATAGTAGCGATACAACGCTTGTCGCGATGTCGTGCCATCGGGGCTGTAATCCTTATGGGCCTACCACACGCTTCTGCGTGAAGCCTCACCACATTTTTGCCTGCGCAAGCCAGCTTGCACGCTGAACACTGTGCGTCCAATATCTGTGGTGCGTCCACACTCTGGCACACTCTGACTTAAACAAGCTGGTTTGCGCAGGCAAAACTGTGGTGAAGCTTGTGCGTGTGGTAGGCCCATTATGTAACACTTATGGACTTTGTCTGAAATAAATGTATGAATTGAATTGAATTGAATTAATCGAGCGACATGGGTCTCAGGGAAATATTGCTTTATGTGTATAAGATAGATAATGGCATCGACGCTGCGTACTCGCGGCGAACTCGCGGGAAACACGTTGCGAACTCGCCGCGCATTCGCTTCGCTTTCAATTCGCCAACAAATCGCTTGTGTGATAAGACGCTAAGGCACATCTAGTCCACAGACGCCTTTACATATCTATGAATGACGTATAAAAGTAAGTAAGATGTAGCCTGTACAATTGTACATGTCCCACTAGCTGGGCAAAGGCCTTCTCTCAGAGAGAGAATTCGAGCTTAATCACCACGCGTGCTCAATGCGGGTTTATACGTATATTTATATTACCTAAATCATGTACGGTCGGCCACAGGCACAGATCCTTTGTTCCCACTATACCAGATTCCCAAACTGCTCGCGACATAAGGGCGCCAATTGAACAAAAAGGGGTATCCTAGCGTGTGGCCGACTGTACAAAGGTTTGAGGGCGAAAAAACCTGCCCAGCAGTGGGGAAACGTGGGCTATAATAATGAGTGATGGTGATGACAAATGTATACTGCTGGCCTGAAAACAGTTGCTATCTTTCCTAGTACTGTAGTATGTTCAAAGTGTCGTCGCTTTTGCTACGGTAATTTGTGACTGAATAGGGGACCGTGCATTAATTACCTCAAGCAATGACTCCTGCTCAAAGGAAGCCGACTTGATAGTTCGTAGTACGGTTATAGGCAGTTAAACGGCGTCATATTAGACGTCACACAGAGAACAGCTAATGAAACTAAAATAGTAGAGAACTATCTGACGTATAATGAATAAGTACAAAAGGATGCAGTTACAATAGCACAAAATGATCTATTTAGTCTTGTGCAAGGGAAGGAAGTTATCAATAACAGCTGCAGACTCAAAATATCTGAACCTGGAGACAGATTAAGCCACAAAAATCTTTACCATCATTATAATGTAATATCATTCAATGAAACTACTTTAGATAGCTTGCGTGTGTAGTGTGTACTGTAGGTCCTCTTAGGAGTAGCGGAAAAGAGTCTGGTTTTTTATGCAAAAAAGACTAAGGCCTTTGCATCTATGTAATGAGATGATTTATACAGCGTCCAGTGGCACCTTCACTCACACTAGATGGGTGAAGAGACCACTCGGCGCTGCAGTGCCTGGGACATTGTTTTAGACAAACAAAACAGGATACATAAAAGGTTGATGTACAGTCGACAGCACGTTGACCTTTACGCGCCTACACTTTGCTCGTTTACGATAGGGGCGACTTTACAACACAACTGTACAGTCTGACATGCTTTCGACTGTACTTACTTAACTTAAAAGCTCTTTTTCATTCAACAAATCCACTCAGCAACTTGCTAAAGTATTCCTACCCGTAGATTATATCGCTTGCATCTTAAGTTATAAGTGCATCAAATGAACAAAAAGGGATATTCTAGCATCTCTTACTGTAAACCTAAAAGGGGGAAAGTGCGTATTTACCTGAGCATACCAGTACCCCATTCCTTGTTGATACGGGTAAGGATACTGCTGCGTTTGGGCTCCACCCATCGGTGCTGGTGGTGCCGACGGGTTCGGAGTGGGCTGGAATGCAGAAAAAATAACATATTGGTACTTGCTAGGAGATAGATAAAAAGGAATGGTGTGGTTTGATGTAGATGGTGAGATACTGAAAGGACTTAAAAATGAACTCTTAGTGACAAACAAAACCACAAAGTAAAATTTCTAGTACATAGATTTGTAGTCCGTGATAGTGATTGAAGTTTTTGTTTTGCACAACAAAGTGCATAAAGCAAAAACTTCAAGATATTTCATGAGGATTTAACTTCAAAATATTTGACCAGCATTCCACTTCCGGATTGTTGATGAAAAAGAACTGGGCTTACATAAATAAAGTTGTAGGATCATCAAGAAGAAGCGGTGGTGGTCTAGTGGGTAGAACAGTGGACTCTGATGCGAGAGGTACCCGGTTTGATTCCCAGTGCGGGCATGTATCTATGACTTTGTTTAATTTCAAAGTTACGTACATTTGTGAATTTGTAGTAGCAATACCACTCACTAACGGTGAAGGAAAACATCGTAAGGAAACCCGCGTCTTTCCTGTGGGCTAGGCCGACTAAGCTGTCAGGATGGTATAGGTGCTGGGCAAGCCTACTCTATCTAAAAACAATGTCCCAGGCACTGCAGCGCCGAGTGGTCTCTTCACCCATCTAGTGTGAGTGAAGGTGCCACTGGACGCTGTATAAATCATCTCATTACGTAGATGCAAAGGCCTTAGTTAGGATCATCACTTTCTCACTGCACACATAATTACAGGGTTGGTGAGCTTAAAGTAGGCCTCCTATGCTAGCCTAGTACTTTTACATCAAATATAGCTGATCTCAATGGATTATCAAAAACGGCTAAAAAGACATAGCATACAGGACCTGAAAAACAGATGCTAGCATCAAGTGCAATATGAGGAGATGCTCTTAATGGAGAGCACACTCTGAAAAACATCGAACATCAAAACATCTGATCATAGTCTAAGGACTGATAGCAGATAAAAACAGAACAAAAAAAAAAAAAAAATATCTTGAAGTTGGGAAAGAAAAATACTTGATCCAGTGGCAGGGTTGGTGGAGTGGGCCTCCTATGCAAGCCTAGTACTTTTACATCAAATATCTTGAAGTCAGGAAAGAAAAATACTTGATCCATTGGCAATCTCGAAGGGGACAGTTGTTACTGAAGGATGTTGGCCAAGACTATTCCTTGTTACTGTTATGGACATTCCAGACTACAGTGAAAGAAACTGTAGTGTGCTGTTAATCATTTCCTTCACCGTGAGTGAAACGTTAAAGCGATATAAAAATTTCCTTCACCGTTATGAGGTGGCGGCAAAACATGTTTATCACGCCATTTTTATGAGAATAAAGTCAATTTATGCACATGTTTAGTGAATAGAAACTTTTACTAATGCTTTCATTGCAATTTTAGGCTACTGGTGGAGAGTTGGAGCCCAATTTGTGGCTAAATTACTTGAATAGCTTGTTAAAATGATTCAAATGGTCTAGCTAGAAGAAATGTTGTAGTAAGATAATTTTAGTTACCTGGGTATCACCTCCTCCATTCTCTTTACCCCAGAAACATTTGACTGTGTGTCCGCTAATTTCTGTGTTATGTGTCGCTTCTATAGCATGAGCCGCAGCTTCCTTAGTTGTAAACCTAATGAACGCATATCCCTTGTCTCGGAACACTCTTATGTCCTGTATCTGGCCATACTGTGAGAATGTATTTTGCATCAGTTCTTCAGTAATGATGTTGCTTGTGAAGCCGCCGCAGTAGACGGTCGAGTTTGTGGGCGAGCTCTGGTTGTAGACCTCATCGAAAGTCGGCTGTTTCACGCGCTTGCTGCTTGGAGCACCCTCGTTCGGTCTGTTGGCTGGCGGTTTGCGTGTCGACCAGTTGGTGCGTATGGAGCGCGATCCCAGCCACTGGCCATTCATTGCCTGAATAGCCGCTTCAGCGTCAGCCTTCTTCACGAACGATACGAAAGCGTACCCTTTAGATTTGAGCGTTTGTGGGTCACGGACTATCCGGCAGTTGGATATCTCCCCGAAGGGTGCGAAGGCCTCGCGCAGTGTGTGAGTCTCAATCTCAGGCGACAGGTCGCCCACGAATATGTGGTGGTGGTTGCTCGTGTCCGTCTTGGGCTGATTGCCGGGGCTAGTCGCCCAGTTAACCTTCATCTCCTTGTCGAGGAACACTCGCTTGTTCATGGCGGCCAGGGCCGTAGCCGCCGCAGAGTGATTTGTAAACTCGAGGAAGGCATACGGATCGTTGCCAGGCTCCCGAATTATCTTACAACCTTTTACTTCGCCTATTTGTCCGAACAACGCGCATAGGAAATCTTCTGTCACACTCGCGTCCAAATTACCGACGTAGAGCGTTTTCGGGTGGCTTTCGTCGCCCATAATTGGATTTAGCGTAATCTAGCGGTTACTTAATTACGATTATGAACACTAGTATTGAAAGTACTCCTAAATCAATGTGTTATTTCATCACACAAAACATTGGATGACGGATAAAAGAAAGAAAAATGTCGCAAACACTTCTCGAAAGACGTTGCTGTTGACTCGTGAAACGTTCACTTTTCGGAAACAAACGCATCTATAGACGAATTTCCGGTGGAATGAATTTGAAATTTTGGCGGGAGGGTATTTAAATGTCATAAATATTATTAAAAAATAATTGTTTAGAGGATAAATGTATTTATTTTGAGGTATTTATGAAGATATCATATTATTAAGAAATTGAAATGATTAAAAAATCATGTAAAAATATATTCGCAATGTAAAAACCATAAACAAAAAGAGGTTGTATTCATAGAAAAACTAAACTTTTCCGGAAATGAGTGTCACTTTACTGTCTATGAATCACCATGGGTGCGTTTTCTATTGAAAATATACTTCGCGAAATGCTCTTATCTCATTGGTTACTACAGTCAAACTTCTTCGAACAGCCAATGACAAGCACGGAACACCTATGACAAGTAAATTGACTCTAAATAGACCAATGATAAATAGTGTTGCCATAAGATCTGGGGCCTTAGCCTGTATTACAGTTAACATACAAAGGTGGCTGGATAGGCTGATTTTGACAGCTTTGGTAGCCGGTAAAACGTTAGGCGGACCTATCGGCACCGACTTTCATGCTAGTACGATTTTGAAATCTTTGGTGCGCCAAATCGGTAGTCTCGAAGGACATTTGCGTTTAGATTGGTAGTCTGTACTTTTTAGTGACTTTTATTTGCTAGCCTCTAACGTTTTTGACAGGTTCCGTTGACAATTTTGCTGCCAGTGACGTGCAATTCGCGGATTGTACCCTAATATGGTAAAGTTTCTCAATGGCTTTACTAAAGAAAAGTGAATTTAAAGCCTTTTCCGCATGTATTGGTTTTAGTGAATCCTCAATCCACCCTCAAGGTGGCTTTTCCTCAAATATCGCCGCTTTTGAAGGCCTTCACAAACGGTGCGAGGCTATCATTTCACGCAAAACTATGGACCCCTTAGGAAGTGTGTTTAGTTTGTTCTTTACCAAGAAAACAAAGAATATTCTCTAAAGAATAAATACGTGTTGTGTCTGAGGACCTAGCGGAGTTACTTTCCAACTCATACATACCACAGGAGCCGTGGCTTAGAGGGATCCCGTCGACATAAAGGTACGTACCTACCTCAGTCTCTGTCTTTATCGACATTCTGAGGGCATGGGTAGGAGTACAACGACCTAGTTGCTACTAAAGTACTTGTTTGTAAGAATACCCAGAACCTAAAACACTGCTTCGTATCTGGCTTCATAATACTAAATGTGGCAAGTGATTTTTCTTCCAAAGTCAGGATACGTAGAGAGGTTCTTTAAGTAGGTACATATATTGTTTCTTACTGAGAATTTTGATCTTTTTCAGATACGGACAGCCCTATCGTTATATTATACCTACCATGGGGTCATTCCTATTGGTCATCATATTATTATTGGAATCCACAATGTGACTCGGGATGTGACAAGTGATGGATGCAGTATTTCATCCAGAAATATGCAAAAAACATTTCAGGCGACTCGTGGACCAAGAGGAACATTAATCTCATTAAGTCAAGGTGAACTTGCTGTCTACTTAAATTAACCAATAAATCACCCGTAACTTAACTCCGCAAGCAAGCTTTTTAAAATTATATTCTGAATTCAAGAGACTGGCAGTACAATTCTGTGATTGTAAGGTATTCCAGTTTTCATGTCATGATTACCTTCCAATAAATATTATAGTAAATTAACAAATAAATCACTCGCTGCTTACCTCGGCAAGGATTTGTTTTGATTCTATTTTCTTCGGTCTTTTGATTGTAAGAAAACATGATTTATACAATTACTCAATAGGTACCTCTGCAAGGAAAGCCATATGTATGAGATATTTTTGAGGGATTTTACTACCTAAGCATTCTTTAAATGATTTCATTCTTAATTTTAAAATATAGTTTGTAGGTGTATCTGTATATTAAGAAAGATTCTTCTACAGGAAATGGTACCATTGCCTTTACTTACATATCTATAGGTGCACTCGACTACATTCAATCAACTTTTACTATGGAGCCAAAAAAAAATCAGCTATTTCATACATGTGATATTTTTTTGGTTCCATTATTTTTGAATAGGTAGTTGTTGATTAGAAAGCCTGCTAAAAGCTCCACTATCGAATTCGAGAGCACCCTGTAGATGTAAGTTGATTGTATTAGTTTGAACAAGTATTGGGTAATGGAAATGGGTACCTATATTTAGGCAGAAAAAATGCTTTGATGTTACTTAATAATTTGGTTTTATTTTACTTTACAGAACATAGCTGATTGATATCAAATTAGAACGACAAAGATGACATCAATATTAAACACAGAGGATGCACAGAGCGGATGCTTTTCCAACAAGACAGAAAAGTTCTTTGGCTAGTGAATAATGGTAAAAAAAAACAGTTAGATAATGTAAATAATTAGGTACAATTTTTATACTAACTTATAAATAATTACATTATTTTCGCTAATTAATTATACTATTTATTAATGTTAATTATTAGAAGGTAAGTAGGTACGGTCAGTGACACTTTAGGATACCCCATGGTAGTTCTTATCGCGAGCGGTACGAGATCGTCAATTAAACAAAAAAATTAGCGTAACGACGATCGTCCTACTTACAAAATCAATTGTTTCCTCAGTTGTTTTCAGGTTCGTATTACCGTAATATTTAAAAAAAAAAAAAAAAAAAAATTAAAATTTTAAAATAAAAGCCCGCGCTTTGTATTACAAATGCATTTTTTTGGATTTTTTGTTCGATTGATGGATTTGTGTGTTGCAAGCGATAAGAAATAATGGCGCTATAGGGTGTCGCTGACCGTAGTCATACAACAGCGTTATTTGAAATTGCAGTTTTTTCGTACCTAAGTAGGTATATTTGCTTGAAAAAAAAAACTTGTTTTACCCAAGTACTGTTAATTGGGAAACCTTTTCGAATTTCTCACGGTGCGGTGAGTCGGTGACAGACAGCATATTTCTGTAAGAATAAGAAACAAGATATAGATAAAGATAAAAGATAAAATATTCTAAACAATATATTAAAGCTAATTATTAACTATGAACATTAATTGAATCTGAATACTTTTAGGTAAATGCTACCTATTTAGTTGGTGATAAAAATAATTTCTTTTTCATCTCCCAGGCTCGGAAAGTACGCTGTTACTTTAAATATGCGATCGTAGAAAATCCTGTTTTAAACTAACTGCATTGTTGTGCGCTTTGAAATTTGAAGGCGACGTCCTAATAAAAATAAATATAAGGAACTCCTTTAACTTGTAGGGTTGCTGGGTTGTTGATTTTATGAAACTTCAAGAAGACTCGATTTGTTAATCAAAAACCCGTTGCCAGGCAACGCCACAGACTCCTCGCCTCAAAGCAAAAAAGAAGGAAATTTATTTAACTAACCTTTTTTATCTACCTCGTTGTCTACTGTTTTTCTTGCATCTAACATAATAATTTCCTCGCTCCGTGAGATGAAAAGTTGTGTGTTTAGCACGAATGCAATATTATTTGCGTCTTGGCTTCTGTCTCGTGCTCAGGTTTCTTTTTTTGAATCACTCGCTACGCTCGTGGCTCCATTTTATAGACCTTCGCTAGCTCGGTATTCAATACAAGCACTCTCTGCAAATAATATTTTTTGCATTATGGCATAACCAATAACTATTATTCTTTATGCACGAATAGGTGCTGCATAATATTATAATACTTTTAACGCCATCTGATCGATGGGTGTGTTGTGAAGCAGAGGCGCCGTTAGTGATATAGTAAATTATTAGAACTAAGATTTTAATAAAATTTATATCGAGTCACCATATTTATTATTTCACTTGCGTAGAGATCGAGCTCTAAAATATACGTTTTGTAGAGTAAAACTAAATAAAATCAATCATTTGCGCTGACTTACACCCTCACTACCCCCTACCCCGAGGCCAAGAAGAGGAAGGCAGTAGCAGGCACCAGCTGATCCGAGATAACACTCCAATACAAATATTAGAAGAAAAAAAAAAGTACTTATCTATCGCTTAAATTGGAAAAAGTGTGAGCCCTGTCTTAAAATCAATTACCTTTGCAAATTACCTATCTTAATTCTGCATTATTGTATTCGAAACGGGTCGAATCGCGATTGGTTTCATTCTGCATCTCGGCCACGCTACAGCTGCCGTGTGCCAACTCCCACAGGTACGTGTGGATCCGATTCTATAAAGAAAAAAAAAACAATATTAATGCCGTATAAGACTCCATTTTAACTTAAAATGTATCTTTAGAACATTTAGGTCCAGGTGATCTAGGTTTTTCGGTATTTCATCTTTATATTATACTAAAGGTGTAGAAAAATCGAAGTATGAAAAATACATACTTTTTTGTTCTAAGTAACTAGTTTTTCGCCGTAAGGCCATCTTCTGACATTCGAAAATGTTTCAATATTACACTTTAGCTTTAGCATTGAAAAGAGTTCGAGCTCGAGTATAGTAGTGAAATATTTTTTTTATGTAGCAAGATGGTCACACGTCAAAAAACGAGGCATTTTGTACAAAACTCCGTTTTTTTGCAAACCTCCCAAATCCCGCGGGATCCCATATTTCTGAACCCGCAAAAAAGGTGCGGGATTCCGCATTTGCAGGCAACTTCGTCAACTAAGACCGAAGATTTTACTTGAATTTTAGCCCTTTTTTGGTCAAAATAGAAGTTAAAGCAAAAATAACGGAATTACTTGAAACTTGATCTTTCGTATCTCTTCTCTTATTTTGCCTTATTTGCTTAGTACATAGGAGAGCGCGAGTTTGTTTCTCCCGCACCGCCAGTTGTACATCTGAAATACCAACAATTTCGTCGATAAATGTCTGATTCCCGCCAAAAGAGGCTTCAAGTGTGGTGAATTTCTTTTGGCGTTGCTCGTCTCCTCTTGTATGTATTAAGGTATTCTGAATCATCTTGGAGTCTGGACAGACATTTTGAAAGGGGTTTTGAAATCATAAATAGGTCATTAGGTACTTAAATTGTATGGTAGCTGGTAGACGCTCGGTGCGCAATGCTCTCGTAATCACTCGCTCGGTTAATCCCGTGCACCCGCAGAACTCGGCGATATATCTGAAGCGTAAGTGTAATTGTTTGGATAAGAACACGATAAGTGAGTTATGTATGTTTTAACTGTGAATAGGGGGATTTTTGGAATGATTTTGAACTTAAATTAATTATTTTTTGAAGAACGTGTGTGTTCGGGCAGAACAAATGAATAGTCTGTGTAGGTTACACTACTTATTATAATCCAATAAATTATAAAACATGGAGTTTTTCTAATTTCTATATCGATCGCGTATTGGCTTTATCGCGGTTCACGTAGTGGGCGTAATGGCCGTCGGAAATTACGTTGAGCCCTACGATTGGCCAGCGCTCGGGCGCGTTCAGAGTAAAATGGTTTCGGTAACGTTGTTTCTGAGACGTTGGGTGGCGTTGCGTTCTTGGCGTAGACATCTTCCCGGCCCTTGAAAGCCCTAGAGCTTTCAAGCTTCATTGACTTTCTGTTGGCAGGATGCACAAGCGGTTTATTGCTCTACGTACGGTCGGCCACAATCTCAGATACCCCATGGCAGCTCTTATCGCGCGCGGCATAAGGGCGCCAATCGAACAAAAAGGCGTATCTGAGACTTTGGCTGACTGTACCTACGGTACCTTTGCTCGTCGTGACGTCAGCTACGCGAGGGACGCTGTCGGATCCGAGGTAGAGCCTGGTGACTCGTCCGAGGCGCCAACTTAGCGGAGGAGCGTCTTCCTTAATAGTACCATATCGTTGAGCACGTATTCGGCCGACCATCGCTTCCAGTAGTGTTGCCGGCACCGCTCAAGGCGCTGAAACCGGTGGAGACGATTGGTGTTAGACTCCAATAAGCATAGTGAGGGCAGCGCCGTAAGTGCTCTACCAGTCAAAAAGTGGCCCGGGGTGAGAGGATTAAAATCGTTTGGTGAGGAACTGAGGGAACATAGGGGTTGGCTGTTCAGGGTAGCTTCAATTTGCACAAACAATGTAGATAGTTCCTCAAATGTTAGATAGATAGATAGATAGAGAACACTTTATTGTACACAAGAAATTAATTATTTACAAGAATTTTCTTAACCTAATAGTACAGACGGCGGTCTTATCGCTAAGAGCGATCTCTTCCAGACAACCTGATGTGAATTACATACATGTGAAACTTAGTTTTTGTGAATTTTTGCCATTTCTAGTAATCAAACCTAAGTTGGCTCCTTAGAGTCCTTTGATCTCTACATGAAAAAGGAACGATTGGCATAAAAAAAATATTTTTGGTATTTTAGCATTTTTTTCGCTGACCGTACATTTTTTTCAAAATCTATGAATGCAGTTCATGATATCTCAAAAAGTTATGGAAGGTCTCCTAAGAATGTTTTCCTGTAACTATAACGGTTAAGGTACCTGCCCTTACTGCCTCGTCTCAAAAATCCACCCTGTATATTGTTTAACTACTCTTTTTTTTTTTACTTTTTGGTGTGCCGGTCCTAGCGACCGTTATGTGGAGTTCTCTAAACTTCTTTAGTGAGCAGCGAAACCTTATTAAAAAATATTAAGTACCTCTCTGTTGCCGGGGTGTGGGGGAGCTGGCCAAGGTGAAGCAAATGGGTCCGGACTTGCACCTAACGTAGGTGCTGTGGGATGGGACCTCTGCTAAATCTTCACCAAGCTGAAATGTGGAGAACAAACAAGTCACTTCTAAAACAATAATATAGGTTTTTGTAACAACGTCTTACGGGTATTGTTGTAAATCTTCATGAATTAGTGTGAAATTATTAATGGGATAGAAACATTCCTCGACAGCTTTAAAAGTTTATCAATGTATCTAGCTAACCAGCCTATTGATGAAACCCACCCACCATAATTATGACATAATCTCACATTAAGGTTGGACATTAGCAACGTGGCGGGAAATTCAAAATGTTCAGTTTTTTACATTTTGTAGCTAAACTGAACTATTTTTGTTCAGCGATGTTTCGTTCGCGGCAATAAAACAGTATTCTTTTAATTATTGTAAACAACAGAACAACAATAATTCAGCCGATTATGTGTTCTGGTCTACGACAAGTTTTTTGGGCAGTGCCACTGCTTCGTAGACCAGAACACATAATCGGCTGAATTATAGTTGTTCTGTTGTTTACAATAATGAAAAGAATACTATGTTATTGCCGCGAACGAAAAATCGCTGAAAAAAATAGCTCATTTTAGCTTCAAAATGTAAAAAAACTGTAAAAAAAAATTGAATTCCCACCGCGCTGCTATCTTCCAGCCTTAACTTAAATTTGCTCCACACTTTAGGTTGCTTGTATTGATATGTTGAGCGACTACTTACAGTGTTACAGGTCCTTTTTGAAACAACCTTTATATTATATGGATAAATTTAATTTGTAGAAAGATAAAAAAGTTACCTCTTTAATTCACAGATTGTGCCGTTTGCATGGTAACTGTTTGAAATCAATTTTGTTACTTTTATTGGATGAAATCATTATTTTTTATGTTGCTCGTTAACACGGCTAAGGGCGAGTTGGACTCGAGGCTTCCATACTAATAAAAACATAACTTCACTAAAAATATACTTTAGCTACCCAGTTAGCCGCTGGGGCAGTAAACAAAACTCTAAAAAGGACCCATGAGGTGGTTGACCACAACTTTGACTGATAGTAGGGAAGGTGGTTAGGTTAGTAGGTAGCTAGGTGACTATGATGCAAATGAAATGAGATGCAAATCTTATGAAGGTTGGTAGTTATAGAACTTAGTACCTACTCACCAAGCGTTATCCCTTTTCAGATACTCACTGTAGGTGGGGCATTGAATATTTATTTCCGACCTTTCTCGCCATAAATCATTGCTTGATTCAAGCTTTTGCGCGCTGGCCATAATCTAGTATACAACAAGAAAGAAAAAGTGAGATTCCTACGGTGTTTCAACACTATAGACTCAAGTGAGTTTGTACTTTAGGAGTTATATGTATATGAAAAGTATCTTTGAGATTACTGTCATCGCATATAGGTATATAATCCGCGCGGGATGAGAATGGGATGCGGCCTTTTGGAACAGAGACGCGCGCGGTTAGCAAACTCGCGTCGAAGCAAAGTTGTCAAAGTAAATAGCTACAGTATATTTTCAATTGACTTCGACAAGGTACATCCCATTCTCATCGCGCGCGGATTAAACTTTAGAGAGTTATTTAGTTAAGTTTGTTCAAAAAGTAAAAGTCGGTCTAGGTAGCATTATTTTCACTTACCACTTTTTCCACGAATGCCCAGATCCTTGTTTCACCAATATTCATAACTAAACTAATGAACAATTAAACTCTAAAAACACACTCTGAAATAATCAAAACGTTTAATTTGTATTATTTATGTACTTCGTCGTTAATAACAATTTTTGACATTCTTTTTTTTTTACTTGAATCTCTTTGACTGTTGCAGATGATGTTTCAAACAGCCACATTTTCATCGAAAAGTGTAAAATTTTCAATTACAAGACGTTTTTTCTCAACAATAAGACTGTTTATTAATGTTTCGAGCTTAAAATAACATTTATTGCGTAAATTCATAAAGATTTAAGATGAAAATATACAAATATCGTTATTGTAACGGTTCCTGCAAACAGTCGTGGACAAATAATGGCGTAATATTTTTTTAATCTGTGGTGTTAGTGGTTTTAGTAGAATGAGTGAAAGGTCGCTTGGGACAACAAGTGGTTAATCACTGATACGCAACTATTTAATCGCTGGCTGCGAGAAGTTAGGTTTGCCATTGGTTTCCTTAAGGATGCAGGCTAGGCTTAAAAACACCCAGTGTGTAATCACCGACTTCTTTGGACCGATGGCTATGGTCGATGCAGGCTAAGGCCCCTGGAAGCTAGTATTGCTAGTATTCTGCGGTAGATGTGATGCCCTACCTACACTACACTACTACGATCGATTGTGTTGCGGGACTTGCGGGTCGATTATCTTTTTCTTTCTAAAACCTTTTGGACTAGTTAGGGGAGACAAACATGAAGTCCCCACTTCAGAGGGGTCCAAAATAAGTTCCAAAGTCAAACTTTCTGCTTTCGACCTTTTATTCCTCACAAGGGTGAGCACTCATTGAACGAGCGAGCGAAGATCTCCGAGTCTACTTGAATTGAACAATGCGGCGTTTTAGTATGTTTGAATGTATGAATTTTAGAGTTGAGTTGAAAGGTGGAATGGTTGCTGAGGTATGAGCATATAAAGTTTATAATATGCAATGCACGCGCGCCTACGCGAATGGCGTTAGCTAAAAGTTACACATCGTGAGTTTACAGTTCGGGGCGAACTATTAGTTTACTAGGCTAATGGTAGATTTTCCGCGTTCATCGTATACTTAGAGCAATACAGTACGGTCGCCGTCTCGTTGATCTTAGGCCGAATATCTTAGTGACCATGTCAATAAAATTAAAAGAAAAGAAAAAGAAAACGTTGGAAGAGCAAATAACTTAACAAATAAAGTTTGTTTGTAAAGCATTAATTAGTAAACATTAATTTAGGTCAGGCTTATCAACTGTTCGAATAGTTAGTTTGAGAAGGCTAATTTTTGCCAAAACTCCCTAACATTACAGGACTTTCTAAATATTTTATGAAAATCTGTTACAAACCTAACGTCGGTATCCACCCACCTAGCAACACGGTCGCCAAGAGGTGAGGTTAGTAGGTATTATAAACCAGACGTTACGGGTTCAAGCTCTGTCCCGAGTTTTTTTTAACAATAATATTATTATATCCTTAGAGCTGGGCCCTTAGCCTGTAACACAATGGTGCCAAAATGGGCTGTCAGGTGACGACTTCAATTACGATTTGCTAACGCTGTCTGTCCTTTTAATGTTTTTGTAGTACAGCAAAGAATATATTGATTCTAATTCTAGAGGATTAGTTCTCTGGTTGTAGGAGAAAAACGAGGAGAGCCCGGTTTTGTCCTTCTGCCGGGACGCCATTGATCCGCCATTGCGTTACAGGCTAAGGGCCCTGGTGGTTTACTGGGTACTGGGTAAAAATCAAAACCCTGACATTCTATTTTATTATGTTCCATCGGGCATGAACGTGAAGCACTATAAATGCGTGAAAAAAACAATGACGTTTCTTCGACTATGATTGTCCTTAATCGATAGTAGTCCCATCACTATTTTGTGACAGCCAGCCAACTTGTCATCTTGTCAAGCAAGCTGTCATGTCACTTCACAATCGTATGGAAATACGATAAAAGTTTCCAAATTCAATGAAATCGCTTACAAAGCATGTTTAAATCTAATCAAACATGCTCATAGCACACACAGCCAACTTCCTCTCATAGTCTCGTCATTAATTTACCAACGAATTAATAATATAAGGTTATAATTTCCCTATTGTCGGTACACGTATGCAGTGGTATTAGTCGATGTTTTTCGTATTTTCTGTGTGGTTTGGTGTGAGATGACGTGAGTGAGCGGCTCCAGCAGTAACAGCAGCCGTCATGTTGCCGTTAATACAGAAGGACACTCGCATTTCCCGCGGCCCGATCTGCGGGGTCAAAGAGAAGCTCGGCAACTGGTTTCGACTTATCTATTCGGACAAGAACTCGCGGAATTTGTTCATGTTCCTTATATTGAACTTGTCATTCGCGTTCGTTGAGCTCTTCTACGGTGTCTGGACGAACAGTTTAGGTGAGTCTTGAGTCAAATGTCATTCCAATAAGACCATAGTGGGTAACATAGCAGGGTAGACCATACCAAGCTTTACTGGCTCAGACCAGCTAGCCTCATATGTATTATGAGATGGATTTTGATAGCAATCACACAACATCATGTCAGAGTGTACACTTTTGTTGTAAAGTCGCCCATAACGTGACCGAGTAGAGTGCTAGTGTGTAAGGGTCGACGTCCTGTCGTGTGTACAAAACATTGCTATCAGAATCTGAAACAGTGAGTTTGCTGCTGTCAAGCTCAATATGGCCCTTCAGGCTAGGCCAGTTGACAGTAGGTGCCCTCACTTTTAATCTAAGATAATAATTATTATGTCTTTTCTATCCTAATGTCTTTTTAGCATCAAATGAATTTAAAAATCTATTTCTAATCTGTTATAAATTATTGTGTTTCAATAACTCTCAGTAAAAAGTGTGTAATAATTGATTAATCTCCCTGAAGTTACGTCACAACTAATTTTAAATAGTTTCCTCCAATATGATATTTATAATTTTTGTGATAAGGCTTTTTTTTACTTTTCACATAATCTGAGACTCGTGCTGAAGTGTGATAATAATGCGCTGGGCTCTAAAAACATGCCCTTTGTGCAAAAACATCTTAAGTGTGGTATTTAGTGTAGGTAAAGTTGCCAGTTGCAAAGTTATACAGCACCTACCACAACTGTTGTTGTAGGTGCTGTATAAATAATCTACAATAGTGCACGTAATTTCGAGTGACTTTATTTAATTTACTGTTGCACACAACATCTTTTGTTGTCTGTTTGTATTTGAACAAGTTATCCAGTCTGCATGCGCAATACATTAATCACCATAAAAAATTCTAAACAGAAAATGTAAATACTGTACTGTATTTTTATTGTGACAATTTTATGCTTACATACCTTATTAAATAAAATGAGCCATGCAAGAAGTCAAACTTTTTAATAGAACTTTTAGAAGATATTTTCAAGGCTCACTCATGTATAAAATGGCCAGTACCAAAGCATTTTTTTCCAACCCTATCCAGTTTTTTGCACTCAGAAAAAAACAACAACTTTCACATGATGGTTCCCTTACCAGTACCAACACCGTAACAATCTGCCCATTTCCATTCCAGGTCTAATCTCCGATGCATTCCACATGTTCTTCGACTGCACGGGCCTGGTGGCCGGGTTGGCAGCGTCACTCATCTCCAAGTGGCGAGCCAACGAGCGGTACTCATACGGCTATGCCCGGGCGGAGGTGCTTGCGGGCTTCGTGAATGGGCTGTTCCTACTGTTTATCGCTTTCTTTATCATGAGCGAGGCCGTGGAGAGGGCTATTGAGCCTCCTGAGGTGTGTATTTTATATTCTGATTTTACTTGCTGTAAAGTGGGAGATGGTTGACTACTTAACTGGTGTACTGAACTACTTGAACTGAAAGTTTTTTTTTAATTCGCCAATTAACGAGTTGGTTCCTTCTACAAAGTCATCTCGAGGCCACAATTTTATTTATATTCAGAATTTCGAGCTTTTTCCAAACTAAAGTTGTGCCAGATTGTCCCCTTTTTCTGTCTTTCACGGACTAACTAAAAAGTCATCCGACTCTGCATTGAAAATGTCTAATTCTTTGCCATAACATCAATCACAGATAGTAAAATACTTATCTTCAGCCTAAAAATAGGAGCTGGACTTGGGTAGCACAATTCAGCAAAAAGCTGATTCCAAAAGAAGTTTCGACTGTTAAGATACTTATCTGATCAACCACAGATAGCCAATGAATTAATCAAATGATGCAATTTTAACATCACAAGTTTGCTCAATTGGCTTATCAAAAACTTTTATCTGCCTTAATAAAGCAACCCTTTTATCTTCTCTAAGCTGTGTACATTACTGTCTGATTGACTGAATTAAAAGGGGAAAATCTTATCACAGTCGGCTATGGCGTCAGAGATTTTCTATAGACCGAAACGTGATACATACCTACGTCTATCTATTTCACTAAGTTTATTCCTCACTACACAAATCGTCCTTCACAGTTACGAAGATAGACCATCTTAGCACATCATCATCATCATCATCAGCTCACCTCTACCCACTGCTGGGTATAGGCCTTTTTCCCCTCGCGCCACCTCTTGCGATCCCTCGCCATCCAGGCTATGCATGGCTATCCTACAGCACCTGGAAATATAATGTATTAGGGAAAAAAACATTATCACATAAGTACACACTACAGCACGTCGACCTTTACACGCTAGCACTCTACTCGGTTACGTTACGGGCGACTTTACAACAAAAGTGTACAGTCTGACGTGCTGTCGTGTGTACCACCTACATTAGCATACATACCATTCACTGCATACATAGAATTGAAAACCTATAACAAACCAACTAACAAAATTACATCTTATTCCAAGCAGTGATGTGTCGAAATTGCGTCCTCAGCAGTCACGTATTAGGCACAGCCAAGCGCATATTGTTTAGTTAACTCGCCGCGAAGGTACAACAGTGGCAATGGCAATTCGGCGGCGTTTGAATAGAATAAAACTAAATTAACTTATGTTGCTACAAGTTTTAGAAAGTAAAAAATTGCTTTGGGGCAAATGCAATGAGCTATTATCTTAATTCCTTTGGCGCTACAATTACAATACAACCTTTTGGCCTCCTCCACAGTTAGATTTCCATTTGATTCCATTTGTTGGCCCTTGCCTCTCTTCCTCTTCGATGCTGTCAATCCAACGCTTTATAGATATAAAGGCCTGCCTCTTGGTCTCTTCAAGGATAGGTATGTAGTATATGACAAAAAGAGTTAAGATAGGAAATAGATGACAAAATACCACTGCTTGCGTAAGATAGGATAAATGAACAGGCTGAGAGGTGAATAAACCCATTTAAGTTGAAGATATCCCTAGCTAATAGGCCACTAGGATAATGTGTAACACAGGTGCCAGTTTCTACAAACGCTACCAGAGGCTCTAACGTTGCAATTTGCTGCCATAAAACGTGTAGATAAAATCTGAATCTGCGGTGTCCATCTTAGCCCAGCACAAAATGTATCCCCTGAATATCTCTTTACTTATTTTGACTACAATGTTGTCTCAAAAATGTCACCAAACCCCTTTCAAATTCCAGGTGAAGCACGAGCGCCTACTCCTCGTGTCCTTCCTGGGCTTCCTCGTCAACATGGTGGGCATCTACGCCTTCCACCACGGCCACGGTCACGGCCACGGCGGCCACGGTCACTCGCACGGCGGAGGCGGTCACGGCCACTCGCACAACCACAACTCGCACGGACATAGCCATGACGAACACCTCGAGATCGAGGCCCCGAACGGTGCTGGCTCTGCCATCATGCGGGGAGTTTTTCTGCACGTTTTAGCTGATACTTTAGGTTCCGTAGGCGTTATTATATCGGCCATTTTAATGAGGATGTTCGGCTGGATGCGCGCAGACCCTATATGCTCGATGGCGATAGCCCTCCTCATAGCAGGGAGTGTTATACCGTTGGTAATGGATTCCGCTGGAGTTCTCATGCAGCGAACACCCCAGAGTCTAGAGCGGGCGCTGCCGTCGCTCTTCACGCGGGTGGTGGGCCTGGCCGGCGTCCACGCGGTGCAGGAACCACACTTCTGGACTCTGTGTAGTGACGTGCACGTGGGGGCGATAAAGCTGGAGGTGGCGAAGGAAGTGGACGCGAGGTATATCACACAGCAGGCGGCGAGGATATTCCGGGACGTCGGCGTGAAACATCTGACGGTGCAGCTGGACTACGCGCCGCTCTGATCTCGCGCCAACGGCGGCGGTGTAATCACAAATGTAGTTGTATAGTGCTAGGCCCACCAGGTGGGATTCGAAATTGTATTGTTGTACATACTTGTTTTTTTATGATTATTGTAATGTAAAGGTGTTTTTTTCTTCATGAAATCTTCTTTTTGTTGTAGTAGAGTCCTCTTTTTATATTGTGATAGTTGGATGGAATCGTATGGTCAGCTTTGAGAAGACGTTTTATTGCATTCCGATTGTAACCGCGTGGTTGCAGTTTGCTCGTTTTGCGAGCGAGTGTGGTCCTTTCACACTCGGTGCGTGATCGAGTCAAGTGCAATGTTTGTATCACAAGTTTTTTAAATGGCTTTTGAAGAGGGCTATTTCTTACTTATCAAAAGTTCTGCGTCTAGCACGAAGGACCATCAAGCCGTTATATTTGAGAGAGCCCAATAAGATCCTTGTGCTAGGAGGGCAGAAATACATAAAGTATAATAAACTATTATTTTTACACTATTAGCATGTACATACCTATATATGAGTTTTATTTTTATTAAAATTGAATTGGTTGTACATCTCTTTAGAAAATATTATCTGCTATATTATACCTACTTACAGGATTTTACGTTAATTAAAGCTATTGCAGATTTTGCAGGCGATTGAAACTAAGATGGCACCGCTAATAGTGGTGAAGGAAAACATCATGAGGAATCCTTAGTGCCTAAGATGGTTAATTATTATCTTAACACTTGGAAAAGCCAAGTACCTAACGGTGGCTCATTCTCCCTGAGAATGCCCTAAGAAGTAAACAAAATATGAAGCAAGTCATCATCACATCAGTTTCACGCGGTGTATCTACGTTTCCTCTGAAAAAGAAAACATATTTACCAACTTACGAATAATAATATAGGATCTATATTTCTATACAACATTGTACAGTTATTTACAATTCATGGGCGCGCGTGGACGCAATCGGGGCACTGTATGCAATGCATTATGCACGTAGAACTAATTGCTAAGTAAGGTTCATCGTTCTCTAGTTGTCGCGCACTCGTGAATTGCAAAAACTGCAACTACTTAGCAAAATCTTAACACATTCCACAAACTTACTAAAAGTAATACAACATGTAAATTATGTATAAACAAAAATAGAACGATTTACTACTTATTCATAGTCTTATGCAGAAGCGCTTTGCATAGATAGACTTGTATAGAATCAGACTAATAAAAAAATATGTAGCAAAATAAATAATTATATTAATTAAATATAAAATAATAGAGCATTTAATACGTTTTCAAATAAGAATAATGCGTGATGATTTTCATAATACTTACCATGTATGTATCTTAAAATTTTAGTGAGAAGGGTCTTGCATTGTCACAATTATTATTTTGTACAGGGATAAGCATTTATTCCGGCAGGCGTTGTGTATACTTACTGCAGACTGCAACGTAAAGCAATCGATATGTACACACGACAGCACGTCGACCTTTACACGCTAGCACTCTACTCGGTTACGTTACGGGCGACTTTACAACAAAAGTGTACAGTCTGACGTGCTGTCGTGTGTACATCCATGAATAATTAATAATAGTAAATTATGTGCGAGAGAAGGCCTTTGCCCAGTTAGCGGGGCAGGTTACATCTTACTTTTTTTATTTCGTAAAATTACTAACGCAGCAGGTAAGGAGTGAGAAAAAAGCGAAGCTGCAGTGGTTTTTACTACCTAAGTATTAATTTATCGGATCCAAGATCGCAGGTCTTTTTAAATTACAGACGTTTTGCTCCCAGAGCGTTTTAAATTAAAGTTGGTTGGCATCCAAGTACTTTTTGTCTTCTAAACCTTAGCATCGGCCTAAAGTAGGTACTGCTACATACAAAAGTTAGTTTTACTAGGCATTTTGAGATAATATTTTGGTCGCCATGCAGAATTGAAGTGTGGTGATGATAAAGTAGCTTTTGTAACAGCAAGAAATATGTTACCTACTTATCTTTTTAATGGTTATGTAATTAATCATGGTTTTTAACACAACCTGCGTCGATATTAAAATATTATTATTATATTAAACAATGTATTTCTTTAATTTGATTTGATTGTACATTTAGATGCTTAATTTACTCGAAGCGGACCTACTTTGAAAATAAAATTAAAACAACACCGTATTTATTAAATCAAGTTTTATTTTTAATTAGTAGAATTTTATTATATTATAAATAACGTGACAAACATTGACACGAGATCTCTATTTTAAAAGCATAAAGTTACACATCGCATTTTGATAAAACAGCATTTTATACACTGGGTAGAAAACAAAGGAATAAATCTGCTTAGGTTAAGTCCACATCAAAGTATGATTCCAACTGCATATAGGCAGCCTTATAGGCGCGATTCTCATGTGTGAATCAATATAGGACTTTCCCTAAACTATGTTTAGATTGAACGCTCTACACATCATCTTTATCTTTAGTTATTTGTGCAAACTTTCATTAACCACCTACCTACATATACATAGAAATTAAAACACAGCTCCATGTAACTTTACACCTATAGTATTTTACGATAACGCTCAATTTACACGAGGTTAGTAACTAAAACAATCCAATAGGCTATAGAAAAACTGAAAATCAATTCTTGCAATGTTTTCTTTAATTAGAACATTTTTAAAAGTGTGAGGCTGTACCTACGAAGGCTTCCGGACGAAAAGGCCTACTGGAATGGATCCTCAAACTGACTCATGTAAGAGGTCCAATATGGAAAATTTACATGCGGCCATTTGAAAATATATGAGCAGTTTTGTCTTCAGTTTCGACTTAACTCCGTACCGAATATGGATACTCAGTCCTCAAGGTCAGCGCATTTAATCGCATCGTTTTGTCTCTTCAGTCTCGCCCCTTGAATATAATATGGTATAACCCGTGTCATTACAGAAAACATTTAAGAATTAACTTCAAAACACTCGCTCTAACTAATTCATACAATCAAAGCCAGACAACGCTAGTTTTGAAGTCCATTCTAAATAGTAACTTTTAATGATCGCGATATTCACACATAATTTAACGTCGGGATAATAAAGGTAGTTTATTTACCTGTTAAACGTACCGTGATTCGACCCGTTCCATTCTAAATGTTTCCTTTAATGACACGTCTTATAGGCTTAAGTGGACTGTCCCACCGACTGGCCTCGTGTAAACGCCCTACCGGGTGCACTGTCGGTGCTATTCGATCAGCTTCTTGGCCTTGAAGTACCGGCGGAGGTAGAGCACCTGCCACGTGGCCAGGCCAAGCAGGCAGAACATGGAGAATATGCTGAAGAAGAGCACGCGGTTGTTGGTGGACTCTGCGGGAGAAGGGAGGAGGTAAGTCACGGGCACCTACAGGCGAGGCCATAGAAGAACCGGAATACGCCTGGCGAAATTTGACAGCCTTATTCCGGTTCATATGGCCACGCCTGTAAACGCCATCTATGAACTGCTATGAATTTGTTCTTTGATAACGGCTCACTGTAACAGAAGATCTTAGGGGACTAAAGCCGCGTTTTCACAGTCAAGGTAAATAAAACCAAATGAGCCATCCAAGAAAACGAACGCTTCTGATTGGTCGATTCCATCCGAGCCAGAGACAAGCTCGCTAAAATAAAAGCTTGACTCTGGCTCGGATGGAACGAAAAATCTCGGAACAAAAATAGGTACCAGCCGGGGGAGCATGACTTATCGAGGCGTCTATAGTGGGTTATATATCGTCGAGAGCGATAACCCACTATAGACGTCAAAAATGCTGATAAACCGCCATTTTGTTGGATAAATCCGCCTCGATAAAAGTCATGCTACGGGGACAGCTCAGTTTAGTAACAAAATGTAAAAAAACTGTGAAAATTTTGAATTTCCCGCCTTGTTGCTATCCACAAGGCCACCCCTGTTGGCTCACCCATATAGAGCCACATGAGTCTACCTATCGTTCGGCTCGCTCGGAATAGAGACACATGTGTCTTTAGCGCGATACCAATAAGTTGCTCTAATTTTGTGGGCGATAAAAAGCGAGTAAAACCGACCCGAACAAATTTTCCGAAAAAAATGTGTCGAACGAATTAGTCCGGATTAGAGTTATAAAATGACCGTCACATTCCATAACCGTCCGTCATTTATAATAAATGTCCGGTCACAATCGACATTTAGGTCACATTGGACAAATAGGTATTTTGACTAGAAAAGTGTGTCGATGCTTTTATTTCACGACTCAATAACGAAAGGGGGTATCTCAGCGTGTCGCCAACCATACCTACTGACCGAGCCGTTGTTTTAAATCGTGTTTGACTGTCTATCATCACACTTTCAATACCCTGAATGTTTTACACCCTGTATGTAAATTTTTAGAAATAGTTGATTTAGGGGGTATTAGGGGGTTCGAAAATTTCGTTATTTTTGCGCTAAACCTCTTAATTTACGAGATAATGTAACATTTATGGACAGCGTAAATTATGACATTCTGCCTTCAAATACGTGCCCGAAAATTTACCATTCCCCGAAACTACGAATCCGAAAATTTTGAAATAAATACAGAATATAGGTATTTACCTATAGATTGCAGGAAAACCTATAAGAAGATTCAGGTATTTATAGTAACAAAAAAAAAGAATATTGTATGTCAGTACGGAACCCTTAGTGCACGGGCCTGACTCGCACTTGGCAGTTTTTTTTTTAGGTTACTCGCCATAGTAACAAATGTTCTATGATATTTTTAATACGCTTCCTATAGCGGATCCCAAGAAACAGCCCTTTAAAAGAAAGACGGATAGACTGACAGGCAAACGGACAGACGACGACGGACAGACAGACATTGGAGGTGGACTAATAGGGTCCCATTTGGCACCCTACGGGTGCGTAACCCGCAAAATGGAGTCTAGCTTACTCGCAAAATGAATATGTCTTATGTGACCATAAGTGTCCTTATATGTCCGAGCACATTGGATAAATGTCCAATATACTCATAAATGTCCGTCAGACATTTATAACGTGACGAGCACTTTACAACTCTAGTCCGGATTCCGAGCGAGAAGGTCACCGAACTAAACACGCCTAAGAGGACATTATCATTGTCACTTACCGTTGGTGTCCCGCATCTCTTCCTCGCGCTTGCGCATAAGGGTGAAGTCCTGGACGATGGCTTCCGAAAGGTCCTCCAGCCTCTTCAGCTCTAACTCCATGGGCTTCAGTTTCGCCGCTTCACCGATCTGTTGGGGAGGCATTTGTAAACATACTTAATGGCAGACCTGGCATTGATGTGGGAGGCAGGATGAGAGGATGCTGTGAACGCTCAAAGACAGGCTGAGGACAGCTTGAATGCAGGATGGCCGGATGTGGGATTGGAAGAAAGGAGTATGAATGATAGAAATGTGAAAGGAACGCTAACGGAATGTAAGATGATGCGTGAAATGAAGTGTGGGCGAGAGGGGAGGAGAAACAAGATGGATTTTTTGGAATAGGAAACAGAAGGTATTGTATTGTAGTCTTCGATCAAGGATAAAACCGACCGGGTTTGTCCCGGTTGTTGTTGATTAATAACAATCGTTAAGCCATGTCAGAGACCCTTTGGGTGGCCTAAAAACTCTGACACCAGGGGTGGCCACTACCTCATTCGATTACCTACCTAAGGATAAAACTAGATACAACATAGAACTCTGAAATGTGTCTGGAAAAATAGATGTCCAAATTGCCTTTGGGAGCTTATTTGCTCGTAGTCTATGCAATTAAAGTAAAACTGTTCGCTAATGCAATAAGGTTGACATTAGAATATTAGACGTATGGTCGAAATGATGTTTCGTATTGTTCTATTGCTGATATCATTTGTTTCTGTGGGGACAAGTTTTTATTGTGATTTTATACGTAGTGCGGATTCTAGGGGATTAAGTTCGGTGATTGTAGTATTTGTAGTCAGTATTGTAGACATGACTCGAGTGGTCGGGAGCAGTCGAGATCGAAATGACATGAGAGTTTTCCGTCGAGATGTGTCGAATGCGAGATTCCCGAGAAATTTGCCCCGTGTTGCTGGGCGGATAGAGAGAGATGTTTGGATAGTAACAAAGGGTAACCAATAACACACAATACACTCACAATCTTTCGCATTTATAATCTAGGGTCGGCTGACCAAACCACAGTCACTTAGAAAATGTATCATATAAACTTTATTAAACAGAGCATATTCTGGCATTCAAAAAACCTTTGAAAAGGCAACCTTTTTTTAATTCCAATATTTCGAAAAGAGCGACGATATTTACGGAAATGCCCATAGGGCTTTGTGGTTTAGATCGTCGATCATAATATTAGATCATAAGTCTATGTATATATTAGATATTATTAGTGGGAAGCAATCAGACTTTTTATCAGCATGCATCTGAAACAACTTAAGAAATACATTGTTGCATGGACTGGACAGTTAAATTAATTAAATAAATACATTGATGATAAGTTTTTAACGATAACAAACAAAGTCACAATCACAAAGATGTTCCACTTGCCCCGAAAGTGAATAACACAGAGCAACATTTCTTATAAAAAAAATACAAAAAATAATTAAAGTATTAGAATGTATACTTATTATAGTAACGTGAGCCCCTGTATTCTTTCAAATAAGCTACTTAAATATGTCAATTTTTAAATGTGAAAAAAATTGTTTATAAGGGCAATTTTTCCACAATTATTAAACAGATGACAATTAAACTGGTGAGCGGTTTTTTTAGAGAATACGACTCAGCAGCCAACCACTCAGCACTCTTATGGCTCAGCACTCTTTTACAAAGTACATAATTTGTTTTTTGCAAATTATGTACTGCTAGGTGCCAGTTTCATAAAACAACAAAGAGCGCTGGCACCGACCAGCGTGTCTATTCTTTAAAAAATCCACTCACCGTCAGAAAAGAATCGCTAAAATTGCGGGAAAATATCTCATCATAATATTTATACATATTTTTTTTTTCATTTAATGATGGAAATATTCAAGGGCCATAATGTTTGTTAGTGTTTAGTTATCATAACATCACACAAGTGGGGGACATTTAAAGCAATAGTTACCCAAGAGTTCTAGTTGTATTGCGGACCCACCAAACATGGATAGAACATAAATAATAATATACATTAGATAGAAATAAATAATATGTAGTAGGAAAACTGAATTGGTGTCTGAGTCTGTAACGAAATGGTGCCTCATTAGGGTCCCAGTTGTTTATTCATGCTGACTGTCCGTTTAATGTTTTTCTAGTACAGCAAAGAATATTCTGAGTCTAATTCTAGAGGATTACTTTGTTGGTTGTAAGAGAAAAACGAGGAAAACCTGGTTTGTCCTTCTACTAAGAACCTATCGATACGCCATTGCGTTACAGACAGCACCCTGTTCTGTTTCAGAAAGTTTTAAGCACCAAAGGTGGTATACCTTCATGAATCAATGGTAAACATCAATGGTAATTAGGAACTCATTCTGAGAGAAGGCTGGTACCCAGAAGTGAGATGTAAGAAGTAACAAATTGATTTAGTACGCAATTACACGCACGTAGACGCTTACACGCGTGCACTCTATTCACTTACGTTACAGGCGACTTTGCATAGAAAGTGTAAGCTTCTACGTGCTGTCGTGTGTACAATAAGAGCAGAAAGAAGAAGTAGAAACTTCAGAATGTCTAAAGAAATATATTTTTAGCTTGACAGTGCAACATACCATTGTTCATCCTACTCTAATCAAAGCAGCAGTGTGAGAGAGTGCTAGGCTCTACTTATAAAAAAAAAGAGTAATGTAGTTCTTGAATAAAATAACCACGTAGCCCGTGTCCCATGGTAAACCCCATTAGCCTTTTAATAAGAGTCGACGACAGTAGCGCGGCGGGAAATGCACAATTTTCAGTTACTAAATCAACAAAACTGAAAATTTTGCATTTCCTGCCACGCTACTTTCACTGAACCTGTATAAATAATCGAGGTGGTTGAGCTATTTTAGGTCATTAATACCAAACCTAAATAGCATCGAAACAATGTTTGGGGTCTATTGACCTGTAATAGGTCACCTAACACAGATCACAGATGATAACCAAAATAAAACAAGGAGAAGTATATATTGTTTGGTACTTACACCCTCATAATTCTTCGCCTCTATGCCTATTTTGATCTCCAGCGTCACATCTTGAGCTACGCCACGGTGTTCTGAAAATAGAGCAAATAAACCAACATTGGTAGGGCAATCTCTTTAACAAACCTATGAGGTTATTTTAATTTCACCAATAAGGTTGCTTAACATTATACTGAGGGCCCAAAACGGCATAGGTACTAAAAACCCTGTCCGGTGCACCTTGGTTCATCAGATCACTGAGCTTCACGAACATGTACGAGTACATATGAACACACTATCGGAAGAAATTGAAGTAGGGTTACCCAGCACCTATACCATCCTGCCAGCTTAGTCGGCCTAGCCCACAAAAGACACAAGATTGTCAAGTGTGCCGTATCGTTGCATTATCTGTGTCCTTTGTTCTATAAAGTACAACAAAGGATATTCTGACTGTGTAGAAATTATACTTTGTCACTGGAGTAACCAGTTATGATAGTAATTAATTGTATACTATTGATGTATGATGTATGTATTATTGATGTATGTAAGAAATCCTTCATGATTATTATCACATCAGGCATAAGTTGAGTTGGATTACTTACGTGGCGGCACTTTGGATACAAAACATACTTCAAATGTATCATATGTTTCTGTTACAAAGGTGAATTTCCCTTTGCTAATGTTGTCCTTCTGCGACAAAATATGCCCCTTAGAGTCTCGGACCTGAAATGAAAGTTTTCACATAGGTTAGGTTCCCGTATCCTAGTAAACTTCGGTTCTTGGTGAGATTGTCCATATTTGGCCACGAGTTTTTGTTGAATACTCATTGGAAACATGGTTTATCGGCATCGGAGTGTAGATTCATCACGGGAAGTGGTTTAGATACGCCGAAATATTGGACCAAATTGGTGGTGAATAAAAGTGCTATAGTTGATGTTTTACACTTACTATATAGTCCACTCTTTGTCCAGCGACTTCTGTAATATCATATTCGCCGGCAACAAGCACGTTGGCATGGAGTTCCTCCTTCAAACACTTCTGAGAGTTAGGGGGCAGACTCCAGTTGATACCGTGGCATCCATGCCAGAAAATACTTAGTAGGAACACGAGATAATACACCTCCATGGTTACTAATGTTAAACAGCCTTGATTAGGGGATAAATGAACCACACTTCATTACAAAATGTATTGAAAAACAAACATAATCCGCTCCGAAAAGACCGATGAGTTGGCCCGAAAAAAGAAACGTCGTCCAATGGGGATACCATACTTAAATTTTATTTTCGGTCTTACTTCGTTATAGAATAATCTGCGGTGGATGCTATATGACACCACGACCACGCCTGCGCTCTTCTATTATTTCAATTATTATTATTATTTTATTTTCTATTATTTTATTTGTAAAGCTACCTAATTTTGCGTGGTGAAGTGATATGACCTTTTATTTTTATTTGTCCAACTTTAAATTTATTTAATCTGGTCACACTAAATAGTAACGTTTCGTTTCTCGCTTAATTCTATTGAAAAGTTCTTACTTTTCTTTTTTCATGTAAAGGAAAGAGTATGCGTAGAATGAAACGTTAGCTAGGGTTGGGCAATAATTCGACTAAACAAACAGAATCGAGAAATTCTAAATTCACATTTTCAGAAACAGAAATATTTGTATAGAGAAAAGTAAATTTTTCTGGGTTTTCTCGTAAGTTTTCTAGATAAAGCGTTCTGTCTGCGAGAAAGAGCAAAATACAAAAAATATTGAAAGTTAAACTATTCACCACAGACCATTAATAAAATGACAGGAGTCAAGAGAGTCAGAAAAAAAAAACTTTCTAACCTAATTTCAATTTCTGTATTATTATCGGATTTTGGAGGCAAATAACTGAAATAAACACAATATTTCGCTAATGGGCCAGGCATATTACTCTTTTGTCTACGTAAAATAGTGTTGAAACGTGTCGAACTAGAAGGTATCACCATAAAATCCTTGAATGCTTTGACAGTTTCTACTATTTTAATTTTCGACGTACAAGTTGTATTGAAACTTTCCTGCATATTCCTGCAGCTAATTTCGTCGCAACTTCGTTTACCGCACTGTTTTACGTCCCACTGCAACTTGGCAACGGAATTTAGGTGAGTTCTCTTGAGGAGTTGCAATATGTTTACATAATACACTACACAAACTTGGAGCCTTGGTATTTGGAGTGTTGTCCCATAATTACCATTTGAATCGGACTCTGTTACATGTTATTTTTATCAGGGATTTGATGTGTGTGTGTTGCATTAGAATCTTGTGTTTTATGGCTTGCTCTCAGATTTAGAAAATGTTAAAATAAACATTACTTGATGATTAAGATGACGGCCTTGTACTTTGATGGATAGAATTTTGCTCTGTAAAGTACATGCTTCTACTCAGAAGCAATACTATGCAGAAAAATGGCATACTATCTTCATCATGTCTACATATATTACAAAAAAGATTGTTTCTAAAACCAATACTGCAAGGGATAAAAAATTGGTAACTGGATCAATGAACACTTTCTCATTGCGTTCAATAAAATCACAAAAAAACAATATTCACTTGTTTGCATACTTCATACCTTTTTAGAATCAATTTTTTAGATGTAAATTTAGATAAGTGTGCATAAATAATACAATACAAATATAAATATAAATTTTGTTACAATTTGTAATAATCAATTAAAGTTCTGACACTGAATAATTTAATTATTTATTGATTTATAAATCTAGAATTTTATTGCTGGGAAAACACTTCTGTAAAAATACAACTTTGTAAACTTCCTACCAACCGTAATAAATAATTGATTGATAAACTCATCTTATTAACTAACCTACCATGGAAATTGGCGCTGGATGCTGTAACATAGCCCTATAAGCCTAGTACAGAAGTCAGAAACCGATGCTAACCTTATTGATTTATACTGTGACATGTAATTGATTATTTATTGTAAACTTAATCAGTAAATAAATTATTCTTATAAAAAAAAGCCAAAAAACTAAAAACTAGCTTTGATTAAAAATTTAAACATAATAAGTTGAAAAAATTCACTCGGGACAGGACTTGAACCTGTAAAAAAGTCATATTCTATCTAATGGTTTCATATTTACACTAATGCCCATAATAATTTATGATAAATAAAGGTAATATCATATTTTTAAAGATACCATCATTAGGTATGCAAATTATTTGAGGTCAGTAAATTGCTTCAGTAAGCAAATTATGCAATACTAAAATTAAGATTAGTTGGTATGTAAGTCAAAAGCGGCCATATTTTTCTTGTGCGCGATTTATTTGTAGGTTCTAGGATCTGGAATCTAGGCCTTAGGACTTAATAATAGCTAAGCCTAGGGATTCTCATTTGACGGCCCGTTTTTTGCTAACGCAACCAAAAAGAAGATTTTTTTTTTCATTGCCATCTTTATTTTAACAGAATAAACATTTCATTTCATTGAACAGTGATAGCACTGTTCAATGAAATCTAATAAAAAGCCTAGGGATTTTTATTTCACAGCCCATTTTTTGCTAACCCAACCAAAAAGAAGATTTATTTTTTCATTGCCACCTTTATTCTAACAGAATAAACATTTCATTTCATTGAACAGTGCTATCAATCACTAATTCCAGGTGACTGAGCATCAGCCAAGCTGTAGCAACATCCGGGTGGTGTGTCGTCCTCAGCAGCCTGCACAAAATGTAGCAGATATGTGATCACACTGACCGCTTAAGGTGAGTTTAGTTTAGATTTTTATTACTGCTTCCTTACTACTCTGGTTCAGCGACCCGAAGTGGATCTTGGCCTCTGCAACAGAAAAAACAAAACAAAGTAAAAGATTTATTCTTAAAGGATGACGCGGACATGGAGCGGGAGCGGAGGGCGTTGGCGGTCCGAGCAAATATGATAGCACACAGGTTCAAGAGATGTACAGCAGAGGTGAAAGTGACTTTGTTTAAGGCCTACTGTACATCTCTCTACACATGTAGCCTGTGGACTAAGTATACGCAACGATCGTTCGACGCCCTTCGCATCCAATATAATAATGCGCTCAGGATGTTGTTGCGGCTGCCGAGACACTGCAGTGCGAGCGGCATGTTCGCGGTGGCGCGAGCAGACTGTTTTTACACCATCTTGCGCAAGCGCGCAGCAGCTGCCCTGCGCAGAGTGCGTGGAAGTCGTAACACCATCCTGAATGTCATAGCCGAACATTCAGAGAGCAGTTTTATGAAACATTGCTGCCTCTTGCACATAAATAAAAATAATATGTATAAAAGGCCTTGGCCCAGCTAGTGGGCCAAGTGCCTACACTGTTTTTTATATGGTAGGTAGTCTTTATAATAGTATTAAATTTAAGTTATGGATCTTGTGTCTGAAATAAATAAATTATTATTATATTATTATTATTATTAGGTTAAATAATTCGCTCGGGATAGTTCTTGAACCCGCAACCTCTGGCATTCTGTGCAGTCGCTGCACCAATCGTTTTAGTGCTCACTAGTTGGCGCCACTGTCGTGTAAGCCCATGAAGTGTAGCTCTTAAAAATAGTTATTTCTTAAAGTTAGTATGCAAACAAAAGGTTACTTGCATTAAAACCTTAAAACTACTAATAAAAGGCCTTGTTCACATTTTATTACAACTACCTAAATACATTTTATTCAGGCCGTACACGTGCTAACGCGCGTTTTATGTATGTAGCTGTAAACGCGCGTTTCCAAAACGCGCGTTATTAAGCGCCTGTCATGTGAACAAGGCCAGACACCTCGAGCAAGCACCGTTTTGTTCGAAAAATAAATTAGAACATAGTTTTCCGAAAGATAACACTGTTTCAAAGCAATGGTTAGTAGCAGGACAATATCTTTTTGCCATAATTAATCTCAGGTATTACAAAATACTCCGTGCAATTTTAGTGGTTTTAAAGCCGAAGGTATTTAGTTGCACTCGTGATTCTGAGCCGAATTCAAAATTTTTACTTCAAAACGAGCGAAAAAAAAAAAACACTTCCCAATACAAACGGCTATCGCCAATCGACACCATTTGTCTGGAGAAGTGTATTTTTTTTTCGCGCATTTTGGGATGAATTTTTGTAATTTGGTTCAGAATCATCAGTGCAACAAAATACTTTCGGCTTTAAAACCACTAAAATTGCACGGTGTATTCACAACAATCATTATTCTAATTAGACATAAACCCGCGTAGCCCATACAAACAGTGGCGTTTTTGGACCTCAGTAGCGCCCCTAGCGGCAAATCCGAGCGCGGTAACCCTTGTATAAATAATGAACTGAATGAAACTAACCGCAGCCTTCTTTATCTCTCAAGAAGGCTGTGAACTAACTAATCTAAAAAATACATTAGTTACCATGGTTTATAAAAGATGGCGCTAGTTTATTCTTCGTAAGGCTGTGGTATAAATAAACTCAGTACAAAAATACTTTAATGAAACTAATTAAGATGAAATACGACGCACAAATAGCGTCGCCAATGAAAAAAAAATATATATAATTTTTTTTGGATGCGTTTTTAGCAATAAACGATTTTTTTTTCATTGCGTTTTTTTTTTTTATTGGCGGCGCTAGTTGTGAGACCTATTGCGTCTTAAGTATTATAAAATTTATAAACATGTGGTTTCTGGTTTCCCCTCTGTAGTAAAATTGTAGTTTTTGGATTGATTAAGTAACGGTACTTTCTTACTAATAAATAATTTAATTTTGTTATTTTATTGTACTGAGTTAATGCACTTTATTACACAAAAACTAACAGACAAGACCATATTATCTTCCTACCCTTCTCCGAACTACCATAGAAAAAAACATATTATCCTATCCTACTACTGTATTATATGCTCTTTGCTACTACTATTATAAACGCGAAAGTTTGTAAGTATGGATGGATGGATGGATGAATGGATGGATGGATGGATGGATGGATGTTTGTTACTCTTTCACGCTGAAACGGCTGAACGGATTTAGATGAAATTTGGAATAGAGATAGCTTAGACATCAGAATGACAAAGATGCTACATATTATCACGCTTTTGCACTTAGGAGCAAAGTAAAGCATACATCCTTTTTCTGTAGTCCACGCGGACGAAGCATATTAAAAAAAACCTATGTCCAAGAAGATTAGATAGTCTTGTCTGTTAGTTTTTGTGTAATAAAGTGCATTAACTCGGTACAATAAAATAACAAGTGTTAATTAATAATTATTAGTAAGAAAGTACTGTGACTTGCATAGGTTTTATGGCCGTGTGTGCGACCGTGAACGGGTCGCTAAATGACCGCTTGTTATTTACACTCATTGCAACACCACAATTTCCTAAAAGCGGTCCTAGCGGTCCTAGCTTGGGTTGGGTTGGTTCCTAGCGGTCCATAGTCCTAGGTTCACGACCACCAGGTTCAGAAATTATTACCTAAAGCTTAAAGTACGACAAGGTCTTTCTCTACCAATCTGAGTGTGTGGCAAAGACAACCATAAGGCCGCCCATTTATCAATACCTTCAACGACCCACCGCGCTAAGTTTCAACACAAATAATCAGTCCACCCTACTAACTCCTACGTAAACCCATAACTCCTACATAACATAAACCCCAACCTAGCATAAACTCACCACCTCCCCGAGTCCACGCGGTGACGTAACACGGAGGAAACCGAGAGCGGTTACGGTAAAACCGCACCCGCGAAAACAGACCTTATGTACGAGAGCGCGCCAGCTATCCATTCAGGCGACCGTGACAATGCCGCGCCGAGGCGGGGGGGTGGGCGCGAATATGGGTCGCGACGCGCAGTCAAGTTCAAGGTCGCCAGACGCCGGTGCCCGCTAGATGGCGCTGCCGAAAGCCTAACTTTGAAATTTTGCGAGCGGGGGCCGGGCCGGGGCGAGGGGTGTTCGAAAATTCGGTGCAACACGCGATCGCCGACTGCATTCACGTACCGAGCGTCGCGACGCGCACTCCACACGCGCCACTTGAAACCTAGACTTGAAGCTAAAATCTAGGCCCGACTGTTTGACGATAAACGTGCCACCATGGACTGGATGGATGACGTCGTAAGTCCATTTTATTATTTTATCGCCTAGGTTTCCTATCTAGGTCTCTCGCCGCGAAAATTTGCGGTGCTTTTTTCGCGTCGAGCCTTGACCTAGGCTAACATTTTATCAACTTTAGTGTCGACCTGCCTTATCGCCTCTAAACTGCATGCCGCTATTGAGCACCGACTAAAGTGTTATGTATTATTCAGTCTCTCAATCATAGGTACTTACTGGCAGAAGATATTTTGTTTATAATAATTTATAGATTTAAAAAAAAACTTGATTTAGCAAACTACGCATTTCCATAAGCTTTGCGCCATCAAGTGACATCATTTTGTTAAGTAATTGACCAAAATTACTTATGGGATTTTGTAGTATTACTGTGCTGTGAATGAATAAAATATTAGGCTACCAAATTTTAGGCTTTTCATACTTTTAGTCAATATATGTTTTTTTTCTTACACAATGTCGTTTAAGCAAGATTAATTTTCACGGCCTTGCTTTTGGTATTTGGAATATGAAATACAGATAGGTATTACGAATTTCAAAATTAAAAGGTGAAAAATCCACGCACACTAGACCTGTAAAGCGGCCACTCAGACAGACATTCTAGTGACTGGGTCATGCATGTTTTGAATCGTTCATTTTATAAATAATTATTATATCCAGACTCAGATAAACTAATCTGCGCCCGTTTCCATCGAATGCAACATATTATAAATATGACCTGTGACCTGTTTCAAATAAAATGTATATTTTTAAATAATATGGTTTAGATTTTTATATTATACATAATATAGTTTATATACTATTATGTATGTGCATATAAAAGTTATCAGAACACTCATTATGCGGCGTTCTAGACTGCCATCGCCATATACATACAGGGCCTACACAACACCATAACACCGGCGGTCTCCCACGTGAGGCGCTCTCCCGACCTACCCCACAGCTCTGAGCGGCCGATCGATCGCGCCGCGCCGCCCGCTGGCTGTGGGACCACGCACGCACTATTATAGAAGCCTGCCAATGCCAATAGACGCGCTTTACTTTTTTTTCATTCTTTTTCTATTTTAATGATGCGGCCAGTTATGCCGTTCTCGTGCCTGCAGTAGAATATGTATGTCAGATAATCTTCTCAAGCTTTACTTTTATAAACATATTTTCTTTTCTTTTTTTGTGATGCGGCCAGTTATATTATGCCGTTCTTGTGCGGGCACATAACATACTGCAAGCAATAGTAATGGTATTTCCTGACTTCTGAAGCTTTACTTTTATAAACGTTTGTTTTCTATTTTTATGATGCGGCCAGTTATGTTGTTATCGTGCTTGCATTAGATAGAGTAGGAGTGGTCGATTTGTCATTACATTTTCTCCTGACTTCGGCATAGTTTGTTGATTTTGGTGATATGCTGTTATTGTTGCATACTTTGACTTTTAGATAAATAGTTTCCGAAATTAGTTCCCAAAATTATATGTAACGGACAAACATTCAATTCCAACTTTATATGAGTTCAGATTAAGCTACTCAGTTTTCAAGGTTTAGTAGTTGCTATCTGATTGTATATTATTTGTTGTCATGCGGTTGGCACTTTCACGTAAGGTGCTTATTTCAGCACTTTTCGGAGTGTCTCCTGGAGTCTCTTGTACTTTGGAACATAGTATCTTTTAAGCCTAGCGTCCATATGAGGCGGATCGGGGCGGGCCGGGCCGGGCCGCAACGCAACGCAACGTTGGGGTGCGTCCATCTAAGCGCATCGGGGCGGATCGGCGCATCGGCTCGGCGGATTTTTTGGTGTTGCCACTTTGTCTAATCACAAATATTGTAACTTTTGAGCCCTCGTTGTGACTTTTTGTGACATTGCCTAAATTGTAACTTTTTGATGCCTAGTCGATTGAGAAATTTTGAACAGATTGAAATTATTTTGTATGATTGAGACTGAAATTTTCTGACGCGCGCTCATCTCACTCTGAATATACTATGGGTAAAATAATTATAGGGTATGGTAAGTACCTACCTATAGTTTCAGGTACGGTCCGCTTTTATGCCATTTTGGCTCTATGTGGCCCTTGGCTGCAAAAAAATTGCCAAGCCCTATTCATTCATGCCAAAATTACAGACTATTTTATATTAGGGATTTCATGCACTTTAAACTAATAAAATTGATGATAAATACTCGATGACATTTTTTTTTTTTACTTACCTAGTGAATAACACGCAGTATACGTAATATTTTTTCATTTCAATATTTAGTTACAAAAAAATCCCGCGTTGAGTTACGTCCAACCTGCGTTCAATCTGGATCCGAAACGGAATAATTGAACGAGCGAGAGAAGCGAGCGAAGTTCTCCGAGTCTACTGGAACAATACGGCGTTTGTGAAAACCATAAACTTAACCAAACCAAAAATCAACTTCTAATACTTCTGCTGGTATTTCTTCATCATCATGATCGGTTAAGGGTGGACGATAGCAACGTGGCGGAAAATTCAAAATTTTCACAGATTTTTACATTTTGTAGCTAAACTGAGCTATTTTTGTCTAACGTAAAATCGCTGAACAAAAACAGCTCAGTTTAGCTACAAAATGTAAAAAACTGTGAAAATTTTGAATCTCCCGCCACGTTGCTATCGTCCACCCTTAAGGTTGGACGATAGCAGCGTGGAGGGTAATTCAATTTTTTTACAGTTTTATTTTTTTGTAGCTTAACTTTACTGAGCTATTCGTACTAAGCGTTTGTTCAGCGATTTTTCGTTCACGCCAATAGCATAGAATTCTTTACATTATTATAAACAAGAACAACAATAATTCAGCCGATTATGTATTCTGGTCGACAAATGGCAACACTCGCGCGCATTCGCATGCGCGAGCATGCTGTTGCCCCTGCGTCCACTAGGCGCATCGGGGCGGGTAATGCCGCCGGCAAAAATCCGCCGGCAAAAATATTGCGTCGCGGCCCGCCCCGCCCCGATGCGCTCTAGTGGACGCACTTCCATACAAAATATAGGCAGGCGGATTTTTGCCGCCGGCAAAAATCCGCCCCGATCCGCCTAATGGACGCGAGGCTTTACAGTCTTACTTTTTTGTTATTTAATAGTTAAATGCTTTGTCCCTTTATGATGATGGGAAATAGAAAATCAAGTAATTTAATTTTAAGGTTGTATGCTAACCAATTTATGTAGGTACTCTACTTCATTAATTGAAAAAAAAAAAAAACAATAATAAAAACGTAAACTGGACAATGCACTTCTGTGTACCCCTTCGAAGAAATGGGCGTGAAGGTGGTTATGCAATTTCTGATAAGTGTTGATTACATTTTCATATTATCAGATATTACACAGTTACGTCATGCACTTCCTGCTGTAGAAGAAAATATAAAATACAAAATCAAACTCCCAAATTAACACATATTATTATGTCAAAATGTATATCATACTCGCCACCAGCCCGCATAAAATAAATGTGGATATAGTTAAAGGAAATAAACTAAATAATGGACGGTAAGGAAAGAAAATAAAATAAAATATACAGTCCAAACGACTGACGTTAGCACTATATACCACATATCTAATCATTTTTTGTGCAACACGATGCATATGATATCATGTGCTTATTCTCCCACAATACACCAGTTAGAAACGGTACCAAAACAATCCCTACTTCGTGTCTACAGGGTGCACTCTAAGTCGATAGCGGAACTTTAAGTAGGCTGTCTGTCTACTGATCAATACAAACAACTTGTACTAGGTGGCAAAAAAAAATGGAGCGAAAAAAATATCAGCTGTTCCATACAAAAGGTCGACTCAGTACTGCGCCAAATGTATGAAGCAGCTGATATTATTTGCTCCATTTTTTTCGCCACCTATTACAAGTTGTTTGTATTGATCAGTAGACAGCCTACTTAAAGTTTCGCTATCGACTTAGAGTGCACCCTGTAGTTTTTGGAATCCTGGACTTGGCTCACGAACCAATGCGTGAAGTGCTGATATATTTTTCGATATCTCAGTGTAGAAGTCCATAGTAATCGTTGTTTTATGTGTAAATGTGCAGAACCAAAGATATGATGATTAATTTTGAATTCACTACAAAATTAACAGAATTAGGAGGTCGGTCCGTCTTTGGCCTTGACTGCCCGTTATCGACGTTGACTCCTTTATCTTGGCACATATATGAATACTGACATAGATATTCAATTTGCTGGGAGTTGATGTATTTTTATAATATTGCTAATGGAAAACTTATATTATTCAAAGGGATGCCAGAATGCGACAAAATAAGACATCATAACTTTTCTTTTAGCTAGTTTAGTTTTTATGATTTCCGAAATTCAAGACACTCTTTTACATGAACTGTAGTGCCATCTGGTGGGTTGGCACAATATATTTTACCATCTAACAACCACCCCTGATCGATGTCATTTAAAGTTGTTACCGAAAACAAATAGTAATGGAGTTCAGAGAAAGATTGCTACATAAAAATGTGCACAAATAAATTACATTATATCTGCATGAATTTCTTCAATATATGTATTGTATGTATTTGTTATTGCAGCTTTATCTGGTTCAGTTCATGCAAAAAATATCATAAGAGTACCTACTTATGTTACTTAAACATATTATTAAACGACGATATGGTAATATGAAGTTATTTTTTGTTTATAAGTAGTTATTATTTGTTTTCATTATTTCCATTTTCCATAGCTTTAGTAGCATGCGTGCAAAAACCTGAGCCACAATATCGACTACACTATTCCATAATAATATTGTCTTAGGTTTGCACGAGCACTGCAACTTTTATCCAGATTTAACATATTTGAAATTGTATTATTTCAAATAATTACACGGAACCATCAATCAATGCGTGAGTACACACGCCAGCACGTAACGGACTTTCGTTGCAAAGTCGCCCGTAACGTAGAATTTGCGCCCGTAACGTAAGTGAATAGGGTGCACGCGTGTAAGCGTCTACGTGCTGCCATGTGTACGACTCGCCTTTCACTGTTTTTCTTTATAATTTACTTATTTTCTTGACACTCGCATCATCAATACAGTCACTTCAAACTTACCTACTCTAAATCCAAATAAACAGCTGAGTTTTTAAAAACTATTTTGAGAATGCATATTTTTTTTTTCTAAATGTAATTAACTAGTGGTTCGCCCCGAACTGTGAACTCGCGACCCCATATAAACTTAACAACCCCATATCTCGGCAACCCCTCGACCGATTTGGCTCATGTTCGAACTTAAAAATTCTTTTAATTTAATTTACCCGCCTACCAAATTTCATAACGATCCGACCAAATTTACTCAAGTTATCGTCGAACGAACATTCATACATACATACATACATACATACATACATACATACATACATACATACATACATACATACATACATACATACATACATACATACAAACGCCGGATTGTTCCAGTAGACTCGGAGAACTTCGCTCGCTCGTTCAATTATTTTGTAAAAAGGCGACTAATTCGGCATACTCTCTTTATAAAGATTTTTATACGGTTGAAAAATTGGCTCGGGACAGGATTTGAACCCGCAACCTCTTGCGTTCCGATTAACCTTATAAAAATCTTTATAAAGTTCCCTAGCACGGGTTAGTGCTTTAGAAAATACAAAAAATACTTTCTTTATGTAGGTACAGGTGGTCTACCGGCTAAGACGAAACCGATTACCAATGGCGAAAATCGAAGTTCGATTTATGAAAAATGTACTGCCACCCAGATCATTTTACAGCAACTCAGTACATTTTTCATAAATCGAACTTCGATTTTCGCCAATGGTAATCGGCTTCGTCTTAGCCGGTAGACCCCCTGATTTATTGATTTAGTATAGAGGTGTGGTAGTTCGCGAATGAATGCTTCGATTGAATGCTTCGTTATATGAAACCATTCATTCATTAATTCACTACCAATCTTTACATATCACATTCACTCTAGTCCACGTAGTTCATTCTTCAAGAAACATTCTTAAATCTACCACACTAAGAACCAAAATTCTGTAAATCTTTATAAATCACATTCACTCTAGTCCACGTAGTTCATTCGTCAAGAAACATTCTTAAATCTACCACACTAAGAACCAAAATTCTGTAACTCATGTGTCTCGCCTTTGTCACCTTTGTCATTCGCGGACTACCGTGAGTCAAAAGATACGTGAGCGAACTACTGAGCTATGAACTATGAATGAGCTATGAACTATGAATGAACTGTGAATGTACTGTGAATGAACTATGAATGAGCTGTGAACTATGAATGAACTATAAGTTAATTATGAACTAAAAGAGTGAACTAGTTCAGTGAAGGAAATGAACTATATCATTATTTTCTTTTCACTGAAGCGTTTCGCGCACCTCTAATTAAGTAGGCAATGGCAGACCGCTACGATAGACGTTACCCTAAGGTTACGGGACCAATGGTCAATATGGTCACGGACTAGTCGAGTGATAAGGGAGTGGATTGCGCTTCCGCGGTACATTATTTAATTAAATTAATTTCATAAACAGCTGCATTATCGGGCAATACAAAAACATGCCAATGTTTTTGACGTCCAGTGACTAAATCATACAATACAATAGTTTTTTGATGCATGAACGTACTTAAAAAAATCGAAAAATTCTGTGAAGCTATGGCCCGGTTTCTGAGTTGAGAATTTTGCTAAGCAAATGGGTAAGTAACGTCCTGTCTCTGCAGATTTCTCATTTCTCAGGGCCTTTATACCGGGTCTTTATACACTTTAAGAAACTTTAACTATACTCATTTTTACGATTGTTTGTTTCTAAAATAAAACTAAAATAAAAAATACATACACAATTTTGCGTCCATATTTATGGCTCAATAAATGTGAAAGTAGGAACGAAACTGTAATTATATTCTCTTTCATCTTCTTAATATACAGTATGTCCACGGTATGTCCACAGATTATTTTTTTAAAATTTTTATTTTATGCTATTCGTGTTCCACTAATGATGCTTTACCACAGAATTAAGTGGCGCGGTGCAGTCCGTGGACATACTGTATAAAACAAAGTCGTGTTAGTTACACCACTTACTCGTATAACTCGAGAACGGGTGAACCGATTTTTATGATTTTTTGATTTGTTGGATTTCTCTCCGCCCCGAATAGCAGAATAACCATTAAAACAACGGAAAAACTGAAGAGAAACAAAATAAGTCTGCGCGGACGAAGTCGCGGGCAAAAGCTAGTCATTTATATTTTGAGAGACTACTTTCCTTGTAAAGTTGTTCCTTTCCTTCCTTGTTTAAACCTGAGCGTGTGAGGCATTATACCCTCAATGCAAAAATCGCCAACCCGCATTGAGCACGCGTGGTGATTAAGCTCGAACTCTCTCTCTGAGAGAAGGCCTTTGCCGAGCTAGTGGGACATGTACAATTGTACAGGCTACATCTTACTTTTTTTTTTACTTTCCATGTAATAAAAACATACAAATGCAACCATTTTTTTGGGCACATTCCTAAAGCGCCAAGTTTAGGGGTGATTCCTGAAAGTTTCACGAGTTTTCTAACAATCGTTTCAAACGTTGACGGGGGCTTGCTAGCTAGGTAGACTTGCTTGTCTCGGATCATAGGTCTAAGGCCTTTGCATCTGCGTAATGAGATGATTTTACAGCGTCCAGTGGCACCTCACACTAGCTAGATGGATGAAGAGACCACTCAGCGCTGCAGTGCCTGGGACATTGTTTTTAGATGATGGAGTAGGCTTGCCCAGCACCTATACCATCCTGACAGCTTAGTCGGCCTAGCCCACAGGAAATACAAGTCAACGTGTGGAGTCCCGAATCATAGATAGGTAGATGTTGTTGATAATTATCGGTCTAGACTAGACAAAATGCGCGGCTCAAGGTCTGATTCGAACCTTGGGCTAGACTCAACAGCGTCAAATTATTTATGCACGTGTAAAACGTTTTTTTTTTGTTATCGCCTAAGGCCTGTTGCTAACTGCAGCAGCTGTCTGGGTTTTATTAGTAAATTCTTATATCTTGAAAATGTAGTTGAGGTAATGCAATACAAGGTGTTACAAAAGATCTTAACTCTTTTTACTGGGTAATAGCACCCGGTGATAGGGATCACAACCAAATTTTTTTTGCTCTATGAGGTTCCATTGATTTTTAAATTAATAAAATGTGAACCCTGTGGCGGGAGAAAAGTATTTTTTAAATATTGTTTTCATTGAATTTCATAATGTTTTAACAACTCATAGCTACGCAAATGCACCTACACACACAAACATATTTCTAAATCTGAGCATAAACCAAAAACAAAAAAGTTATGAAACATTTTAAATTTTGAGGTTATTAAATAAAAAAAATTACAGAATTGGCATCCTGTTGACCAGTAGGTTACACCCTGTAAAAAGAGTTCGGATAATTGCCTAATGAAAGTTAGGATGTTTGCCTATACCTACTTTATACAACGTGTTATGTTGTATAAAGTAGGTACTCTGCCTGTCCTCAGCAATTTTATGAAAATCTTAAAATTTTATGAACGTCAAAATAAAATGAACAGCCTATGAATACATGCTAGTTTGGGTCATTTTAGTCAGGCCGCCATGTATGTGGCCCCGTGTGAAACATTCATTTATTTTTGTTTTTTCTAAAGCACTAACCCGTGCTAGGGAATATTTTAAACATTTATAATAAGTTGAAAAAAATCTCTCGGGACAGGACTTGAACCCGCAACCTCTTGCATACCGTGCAGGCGACGACTGACGGAACGGTTTTACTCACCGAACTAAATCCCATAGAATCCGCATTACGTATAAAATCACAATAAAAACTTGTCCCCACAGAAACAAATGATATCAGCAATAGAACAATACGAAACATCATTTCGACCATACGTCTAATATTCGAATGTCAACCTTATTGCATTAGTGTACAGTTTTACTTTAATTGTATAGACTACGAGCAAATAAGCTCCCAAAAGCAGTTTGGACATCTATTTTTCCAGACACATTTCAGAGTTCTATGTTGTATCTACAGGGTGCACTCTAAGTTAATAGCGGAACTTTAAGTAGGCTGTCTGCTGATCAATACAAACAACTTGTACTAGGTGGCTAAAAAAATGGAGCGAATTTTTTTTCTGCCGTTCCATACAAAAGGTCGACTCAGTACTGCGCCAAATATATGAAACAACTGATAATTTTTTCACTCCATTTTTTTCGCCACCTAGTACAAGTTGTTTGTAGTGATCAGTAGACAGTCTACTCAAAGTTCCGCTATCGACTTAGAGTGCACCCTGTAGTTTTATCCTTGATCGAAGAATTAACCGTACCGTCAGTCGTCGCCTGCGCGGTATGCAAGAGGTTGCGGGTTCAAGTCCTGTCCCGAGTGAATTTTATCAACTTATTATAAATGTCTAAAATGCATCTCTTTCCAAAATGCTACTCGGGCATCTTGCGAGGATGATTCATGAGGAAAAAGGGTGATTTTTCCCCTGGTTTGGGTTCCAGGATTCAAATACGTAATTATATACAATCGGAGCCTTGTCGGCCGTTATTTCCAGTTAGAATGTATGGCTTTCTCCAGGTTGTCAGTTTATCCTGGTAATGCTTCCAAACTGAGGCCTTTGCATCTAATGAGTCATACAGCGTGGCACATCCACTCACACTAGATGGGCGATCTGAATGGGCGCGGATCAGGTTTTAAGATAGCCTTGCTGTGAAGGAAAACATCGTGACGAAACCCGCGGCTCAGTTTCCAGCTGGGCTTCCGTGCTTCGGAAGGCAAGTTAAACCGTTGGTCCCGGTTGTTGTTTTAATGGCGTCCCAGGTAGAAGTACAAAACCAGGATTTTTTCGTTATTCTCCTACAGCCAGCGAACTAATCCTCTAGAATTGGACTCACAATATCCTTTGCTGTACTACAAAAACATTAAAATAATCGTAATTGAAACCGTCAACCGGGAGCCCATTTTGGCACCATTGCGATACAGGCTAAGGGCCCTGAAATCCTAGCCGTCTGGCAATCCTGCCCAATCCCACAGGCACAGTTGAGAACAAAACACTCGATAGACCGGAACATGCAAATTGGTAATCCAATCAAAATAATAATACCACGCATGCCATCTACCCGTTACGACCGTATAATACCTCTATGTATAATATGAGTGGCAGAATTATTCGATCAATTTCAAGGTTCAGCTTTTTGCTCGGCCGTTTTTGGCGGAAAGTGAATCTTTTGCCGTTTTTGGCGGAAAGTGAAGTGAACTTAGCTGTTAATTTGAAGGCGATTAGTTAATCGCCTGCACGAGAATAATTAGCAACGAAAGTCAAAAATCTAGATTCCCATGCAAGATCTACTAAACAAAACGAGAATATAGTCATCCCACCAAAAACATTTTCATGTAAAAAATATTGCCAAGACGAGACCATACACCTCGCACTGTCAAAAAGCTATCAGATCTCATGTAGAGCCAAACTAACTCTAACTTCTAACTCTTCACTCTACAAGCCCTAACTTCACAAACTCTACACCTTAGTCAAAATATGTGGCTTGGCCGTTTCGTTACTAAAATAACTTTTAATAACAGAAAAGTAATGAACAGTGAATACATTTTTCACCTTTCACCCATATGACAGTTTCAAAAGTTAGGAACTAGCTTTTAAGCATACTAGCTTTTCGCCCGCGACTTCGTCCGCGGTGACTAAGATAAAAGGTTGCAGCTCTATTTTTCCCCCGTCAATTTCAACCCAATCGGTTAAGCCGTTTAGTAGTTGGCATACCGACAGCAGCGCCACCTACCGGGTCCAATTGTGTTTTTTAATCATCCCGGTAACCATCGAAATACCCATATAAAATTTCAACCCAATCGGTTCAGCCGTTTATAAGTTAATGTGAAAAAGATATGTACGGAAGGATAATTCTTACTACCCGTTGTCCTATTACATGTTTTCCCGTAGGAATTAAGCATTTTCCCGCGGTAAAAAGTAGCCTATGTTTATCAGGGATAATGTCGGCGTCTACTGGTAAAATAATTTTTCAAATCGGTCCAGTAGTTTCGGAGCCTATTCAATACAAACAAACAATCAAATCTTTCCTTTTTATAATATTATGGTGTAGATGTAGATTAGTGTAGATAAGGAAGGCTGTGTATAGTTGCTCGCGGTCTCCACTTGAGAACCTCTTAGCTTCATAATGATTTTAATATCCGAGCCACGTTTCGCACACGTCATCAGAGCTCGGAGCTTGATACCTGATGATTGCCGCGTCACCTAGCCGAAACAAATGTCTGTCTCTGTAATAAATGAGCAATATACATCGAGCACGTCTAGATTTTCGGGCGCAAGCAGCAAAGTGAAGAAAAATAAACGGAGAGATCACTTTGTAGAGACAGCAAAATAGAAAGCTATCAGGCTGGTATGTTTGAGGAAGTGGCCACCCTTGGTGACAGAGTTTTTAGGCCGGAAGTAGTAAGAATCTAACAACAAATTTTGAACAGCTTTATCCAGTAAATTCTTACACAAAATATGCATGCAAACCATTCATATTCTGACGACGTTACTAAGTAAAGTTCCATCAGTCAACAGCCATGTTTTTCAAGTCTTCAACCATGGCCGAATGTTATATTAAGCCTTAAAACAAGTTCAACGCTGAGCATAAAGCTCCCTTGCAGCCTCCTTTATATCTTTCTGGTAAAAGTATCGCAGAAAACCCCTCCAACAAAGCTAAGCCTAGTATTCTGCCACTCTACATTTTGCGTCTAGATTTTCGGGCGCGGCCGGGGCGGGGGACGGAGGGGGCTTGGAGGGAGATTTGGTGGTTGGCCTTGACAATGAACCGGCGGCACCCACACAGACGCAGACCTCTCGTGTCGGCACACCGCCGCACGCACACATGCAGGGACGGCCTCCACCCACGGCGGCTCCTGCGAGCAATTATTTTTAGGGTTGTCATTTGTTTCTGCGTTGTCAATTGTTTTTGTTCTAATCAAGTACGCCGCGCCGTCATCTTCTTGTTTTCGTGTCGAAAGTATCCTCACCGACAGCATTTAAACAATCTTCTTAATGTAGAGTTATTGTCGTCATCATCATCTCCTATCATCCCGACACAGAGCTCTCCCTAATCAAGCAAGTAAGTACATAGAGATTCTCATGTTGCTTTCTGAGAGCCAATTATTCCGGGTGTTTGAGATTCTGCGAACAGTGGCATCCGAGTTTCCAGAGAATTGCTCATCCCCACCTCCCCGTTGGTTGCTGTTGTATTGATCGACGCCTAGTACAGTCCCGCATAGTTACTGCCCAACACCACTAAATGTAGGTCATCGTCATCATAATTTTCATCCCACATTTGCCCACTGCCAGGTCCCTTTCCCCTTCACGCCACCCTCCTCGGTCTCTTGCTGCACGCATCCACGGATCCTCTTGTCACGAGACTCATTTTAGAGATGTCTGACCACCGGGCTGCTTGTTGCCACTACGTTACTGCCCTGGACGTCTATGATGCGCACCGCGACTTCTTTCGCGGCACGAAAAGACTCCGACGTGAAATAGGTCGCAAAAGCTAACATGTCTACCCTCCGCGACTGATAAGATTTTGAAGGCAAAAGCAAGTCTTTAAGTGACAAGTAACTGTAGACATGAGTCGCGTTTCGCGAAAAGGCATGACATTAACATGTAGAAAGACTACCCGTAGAAAGAAGGAGTATCTCGCGGGTAAGCGTAGATAAAAGTCACGTCGCGGCCCCGCATTCTAGCTGGGCTGGAGCTCGCGTTGGTCCCTTTCTACCACGTCTTCCGAGCGATATTCGGGACGCCCGACTGGCCGACGTTCTACGGCCGTCTGTGTAGACTGTAGATAAATTATTTTATTACCAAGTCGTCGATTGGCAGCCCTATGGCCGAAACAGAACAAAGTGTCTGGCCGCCGGCGCGCCGCCGAGGCCTGTCCTTAGACAAGCTATACAAAGAAACCTAGGTCTTGTCTGGGGATCTGTTTGCACTGTCGCACTGGGCGCTTGGGTAAATAATTGATAACCTGCCAACCGTAGGTACCATAACTTGGAAATATTGTTCGGGAAAAAAGAAAGTCTTTACTGTCTGTTCTTTTAATGTCTTTCAAAGTCTATAAGTCTTGAGTTTTCTAGTTTATAATTTTTTGATTATAATGTTAAGGATTCGTTCCTTGGATGTATGAGGAAACCCGAATTGATAATTATTGATAACCTGCCAATGGTTGGTCCATAACTTGGAAATATTTTTCGGGAAAAAGGAAAGTCTTTACTGTCTATTCTTTTAATTTATTTCTAGTACAAAGTCTAGAAGTGTAGAGTTTTCTAGTATATTTTGATTATAATTTTAAGGATTCGTTTGGTGGTTGTAGAAGAAAAATTAGGAAAGCCTAATGAGCCGTTTTCAACTGACAGTTAAAAGCTGATTTGAAAATGCTTGCTAGATGGCGCAGAAAATACGGCAGTCAAATAACGCTTTTCCCCACAGATTCACAGATTAGAAAGCACTAGAACTAAAGATACACAAACACCACATATAAGAATCAGGCTTGCCATGTTCAATCGGTAAAAATGCCGTGTCATATTTGCAATTTTTATTCTTTAAAAGCAAAAACATAAATACATAGGTTTTGGATAAATAATAGGTAGGTAGACTAGGTAGGATGCTGACATCAACTCCGTGATGCGATAAAATTTGCAAGCAATGAATTGTGTTTCTGGTTATGATTATTAAGTACAGAATACGGCAATTTGTCGTACCGTTGGCAACACTGGTGAAATTTCAAATGACTGCCGTATTATGAGCGCCAACAGTGGCGAAAAAAGAACTACGTTTTTTTTTCTGAATACGGGCTATTGATAATAATTGATAACCTGCCAACCGTAGGTTCACAACTTGGAAATATTGTTCGGAAAAAGGGAAAGTACTTTTTTACAGACTTAAAAAATGCGAATGCTCTTTTTTTTTGCTTTTTTTTTAAATGTTACCCCGGAACTTTTTTTTACGTTAACCGATTTAGATCATTATTTTTTTTGTTTGAAAGGGTATATTTCCCATGTGGTGCCATAAAAATTGTGAAGATCTGATGAAGAACTTCGGAGACTGAGAACGGAACTCCTCAACGAACAGCAGCAAATCACTCGAAATCAGTGCAATGTACTCGTAGAACAAAAGTTGTTGGAAAACACATTAAAAGTTGACGTGTTTCAGGAAAAAAGGTATTTCAAAATTGCCCTGTATATCTTAGATGTTTAGGTTTATTTTTCTAGTAGGTAATATGACTACCGGTAGTCGTATTACTACATAAGTACATTTTCTTCATGTTAGGTCCTAACATGAAGAAAAATAAACTAAGAAAAATAAAATAAGTACTTTACTACCAATTAACAAATAAAATGAAGTCGGTCAATCGTTCTAAAGCGAAGCCACCACAGCTTTCAAAGAGCCTCGATCCCAAAGATTCTTATTAGAGCTATCGTCCCTAGAATATGATTTTAAAACCTAAGAAGTACGTAACACCATCATAACTATGTTGTTTAGAATGTGGTTGTGCCATTTGTAATACATCCTATTTTTTTTAATATGTATGTAGTAATGATTAATTCAGGCCCGTTTTTTAAAGATACCTACTTCCATCCTTCAGTAACAAGCGGACAGCCTCTCGCTCGTTCCACGTATAGTAGTATTTTTATGAGCACTAAAATTATTTATTTATTATGATCCCGAGATAACCTCTCTTTGAGTATGTATGTCATCGTCAAAATCGTCATTAATAATATAATTTTAAGTCTTCACCGAGAGGGAAGCAAATACATAATTAATTTACTTTTACATATAATAAGCATTTTAGAATTTGCTTTTTGTGAGAAACTCCTCCATTTTAGAAGTCGGTCGAAAAATGGAGGGGATGTTCCTGAAAGCGCCGCGCCCCCATCGCAGACAACGTGTGAAGCCGGCCACAGTTGAGCGTCGCCCTGCAATACTCCCATATGTCAAAGGAGTGACTGACAAAATTGGAAATATCTTGAAACGTGCTTCCATAAAGTCTTACTTCAAGCCACCCAGAAAGATAAACCAATTTCTACGACCTGTCAAGCACAACATCCCTTTACAAGACGCAGGCATCTACAAGCTCGACTGTGAATGTGGTCTCTCGTACATTGGCCAAACGAAACGGAACATCTCTACACGGATTAAAGAACACATGGCGGACGTCAAACATAAACGCTCAACCACATCTGTAGTCTGTGAACATACACTCGAGGGAACCAACCACTATATTCATTTTGATAAACCTAAAAATTTGGCCAAGGAAAACCGATACCATCCTCGTCTGCTACGGGAGGCAATAGAAATTCAAAAATATCCGAATTTTAACAAATATAGTAGTTGGAACATCCCCTCAGTTTGGGAACCGATCCTCCATCGGTTGAAACCTCGAGCCATGGTCACATCTACACGATCTCACGTCACTGGGAGCTCTTCTCCGTAGTCAGGAACGTTATTAAAAATACTTTTTTACTTTTTAATTTGTATCCGTAACGGGGGTAGTCAATGTCTAATTATGTTCATAACCGAGGGTAGTTTCAATCAACAAATGACATACAAGACAGCTGTCACCTCAGTCTACCCCGACCACGAGCCCTGCAAAGGTCTCGAAACGTTGGAAAAATGTAAAAAGTTAATAAAACGAGTGTTAAATCCGTTAAAATCTGTGTTTAAATTATCGGTCGAAAAAATTATACACGTTTTTTCTTGTGTGAGTTTCAGCAGAAACTTATCTTTTTCCCAAAATACTACTAAATAATTATGCTAAGGATGCCTCAATAAAGCAGAAAAAACATTTCTTCAGGGAAAACTAAGTAAATAGGGAACCTAGAATAGTACCTTTTTGACTTAAAAGTATTTTTTAAAAATAAAATCCCATGAGTAAAGGTAAAGGTCATCCATCATAAATTCATAATACAATGTATCAGGCAAACTATTAAATGGAGAATCGTTTGTTATGCATAAATATAACCTCAATATTGCTATCTGAACTTTCCATTGCTTATAATAACTCAAAATGACAAATCTTCGATTTAGTCACTTTTCGCAGTACACACGACAGCACGTGAGACTGTACACTTTTGTTGTAATGTCGCCCATAACGTAACCGAGAAGAGTGCTAGCGTGTAAGCCTCGACGTGCTGTCATGTGTACAACGACGATTTGATAATTATGTGAAAACAGTCTTGTCTAAGAACCTATAAACAAACTGTAAAACTTTGGCTGTTTTTTTTTCCTAATTTTAATCTATCGGTATAAGCTTAGCGGCTTTACCCTATAAAATAACCTACAGCCATAAAAAATACTGCCTAAAGTGTCAATACATATGTATTATTTTCTTTTACAACCGAAAGCTCATAAATTGCGAACAATGCGCCACTCCAACACAAAAACAGTTTTTACGTCAGATGAAAACATACTGTGGAGTGCATTTACCTTAACATTTTATCGACGTAAACACATAATAATACGAGCCCAACCAATCGTGAACGGCTCAGTTGTTCATAACTTGGCGTCAACCCAACAGCTGTGCGCTGCAGCCCTATTCTGTAAACCGGTGAGTGTAGAGATGGTTTCGATGCATGCAACTCGCATTTTTAAGAATCCCCTGGAGTTTAAAAAAAACATATTACTGAACTACTACCTTTAACCGAAGTTCAGTGATATTTTTTTTATTACTAGGAATATGAAATCAAAAGTGTGTACACATGTCGATAGCTTTATTATCTATGTCTTCAACTATACTTTATAGTCCAAAGCTGAATCATTCTCTTACAATCAATTAAAATGTTGAAAAGTGCGAGCGAGAGGGCTGCAGAGATCCAGGGGATTCTTAATGGCCCGTTTTCAACTGACAGTTAAAAGCTGAATTCAAAGCACAATTAGTATTCAAAAATTTATTCGTATATTATTACATTATTCTTAGTCCTTTGCATTTACGAAATAAGATGATTTATACAGCGTCCAGTGGCACCTTACATTAAATTATTTCATCATAATCAGCCCGTTAACACCCACTGCTGAGTAAAGGCCTCTTCATGCTCACGCCACATCTCACGATCCTGTGCCAGACGCACCCACTGATTTCCGGCTACTGTTTTGATACTGTTTCTGTTTTTATTTTTTCGATAAATTATTGTTATGCCAGGGATGGACAATTGGACATGTCCCAGCATACCAAAAAAAATATGCTCTAGTGTCATTCATTTCCAGGGAGGAAGTCGGGGAATACGTTTGTATGGAGAAACTACTGTTACATTATATTCTCAAAATTTCTGTCAGATACATAAACCAGTCTCAGTTGCACCAACGTTATCAGAATAGGTCTGCCGAGCCCTCTAGTACTCACAACCAAAGGAAAAGTTAAACAAACAATCGGTCTTACAGCTCTTACAATAAGTACACGGTTGCACAACAGAAAGTAACACCGTATCATACCGTCTTATTTACTTTGAAGGGCCAATCAGAGTGCTTCAGCCAACCACATGGGTGTCGCAAGCGCAGACACTCTAATGTAGATCTTAATAACTAGTACAAAAGTACTTTCTCTTCTCTTCCCTCTCTCTCTCTCTCTTCTTCAACCTATAGCCACCCAATGCTGAGTGTAGGTCTCTTCCATAGCACTCCATTCTTTACGGTCTTGGGCTTTTCTCTTCGTAAGTCTTTTCCTGCTACTTTGACCTGGGCCCTTAGCTTGTAACACAATGGTGCCAAAATGGTCTGTCAGGTGACGACTTCAATTACGATTTGCTAACGCTGTCTGTCCTTTTAATGTTTTTGTAGTACAGCAAAGAATATTTTGATTCTAATTCTAGAGGATTAGTTCTCTGGTTGTAGGAGAAAAACGAGGAGAGCCCGGTTTTGTCCTTCTGCCGGGACGCCATTGACCCGCCATTGCGTTACAGGCTAAGGGCCCAGGTCGTCGGTCGTCGGTCGTCGGACTTTCTCTTCATGTGGACATAGCTATTTTCTGCATAAACGATCATAAAGCAGTGCTTAATGCCTCTCTATGACCCTCCTATGGCTTTCCACTTGGTTTTCGGTGAGTTTTTCGTATAGTCTCTCTCGACTTCGCTCTGTTTTCTTGTCTTATTTTCGTATGCGGAGGGAGACGTCGATTAGATGATTAGGTATCTTATGACAATGTCCATGCATCTGGTATTCGATCTTCCTCTGCATCTTCATCCGGCAGTGCTTCAGTATTAGTAGTCAAGTCAAGTGGTTTTCGTTAGACATATTGACCTAAAACAATCAAATGGTTTACAATCACAAAATTTACCTAATGCAATGCAATGATTTCGATTAAAAAATGTAGAGCAAATCTTAGCGCTTTAGACGGACAGAAATTCTTAAATTTTCTCTCTACGAGCTTTTGTATCTTATTTTGACCGTAGTGTTTACAGCGCTCACTCCGATAAAAACGTATAAGTCTAGTCGTTTTGGTACCCTTAAATATTATCCGATTTCGTTTATTTTGGTGTCAATAGTTTTTGTCGATTTTTAACTATGTTTGTCTGAGATTTTCCTTTTTTAAAAATTCGTTATAGCTGTAAAGTATGTATTTGAAAATATTTGTATGTAAAAAAACCTGTTTTTCCAAAAGCTCAGGTTTAACATAATAAAAATGTAGAGCAAATCTTCTAACCGCTTTAGACTGCCACAAATTATTACACACCCATATACCCCTACTTTCTCTCTACATTATCTTGAGCTTTATCTATCTTGAAGGGATCAATCTCATTAACCTACATATTTCTTCAAAACAACTATTGTTTAGAATCACAAAAATGTAGAGCAAATCTTCTAAGCGCCTTAGAACGACACGTTACACAGCCACGTTTATATACTTTCTCTCTGCGTTATCTTGAGCCTTATGTACCTCGAAGGGCCAATCTCATTGCGGCAGCCCACGTGGTGACCGGCTGCCCGACGAATGGTGGGGAGGCTACGCAATGCGTGCGCGCGCGCCGCTCGCGGTGCGTGTGAGTCAAACTCCGCCCGCCATATTGGCTAAACGCGAAGTGAAAAAAAGGGTGGATTGTTTTGGTAATGTGGCATTAGGACTGCTTTTTAAAGGAAATATTGTCTTATTATTTTGTGTGTGGTGTGTGTGTGTGTGTGTGACAATTTGTTGTTAGTGTTTGTTAGACTTTGGAGTTCTGCAGACCTACCTTGAAGTTTCTGCAGTTCATTGCCTTATAGAGTGATATGATAAGGATTTTTATAAGGTTAAAAAATTCGCTCGGGACAGGATACCCGTGCTAGGGGCAGTTCCCCAGCACGGGTTGGTGCTTTAGAAAATACAAAAAGTGATATGATAACATTAAAATAAATACGTCGTAGATACCTAAATTGTACTCAAGTTCAAGACTAAACCTTACAATATCTAAAATGTTTAAATCGCGTTAAAGGAAACGATTTATTTCACATCCCAGGGTCTTTGTGTTGAATCTCATACTTCGTGAACGAAAAATAAAAATGTGTGAATCAGAAGATACGTTGTTGTTCTCGTACCTGGCGGACACTCTGCGGATGATCGGATTTGAATCCTCGGACAATGTGAGTAAGGTCGAAATTGCCTAATTTAAACGGGTAGGTGTTCCTGTCGTGTAGTTAACCTTCCAGTGCAGTGCAATCTGCAGTTAGTTTTTTTCTTATATTCGCTAGGTATATTATTTAATGTTTTCATTTTATGATTTAAGTTTAGGTATTAAAATATAAGGTGACTTTTCAAATTGCGCGGTCTACATGAGAATTTTTTTTGCTATGTCAGACTCTGTACACCCAACAAAAATGTCGACATTGTCAGATTTGCTCAAAGCGTATAACTATAAGTGACAAAACATGTGCTTATGGTCCGACGTCCCCAAAACTGACAAGACCCATGAAAAGACGAAGTTTTGCCACGATTGAGGAGATAAAACCGAATCGCTGAAAGAGCTAAAGGCCATACCAAAAAGCGTATATCAGAATTGCTTCGAGGACTGGAAAAAGCACTGGCATAAGTTGGCACTCGCATTTTCACCTTAGAAATTCAATTAAGTATTATCTCCATTCTCCTCTGACGACTTTCATAAGAAAAAGGGTTTTATAAAACAACCGGAAGATTCCTAATATTGTGTCTACGTAACTTACGAGCTTTTTATCTGCAAATTTATGAAATGTCAAAAAGCAATGACAAGAAATCGATCACTAAGAAATTGTACAATTTATATGAGTCCATTATTATGTTATATTTAAACACAACATAACGATTTACACGTGTGTAAGTGACGATAAAACAATGTTTGTTTATACTTAGGTAGTACTTAATTATTATGAATCGTTGGCAGATAATGTGCAACCCTTGATCTCTATTCTTTGTTTTATGGCGTTACAACTTTGATATTTTTATTGCTATTTATTCACAATTAATGTTATGTTGGCAGATACGATAAAGATATACCAATATTAAAAGCAGGATTAGAACTCGCGCGCGACATTTTACGTGGCGGCGCGCGCGCGACTTTGGGTCGCAAATGCGAGCATAAGCTTATGCGTGACCAAAATCTATGCCATTTTACCATGTTTAAAATTCCGTGGAAAAAATAGCTCTTGCTACAGGATTAATAAGAAAAATCGCAAATTGCTGAATAAGTCGCGGCCTCGGGAGACGATGATATAAATGGTGCGTCGAAATGTCAAAAACGTCACAAAAAGTCGCGCGCGTGTGTTTTAGCTCTGCGCAATAGAGCTAAAACACACGCGCGCGACTTTTTGTGACGTTTTTGTGATGCTCCATGCGCGAGTTACTTTCACATGGTGCAGCGAGTGACAAATGAAGAACGCCGCGCGCGACTTCTACATGCTACGGCCGCTGGTGCCAGTTTCATAAAAGACAATTCGATGTACCTATTAAGTAGCCGATTTGAGATAAAAGTGATAACAAAAAAAGGTTACCTTACTATCCGACTACTCATTATCGAATTGTTATAATAAACTATGAATTGTAGTTTTATGAACCTTGCACCTGGCGTTCCAAGAAAATGTTTAACATCCTATTATTTAATTTAATAATAATAATTTATTTCGAATAACAATAATTTATACCGTTGTTAGTGGAATTATGAAACATACCATACGAATGGAAATAACTTTTTTGCAGTTGATTTACATACTATACATATGAAACTAATATTTTCAAAATCTGCGAAGTAAAAATTGTAAAACTTACTTTCGATATTTTATAATATTAATATTTTTTCAACACTTATTGATCCGATCACTCATTAATTCTAATCATATAATCATCATCCTTTGCAATTAAAATGCAATGGCACTATCTTATTTTTATTGCATTCAAGTATTATTGGTAGTATTATTTTATTTTAACTCCTTGAAGAAGATTGCGAGACGATCTTGACAAATATTTTCTGGGATGATCGCAGGTGGGCTCAGGTCAGAACCTAAAAAACCGAGGCCTAGAGGTGAGCCCTTTGCTGTTTAGTGAGACATCGCAAATTCGCAACATAACACAAACCACATAAAAAAAATAAACTTCGCTGAATCGGACCATTCTACCACGTGTTAAAAAAGGTTCTAACTCTTTTTTCAGGGTTAACAGCATGAGGTCTCTGTTAAAAAAAATTGAAAAACAGAAAAAAATATTTTATAACCTCAATATTGATTTTTATAAAAGTTTTTTGTTTTTGGATTTAGATCAAATTCAAGCACATTATTGTGTGCGTAGTTGCATTTGCATAGTTTTAAGTTTATAAAACATTGAAAACGATATTTTACAAAAAATACTTTTTTCTCGTCACAGCGGTTACATTTTATTAATTTAAAAATCAACCGAACGTGATAGAGAAAAAAAAAAGTGCGATGCGATCCCTATCACCGGGTGCTCTCACCCACCCTGTAAAAAGAGTTAGGACCTTTTGTAATACCTTGTTTAACAAAGCTAAAGCATGCTCTAGTTAGTTCCTCAAACCTCCTACTCTATTCTCGATTTGTTCCTCGGCGCTGGAGATTAATAAATTAGCACCCTCGTGTGTTAGCCTTCCTTTGTTTCTAACTGCTTTTGTTCTTCAAACCTCTATTGCTCGACGTGGAAATCATCGTATGACTATGGGGTTGTTGAATGGTCCAAAAATAGATACCTAGAGGGATTTTTGCCCCATAAAAATGTCTAATAACAAACGTTTTCGCCCGAGCTTGCATCCTAATTAGGGTTGCTTTAGTAGGTAGTGCTGAAGGCAATTTAAAAAGTTTGGTTAGTTGATCTCGGAGACTTCTCTTTTAGCTGCCCTATTAGCAAAAATCCACTGAGACTAGTTTCACAGTATCAACTTAAAAAAAGTACTTTTTACTCATCAATTCTCGTCTATCTACGTCGCGTCAAAATGGCCGCATACCATAGTATCATGACGGAATTTTATATTCTTTGTTTATGTTAGAATTTCTGATAAGATTCTGATAAGAATTACCTAAAACAACTGCAAAAATTATGAAAAGCAGTTAGAAGTTGAAAAAGTCTGTCAACGGCAGGTGGTTCGGTCGAACCGCATAGGAATCTAAGTTTATGAATTTTTTTGAAAAAAATGTTCTGACAGTTGAAAACGAGTAGGTTTTTTGGCAAAAAGTCCAGCTTATGGTGATCTGAAAATAAATACCCCCATAGAGGTAAAAGAAGATGCACCACCTTTATCATCATCGTCAGCCTATTAGCACCCACTGCTGAGTAAAGACCTCTTCATGCTCACGCCACCTCTCACGATCCTGCGCCAGGATCCACTGCACCACCTTACATCAAACCAATGCATGAGAATAACTTCAGGGAATGCGGCTGTGTGCTTGTACGTTTTCTTTGCCGTTGTTTAATTGAATTTGAATGCTGTTTTGCAATGTGATGTGTGGTTGATAGTCCCAGGATGTCTTCCGTACTTATTTTAAAATTGTAGCTCTTGATTTAAATCATGGTAAATGGTGGGGTATAAAAGACGAAGCTATCACGGGTAGAGATAATCAACAAACCGTGGTTTTTATTTATCTGACGATCCCCATTAGGGCGGTACTGATAAACTTTGAAATTGCCAATCGCCAACTTTAACACGTAGTATGTCTCTGAAAGAAACGAAATCCACATACGCATATCCGCGAGATACTCTTTCTGTCTACAAGGTGTCATGTTAGAGTCATGTTTTTCGCGAAACGCGACTCAAGTCTACAATAGTTGGTCACTTATAGACTTGCGTTTGCCTTCAAAATCTTATTGGTCGCGGAGGGTAGCCATGTTAGCTTTTGCGACATTTTTCACGTCGAATTCTTTTCGCGCCGCGAAAGAAGTCGCGGTTCGCATCATAGACGAGCTGAAAACAGTTGGAGTGATATGCATGAAATAAAAATTGTATTTTCTACCATCAATTCGAGGTAGAACCCATTTCAATCTTCAAAAGGGTATCAATTCTATCCTCTCCCTCATAACATTTTAGCACCTCCAAATCACGATATCGATTCAGCGACCCTTTTTTTTCTCGTCGCTTATCAATCGGACGTCGTTTTTTGTTTATTTATTTTTTGCATTATTATGTGCAGCGATTTAACTTTCAAATGTCTGGTCGTTGCACTCTCGTTACCGACATATTTTTTTGTTGTAAAAAAGTGGTCGTATCGTAATGATGATTATGAATCCTAATCGACGGAAAGTGCACAATAAAATAAAATGTTTAAGACCGTAATAATCATTCAGGTGTCTGACTAATACCTTTTAGGCTGTTTTGAGAAATGATGTACAGGACCCCTTAATTTGTTACGCTGTAGTTTCGTAATAGTTTCACAGTTGTAAGAGCAATACGATTTCTTCCTGCTACGCTGTACCGAAACACGACAGCGTTAAAGACTTGAGGCTCAGCTTAACATGCCATCACGTCCGCAAGGAATGCGAAAAGTTGTCGGCCAAGGTTCGCTCCTCATTTGTGTCAAATTGTGTCATGCCCATTGTTGCATCATTTGCATAACTTTTCGAGGAAGTTGGCCGCAATAATATGACTGAACTGTCCCTTCAGCCTCTGATAAGGACTTCAATTCCCTCCAATAATAGCCTTTTATAGCGACATTTCCTTAGGAAGTTGCGGTTTGTTTTACACTCTGAGAACTAATTTTATAATTTACATTGTACTGTACACATGTAACAACACGCCGATGGCCATGAAATTGACATAACGTAGGTCAGCAGATGCATCAACTTCTTAAACCCGCGGCCCCAAACGCCACAAAAACCGTCCTCTTGCCGCATCAGAATCCCAACCAAACCCCAGGAATGCGAAGCAGGCGGACCAGAGAGCCGAACAGCCGAATAAAAATCTCGACAGAGCCCCGAGGCAATCGTTAGAGGATGTTCACGGAGGCAGACGGGCGGCGGCGCGGGAGGGGGTGCCTTCTCGCTCCTCGCCGCGAGGTGACATTGCGCGGGCGTCGACCGCGCCCGCGACCTACGATGTTCGGAGCATTCGGCGGCGGCGGCGGCGGCGCGCGGAAAAATAGCGACGCGCCGCCGCCGCTCCGCCTTCCGTCCGCACCACTTGGTGGGGGGGCTTATTAGTTAAGGGTTTGGGTAAACAATCAACTAAGTAGTGTCTAGTCGTCGACGATTTCTAATTTCGGGAGAACCTACTCCTGAAATGAGATATCTTGGAAAATCGATTGGCAATTAACGCTTTAGACTTTAGACTCCACAACATTGCGAAAACGTGGGGGGCATGAATCTACTTAGTAAGTCATAAATCTACTTAGGCCCGTAAGATCAATCACAGTTTAAACCAAAAAGGCTAGTTTAAACCCTAACTGTCGATTAATTTTCATACAAAATGCGAGGTTTAATCTATGATCCGAGTTTAAACTGTGATTGATCTTACCGGCCTTAGGTCCACTTGCGTCAACCAGAGTTAGCCAGTTAACTCTGAGTTAACGTCAAAATTTGTATGGAAATGTCAAGTTAACTCGGAGTTAGTTTGCTAACCCTGAGTGACGCAAGTCCGCCTTAGTAGTCTAAGGTTAGCAATTAACGCTTTCCGCGAAAACAGGTTTTTCTCTTTAACGAATGGCGACGAATGGAAAATCCGCTCTACTTAGTAAAGGGTGGAAAGTTTGACGCAAGCAATGTACTAATTAGAGGCAAAAACATTTATTTTTAGGATTAGCTACGTTTTCCGCGAAAATCTGCTTTCGGCTCTACACGAACGGGCAACAAGGCTGCGCTGTTATTCTGAAGAAAATTACTGGAAATCTCTGTCCCAGATCAATTTATTGTCCTCCCACGCAATTTCCAGACTCCCAAAAGGGCAAGAGCTCATTTCAAATATAGCTCGCACAGCTTGTTAGGTTTTTTATGTTCGGAATTAACTAGGTAAGTGGGAAACTCTGAAAAGGCTGAAACACTAGGGTAGGTTTTCATCACCGAATGGCTCCATCCCTTTAACCGGAAAACAAGGGTTAAAATTCCTAAGACTTTCATATATGTTCGTTGATATATTATTATTATTGAGTTGTTACTTTGTTAGATATTATGATTTTTGAGAAAGGTAGAGTCTGGCATTTGCTGTTGTATTTTGAGGCGGAAAAATACCTGTCTGTCTGGTCACTTTGCATGATTCAGCTTTGCGATTTCGTGCGATTTTCGATCGATGGTCTCACTAAAGATTTACATATCGCGATATTAAACATTACACTGCACCTATGCAATATGGTGAACGCTAGTTTGTTTCGGCGCGACGCGACGCAAAACTACTTTTGTGTTGTTATGTACACACGACAGCACGTCACAGCGTATTTTTTTTTTGTAAAGTCGTTCGTAACGTAAATATTAATTTCAGAAAAAAATACATAAAAGACCTTATAATATACTAAGGTAAAGGTACCCTGCTCCCCAAAAAGGTATAAACCTGTAGAATATAGTGCTATCCCTATGATTTGATACAGTAAAAAAGGTCGTAGGTGGACGTGCTGTCTGTACTTTGTCGCTCTTATCGCTTGAGGCGAGGATTTTGTTATTCACCGTGCTTTTTATCAAAACTTAATGTTCTTAGGGCCTTAAAATAGCAAAAATCTATTAAGGATTTGACTTTTTGTTCATGCGCGGACTCGATTCGCGGCTTGATTCGTCAAAATTCGTCGGCATCGCATGCAAAAGCGGCTAAACTCTCAACAATCCCAAAAATGCTAATGCGCGCCGTGCGTGCGTGGCCCATATCTCGCCCGGCGCTTGAGGTAGGTCCGGGCCTTGTCACTTGCGCGTTATATAACGCGCCGAGGCAGGTGGTGGAACCGTGCAAGATTGAACAATACCGTCGTCTGCGAGTCGGGGGCGTTGACCCACCGCTATCTGTACTAGCCTGAATGTCGGCGCAATGTCGCCGGTTCATGCACCGCGTTTGATCACTCGGTCTGTGGGTCGCGGCGACCTCGCCGAATCCGCGCCACGGTCAAGGCCGCCGTCTAGACGCCCCCCTGCTACCCTCTGCCCTCGCGAGGGCTCGGAGCCTCCCTGTCATATCCCGGCCAACCTATTTGCGTCTCTGCATCCGCTGGTTTTTGGGGACCCTGCGTAGCGCAGCTCTGGTAGCGGAGGCTTCGATCGCGGAGGCCTACGAACGGAATTATCGGAACGGCCTAGGTCAGGATTTCGCATGCCTACGTAACTATACAATGTGTTACAAAACATCCTAACTCTTTTTACAGGGTGTAACCTAGTGGTCAACAGGATGTCAAATCTGTAAAAAAAGCTGAAATATAACAATTTGAACAAATAACAAATAAATAACCTCAAAATTTAAAAAAAATCATAACTTTTTTGTTTTTGGTATTAGCTCAAATTTTAAAATATGTTTGTGTGTGTAGGTGCATTTACGTAGCTTTTAGTTGTTAAAAAAACGTGAAAGTCAATGAAAACAATATTAAAAAAATACTTTTCTCCCGCTACAGCGTTCACATTTTATTAATTTAAAAATCAACGGAACGTCATAGAGCAAAAAAAATATTTAGGTTGTGATCCCTATCACCGGGTGCTATTACCCTGTAAAAAGAGTTAGGTACTTTTGTAACACCTTGTAGTGTCAAAGGCGGTGTAATTTTTCGGTATTTGCAATTTTTTCATTTAGTATGATGCGTTTTAGTTAGCTTCGCAACCTATTTTCCTGTCGCAAGAACCCTCGTTGCTTCCCTTTCGTATCCCAGACCACCTATTTGCGTACATCCGTTGGTTTTTGGGACTGTGCGTAGTACCTAGCTATTTTGATCGCAGAGGCCTAGCAACGGAATAAATCTATAGGCCTAGGTCAGGATTGCGCAGCTATATGTAAAGCTGTATACCTACCTAACTTATGTATATTTTTGAGTATTTACGGTTGCGTTTTGCTGTGGTTTTAGTGGGATTCGCTAGCACTGCCGACTATTAGTAGGTATATCTACATCCTTAGGTTTTTTTGGGAATTTACCTAGAGACGGGCTGTTTCGATCGCGGAGCCCTAAATTAGGAACGTGGTCATTCAGAACTAAAAGCTGGTCTTTTTTATCGTTTTGTCTCCTATGTTACCGATTTCGTATAATGAGCCGTTTTCAAACAACAAATTCGAAGCGGTTCATAGATGTCGTTTATAGACGTGGCCATAGAAGAAACGGCATACGGCTGTAAAATTTCGCTTAGCACAGATTACTTTTGACAGCCGTATTCCGATCCTTCTATGGCCACGCCTGTAGGCATGAAATGCTTTGTGAATTTGTGCTGAAAACGGCTCATTCGTCCGAAGCCCCGAAGCCTTTCTTAACCCGGTCAACCTGTTTGCTACTCTACGTCCATCGCTTTTTATATGGTCTTGATAACACCCGGAGAGTTCGCAGGGAATAATAATTAATACCTAGTACTAGGTCAGGGTCATTCGTGACGTCTTACTAATATTCTATTCGTTGCTTCCTTTTCTATTTATTATCCACAAGCGACCCGCCCCGGCTATACACGGGTGCAATTATGAAACAAATAAGTGCATAACCTTCAGTGCAAACACAATATCTAACTGAGACTGTAAATACCATCAACCGCATCAAGATCCGTTTAGGAGGAGTTAGCGGATAAACAGAAAGACAGACAGACGTACAGACAGACAGACATCACTCTGCCTTAACAAGACAGTCAAATACTTGGCTTTTGTCTACGATATAGAGATAAAATGCAGAATCTACCGCCGCGACTGATCTACGTATTTTCAGGACCCTCCATCATTCGTTGCGACGTAACGTGAATATATTTATTTTCGATATTAGCGATACTGTGTTTGCGTAATTGTTAAGCAAATTAATGTTGGGTTGAGGCTAGCATGTGACGTTTTATTGCCAGCATTCAATAACAAGATTCAAATTGCTTTGTTGTCTGAAGTACTATTTTCGACTGCCACACAACTAATTATCTACCTGAGTCATCGAATAATTTGCAAACAACAAAATAGTCAAAACAGCCCAAATAGTTTATGACTCTACATAGTATGTAGTCATATTTCCAATGTTCTCGATAAATTATTGAGACAGTTCCGCTGTATACAAGGTGTTACAAAAGAGGCTAACTCTTTTTACAGGGTCATGGTACCTGATGATAGGGATCACAACCAAAATATTTTTTTAGCTCTATGACTTTCCGTTCATTTTTAAATAATTAAAATGTAAGCGCTGTGACGGGAGAAAAGTATTTTTAAAATACTGTTTCCATAGACTTTCACTATGTTTTAACGGCTTGAAGCTATTAAAATACATCTAAGCAAACAACCATATTTTTTAATTGGAGCTAAATCCAAAAACGATAAAGTTTTGAAAATTTTACACGTTTGAGGTTATAAAAAAAAGTTGTGTTTTCCAACTTTTTTTCGCAGATTTGTCATTATTTTGACCAGCAGGTTACACCCTGTAAAAAGAGTTAGTATCTTTTGTAACACGTTGTATAATATGTGATTGGGTATGTTATATGAACTTATATTATATAGAATATACCTAACCACATTGTGAGATAGATAATTAACATAAAACAGTACAAAACTTATCCAGAGCCCGCGACGCAAACTCAACATAAAACGCTCGCGGAATATTTCGCGACTGGCTAGCTTCGCGATAAAAAAGTGCATCATTGTTTAGTTAGAGTCTAAAAATGCCGTGTGACGTCATCACCGGCAGCCGCGTGCCTCCGGCCACTTTTTGCCTCGGCCTTGGTCTTGACTGTTCTGTTTTAGTCGCCCGCACATGCCCGAACTTCTCTCTTGATATCGCGGTGATATTTGGGGGATCTCAGTATGCTTAGCATGGTCGTTTTGAAACTCTCTCGAACTCGAGTGACAGACGTGCCATGTCTATAGTGCGAGCATGGCAGGCGGGACTCGAGATGGCAATAGATTAGGGTCAAGTCGAGTAAAAAGTAGTTATTGCCAATTTAATAAAAATGTTGTATTTTTGTCTCCATCGCCATGTTGGCGTAGAGCCAACTCGAGCCCGACCGACAAGTTGACAGGTTTGCATAGAGAAGGGCCTATCTCGGGCTTACCATACTGCCCGTACTGATTGTTTCGTAGCTTTTTTTTTGTTACTCCAGTTCTGTTCTTTAGCCAGTTTCTTGTTTGACTGGGGCCTTGGATTCATGGTCATCTAAGACGAATCCTCAATTCGAATCTCTAACTAGAGTATCGCATTCTATTCTGTCGGCAGTTTCATATTTTTTTAGCGACAACATAAATTCCAAGGGTTTTTTTAAAACTAATATAGGTTGTTTTGCTTTTGTGTAGTACTTTTCTCACATTTTGCTCGATGGTCCTTCTGATAGTTAGAAAACTACCTAACAGGCCCGATTTCTTGACTGTAAAAATGTTTTGTTGTGAAACATGCTGATTTTCAGGATGCCTATTGCACACTATAATAATTAAGATTAGGTGAATTGAGCGTAGGGGTAAGGCTTTCAAGCTAAAATTACTTCTCTAAGGGATTAATCCTGAAGGATTTTCCCTGCAACCTGTGTTATTTCTACCTTAGTTATGCATGTAGGATGCATTATGGATCTGTCTGAACGTGGATGGATGTGTCTACATAGATCACTCTATGCATCATTCCTAAGTATAGACACAAGTATATACATATACATGCATACTGTATAGCACATGTATAATTGTATATGTGTAATGAAAATTATTTAATTTTAATCTAGTAAACACCCATGGTTCTGTGAACACCCATGGCACCGAATAACTCGGTACTCCAAACCAATAATGGATCAAAGAAGCTTTCATAACCTTGGGAAAAATAATAGACATTACTCATATTATATATTGGTAATGATTCTGTTAGATTTCGTTGCAGACGGACAAAAAAAGCGAGACGCTTGGTTGAAGGCCAAATGTGCAATTTACACTTTGTTATAATATTATAATATTAATGAAAAGAAGCATATGTAGTCTGCAGTTTTGCAGCTGTGTAAATCTTGCATCGAACGCAGGGCGTAAAATGTCTACATATAAAAATCTGAAACGTCTGAAAATATTAGTCTGCCGAAAATTTAAAACTATCAACAGACTTGTAATAGCAATCAGCAACACTGAATAATAATGTAAAAAAGTAAGACAGAGATACAGTTATCATGGCAATCGTGTTTGCGAGTGAGATAACATGATAGTAGGCATGGAAAAATTCAACAACTCTACGCGCGTTGAGGTAGGTCGGGGTTTTTAAATGGAATCGGCACAACGGTGATGCGGAACGCTAGGCCCGAGGGTGACCAGATTAGGCGAATTGTCGCCATTTAGGCTACCTCAGGGGGTCAAACGGCGACCATAAAATCCGATCGGCGATCAGTAGCCATTTAGGCTACCTAAAAAATGGGATCGGGCGATTTAGGCTATCTCAGGATAATTTCGCATTTATTTAGGCGATTTAGGCTATTATCGCAAATTTATTGAACCATTCCTTGATTATTCCTTAAAAATCTTGTACGAAACGTAATATGCACGTGGAAAGGAGGATTCTCCACTGATGGTGACGGATACCTTTTGCAGGAAGTTATTACTTTAGTCTAAGGGGCTTTAGAATTAAAAAAAAAAGAATGCAAATTATTAGATTTTTTGGCTGTACGCCGCTGTCTTTTTTTAGTTTTTTCTTTTTTGGGCTTGGGCTTCTAAGCTCAAAAAATTAGGCGAATTAGGCTAAGTAGACGAGAATAAAAATTAGGCGATTTAGGCTACTCGGAAGACAAAATTAGGCGAATCGAGTTGGCTAAAATCTGGTCACCCTGCAAGATCAAGGTTGTAGGCGATGAAAGACGTTTTGTACGGCCTGTTGTAGATTAATCATCGGCCGAGACATAGTTGAAGTATGTACATATCTTATGCTGCAGGTTTTTATTTCTTCACGACACAATACACAAAAACGTCGCTAAGTATGTAGAATTTTACATATTTAGCAACGATGTGCATTCAAAAGTTGATAATGTTGGAGATTCTGATGATAAAAATGACTTCACAAAAGCTAAGTTATACATATTATTTATAATTCTTAAATTATTGAATATTTTTTTGCAGTGCATAGTTTGTCCGACATTAAAAACTTAATATTTTAGTTAAATTTTGACAGATTTATCGTTGTTTGTGCGAGACGGTGCAAGCGGCTCAAGTATTTTACAATTCAAGCCGACTCAATTTTCCCAAACATTGCTGAAACTGGTTCTCAAGAATAATTATAGAGGATTTTTTGTCTACGTTGTAGACTTCGGAGAATTTAAATTGCATCATGCTTATAAAAAAGCACCAAATTATTTCCACTAGGTGGGTCTTGGCCTTGAGACTTGACCATACTCATGCCATTTCTAAAACGACGTATTTGTGACACGTGACACTGGTTTGGACTATTAACGCCTCAGTGTTAACTATATCACTAACACGAATACTGAAACTTTCCTGTATCAATCTAGTCGCAAGTTTTTCTTCTTCATCTAAGTTCTTCTCCTTTCTGAGTTCTGAAAAGTCGATGCTTGAGAATAATATCTCGGAAGTTACTTGAAACATTTAATATGTTTTTACCGTGGAAGCAATTTAAACTGCCAAAGAAGTTCGCTCATATACTCCGTGCAATTTTAGTGGTTTTAAAGCGGAAGGTATTTTGTTGCACCGGTGATTCTGAGCCAAATTACAAAATTTCATTCCAACACGCCCGAAAATAAAATTCACTTCTCCATACAAATGGTATCGTTTGGCGATAACCGTTTGTATTGGGAAGTGTTTTTTTTCGCTCGTTTTGAAGTAAAATGTTGGAATTTGGCTCAGAATCACGAACTACTAAATACCTTCGGCTTTAAAACCACTAAAATTCCACGGTGTATTCCTGGAATTTCTAAGACCCCGGCATAATATTGTGTAATTCTTGCATTCGACGAACATTTTAATCTTCTTGAAGATGCGATCCAATTAAAACCGTTATCGGAAAAATCCAATTTGTGTCTGAACTTTTCTGCCTAGGACGGATTTTTGATTTTCGACCTATTCTAAAATTTTCAATATTTTCTAGTTAGGTATTCCACAAACTAACGAGCCTGGATTTCTGTGAAATGGCCTTCTTAGCCTTTGTGTGATGTAGAGATCACCTGATTTATGTAATACTCAAATCCGCAGTATGTTATACAGGGCAATTTCCAACAATCTCCAGATTTCCAAAAACTTTTGTTCTTTTCTCATAGCTCGATACTTTTTAATTACTGAACCTTATGCTTAAAAAGTTGGAATTTGTGCCATTTCAGCGCTGCCTAGGCGGCGCGGTTTCGTGCCCCTCCACTCTCTACCACCTTTCCAGCCCCTCCTGCTCCTATTTGTTGTTATGCGCAAAAAAATAATCTACATACATTCGTGTTGTTATTTCAATTTGATTTACTTTTACTCAACTGCGTATTCGGTGTCTAATTAGAGCTTTTCTATTTGAGAACATCTGGAAAGGTAATTTTTTTACGTACGGACAGAAGTTTGCGAAAACTTTATTATTTCTTAGCCCCTTGTTTTTCCCACTCCTGGACAAAGGCCTCCCCTTTCGTTCACTCTATCCTGGGCCTCCCCTCCTCCTCCCAACTTGGCAAAATAGATGCATGGGCAATCTGATACAGTGTCGCAAAGCGATCTATCTCTACACGACAAGCGTTGAGTAAGACCTCCGAGTAAAACCTTTAAACAAACTGATAAGTATATTTTTTTGCTTTTAACTGCAAGTCATGATGTAGTCCTTTATAGGTTTAAGGGTAGACGATAGCAACGTGGCGGGAAATTCAAAATTTTCACAGTTTTTTACATTTTGTAGCTAAACTGAGCTATTTTTGTTCAGCGATTTTTCGTTCGCGGAAATAACAAAGTATTCTTTTCATTATTGTAAACAATAGAACAACAATAATTCAGCCGATTATGTGTTCTGGTCTACGACAAGTTTTTTGGGCACTGCCACTGCTTCGTAGACCAGAACACGTAATCGGCTGAATTAGTTGTTTACAATAATGAAAAGCACACTTTGTTGTTTCCACGAACGAAAAATCGCTGAACAAAATTAGCTCAGTTTAGCTACAAAATGTAAAAAACAGTGAAAATTTTGAATTTCCCGCCACGTTGCTATCATCCCACCTTTAAACAACAAGATTCCCAGACCCGAGGTACCATGTCTATCTAGAAAAATATGCATTATTTCGCCAGAAATAGACCAGCAAAAATGTAGAGCCCGTGGAGGGCGAATTTCCTCTTTTCTACAGCTAGTTGCAGTTTTCTACCCTGAATTTCTTCCTCCTTATACGTAGACCTTATCTTGCGTCGAACTACGCAGCTCAACACGTGCCGAAATTTTTATTTGTCGTTTATCTACGAGCGCGAAGGTGAGACCGCGGACGGGCGGTCGACGACCTGCCAGGCCAGCCGCGACCTACGCCAACCTTGCCGCCGCCGCGCCGGTCGGTTCTCTACGCGCGAGGCCTCTATGACTGTTTCGTGGCCCGGATACGGCTATTGATCGCGAGAAAACAAATGGTTATGTGCCCTGGGTTGGGTATGGTTAGTTAGGCCTTCGGGATTTAGGCATAGGGGAATTGGGGATGGCAGGATGGCTAAATGAAGTATTTTTACTACGCGGCTCGCGCTTCTATTTCGTTATCGATCGGAAGAAAATAGACGCTCCTGCCTGGGTTATGCATGCTTAATTAGGCATTTGGGATGGCTAATTTTGGAGGTGGATATTAAATTTTTCAACCCGGCTCGTGCCTCTATTTCGTGGCAAGGGATACGGCTATCGATCGCGAGAAAACAGATGCTTTTTTGCCTGGGTTAGGTATGGTTAGCACCATTTCTCGGGGATTCGGGAAGCAAGTTTTGGTGCCAATGTATTTGTTACTTAGTTTGCCAGAAAGTTCACAGATGTAGGACGGTTTTTCTCCGAAAACTTTGAACCTATAGCTCATTTGTACGGGGTTTTAAGGAGACACAATCTCGGAAGCACCACTAATAAAATACATCGATTGGTGGTAAAAAATTTTTTTGGTGTCGAAAACCTGATAGTGAAAAAGGGAATATAATTTCTCTACTCTGTGGTTTTTAGGACTGTCTCAAGTAGGGTCTAGGGTCTTATCGTCTACCCATTGCTACTTTTTCTATAATAGTGGCTGTAATTTTTGTCCGTCTCTAATATAAAAAAAACTCTGTACCTTTATTTATTTGATTCGTAGCAAAACCAAACCGATGTAGGTCTGAAAACTGTTCATTTCCACTTTTCAGATCCGTTTTCTCGCATCCGTTTTCCTGTTCTCTTCTGAACTATATTAATTTCTTTCTTTCCAACAAGATTTGCCTTAGCCGCTGTGGAGTTTAATCTACATTTTCATGCCCCAGATTCTACATTTCAGTGGATTTATAGATTTTTATACGCCAGTTGCCTGGCGATGCGTCTTCAATGTTATTTTTAGAACTTTTTTGCAATTAGCACTTTTTTAATATGTTGGCACATTTCTGTCCCTGTAATACGCTCTACGTCACTTTGGTTTTAATGTGGTTTTCTGCCGCTTTAAAACTTTTACACCTAATAATCTTTCCTATGTTCATCCTCTGATATTTCATATTGCATTTGCAATAATGTGACAAGTGGCAGGCTTGCCATTATTGATTATCCTGGATGAATAATTTCTACACATGCAGTCTTGTTTATTATTTATTTTTACATACAACTGCCTGGGGGGTTACCCTCGACGCTATTGCGATCAAATTGAAAAAGTTCTAAAATTAATTTCTCTTCGAATTCGCATAGTAATGCTTTGATTTTAAATATTTTATAATGTTTAGTCAAAGTAAGGCTGTTTTATTAAATAAAAACACAAAATGCGTCTTAATCTGTAAAATATTAAATTTTAAAATTGCGCCATATTGCGGCGGTATTGGAAAAATGCGTCAAGGGTAGAGGGGCTGTTTGTTAATCTTCCATTACGAAACGGCTTATAGCGTTACAAGAGAACAGCTTTGTTGTAGGTATGCGCGCAATATGGCGTTGCGTCATAGCATTCTATCTCTTCGTTTTTTTTCACAATACTTTTATGTATTTATCAAAACAACCGGCAATGTCACGAGTGCGTTGAACCGTCGACTGCATCCTTGAAACTTATTTTATCGCTGATAGATACCTAAATGTGTGTATGTGTGAGTGTGTTTTTTCGCGAGCGGCTACATAAATAATCGTTGCATACGTTATCTGTTGGCACGTTGGTGGGCTATATTGCCTGCATACCTAGTTACCTACTGGCTGGCTGATATTTTGGTGCACAATTTATTTTGAATTTTTGGGAAACTTTTCTGGGACTTTAGCCGCGTAACAGATTTACAGATGGAAGCTTTTAGAAATAGTCTCGGCGTGAATTTTTGGTGTCTTCCTTACAACGTAATTCTTTTTTTTTTTGTAGGTACTCTTAGTCACTCTCCAGTCTTAGTTTGAATAATGTATTACTCCTTGCCTAGACATCCGTCCAACCGTTGTCCGTTTTCAGTTTATCTGATTTTAGTGCCACTTTTGCACTGAGAGCAACAAAATATTCTTGAAAAACATCCGGTCTGTTTGCAAGTTCTACATTTCCCGGCAAACTTTTCTTGATTTACAGCATATACAAATACAAATATTATTTATTCACAAGAAGGTTCATACAAGATTTACAGTGGTCTTCACACAGTAGCGGCCGAAAAAGATTAACAGCTGTTTAACGTGGCGAATGCGAACAGGTTGTTTTGAACTTAATTTAACTTAAACATAATTGAACAGTATAAAACTATCAGTTTTCAAAGCAGGGGTAAATGCAAATTTTTAAATATTTCGACAGAGTTTAAAGTAACTTTTAATATAACAGATTTATCAACCTAACGATATCTTAAAGTTAAAGACATGTGGTAGATATGCTGGGTTTACAAGTTTCATTTTTTTTCCGAATTATACTTACAACCAAAATTAAATACTTGACATCAAAACACACACTTTATGGCTCTCTTTTAGTCTCCTAAAGGACTTTACAGTAAAACGCGGTGAATAGAAAACAGTATGAATAGAAACACAACTGCTCCCAGTCTCTATTCCGATTTTCCACTGTTTAGTAGGTCATTGATTTTAAGGTCTCTTGTTTCTATTCAAATTGAGTTTTGTATCACCCCGTACGGAGTTATAGCCATAACAGACCTTCAACACCTCCAATTTTGCTCCATTTGTCTATCTATGGTGTCAGCGGTCAAAGAAATACATAATTTACTGTAGTCATATACCTAGTTACTTGATTATTGTTACATAAATTTTTCGTGCCATATCCCATATGTACATATTATGTACGCACCATTACTGGCACCACATAGCAGAGTCTGACCAGTGTGACCATATCCAAATCATGAATCCTGCCATCCGTGAGCTGAAAGACTGCCAAAACAAAAAAACAGCCAAAAGGGAGCCAACTTTATTCATGTTAAAATAGTGATCACCTAACTAATAAAAAACCATTCTGCTAGTGGAGTTTTCTGTCTGACCACTTGTTTCCTTTCTGCTCTAGGTGTCAATGATGTCAGCGGTGAATGGCGAGCATTTGCTGCGTCGTGTCAAGCAGGAGAGTGAGCCGGGACAGTACTCGCCCGCGGAGCAGCAGCCGCTCACGCCGCAGCACAATATGCCGCTGCCCATGCTGCACTCTGATGTAAGTGAGAAAGAAGGATCCCACTTCTGATACTTCGAAAACTAGGATAGGGAATAGAAGTTTGTAAGAAAGCAGCAGCAGAAGAACATATGTGTTTTCATACACTTGAAAAACCTCGCTCGACTGAGCTCGATGTGTCAAGTATATGAAGTCACATCTGCTCATGGCTCTTGGTGATCTAGGTGACGCTGGTATTTTGATTACCTAAACCAAGATCTTTAGATGGATGATGTGCCCACTCAGACGCGGCTGTGCTTGGGACATATTTAGGCTTGCCCCCAGCACCTGAAAGAAAGAAAATACATGTATTATGGCCTCGTATCTGCTATATTTATGACCAGCAATTTTATGACCACTGGCGCTGTTAAAGATTCAATCACGAGAGTCTCGTCTGTTATAGGCTAGATGCAATGGAATTTGACGTTAAAAAAATGCAAATTATTAGCACATTGGCTAAATAGTGATCAAATTCTATTTGTACACACCGGGTACCACATTTGGTGATAAAAATGTTCAGTGCTGTGAGTGATATCTCTTGCCCCACAAAGATAAAACTAACCATTTTTGTTGTGGAAATAAAATGTTACAATACCGCGAGTGGCGACCTTTAAAGCGGACAGTGTTTTTTTTAAATCATATTGAGTGGGAAGCTCCAATATTATGCACTGCAACATCGATGATAGAATTTTATTACCCTGATGCAGCCTCAAATATGTCTATCATTTTATTATGGTGTAGTCATGTTCAAATTGATGCTGAAATTCCCACTGGTTTTGTAACTATGTCCAACCTAATAATTAATTATTACGAATGTTGTGTGAGCCTATAATTGGCATCCTTATCAGACCAAAAACCATGTACCTAATTATAATTTTAATGTTTATTAAGGATTCTGTTGGCTTTCCTAATTTAATAAATAAATAAATAAATAAATAAATAAATAAACCTTGGATTCAATGATAACTATGAAAATTTCTAAATAATTTGGCATCATGGCCATAATTATCTCCACAGAAGAGAGACCAAATTCACGGAGCCAAAAAAAAACTGAGATGTAATGTTTATAATAAGTTGAAAAAATTCACTCGGGACAGGACTTGAACCCGCAACCAACAACTCGACAACAACCCGCAATATTCAAATAGATGCTGAAATTCCCACTGGTTTTGTAACTATGTCCAACCTTGGATTCAATGATAACTATGAAAATTTCTAAATAATTTGGCATCATGGCCATAATTATCTCCACAGTAGAGAGACCAAATTCACGGAGCAAAAAAAAACTGAGATGTAATGTTTATAATAAGTTGAAAAAATTCACTCGGGACAGGACTTGAACCCGCAACCAACAACTCGACAACAACCCGCAACTCGACAACAACCCGCAACTCGACAGTTAGTTGACTCGGTAGGTCAATTGGTAGAGCGCCTGCACGGTATGCGAGAGGTTGCGGGTTCAAGTCCTGTCCCGAGTGAATTTTTTCAACTTATTATAAATGTTTAAATTATTCCCTAGCACGGGTTAGTGCTTTAGTAAAAACAAAAAAGTGAGATGTAATGATGACGTTATGTAGATGTAGACGTTATACAGCGTCCACTTGCATCTTCACTAACACTAGATGAGTGAAGTGACCACTTGGACACTGCACGGCCTAGGACATTGTTTGGATGGAGTTGGCTAGCTGGCCAGCATCGATATCATCCCTACTACTTGTCTGCCTAATCTTAGCCTAACCTACAGTAAAACTCACGTATTTTCATCAGTGTATAAACTATCCTTTCAACCTTTAAGAGGGAGGTCTGGGCACACTGTTGCCGCCAATGAAGAAAAAAAAAAACATTTATCTTCTTTTCGGATGCGTTTTTTTTGCTAAAAACGAGCCGTTGAATGAGAATTCCTAGGCTTAACTATTTTTAGGACTCTAAGGAATAGATTCCAGATCCTAGAAGCTACGAATAAATCTCGCGCAAGATAAAAACGGCCACTTTTGGCGGTGGCGGGATTTATTTGTAGCAAAAGGAGCAGTAAATAAACGCTTTTCTATTCTATTCTATTCGATAAAAGGGGCTAGTGTGCTTTGACCAGCACCTTAATCATTATTTTCTCGCCCTACAGCTCGAGCTAGAAGCGAAAGAGGAGGTGAAGTACTGCGTGTCCCCGGGCGATGGTACCGTCGGCAACACAAGCCCCGAGCAGCAGCACTGCTCGTCGACCACCGCTGCCGCTGCGAACGGTACACGCGACGACGACGCACCGAGGAGGCTGTGCCTCGTATGCGGAGATGTGGCGTCGGGTTTCCACTATGGAGTCGCTTCCTGTGAAGCTTGCAAGGCGTTCTTTAAGCGGACTATTCAGGTCAGTTACTATGTGAGTGGCGATTGTTATATTTGGACTGCAGTGCTTTTACACATGTACCATTGGCAACACAATACCTGACCATCGCCGCTGCCAACGGTACTGCCAACGGTACGAACGCTTCAAGACATGGTCCGCTTGAGAAAGGCTTTAGTCCACGACAGTTTCTCGAGTTGTGACATAGATTTTCTCGACAGTGTACGTCAAGAAAAAGCCTTTCTAGACCTTCTCGAGAATACACATGATAGCTAAGGAGGCTGTGCCTCGTATGCGGAGATGTGGCGTGGGGTTTCCACTATGGAGTCGCTTCCTGTGAAGCCTGCAAGGCGTTCTTTAAGTGGACTATTCAGGTCAGTTACTATGTGAGTGGAGCTTGTGATTTTTGGACGGCGGTGCTCTAGCTCTTTGTAAGGACATTGGGCATACACACACGTCAAAAGTGTCATATCTAGGGATGAAGCACGTTTTTACTAAAGTTACTAAAATAAAATTTCAAAGGCCGCCATCTTGAAATGTCACGATATCATAATTTTCTGATGAACTACGGTATCTCGCCTCCCTATCGCCGCTATATTGGTAGCGTTATCTTTTCTCTCTCGGGATCCCGAGTTTTTTTTCTCCGAATAACAGTTTTCCACCTTTAGTCTATTCAAAAATGATGATTAGCCAGGGATGCTATGTGGTGTCGATGTGACATCGTAGGCATTCCATTATTTATTCCTCTAAATGCCAGAAAAAAAGAAACCGAAAGAACAATAATTAAATCCGCTCTGATAGGGCTTCCTGCCACTCTAAGCTCTAAGGTTATTGGAGTTGTTTCTTTCCAACGAAGCGTTCTTTTCAGGTTATTATTTAAGCATGTGACTCTTATGATTTTGGGGAATAGCCCAAAATCATAAGATTTTCCAAATATCTCAGTCCATTTTCTCTCCGATTATAGTATAATTCAAAATTAAATAAAACCAACCTTTATTCCTCAAAGTTCAAAGTCCAGAGCAACTAGAAAATTGTGAAAACTAGAGAAAATATTGTGATTGATTTTTCAATCTATTGTACGTAAGAGGAGGCATTGGCCGATAACCACGAGGCTTCCAATGGCCATGGGCACATGGGGCCTTGATGAGTTGATTGGTGTGAAGGCAAAATATTTCCAACAATGCATACTTACTTAATTGATCAGGAAGTACTATTTGTCACAATTATCAAATTACAATAAGCATGCTTGTGTGCACGGACGGGATTAAACCGCCTGCGTAATAAGGTTGCTTGGTGTTGAAAAGAAAAATTTGGTGTTGCGCAATTTTTCGTCAGATTTTTGTACTTACTTTGGAGGTTGGGACAGCTTGCGCAAATAGAGATGTAGCTTGTACAATTGTACATGTCCAACTAGCTGGGCAAACCCCTTCGCTCCGTGCTCAATGTGAATATGCTCATCGTGAGGAATCCTGAGCCTACAAGGCATTCATTATACCTGTTAATCATCATCAGTTCCTGTCATCCCTAATCAGGGACATAGGCTCTCAAAACGTTTTCCTATCTGGCCGATTTTGCGCCTTCATCTCAAGCTCGGATATGCTCATCCCGAGACTGTTTGCCTCCTGTTGCACAGATCGACGCCAGGTAGTTTGAGGGCGCCCTCCTTCGATCAAGAATAAAACAATAATAGATACAACATAGAACTCTGAAATGTGTCTGGAAAAATAGATGCCCAAACTGCCTTTGGGAGCTTATTTGCTCGTAATCTATGCAATTAAAGTAAAACTTTACACTAATGCAATAAGGTTGACATACGAATATTAGACGTATGGTCGAAATGATGTTTTGTATTGTTCCACTGCTGATATCATTTGTTTCTGTGGGGACAAGTTTTTATTGTGATTTTATACGTAATGCGGATTCTATGTGATTTAGTTCGGTGGCGTCCTCTTTTACGCTGAAACCTGCTAATGAAAAAAAAAAACATAATAAGAATCCTGTTTATAATCATCAGCCTGTTTACACCCAATGCTGAGTAAAGGCTTCTTTAAGCTCACGCCACCACTAACCTGGGCCAGGCGCAACCACTGTTTTCCGACTACTTAGGCTATGTCGTCGGATCTCTTCCCTTCTCGGGGTCGCCGTTCCGCAATGGACATTGTCCGTCTGCCATCGGTACGTTCTGCCGGGTGTCCTGCCCACTTCCACTTCAAAGAAGTTTCCGAAGTCTGGCCCTGTTGTACGGCTTCTTATTACAACGTTCGGTGTACGGTCCAAGAGCTTAAGAACGCCCTGAAGCAGCGTTTTCCCTTACAAACGTAGTTCCGGTTTAATTTCTAAACTACAGGCTGGATTTTTCTGAGACTTTTTTTATATCAGTAGATGACCAATACGGACGCTTGCAAATAGTTTTTATACTAAAAAAAATAGCCTGAAAGAAATTAGAGCGATAAGATTTAGCGCCGAAAAAGATGTTACTTTCAGCTGTTATTTACTTACATTATTACACTGTCTATTGGAGTCGAACTACCTTGGGAACATCAATAATGTATTGTACTTGTCAGAAAAAAAAAAGATTTTTGAAATAGCTAATAAAATGTAGAAATGGCAGCGGAACTACAAAAAAAATTGGGAAAATATATCTATTACGTTATAACTACAACTAAATACTCGCGAAAGGACACAAACACACGTAGACTCATACAGCCGCATTGCCTCTCACTTTTCCCGCGCCCCGTCTCGCTCTGGGTGAAACAGCTATAGAAAACAGTGTTTCACGCGCTTGCCCATCGCCGAGTTCCCACGGTCCTGAAGGGGTCTCTTAATACCGAGCATTGAATCCTGTTATCTAACCTCAAACTCATCCCACCCACAGGGCAACATCGAGTATACATGCCCGGCGAGCAACGAGTGCGAGATCAACAAGCGGCGGCGCAAGGCGTGCCAGGCGTGCCGCTTCCGCAAGTGCATCCGCACCGGCATGCTGCGCGAGGGAGTGCGGCTGGACCGCGTGCGCGGCGGCCGACAGAAGTACCGGCGCGCCGCCGACGCGCCGCAAGCGCAGCAGCCGCGCCCGCAGCTCGACGACATCAAGGTTCGTCCCTCCACCGTCTAAAAGAGTCGCCACTGACAGACAAAGCCATCGCTGCAAGTGGAATCTCTAAAAGGGCATGATTATCTATCTACATATATAAAAATGAATCGCCGTGCATTAGTCTCGCTAAAACTAAAAAACGGCTTGACCGATTTGCATATTTACTGTTTTGTTTAGTTCACCATAGTTCAGGGTAGGTTTAAAAGCAAAGAAATATGGAAAAAGTTAAGGAATTAGCTGAAAAACGGAAGAAATAAAAATTGGTAATTTTGTATTGGAATCGCCATTTTTGACGCGGAGAGTAACTATTTCAGGTGATACGAAGTTCACCGGGTCAGCTAGTCGGTTATAAATCTTCTCCAAGTAATTATTTCTGATCACTTTCTGACCCTTCTTCCATCGTCTATAAGAGTCGCCACTACTGACAAAACAGACGACATTGACAGCAACTCGTGAAAATTACTACTGACGCCTCAAACACATGACTTGGAGCGTTTGTGTTCCAGAATCTGTATGAATATACTCCAAATCACGCCAGCATCTAGATTAGTATGACTGCTCTTACATCGCCGATTCTTATAGATGTGACTACTGACGCAAGCGACACAGGAGTGGGTCAGAAAAAAAAAACGGAAGCTTACAGCCAAAGTGCTGAAGCGACTGCATTTCAGATGTCAGTATAGTGTGTTGCCAAGTCTAATTCGGTATACTATAGCCTTATTGGATCCTTAAAAGCTTCTGCAAAATGCTGTCTTCGTTGCATAGATAGCGCATCTAAGATTCTGAGAAACTGCACTCTTTAGCTATAGTAAAAGCCGTGCTAGGCGTGCCACTGTGGCAAGTGCATTCACACCTGGATGCAATGCAAGTGGAGCCATCTTCAGCCTATAAAAGATGTTATTGGCCGAAACAACTTTATGGTTACTACTGACGCATCCAACACTGCACTCGGAGCGTTTTTGTTCTAGAATGTATGAGGCAGGTTTGCAAATGGCGGTATCGTGTGATGCCTAAACTAACTCAGCCTTGTTTGAAAGGATTACACTACGTTTAACGACACGTTTTTGTATAAAGTGTAAGCGCCACCAGCAATGAAAATATACGCTTATATCAATGCAGTTTTTATCTGTAGGGAATATCTATATTCAGCCTTCAGGCACGCTTGCCTTACAAAATTACGCACATAAGCTTGTGCGAGGTCGGTAGGCAAATGGCCTTGCCCAATCAGCATCATTAGCATTAGCTTTTTGTTGCTTACACGTGTATTGTATCATCCATTGTTAATTTAGCTGATTTATTTTGGACACCACTATCTTTGCCCATAAAGTAGCGCCTGGCAATAACTGGAAAGTAGTCAAATATGTATCGAGATACTCAAAATTTGGCAGCTCGAGCAGCTCATTCGTTTCCCCTCATCAACTGCTAAAAGACGAACTGTTTTCAGTAAAAAGAAAAAAAAATTTGACAGTTTATAACGGGAACATCTTTCGGCTGCAAATCGTACTGCAAATTTCCTTGTTTCCTATGAGATATTATGAGATATGACACTCGAGACCTAAGATTTGATCACTCACTTCGTCAACTTTCATCCAACATAGGTTACCCGACCCACGAGTCTGCCACTCGCATCTTGACATCGTCATCATCACCATCAGCCTTTTAACGTCCACTGCCGAGTAAATGCCTCTTCATGCTCACGCGCCCTGCAAAGGTCTCAAAACGTTGGAAAATGTAAAAAGTTGATAAAACGTGTGTTAAATCCGTTAAGAATTGTGTCTCGGTTAGTATACTTTTTTTTCCAATACCCTCAGGGCGCCTTTGAGCCGAAGTAATACCAAAGAGTTAAATAAAAAAAAAAAACAGTTTTCGAAGAAATTTTCCCCATTTAGGACGATCTGGTGCAGCTGCTTTGAGGTCGTTACAGTCAAATTCACTCAAATTTTCAACAGCACCCATCCTCCCTTCCGCAGGTACTCGAGGCTTTATCCTCGTACGAGCCTGAGCTGCTCACGTGCGCCGCTCCGCCCCCGGGGGTCACCGAGCCCTCAGCGCGGACCCTGGCGCTGCTGGCTGAACTCTACGACCGGGAGCTGGTCGGCGTCATCGGCTGGGCCAAGCAGATACCCGGCTTCACCGACCTGCCGCTCAATGATCAGGTCAGTTAACAATCTGGCAACGCGCCGGCAATAGTACACACGACAGCACGTCAGAGTGTACACTTTAGTTGTAAAGTCGCCCGTATCGTAACCGAGTAGAGTGCTAGCGTGTAAGGGTCGACGTGCTGTCATATGTACATTACTGCCGCGGTCTTTAATGGGTGCGTTTCTGGCGCGCTTTTGATGGCCGACAGAGCGCAGCGTAGCGCAGCTCAAGGCCATCACAGCGCGTTCAGCATTGCAACCCTCTATGGACAAGCTGCAATGAAGGCCGAGACCGAAGCTCCACATTACGAGCGTTTTTGAGTAAAATGTATTTTTGTTTTTCTGGCGGGAGTTTCCCTTAGGAGAAGATGATTCCGTGCATTTTTTTCCATCAAAAGGCAAAACGGACCCTTTATAGGATCACTCGTGCGTCGAAATTTGGTACACATGTAAGTCGGTGACCTAAACACGGACGTGCAACGTAAATAAATTTAAATTTGGGGGCCACTCTTGGGGGGTAAATTAGAAAGTAAAAAAAATATTGCAAACTATCAAATGAAAGGGCGCATTGTGAGGATCTCAAATATATACTTTTGAAAGTTATTTAAGAAAACAGGCGAAAATTGACAATTTCCCCCCTCTTATCTCCGAAACTACTGGGACTAGAATGTAGAAAAATATACAGAAAATAGGACTTTACCTTTACATTATAGGAAAACCTAGAAGTCCATGAAGTCCATGGCATACAATAACATAGGAAAATAATAAAATTAATTTTGTAGCATTACTTCCTCGACTCAGCCAACAGGGCCCTTAGCCTGTAACACAATGGTGCCAAAATGGGCTGTCAGGTGACGACTTCAATTACGATTTGCTAACGCTGTCTGTCCTTTTAATGTTTTTGTACTACAGCAAAGAATATTTTGATTCTAATTCTAGAGGATTAGTTCTCTGGTTGTAGGAGAAAAACGAGGAGAGCCCGGTTTTGTCCTTCTGCCGGGACGCCATTGACCCGCCATTGCGTTACAGGCTAAGGGCCCAGATGGCGCTCTACAGTCCTAAGTCGTGGATCGCGGTATGGTTTTGTCTGCTTTGAAGTGTAACCCCAACCCTCCGTTTCGTCCCCAGATGCGTCTCCTCCAAAGCACATGGGCCGAGATGCTGAGCCTCATGCTCGCCTACCGCAGTATGTCGGGCGCGCAACCGCTGCGCCTGCGCTTCGCCGCGGACCTGTCTCTGGACGAGCAGCAAGCGAAGGAGATCGGCGCACACGACCTGTTCTTACAGGTAACACTTACGCTACACTTGTAGCTGCCACTGTCAATCCTACAAGTTTTTTTGCATGTTAAGTACAGAAAACACCGAACTAAATCCCATAGAATCCGCATTACGTATAAAATCACAATAAAAACTTGTCCCCACAGAAACAAAAGATATCAGCAATAGAACAATACGAAACATCCTTTCGACCATACGTCTAATATTCGAATGTCAACCTTATTGCAATAGTTTACAGTTTTACTTTAATTGCATGGACTACGAGCAAATAAGCTCCCAAAGGCAATTTGGGCATCTATTTTTCCAGACACATTTCAGAGTTCTATGTTGTATCTAGTTTTATCCTTGATCGAAGACAGAAATAGTACATTACTGCCGCGATCTGTAATGAGTGCGTTTCTGGCGCGCTTTTGATGGCCGACAGAGCGCAGCGTAGCGCAGCTCAAGGCCCTCACAATGCGGTCAGCATTGCAGCCCTTGATGGACAAGCTGAAATGAAGGCCGAGACCGAAGGTCGAGGCCTTTATAGCGCGGCCAGCAAGGGCTGCAATGATGACCAAACTTGAGGGCCGAGAGCGTAGCTAAGCTAAGCTCGAGGCAATCATAGCGTGGCCAGAAGCGCACTCATTGCAGACCAAGGCTTGTATAGTGCTTTACTCAAACAATGCGAGTAATTAAAATATTAATTAGAATAGTAATTAACATAGTAATTTAATTAGCTTACCATTTGTCGTAGATTAAGTACTTTTTGTCGATTTTCCATTCCGCAAACTTTTTGTTGGTAAGCTTGCTTGTATTTTTCTTTTGACTTCGGTGGCAATAAATTTCCAATTACTAATTTCGCTTGATTTTGAATGTCCGGCGGTGTTAAACACATTAAATCCGAGGATTCGTCGCTTTGAGAGTTCACTTTTTCAACAAAAACACAGAAAAAAATCACTTCGAACAACGCGCGAAAAGTCGAAAACAATATGGCCGCGCTTTTTTTTTCTGTGCAATGTGTCGACTGCCAGTACCCATACAGCCTAATTCTAAATAAATACTTTTTGCACCTGATGTTTGAGTTCTATTTATGAAACAAAACTCGACATTAATGTTTTTCTGGCCGCAAAACACAAGACATTAATGAAATTCCATACAACTTTTCTGGCGCCTAATCCAAGTAGCCCGCAAGTCCGACTTTGCTCAAAGAAGGTTGTCGAATTAATGTCCACATTACGAGCTTTTTTGAGTAAAGTATAAATTACATGCCAACTGCTGAAACCTGTGAAAGGTTTATGTGCGGTTGGTTGAGTAAGCTGGCTTAATTGAATGATTTAAAGATTTAGCACGGATTAGTGCTTTAGAAAAAACAAAAAGAATTGGCTTAGTAGGTAAATGTACATTTCTACGCGACGCCGTTCTCAGTACAGTTAGGTAACAAATCTAATAAACATTTATAATAAGTTGAAAAAATTCACTCGGGACAGGACTTGAACCCCCGTCCAGTAGACGGAGACTAGTTGAAGAAATTCGCATCGACAGTTACTTGACTCGGTAGCTCAATTACTCATTTTTGGAAAAAATGCGAGGTGGCTGTTTTATGCAGAACTAGGTCCAATTGGTAGAGCGCCTGCACGGTATGCGAGAGGTTGCGGGTTCAAGTCCTGTCCCGAGTGAATTTTTTCAACTTATTATAAATGTTTAAATTATTCCCTAGCACGGATAAGTGCTTTAGAAAAAACAAAAATCTAATAAAATAAAATAAAATAAAATAGCCTTTTATTTCTTCTCAAAGTTAGTTACATATAAAAATGCTTGAAAAAGTAAAATAAGTTGTATTTTAAAAAATTATAAGTAAAAAAAAAACACTTTAAACTTAATGAAAAAAAAAAAAAAAACAAATAACAAAAAAGTAATAAATCTACTCGCTACCAATCCTACATCGCGCCAACAAATATCTAACGTAGCTGAATACGTTTACAACTACAAACCAATGGTGGGTTGTATCAGGGCCCTTAGCCTGTAACACAATAGTGCCAAAATGGGCTGTCAGGTGACGACTTCAATTACGATTTGCTAACGCTGTCTGTCCTTTTAATGTTTTTGTAGTACAGCAAAGAATATTTTGATTCTAATTCTACAGGATTAGTTCTCTGGTTGTAGGAGAAAAACGAGGAGAGCCCGGTTTTGTCCTTCTGCCGGGACGCCATTGACCCGCCATTGCGTTACAGGCTAAGGGCCCTGGCCGATCACCAAGCGTGACATCTGCTTGGCGGCTCCTCCGATGCATTCATATATGGATAATCAAAAGCCATTGCTTAGGACTTGTCCTAACCACCGAATTAAAATCAAAGACATATAGAACTAAAGCGGATCTGTCTCGAGGAAAGAAAGTTCTAAAAAGGCTTCGTCGACGCCGAAATGTCAGTTTCCCAGTTGTTGTCGACAGTCGTTAAGCCATATCAGAGGTCCTTTAGGCAGCCTAAAAACTGACACCAGGGTTGGCCACTATCTCAGATTACCTACCTACTCTCAATGGCTAGGTAACCAAAGGGCCCTGGGGCAAAAACCAATTGGGTCACCAACTAAAAGTTAAAAAAATAATATACGTAGGTATATAAAAATACTATTGAATAATTATAGAGCCCTTAAACAAACATCTTAAACGGAGAAATTAAGGCGCTGGGCATAGTGAATTAGCCCGCGAGCACAGAAAAATGCACAAAATCAATTCCTGTATGAAATACACTAAAAAAAATTAAAATGTTCACATATCAAACCCTAGAATTAGGTGAGACCTATCTAACGCAGCCAGTTACATGTTGATATCCATAATAGAATGCAAGATATTTACGTTGAAAAAAAGTGCGCCGCCTATTTTCTTTCAGCGAAAATATCTTCAAAACGTTTATGAATTTCAACACGAAACTGGCTGTGTTTCACCTAATTCTAGGGTTTGATATGTGAACATTTTCGATTTGTTTAGTTTATTTGATACAGGAATCGATTTTGTGCATTTTTCTTTGCGCGCGGGCTATTCACTATGCACGGCGCCTTAACCCTTGTATGTTTCCGTAAAAAAATTTAGCTAGTTCAATACAATATGGCTTTGCTGCCCCTCCTGGTCCCTATGTAGCTACGCCACTGCCTTCTCTACCGAGTGTAGGCACCTACTGTACTTAGTGTAGGAATAAAACAAAAAGTAGAAAACTTATCAAGGTGTTTTTTCACCACAGATCGCCGGCGTGGCGAAGCGTCTGGAGCGCGCCGCGGCACTGCGTGAGGAGTGTTACCTACTGAAGGCGCTCGCGCTTGCGAACTCGGAGGCGCGCATCGACGAGCACGCCGCCCTGAGGCGTTTTAGGGACACCATACTGACTGCTTTGAACGACGCTGTGTCGGCTTTACGGTGAGCATTGTAGCTCTTATTGACATCACCGCCATTTACTTCTAAGAGGATATCACCGCAGAGTTTTCTCCATACAAACGTACTCCCAGTCGTCCCTATCGCTCACTATTTGCGCACGCGAAACAGCAACAGATTTGTCTCTACTGCCACACGCTCTTAACTCTTCGGCTATCAGGGTCGTGAATTAGTATAGCCCAGAAAGCCAGATTTGTCTCTGGCGCGAACCGGAATTCAATCGACTTTACGATCTAAAAAACCAATTCGCCCCTTTTCGAATACAAATACGTGAGAGGTCATCCGAACAGCCTTCACAACTCCACTGCTATTGAGAAAAGCATCTTTTCGCGTGGTTTTAAACTTGGCGTCTGTGAAATGAGCTGAGGTTTAGTCGTCTTACCCCTTTTAGGCTCCGCGGATACACAATCTGTTAATAGTAAAATAACATTACGACGCGACTAGTCACTAACTTCTCATCCGCCATAAAGATTGAATATAAACAGTTATATTCAATCTAATTAAACAGTTATATTAAATCTTATTAAACAGTTATATTCAATCTTTATGGCGGATAAGAAGTTAATGACTAATCGCGTCGTAATGTTATTTTACTATTAACAGATTGTGTATCCGCGGAGCCTAAAAAGGGGTAAGACGACTAAACCTCAGCTCACTTCACAGACGCCAAGTTTAAAACCACGCGACAAGATGCTTTTTAACAGTTCGAGCTTTAGGTATTCCAACCTGCACCCCTGCTTGATCGACTCGTCATACCACTTGCCTAAATTTCCTCACTGCTTATCCACACAGGCCCTACAATGCCATGGCAGCGCTGCAGCAGCTATTGCTCGTTCTACCAGCGCTAAGGCATGCGGACTTCGCCGTCCGCCGCTTCTGGTCCGGAGTACACCGCGAGAGGCGCGCCCCCATGAACAAACTCTTTGTCGAGATGTTAGAGGCCTGCCTGCGATAAGATGGAACGGACTGGCTGAAATAGGTGCAGCCTAAAAAAAAAAAGAAAAACCAGGCGGCCATCTTGTAACCACACATAAACGGGTAGAGGCCTGCCTGCGATAAAAAGGAACGGACTGGATGAAATAGGTGCAGCCTAAAAAGAAAAAAGAAAAACCTGGCGGCCATCTTGTAACCACGGGTTGTCTATGCCGCGTTCTCTACGCAGCTCGGGCGGAAGTATTTTTGTGTGACAAACAATGCTTCTCTTCGCTACTTTGTAAGTGTAGTGGACTTTGAATGTGTTTTTGAGACACTCGCATGACTGTCTTACCCGACCGCCTGGCGTGAAGGGTAATGTTTTTTTTTTTTGTAAGTTTTGATTGTGCTGTTTATTTTGTATTTAGTGTGAGTGAGTTGGCGCGGGGTCGTTGTTTATGTATCACTATAATTGTTGTTCTAAATCACGTTTTGGGAATCTAATGCCCGATTTCACCAACTATACTTAATTTTGAAGACCCTCTTTAACTTTTTTAAGTAGTCCTTAGAGTAATTTTTGTACGCCAAGGACTTCTTAAAAAAGTTAAAGAATTTCTTCAAAATTAAGTTAGCAACTATAGTTGGTGAAATCGGGCATAAGTTATTTAAATTCATGTAACTAAAACATGTAACTGAAATGTAGTACATTTTTTTAAATCAAAATTTAAACATATCACAACATTTCGAGTGAGATCTTTTTGCCATATTAATTTAGTCCGCATTTAATGTAGGGTTTTGGTTATGGACTTGGTGTTATTGGAAATTATGCTTTATTATGTTAAGAGTAGTTTGTTTTCTCGTTTAATTTAGTTCGGCGGGCATACTAGCCTGTGCATTGATGGCTGTGAAATGGTAATTATTATTTTGCGATCGCAAACACTTTGGGGATTAGTTGTATGATATCTAAATTAAGGCGCGCCATAGTGAATAGCCCGCGCGCCAAGAAAAATGCACAAAATCGGGTCCTGTATCAAATACACTAAACAAATCGAAATTTTTCACCTATCAAATCCTAGAATTACGTGAGACCTATTTAAAACAGCCAGTTTCGTGTTGACATTCATAAACGTTTTGAAGATATTTTGCTTGCAAAAAAATTGCAATCTGTTATGGATATCAACACAAAACTGGCTGTTTTAGATAGCTCTCACCTAATTCTAGGGTTTGATATGTGAAAATTTTCGATTTTTTTTGTGTCTATGATACAGGAATCGATTTTGTGCATTTTTCTTTGCGCGCGGGCTACTTCACTAAGCCCAGCGCCTTAACAACATTGAATTAGTTTGTTTTAAAATTGTAAATTATTCGTTAGGACTTAATTGCAGTTATCGGCTGTCATCTTGAATTTTATACTTGAGTTTTGGCACTTATGAGTTGCCGCGTCCCCGCGCCGTAAATGTACAAAACAATGGACGGATCTAGTACAAAACTTGTTACTATTTTTGTATAAAAAAACTTTAGATTTTATCTAGTTCTAAGGCGCGTCAAGTTTGCGAAAATTGTACGATTGGGGAAGAACCACGACCTAACACACATACCCTTGCGGTGATGTATGCAAAAGTAACATCTCTTCAAATTGGGCAACAGCAGAAACAAAAATAATTTGTAAGAGCTTGTTTCAAATATTTATGTTACATAAATGAAACCCCTCGTTGAAGAGATTCTAAACAGGAGCTACTGTGCATTTCACGAAAGAACTCCCTTGGGTTAAACAAAAATAGTCCCTATTACATTGTAATAAGAGTTTCGTCAAGGGAACTCTTTCGTGAAACGCACTGTAGTTGATATATTATCTTTCTTTCACAGGTTCTTTCTTTCCCTTTTGTACAAAAAAGAAGCAGTTATAAAATACCTTTTTGGGTGACTTTCGTTGAGAAAACCTTTGTAGTAGAAAAATCACGAATTAAATCCCAGCTCTATGTGTAGAAAAAAATATTTATTTAATAAACAAAGACATAGAATGAAGCAATAAATATTTTTACTTCGAGTTTACCTGAAACTGTTCCCATAAAAGGAATATTTTGTACAACCTTCGTACCTTATTAGATGGATGTCAAGGTTTTACCTTGTAGATGATCAGTACCTACTATTTATATATTATTATACTGCTGTATAGTCTAATTGTATAAAAGTATAAAAAAAACATTATAATAAAGCCACGGACTAGAAAAGAAAGGACAACGCGTCCCCCACACCAAAATTTAAGCACACGAAGAAATAAAGCGTGGTTGGTACAGGGTGCACTCTAAGTCGATAGCGGAACTTTAAGACCCGGTTTCTGAATTGAGAATTTTACCAAGTAAATACTTAACTATCGTTCTTTCACGTTCTTTTGTGAGAAATCCGCAGAGGCAGAACGATATTTAAGTACTTGCTTAGCGAATTTCTCAAATCAGAAACCGGCAGTAAGTAGCCTGTCTACAGCTGATCAATACAAACAAGTTGTAGGTACTTGGTGGCAAAAAATAGATCCAAAAAAATATCAGCTGTTCCATACAAAAGGTCAACTCAGAACACAGACAGCCTACTTAAAGTTCTGCTTTTGAATTCGATTGCACCCTGTAGTTTCTTTGACTCTCGGCACATCACCACTATTGACAGACGCCAATGAAAAAAAAAAATCACATCTTTTTGGATGCGTTTTTTGCTAAAAACGAGCCCATCCAAAAAAATATATCCACTGGATTTATTCCATTGCGGGATTTATTCGTAGGTTCTAGGACCTGGAATCTAGACCTTAGGTCCTGAAAATAGTTAAGCCTAGGGATTCTCATTTGTCGGCTCGCTTTTTAGCAAGAAACGCATTCAAAAAGAAGAAATGTTTTTTTTTTCATTGGCGGTGCCTTCCCCTTAAATGCGTACCTTAGATGCAGAACGTATTTCACTTTATTTAAGTGACGCTTTTAATTTATTGTATTTTTTTTACTAGTCCGTGAATAAAGCTAAGTATTCTAGTGGGACAGTAGACAAAATGTGTACCTCAGAACCTGTTACCAGTTTCCCAACAAAATATAGAAAACCTGTCGAGTATAAAGTTCTAAATACGAAGTTTAATTCTTGATTCCAGTGTTTTTAGCTTCTCTGTTGTTGTAGTTATTCTTATGTTAAGAATATTTACGTTGTATTGTTTAATTAATTATTATTAACTGTAGTTTTTATGTATTTTTTTAAGTGTGGTTTGGTAAATGAGGGAAGTTTCTCATTGATCGATGATTTTTGGGCTCACATACACCACGGCAGCTTAAGACATCCGATGTCCGTGTGTGGATATAATATCTTCTTAATATTATAATAAAACATATTTAATAAGTTTTAAATATCGAGCTGAATAGGGCCCATAGATTTAAGAATCTAAGGTAGATGAATTGATGTTGTAAATGTTCTTACCACAATAGACATGTTTTCCACTAGCATGAGCCTAAAAGATCATCGGTTGATGTGAGTTACTGACCAATCATTGTTGCCTAGGACTTGTTAAAACTTATTCCAATGATGATATGAATTCACCCAAACCAAATGATTTTTCGTACACTAACGCCTTAGCGGGCTAATCGACTGTTAAAAGAAAGAAACGTAGCGGGAAAGCCCAAATTTTCAGTTTTTTCAATTCGCTAAACTGAGATATTTTTGTTCAGCGATTTTTGTTTCACGTCAATAAAATTGTATTCTTTTCGTTATTCTAGACAACACAACAACAATAATTAAGCTGATTTGTTTTTCTGGACGACAAACCATTGGTACTGCCCAAAAAACTAGAACTTCGAGCAAATCTCATTATCTGCTGAATTATGGTTGTTTTGTTGTTCAGAATAATAAAAGAAATACAACTTTATTGCCGTGAAACCAAAGTCCCTGAACAAAAATATATCAGTTTAGCTACGAAATTGATAAAAACTGTGAAAATTGTGCACTTCCCGCCACGCTACTTTTGTTGAATCTTAAAATTGTCTAAACTGCATAGAAAAAAAAGGCAACCGAAGGCCATTAACAGTCAATTAACAGCCCGTTAGTGTACGAGAAACCGGGGGTTAAAATGAAGTCCGTTGGCTAAATGATTGGTTTGTACGAATAACACTTACCTCCAGGGTTCGTTGATGGTGTACAAATGAAGACTTAAAAGTCCATTATAAAAGAGATTTCACATTGATACGACTGTAGGCAACGAAATAAACTTTAAATTCTAGAAGTTTACCTCTGTGCATCTAGCTATACACCGTGTTACAAAAGGTCTTGATCAATTATTTTAATCTGTGGGATCAAGTGGAATGTATGAAATATCTCGCCAAAGATAGAAGACGCTGTCTATTTATTTTCTAATTTCTGCTAGGAGTATACAGGGTGTCCAAAAACCGCCAACAGACCCGAAAGGAACGCATACTAGACACCAAAACCAAATACTTTTTCCATAAATTATTGCTGGGAAATTATTTTGGTTTTGTAGGTGTATTTTATAATTTTGGAGTATATTTTATCACTCAATGGAAGTGTGTCATATATATTGCGCAAGCGTGGACATAAACATGTAGAATGAACGATTTATTGCACCGTCTCTAGCAGCATAACTAACCAATATTGTTTATCCAGTCGTATCAAAGTGAAGTGTTAAAGGCGGCCGGATCAACTTTTGAAATTCCATACTTACTGTATCAAATGTATGTAGTTTTCAAGATTTCGCCGTTGGCCTTGCTAGATTTCATGAGTTTAGCATCCACCTCAGGTATTACAGGACCTTTCATAACGCCCTGTATGCAACCTATTCGTTTCAGAAGTCGGTTCGGCCGTATAATGTAGTTGAAAAATGATACAAAGGTTTATTTAAAACCGCACACAGCTGTGTCTTAATTATATTGAATTGAATTCGTACCTTATTCTCTTGTACATAAATGTTATTATTAATTATACACTATGTGACCGACCCCCAGGAATAATGTGAAAGCAAATTATATGAAAATTATTAAAATCTGTGGCATTTTATTTTTATGGAAGAAAATACAAAAGTAAGGATTTTTTGGTACAAAAACGGCTTTTTGTTCTTTTCAGTCTAATATCTTTATTACTTAATAAACAATTACTATTTACAATGCAAAATCACTTAATAAAAAATTATACAAACTACATAAATAGGTTTATACAATAGCAAACTGATCGTACAATAATTCTCGGACTTTGTAATACTCTTCTGACAGCACTCCTTCGAGCGCGACTCGACCACTTTCCAACTGAAACAAAGATAAATTCAATTCAATTCAATTCAAAGCATTCATTTCGGAATATTAACACTTCCATAGATTAAAAACTAAAAAAACAGATAAAAATTAAATAAATTAAAATTTATACACATGACAGCACGTCGACCCTTACACGCTAGCACTCTACTCGGTTACGTTACGAGCGACTTTACAATAAAAGTGTACAGTCTGACGTGATGTCGTGTGTAGAATTAAAAAGTAAGGCAGTTCATAATCTTACAATTACATAAATTAAAAATAAAAATTCAAAAACTATTCGATTATGGTATTTAAATGGTATTTAAAAAAAATGGGTTGAAATAAAGCTTTTAGACCTCCATTTAAAACCAAATAGAGCCAATAACTACTGTGATTTTTTGCTGCTCAAGTCTGTTTTTTCGTTAGGATCAAATTAGGGTATGTTATAATAAGATCAGGGGCAAATTCTCGGGAAATCTCGCATTAGACACATCACGAAGGAAAAATCTCATGTCATTTCGATTTCGACTGCTCCCAACCACTCGAGTCATGTCGAGCGAGAAAGGCAAACATCTCGCAGAAATGTCGTGCCTTATGTCGATTATATCGAGGATGACTTCTTGAGAATAGATGTGACATTTGTCGCAAAATGAGTTTTTTCCTTCGAGATGTGTTGAATGCGAGATTCCCGAGATTAAGCCTCCAGTTCGCCAACTATTGTCGTCACTTCGAACGAAGAGACAAAGATGATAAAGCAGCAGTAACTCAACTATCGACAAAAAAATTATACAAAAATCTCAACAGCAATCGTAGACAAGACCAGTTTTCGGTTGCCATGTTGGAGCCTCTGGTTGCCATCGTTTCTTCGTGGCATCCCTATTCACCAAGTTTTCATTAACTTAGGCCTTTGCATCTTTGTGAGAAGATTTATACACCATCTAGTGGCACCTCAATGAACCGTTTTCAGCACAAATTCACAAAGCATTTTATAGATGGCGCCTACAGGCGTGGCCATAGAAGAACCGTAATACAACTGTCGCTTAGCACTGATGAATTTTGACAGCCGTATTCCGGTTTTTCTATGGCCACGCCTGTAGGCGCCATCTATGAAATGTATCATGACTGGTGCTGAAAACGGCTCATACAGTGTAAAGGTGTTTTATAGCAGAAACTAAAGAGCGCCATCTAGTGGGGTAAGTCGAACGAAGACCCAAAATGTTGCCGCAGTTGGCACGTTTCACCTAGCAGTGATTAGCGCTTGAGAAACACTCGCCCGTCTAATAGCGAGCGTGCCGCTGCAGCAAGCCAGCGCTCGCGGTGAACTCTGCCGGTATGTTGTGTTTGGCCAACACCTGCCGTAGCTCTGATAGTTTCAGTTCGTTGATGAAAAAGTGCAGTGAGTGTTTTATAGTAGGAACTAAACGCATTGGCGATCCAAAACAATGTCCCAGGCACTGCAGCGCCGAGTGGTCTCTTCACCCATCTCGTGTGAGTGAAGGTGCCACTGGACGCTGTATAAATTATCTCACTACGTAGATGCAAAGGCCTTGGTTTTTTTAAACGTATTGGCGATGGTGCAGTGTGTTATAGTAGGAACTAAACGTATTGGCGATCCAAAACAATGTCCCAGGCACTGCAGCGCCGAGTGGTCTCTTCACCCATCTAGTGTGAGTGAAGGTGCCACTGGACGCTGTATAAATTATCTCACTACGTAGATGCAAAGGCCTTGGTTTTTTAAACGTATTGGCGATGGTGCAGTGTGTTATAGTAGGAACTAAACGTATTGGCGATCCAAAACAATGTCCCAGGCACTGCAGCGCCGAGTGGTCTCTTCACCCATCTAGTGTGAGTGAAGGTGCCACTGGACGCTGTATAAATCATCTCACTACTTAGAAGATGCAAAGGCCTTAGTTTTTTTAAACGTATTGGCGATGGTGCAGTGTGTTATAGTAGGAACTAAACGTATTGGCGAATGTTCGGACGAAGACCCAAAATGCTGCCCTGGTTGCTATGTTTCACCTAGCAGTGATTGGCGCTTGAGGAACACTCACCCGTCTAATGGCGAGCGTGCCGCTGCAGCAAGCCAGCGCTCCAGCGGTGAACTCTGCCGGTATGTTGTGTTTGGCCAACACCTGCCGTAGCTCTGATAGCTTCAGTTCATTTATGAAAGAGGCGGCGTGCGCGGCTCCCTGGGCTGGCTCCAGGGACGGGACCGCCTCGTCCGTCGACTCTTCTGCGGATTCAAATAAAGTAGTCACTGTAGATTGTATTTCAACAAAAGTGTTAAAGGAAAATTATATTTAAAGTTGTTCGCTACAAAAGGTCTAGTAGAGAGCCAATACTGGGTGTTAAAAGACCGCCAACAAAGCGGGAAACCACGTATTGTCCTTATCGTAAAGAAAATTTTTGCCTTAAGAAGCCCCTTCAGGACCGTGGGAACTCAGTGACGGCCAAGCGCGTGAAACACTTTTTTCTATTGTTGTTTCACCCAGAGCGAGACGGGGCGCGGGAAAAGTGAGAGGCAATGCGGCTGTATGAGTCTACGTGTGTTCGTCTCCTTTCGCGAGTATCTAGTTGTAGTTGTAATGTAATAGATCTATTTTCCCAAAATTTTTCGTAGTTCAGCTGCCATTTCTACATTTTATTAGGTATTTCAAAAATCTTTTTTTTTGCAAGTACAACACATTATTGATGTTCCCAAGGTAGTTAGACTGCAATAGACAGTGAAATAATGTAAGTAAATAACAGCTGAAAGTAACCCCTTTTTCGGCGCGAAAAACGCATCGCTCTAATTTCTTTCAGGCTATTTTTTTTATTATAAAAACTATTTGCAAACCTCCATATTGGTCATCTACTGATAAAAACCAAGTTTCAGCAAAATCCAGCCTGTAGTTTAGAAATTAAACCGGGCCTACGTTTTTATGGGAAAATGGTGCTATAACACCCTCTTAAGGAACTATAGCCCGGTTTCTGAATTAAGAATTTCACTAACCAAATCGTGCTGTCACATTCTCTTGTGTGAAATCTGCAGAGACAGGACGATACTTAAGCATTTGGTTAGTGAAATTCTCAATTCAGAAACCGGGCCTATGCCTGGGAAATCTACGGTTTCCAAGGTAATGAGGTTCAAAGTCGGACTTTTCAAAATGTTTGCATTTATACCATTATAGCACGGGGGATTTTCAAAACTTTCAACCTTATGTAGCAATTTTGATAGGGGTCACTATAGGTAATAAGGAAAGGAGTTTACCTGGCATTGCGTCTGCGTTCTCGCGCGTGTGTCTAGGGGGCACTATGACACCAGACAACCACGCCAACTCGGCGTCTCCTGCTTGACGCCACGCCAGGCTCGACATCAGAGCGTCTGTGAGTTTTACCTGATAGGGAAGAGAAATTTTGAATGTTTTAGAATGGCCCCTCTATCCTTGACGGATATTTTTCAATATGGCGCAATTCACAAAATACATCATTTCACGAATTAAGACGAATTTTATAGTTTTATTGTAGAAAAAAAGCCTTACTTTTGAATACACTTTGCGAAGTATATAAAATCAAAGCATGTCTATGTGAATGTAAAAAAGAAATTAACATTAAAACTTTGTCAATATGACCGCAATAAATTCAAATACAAATGTTTTATTCAATATGCCATAAATAAATTATTTACATTGAACGTCAAAATATTATCTAAAGTAGAAATGTATATAAATCACATACTTATTACTATCTAATACTAAGTATCTAGCTACTTTTTTTTCTCCAGCTCAACTAGCTCTGATCGTTCTTGGAGAAGAAGCATGGTAAAGAAACTCCAAGGATCTCGTGCTTAAAATAGGGAATAGATGGGGAATAGAAATGTTGAATCTTTTAGAACGGCCCTTCTACCCTTGACGCAATTTTTTAAATATGACGCAATTTTTTAAATATGACGCATTTTTTTAAATATGGCGCAATTTACAAAATACAATATTTCACGAATTAAGACTTTTATATTTTATTGTGGAGACAACTGAGCCGCGGGTTTCCACACGATGTTTTCCTTCACAGTTAGCGAGTGGTATTGCTACTACAAATTCACAAATTTACGTAACTTTGAAATTAAACAAAGTCATAGATACATGCCCGCACTGGGAATCAAACCGGGTTGGCTCCACACGTATTGACCTGTCTTTCCTGTTGGCTAGGTCGACTAAGCTGTAAGGATGGTATAGGTGCTGTGCAAGCCTACTCCATCTAAAACAATGTCCCAGGCACTGCACCGCCGAGTGGTGTCTTCACCCATCTAGTGTTAGTGAAGGTGCCACTGGACGCTGCATAAATCATCTCATTACGTAGATGCAAAGGCCTTAGTAATTTTTATTGTAGAAAAAAGCCTTACTTTTGAATACACATTACGAAGAATATAAAATTAAAGCAAAAAAGAAATTAATTTTAAAGCTTTGTCAATATGACCGCAATAGCGTCAAGAGTCAAGGGTAATCCTTGGATCATACCGGTTCTTTCGATTCGATTAGTGCGTTTTTCAAACTGTAATTTTTTAAAAATGTTTGGTTGTTTTTTGTCTTTATAAGTGCGTTTTTTAATCTGTCAGTTGTTTAAATGTTAGTTTGTTTCTTTTTTTCATTTGCTGGGGCAATGGTATCATGGCGATTGGGTGCTCCGTGATATGAAGGTAATTTCGAGCGTTATTAACCCGTCGGCTCTTCAAGGTGACGAGAACAATGAGCGAACAAAATTACGCCATCGGCTTGAGATCAACGTATCAGTGAGTTTCAATTGGCGTTTTTCCTAGTGTAACTCTCAATCTGTGGTTTAAATGGTTTATATGGAAACCACAGATTAATAGGAATGGAGATTTGGGTAGAGAGGATAGAGATTCCTTTAGAACGGGAAAAAATATCAGCTGTAACTTAACTAACCTGGTAGATATGAGATTCGGTGGTCGCGTCGATAGTGTCTCCTCGTTCTGGCGCGAACACTTTCTCTATGCCTTCGCTTTGACAGTGTTGTCTGTAACAACGGAGAAATCACAATATTAGTGAAATATGAGGCCGAGCGTGAAATAAAAACATATATTCGAATTGATAACATATTCGAACACTTTTACAATATCACTGGTCGGGGTTTCAGTTGGGACACTATCCGCAGCAGAGACTGGCCCCCAGTTGAACCAACAATCTCACAATATAGCCTGTCTCGCGGCTGGTCTAGCCCTAAGAGCCAGCAGCGCTCGGGGCTTCAGTTGGGACACTATCCGCAGCAGAGACTGGCCCCCAGTTGAACCAACAAACTCACAATATAGCCTGTCTCGCGGCCGGTCTAGCCCTAAGAGCCAGCAGCGCTCGGGGCTTCAGTTGGGACACTATCCGCAGCAGAGACTGGCCCCCAGTTGAACCAACAAACTCACAATATAGCCTGTCTCGCGGCTGGTCTAGCCCTGAGAGCCATCAGCGCTCGAGGCTTCAGTTGGGACACTATCCGCAGCAGAGACTGGCCCCCAGTTGAACCAACAAACTCACAATATAGCCTGTCTCGCGGCTGGTCTAGCCCTGAGAGCCATCAGCGCTCGAGGCTTCAGTTGGGACACTATCCGCAGCAGAGACTGGCCCCCAGTTGAACCAACAAACTCACAATATAGCCTGTCTCGCGGCTGGTCTAGCCCTGAGAGCCATCAGCGCTCGAGGCTTCAGTTGGGACACTATCCGCAGCAGAGACTGGCCCCCAGTTGAACCAACAAACTCACAATATAGCCTGTCTCGCGGCTGGTCTAGCCCGCAGAGTCAGCAGCAGTCGAGGCTTCAGTTGGGACACTATCCGCAGCAGAGACTCGCCCTTATTAAACCTTGTAGGCCCAGTAGGACGCACAACTAGCGCAGCCAATGAAAAAAAAAACATATCTTCTTTTTGGATGCGTTTTTAGCAAAAAACTCTCCTGGGATTTCTCAACGAGGCGTAACTATTTTTAGGACCTAAGGTTTGGATTCCAGAACCTTGCAATGCAATCGATTCTCGCCAAAATAAACCTTATTTTGGCGAGAATCGATTGCATTGCAAGGAGCTGGAATCCAAACCTTAGGTCCTAAAAATAGTTAACCCTCCCGCTCGGGGAGGCTTTAACGCGACGCGGAAAACGCGGAAAATGGAGTTTCCACCGTTGACAAAATCTCTTATATCTCCGCACCTACTCAACCAAATGTTGTGAAATAAGGAGTAATCTTTTCTTTAGAAACGACATCATTTGAGGTAGGTACGGAAATATATGGTTCTACGTTAAAAAAGTCTTAATTCTCTGTGCAAAATGAAAATGTAGGCATACATTCCAGATTTGTGGAATAAATTGTCTATTGAGGTAAAAATACAAACCTTTAGGAACTGAAATTGTTTCTAAGCCAATGTTGAATAAATGCCTAGTACACATAAGTGGTTTCTTTCATCCTACAACATCCAAATCCTTAGAAAACATCACACAACAATCGATGCAAATTCCAGCGGCCGAACGAAGTTGACGAGTGACTGTCAGTGTCAAAATCTTTTGTTTTTTTCTTCGATATTTGGTATCAAATCACAGACAATTTTATACTCTGTGATTCATCTATACACGATCAGACATTCAGTTCACGACGTGACGCAATATCCGGTAGAAACCATAGAGCGGGCGAACATTCAGAAATCGTTGCAGACTTCTATAGCATGATGAATTTATACTGTAAAATGCAAGTTTTTCTTATGAAGTAAGGACCTAAAGAACCAAAGAATAACGTAAATCAACGTAAATTTACTTACCTCTCGTAGAATTTTCAAAACAATACACTTTGTGTGTCAGCTCCGCGCGACGGCTTTTTATGATTTCTGAATGTTTTAGAATAAAAAAAACCTTTTGTTTTTTTCTTACAGTGTGACCAGTGTTTGGTATCAATAAAGAGATAATTTTATGCTCTGTATTTCGTCTATAGACGATCACGCTCTACGGTTTATGCCTTTTTCAGTAACCGGCAGAAAGTAAAAGCGCGCGAAAGCGCGTGATGACCCTAGCGCCAACGTACACATGTGTACGTTTCTCGAGCGGGAGGGTTAAGCCTCGCGTTGAGAAATCGCAGGAGACTTACTTACAATATAGCCTGTCTCGCGGCCGGTCTAGCCCTGAGAGCCAGCAGCGCCCGAGGCTTCAGTTGGGACACTATCCGCAGCAGAGACTCGCCGTCACAGCGCCCCTCAAGCTCCACGTATTGAATGTTGGCTCGTATCTGGACCTGCCGCGTCGAAACCACGCACTTGCTGGGAACCTCCACTACCTCCTCTGTGGAGTAAAAAAAAGCCTCGTTGAAGATTTATTATAAGGTTCATAATTCGCTCCGGACAGGACTTGAACCCGCAACCTTTGGCGTTCTACCAATGAGTGCTACCACGCTTGTGTTGCGTAAGGACAAAAAAGTAAAAAAAAAAAACACAGAATAATGTTGTGAATATTTTGCAATACCTGAAATTAATTATGGCAAATAGTTGTTGAACGAGCGAGCGAAACGAGAGAAGTTCTCCGAGACTACTGGAACAATCCGGCGAAATATGAGAGTTGGCTGTCGGGGTTTAGGTAGGTAATAGTTCAATCAATAGTTTTATAGTAAAGTTCACGTAAGTTTTATTGATGTCACAAATGTCCAAAAATTATAGATAAAACTAGGTAGGTAATGTATACTAAATTATATGAAATGAAATAGATCTCGATGATCAAGGTGTCGTCCTGTCACACCGGCGATGGTGTGCAAAAGGCCCCGAAAGCCCTCGCGAACCTCGCTCGTTCGTTTTTGGTCCGCTCAGCAGTATTGGGCTAGACGGGCGATGACTCGAAGCCCGCGGCATCGGTAGGTACTCTTAAGCCGTAACAGGCGTTTGTATGTTTGTATGTATATATGTATGTATGAATGTTCGTTCGACGATAACTTTAGTAAATTTAATCGGATCGTCATGAAATTTGGTAGGCAGGTATATGAGGCAAAGATATTTTTTTAAGTTCGAACATGAGCCAAATCGGTCGAGGGGTTGCTGAAATATGGGGTCGCGAGTTCACAGTTCGGGGCGAACCACGAGTTAATTTAGTAGCTATACCTTGAACTTCTTGCTTGGGCAGCGGCGCGGGCGGCAGCTCCTTGGCATCGCCGTCTATGTCCATTATCTCGGCCAGTCTATAGTCCTCGGGCTGGGGAAAATATTAGGCAATTAGATCAGTATGTTTTCAAGAATTCGCTTCGCGCCGCCCCTAAGGTAGCTTGATTAAAGATCACAAACAACTAAATCAAAGATCTCAAACAATTAAAAAGAGTTATGACGAACAATGCATGGACAAGAAACAGGCGGTATAAAAAAAATATTTCGCGCGAGCAAAAAAATGTTTTTGAACAAATTAAAACGTCAGAAATTCATTCAGTCTCGGTGCGTTTGTTTGTTTACTCAAATTCGGATTTTATTTACTTTCATAAAATAAAAGTGTTTCTACCTGAAGTAGTGAGATTTAAAGTATTGGACACTACTTATTCGTAAGTTCCACTCACTTATTTTCTAATAGAGGGTGATAAAAAGTAGATTGTTCACCTGGGGAGCAACACTTTTTTGAGCTCGAGCATTTGAATCCCTTGCTGCGCTCAGGATTCTACTTTAGAATCCTTCGCACCGCTCTCGATTTAAATAAACACTCTCGCCTTAAAAATGTCCCTCGGGTAACAATCTACTATTGGTAAGAAATTAAAAAAAAAACCTAGAAGGAAAAACGATCGACATACCTTAATGATTTCACCGAAATCATCGGTTCTGGATCTCTCCTCGGGGGCTGGGTACATGGCGTGGTGTCGCTTGTTGCTCTTGAAGCAGCCACCTGTGAGCAGTTGAGGTATCTTTAGATGAAGTTTTAGCGGTGCCATCCGTACCAACATCCAGTAATGTTAGTATGCCATCGTTACCAACACCTAGTAGTGTCGGTATACAACAACCAGCAGGGTCGCCTGGTAACCGTGTATTGTCCCCAGAGCCTATACAACCAAAGCGTATTAGAAGACCACCCAAGCGTTACGGTTTTGATTTGAATATTGATTAACTGTATTAATTTAAGGATTTTGGTAATATGATAAAACAAATGTTAGTTAAGTTACTATTAAGTTTTGGTGGTGGTTATGGATAAGTGTCGGGGTGTTATGTAGGGTAATTTTGTATTAGCGCGCCAGTCCACTAATAAATGCCGTCTAGTGTACACCCGTTGTTTTCTTGCTCGCCGATATTCCAAGCTCCAATTAAAAAATATGGTTGTTTGCTTAGCTGTATTTTAATAGCTTTAGGCTGTTAAAACATAGTGAAAGTCTATGGAAACAGTATTTAAAAAATACTTTTCTCCCGTCACAGCGCTTACATTTTAATTATTTATAAAAATCAATGGAACGTCACAGAGCTAAAAAACTATTTTGGTTGTGATCCCTATCATCAGGTACCATGACCCTGTAAAAAGAGTTAGCATCTTTTGTAACACCTTGTATAACAAACAAATTTTAATATTTTCTTAATTTTTAGTGTAACTATTTTTTTTATTAATTATTTAAAATGTCTAAAAGTTTTGTGTGTGACGTCACCACTGGCATTATGTACTAAGTTCATTGCATTCATGTACCTATGCTTATAAAAAATAAAAATATTTTGACGTTTGACAAATGTCTGTGTCAAGTCAACAAGAAGGTTATTTTCACAGTTATTTGACACTTTTGACAGTAGTTGTTGACGAATGTATTTTTTTAAATATTTGTAGGCAATGGAACTACCGCAGTAGAGCCAATGATGACGTCATCGAAAGAAAAATGAAGTAAACATTTTTGGCGATAAATATTAAAAATCCGTTTTAATTTTACTTATTAAACCCCTAATAGTAATCAGTATCCTTATTCCTCGAAATGGTTTTCAATTTACGACAATCGATGCCTCCCTCATCAATGCCCATTGTCTAAATATAGAATCTATCGCGATCCCTTTAAATTTGACGTTTGAAGGGTGCTGACGAACTTCACACTGCATTTATTTACTACGCTGGGCAAGCCTACTCCATCTAAAACAATGTCCCAGGCACTGCAGCGCCGAGTGGTCTCTTCACCCATCTAGTGTAAGTGAAGGTGCCACTGGACGCTGTATAAATCATCTCATTACGTAGATGCAAAGACCTTCGAGCGAAGAAAATTGCAAAATCGTTCACTCAACATCATTCAATTTGTATGGGTTGTTAAGTCATTGGTTCTGTTAGCCATTCTGGTTATAAATTCTGAATGGAGCGACCAGGATTTTTTAAATTATTTTTCCCAGTAGTAAACTTGCCCCTTCACCCAGTTCATATCTATGATCAAAGCGAGAGGGTGCGAGAGTGTCCGCCATTTATAAAATATTTATTGACACAGGCTATAGCAATAAAAGTAAACCCTTTGCATCTACGTAACGAGATCATTTATACAGCGTCCAGTGGCACCTTCACTCACACTAGATCATCTCATATCGTAGAAGCAAAGGCTAAAGCCCGGTTTCTGAATTGCGAGTTTTACTAAGTAAATACTTAACCATCGTTCTGTCACGTTCTTTTGTGAGAAATCCGCAGAGGCAGAACGATATTTAAGTGCTTGCTTAGTGAATTTCTCAAATCAGAAACCGGCAGTAATACTTTTTATAGCAATAGTTATCTACATGCTTACATGCTGGCTCGCAGGTTCGCAAGGTGTACTAGGGACGTGAAAATAACCCTATTTAAGGCATTTTGCCAGTCGTTCTACACCTGCAGCCTGTGGGCCCGCTATACGCGGAAGACTTACAGCGCCCTTCGAGTACAGTACAACAATGCATTCAGGGTGCTGATGGGGGATTCCTCTGATTTCCTTCGTTGAAGCACGAGTCGATGATTTTTATGCAATCATCCGAAAACGAACTGCCTCAATTATGCACAGAGTGCGAGGGAGCACGAACAGCATCCTGGAAGTAATTGCAGATAGGGCTGATTGCCATATCTATGGACATTGGGTCCGTACACATATGTATGGGTCCAATAAGTACCTTAATTAAATAAGTTTTTAGAAATAAATAATTTACTAACATAAATTAAGTCTTATGCTAACAAACTTTATGGATCCTTTCTGAAATAAAAAAAAAAAATATTGAATTGAAATTATCTTACCCGGGCGGTAGTCGTGTCTCACGGGGATGTCGTGTCGACCAGTGACGACCCACATCTCCAGTTCACCCTCCGAGTCCGAGTCGGAGCTTATGCCGGCGTTCTCTTCCCTGCGGAGAAACTACACCTTTAGGACACGTAACGGTGACTCGCTAACTTGAAGGAAAACATCTTGAGCGATGAGAATGGAGTCCGAGTCGGAGCTTATGCCGGCGTTCTCTTCCCTGCGGAGAAACTACGCTTAACTTAAGGGTGGCGGGAAATTCAAAATTTTCACAGTTTTTTTACATTTTGTAGCTAAACTGAGCTATTTTTATTCAGCGATTTTTCGTTCGCGGCAATAACATAGTATTATTTTCATTATTGAAAACAACAGAACAACAATAATTCAGCCGATTATGTGTTCTGGTCATAAGCACCGAAAAAGGGGTTACTTTCAGCAATTATTTACTTACATTATTTCACTGCCTATTGGAGTCTAACTACCTTGGGAACATCAATAATGTATTGTACTTGTCAGAAAAAAAAAAGATTTTTGTAATAGCTACGAGTAATAAAATGTAGAAATGGCAGCGAACTACGAAAAAATTTGGGAAAATAGATCTTTTACATTACAACTACAACTACATACTCGCGAAAGGACACGAACACACGTAGACTCATACAGCCGCATTGCCTCTCACTTTTCCCGCGCCCCGTCTCGCTCTGGGTGAAACAGTTATAGAAAACAGTGTTTCACGCGCTTGGCCGTCACTGAGTTCCCACGGTCCTGAAGGGGCCTCTTAAGGCTCTGTATAAGGCTAACTAGCGCCACCAATGTTGAAAAAAACATATATCCCTTCAGAAGAAGTTTCTGACAAAATCCTAAGATGAGCTTATGCGCCATGCTTTTCTAGATTTTTCTGTGTAGGTATCCAACTCAATTTCTAGTCAATTTTCGATAACCGCCAAAAACGGCCGCTTTTGGCGGTTATCGAAAATTTTTTAGCTTAAAAGTAAATTTTGAAGAGGGTATCTACACTTAAAAATCTAGAAAAGCATGGCGCATAGGCTCATCTTAGGATTTTTTCAGAAACTTCTTCTAAAGGAAGATATGATTTTTTTAACATTGGTGGCGCTAGTTAGCCTTATACCGAGCCTTAAGGGTAGACGATAGCAACGCGGCGGGAAATTCAATTTTTTTACAGTTTTTTACATTTTGTAGCTAAACTGAGCTATTTTTGTTCAGCGATTTTTCGTTCGCGGCAATAAAACAGTATTCTTTTCATTATTGTAAACAACAGAACAACAATAATTCAGCTGATCATGTGTTCAGGGGCCTTACCCTGTAACACAATGGCGTATCAATGGCATCCTACGTAGAAGGACAAAACCGGGATTTTTTCGTTGTTCTCCTACAACCAGCGAACTAAAATTATATCCTGTGTTTATGTAATTTAATTATTGTTGTTTATGTACATCTACTACCTTCTCTATTTTTACTGGTCCAATCCGTCCCAAGGTTGTCTGGAAGAGATCGCTTTTAGCGATAAGACCGCCGTCTGTACTATTAGGTTAAGAAAAATCCTGTTAACATTTAATTTCTGGTGTACAATAAAGTGTTCTCTATCTATCTATCTATCTAATCCTCTAGGATTAGACTCTTAATATTCTTTGCTGTACTACAATAACATTAAAAGGACCGACACTGGACCGACAGCATCAATAAATCGTAATTAAAATCGTCAACCGGAAGCCCATTTTGGCACCATTGTGTTACAGGCTAAGGGCCCAGCTAGGGGAGCACAATGTCACGATAAAAGTTTTATCCCATTATCGGCTATCGCCATCTTGCTTTATTTCACCGTGTAAAGCGAGATGCCGCTACCCGATAGTGGGATAAAACGTTTATCTTGAAGTTGTGCTTCCCGGGCTGGTCTACGAAGCAGTGGCACTGCCCAAAAAACTTGTCGTAGATGTAAATACTCACTTTACAGTGTTGGCCTGTTTCTCCCGCTGTTGCTGCATGAACTCCTCCAACTCGGTTCCCTCCAGCCGCACTCGCTTGCGCACAGTCAGTTGTATTGTCCTGTCGCCGCCGTTCTCTATCAGGTCGCGAGCTAGCGTGCCGGGAGAGGTCCTGCGGAGGTAGCATGACTTTTATCGAGGCAAAATTATCGTACAAAATGGCGGTTTATCAGCATTTTTGACGTCTATAGTGGGTTATATATCGCTCTCGACGATATATAACCCACTATAGACGTCAAAAATGCTGATAAACCGCCATTTTGTTGGATAAATCCGCCTCGATAAAAGTCATGCTACCTCCGCTGGAACGATATACAAGGTGTTGTTAAAGTCCTTCACCGTTAGCGAGTGGTATTGCTACTATAAATTCACAAATGTACGTAACTTTGAAATTAAACAAAGTCATAGATACATGCCCGCACTGGGAATCGAACCGGGTACCTCTTGCTTCAGAACCCCGCGGCTCAGTTGGCTCCACACCTGTGAGCCAACTGAGCTAGGTCGAATAAGCTGTCAGGATGGTATAGGTGCTGGGCAAGCCTACTCCATCTAAAACAATGTCCCAGGCACTGCAGCGCCGAGTGGTCTCTTCACCCTTCTAGTGTGAGTGAAGGTGCCACTGGACGCTGTATAAATCATCTCATTACGTAGATGCAAAGGCCTTAGTTTTTTGTTAAAGTCCAAATGAACCCGTCATTTCGAAAAGGGCATCTTCTCTTCTCTCGTGTCGAAAGCGTCACACGTCGCGCTCCCAAAACACGTGCCAACTGGATCGCACTGGGGGTTGCCTCCAGGAGATCCTACCAGCTGCACTGTGGAGCATCAGGGCAGGTATGAAGACGCGACGTTGTCTGTGCGGCTCCACATTGGCACGAAACATCTGCGTCTTCGGGCAGTATCCCTATATTCTTTATTGATTTTTCTGACATTTGTATTTGTTATACAAGGTGTTACAAAAGTACCTAACTCTTTTTACAGGGTAATAGCACCCGGTGATAGGGATCACAACCAAAATATTTTTTTTTGCTCTATGACGTTCCGTTAATTTTTAAATTAATAAAATGTGAACGATGTGGCGGGAGAAAAGTATTTTCTAAATATTGTTTTCATTGACTTTCACAATGATTTAACAACTCAAAGCTTTGAAAATGCACCTACACGCAAAAATATTTTTTAATTTGAGCTAATAACAAAAACAAAAAAATATAAAAATTTTAAAATTTTGAGGTTATAAAAAAAAAAAGTTTTTTTCAAATTTTTTTTACAGATTTGACATTCTGTTGACCAGTAGGTTACACCCTGTAAAAAGAGTTAGGTACTTTTGTAACACCTTGTATACTAATGACCACTCCTAATTGTTAATTCTATGAATTATATTATTTTATTTTTTCTATACCATGTTAATCAACATTGATGGAAAGACATACGCAACTACGGATTGTTAATAATTAATTTAATTTATCCATGCCAAACAACATGACGTCTAATTTAAAACTATCTTACAAATAAATATGTCTATGTCTATGTCTTTCTCATGTTATCCCTTGTGCGGGAAACACCACCAAGGATGCGGTTAGGCTTGGTCCTGAAAAGGGCCGTTTTGGGGTGGTCCTGACAAGGTCCGTTTGTTGGTGGTCCCGAGAAGGACCATTTTTGCTCATGATGACGCTTTCGGTTTTGCAACAGTTCGTTTCGCTTTTGAAAAGGGCATGAGTCACACTTTTCGTCAAAACCACTTTATTTATTGAGGCGTTTTACATATTCCCTGTGAAAACGACACATCTTCATACATTGATTTGTTGGATTTCTCTCCGCCCCGAAAAGCATTAAAACAACGGAAAAACTCACGAGAAAAAAAAAACTAAGTCTGCGCGGACGAAGTCGCGGGCAAAAGCTAGTGTATTAATAAAAAATAAAAAAGTTTACGAAACAATCAAACATCGACTCACCTGGCGGTCAAAACAATGGAGTTCTGCGGCGACTGCGCCCATTGGAGGAAGAGGTCACGCGCGTAACCCACCTCGAGGTCCGGGAACGAGGCCAGAACCACCTTGGGGCCTGGCGTGCGGGTCACCTAGACAAATAGATGGCGTTAAGGCGCTGTGCATAGTGAATCACCCGCGCGCAACGAAAAATGCACAAAATCGATTCCTGTATAAAATACACTAAAAAAATCGAAAATGTTCACATATCAAACCCTACACAGAGAAAAAGGTTATCTTCAACCAAGAAAAATAAGTTTCTTGATATATTTCGTAGAAATAAGAATATTTGTCTTGGTCTGAGTAAAATGTATTTATTTTTAGATTTTGGTTATCTTATGACAATAAATATTTTTTCTTGACGTAATTTTTCCAGTCAAAGAAATCCATTTTAAACAAACTCAAAAAAGTCTTAATTTGAGAAATCCAAATATTATTGTTCCAATACTGTGAAATGCTCACTTAGAGCAAAAAGTTTATTTAAACTGATAATACAATTTATCGAAACAAAACCAAATCAGCTTAAACACTATTCAAGAAAAATACTTCTTGAATGAATAACATCTACTTAAATTCAATGCAGTCAAATCTCAGTTCAAGTAAAATGTCTGGTTTGGCATAAAACTTCATAAAACTTTAGTTTAATTATTTTAAGTATTAAATCTAGCTAATAATATTTTAATTTAATAGATATTTTCTTCGATTGATATTTTAAATCCTCAAGCCGCGCGCGCGCCGCGTCCCGACCGCCGCGCCGCGCCGTTTCGTCCGTGCAGGTTCAAACCTGTTTGTTTCTTTCCCGGCTCCGGTCCGGGTCGCCCGCCTCGCGAGTGGATCAGTGGATATTTTGCAGTGCATGCAGTGTGAGTGCTATTCTCTCTACTTTGCTCTCTACTCTCTCTCTGATTCTGTCTGGCTGTCATCAACTCATCGAAAGTTTATATGCACAGAGGTGCCAAACATGGATGACTCCATCAAACTATTACTGGAGGGAAATAATATTCCTCCGGATATCGTGCAAAATTTTATCTGTAAGTACATTCTATCTTTACCGATCTATCTTTACTGTTTTATACCGTTAGAGAAATTCAAGATTATGAGAATTCCGCCCTTAGGGCGACTCTCCGACCGAGAAAAGTGCTAAAAGCCTAGACATTATCTACTTACCTAGGTACTTATTTACAATCAAAACTTTGTTTTTGAAGTAAATAGATAGTTGCAGTTAAGTGCACATAGGTAGCACGATTAAATGATCTTAAATCATGATTCATTGTATCACTGCCGAAAGCACTTTCATTTTATAACCAATTGTTTTTAATTTACAGCGAATGGAATAACGGAAGATATATTATTCAAATTGAGTCCTGACAACTTGAAGGAACTCTGCCCTCATCTCGGTACTCGCATTAAATTAAGTGAGATAATTACTGCCCATGTAAGTGTAATGTACCTGTTTATCTACCTACCTACTTGTTTTTAAAAATTTAATGAGATGTAGTTAAGCAATGGATGGATGCTTCAGAGGACACATTAAGCCGCCGATCCTGGTTGTTACTAATAATATCAGTCATTAAAGCATGTCCGATACCTTTGGGAACCTAGGAGGTGGTTTGAGCGACTTGACACATGAGAGCAACCTGTACATATTTCTTTATAAAGCTTATAAATTCGAAAGTAACTCGGTCTGTCTGTCTGTTACGCTTTCACGCCTAAACCATTGAACCGATTTTAATGAAATTTGGCTTAAACATAGATAATTATTTGAGAAAACACATAGAGTACTTTTTACCGCGGGAAACTTCTCATTCCCACGGAAAATCACTTTTTGTTTATTAACTAAGAACACGCGGGCGAAGCCGCGAGGCACCCCTAGTCTTTTTATAAAGCTTTAAAACTAACTAGACATATGCTATTGCCAGGCACCTACAGAGTCACTTAATGAGTCAGTGGATACCAATACCAGTCAAGTTTCTGAAAAGGAGTCAGAAACTTCAAAACCGACAACAACATATCAACAAGTTTTGATTACAAGATGTTTTCCTGATTTTGACCTTAGAACATTATTGCAAACATCAGTTGGAGGAAACAGCATTGTGAAATATTATGAAATTAATGGTGGTTTAAACAACAACAAAAGAAACCAACTGACAGATATAATAATCAAACACATTTATACCTACATAGTAAACCAGTAAGTAAATAAATTACTTATTTATTGAATCTATAATTACTGTGGTTTAGTACCTTTATGTTATTATTGACGGACTCAAAAACTGTTAAAAATACTGGTCATCAAGGCTAAAATTGTATGAGAAATGAGTCATGATCATGTACAATGTGCTTCAGTTGTAAAAGTAAAATTTTAAAAGATTTAAAAATATCAGTTTTTATTAACACCTAAGTACAATAATTTATTTTTTCAGGTACATTAATTTGTATTTTGTTGAGCTTAGTAGTTTATTTTTACTTTTTTATTTCAGTAAAATAACATATGAAGAATACAACATTCTGGCTGCCAAAATACTGTCACTATTTCCAACTGAATCAATTGGTACTTATTTTACAAAACCTGTACCAAAGGGTAACTCACTGACTGGCAGGCCAGTGGCTGCCAGAGGGAAATTAGTCGACAAGGTCCGCAACCTCATTTATAAATACGGTGAGCGAAAAAGAAAGTCAGAAACTTCTAACGATATTGAAGCAATTGCAAAGAAAACTACTGGGCCAATCGATAACGGGACACAAGGTATTTGTTTATTATCATCTATTTTTATCTTTTTTATTGGTAAGCCTAATTCTTTTTTGAAAATTCTACCTATGTTCCTGGAGGAAAGTTGTTCAGTTCCATGGGCTGAACAACACTGTTGAGTATTATTTGAAGTATTGTGATACACTCTATATACTTACCGGGTTAGCAACTTAGATATAATTAATTCTTTATATAAACAGAAACAGTTTTAAACTACATGTATATATAAATAATTCTGTACTTTTTTTTCAGAATCAACCAATTCTGATGTTTTATGGCTCAAAACTAACAATGAGCCATTTGATGTAGTGGTCATAAAATGGAAATCCACTTTTGAGTGGCGAAAAAAACACTCTAAATATGAAAATGTCCACGAGTTCTATATCGATTGGCCAATACTGAATGACCCAAGAAGCCACGCATTAGTAAGTAGCATTTATGATAAAGAGATCAAAATAGTAAAAAACACTATCAGGAGTGTTTCCCATTAGTTTCTAAATAAAGTAATTGTAGTCTATAATTTGTATAATGCTCATTTCTAATTTCAGATAAATATTGATTTTGAATTGAGATACCCTGACAGTGCGGTAAAATTCTACTTGAATTTCAACGAGTTTTTCAATAAATTATTGGATTTGAGAAAAACAAAAAAAGAAGATTTGCAAAACATTGTGCAAGCTATACAAGATCTGGACGAAGACAGTAAGTTTAAATAAATATACTAGAAACCGTCGTTGTACGGATGGATGGATGAATGGACGAATGGATTGATGGATGGACGGACGGACGGATGTATGGATGGGTGGAGGAACGGACGGATGAATGGACGGACTGACGGAAGGATAGATGGATGGATGTACTGTTGTACGGACGGATGGATAAATGTACTGTTGTACAGATGGATAGATGGGTGGACGGACGGACGGACGGATGGAGGGACGAACGGATGGATGGATGGACTGTCAGAGGGATGGACAGACTGATGGATGGGTGGAATGATGGATTGATGGAGGGAAGGAGGGACGGACGAATGGATGATGCATGGACTGACTTGTTTTGACTGTACATTTACATATTTTATGAATATATTTATTGAAATCTTTATTCTCATGTTAACGTTCTTTTGTTTTAGGGAAAATACCTGCCCAAATTCATGTAATGACACATTTGATTCCTCCAAAAGGAAGACTGAACAAAAATGTGAAATTTTCATCACAAGAGGCACTAGACTCGATATTTGTTTTAGTTACGGTATGTTCATTTCGTTAAGTAGAGCCAGTAGGTTTTTGTAAAATAAAGTAATACTTTTATAACCTAACCTATACAGGGTGTTAGGAAAATTACTCCGTTCCTTCAAACTGGTGACTACACTCATGAAACTAAACAACTTTCCCTAAGAAACCAGGGTCGAAATATGAAAAAAGAAATTGGACTTCCCATACAAAACTGCTGATCACGTGATCGAATTTAGTATGGAAAGTTCAATATTTTTTTAACATTTTGACCTGTTTCTTAGGGAAATTTGTTCAGTTTCATGAGTGTAGTGACCAGTTTGAAGGAACGGAGTAAGTACTTTTCCTAACACCCTATATATAAAATTTTAGGAGAGGCTCACTGACCTAAGGTGATAATATATTATTTTACTATTTTCAGAATGCTGGCGACATTGATGCCAAAATAAATGAAAAAAAACAGAAAGCAGCTGCAAACAAATGTCCAGTCCAACCATACATCGTCCTGCAAGGAACTTTGCTAGACTGTTCATCCCCACTATTGGTGATAGATAACATAAAATATTCGTTCAATAGTATCTCTCAAGCATTTGACACACTATTTAAAGCATTCCATGTCTTTGACGCTTCTTACCCATTAGCCTCAAATCACATTCACCTTATCATACAAAGGTGTGTGTACAACATTCAGACTAAACATGACAATGTTGTACCTTATATTGTAGACGTACTGCAACTGTAAAAGATGTTGTTTTGTTGATAATCTGTCATTTTATATTTCATTTGCTTCCAAATTTGTTACAAAATGTTTTTAAAATGTCAGTATTGCGAAATAACTTCAGACAATATAAAAAAGTATATTTTCCATCTAGAAGTCGTACATAAGATCAGTAATTATTATGTTTGTCCCTTTTTTTCATGCAATAGAACTTACAGTAATAAATGTGGTTTTAAGTACCATTTAAATTCTGTTCACTCACATGATCACTTACACAATAGATCAGATGTTGTTGTTGTTAATAACAGCAATGAAAATATTGGAGCCAAAAGTGCGCCAGAACCTATACCTATAAACAATGCCGGTGGTGCTAGTAGTCATCCTGAACAACACCTGCCATTCACAGATGCTATTAGATCATACTTAGAAATCTTCTTATGTCGTCTTTATGACGTTCTTAGTTTGCCACGTTCTTTAGTGCAGAGTATATTTGAATGGGTAGAAGATTTATGTAAAAATATTATTGTCGAAATAAATAAAACATTAACTAACAGTTCGCTTGAAACTATTGATGGAATAAAAAACTTGCAAGAAATTATATCCTCTGTAAATATTGCGTTCAAAGATCTTGACACTGAGTATAAACGTTTTAAACATTTTACGAGCAAAGAATTTTATGTGCCCCCAAAAGAAATTAAATTGGGATCTTCTACAGAAAGACAAAGAGGTAGTGATTATAGGATATTAATGACTTTAAAAAACAGTAAACTTTATTTGTCGCCACTAAGGCAGGTGCTGAAGAACTTTCTAGAATTACCAGATGTTTTCACAGAAATCTTAACTTATCAGCAGCAGCTTCTAGATGAGTATTCTCATAATGGAAACTCTATTATTCGAAATATAATCCAAGGCTCCTTATGGCAAGAAATTATGGCAACTAAGAGTGACGATGATAGCATATCAATACCACTCATTTTATATTATGATGACTTTGAAACCGGCAACCCACTAGGTAGCCACGCTGGACAATATAAACTTGGCGCAGTTTATGTGTCTATTGCCACTATTCCACCGAATAAGTCTAGCAGATTAGAAAATGTTTTTCTAGCTCAATTGTTTTATTCAGATGATAGAGCCCATTTTGGTAATGACTTAGTTTTTCAAAACATGATTGAGGAACTAAAATTTCTCGAAGAAGTTGGAATTACAGTTATTCTTCCAAATAAGAATGTAAAAATACAATTCATTTTGATAACATTGTCCGGTGATAACCTTGGGCTTCATGGTCTTCTAGGATTTTTTGAAAGTTTTAATGCTTCAAATTTCTGCAGATTTTGTCTAACCAATAAAACTGAGTCGCAGACTCAAATCCAACAAATTAATAATCTTCGGCAAATTGTAGATTATGAAAATGATGTACTTAATAACGTGGGCATAAAAGCAACATGTGTCTGGAATAATTTACCCAATTTCCATGTTTACAATAATTTTACATGCGACGTAATGCATGACCTAATGGAAGGTGTGCATAGGTACGGAATGGCACGTGTTGTAAAAGGTCTGATTGAAAAGGAATATTTTTCTTTAGATCATTTAAATTCCAGAATTAAATATTTTAAATATCATTCAAGTGAGAAAAATACGCCACCCCCTGTAAACAACCAGCATTTGTTGAATGGAGTCATTATAATGTCCGCAACAGAAATGTTATGTTTTGTTCGAAATTTTGTATTCATAGTGGGTGACTTAATTGATGAAGGTGAACCTATTTGGGTATATTATCTTTTACTACTCGAAATAACAGATATTCTGACATCACAAACTTTCACTGATGATTTGTTAGAATATCTAAAGAACCTTATTAGTGAGCATCATGAGAAATATCAGAGTGTATTTCAATGCACATTAAAGCCTAAACACCATTTTCTATTACACTATCCCACAATTATAAAAAAAATTGGGCCTCCAATACTTATAAGTGCATTTAAGTACGAAGCTAAGCATAAAGATTTAAAAAAAGTGTGTCAATCAATCACATCGCGAAGAGATCTTCCGCTTTCTGTATTTACACGATGTCTTCTGAAGCAAAGCTTCCGTTTTGTCATAAAAAAGGGCTTAGTAGACTATGTTTCTCATGGTAAAACTGAAATTCCCAGCGATTCTATTGAAAACCAAGATTTATGTAATTGGTTTGAAATAAACGGTGTGACCTTTAATACAAATGATGTAATATTGTATAATATCGTTGAAAATGTTCCGGAATACTACATTATTTCTAAAATTATCTGTGGACCACAAACAAACAAAGTCTTTTTCAATTGTTTTTATTTACAGATTATTAAATATAACCCACATTTCCGAGCTTATAAAGTTGTTCGAACGTCACAGAATAAAATTATAAATTACAATGACTTGTACATAAATATACCTTCAATCATTTATAGTGTTAATACAGATATGTATGTTAAATTAGACTTTTAGTAAACGTAAGTAAGTTCGTTTAGTTGCAGAATGTCCCTTTCCCAAAATGTCCCTTGGTTCCAAAATGTTCCTTTCCCAGAATGTCCCTTCCCAAAAAGACCTTCCCCATTATGTCCCTTTTCCACAATGTCCCTTCTCCTATTATTATAAGCATATATTTAGGAATAGAATGTTATAGGTACTTATTATATAAATAGACAATATAAAAATATAAATGCACCCACAACATTATTTTCCTAAAATATATGCCTAATAATAGCAGAAGGGACATTGTGGGAAAGGGACATTATGGGGAAGGGACATTCTGCAACTAAACGTTTTAATAGTAAACGTTATCGTGACGTAACGTGACAACGGCCCCGATTCCGGTAAACACATTCTATCCTAAATTAAAATTAGTCATGTCACTTTTTAACTTTAAAAATAGAAAGGGATGGCAAAACTAAGATGGTGGTTTTAGTGCTGTCAAACTAAAATTTGTATGAGATTTAGCCCACACGATCAAACGTGTCGACTAAAAATGTACTGAAGATTAGCTTAAACTTAAACTGACAATACTAAAACCGCCATCTTAGTGACACTGTCTCTTTCTATACATTTTTATTAGAAAGTGACAGGACTAATTTTAGTTTAGGATAGGATGTGTTTGCCGGAATCGGGGGCTATCTGATTCAAACATTAATATTTGATTATTATAATATTATAATTTTAGAATAAAAATACATTTCCACTAAGACGATTTTTATTTTTATTACTTGCATAGTTGTATGTATATAAAAGCAATGCACTTATTGTTGGGATATTAATGTTATACCTACAGGTGATATTGAAATCGTTGTCATCCTTTTAAGGCGTGACTCACACCACACCACAAACAACTTCACGTTCATGGTGTAAGGCCACTCCTTAAAAGGATATGCCAACGATTTCAATATCACCTGTAGGTGTAACATTAATATCCCAACAACAAACGCTCAAAACAAGATCCCTAGACTCTTATATTAAGTAACTATAACTATTAAATGAAGGAATTTTGTTCTTGAAACAAATTAACTATCACTTCGTGAAAGGTAACATAAATTACAATCTACAACATCACTTTTCGGTTTAAGTAAAACAATTTTCTACACAATAAATTCAGTTATTAAAATAAGTAAATTTTTGCTTTAGTTTGAGAGTATATTATTTATTGTAAGTATTATAATTTCTCGGTCAAAAAAAGGGGTAGCTGAATTTAAATAAAGTTTAGATTGAAACAAGGATATAATTTTTCGATACAATATAATTTTATTTTATGTGTAGCATATTCGATTTTAACCTAAGCTACCTATTTTCTTCATCCAAATTAACATTTTCTTGAAATAAAAAGATAATGTAAGCTTCAATCAATATAACTGATTTACTTAAAATAAGAAAATGATAAGTTTTTGGTGTAAGGTACATTGTCTTCAAACAAGTTGTATTTCTCTTCAAACAAAACAATTGTAGGTTTTAATTCAAGATTTTTTTTTTCTGTATGTAAGAAAATATTTGTTTCAATATATATGAGACAACCATAATCTTGGTTTGACGCAATTTGCTTTAATTCAAGGATTTTTGAGTTATTTCAACAAAACCGTTTTTTCTGTGTAGAATTAGTTGAGACTTATCTAAAACAGCCAGTTTCGTGTTGACATTCATAAACGTTTTGACGATATTTTGCTTGAAAAAAAATAGGCGGCGCACTTTTTTTCAAACTAAATATCTTGCAATCTGTTATGGGTATCAACACAAAACTGGCTGTGTTAGATAGGTATCAAGTAATTCTAGGGTTTGATATGTGAACATTTTCAATTTTTTTAATGTATTTGATACAGGAATCAATTTTGTGCATTTTTCTTTGCGCGCGGGCTAAAAAAAAAATTCACAATAATTGAACGAGCGGGCGAAGCGAAGGTAGCGAAGCGAGAGAAGTTCTCCGAGTCTACTGGAACAATCCGGCGTTTGTATATTTGTATGTATGAATTTTCGTTCGACGGTAACTTGAGTAAAGGACGGATCATTATCGTAGACACGGATAAATGAAATTAAAATCATTTTTAAGTTCGAACATGAGCCAAATCGGTCGAGGGGTTGCTGAGATATGGGGTCGCGAGTTCGTAGTTCGGGGCGAACCACTAGTGTTTATTTTGTTAGAACGTGGGTAACATTTTGCAGATTTGTGGTCTCTGCCAAAGTAGCTGAAGTACCAAATAATGAGCGGATTGGATTACAGGTAGCGTCACGAGTTATGAGCGCTGACCTTGAATGCGCAGAACTCATTTTTGGGTCTGTTTGGCGGGGTACGCGGGGGGCGACGGAGAGGCGCGATCGCCGGCGAGCGCGGGCGCGTGATTGGTAGATCAGTCGTTCTAGCCTCGGGGTACATTCGCACACGTCGTTTTTTTATTTCCTCGCAGAAAGAATGCCGAAACAAAATGTTTTAAAAAGACAGTTCAGAAAGATTCAAAAAAGTTATTGAGAACAATACACATTAGATTGAGATTATTTTTTATTGATTGGACACCCGTTTTATCGTAATGTCCGAATAATTGTATAGAAAACCATTTAAAATATAACGAGTTTAAAATCCGCAAAGAATACATAATTTCAATCGTTAAGTTTAGTCAGTTTCTCCGATTTTTATAGTGATTGTCAAATTACCCTTTTCCGCCCTCTGAGGGTGCAATCGAATTCGATAGCGAAACGAAAGTTGGCTGTCTACTGATCACTAAAAACAACTTGTACTAGGTGGCACCCTGTAGTATGCATGTCTTTCGGGGGTGGCAACTGGCAACGGTCTTAACACCCTGTATATTTTCAAGGGAGTCCTATCGACAAACAACTGGTGGTGTAATCGAGGCCCTAATTGGCGGCCATAACCTCAATGACCATTCTATTGGTCGAATGGCAGAGCTGCAAATGACTTAGCGCGAAGGGATTGCTGCGATCGCCTTCAAACGCGCGAGTCACTTTGTCACTCATACCCTTGATGTTGTGTCATACCTCAGCGATCGGGTGGCAGAGTTGCAGGTGTCGCAGCGCGAACGGATTGCTGCGAGCGCCTTCAAACGCGCGAGTCACTTTGTCACTCATACCCTTGATGTTGTGTCATACCTCAGCGACCGAGTGGCAGAGCTGCAGGTGTCGTAGGGCGAACGGATTGCTGCGAGCGCCTTCAAACGCGCGAGTCACTTTGTCACTCATACCCTTGATGTTGTGTCATACCTCAGCGACCGAGTGGCAGAGCTGCAGGTGTCGCAGCGCGAACGGATTGCTGCGAGCGCCTTCAAACGCGCGAGTCACTTTGTCACTCATACCCTTGATGTTGTGTCATACCTCAGCGACCGAGTGGCAGAGCTGCAAGTGACGCAGCGCGAACGGATTGCTGCGAGCGCCTTCAAACGCACAAGTCACTTTGTCACTCATAACCTTGATGTTGTGTCATACCTCAGCGACCCAATGGCAGAGCTGCAGGTGTCGCAGCGCAAACGGATTGCTGCGTGCGCCTTCAAAGCGCGAGTCACTTTGTCACTCATACCCTTGATGTTGTGTCATACCTCAGCAACCGAGTGGCAGAGCTGCAGGTGTCGCAGCGCGAACGGATTGCTGCGAGCGCCTTCAAACGCGCGAGTCACTTTGTCACTCATACCCTTGATGTTGTGTCATACCTCAGCGACCGAGTGGCAGAGCTGCAAGTGACGCAGCGCGAACGGATTGCTGCGAGCGCCTTCAAACGCGCGAGTCACTTTGTCACTCATACCCTTGATGTTGTGTCATACCTCAGCGACCGAGTGGCAGAGCTGCAAGTGACGCAGCGCGAACGGATTGCTGCGAGCGCCTTCAAACGCACAAGTCACTTTGTCACTCATAACCTTGATGTTGTGTCATACCTCAGCGACCCAATGGCAGAGCTGCAGGTGTCGCAGCGCAAACGGATTGCTGCGTGCGCCTTCAAAGCGCGAGTCACTTTGTCACTCATACCCTTGATGTTGTGTCATACCTCAGCGACCGAGTGGCAGAGCTGCAAGTGACGCAGCGCGAACGGATTGCTGCGAGCGCCTTCAAACGCGCGTGTCACTTTGTCACTCATAACCTTAATGTTGTGTCATACCTCAGCGACCGAATGGCAGAGCTGCAAGTGACGCAGCGCGAACGGGTTGCTGCGAGCGCCTTCAAACGCGCGAGTCACTTTGTCACTCATAACCTTGATGTTGTGTCATACCTCAGCGACCGAGTGGCAGAGCTGCAAGTGACGCAGCGCGAACGGATTGCTGCGAGCGCCTTCAAACGCGCGTGTCACTTTGTCACTCATAACCTTAATGTTGTGTCATACCTCAGCGACCGAATGGCAGAGCTGCAAGTGACGCAGCGCGAACGGATTGCTGCGAGCGCCTTCAAACGCGCGAGTCACTTTGTCACTCATAACCTTGATGTTGTGTCATACCTCAGCGACCGAGTGGCAGAGCTGCAAGTGACGCAGCGCGAACGGATTGCTGCGAGCGCCTTCAAACGCGCGAGTCACTTTGTCACTCATAACCTTGATGTTGTGTCATACCTCAGCGACCGAGTGGCAGAGCTGCAAGTGACGCAGCGCGAACGGATTGCTGCGGCGCCTTCAAACGCGCTTGTCACTTTGTCACTCATAACCTTAATGTTGTGTCATACCTCAGCGACCGAGTGGCAGAGCTGCAAGTGACGCACCGCGAACGGATTGCTGCGAGCACCTTCAAACGCGCGTGTCACTTTGTCACTCATAACCTTGATGTTGTGTCATACCTCAGCGACCCAATGGCAGAGCTGCAGGTGTCGCAGCGCAAACGGATTGCTGCGTGCGCCTTCAAAGCACGAGTCACTTTGTTACTCATACCCTTGATGTTGTGTCATACCTCAGCGACCGAGTGGCAGAGCTGCAGGTGTCGCAGCGCGAACGGATTGCTGCGAGCGCCTTCAAACGCGCGAGTCACTTTGTCACTCATACCCTTGATGTTGTGTCATACCTCAGCGACCGAGTGGCAGAGCTGCAGGTGTCGCAGCGCGAACGGATTGCTGCGAGCGCCTTCAAACGCGCGAGTCACTTTGTCACTCATACCCTTGATGTTGTGTCATACCTCAGCGACCGAGTGGCAGAGCTGCAAGTGACGCAGCGCGAACGGATTGCTGCGAGCGCCTTCAAACGCGCGAGTCACTTTGTCACTCATACCCTTGATGTTGTGTCATACCTCAGCGACCCAATGGCAGAGCTGCAGGTGTCGCAGCGCAAACGGATTGCTGCGAGCGCCTTCAAACGCGCGAGTCACTTTGTCACTCATACCCTTGATGTTGTGTCATACCTCAGCGACCGAGTGGCAGAGCTGCAGGTGTCGCAGCGCGAACGGATTGCTGCGAGCACCTTCAAACGCGCGAGTCACTTTGTCACTCATACCCTTGATGTTGTGTCATACCTCAGCGACCGAGTGGCAGAGCTGCAAGTGACGCAGCGCGAACGGATTGCTGCGAGCGCCTTCAAACGCGCGAGTCACTTTGTCACTCATACCCTTGATGTTGTGTCATACCTCAGCGACCCAATGGCAGAGCTGCAGGTGTCGCAGCGCAAACGGATTGCTGCGAGCGCCTTCAAACGCGCGAGTCACTTTGTCACTCATACCCTTGATGTTGTGTCATACCTCAGCGACCGAGTGGCAGAGCTGCAGGTGTCGCAGCGCGAACGGATTGCTGCGAGCGCCTTCAAACGCGCGAGTCACTTTGTCACTCATACCCTTGATGTTGTGTCATACCTCAGCGACCGAGTGGCAGAGCTGCAAGTGACGCAGCGCGAACGGATTGCTGCGAGCGCCTTCAAACGCACAAGTCACTTTGTCACTCATAACCTTGATGTTGTGTCATACCTCAGCGACCCAATGGCAGAGCTGCAGGTGTCGCAGCGCAAACGGATTGCTGCGTGCGCCTTCAAAGCGCGAGTCACTTTGTCACTCATACCCTTGATGTTGTGTCATACCTCAGCAACCGAGTGGCAGAGCTGCAGGTGTCGCAGCGCGAACGGATTGCTGCGAGCGCCTTCAAACGCGCGAGTCACTTTGTCACTCATACCCTTGATGTTGTGTCATACCTCAGCGACCGAATGGCAGAGCTGCAAATCACGCAGCGCGAAGGGATTGCTGCGAGCGCCTTCAAACGCGCGAGTCACTTTGTCACTCATACCCTTGATGTTGTGTCATACCTCAGCGACCGAATGGCAGAGCTGCAGGTGTCGCAGCGCGAACGGATTGTTGCGAGCGCCTTCAAACGCGCGAGTCACTTTGTCACTCATAACCTTGATGTTGTGTCATACCTCAGCGACCGAATGGCAGAGCTGCAGGTGTCGCAGCGCGAACGGATTGTTGCGAGCGCCTTCAAACGCGCGAGTCACTTTGTCACTCATAACCTTGATGTTGTGTCATACCTCAGCGACCGAATGGCAGAGCTGCAGGTGTCGCAGCGCAAACGGATTGCTGCGTGCGCCTTCAAACGCGCGAGTCACTTTGTCACTCATACCCTTGATGTTGTGTCATACCTCAGCGACCGAATGGCAGAGCTGCAAATCACGCAGCGCGAAGGGATTGCTGCGAGCGCCTTCAAACGCGCCAGTCACTTTGTCACTCATACCCTTGATGTTGTGTCATACCTCAGCGACCGAGTGGCAGAGCTGCTGGTGTCGCAGCGCAAACGGATTGCTGCGTGCGCCTTCAAACGCGCGAGTCACTTTGTCACTCATACCCTTGATGTTGTGTCATACCTCAGCGACCGAGTGGCAGAGCTGCAAGTGTCGCAGCGCGAACGGATTGCTGCGAGCGCCTTCAAACGCGCGAGTCACTTTGTCACTCATACCCTTGATGTTGTGTCATACCTCAGCGACCGAATGGCAGATCTGCAGGTGACGCAGCGCGAACGGATTGTTGCGAGCGCCTTCAAACGCGCGAGTCACTTTGTCACTCATAACCTTGATGTTGTGTCATACCTCAGCGACCGAGTGGCAGAGCTGCAAGTGACGCAGCGCGAACGGATTGCTGCGAGCGCCTTCAAACGCACAAGTCACTTTGTCACTCATAACCTTGATGTTGTGTCATACCTCAGCGACCCAATGGCAGAGCTGCAGGTGTCGCAGCGCAAACGGATTGCTGCGTGCGCCTTCAAAGCGCGAGTCACTTTGTCACTCATACCCTTGATGTTGTGTCATACCTCAGCAACCGAGTGGCAGAGCTGCAGGTGTCGCAGCGCGAACGGATTGCTGCGAGCGCCTTCAAACGCGCGAGTCACTTTGTCACTCATACCCTTGATGTTGTGTCATACCTCAGCGACCGAATGGCAGAGCTGCAAATCACGCAGCGCGAAGGGATTGCTGCGAGCGCCTTCAAACGCGCGAGTCACTTTGTCACTCATACCCTTGATGTTGTGTCATACCTCAGCGACCGAATGGCAGAGCTGCAGGTGTCGCAGCGCGAACGGATTGTTGCGAGCGCCTTCAAACGCGCGAGTCACTTTGTCACTCATAACCTTGATGTTGTGTCATACCTCAGCGACCGAATGGCAGAGCTGCAGGTGTCGCAGCGCGAACGGATTGTTGCGAGCGCCTTCAAACGCGCGAGTCACTTTGTCACTCATAACCTTGATGTTGTGTCATACCTCAGCGACCGAATGGCAGAGCTGCAGGTGTCGCAGCGCAAACGGATTGCTGCGTGCGCCTTCAAACGCGCGAGTCACTTTGTCACTCATACCCTTGATGTTGTGTCATACCTCAGCGACCGAATGGCAGAGCTGCAAATCACGCAGCGCGAAGGGATTGCTGCGAGCGCCTTCAAACGCGCCAGTCACTTTGTCACTCATACCCTTGATGTTGTGTCATACCTCAGCGACCGAGTGGCAGAGCTGCTGGTGTCGCAGCGCAAACGGATTGCTGCGTGCGCCTTCAAACGCGCGAGTCACTTTGTCACTCATACCCTTGATGTTGTGTCATACCTCAGCGACCGAGTGGCAGAGCTGCAAGTGTCGCAGCGCGAACGGATTGCTGCGAGCGCCTTCAAACGCGCGAGTCACTTTGTCACTCATACCCTTGATGTTGTGTCATACCTCAGCGACCGAATGGCAGATCTGCAGGTGACGCAGCGCGAACGGATTGTTGCGAGCGCCTTCAAACGCGCGAGTCACTTTGTCACTCATAACCTTGATGTTGTGTCATACCTCAGCGACCGAGTGGCAGAGCTGCAAGTGACGCAGCGCGAACGGATTGCTGCGAGCGCCTTCAAACGCGCCAGTCACTTTGTCACTCATACCCTTGATGTTGTGTCATACCTCAGCGACCGAGTGGCAGAGCTGCAGCTGTCGCAGCGCGAACGGATTGCTGCGAGCGGCTTCAAACGCGCGAGTCACTTTGTCACTCATAACCTTGATGTTGTGTCATACCTCAGCGACCGAGTGGCAGAGCTGCAGGTGTCGCAGCGCGAACGGATTGCTGCGAGCGCCTTCAAACGCGCGAGTCACTTTGTCACTCATACCCTTGATGTTGTGTCATACCTCAGCGACCGAGTGGCAGAGCTGCAAGTGACGCAGCGCGAACGGATTGCTGCGAGCGCCTTCAAACGCGCGAGTCAGCTTGTCACTCATCCACTCAATCTGTTGGAAGAAGGACATTGAGATTAGTTTTTTTGTTCTTCTACTCACTAGTTAATAACCCTCCTTCTGGGCAAGTCGGGTAAAAAGGTATCGTGAAAGTATGGAAAGCTGGAATTCTCTAGAATACAGAATTCTCCAGGATCTTTCAAAATGTAATATGGTGGTGGCACAACAAAATATAGCAATATTCTGTCCACTTTCTTTTTGATTTAACGAATTTTTTGTCTAGATTAAATTATTTAGAGTAATGTAACGATACGATTAGGTACACTAATCAGCATGTGGCTAACATTGGACCAAACTCACAGGCACGGAAAGTCTCTATCGATAATACAATTACCAATACTGCGACCAACCTGAGACTTCGCGAACTCCAGCACATTGTAGCTAACATTGGACAGCAGCAGTAGCGAATACGCGACGAGCCCCGAGTCCTTGTTGCGCCACAGTTGGTCCAACATGTGGGCCAACTCCAACACTCTTCCTGCCGTGTCGGTACAGACCAGGACGGACCCGCCGCCGCGGAGGCTGCTCAGGATCGTCGCTGGAAAAAGAAGGGTATGATCAGCCCCTGTATTCTCTAAAATATCCACCGTAAAAATAACCGTTTTTAAATGTCAAAAAAATGATTGTTCATTTCAATAAGGGCTATTTTAGAGTGTTTTGACGCTCAAGGGTTGAGTGGATTTCAAAGGATAGAGGCGCAGTGGTGAGCATAAAATTATGGTATTTATAGCACCAAATACCAAACGCACTAGGCATATTCGTTATGCCTGTTACTCAACGTTCTTCGGACGTATCTCTATGTCAATGTTTTACCTCATAAAACTCACAAACCACATTAACATTTTGGCTATCGAAACAACCACTTACTCATGAGCTTCTCATCCCTCAGTCGTCTCCGTGGCTGGACGTAGTCGGCATTCATAGCACCCAGCAACAGCAGCGAGGGCCGTAGGATCCTCTCTATCTCGCACCCGTTGAGATGCCGCTCCTTCTTGTGGTTGAAGTCCGGAGCGTACACTATGTCTTCCTCCCCGGCCGCTGCAATGCGCCAGACGGTGCCTCCGAGCGTGTGACCAGCTGGTAAGGGCGTTATGCGAAGCCCTAGGCCTTTGCCTGTAATGGGAGAAAAGGTTTAATGATTTACTTATAATTTCATGACTTTTTGTAAATGCATGCGGAGGATCCTGGGGATTTTCTGGCCGCGGACCATATCAAATGCCCAACTCTGAAGGCTGAGCAAGTAGAAGGCTAACGAAGAAATCCTCTTCATAAAGTGGGGTTGACTCGGACACACACTGAAGAGACACGACACCTACCCAACCAAGCAGCTGCTAACCTTGCTGCCCGAGGACAAACGGCGAGTGGTTTGAAAAGCAAGATGCCGGTGTCCAAATATTGACTTTGACTTGATTAAATGTATTGACTTGCCTTTCCTGTGGGCTAGGCCAACTAAGCTGTCAGGATGGTGTAGGTGCTGGGCAAGCCTACTTCATCTAAAACAATGTCCCAGGCACTGCAGCGTCCAGTGGTCAATTCACCCATCTAGTGTGAGTGAAGGTGCTACTGGACGCTGTATAAATCATTTCATAACGTAGATGCAAAAGGCCTTAGTTTTTATGTCCAAATAGCCCAACAGTGGGCATCATTTATGGGCAATTTCTAGGTAGATTGCACTACAGAAGTCCCACTAACCTTTCATATCAATACTCTGATTGTACTTCAGCTGCGTGATCCTATCAAACGCTGCGTCCACATCGTCCAACGTAAACAAGTCAAAGTCCGAGACGTTCCGGTGTGCCTGATACAGATCGTACATGAACATCTGGCCCATCTTGTAGACCGGCAGAGTGGCGTAGATGGGGCAGTTAAGGCCAAGTTTGCCGACTGCGTACGGTAGGGCCCCGAGGTGGAGAGGGTCCGAATGGGAGAGCAGGACTGCGTCGATGCTGTTTACGTGTCTGGAATGTGGAAAAATATGTTTTTTTATGGGTCTGCCTCTTTCTAGCTGTAAAAACAGTGGATTGTTTCTCATAGCATTACTACAACTTCAAAAGTAACGTGTTTTGACTTGATGTTTTTTTAAGTGCTACAAAACTGTTACAGCTTTTCTCTTGTCAGAGATGCAAGTATTAGGTATTTGTTTCTATTTTACCAAGAGCAAATAATGGTTGATAAATAACGCCTGTTTTATCCTATAGCATGAAAAGAACAAAATAAGCTGATGGATCTGGTATTTGACCAATTTCAATAAGAAACACAATTTAGTCCAATCTTTGGTTGACATTTTAAGTAGTCCCAAGATTCTGCGATGATCCTGCTAAGACAAGCGAAGATAAGATAAAGATAAAAAGTATTTATAAAAAAAAACCACATAAATTATACAGATAGTTAGTTTTAGTGATTGTAATAATGGTTAGAGTGCAGTACAGTAATCATTATCCGTTGGTCTCCACTATAGATTTACATCTGTGTTGTGGAGGCCTAGAATGACGTAAATAACTAACACTAGTTAATTTCAAAGCATGCAGCGACTGTAACGGAGCCTTGGCCAATTTCAACGACAAAAACAGTTAGTAAACATAACCTCTCAGCCGTACCTTTTGAGCTCCTTTATGAACTCCATATCAAAGAGTTCGTTCCATCCACAGTCCAGTAGGAACTTGAAATCATCCACTTGGAGCACATAGCACGGTGGAGACTCATCACCAGCTCCGGAGAGGCAGTGAAGCTTGATGATCGAAGTCATCTTTGTGTTTGGTCACTTTGAAACGTATTTGTGGCTTTATTGAGGCCGATTTTAGACTGCAACGAGGGGGTAAAATCACGCGCACCAGGGTTCAAAAGCGGGTTTAGTTTGAATTAGAGGTAAATTGTAATATTTATTGCAGTTGAATAAAATAAAGTGCCGACGCGGTGAATTCGAATCTTTTGACACTGACAGTTGCGTTTTGATACTGCCTGCAGATGAAAAGATTACGTTTCGTTATTGCATATTTTATACATCGTAAGGAAATAAAACCGGCCAAGTTTGAGTCAGATCAGATACAACGAGGGTTTTGAGCGAGGGATCCGATTCCGATCCTTTATTCGCTCCGGACTCGTGGTCCCCCTACCTACCTATTTCATTCTTATGAAATTAGCCAAGAAGGCCTGCTTGTCAGAGGCTACGTTTATGGCTAAAAAGAAAGCTTCACCTTAGGTACTTTTGCTAGTTGTGTCCGACAGGCGCTGCACAACAATAAATATTTTACCTATTCATAACGACAGGATTAGTTAACATAGCGTCCAGTCAATTTACTATGATCCATACATTAGCTTCAAAGCAGTGACGCTTACGCTTTCGTTGCAAAGTCGCCCGTAACGTAAGTAAATAGAGTGCACGCGTGTAAGAGTCTACGTGCTGTTTTGTGTACCTCACTGTCACAAAAAACAATTCCCATTATGTATGTACCTACACCAAATGATATTTATTGAGTTAAAAAGATAGAAGAAGTCAGCTCCGTTTTAACTAATTCTGTAGCTACCCAGTATCAAAACTGGTTCTCTGGAATGTAGTTCCCACTTTGGATGGTGTCCACAATAATTCCTTCAACCCGCTTCCTGACAGTTTCATCATCATCATCACCAGGCTCTGGGGCATCAGAAGCCATCCTGCCCAACACACTATTCTTAGATAAAATTGTGTGTTTAGAAACCTTATCATGTGGGGCACAGATGTTGTTTATTATAGCGACGGTGCTCTTTCTTGGTAGACCATCAGTGGCCAAATCTATCACGGCGTCATAGACTGATTTGCTCCCGACAAAATGGATAGTGGTCTGGTATGTCAGTGACGAGATCAGTTTTGGATTTGACCCCATCGTGTACGTTTGATGTATCTTCCAACGTTGTCTCCCGAGTGTTTAGAGGTAGTGAATTTTTATCCATATTTTCTGCATAGGATGTTATTTGTGGTCCATTTTCAAGTTGGTTCAAAGTGGCTCCTCGGTGGTCCAAACTGACCGGTTTCACAGGCATTTTCCCAACTTGTTCACTTCCTCGTTGCTCCAAAGTGACCGGCTCCTCGGACTTCTCTTGCACTTGGTCCAAACTGTCTGAGATATTGGATGTTTCTTCCAGGTCTTCGTTGCTATCTGACACATCAAAGGCGGGTAGCTCGTCGTTGTAAATCTTTCCCAAATGGTTCATTATCGGTTCCTGGTTCGATTCCGTCGACTGCTGCTTTTCCAGGGCGGTTTCTTGGAGTTGCTTTCCGTTTAGGGGTATTATTATGGTGGTGTCACTTTTGGGCTGTGGTGTGGGCGGTGAACGTGCTTGGGAACTTTGTGTGCGTGGCGCATTGATGACTGAATTCGCACGGGAGCGATTTACAGTCGAGAACAGTTGCCCCATTGCTTCTGTGTCGGTGGAAAATGGTTTGGCGATCCTTACAGTGTTTATTGGAGTCCTGATCTGGGTTGCATGGTTCCGAAGGGATTTCTCCTCTAATGTAGCAAGGCGTTTTTTGATTCGGGCGTCTAGAACAACGTAAAGTTATGCTGAAAAGTTTATGCAGATGCTGAGATCAAGAAAACAGTGTTGTTAGCATCATTAGGAGATAATGTAAGGGACTTCAGGATGTGAAATGTAGGCTACGGAAGTAGGCACCAAAGTTCTAGAGGAATCTTCTTAATGATGCTTACAGCACTTTTGGCGTTCACGTACCTACCATTAAAACTCTTCGCAAAATAGTTAAGAAATAATAAAGCAAAGAAAGCACTTATTGCTATAATAATGTACTCCCACCACGCTAATTCTACCTGAAAGAAAATCAGCAATAGTACATTACTGCCGCGATCTGTAATGAGTGCGTTTCTGGCGCGCTTTTGATGGCCGACAGAGCGCAGCGTAGCGCAGCTCAAGGCCCTCACAATGCGGTCAGCATTGCAGCCCTTGATGGACAAGCTGAAATGAAGGCCGAGACCGAAGGTCGAGGCCTTTATAGCGCGGCCAGCAAGGGCTGCAATGATGACCAAACTTGAGGGCCGAGAGCGTAGCTAAGCTAAGCTCGAGGCAATCATAGCGTGGCCAGAAGCGCACTCATTGCAGACCAAGGCTTGTATAGTGCTTTACTCAAACAATGCGAGTAATTAAAATATTAATTAGAATAGTAATTAACATAGTAATTTAATTAGCTTACCATTTGTCGTAGATTAAGTACTTTTTGTCGATTTTCCATTCCGCAAACTTTTTGTTGGTAAGCTTGCTTGTATTTTTCTTTTGACTTCGGTGGCAATAAATTTCCAATTACTAATTTCGCTTGATTTTGAATGTCCGGCGGTGTTAAACACATTAAATCCGAGGATTCGTCGCTTTGAGAGTTCACTTTTTCAACAAAAACACAGAAAAAAATCACTTCGAACAACGCGCGAAAAGTCGAAAACAATATGGCCGCTCTTTTTTTTTCTGTGCAATGTGTCGACTGCCAGTACCCATACAGCCTAATTCTAAATAAATACTTTTTGCACCTGATGTTTGAGTTCTATTTATGAAACAAAACTCGACATTAATGTTTTTCTGGCCGCAAAACACAAGACATTAATGAAATTCCATACAACTTTTCTGGCGCCTAATCCAAGTAGCCCGCAAGTCCGACTTTGCTCAAAGAAGGTTGTCGAATTAATGTCCACATTACGAGCTTTTTTGAGTAAAATGCTTTTTAAAACCCACATTTTAATACTAAATGCTGTAGAAATGTACAACTGTAGTTAAACATCTGTACTGTAGGTACACAAGACAGCACCTAGACGCTTACACGCGTGCATTCTATTCACCTACGTTACGGGCGACTTTGCAACGAAAGTGTAAGCGTCTATAAGTGCTGCTGTCGTATGTACGGTCGGCCACAGTCACAGATACCCCATGGCAGCTCTTACCGCGCGCGGCATAAGGGCGCCAATCGAACAAAAAGGGGTATCCTAGCGTGTGGCCGACTGTGCCTATTTGTTATTTATCTTTATCGATCAATTAATTGCACCTGAATAGACACAGCTGTTTGTCCCTTCTAAAGCAAAGATTTAAAGTGTTTCTCAGTAGTGAGAGAGATGGTACACCATATCGCTCGTTATGAAGATTAAAGACGGTGACGTAGGTAATAATCTGAACTCAAGCAAGATGTACAGTCGGCCACACGCTAGGATACCCCTTTTTGTTCGATTGGCGCCTTAATGCCGCGCGCGGTAAGAGCTGCCATGGGGTATCTGTGACTGTGGCCGACAGTACTTCAGTCGGGTAGGTACCGTAGCTATAATAAGTGTGGGTATGCTAAACCTACCATGTTTTGCGAGTTTTCCTTGTAATTTATTTTGGATGTTTTTATTTCTTTACCAAATCCACCGAGCAGAAGATAACAGACAACAAAATCTTAAATTTTGACTTATCTTGACGTTGTCTGCTAGAGTATTTTTATTTGCACTCTTGTCTCAGCCTAACCTTTTTCTGCGGTATTTAGAAATGTTAAATCCTTTTTTCTCAGATCCATTTTCCCGGTGCGGATCACAGAACATACCCAAGGTGCGGATAGAGTTCAGAAAAACGTAAAAACAAAAATCACTTAAGAAAAAACAAAGATTTTTTACTTTGTTAATTTGGATAAGTTTTGCCTTGGACATTTTAGCCTGATTTTATGTGTAACTTTAATGTAATCTATATTTTTTATTATTTTTAAAAATATGTGTCCATGAAACCTGAAATAATTTTTTTTATTTTTATTTTAGGTTTAAAGTTTCGATGTAATAGTATATTCTGGGTAGCATAGATAGGATAGGGACGTCTTAATTATTATAACCATGATATCCTTAACTCCATTTCCTCCATTTTCTAAGCCTGAGAAATTATAATTTATGAATAATGTATAAAATTCGGCTGGTTAGTGTACCTTCCTGTTAAAACTGCTATACCTTCCACTGGAATTATAATAATGGTTATAATTACCTAGACATTAAAGACTACAAACGTATGTTAAATGCAGTGTAAGTAAATTGTTAAGTGTTAACGCTCTCTTGGGGTAAACTTAACTGTAGGTAGTGTAGAGACACACAGAAGTAATGCTCGGTGGCAGTCAGTTTCATGTCGTACTAGCTTTTGCCCGCGACTTCGTCAGCGCGGACTTATTTTTTTCTCGTGGGTTTTTCCGTTGTTTTAATGGTTATTCTGCTATTCGGGGCGGAGAGAAATCCAACATATCAAAATACATAAAAATCGGTCCACCCGTTCCCGAGTTATAAATGGTGTAACACGAATTTGTTTTATGTATTTAGATTATTATTGTATTGCGCAAGGTTCTGATAGTTAGAATACATTGCAGTTGGCAATTTTAACGTCGTTTTTTGCAATAAATATTCAATTATGTTTAAAGTCCGACTTTTTAACTTATCTCTGAAACCGTTGATTTATCAGGCATATTTCCGGATCATAAAATGTCCGTTATGTGAGGACAATACGTGGTTGGAGGTCTTAAGGGATGGATAATTAGATATAAAAGAAAATGTTCAAGTGAACTACCTGCAGTCCCAAAAACCGACTCTACTAACAAATTTAGAGCTACTGATGTATTTATTTTGTGATGCAGATGTTACTGGGGTTTTAATTAGTGAGGTACTTGTGTATACCTAAGTAGATACACCCTCAAAATGATATCGCATTACAAAGCGCTTGCAGACACCTTAGTTTCACTTAAACGGCTTGGGGTATCTCTTAAAATTGAATTATTCTGCCAAAATTCAAAGTGCGAGGGCAACGACGGTTAAAAAATTAAGATGTTCTGACTTTACGTCTATTTAAGATGATTATTATAGACTCTATATATAGAACATTTAGTACATAATAAGATCATTTAGTAGCACTTCCCACTCATACTAAGATGAGTCTCTACCCTGTCACTACCCACCTATATGGGTCAAGTGACAACTCAGATGCTGTAGTTAAATAACACAAAAAAAAAACACACAAATAAACAAACAATTACAAAATGTATCGTCAACTTAAAACTAAATTAATAAAATTCAAAATATGTCAAAAAATAAATAAAAAAACTATTAATAGTTATTGCTGTAGTTTAATTTCATAGAAGGCTAACTAGCGCCACCAATGTTAAAAAATCATATCTTCCTTTAGAAGAAGTTTCTGAAAAAATCCTAAGATGAGCCTATGCGCCATGCTTTTCTAGATATTTAAGTGTAGATACTGTTAGAACTGGCTGTTCTATAAAAAGATAAACCTGCATGTTATCTATAGGTTGACTTGCCTTGTCACTTGTCTCGTGTCGTTTGCCATGTCTAGCAAATAATATCTACAATAAAATCTCTGCTGATTATCCGAATCCTTTCACTGGTCGCCCATAACCCAATAGGTTATGGGCCCAGGACGTTATTAAGGCGCGAGTAGATATTTATTTCGAATTGTTCGAACATAAAATAGCGGAAATAAAATTTCGACGTGATTTGTATGGAACAATGGCCGGCAGCAGCGGAGCCTCATCTGGCCCTATTGAAAAACTAAAGGGCATCCAAGACTACCACAATTGGAAATTCACCATGAGAATGATCCTCATTCATGAGGATTTATGGGAGTTCGTGGCATCTAAGGATTTAAAGGAAAAGGATGAGAAGAAGGACTTGAAGGCGTTGGCAAAGATTGGTTTGTCTGTACACACCTCAGCATATCCCCTCGTCAGGAATGCGAAGACCGCATTCGAAGCCTGGAATAATTTAAGGCAGGCATTTGAGGATAAGGGCCTGTGCAGAAGGCTGAGCCTGTTAAGAAGTCTCTTCGGCGTGAAGCTGTGCGAGTTCGAGAGCATGGACAAATACTTATCCAGAATCTCGGAGACAGTGCAACAGCTGGAAGACATTGGAGCACCATTGGAGGAGGACTTTGTCGCTGTGATAATGTTGAGTGGGTTGCCCCAAGACTACGATCCTTTGATAATGACCCTTGAGAACAACAGCCTGAAGCTATCAAGTGAAACCGTCAAGACAAAGTTACTGCAGGAGTACCAGCGTCGCGAGGACAGCTGTGACGCAGTAACGGCTCTGGTTGCTAAGAAGAGTTTCAAGTGTTTCAAGTGTAAAAAGAGCGGTCATTTGATGAAGAACTGTCCGCTGGGATCAAAGATCAAGAGTGAGTCGAGCAAAGCCAAGAAGGCTGGGACATGCGAAGGGCTGCTGACAGCTCTGTCCGTCGTCGTAGGCGGAGATGTCTGGTGCGTCGATTCAGGAGCAACGAACCATATGTGTAGCAACAAAAGTGCGTTCAGTGACTTTACTCCTATTACGCCAATTCAGGTGAATGTGGCTAATGGTGAAAAACTGTCTGCTGTAGGTATAGGTAGCGTGAAAGTGAGGTTGCGAGATTGCGTTAGGTCAATAAACGGGGTTTATTTTGTACCGAATCTTGCTGCAAACCTTTTGTCGGTAAGCGCTATGACCCAAAAAGGTTTTACAGTTGTATTCAACTCAAAAAACTGTAAAATGATTTATGGTAGTCAAATGGTAGTGATGTCATAGCAACCGCGACTTTGACACAAAATGTCTATCAACTTGACATAAAGCCTATGAAATGTAATGCTGTGTGTGAAAAAACCATGGAAATGCGTGGGGAAAATACTTTAGTCCCACAGGTACACGAATGTGTGTCGCAGAGCTCGACAGCGGCGAGGTCGATGGAGGTATCGACTACCACTGGAGCAAGAACAGGTGTTGGTAAGGTTTCACGAGAAACCTGGCATCGGCGGCTGGCACATTTGAATGCAAGGAGCATGTACGTCTTGAAAGCAGGTATGGTCACAGGCATTGATTATGATAATGATGTATATCAGTCGTGTGAAGCGTGTGTGTTGGGTAAACAGACTAGAACTCCCTTCCCAAAGGTTTCACAAAGTAGATCGAATGAGGTTCTTGGCCTGGTTCATTCGGATCTGTGCGGTCCTATGCCGCAGCCTTCGTTTGGTGGATCAAAATATTTTTTGACCTTTACCGACGATTACTCTCGCAGGACTTTTGTTTATTTTCTCAAGTCTAAGAGTGAGGTCTTAGAGTGTTTCAAGAAATTCAAGGCACTGGTAGAAAATCAGACTAACAAAAGTATAAAAATTCTGAGGAGCGACAACGGCGGTGAATACATTAATTTTAAATTTCAGGCGTTCCTGGAGGAGCATGGAATCATCCATCAGACTACAATTCCATACTCACCAGCTCAGAATGGGGTCAGCGAGAGAGCGAATCGGACAATCGTAGAGAAGGCGAGATGCATGCTGCAGGACGCGGGGCTCGATAACCGTTTCTGGGCAGAAGCGGTGCAGACTGCAGTATACATAAAGAATAGAACTCCAACGAAAGCAGTGATGGGTTCAACACCTGAAGAGAAATGGTCTGGCAAAAAGGTGGATATCAGCCATTTCAGGATCTTCGGCTGCTTGGCCTATGCGCTGGCACAGAAAGGGAAGAAACTCGATCCTAAGTGCAGAAAGTACATATTTGTTGGTTATTGTGAAGAGAGCAAGGGTTATCTATATATATAAAAGGCTTAGGTTGACTGACTCATCACGCTACAGCCCAAACGGCTGAACCTATAAGTATGAAATTTAGACAAAAGTTGCGTTGTATGGTGGAGGGTTCATTTAAGAAGCGATTTTTTTTTATTTAACCCTTAAGTGGGTCAAAATAAGGCTCAAAGTGTGTATGGGAAAACATTTTTTTTTGGTCTTATGTTCTTAAATCTTGATTTTTTGTACTTTTTTTTTAAAATGACTTGTCACCTATTTCAGATTTTTTCTCATTTCTATGTTCTTAAGGGTTAAAATGGGTGCCAAAGTTTTTCGATTTTTTTCACCAGTTACGATCAATGCTGGAACAAAACCGCTAATGCCACAACAGTGAAAATTTGTCAATAGTTGTAATTTGTGGACACGCTACGGGTTAAGATAGATTTACTTCAAGTTTAACCCTTAAGGCGGTAAAAATGGGGTCCAAAGTTTGTATGAAAAAAAAAATTGTTTTGTCCGGATTTACTTGCAACTAAGAATTCGTATATTAAATCAAAAATAATTAAACACCTGTTTTAGCTTTTTTCTAATTTTAGCCGTTTAAGGGTTAAACGAGGTTGAAATGTATGAATATTTTTCGTGATGTAGTGTCAACGTCGGGCCCAAACCATTTAAGCTACAACTATGAAATTGAAACTGCAGTAGCGTTTTGTAGCAAAACTACCCACCATGAAGAAAAAAATATAATTTTAACCCGTCAAATGCCCAAACCGGGGTTCAAAGTTTGTATGAAATAAATTTTTTTTTTGGTCCGATTATCTTGAAACTTAGTATTTGTAAATTTAATAAGAAACAATTAAACACGTGTTTCAGCGTTTTTCAAAATTCTGCCCACTAAAGGGTTAAAAGGGGTAGAAAAGTTTGAAGATTTTTCCTAATTTAGTTTCAATGCCAGGCCTAAACCATTAAAGCTACAACTATGAAATTGAAACTGCAGTAGTGTTTTGTGGCAAAACTACCTACCATGAAGAAAAAAATATAATTTTAACCCTTCAAATGCCCAAACCAGGGTTCAAAGTTTGTATGAAATAAAATTTTTTTTTGGTCCGATTTACTTGAAATTAAGTATTAGTATACTAAATCAGAAAAAATCAAACACGTGTTTCAGCGTTTTTCTCATTTCAGCCAATGAAGGGTTAAAATGGGTGGAAACGTTGAAGTTTTTTTCCTGATGTAGTAGCAATGCTGGGCCCAAACCATTGAAGCTACAACTTTGAAATTGAATGTGCAGTTGCATTTTATAGCATTACTACCCACCATCAAGAAAAAAATATAATTTTAACCCTTCAAATGCCCAAACCGGGGTTCAAAGTTTGTATGAAATAAAAAAAAATTTTGGTCCGATTTACTTGAAACTTAGTATTTGTAAATTTTATAAGAAACAATTAAACACGTGTTTCAGCGTTTTTAAAAATTCTGCCCACTAAAGGGTTAAAAGGGGTAGAAAATTTTGAAGATTTTTCCTGATGTAGTATCAATGCCAGGCCTAAACCATTAAAGCTACAACTATGAAATTGAAACTGCAGTAGTGTTTTGTGGCAAAACTACCTACCATGAAAAAAAGAATATAATTTTAATCCTTCAAATGCCCAAACCGGGGTTCAAAGTTTGTATGAAATAAAAATTTTTTTTTGGTCCGATTTACTTGAAACTAAGTATTCGTATACTAAATCAGAAATAATTAAACACGTGTTTCAGCATTTTTCTCATTTCAGCGAATGAAGGGTTAAAATGGGTGGAAACGTTGAAGAATTGTCCCTGATATAGTAGCATTGCTGGGTCCAAACCATTTAAGTTAGAACTTTGAAATTTGAACTACAGTTGCGTTTTATAGCAAAACGACCAACCATGACGAAAAAAGTAATAATGTTAACCCTTGAAATGCCCAAACCGGGGTTAAAAGTTTGTATGAAATACATTTTTTTTTGTCTGATATACTTGAAACTAAGTATTCGTATGCTAAATCAGAAATAATCAAACACGTGTTTCAGAATTTTTCTCATTTCAGCGAATGAAGGGTTAAAATGGGTGGAAACGTTGAATATTTTTCCCTGATGTAGTAGCAATGCTGGGCCCAACCCATTTAAGTTACAAATTTGAAAAACTACAGTTGCGTTTTATAGCAAAACTACCAACCATGAAGAAAAAAGTAATAATGTTAACTCTAAAACGGCCAAAACGGGGTTCAAAATTTGTATGAAATTATCATTTTATTGGGTCAGATTACCTTGAAACTAAGTAGTCGTGTATTAAATCAGAAATAATAATAAAACACATGTTTCAGCATCAAAAAGGGTGGAAACATTTTAAGAGTTTTCCTGATGTAGTATCAATAACAATGCCGGAACCATTAAAGCTACTACTATTCAATGAACATTTAACTACAGTTGCGTTTTATAGCAAATGTACTAAGCATGAAGAAAACAATAAAAATGATACACCTAAAACGGCCAAAAAGGTTCAAAGTATGTTTTTTTTTTTGTTGGATTCATTTGATCTTTACCAATTTGGTCACACACATACACTTCCACGCTGAATCTGCACGACGGATTTGGATGACATTTGGAATAGAGATCATCATCATCATCATCATCATCAGCCTGTTAACACCCACTGCTGAGTAAAGGCCTCTTCATGCTCACGCCACCTCTCACGATCCTGTGCCAGGCGCAACCACTGTTTTCCGGCTACTTTGGCTATGTCGTCCGACCATCTGGCTGGTGGTCTGCCAACGGATCTCTTCCCCTCTCGGGGTCGCCATTCCGCAATGGACTTTGTCCATCTGCCATCGGTACGTCTCGCCAGGTGTCCTGCCCACTTCCACTTTAAAGAAGTTATGCGTTTTTTAATAGAGATAGAGATAGCTTACAAAAATACACACCCATGACTCTATTCATGCTAATTTGATAATGGTGAAAGATGTACCCAGGCAACTTCTTATAAGTCTTCGCGGACGAAGTCGCGGGCGAAAAGCTAGTAGACTTATAAATCCCGAACGGCCGAATACGGTAACGAAGGCCAGAGATGTTACGTTTTTTGAGAATAAATTTATTTCAAAAACTGAACATGAAGAAGATGTGTCTAATGACATGATAACAAAACCGTCGATAATCGCAGTGAATACTGACAGTTCAGAAATAGTTGAGCAATCTGCCGAACAGAACCCTGAGTCAGAGTCAATTATTGAGCATGATGCTTCTGTCGTGCCAAGAAGGCAGAGAAGACAGGAGATCATCATAATTAACAGTGATAGGGAAGAGTCTACGAATCCTAGTTCAGATGAGTGTTCGGATGAAACTTACGCTCCAGGATCTTCAACACTAGAGGAAGAAGACTCGAGTAGCTCGCAGTTCGTAAGCTTGGATGACTCCTTGGAGGTTGCCAATGTGGCAGTGGAGCAGAGCTGTGAAAGCGATGAACCAAGGACGCTTCGTGAAGCACTGAACGGCAGGGATGCTGACAACTGGCGAGACGCGTTGAATGAAGAGTTTAACTCTTTTGCCAAAAACAAGTGTTGGGATTTGGTTGATCTGAAAGAGGGGCAGAAACCCGTGAAGTGCAAATGGGTATTGAAAATTAAACGAGGACTTAATGGAAAGATTCTGAAGTATAAAGCTCGTTTAGTCGCCAAGGGTTTCACTCAGAGGTATGGTATAGATTACCAGGAAACTTATGCCCCGGTTGTTCGTCACTCTACCATAAGAACACTGTTTGCGGTAGCCGCAGTAAAGGATCTTGATATTGATCAGCTGGATGTAAAGACAGCTTTTTTAAATGGTGATCTTGAAGAGGATATTGTCATGGAACAGCCCGAAGGATTTATTATAAAGGGGCAGGAAAGGAAATGCTATAAGTTAAACAAATCAATCTATGGCTTAAAACAAGCTGCCAAGTGTTGGTATGAAAAGATTAATCACGTTCTAACAAGGAAGATGATGTTCCGACGTTCAGCGGTAGAACCGTGCGTTTACTTCAGGTACCAACAAGGAAAACTGGCCATGCTTACCTTGTATGTGGATGACATACTACTGTTCACATCCTCAGATGAAGAAAAAACCAAGATCAAAGCGGATTTAATGAGAGAATTTGAAATGAAAGACTTAGGTCAAGTTCATGAATTTTTAGGAATGAGAGTTTGCAAAGGAGAAGACAAAATTACTCTTGATCAAGCTGACTACATTTCTAAAGTTTTGCGTCGGTTTAAAATGGAAGATTGCAAACCGATGGCTACACCAATGGAAGTTGGATTAAAACTGACTGCAGGTGATAAGAAGTCTGAAAACTGTGAGTACAGAAATCTGCTTGGCTGTCTCATGTACATTGCTGTGTGCACCAGACCAGACATCGCCCATGCGGTAAGTCACTTAAGTCAATTTAATGAGTCTTATTCTGATACCCATTGGAAGGCTGCCAAGCGAGTACTACGGTATCTCAAAGGTACTATTAATTATTGCCTTACTTATGAGAAAAGGGGTGGTCTTGATGTAGTTGGTTACGTTGATGCTGATTGGGGCTCTTGTGAGTTAGATCGCAAGTCTTATACGGGCTTCATTTACAAAATAGGTAATACAGTGGTTAGTTGGGAAAGTCGGAAGCAAAAGACGGTTGCTTTATCCAGTACAGAGGCAGAGTACATGGCTCTCTCAGACGCATGCAAAGAAGGCTTATTTATTCGTACTTTCTTTAAGGAATGTCTAAGTTTAGATTGTGTTATTACCTTGTTCAATGATAATCAGTCTGCACAAAGACTATGCCAGAATTCAATGTTTCACTCTCGTACGAAACACATTGATATTAGGCATCATTTTATCCGGGATATAGTGCAAAAGAATTTGATTGTTGTTAAATATCTTTCCACTGATGAAATGATAGCCGACATACTCACAAAACCGTTGGCGCGTGAAAAGTTTGTTAAGTTTATGAGTCAGTTTAACTTAATAAGTCGTATTTAGTTTGAATATCTCATAACAGGGACTTAACTAAAGTGTTACTTTTTCGTGTCAAGTTTTTTTGTTTTGATGAGTTTAATGTTTTTTGATAAATAGCTGTATTTTGTTATTTATTTTGTAACATTTAGGTTTAAGGGCAGCTGTTAGAACTGGCTGTTCTATAAAAAGATAAACCTGCATGTTATCTATAGGTTGACTTGCCTTGTCACTTGTCTCGTGTCGTTTGCCATGTCTAGCAAATAATATCTACAATAAAATCTCTGCTGATTATCCGAATCCTTTCACTGGTCGCCCATAACCCAATAGATACCCTCTTCGAAATTTACTTTTAAGCTAAAAAATTTTCGATAACCGCCAAAAGCGGCCGTTTTTGGCGGTTATCGAAAATTTTTCAGCTTAAGACTAGAAATTGAGTTGGGTACCTTCACTTAAAAATCTAGAAAAGCATGGCGCATGAGCTCATCTTAGGATTTTTTCAGAAACTTCTTCTGAAGGAAGATATGATTTTTTCAACATTGGTGGCGCTAGTTAGCCTTATACGGAGCCTTAACTAGTGACTAAAGTAGGGTAACGGGAAAGCCCAAATTATTGTTGTTTTGTTGTTTAGAATACTGTCGTGAAATGTAAATCACTAACAAAAATAGCTCAGTTTGGCTACAAAATAAAAAAAAAATCTGTAAAAATTGTGCATTTTCCGCCACGGTACTTTAGTTTAAAATCAGCGCAAAGGAAAATGGAATTTCTTTTCCAATGAACTAACTACGATATAAGGGCAAAGGTTATCTTAAACCAGGGGTTCCCAACCTTTTTTTGTCTACTGCCCACTTTAAGAATAAATTATCGAGTCGAGAGCTCAGTCGCTGTCTAAGAGTCTTCCTAGCTAGGTAGATGAAATTATAAATCGACCCCAAAGCCCTACCACAACGCCCCCTTTTTTTCTGGGTCTCTGACCGCCCCCCTTTAGGCCTGCAGCGCCCACAAGGGGGCGTTATCGCCCACGTTGGGAAAGACTGTCTTAAACTAAGTATCTCATCCGATAAAGCAGAAAAAAATCCATCTCATTCCAGCTCTACCCAAGTTAAAGAACTAATAACTATTGAAAACTCCTTAGATGTGCAAAATCATACTGCTCCAGGTAAGTTTCTAAACGAATTTTCCTCGAGATTGCATCAAAGTGGTGCTGTGAAGTTCTCGAACTTGCCCCAGCTTCTAACCTTGCAGTGTTCAAATAAACGACTTGTAAAATCGCGGGCGGATCAAACTGTTTCAGCTTTCGAACGTTAGCTTGTATTAGAATGTACGATGGATGTAAATTCTTTTTCGTTTTTCACTATCACAACGATGCGACGTCGCGCATCGAAAACATCTACGTACATTTGGAAGTTAAAACTTTCTACATGCAATATTAAAATACAGAAAATTCACAAAGCTTCGTCAAAATATTGGGCAAGGCAATAAAAACATAACACAAGTAAATACACAAAAAAGTTTAAAACAAAAACAACATTAACCAAATACTCCCGCAACACACCCATCACCCGACACAAAGGTTCCCATGACGCTAGCAGCATTCCCCCGCTGCACCACCATGGAAATCCTCATGGTTAAAATGTGTAGGTAGGTGTTTGCACAGTGATGTAGTCCTCATCCTAATACGTGCTAGGGATTAACACCAGTATCGAGCGATTTTCCAAACCTTTTATTTTCCAATCCTACGACCGTCCATACCACACTTACCTAAGTATTCTGTGTTTTTACCGAGGATCGAGAGATCTCCGCCTTCTAGAGTTTTATGATTTTGTAACCATGTTCAACATGAGTCCCATGGAACTCTTCCGAGCCGCAACGTTAAGGCCCCAAGAGGCCATAATTGTATTGTACCCCATTGTATAATTTATTTCAGAAATTAAATTCCATAGAAAATATAAAATTCTTATCACTAATAAATAAATATATGAGATCACACACTATGAATTAAAATTAAGATTAAAAATTTTGAAATAAAAAAAATGTAGTAAAATTTAAAAAAATAAATTAAAAATTATCATTGTCATCCGTGCACAAATATTATACTGAATTAATAATGATAGCCGACCTCTCTTAGGAGATGGTAGGTAGGTAATCGTATGAGGTAGTGGTCACCCCCCCTGATGTCAGAGTTTCTAGGCTATTTATTAATCAACAACAACCGGTATAATTTGCCTTCCGAAGCACGGAAGCGCTTAGATATTATTGCCACTAGCTATCTATCTATCGCGGTCAGCTCATGGTGACCCATCCATGAACTGACCGCGGCTGATGTTGCTTAACTTTGCCAATCGATTAAGAATGACTCGTCCAACTAGGCTGTGAGCGTTTAAAGGTGATGTTACACAAAGAAAAAGAACCATGCTGCATACCTAGCTACAAAATTTTAAACTCAAACACTCGACGGTGGTGTCGATTGCTTCTCACAATGTGTTCAAACCTATTTGCATGGATATTGATGTTACCCAGTCGTGACCTGTCATTTACATTGGGTTTCAAGTTGTTAGAGGTCTTCGTACCTTTCTCTACCATTTCGCTGACGCAAACTTTGATATCTTTTAGTTATAGCTTTAGTAATATAACGTATTTCTAAAACCTTGTGCAGTTTCGTGGCTTCGTAGATGGGGTTGAGTTTTAATGTGATTCAGAATAACTTTAGTAATTTTAACAGCAAACTATTCGACCATCCCGACATCAACGAAAGTGAATGAAACCTCACAAAACTTTAACAATGCCAAACCTCTTAGAGTTTGCGTACTCATCACAATAATGTAATAGAACGTTGTAGAAACTTTAAGGTTCATAACGTTTTTTTGAATCGTTGGTAAAAAATTAAAAGCTAAATAACACGAGTGTTAAATCCAATAAAAGTGTAGCTTATGGAAGTATTCAACGAAAGACAAGGAAAAAGACCTATTTTTCGGAATTTTTTTGGTGGACTAAGCCTTAGGGTGGCATTAATAGTTGTCGACTCAAGATCGAACTCAAGCAGGTGATCTCATAACAGTCAAATGCTTATGTCAAGCCTTGGCTAAACTGTTTATTAATATGCTGACAGCTACTCAAGTTTGACATTAGCCAAGGCTTGACATTAGCATTTGGATTTTCTGAGCTCACCTACTTGAGATCGATCTCAAGTAGGTGATCTCAGACGACTATTAATACCACCCTAAATGTACGATGTATTAGCTGTAAGAGACACGAGAGTTTTTTTAAAATCTTATACGGGTATATTTTTTTTATCAGATCTGCAACCCTAAAAAGAATTTTCAGCCACCCTAATTTAAAAATTGAATCCACAGATTCGACGCAAGCCGGAAATTATGAAACGAATCTATCATTAGGTTCTCTCCAACAAGGAGAGAAAATTCGTCTCGTTTTTACTCGTCACCCGATGTAGGACAAATTTACGGCATGGGCTGACAAAGTTACCAAGCAACAGACGGAAAAACTGCCTAAAGTTTGTGATCAAATTTTTCCGAGAATCTGAAAATCTGCTTTTTGTCTTTTTAGGGTAACTTTAGGGTCTGTTTCACTACTTTTCAAATATTAGCTTATGATTCGATTATCTGGCCGATAACTTAGTACACAATCTATTCCGTGTTCAAATTCTTCTAACTAAAATAAATCTCAGAATCCTGTGAAAATTATTGTAGGCCCGTAATGTCAATCACAGTTTAAAAATACCTTAAAGAGAATTAAATCGACAGATAAGGTTTAAACTAGCCACCGAACTAAATCCCCTAGCTTTGATGGTTTTAGACTGTGATTTGGGTAAAAGTAATACAAATATAGTCATACGCCAAATTACGTTTTTAGCTCCAGACCGACCAGTTTTTCAAAAAGACCAGTTCGTCTAAGTTTGACCGCTATGTGTGTGTGTGTGTGTCTATCTGTGGCACCGTATATTTCTTAAACGGGTCATCCGATTTGGGTGCGGTTTTTTTTATGTGAAAGCAGGTTTTAACGAGTGTTCTTAGATAAGTTTTATTAAAATCGGTTCAGCCGTTTATAAGTGATGCTAATTTGAAGCTAAAATATTGGAAGTATTTTAAAATATAAATTTAGTAGTTATGTGAAGCGTCAGTATCCCTGTTGTTGTCTAATTTCTTGTTATTTTTAAAAATGAAATACCTTACACCGCCTCTTTTTCTTCCACACTCGAATTTTAAAAGAAAAACCTTCCAATAGTCCCATGCGCCTGCCAGTATCGCTCGCTACGCGGTCGCTACGAAGCTACGAGCTACTACGCGAGTGCTACGCCTGCGGTGGCAAATTGGACGGGAGAGGCCAAGGTGCTACGAGCGCTACGCCGCCTCTACGACATTTTATATTTCAATGTTTGTGTCAGTTACTTCTTGTTGCTTAATTAATTGTACAGAATATTTTCTTCTTGTCTTATTTTCTTGTTTATTTCTACCAGAACAATAATCCATACAAAAACATCCTTCAGTAGTAACTTAGCATTTATGGCCCGCTCCTTCGCGTTGCTACGAACTACTACGCGAGTGCTACGCCGCCTCTACGACATTTTATATTTCAATGTTTGACGTTTGTGTCAGTTATACGCGTTGCTACGAACTATTACGCAAATTCTACGATGTGCTACGAGCGCTACGACAATGTTCGTCAATTTTACGACATTTCTTCTTTCAATGTATGTGTCAGTAATTTACTCTTATTACTGAATCATTTTATTGTATTAATCTGCTTGGGTTTAAACATTTTTAAGTAAGTAATTAAGTTTACTCGAAAACGCTCGTAATGTAGTAATTACTTTGACAATCTTGCTTGAGCAAAGTCGGACTTGCCCATGACTTTGTTATTCAGAATTGGCTGTATGGGTACTGGCAGTCTACAATTTATTGTATAGAAAAAAAGCGCGGCCTGTTTTTTCTGTGCGTGCTGTTTTTGTTGTAAAAATTAACTTTTCAAGCGACAAATTCTCCGATTCAATATGTCTAAAGCCGCCGGTAAGCTAAGCTGTTGCATTGTACGAGCAAAACACCAAGCTTAGCCTCTTATCTGTTGCGAACGAACACATAAGGTGTTAGGTTTAAAAATCGTTTAATCATTGGACGCGTTAGAGCATCGATGTAGCGCCATCACGTTGTTTTTATTCGACGCCATCGCCGTTAGAAGATTGATCGTCAAACGACCTTCAGTTGCAAAGAGAATAAAACAGAAGCACAGTTTATAATCTAGTTTTTGTTTGATCTATCTATCGATCTATCTATCTACTTACTTGCATGCCTGCCTGCATGCCTGCCTGCCTGCCTGCCTGCCTAGGCACTGCAACGTCCAAGTGTACTTTACCAGATTCAGATTCAGATTCAGATTCAGATTTTCAGATTCAGATTCAGATTCAGATTCAGATTCAAATTTTTTATTCAATATGCTATAAATAAATTATTTACATTGAACGTCAAAATATTATCTACAGTAAAAAAAATATATAAATCAGATACTTATTACTATCTAATACTAAGTATCTAGCTACTTTTTTTTCTCCAGCTTCACTAGCTTCACTACCAATCTAGTATGAGTGAAAGTTTCACATTCAATTGTATAAATCATGATGATTATACGTTTCAGATGTGATTGTTGAAAGGATTGTATATTAAGATAATTTTTATGCAGCAAGTTATTCTTTCTGTGGTATTAGTTTGTGTCACAGCTCGGGGCTAGTTAATTAATTCTTATTTCATAACAACGCTGGACAACAGCTCATTGATAAATTGGGAGCCGGCTACCAAAACAGTTACTAAGTAACTAATGGGGAGTGGATGCACGAAGGACACCTAACACGCAAAATTTAGTAGTTGTAGCGCCGAAGATATTTGGTGATTTTCAATAGCTTGACACTTTTCAAAATGCGCTAACAAAACATTTCCATACAAACTCCATACAAATCTAGGTCCAAGAAAAGTTTTTTAACGAAAACTGTATTTTTTTGTGGCTTATGATCTAGATTAGGTCTAAAAATATCTACTACCAGGATTGAGAGTTTTACAAAGGCAAAACAAGTTGTTTCATTGGTTACTCTAGTTAAGGTTTGTATGGCATGTAAGGTAAGTTATAACCTTATAATTATTGTACTCTACTACGGCTTGTTGTATACGGCGTCGATATTTCATGTTTCCCATTACAGATACACGCAAAAAGAATTTCAATGGCGGGACGAAGGAAACTGACAAAAATCCAATAGAACACGCAGAACTATCGACGAGCCACATGAAACGGATGCGATAGGTCCTTTGATACGATGTGGGCTTTGCCTTTGGAAGCAGAATGTCATGCGTGACTTAGAAACGTCAGGGAATGTACGGATGTGGCCATCGTTATGGACTTACTTCGCTTGGCAAGAAATAGAAAGTAATATGGAGACCTGACTGTCAACCTTTATTAGTTGAGAGACGCTACAAGAAGAATAGGAATGGCTTCGCGTTTGAGTGTTAATCATAAATAGATAGATAGATAGAATACTCTTTGAATCATCAGCGGTAGTGCCAGTTAATTAGTGCAAACAAATATTGTTAAATAATGACATGTGTCAGTGTGATATCCTCTACCTCGGTGTTTACAAACCTTTTATTATACCACAGCCATTTTGATACAATAGGAGATATTTCGTTCTTGGGCCGCGCGTTGCCTAGTAAGTTAAATGTCGGCTATAATATAATAACACGGACAATTAAAAAGTAAGTCCCAGCCTGAATAAGTACCTACTCTTTTCTGTGTACCTTAAATGATTTTGTGCAGTACAGAAAAAAACGTAGAGTTACGTAGAGTGAGGTAAAGCGCGCGTAACAGAGTGCAATTTGTAGAAAATAAAATGCGTGCTAGTCCACTTGCTTCCGTTCTCACCCATTTTCTTTGTGCCCTAAGGCTCGATGCAAAGATCACTTCTCAGAAAGATACCTATATCCACGAGACATTGTACGAATGAAACGTGAAAAACAGCTCCCCCAAATACACGTCACTGGCATAACATTGCGAATGAAACGCAATCGGCGACGCCGCGAAAATACATTCAGGGTGAATGATCGAGTTTTGGTCCACCCAGCCAAGGATAGTTTTTTTCAAAACCTTTTTTTTCATCCTCGTGGCAACTATTACCTATATGTGCTAAAGTGTATTTACAATCCTGAATATTAGTTTGAAAGGAGATGTAATAGAACCGTCATACGACATTGCTTTCGAAATTTTATTTAGTTTTCATCGTACACTCTAGAATTTAAAGAACTGACAACTGATTCTGTCTGATCTACAACATGTGGCATTTATTACGCCCGAGTTTTGTAAGAGCGATCAAATGCCGGCACGTGATAGTCTAAAATGAGTCTGACATGAGATAATGAGTTTGACGTATAAGATTCTGATAAAAAATTGACGTCATACAATATGCTTCATAAGGAATTTTTGAACGAGCGAGCGAAACGAGCGAAGTTCTCCGAGTCAATCCGGCGTTTGTATGTTTGTATGTATGTTTGTATGTATGTATGAATGTTCGTTCGACGATAACTTGACTAAATTTAGTTGGATCGTTATGAAAATTGGTAGGCGGGTAAATGAAATTAAAAGAATTTTTAAATTCAAACATGAGCCAAATCGGTCGAGGGGTTGCCGAGATATGGGGTTGTTAAGTTTATATGGGGTCGCGAGTACACAGTTCGGGGCAAACCACTAGTATACGGTTGTGGAAAAAAAGCGTGAAAAGACGTGCCTTACTTGGTTCCAATAATATGCAGACTGGGCCATAACAAGCACTTTGACCCTACGCTCCCAGTGTCCCGGCATAAATCAAGTTGTCGGTGTTGCCAGTGTTGCCGCTTATACATTCGTACCATACCGCAGCAGGAGCACCTGGCAACATCGCCTTGATTGTGTGCGACTGCATTCGGCTTGTAGCGTACGGTGCTTGTAAGTTGTCTTTACTTATGTACATATGCGTATGTACCCTGACATAACTGGGGCCTTAGACTGTACCACAATGGTTTCTCGATAGGCTTCTAGTAGGCTGATTAAGCTGACAGTCAAGGTGCTGGGCAAGAGAGAGAATCATCAAAATGCAGGTTATCCCACTCCATTTCCATCACAGCATCAAACAAAAACACTAAGACGAAGTGAGATTAAGGATTTGGGGTGAACTGGCACCGACACTCGACCATCCCTCACCAGAAGTTCTGCGCTTACGTTCTTTATGCATGGCTCTTTGTTTCACAGTTTTCACGGGCATAACGAGTCGCGGAGTTTCTTGAAATTAGACCCGTTAAGCAGGGGCGTTAAACCTTTCTCCTACTGAGGTGCGGTCATTAGACTGAAAGAAGTATCTAAAGGTAGGTTGATTTGCTAGTTTTGTAACTTTAAATACCTCATGCATATCGCAATAGTTATGTGTAGCCAAATTGCAGTGAGTTGTAATAATTCGCAAATACTGTCAAACATGCAGCTGCAGCATTGTACATGTCCCACTAGCTGGGCAAAGGCCTTCTCTCAGAGAGAGAGAGAGTGCGAGCTTAATCAACACGCTTGCTCAATGCGGATTGGCGATTTGCGCAAAAATGTGTAAATCAATGACCCGTTTTCAAAGCACAAATTCAGAGCACTTCAAAATTAATCGAAATTTGACAGCCACGTCTCGGTTCTTCTATGGCCACATCTGTAAGCGCCATCTATTGAGTGCTTTGAATTCAGCTTTTAATTACTGTCAGTTGAAAACGGGCCATTGCGGCATTAGCAAAATCCTTCACGAAAGATTAAACTTTTTACGTTCTGCCTGAAAAGTACGGAAAGGGTTCGCGACCCTCTCGCCGAGAACCACTGCCGTAAGGAATGCTTTTTGCTACTCCACACTGTGCGCTACTTGGGAATTTCCATTTTAGTAATATCAAAGTTATGAATATGATGCGTCTGCAGTCGACGGGACCTAGAACTAATTTTGGAACTGCCAGACTCCTTTCGCGCACTCGTGGTTTTACCATTCGAACATTCGAACGTGAGAAGGCAAAGAGTAATCAAAATTTGGTTATTATTATTCAATAATAGTAGTTGGCCCCGAACTGTGAACTCGCAATTTACTTTACATCCCATATCTCGGCAACCCTTGACCGATTTGGCTGATGTTCGGACTTAAAGAATGTTTGTCCCGAACGTTTGTCACACTAGATGGGTGAAGTGACTGCTCGACAAACGATAGCACTGGCAAACCCAAAGCAAGTTCTTTACGACCAATCTCTCTGAGCTGACCCTAAAGCCACAAGGTAAACACAAACAAAGAAAAGAAACGGCAAATTTTCACCAGCAAACAAACAAACTTAATTACAAATTCGTTATTAAACGCTCACAATTAGAGACGTCGGGAGAGGGAGAAAAGTGGGCAAAAAAAGGGAAACAAATAGAAAGATTAATCGTCAAAGTAATTAGAGGCAGATTAAAAACCCCTCCCCGCGACATAAATAAGGTGGGCACTACAACGAGCTTAAAGGCTCTGAAATGGACAGAAATCTTGCCCCCGACGCGTTCTTGAATTAACACGAAACTACAAAATCACCCATACCTAACATAACATCACATCTCATCACACTTCATCACATTACATTACACAAATATTATAAGTACGAAAGTTTGTGAGTGAGTGCGTTTATTACTCTTTCAGACCAACAGCTGGACCGATTTGAATGAATTATATGAATTATGTTATTAAGCCATCTCTATTCCAAATTTCTGTTTTCTGTTATAGGAAACCGCTCTCGAGTCCACCTACTGTTCTATTTAATTTGTGCAACCAGGAAAAGAGGCGGAAAAAAAAGGTCACAACGCGGTTTTACCTTTCTATGTTTTGCGTAGAAGAGGAGCAAATCATTTGCATAAACACGCCATGATATTTGCATGGAATCATTCTGTGGCGGAGCCTTACTTTGGAATCCGATATCGGAGTGGTGGCTTCACCCATCTGGTTTGAGTGGAGGTGCTCCGACATTGGTGAAAAGTTGTGAAACATCGCATGGACCGCGCCAAACAAAAAAAAACGACTTCACTGGTGAAAAGGTAACACGGGTAAAAACGAAAAAAGGGCGCAGTATAGGTTAACACCACTACACTGTTAACCTACACTGCACCCGAAATTTCCCCAATTTTACCCTTAAATATCGCTCATAGATAGAGAACCAGAAGATAATGATGATATTCTATCTAAATGAAAACAAATAATACAAATTCCCGTGAAAAAATCGCCGATTAGATTAAATAAATACGCAAACAGTGCACTCGAGCTGTTTTACCCTTAAGACACTCTATCAAAATAATAATTGACAAACGCGCGCGCAGCGCACCCGAAAATTTACCGATTTCGGTCTAAATTGTACAGCCTTCAGTTTTTATTCTAACAAGAAAGATTTTTTTTTTAATATTATTTCCTGAGTAAATGCACCCCCTTGCTTGCTGCCGGCGCAGAAGTATCTTACGAGAAGTTCTTATTTTAGTAGATTCGTTCGTGCGCACTAAGACCGTGGAAAAGCGTTATTATAGGTAAGTGCTAGATAATCGATTATTCAATATTCGATCTGCAAGTATTTCAAATTGCCTACACTCAGGCTACTGCCCGCTCCTACTCAAGTACTATATTAGCGGGCAGCATTAGTATTCGACCCAGCGAGCGATTCTCTTTACATTCGCCACGTGCGTTCTGTTCGACAATGTTGGCTTTGACGCCTAGGTCGGTTTCGAAGCGCTTGACCGCTGACGCACAGGGCTGGGTTAGACAAGCTCAAGTTAGGATAAAATTCTCAAAATTAGTTAATTTAGTGTTAGATTGTTTAACAAAATTTGTTTAATATTAGAATAATAACTGTAAGCTAGTAATAAGAGCATAAAATCTGCCAACAAACTACTTAGTAGTTTGGCGGAATTACTGTATTATGATATGTTTTTTGGCCTAAATAAAAATTTACTTTACTTACTTTAGACAGTGCATAAGGGTTATAAAATTATATTATGCCTCTTACGCTTTTTGTTTGATGTAGAGTGGGATAGATAGAATTATAAACCCATGGATACGCACTAACCTAACCTTATGCTAACCAAACAGCAAGCGTCACATAACACTGGGTTACAGAGTATCCATGGGTTTACAAGTCTAGCTATCTCACCCTTTAGTTTGACGAAGAGTGGAATGGCTAAAGTTATAGATAAACCCATGGATACGCCCTAACCCAATCTTATGCTACGCTTGGAGGGGCTTATTTCATGAAACTATTTAACTGACTTCAAAAAAGGAGGAGGTAACCAATTTGACCCGTATTGTTTTTATGTTGGAATTCACAGAACTTTTGTTCTACCCCTAGATATACCTTTTTTTTCTAAAACTGAGAATTTTGGCTTTCCAGCGACGCTATTTTTCGTATCTTGCCCGACCGTGGTGAAATGTAGCGTAAAAACCACCGCCAACATCAGAAAGTGCGTTTCTCCACCGCAGACGTCACCAAGCTTCAGCTATGGATGCTTGTCTTCTGCACGCCCGTCACCCCGTACAAGGGGTGCGGTGGACAAACGGCCAAGGTAGGTAGATAATCGTATGAGGTAGTGGCCGCCCCTGGAGTCAGAGTTTTTAGGCCGCCCAAAGGGCCTCTGATGCGGCTTAAAGATTGTTATTAATGAACGACAAACGACCTTAGCCCGCAGTTAAACGAGACGAAAATTTTCGCGTGGCTACCGCGCACGACTTTGCGCGCCTTTAAATGAGTCTCACTTCAGCATTGGGTTGGCATCAGAAAAATCAGATGTAGAGTACTGGGTGTGGGTCCCAGCACTGCTACATTGGGGTTGAGTCGTAAGGAGAGAAAGCCAAACTCCAAAGTAATCAGATGTAGGTATATTGTCTCTCTCAAGTATGGTAGTAGTTATTATTGTTATAAAACATCTTAAAATGTAATGTGCTTAGCATACCTAAAACCTAACTAAACTAGGTTGTATGAGTAAGCTAAACGTGAGTCGCTGGATCGTACAGTCAGTGGCATTGATATTTCATCGCATCTTTAGCCTGACCATCTCCTAGAATTTGCGTTTTCCAGCGCTCGAGAGTCGAAGCGGTGCTAGACACAACAACGTCTATCGAAAACAATTTGGACGTCGATTCGCGTGATAAACGGTTCGGCAGAATCGTTAGAGGACGTGTGTTGATGCCTTTTGGATGTCACGCGTTTGTCGCGCTTTTTTGACGGATTTATCACATCAGAAAACGTAGCATAAGGTTGGGGTAAAGTATATCCATGGGTTTATAACTCTAGCTATTTCACTCTACGTCAAACAAAAGAGAGAAATAGCGATAGTTATAAGTAGACTCGGAGAACTTATCTCGCTTCGCTCGCTCGTTCAACAAACGCCGGATTGTTCAAGTAGACTTGGAGAACTTCTTCCGCTTCGCTCGCTTGTTCGAATTATTCAAAAAATTCGTTCGAAAATTAGGTGATTATTTCTCTGCTGAAAATAAACCTTTTAAGACTTTGACATCAAGTAGTGGTCTCCTTGTAGGCGTAAAGGGATTGTTCCTTTTCCGGTTTTCCCCCTAAATCGTTCGGTGGCGGGTCGCGTGCCCGCTGCACGTAACTCCTGCGCCCTGAACCGTGGCGGCTCGCCTCTAATTGCATGACCGCAGGCTTTGAGCTGCGAAGGCTCAGGTGTTTTGAGTAAGCATACCGGCTTTTCTTTAAGACTTGAAGGGGTAACCCTAAAAAACGCAAATTTTCGCAGACTCGACAAACTCGCGAGGTCTACAGCTCACATAGCTACTAGTTCTAATTAGAAGTAAACCTGCGTAGCCCACCGACAAACTGACTAATGCCGGGTTAAGACGACGTACGTCTCACAACTAGCGCCGCCAATGGAAAAAAAATATATCTTTTTTTTGGATGCGTTTTTAGCAAAAAACGCTCCTGCGATTTCTCAACGCGAGGCTTAACTATTTTTAGGACCTAAGGTTTGGATTCCAGATCCTAGAACTTAAGAATCGATTGCATTCGTAGGAAATCTAATCCTGGAATCCAAACCTTAGGTCTTAATTGAGAAATCGCAGGAGCGTTTTTTGCTAAAAACGCATCCAAAAAAAAGATATATATTTTTTTCCATTGGCGGCGCTAGTTGTGAGACGTACGTCGTCTTAATACCGATATTTTCGAGTATTACTAATACTGTATCACGTTGGTCAGTGGTTCGCTGGTATCAACTCGATATTATATTAGTGCCTGTATCCAATCACAAATTGCGACTCGTAGAATATTCACACTAATATGTATTAGTGTGAGCTTCGTCAAGATCTCGTGGATTGACGAATCAGAGCCGAAGTGCGATATTAAGCGACCCATACGTAATGTTCAGTGTACAGTTGAAGTGAATACCAAATATTAGCATATTTGAATTCATCGGATTCTAATACATGAATCCATCCAATATTAGTGATATCTTAACTAATAGGAATATATCGGATCCACCTCTAAAACTGACCTCTATGAGACCTCACGGTGCACTAGCTACCCTAGCGGCGATTTCACTTCACACGCGATAGCCCTCATTGTCATAACCTTGTCACGTGAAACTGAATCTTCAACCACCTCTCCTAACCGATTGTTTTTAAATTTATTTAATCAATGTATACAACGTGTTACAAAACATCCTAACTCTTTTTACAGGGTGTAACCTAGTGGTCAACAGGATGTCAAATCTGTAAAAAAAAGTTGAAAAAATCAATTTATATTTTATAACCTCAAAATTGAAAAAAAAAATCGTAATTTTTTTGTTTTTGGTATTAGCTCAAATTTAAAAATATTTTTGTGTGTGTAGGTGCACTTACATAGCTTTGAGTTATTAAAACTTTGTGAAAGTCAATGAAAACAATATTTAAAAAATACGTTTCTCCCGCCACAGCGTTCACATTTTATTAATTTAAAAATCAAATGAACGTCATAGAGAAAAAAAAAATAGGTTGTGATCCCTATCACCGGGTGCTATTACCCTGTAAAAAGAGTTAGGTACTTTTGTAACAACTTGTATTTACAGCAATTTACAGCTGAAACCTTAAAAATGCTAATGAAAGTACATATTATTTTAATAGAAATTAAGATAATTTGTTACGTACATAAGGTATTATATATTATGTGTTTATACAATTCAAGAGAATGTTTTTTAACAAAAGGTTCACATTTATGTTTTTTTGTGTTTTTGAATTATTGGTTTACAGTTTCTCGAGGTAGTGCATTTAATATTGAAGGCAGTAGGTAGTTCCAATGTTGCTTGCCATATTTATTTTCGTATTCAGGTAGGACATACATAGGAGTATTATGGAGGTTTCTAAGGTTAACCGGTCTTTGTTTTGTGCACCCTGTGCTTTAGTGGCTATGACATTATTATGTTTTATTCGTTTATTTGTTTATTAGTCAATTCCCTTCGTAGCTTTCATTACCTACCCGTCACCCGCCGCCAGTAGTTCCTGATATCCTGTAACACTTTGCCGGTGAACGCGAGTCACTACGCAGACCTCTTACCTCTAGCCGACTAATTTGTGCCTTAACCCTTTAAAACCTCATTAAAGTTCGCCAACAAAGGAGCCTCCGAATTGTAATTATATACCGTCACATATTTTTACCCAACTGCCTAAGGCGTTGTCCTAATACATAGAAGGCGTCGCGCGAGTAAGCGATGTGATCTTCGCGTGGTCCGAACAATAGTTATTTGTTATGCAAGAATGCAAAATTATTGTTTGCGGCGAGTGCTTGTATTGAATACCCAGCTAGCGAAGGTTTCTAAAATTGAGCCATGAGCGTAGCGAGTGGTTCAAAAAAAGAAACCTGAGCGTAGCGAGGTATTCAGAAGCACGAAACGCAAATAATATTGCATTCGTGCGAAACACAAAACTTTTCATCTCACAAAAGCGAGGAAATGATTTTGTTAGCCACGCGTGACAAACAATAGACATAGGTAGGTAGATACCTACATAGAGGTTAGTGAAATGAGTTTCCTTCTTCTTTGATTCTTCACAAAGGACTATGTGGCGTTGCCTAGCAACGGGTTGTTGATTACAAATCGTGTCTTCTTGAAGTGTCATAAACAGTGGCGTACCGTGGGTAAATGGTGCCTAGGGCAAGCATCGTAATTGCGCCTCTTCGTATATCTTTTTTCAGTGGCGGTGCAAGACTAAAACGGGACGTTAACTATTCTGCTTTGGTTATTTAAAAAAATCGCACGCCGCGCTAAATTTCACAAGCAGTCTGCATTAAACGCGCGCGTAGCGCGCCCGAGAATTCACCGATTTTACCCATTTTGTAAGCCCCGATATGGAGCAAATCACTAAGTATGCTTGGACGAAATTTTACTGATGTTATCCTTAAATTACGCGATCGAAATTACTTACCATAGTTCGTAAATAGGACGAACGCACGTTGCACGCAGCGCCCACGAAAATGTAACAATTTTACCTTTTATCTTCATTGGTCGTAAATGGGACTACGCGCAGTGCGCCCGAAAATTCACCTCGATTTTAGCCTTTTTCGAAGGCGTGGCAACTTTACAAGCGCGCCCAAAATTTTATCGATTTTACCCTTAAATAATTATGATAATGATTAATTCAAGATTTTACCTTTGATTTTTATTGTTCGTTAATGGAACAAAAGAGCTAATTTGAAGTAAATTGTGTTATTTTGAATTTACGAGTTGCTGTTTTGCGCCCCCCTTGACATGGCGCCCAGGGCACGTGGCAGCCCTGGCTGCCCCACCATATAAAACCAACAACCCGTTGCTAGGCAACTCTACAAGTTGAAGGAGTTCCTTATTTTTTTTTATTAGGGCGTCGAGTTCAAATTTCGTAGTGCACAAAAATACAAAGTGGTTTAAAAAAGGATCTTCTACGATCGCATGTTAAAAGTAACAGCGTACTTTCCGAGCATGGGAGATGAAAACATATAAATCGCGCGACCGCATCGCGCGAATGTTTATTAGGACACCTATTCAACATCAGTATGTTTGATCGATCACGGATTCGTACGAGTCGTACGACTAAAATTCGCGTGAACTTGCGATGATCGCGTTCTATTAGGACAACACCTAAAGGAAGGGTTATTAGCTCTACCTGTTTTATAGTTAGGTTCGGAGACTTAGTTACACTACTCACACTCTTGTCAGAGCGGCCGTGTTCTATCTACACTTAGCGAGGTCAGCTATTCGCCAGGATAAGGCTTTTGTATGATTGACACAATTATTTTTTCATCGCCGTCATGATCTTGTGCTTGTTAGCACCCACTGCTGAGTAAAGGCCTCTTCACGCTCAAGCCATCTCTCACGATCCTGTGCCAGACGCTACCACTGTTTTCCGGCTACTTTGGCTATGTCGTCGGAACATCTGGATGGTGGTCTGCCAACCGATCGCTTCCCCTCTCGGGGTTGCAATTCCGCAATGGGCTTTGTCCATCTGCCATTTATTTTATTTAGTCGTTATTTACAGAATAGTGGGTAGAACAGTGGACTCTGAAGTGAAAGGTCCTATGTTCGATTCCCGGTGCGGGCATGTATCTATGACTTTGTTTAATTTCAAAGTTACGTACATTTGTGAATTTGTAGTAGCAATACCACTCGCTGACCGTGATGGAAAACATCGTGAGGAAACCTGAGCGTATGAGGCATTATACCCTCAACGCAAAAATCGCCAACCCGCATTGAGCACGCGTGGTGATTAAGCTCGAACTCTTTCTCTGAGAGAAGGCCTTTGCCTTTGAGACATGTACAATTGTACAGGCTACATCTTACTTACTTTTAGTTATTTGCAGAATATAGGAGGTTCTTCTGCGTCCCATAATTCGCGGCAATACTGTCTAAGCGTAGCGTGTACATGAAATCAATAATGTCCGGGACAATGGACAAATCGTGGTAACGCCATTCTGCTCGCTCGGGTGGCCATGCTGCTCAATGACCCGTGAACTCATAATCTACGGGAGCGTAACAATGCGGGACTTGATCGCCGGATTCGGCGCGATTTTTTTCACTCTTCTGCCCCTCTACCCTTGACGCAATTTTTCCAATACCGCCGCAATATGGCGCAATTTACAAAAAAAAAAAAAATTACAAATTAAGATTTTGTGTTTTTATTGCAAAAAAACAGCCTTACCTTTGAATAAACATTACATAGTATTTAAAAACAAAGCATTACTATGCGAATCCAAAGAGAAATAAATTTCAAAACTTTTTCAATTTGATCGCAATAGCGTCAAGGGTAACCCCCCTGGTGTGTGGCTAAATGTTGCTACTCGTGGCTTAATTTTTTTACCTGATTCGCGGCTCAATCTACTTTCAGTGTAAAATATGCACGATGATAACATTACACAAGATAATAATACAAAATTAACAAAATTATAAAAATAAAAAAAAAAACAGACTTCACGGTAGAAAGGTACACACGACAGCACGTCAGAGTGTACACTTTTGTTGTAAAGTCACCCAAACGTAAACGAGTAGAGTGCTAGCGCGTAAGGGTCGACGTGCTGTCGTGTGTACGGTGGGCCACAGTCACAGATACCCCATGGCAGTTCTTAACGCGCACGGCATAAAGCCAATCGAAAAAAAAGGGGTATCTTTGGGTGAGGCCGGCTGTACATTGTTATGTTGTACTGATTCCGAGTAATTTGCTGTTGTCCGTCGAGGAGTTCTGTATCAGATCTTCATTTTTTTTTTATGGGACTACTTACATACCCTTTAAAAAAAAAACATCAAAATTTCGAAAAAAGTTCTGAGCTTAACACACATACAAATATTTAAAAAATCGGGTTGAATTGGGTACCTCCTCCTTTTTGAAGTCGGTTAAAAATAACTTAAACAACTGTCAATATGTCGTTTACTACGCGTGTTGAGGTTGAGGCTGGGCAGGAGAATTTGTACTTATAGTGCAATGTATACGATACATTTAGAAATTAGAAAAAAAAAAAAAAAAACTCAAAGCGACGACGTCAAGTAAGAAGTTAGAAGTATCGTAATTTTTTTAGACAGCTTCAAATTCCCATTGAGTAATTGACGATTAGTCTCCGTACGAATTTTCCTTTCTCAAATCCATGGTACCAAATCGAGGACCGAAAAAAAATGTTCAGTCGCAAAACTCTTCCTTTGATCTCGAATACTCCAGTGCTTGTTTCTTTGTATTCACGTAATGGAGTCACGTGTTCGCTTTTAAGCGATCCGATTCGATTCGACTTGATCTCGTTACTAAGAAAAGGGATCGAGTGATATCGATTCAGATTATTATGCCCCGCGTTGGGTGTATCACATATGCATTTACGTGGGGCATTATGTTTTGGCTTTCTTTTCGTTTCGAACGACTTTGTCGTGGTAAATGAAATTGAGATATAGCCCAGTCATTCTATGTTTTCAATGTATGGGGCGGTTAAACAAATTAATAAAGTTTTCAAACTTGTGTGACATGATACCTTTGGGTGTAGTGATGAAAACCCACAACTCTCCCCCCCTCTCCACCTGACGCTTCACCCCCCCTCACCATAAAATGGGTCCCATTTTTTTGTTTTTTCAATTTTGTGGGAAAACTAAAGAAGATACGGCAAAAATGTTAAGGGCAGACATAACCCTTATTAAATTTCACACAAAAAAGATTCTATACCTTTTTTTGATAGGCTTGATGGTATTCGAGCTATAGCTAGTTCCATTATGCAAAAATTTGAGTATGAGCAAAAAAATATCGTAACCAGCATATTTGTTTCAAAATATTATGAGTCAAGTACGGAATTTTGCACAGGAAGCCTATGTTAGTTAGTTGTTAGTACTTTAGCCTACTAAATGAGCTTTCATTTATTTCATTACGCATAATACTTTTGGAGTTATACCTATCAGAGGTCTGGCGGGCACAAGTAGCTTACGGCTCCCCGTTAATAGTTTTTTTTTTTTTGGGAAAACTATAAGAGATAAGAAAAAGATGTCAAAGGCAAACATTATCCTTATTAAATTTCACATAAAACAGTTCTACACCTTTTTTTGATAAACATGACGGTATTCAAGCTATAGCCAGATATAGGGGAAAAAATATGCCAAAAATTACATAAGTAGCATTTTTTTTTATCTTAATAATTACGTACGAAATAGTGCTCAAGGTGACTACGTTTATAAATTGTAAGTAATTTAGACTACCGAACAAGCTTTCATCTATATAATTATGTACAATAGTTCTCGAGTTATTAGTTCTGGAACTATAGGACAGTTAAAAAAAATTGTTTATTACTTATTAAAGGTAACGAGTAATGTACGAATCTATCGCCAGAAGGACGTCAAAGGGAGATAATTTATTGAAACGTTATTAATAGTGAGCCATAACATCAGTTACAACCATTTAATAACAGGAAAAATAAAATAAAAACACTAATCACAAAGACTCCCTCAATATGATGATTTTTGTTAAAATAGCTTTTGCCTCGGCAACCGCTGCATTGCATTTTTCCGCAGCCTTGCTGGAAGAAGACTGAGACGTATTATCAACAGAAAATGTCCTGAGATTCAATTCAATGAAAGAACACAACTTTCCTAACTGAAACATTCTGTTGAGTAATTTTAACAATAAGAAAAGACTCATTGCTCCACTGGCCAACAGACTGAAAGACGAAGGAATAACTCTAATAAGTACTTGCTAATGATGACGCAAATGTTCTCCTCATTCATTATCTGCGGAAAATGATGCAATGCAACGGTTGCCGAGGCAAAAGCAGTTTTAACAAAAATCATGATATTGAGGGAGATGTAGAGTCTTTGTGACTAGAGTTTTTATTTCATATTTCCTGTTATTAAAAAGTTGTAACTGATGTTATGGCTCATTATTAATACCGTTTCAATAAACTAACTCCCTTTGACGTCCTTTTGGCGATAGATTCGTATATAAGGTATCGAACCTTAAATAATTAATAAGCAATATTTTATATTGTCTAATAATTCCAGAACGTATAACTCCAGAACTAATGTACGTAATGATATGGATGAAAGCTTGTTCGGTAGTCTAAATTACTTACAATTATTGGCGTAGTCTCCCTGAGCACTACTTTGTACGTAATTATTAAGATTTTAAAAGAAATGCGACTTATGTAATTTTTTGACATATTTTTCGGTGTATCTGGCTATAGCTTGAATACCGTTAAGTTTATCAAAAAATATGCTGTCCTGTTTTATGTGAAATTTAATAAGGATAATGTTTGCCTTTAACACCTTTTTCGTATCTCTTATGGTTTTCCCAAAAAAAGGAAAAACCCATTAACGGGGAGCCGTGCGTAACTGGTGACCGCCAGACCTCTGATAGTTATAACTCCATAAGTATTATGCGTAATGAAATGAATGACAGCTCATTTTGTAGGCTAAAGTACTGACAACTAATTAACATAGGCTCCCTGACACAATTCCGTACCAAACTTTTAATATTTTGAAACAAAAAGGCTGGTTACGATATTTTTTTGCTCATAGCCAAGTTTTTGGATAATAGAACTAGCTATAGCTCGAATACCATCAAGCCTATCAAAAAAATGTGTATGATCATTTTTGTGTAAAATTTTATAAGAATTATGTTTGCCTTTGACATTTTTGCCGTATCTTCTATAGTTTTCCCACAAAATTGAAAAAACAAAAAAATGGGACCTATTTCATGGTGAGAGGGGGTGAAGCGTCAGGTGGAGAGGGGGGGAGAGTTGTGGGTTTTCATCACTACACCCAAAGGTATAATGTAACATATGTTTGAAAACTTTATTAATTAGTTTAGGTGAAAAACATAAAATGACTGGACTAATAATGAAAGGGGAAAGTGTAGAGTGATTTCTGGGCTCATTCCTGAAACTAATTGTTGAACGAGCGAGCGAAGCGAGCGAAGTTCTCCGAGTCTACTGGAACAATCCGGCGTTTGTATGTATGTATGTATGTCTGTATGTATGTATTTATGTATGAATGTTCGTTCGACGATAACTTGAGTAAATTTAGTCGGATCGTCATGAAATTCGGTAGGCAGGTAAACGAGGCAAAGAGAATTTTTAAGTTCGAACATGAGCCAAATCGGTCGAGAGGTTGCTGAGATATGGGTTCGCGAGTTCATAGTTCGGGGCGAACCACTAGTATAACTTTATTCAAGGCCGTCTTAAACTATGGTGGGGCCCTTGGGCACGGAAGAATTTGGGGTCCTTTTTGAAAAAGGGTCCAACGTTATTGTGGCGAAAAGGGAAATTACATATTTCCTACATTACATTGCCACGTTTAGTGTCAAATTAAACAATGTCGTTGGCTGCTTTTATCATAACTTATGTTACTGTGCCCGATAAAAATGTTTTGCGACAAATGGCCCCGTGTGCCGGTATTGCCGGTATGTTAAAAACGGTATTGAGTTTAATCGGTGAATGAGTGATCATAAAAAATGTGAGAGAAGAGAATTCCCTTATTGTAGTAATCAGCAAACAGCCTACATAAAGTTCCGCTATCGAATTCGATAGCATCCTGTAGTCCTATTTTCACCATTCCTAAAATGCGTTTCATGAAGTTCCTTAAGAGTCCCCTTCAGGACCGTGGGAACTCAGTGACGGCCAAGCGCGTGAAACGCTGTTTTCTATAGCTGTTTCAGCCAGAGCGAGACGGGGCGCGGGAAAAGTGAGAGGCAATGCGGCTGTATCAGTCTACGTGTGTTCGTGTCCTTTCGCGAGTAACTAGTTGTAGTTGTATTGTAATAGATCTATTTTCCCAAAATTTTTCGTAGTTCAGCTGCCATTTCTAAATTTTATTAGGTATTTCAAAAAAAAAAATTTCTGACAATTACAACACATTATTGTTGTTCCCAAGGTAGTTAGACTCCAATAGACAGTGTAATAATGTAAGTAAATAACAGCTGAAAGTAACCTCTTTTTCGGCGCGAAAAACAGATCCCTCTAATTTCTTTCAGGCAATTTTTCTTATCATAAAAACTATTTGCCAACCTCTGTATTGGTCATCTACTGATATAAACCAAGTTTCAGCAAAATCCAGCCTGTAGTTTAGAAATAAAACCGGAACTACGGTGCTCTAGCACCCTCTTACTCCCTACACTTCTCTGAGAGGAATAAAATTAACTGATCCCAGAGAAATGTAGGGCTCGAATTAAATCCTTGATCGAAGGGCTAGGTACTGACTTAGTACTGAATTAGCTAATGGGGCTCATGGCTCAATGTTCTCATCAAATAATAAGTAGCCTAATACAATTTAAAAATTCCCACCAATAACACGCGGTACAAATTACAGTCCGTCTCATTAATGTTTCATGAAAAATATGGTTTTAATAATAATATTACATTAGGCGTCTGCCTGTTTTGTTAGTCAAATGTAATTTGAATCGGGAGTTAGATAGAAATCAGAACACGACGGCAAAGAGTGTGACAGTCAGAAGACCGCTTTGGGGCCTCACTCAATAACGAACATTTATAAAAAAATATAAACCTCCTTCACTGGTGAAAAGGTACGTCATGATACAGCACTGCACTGCACTGCACTGATTTCGAGTGATCTACTGCGGTCCGATTTCCAATTCAAATACAAATATATTTATTTAACCAAAGTTCTGTTCTTTATCTCCGATCTTCGCCATTTTTTATGGGACCACACGGGAAATATACTCTTTCAAACAGTTTTTTACGGGCCAGTCGTTTTAGTACCAGAAAGCCAAGTAAAGTGTTTTTATACGTGCATAATACCTACTACATATTGGGCATAAATAAAAAAAAAAATTGTATGGCAAGCAAAGATTCTGCCGCTTCTTTTGAGCTCACTCTCGTTCAGCTATGTCTCGTAGTTTTAAAAAAAAAATCACTTCTCCATACAAATGGTGTCGATTGCTGATAGATATTTGTATTGGGAAGTGGTTTTTTTTTTTCCGCTCATTTTGGAGTAAAATTTTGGAATTTGGCTCAGAATCACCAGTGCAACCTTCGGCTTTAAAACCACTAAAATAGCACAGTGTATATGAGATCAGTAGCTTTTGACAGTGCGAGGGGTATGGTCTCGTCTTGGCAACATTTTACATGAAAATGTTTTTGGTGGGATTGAGTGTTCTTTTATCTTTTAGTGTTTTGTGTCAAGACCAAACACAGCACCCAGCACCGTCTCCGGGCGAAAGGAAATGTAAATCTTTGTGTTTCGAATTGATGGTAGACACTGAATACGAAATGTGACCTTACGCTACTAGTTATTGTCCCCAGTTCTATCGAATTCTAGAGAATCCAATCTTTATTTTATTATAGTGGGACTAGACTAGCTAGGTCGACTAAGCTGTCAGGATGGTATAGGTGCTTGGCAAGCCTACTCCATCTAAAACAATGTCCCAAGCACTGCAGCGCGGAGTGGTCTCTTTACACATATAGTGTGAGTGAAGGTGCTACTGGACGCTGTATAAATAATCTTATTACGTAGATGAAAAGGCCTTAGTACTTAGTTTAAAATGGAAACATCGTAGAGGAACCCTTAGTATACTGTGTCGCTATCTTTATACTTAGTAATTTGCGCCCACCACGCTCGAAATGTGGTTGTGGTTCACACGACAGCACGTAGACGCTTACACGCTAGCACTCTACTCGGTTACTTTACGGGCGACTTTACAACAAAAGTGTACACTCTGACGTGCTGTCGTGTGTAAGTCGATGTATGTTGTATGTTGTGTTCACTCAAATAGCAATTCGCTATTATAGTAGTGTAGATGGACGGCAGGATGCCTCCATCATCGTGTATACAGGCTGAAACTTATACAAATTACGTTGCAAACTTAGCCGGTAGGGTAAAACCTTAGGGCGCGGTTGTCCACCGCTCCGTCAATTTCAACGTCAACGAAAACGTGATTATGGGCGAAACTAAAGGCTCACCACACAAGCGCGTTTTATCGGTCGATAATATTGCATGCATTATTGGGATATATGTTTTCAGTACACATTGTATTAGCAACGTCCTACTTCCATTCCATTGCGGCGTTATTATCGCAGCTGTGTGTAATTTCATGGCCATCCTAATACAAAATGTACTGAAAACAGATATCGATAGATAAGTATTTTATTCATAAGCCACAAGACAACACAATACAAAAAGTAAATCAGTACAACCATATGTTACAAACTAAAATTATAAAATGCTTCTCATTTGGCGCTATGCGTTATGGAAAAGAAAAAGGTTCATAATGCTGCGACGATTGAAAAGTAAAAATCGTGAAAATAATGGTGCCAAAATGGGCTCCCGGTTGACGGTTTTAATTAAGATTTATTAATGCTGTCGGTCCAGTGTCGGTCCTTTTAATGTTTTTGTAGTACAGCAAATAATATTATGAGTCTAATTCTAGAGGATTAGTTCGCTGGTTGTAGGAGAACAACGAACAAATCCCGGCTTTGTCCTTCTACTTGGGACGCCATTGATACGCCATTGTGTTACAGGCTAAGGCCCCAAGCTGCGCGGTAGGCCTTTATTTGTGTACCGTTACTTCGGCGCCGTCATCGCGGACGTGACGTGGTGGGACGGCGTGGTGGACAAATGCCCTTAGCTTTCAGGAAAACTTTGTCGGAATCCTAACTCTCAGGGTAACTCCCTTGGGCCATTACCCCTTTCAGACCCAGATTTAAAAGTTGAGACATTTTAAATCTTGAAAATCTAAACCATTAGTATGTTGCCAAGGACTGGCAGTCTCTATTCATGTCGACTTCTAAATGTGATTTCCAACAACTTTTGTTCTACGAGTTGGGGGAAAGCGCATTTTTTGCAAATTTGAGTAAGAAAAAGGAGAAGGGGCCTTAGCCTGTAACGCAATGGCGCATCGATGGCGTCCCAGTGGAAAGACAAAACCGGGATTTCCTCGTTTTTCTCCTACAACCAGCGAACTAATCCTCTAGAATTAGCATCATATTATGAGCTTTGCTGTGCTACAAAATCATTTAAAGGACCGACAGCATAAAAAAATCGTAATTGAAGCCGTCAACTGGGAGCCCATTTTGGCACCATTGCGTTACAGGCTAAGGCCCCAGGATAGGCTGAAAAGGTGGTAAAGAGTGGAAGGGCACGAAAGCGCGCTGCGCAGGCAGCGCAAAAATGGTATAAATGCAAACTTTTAAAGAACAAGAAACGTTCAATAAATAAAAAGTATCGAGCAATTTGAAAAGTCGTAGAACAAAAGTTGTTGGAAATCACGTTTACTTAGAAGTTGACATTTAAATCTATTTAAAAATAAAGCTATTTAAAAATTGCTCAGTATTTGTAGTAGCCCAATGGATAAAACGTTGGACACAAGACGGGCATCTATTTTTTTGTAGTTGAAAACACTTTCTGATATGAAAGATTTTACGCAAAAAAAAACTCTTTTATAAGAAGTACGCCGAAAGAAGGTGGCCTCTAGCCAACCTTGTATAAATCAACGGTAACGTATGTAAATGCGCCTTACACCGATACAGAGAAAAGCCATTTCACATCGTACCAGCAGTTATGGATTCAAGCCATTAGAAAGATACGCTGAAAAACGACGATATAAACCGTATAGAGCTGTCAACCCGAATACTCATAAATATAAAAAAGTTAACACAAAAGCAGTTAAACCATCCGACCGCCCATCTATTCCAAAATATGGCGACGCGCAATTTAACCTCCAGTGTAGTACGTTCGACGAGAATTGGCTCGCGTTTTACATTATCCATTGTAAGGCGTTTACGCACTGCAAATTCGAGACACGTGTCGTTGACCTCGATGAAGTAATGACCAGTTTTCAACTGACAGTTAAAAGCTGAATTCAAAGCCCTTCGTAGATGGCGCTCATAGGCTTGGCCATACAAGAACCGGGATGTGGCTGTCAAATGTCGCTTACACAGATTAATAATATCTTCAGAAAAAGCGTTTGACAGCCGTGAAAACGAAGAATGACTGCTGGCTGTGGTGACAACATTACAGACCGGTAAGATCTAGATTAAAGAGCCGGACTCAGGTCCTTAAAAAGCCGGACATATTATGGCCCTAAAAGCTGGACACACTGGTTTTTAATTTTAAAAAGTTTTTTATTTGATTTAATTCAGTTTTTCTAACCTTTTTAGTCTCGCCAGCCGTTTGGCCTTCAAGGAAAGCAGAGCTGATCTTACCCCCCTTTAAAATGTTATCCAAGTAAACGTGTTCCCTGTGGTACTGTGGTTCGTTAAAATTACCAATGTAACTACAGAAAGCACTACATATTTAGGAAAAACTATCACCTAAGAAAACTAAAGTTAGTCCGAAATGTGCGTAGTATTTTTTTTATAGGAATGACGTGCCCTCACTCGCCGGCCACTCTACAATCTGAGATACAGCTCACAATTTAACCTTTTAACGATCAGACTGAGTGGCAGATGTATATTAAAATCCACGAAATACCTCCACGGGTGCTAAATCGACTCATAACTACTAAATAAAAAAATAAAAATACCCCCGACATTTTAGCTTCAAATAAGCATATTTCATAAACGGCTGAACCGATTTTGATGAAACATATCTAAGAAGACTTGCTAGAAAACCTGCGTTCAATTGTAAAAAAAACGCTTCCAAATCGGTTCACTCGTTTAAGAGCTACGGTGCCACAGACAGACACACCGACAGACAGACAGACACACACACATAGCTGTCAAACTTATAGCACCCCTCGTTTTTGGGTGGGGGTTAAAAATAAAGTCAATTACAGCAGGGAAAGGCGTAACAGACCTCATTAGGTGGAAATGGGTTCATGCGTCGGTTTTATAGCTGTAAGCGTGGAGGAAAGAGTTTTAGGTGGATTTTGATTTAATAAGATAATTTTATGCTGAACTTAAACATGTCTATTAACCTCCGGGATTTGGTGCATAGTAAATAGCCCGCGCGCAAAGAAAAATGCTCAAAATGTATTCCTGTGTCAGATACACTAAACGAATCGAAAAAGTAACTATATCAAACACTACTCCGTGCAATTTTAGTGGTTTTAAAGCCGAAGGTATTTTATTGCACTGGTGATTCTGAGCCAAATTACAAAGTTTCATTCCAAAACGCGCGAAACAAAAATTCACTTCTCCATACAAATGGTGTCGATTGGCGATAGCCGTTTGTTTTTTATTTTCGCTCGTTTTGAAGTAACATTTTGGAATTTGGCTCAGAATCACGAGTGCAACTAAATACCTTCGGCTTTAAAACTACTAAAATTCCACGGTGTAGAATTAGATGAGAGCTATCTAACACAGCCAATTTCGTGTTGATATTCAACGTTATACTGTGAAAATTGTGCATTTTCACGCTACGTTACTTTTTTACCCTTAGGGTGGCATTAATAGTCGTCAGCTCAAGGTCGAGCTCAAGTAGGTGATCTCAGAAAACAAAATTGGCTAATGTTAAGCTTTGGCTTATGTCAAGCTTGAGTAGCTGTCAGCATATTAATAGACACTAGCTGGAGCTTGACATTGACATGAGCCATGGTCTCAAGAAGGTGATTTTGTTTTTTGATTTCACCTACTTGAAATCGAGCTTGAGATGACGACTATTAATACCACCCTAAATGACCTTTTCGCACCACTTTGCCTGCGAGCATTGTAGTGTAGAAATATAAAAAAAAGGCCTTTGCATCTACGTAATGAGACGATTTATACAGCGTCCGGTACCTTCACTCACACTACAGGGTGCACTCTAAGTCGATAGCGAAACTTTAAGTAGGCCGTCTACTGATCACTACAAACGACTTGTACTAGGTGGCGAAAAAAATGGAGCGAAAAAAATATAAGCTGTTCCATACAAAAGGTCGACTCAGTACTGCTCCAAATGTATGAAACAGCAGTGAAATATTATGTAGCCAAATAATCAGCCAACATTTCTCGCGCCTGTTGTAAAACTACAGGTAAGTACTTAGGTAGTGAACTTTCAGAGCCGCTCGTCTGCGCAAAGAGGCTCCTTTCTGGCGCCCTGCCTGCGACTTCTGCGACGCGATCTGCGACTTTATCAAAGCCACCTTATGAGGGCTTTCATTGGCGAAAGTTGCGTTTCACCTAAATGAGCTACATGGCACTGCTAAACGGCCAATGTAATCAACAGTCATACATGAGGACAGGACATAAAGTAGGAAAAAATAAATATATGTATTAAAAAAAATGTTGTACTATTTTAAATTACACTTTGAAAAGCCCTCATTCGCTGAGTAAAACTCTATCAGTTTAGGCTCAGTTTCCTTATCTGGCCAAAAAGGTCATGCCGCGCACAAAAAAAAACTAAGGCCTATGCATCTACATAACGTGATGATTTATGCAGCGTCCAGTAGCACCTTCACTCACACTAGATGTGTGAAGAGACCTCACGGCGCTGCAATGCCTGGGACATTGTTTTAGAGGGAGTAGGCTTGCCGCGCACAAATCAGCTTCTAAAATAGTCGCAAGTCGTGTCGCACAAGTCGTGACTGGCCGCGAGACTAGTGAGACTGAGAGGTTGCTGGTGGTCTCGGTGGATGAAACGGGATTCAAAACTTTATGTTACAAACTTTCGGACCACATAATTGAACGAGCGAGCGAAGCGATCGAAGTTCTTTGAGTCTACTGGAACAATCCGGCGTTTGTATGTATGTATGTATGAATGTTCGTTCGACGATAACTTGAGTAAATTTAGTCGGATCTCCATGAAATTTGGTAGGCAGGTAAAGGAGGGAAAGAGAATTTTTAAGTTCGAACATGAGGCAAATCGGTCGAGGGTTTGCTGAGATATGGGGTCGCGAGTTCGAAGTCCGGGGCGAACCATTAGTTAGTAATTGATATATAGTTTTAAGCCTTTGTGGTACAGGGCAACCTTCATGATATTACATATTTTCAATATGAGCACTTGTCTGCCGTGCGATAAGTGGGTAAAGGTAGAGTTATCAAGTGAAGAAGTTGCGACTTAGTTTAAATAGAGTCGCAAGTCGTGTCGCACAAGTCGCGGTCGGCCGCGGGACTGGTGAGAGCGAGAGGTTGCCGCTACTCGTAACTCGAGAGCAATCTCAGCTTACTGCGACTTGCGAGACTTACCTACGTGTAAGGAGAGAGTGGGCGCGCCTGGCAGGGTGCTGCGGTGGGGAATTGACACTTGGGTACAATACACGCCACGAAAGATGAGTCTTGACCCTGTAAAAAGAGTAAGGTAATTTTTTAACACCTTGTATATTTTCCTTCACTAGCGAGTGGTTTTAAAAAGTTGCCTTTACAATTTTACGGTCGGCTACACGCTAGGATACCCCTAAAATGTTCCATTCAATGTTTCAAATTTTACTTTTGTATGGAAATTGCTATTTGTGAAAAAAAACTCTGGACCGGAAAGGAAAAGAGATTGCAAAACCAATATAGCACTAATGATGATATGAAATATACAAGAAAATTACGATATTGTGACATTTCAAGAGATTTAACTGTCAAATTTACTCTTTTTAGTACAAACTAGCTGTGCCCGCGACTTCGTATGCGTTTTTACACATGTGACATTTAATTTAAATTCGACTGTGGAGGAAAACTCAAAAGGAAGGTTTTTTTTAACCCCCGACCAACAAAGAGGGGTGTCATAAGTTTGATAGCTTTGTGTGTGTGTCTGTTTATGTGTTTATGAGGGTGTGCCTGCCTGTGGGTCTGGCTGTGTGTGTGTGTGCCCTAATCTAAACAATAAATTTATGATAAAATATGTTTTGTTTAGATTAGGTATCGCCCGTGTAAGATACCAGGAAGCTTAGCATAAGAATTGCCTGGGAAGTATGGGGGTTTATTATGTATCTCCCTCGACGTAGAGTGGGATAGATAAAGTTATAAGCCCATAGATAAGGTCTTACCCATTCTCATGCTAAGCCAGCAAGTAAAGTATAAGGTTGGGTTAGAGCGTATCTACCGCAAATAACCTGTCTATCCCGCTCTACGGCAAACAAAATATATTTTTTTAATATCAAGTTGGGCTCAGTAGAGTAAATATTTTAAAAGAGGCACATCAAAAATTTCAACCTCGCGTGGGTTCAAATCCAGAACATTTCGACCGCGACGCAACAGTACTACATTTCTAACATCGATAAACTTTGTCCGACCTCCACCGAAAACCACTCACAATTCCCTCCAGCAAGCATCATAAGGCTGGGTTAGAGCGTATCTATGGCTCTGTCCATCCCGCTCTACGTCAAACAAAAGAGTGAGATACCTATTATTTTAAACCCATAGATACGCTCTAACCCGGCCTTATGCTACGCTTGTAGAACTAACATTTTCCGCCAAAATAAAATAAAAACAAATGCCGATTTTTCATTTACAATATGCGCCCCAAATGCCAAAGTCGTAGCGTGCTATTATACAGAGTGTTAAAATAAATAAATAAATAAATAAAAGACCGCCAACAAAGCGGGAGACCACGTATACGTACGTATACGTATAGTCCTCATCATAACGAACATTTTTACCCAAGGAACTATGCCTGGGAAATCAACGGTTTCCGAGATAATTAAGTCGGACTTAAAATTTTTTTTTTCAGAAATATGTTCAGTATCACGTTCTTAACATACCTTCTCAAGAAGCCATATCAAAATTATGGATATTTCTTACAAAAAATCAAGTTAAAATTGCAACCCGCAATGTAGGTTTTCGAGAGAATGTGGTTCAAAGTCGGACATTAAATTTTTTTTTTGCAGAAATATGTTCAGTATCACGTTCTTAACATACCTTCTCAAGAAGCCATATCCAAATTATGAATATTTCTTACAAAAAACGAAGTTAAAATTGCAACCCGCAATGTATTCTAAACATCGGATAGATCACGTTCTTAACATACCTTCTCAAGAAGCCATATCAAAATTATGGATATTTCTTACAAAAAATCAAGTTAAAATTGCAACCCGCAATGTAGGTTTTCGAGAGAATGTGGTTCAAAGTCGGACTTTTAATTTTTTTTTTTGCAGAAATATGTTTAGTATCACCTTCTTAACATACCTTCTCAAGAAGCCATATCCAAATTATGAATATTTCTTACAAAAAACGAAGTTAAAATTGCAACCCGCAATGTATTCTAAACATCGGATAGCCTAAGTTACTCCCAGAAACGTGAGTTACGACCATGTTAAGTTTGGTTGAAAACTATTCAGCGGTGTTCGCGTTTATCGTGTTCATACAGACAGACAGACAGACAGACAGACAGACAGACAGACAGACAGACAGACAGACAGACAGAAAGACATAAACCGTTTTTTTTGCATTTTTGGATTCAGTATAGTTTATTTAGTAACCCCTGCTAGTTTTTTTCTAAAAATATTCAATGTACAGAATTGACTTCGCTAGAGTTTTATTATAAGTATAGAGTATAGATAGATAGATAGATAGATTGTAGGGGATTTTGGCCTTTTTTATTCGGCCCCGTTTTTTATCAAAGGCTGAGCTTTCGTGTCCATGGTCTCGCATGGTCCAGAGTCCTGCGAAGAGCGAAGCTCGGAGCGGGCCAAACGCTAGCATCAGACATCCCAATCCGCGAAGCCGAAGGCCGAGCTATAGAATGGTCGCTCTGTCTCACCAGGCCGAAGGCCGAGTCCGTAACATTTCGCAGACTTGACAGACTCGCGAGGTCTACAGATCACAGAGCCATTCGTACTAATCCGCATGTATTTCTCGAAATAGAATGACCACCTCTGCAGTACCATGTAAAGTCGTATTTAGGTACTTTTGTAACGTCTCCGTCTTTGCGGCTATTTAAATGTGACTTTATAGTTTGAGGAGTTAACTTCACCCGTCGGATACTGCAGTATTTTGTGGAGAAGTTGATAACTCACATTATTTTGAATCGCGTTGGTGGTTTAAATAAGGTAGGTACATAATTAGTTTTGCCTAAAAAACCACCGCGATTCGACCCGTTTCGAATACTAAGTATAAACACAGCACATAAACCTTTACATTTTAGTTGCAAGCTCACCTGTAACGTAACTGAATAGAGTGCAAAATGCACTGAATAGAGAATGAATTACATGTCTGTCAAAAATGTTAAAGTAATGTTAAAGTGGATTGGCTGTTGTCATATGACGGGATTACGGCATTTGATCCAAAGCGAATGCAGCAGCATCGTATTCGCGTGGGTCTCGATCCTCGAGGTTATACAAAACATTGCGAAAGTCGATGAAAACAATATTTAAAAAATACCTTTCTCCCGCTACAGCGTTCACATTTTATTAAGGCGCGGTGCATAGTGAATAGCCCGCGCGCCAAGAAAAATGCACAAAATCGAGTCCTGTATCAAATACACTAAACAAATCGAAAATTTTACATATCAAACCCTAAAATTAGGTGAGACCTATCTAAAACAGCCAGTTTCGTGTTAACATTCATAAACGTTTTGAAGATATTTTGCGTGAAAAAAAAAATAGGTGGCGCACTTTTTTTCAAGCAAAATATCTTGCAATCTTTTAGGGATATCAACATGAAACTGGCTGTGTTAGATAGGTCTCAACTAATTCTAGGGTTTGATATGTGATCATTTTCGAATTTTTTAGCGTATTTGTTACAGGAATCGATTTTGTGCATTTTTTTTTGCGCGCTTTCTAATTCACTATGCCCAGCGCCTTAATTTAAAAATCAACGGAACGTCATAGAGCAAAAATAATATTTAGATAGTGATCCCTATCACCGGGTGTAAAAAGAAATAGGATCTTTCGTAACACCTTGTATGACGGTATTACCAACGATATTTGATCCAAAGCGAGTGCAGTAGCATCGTATTCACGAGGCTCATTAGGTCTCGATCCTCGAGGTTAACGAGGCGGGTCTAATTGCGAGCCGCAACACGCAAAAATGAAGGTGCTAAGAATATATTGCGGTAATTTAAAATTTATGTTTCACACTCTTTTACGCTTTTCAGGGAGTGGGGCGTACTCGGGATTTTTGTGCGAGTGTTATACTTACCTTTTGACCGTGGTTTTTTCGATCGGTTCTGGAGATAAAACTGTGCAGTTCTGTGCCCTATGTTAAGTTTTCAGCCACATCTAATCTATCTAATCTAAGACAAATCTATTACAATTTAAATCAAATAATAATTCAGATCAGTAGGCAGTAAGGGCCGTCTTCCTATAAATTGGGGCCCTGTAAAAAAAACTACACAGTTGCTAGTGCTCAAAACCGGTTTATTTACGGGATTTTGTAAAATAATACAGTCTTCTTCTTCTTCTACCTATATAATAGGCACCCAATGCTGAGTTTAGGTCTCTTCCATTGCACTCCATTCTTTACGGTCTTGGGCTTTTCTCATCCAGTCTTTTCCTGCCACTTTGACCAGGTCGTCGGTCCATCTCATCGGTTGCCTGCCCACATTTCTACGACCTGTTCTTGGTCTACACTCCAGTACCCTTTTACCACTTCTGTGGTCCTGTCTACGACATATATGGCCCGCCCACTTCCACTTTCTTCGAGCTACTTTGGCTATATCGGTTAGTTTGGTTCTTCTCCGGATTTCTGTATTTCTGATTCGATCTCGGAGCGAAATACCTAACATGGCCCGTTCCATAGCTGTTTGGGTGACCTGCAGCCTATTAATGGTTTGTTTTGTGAGTGTCCATGACTCGGCTCCATAAACCATGACGGGAAGGACACACTGCTCGAATGTCTGGCGTTTGAGGTTTATTGGTATATGGGGCCTTAAAAACTTCGCTAAAAAATAAATACAGTAATAAATGCAGTAATGATGTTTAAAAATTCGTTCGGGACAGGGCTTGAACCCGCAACTGACCTTTGCCAATTAAACAGCCAAGTACCTGTCGAAGCGATTTTTTGCAACCAGTAGGCTGTCACCAACCACGGGAAAGAAGAAGATAATTCTAAAATTGGTTAAACAGAGTAGAGGCCCCAAAGGCGTGTAATGTGGTAAAACTGAAAATTGACTTGCCGCAGTTGGCCCCGATGTTCGTATTCGGTAAATTTACTAAATTGTTTCGAACTGAAGAGGGCTCGGCGATGTTTTTCGAGCTTTTTTTAAATTGCATTTCCCGTTCTTTACGTGCTAAATGTTTCATTGTGCATAATATGGTAATTTGAAAAAGATTGCTGTTTCTTGCATTTTAGTGCCGCTGCCGTACGTTATTTGAAATACAAAAATGCTAAATACATCGTGTTACAAAAGATCGTAATTTTTTGCGGGGTGTAACCTACTGATCAACAGGATTTAAAAAGCCGCAGTGCCAAAAGCTGCGAGACCTACCTAGGTAGGTAACCAAAGTGGTTGCAAAGTAAGTATCTACCAAGTGCCCGGAATACAGACAAGCTACCTTCCAAAGTGTTTCGCGGCAGATGCAATTAACCACGCTTCGTTACACGCTAGGATCACGAACAAAATATGTCTCTAACTATACTTCCCGACAGCATCGCATTTTAGACGCTATTTTGCAAACAGCAAGACCGTTTATGCAGCCCCAGTATTGACACAGCATGCGTTGAAATATGAACTTTAATGTGTAGACTTTAAGGGGTTTGGAGCTTTACTTTGAGGGTTGTCGCGAAGCGTAACCTGTGAAACGATGTCACTTTGTGCAGCGATAAAGGTGGGTTCGTAAAATGTATGCGGAATGACGTTGCTACACACTTGTGTGTACACCTAGGTACAGTCGGCAACAGCCCTTTTTGTTCGATTGGCGCCCTTATGCCGCGTTCGAGTGCCAACAAAGCGGGAAACCACTAATTTTTGATAATTTTTGCTCAAGGAACTATGCCTGGGAAATCAACGGTTTCCGAGATAATAAGGTTCAAAGTCGGACTTTTCAAAATATTTTTTTGCAGATTTGTGTTTAGTATCGAGTATTTAATTTTTTTTCTCAAGGAATCATAACAAAATTTTGAATATTTCTTACAAAAAACGATGCTGAAATTGCAACCCGCAATGTATTCTAAACATCGGCACCTCGAGCGTAAGTAGCCTAAGTTTATGTCAACACTTGCTCAATATGACTTCCCTGCGTTACACTTCCATTACGCGATAAAATATTTTCCAAAATTATAACCTAAAAAACCAAAATGATTTCCCAGCAATAATTTATCGAAAAAGAACTTTGTTTTGTTACGTCATACTAATGCGTACCTTTCGGGTCTGTTGGCGGTCTTTTAACACCCTGTATAATGGAACTGCAGATTTTTTTTCGCTCCATTTTTTTGCCGCTTAACAAGTTTGTTTGTAGTAATCAGACAGCCTACTTTAAGTTCCGCTATCGAATTCGAAGGCACCCTGTAGATAGGTATTTCCATCTCATTGTATCGAGGCCTATTACCAGAATATACCGAAACTGCCTTCATTGTTCTGCGCTTACAAATCGCACAAAACCTCCCTTAATATCTACGCACACGCGCATGTATGAACTGTACGTTTTACAAACAGAAGAACAGAACAAGATCTGTCTTAGCATTTTTTGAAAATTTTCCCTCTATGTGTACAAAATCGGTATGCACTATGCAGAGTACCTATGTATTTTTGCTATTTTTCGAGTACTGCAATGTTAGCTATGCGACTCTGCAAACATCTAACAACAATTTTGCCTAGAAAGAAGGAGTTAGAAGCTGTTCGTGAAAATAAGAATACAATTTCTCATTCTGGCTACTCTTAGAGCCCTCGCCCACGGCGACTTTTTGTAGAAATGCACGTTTGTATCGCGACAGAAGCCGAGAAGCGCGACGGTATCGCGTTTGCATCGCGACTGAATCGTGGTTACGGTGGGCGAGGGCAGCTAGTGACCGCATCGCGACTGTATCGATACGAACGCGCGACAGCATCGCTACAAAAAGTCGCCGTGGGCGAGGGCTCTTAAATGAGAAATTATACAAATTTTATGATCGAATGGGCCGACCTTCTGAACTTTCGCATCGTGTGCCAGTACGCCATTAACACAGCCCCGCGTCTTCCCTTTCATAAATCAAAACATACGTACGTACAGTCGACAAAAAAATCAATGACACAATCAGAGCTGGCGGCGAGCAAATCGACAGATAACGACACACGCCTCCAGGGGTGCTACGGGTGGGCCTCTTCCTGATTGATGCTAGGACTTGGTTTTCATTTTGGCTGTTATTTTTTTCGTCCAAATGGTGCGTCAATGTTCCGATTCTAGCGACGTTGTGACGACCGATACAGCGTGTTTCGGAAACACCGAAAGGGGTGACTTAACTCACCAATACTAATAGTTCGCCACGAACTGTGAACTCGCGACCATATATCTCGGCACCCCTCGACCGATTTGGCTCATGTTCGAAATTAAACATTTACCTACTCAAGTTTTTGCCGGACAAACATTCATACGGCGGATTGTTCCAGCAGACACGGATTTCTCTCGCTTTGCTCGCTCGTTCAATAAGCAACTTTTACTATGGGGCGAAGAGTGAAACCTCAAAATAATATGAAATGAAATGAAATTATCAAATGAAATGAAATTATGAAATGAAAAAAATATTGTTGAAAGTTCTTCGGGTCCACTTGAACAATCCGGCGTTTGTTTGTTTCTATGTATGTATGAATATGAATGTTCGTTCGACGATAACTTGAGTAAATTTGGTCGAATCGTCATGAAATTTGGTAGGCGAGTAAACGAAATGGTATTATTTTTTTAAGTCTAGACATGAGCTTAATAAGTCGAGGGGTTGCCGATATATTATATTATATGGGGTTGTAAAGTTTATATGCAATGCGCGAATGATGTTAGCATAAAGTTACACATCGCTGTTTGGGGCATTAATATAAATAGTTAGAGAGCTGGTGACCAATCGAGATATTTTTTCGTACAAGGCTAAGAGTTGGTAGGCTGATAGAGTAGACTTCGCTGAGTCTGGGAAAAATATTTTTTTGGCACGGTCGCGGTTGAAAGTCAGATTTTTTCGACTTTGAAAGTTTAAATGTATGGGTTCAGTATATTTTTTTTGTCGTACAAGGCTAGAAACTTCTAGGTTAGTTGTTGAGACTCCGTTGAACAAGAAAATATTAGTTTTTTTGGCCAAGCGTGGTTGAAAGTTTGATTTTTATAACACAAAAATTCACACTTTCTAGGTTATAAAAAACAATATTTCTACCGCGTTTGGCTAGTAATAAATAGTGATTTCGTGATCAGCGGAGACTAAAAAGGCAGCCTAAAAACTTCCAGCCTTGTAGACAAAAAAGAAATTACTCAACCCATACATTTAAACTTTCAAAGTCGAAAAAATCTAACTTTCAACCGCGACCGGACCAAAAAAATATTTTTCCCAGACTCAGCGAAGTCTACTCTATCAGCCTACTAACTCCCAGCCTTGTACGAAAAAATATCTCGATTGGTCACCAGCTCTCCAACTAAAATATGAGCTTCTTTCCTGCTAATAAACCGGGCTTCAAAGATGACGCTTGCGTGGGCTGGTGTTTCTGAGAAGTGATCGCGCTACATTGAAACCCAACCATACCTATCACTTTGTACAACTGTTTGTTTAAAAAAAAAAAACCTGCATCGCTCAGGAGTCACCCGTCAGCTCGTGAGAGCGAGTCGAGTGAGGGAATATTAATCAGCATCTCGCAGCTGGATGATTGATTAGCCGCTGAGCCGTCAGCGGAGTGCGCTACACGCAGCGCTGTGTATCGACTATCGACCCCTGTTGTTGTAGGGCGAGACACTTTGCGCTTCTTGAGTTCTTGACTCATTGATTAGCCGCTGAGCCGTCAGCGGAGTGCGCTACACGCAGCGCTGTGTATCGACCCCTGTTGTTGTAGGGCGAGACACTTTGCGCTTCTTGAGTTCTTGACTCATTGATTAGCCGCTGAGCCGTCAGCGGAGTGCGCTACACGCAGCGCTGTGTATCGACCCCTGTTGTTGTAGGGCGAGACACTTTACGCTTCTTGAGTTCTTGACTCATTGATTAGCAGCTGTGCCGTCAGCGGAGTGCGCTACATGTAGCGCTGTGTATCGACCCCTGTTGTTGTAGGGCGAGACCCTTTGCGCTTCTTGAGGTCTTGACTCATTGATTAGCCGCTGAGCCGTCAGCGGAGTGCGCTACACGCAGCGCTGTGTATAGACCCCTGTTGTTGTAGGGCGAGACACTTTGCGCTTCTTGACATACTTCTGAGGGCTCATTCTGTAAAAAAAATCGCACAGTTTTAAGCATAAAAGAAGGTTTATTCCTAGTGATTCGCCCCGAACTTTGCACTCACGATATCTCAGCAACCCCTCGACCGATTTGGCTCGATTGTCCAAGTAGACTCTGAAAACTTCACTCGCTCGTTCCAAAAACGGGTAGGGTACTTAATTTTAGAGACTATAGGTAGGTACATACACTGGTCTTGCTACGCATACAAACGCTGCAAAAATCACGTCTCCGAACCGCATAAAGTTTAAATCCCCTCTTTCTTGCCCCAAAGTAATCGTCCCAAACCAAACCCGATTAAACTCGTAGAATGGCTAAAATCTTTCCAATCGGTCCTCCTTTACCCACCAGACACTGGTGGCCTTCCCTCCAAGCTTGTTGGAGGAAACCGTAGGTCAGCAAAGAATGGATTATCGAGTCTTTAATTGTTACAAGAACTTGGCAGATTCAAAAAGTTGGGCGAATTACTGCTCGTGGCGGCGCGATTAGATTTCTAATGGCGTTTATTTAATGTTAGAGTGGGTGGGTACAATGGTGGTCTCTGATGAGAGAAGTACGCAGTTTGAATCCTGTGGGCCATTTCATAGAACTGACAATGACAATTTACTACGATAATTAGATGTACAGTCAACATAACGTAAACCTTTATATTTTTGTTGCAAAATCGCCCGTAACTAAATAGAGTGCACGCGTGTAAGGGTCGACGTACAGTCGGCCACAGTCTCAGATAGCCCTTTTTGTTCGATTGGCGCCCTTATGCCGCGCGCGGTAAGAGCTGCCATGGGGTATCTGAGATTGTGGCCGACCGTACAATGTGGAGCCGATTAGGCATTAGAAAGGTAACAAAAAAGGTTAGGTTACGAACCGGCTACTCAATGTAACTGAGTAATTTTCGAAGTAAACTACGAATTTTACAGTAGTTTTATGAAATGGCCTATTGGTGGAAAATTGCGTCTGTGACTTTACTTTATTCTTGAATTCGGAAGGCAAAGTTTTTCGTTCGAAAGTCCGTTAGTGGCTTAATCTTATCTTTAGACAATATTGAGAAACTAATTTAAATATTTTTTATTTTGGTTCAGTAGTTTGGATTTTATAACGTTTCAAAGATACGGTTTTATGACGTCACGCGACGGTCTGCATACTGTTGGCGGTCAATGCGGTCATAGGAACAAAACATTTTAGCGCATAAAAACAAAACTACTGGACCAAAATAAAAAATATTGAAATTAGTTAATCAATATTGTCTAAAGATAAGATTAAGCCAATAACGGACTTTCGAACAAAAAACTTTGCCTTCCGAATTGTGACTCTACATTCCTATCTCGATTTACGTCACATTTGCGAACGTAGGTATGTTTAACAAGATAAAAGGGACGAAATCACGTAGATAATGACAAAACAATTATGCGGAAACATTTTGTGTGGCAACCACAAGTAAGATATTGTAAGGTCACAGTCCGCAATAGTAACTTGTGGTTGCCGTTCCACCCCTCAAATACGTATCTTACTTCCTAATATGTAGGTATGTACTTTATTAACATAGAAAGAGACGCTATATGTAGAGCACAAATAAAGCTGCAACTAATGTGTCTCTTTTTTTTAAAATATGAATCGAAACAAGTTATTTTATTATTTCATGCTACAAAAAAAAAAAGTCACTACACATAAATCTATAAATTCACACACACAAACACACAATGCAAAAACATAACAAAAAACAAAAAAAAAAAAATCACAATCAGTTTCGTCATACCTTAAAAACAATAAAACACACACTAAAATATAAAAATTCAAAACTTAACTAAAGAGACCACCCCGGGACACATCCGACGCAAAGGTAAAGTCTGTTCGCTATCATAGTGTCGCTTTGATATTTGCCGCCTTGGCGCGCGGCGGCTTTTCACAAAAGAAATTAAAGGAAGCCGACGCGGCGCAAACACGCCAGTGAATTTGGCTCGCCGCTCATCAAAGAAGCGTCGTATTGAGAGGTTGTGCTTGTGACTTTTGACTTAGAATTTTGTATTTAGTGTCGATCGCTGCGTGTAGATAAAATGTTTTTTCGTTCGTTAGGACAGCGAGGTGCCTCTAGACGAAACTTCGAATGACCCAAAAATTAAAAGACGAAGGTTTTGTAAAACATTTAAGCAAATTCTAGAAATTGTCCATCAGCATTGTGTTGAAATGAATATGTCTGCGCCCATGACCGATACTTCAAAAATAGTTGGTATCCCAAGAACCAAGATTGCCGTCGTGTGTACCGACACTATCTAACCGAACGGACTTTACCCATAATACTGGCGGCGTTTCCACGCTGCACAGCTAGGGCAATCCTTTGCATCAGATATGCCCCCGAGCGTTTGTCAAAACCCTGACTCCTCAGACGACGCCATCATGTGTCTCTTGTTTGTAGCAGCGAAAATATAAGTCGTGACCACTTCTTGTCCCAAAGATTTTTATGTCGACCAAGTTTTATCAAGTACCTCCAAGATTGCTTAACAACCGCTAGCAGAGTGCAAAATACATAATCAGAGCCCCATTTAGGTTATCTTCGCAGCGTCGCGTGGGATACGTCCACACGTTGGTTCACGCAACAACTTTTGGCAGTGACAGATTCCAATTAGGCCAACCGCACACTGTGCCAGATTTTCCGCGAGATTACAAAATGCTTCAAAGGGAATAAAAGCTGTGGCAGTTGTGTGCGAGTCACCAGTCAGTCTGACCCATCAATCGACCAGTCAGCAAGAGGTCGTCCATTGTTAGAGTTTAGTTTAGCACTTCGCTTTTCTAGTCATGCTCTACAGGGTATTTTTTTAAATGGCTTCATTCCTGAAAGACGTTAATTTTTAAATGTGATTTCCAACAACTTTTGTTTTATCTGTTCTACGACATAGATGTGTAAACGCAGTTTTATTTTGCCATACAATTTTTGTTTTCCGAAATTAATTTGTTTTGGCATAATTTGTGACGCGTAGTAGCAAATAGGAGCAGCCCCAGTGGCTAAAGTGACAGTTGAGAGTAGACAAAAGGCCAGCGTGCTAATGGGGCAGGAGAAAGAAGCTAAAGAGGTGGTAGAAAGTGAATAAGAAACCTTCAATAAATTTAAAGTATCCAGCCATTCGGAAAGTCGCAGAACAAAAGGTTCACTTTAGCTACTACTCTTTTATCTACACTGCTCCCAACATCTAAGCTAAGCCTAGTGTAGAGGCGCCCTTTGGTCACAATCACAACCAGGCCCGGGTCATACGTGACTTGAATACATCGCCCTGTTTGGACGTGGTGAGGGATGTTGTCATGTCATTTTATAATACTTTACACGGGACTAACATATTTTATTATTACAGCTGGACTTTTCAAACGGCTCGTCGACAGTAGCCCTTTATCATCTATTTTGTGAAGTATTTCTTTTCATTGTGTGCAACATCCAATGGTATATCCACTAATATTAAGGACCCTCTACACATTCACCTAAGACCAGGTCTACAGTCGCTCTCTACACATTCGCCAATGTCAGCCTATGAGGGACATAATATGAGTCTATTTTAAGGATAATCAGATCTTGGTTCAAGCCTTTTGGTAGTCGGGTTTTAGTTTTGATTGACACGGAGGCCCGTTAGTCGGCCTAAAAACTCTGACACCAGGAAACCTTGTCTATCTACAGGGTGCACACTAAGTCGTTAGTGGAACTTTAAGTAGAGTTAGTGGCTAATGTAATGTAATGCCACAATACTTATTAAGTTATTGCTTACACGCCACCACCATGATTCAAACCGTGGTCATCTACTTAAGAAAACAACCATGGGTCGTTTATTTAAAAATATGACAGGCGAAGCGAGATAGGCGGTGCCTTTCGAAGTCAAGGCTAGGGATTCAATTCCCCATTGCTGTCGGATAACATTGTTTTGGATCGAAGCAGGTATCTTTCGTTCCTTACAAATAATAAAAGCACTCGTGGTCGCACGCGGATTCGGCTACGGAGGGTGATTTAGGATGTTCACATGGATTGACTTTAAGTGATAATAATTATCTACTTGTGACTTAACAAATAAAAAGGGTACCCGCCCGTCCACTACCGCAGACAATGAAAAAAAAAAAAACATTGGAAAAAACATCTTTTTGGATGTGTTTTTTCCTGAAAACGGCCACTTTTGACTTTTGCGGGATTTATTCGTAGGTTCTAGGATCTGGAATCTAGGCCTTAGGTCCTAAACATAGTTAAGCCTCGGGATTCTCATTTGACGGCTCGGTTTTAGCAAAATACGCATCCAAAAGGAAGGGGTGATTTTTTTTTCTTTAGCGGCGGCGCTAGTTTCCCTTAACCATCAATCGATAATTGGCTCTCATAAACATGACAAACATACAATTTTCTAATTACTAAGTAGAGCTACCTTCGCAGAGATATGATCTCAATATCAGAGGAGTGAGGAATTTGTAAAGGAGAGGAAAAAAAACATTTCGTTCAAGCGCCTTCTTTCTTTAGGCGAATAAAGAATACTGCCTTCATTTTTTGAGGGAAAAGGACTCTTTTTCGGTTGCAAAACAAAACGTCCTTATATTTTTTTGAGTCCGTCGGGGATGGCAAATGAAAACAGCGTGTTTAAGATTTGCCTCCGTTTGGTACGCTTTGTTTTCCTATCTTGATTCTACGGTATAGCTAATTTTATGTCTCTATTGATAAAGCCTTAAAATCTTTTTTTTAAAGAGAATTGTAGGTACCTATGATTAGTGTTTTTACGTACCTAGCCTGTAGAAAATCCCCCTGCTGGGCAAAGGCTTTCCCATTCAGTTCTGAGCAACCTCTAACCTCTCCGGCAGATATCGGTCGAAGACTCGAGATTGTCTTTTTGGGCTGCGGTGACCGCCACATGGTACCCACTCGGTGGTGAATTTCACCCACACATCATTAGTTAGAGTATCAATAGTTAACATTCCTAGATTATTAATTATCTTTCTAGTAGTCTTTATAATATGGTATACATATTATTATAATATGGTATAATAGATATACATAAATTCAATTACTTTTTACAAGCTTTTTACACTCATACTTAAACTTAACCACCGCGATATTTTAGTCCCCGAAAACCAGACACAAAGAAACAAACCTTCCTCATATTTTTCAACTCCGCGGGGAAACGAAAATGAAAAGGCGTCTCGGTTTTAGATTTTCGCTTCTCTGCCACTAAAAAGTATTCATACAGAAGGTTCTGTTTTACTTTACATGCTAGGGGAGCACAAGGTTACGATATTTTTTTATCCCGCTATCCGGTAGCTGTCGATAGTGGGATAAAACTTGTATCGCGATGTTGTGCTCCCCTAGCTACTCGTTTCAACTATCAAAATACAACGTGTTACAAAAGTACCTAACTCTTATTACAGGGTGTAACCTACTGGTCAACAGGATGACATTTCTGTAAAAAAAAGTTGAAAAAAAACAATTTTTATTTTATAACCTCAAAATTGATTTTTTTTCATAACTTTTTTGTTTTTGGTATTAGCTCATTTTTTTTATATTTTTGTGTGTGTAGGTACATTTGCATAGCTTTGAGTTGTTAAAACATTGTAAAAGTCAATGAAAACAATATTTAAAAAATACTTTTCTCCCGTCACAGCGTTCACATTTTATTAATTTAAAAATCAACGGAACTTTATAGACAAAAAAAATATAGGTTGTGATCCCTATCACTGGGTGCTATTACCCTGTAAAAAGAGTTAGGATCTTTTGTAACACCTTGTATATTCTCTTTCGAATACAAAAGTGTACAGGGTGACTTGATGGACCGCTTGAAGGCGGTGGTTGGCTCCTTTTGTACGGGCCCGTAGGTAATTCATGTTCAAGCAATGCAACACTCACTCAAATATCACGCTCAGTGGGGTTCCCAATAGTGGGGTTGAAGAAGTAGAGCGGAACAAAACAGTGTGGTACAGGGATAATAGTGAACAATATTGAGAGCGAAAATATTACAAATATAACAATGTAGAATGGGCGATAATGGGTCAAAACACCAATAAATACAGAGGAAATGTTGTGAAAACCATTAACACAAGAGGGCAGAAAAGCCTGGCCAAAATGGATATGAGCAGGATATGAGAAAATGTAATATGTTTAGAAAAGCTCGGGGCATAAAAAAAGAAAATAAACATTTGTAAATTCAGAAAAGTGGCTAGAGTAGCTACCACGAGTGCGAATAGCTGTGCCGGACGTCTGTCATGTATCCTAATGCTAATAGTAGTAAGGTTGTTTATCCAACTTATGACTTTCAGTGACAGTGACAGTAAGCACTCGTGGTAGCTGCTCAGTACTCGGCAATGCAGTCAGGATGCATGACCGAATCTCTCTCTCTCTCTCATCCGAGCTTTAGTCCCACATGGTGGGGTCAGCTTTCCTTATTTTCTCTCTCCACTTCGCCCAGTTCTTGGTGTCGTCTTCGGAGGCTCCGCATTCTATGAGGTCTTTGTTGCATGACCGAATCATTGCAAACAATTGGGTACGCAAAGTTTTTTGTTCGAAAGTCCGTTATTGGCTTAATCTTATCTTTAGACAATATTGAGAAACTAATTTAAATATTTTTTATTTTGGTCCAGTAGTTTTGTTTTTATGCGCTAAAATGTTTTGTTCTATGACCGCCAAACGTATGCAGACCGTCGCGTGAAGGTCATAAAACCGTATCTTTGAAATGTTGTAAAATCCAAACTACTGAACCAAAATAAAAAATATTGAAATTAGTTTCTCAATATTGTCTAAAGATAAGATTAAGCCAATAACGGACTTTCGAACAAAAAACTTTGCCTTCCGAATTCTGCGCTACCTCACCAGGTTATGCTAGTAGCTGACTCAGCTATTGAGTGGCCCTTCTCAACCTATTTCAGCCTCTACAAACGTTACGTTATTTTCTTCCTATTTCCTTGATGTAAAGTGGTAGATTTCGCACTCTCGCCTTCATTACCGACGTGCCTTGTTTTGTGGCAATAAAATAAAGGAGTTCCGGTACAAGGAGAGCGAAAACAACCTTTAGGTTTTAGTTTAGTACTACGCAAGTGAAGTTAGAATAATTTTCTTCGTTTTTAAACTTAACCCAAATTGTTTTATCTAGAGGTTCGCCCCGAACTGTGAACTCGCGACCCCGTATCTCAGCAACCCCTCGACCGATTTGGCTCATGTTCGAAATTAAAAATTATCTTTGCCTCATTTACCCAGCCTATAAAAAATGAGATTTCGTGGTCAGCGGACTATCATCCCAGCCTTGTACGAGAAATTAAGTTATTTTTTATCACTTCGATAGTCTTCTTCTACTAGAGAAAAGTAGTGTGAGACGAGCAGATAGTTGCCTGAAGTGAAAAAAGGCTTTCTTCAGGCGACTGTACCCAGAGAAAAGGAGCCCTGCTAAAGTGGGTACGTTAACAGTAATGCCGGTGCGTTTGAAGGGACTCTCCATTGGATAAAAATGTAAATTGACCCAGTTGTTAGAAACCTTTCTAATTTTTTAGGGTTCCGTACCGAAGGGTAAAACGGGTCCCTATTACTAAGACTCCGCTGTCCGTCTGTCTGTCTGTCTGTCCGTCTGTCACCAGGCTGCATTTCATGAACCGTGATAGTTAGACAATTGAAATTTTCACAGATGATGTATTTCTGTTGACGCTACAGCAACAAATACTGAAAAACAGAATAAAATAAATATTTAAGGGAGCTCCCATTCAACAAACGTGATTTTTTTTACGTTTTTATAAAGAACTAGCTTTTGCCCGCGACTTCGTCCGCGTGAACTACAGAAAAAAATTATGTGGTTTACATTGCCCCTAAGTGTAATGGCGTGATAATATGTAGCCTATGTATTATTCTGATGTCTAAGCTATCTCCATTCCAAATTTCATCCAAATCCATCAAGCTGTTTCAGCGTGAAAGAGTAACAAACATCCATCCATCCATACTTACAAACTTTCGCGTTTATAACAGTAAAATAATAATAGAGATACGGAACCCTTCGTGTGCGAGTCCGACTCGCACTTAACCGGTTTTTTTTCGTTACGTTTCGCTACGGACTCATGGAGGGCCGCTGTTATGCGCGGAATTATGTTTTGTTTTCGTTTTGGGGCGGTTATTATGGGAGTTTCTGTAGCACTCGCGTTTGGCTGATTGGATTGGTACCCTCAAGTCACTTCTCAAAGAACGATCAGAGCTATTGAAGCTGGAGAAAAAAAAGTAGCTAGATACTTAGTGTTAGATAGTAATAAGTATCTGATTTAAATACTTTTTTTTACTTTAGATAATATTTTGACGTTCAATGTAAATAATTTATTTATGGCATATTGAATAAAAAAAAATGATTCTGATTCTGATTCTGATTCATGGACGGGTAAGCAGAGATACCACCAGGTTGGCCCCCAATTTTTCCGGGCAGTCTGTCTGTGACAAATGATGACTTTGACCTGGGGCTTTATTTTTGAATCTATCGTCTAACTTTTGAATCCACCGAAATAAATCCCATAGAATCCGCATTACGTATAAAATCATAATAAAAACTTGTCTTTACAGAAAAAAATGATATCAGGTTAAAAACCTAGCGTTGTCTCGCTTTGACTGTATCAATTAGAGCGAGAGGCCGAGTGTTTTGAAGTCCATCCTAAATGTTTTCTTTAATGACACGGGTTATACGAAACATCATTTCAACCATACGTCTAATATTAGAATGTCAACCTTATTGCATTAGCGTACAGTTTGACTTTAATTGCATAGACTACGAGCAAATAAGCTCCCAAAGAGGATTTGGACATCGAATTTTCCAGACACATTTTGGAGTTCTATGTAGGTACTATCTTGTTTTATTCTTGATCGAAGTTTGAATCTATCGTTTGAAGGGTGCTTGTGACAGTTTGTGTCAAATAAATGCAGACGGTCTCCATTTATTTGACACAAACTGTCATTCTCCATTTACAGTTCCAAGTTTATGACCCTCAAAGACAGAATGCTTGAGCCTCGACCACTATTCTAAAGTTCGGTGGTTCGATCGCAAATGGTGCCTGTCTGATTTTACACGGAACGCTTTATTAAATCACTGACTTGTACTGCCAAGTAAGTACGTTGTCAAAACTATTAATCACAAGGTTTAAGACCCATGGGTCCTGAAGGTCCGCAAAATTGTGGGCACAAAATTTTAAAACTCTAATTTTTAATTCGAGTCCACGGAATGACAGTTGCTAGTATGCTACTAACAGATAAAGCCTTTGTAACAACTGTCATTCCGTGGACTCGATTTAAAAACTAGAGTTTTTGAACTTGGTAACATTCTCCATTTGACCCGGATCGTTCGCCCTTATCACCAGACATACTCTCTGCCGATGAAAGATTCAGAGGAGCAATGTTGACAGTGCTTCCCGCACGTTCTGAAACATAACCTCCTCGATAAGTAGGCAAACAGGAGGGCACACATAGGGTATGGACCCACTAGGATTGAGAGATTGCTACAGAGTTTTTATATACATTTAACGGTTTCACTTAATTTTATTACTAAGGGTGGCATTAATAGTCGTCTGAGATCACCTACTTGAGCTCGATCTCCAGTGGGTGAACTCAGAAAACAAAAATGCTAATGTCAAGCCTTGGCTAATGTCAAACTTGAGTGTAGCTGTCAGCCAGCATATTGATATACACTATCTTGAGATTGACATTGACATTAGCCAAGGCTTGACATTAGCATTAAAATTAGCCAAGGCTTGATATTACCATTTGACTTTTCTGAGATTACCTACTTGAGTTCTAGGTTGAGATGAAGACTATTAATGCCACCCTAAGTGAGTGAACCCGCTAAATTAATTAAAAATTAAAATTAAAAATGTGCAGTGCTTAAGAAAGTTCAAGTTGTGAAATTAATTAATGACCCTCAAAGAAAGAATGCAAGGTTAACACCATTCTATAGTTCGGTGATTCGTTCGCAAATTATGCCTGTCTAGTTTACGACATGGAACGCTTTATCACTGACCGTTTTTGCGAAGAGTATTGCAAGTAAGTACGTCGTCAAAACACTATTAATCACTAGGGCAAAACCCATGGGCCCTGAAAGTCCTCTGGCAACAAGGCAATCCGTGTTCAATTTTATTTACCGTTCTGTCTCTTCTGGCTCTATTTTCTCAGCTCTTAGGGAGAAGTGATTGTGCTGTTATTGTGTGTGTGTTTGTGTGTCCCACGATAATGTTGTAGTGTCACATAGATCTTCCGGTTGAGATGGTGTTTAGTCTTTCGACCGATTGTTTAATAGATTGCTTATTAAATAACGCTGTTTCTTTTAAAAATGTCCCGGGTACTGCAGCGCCGAGTGGTCTCTTCACGCATCTAGTGTGAGTGAAGGTGCCACTGGACGCTGTATAAATCATCTCATTAAGTAGATGCAAAGGCCTTACTTTTTTCTTTTACACATTACGGAGTAAAGAGAAGAGCTGAAATTTTGCTCTGATTCCACTCGGGATCATGTCTTCGTAAGCGTTTGAACCATATACCCTCAACGCTAAAATCGCCAATCCGCAGTTGGCACGCATGGTGATTTTTCCGAACTCTCTCTCTAAGAGAAGGCTTTTGCCCAGCTAGTGGGACATGTACCTACACTTGTACAGGTAACATCTTATTCCTTTTAGGTAACAAAACGGTTATGTGTGTTATGTGTGTCTACATAGAGTAACTGGACGAGCATGGACTACTTATAACCGAATGATGTTTCATTTAATATGCCACCTAGTTGTGCTACTTGGACATTTAATGACACCTTGTATGCTCTAAGGTTGTCACCCGGCTCACAAGCTGTTATAAGCCTGACACCACAACAAATGCCCTAAATTCCACCACACAACGCCCCAGCCAGTAGCGGTGGCATCCGTCGATAGCCAATTATCGTGCGGCCATTGTACTGTCCGCCGAACAATTAGTGTGGCCGCAGATGTGACCGCAGCACAATGAGCACCGCCGCCTGTGTGATGTACGCTGATAAGGGTTAGACTTCATGTCTACAGGGTTATAAAAAAGGTACCTCTCAAGAATACATGACGTACAATAGAAAGTCACTTAAGGCGCTGGGCATAGTGAATTAGCCCGCGCGCACAAAAAAATGCACAAAATCGAGTCCTGTATCAAATACACTAAAAAAATCGAAAATTTTCACATATCAAACCCTAGAATTTGTTGAGACCTATCTAAAACAGCCAGTTTTGCGTTGATATCCATAACAGATTGCAAGATATTTTGCTTGAAAAAAAGTGCGCCGCCTATTTTTTTTCAAGCAAAATATCTTCAAAACCTTTATGAATGTCAACACGAAACTGGCTTTTTTAGATAGGTCTCACCTAATTCTAGGGTTTGATATGAGAAAATTTTCGATTTGTTTAGTGTTTTGATACAGGACTCGATTTTGTGGATTTTTCTTGGCGCGCGGGCTATTCACTATGCACCGCGCCTTAAATCGAAAAAGATTTGGCCATTAATTTGGCGCCATATTTTTTATCGTATGTCTCATATCCGTGCCCATGCCCACTTTGGCGGATTTTGAGCCATATGGTGATAAAGGTTTTTTTGCTCTACGGATACCGAGTGGGTGGGTGACCAGCGGTGGACAACGCAGACAAGGCCGGCAGAGACGATGATGATGATGGCGAGATGATATCTAGGAGGTGGTCAAAAATTGACTAAACTAGGCTGAGTGGGGGGAAGCCTTTGTCTTTTAGTGGAAGTCTATCTATGATACAGATTTCAATAAAAATAACTGGGGCACACATACGCACGCCAAATGAAATACTCAATTACGGTAACCTGATTTTTATTTTCACCATCGGCGGCTAGCCCACGGGCTCTTCCGGGCAGATTTGATTGAGTTAAAGTGAGCACATTTTAACTTTATTACAAGTAAATGCGGGTAGTTTCCGAAACGCAAACCGCCCGTGGCTATTTGAATGCGCTGCTGAACTTTTGCTACCCGTAATGTAGCGTTAGTTCTCCGTGCTCTCAATGCAGATGTTAAGGTTACATCTATCTACCTCTATCTAATCCATGAATGCCGCCTTCTTGGCTGTCTTCTTTGTCACGCTAACCTCCCGGTCCCTTGCAAAAGGTAAAGGTAAATATTGTACGTATAAACGTTGACCAGTATTAAATAATGGATACTATCCGACTCTACATTTTTTTATTGCAATTCCATCCACAAAAAGCATGTACGGGTTAATATGAGCCGTTTTTTGAAGAACAAATTCAAAGCAGTTCATAGATGGTGTTACAGGCGTGGCCATAGAAGAACCGAAATACGGCTGTCAAATTTCGCTTAGCACAGATTCATTTTGACAGCCGTATTCCGGTTCTTTTATGAACTGCTTTGATAGAATTTTGTTGTTTGAAAACGGCTCATTGTGAGATTACCATACTTTGAGGGAGTCGTCCAGCTCTTAAATACAAGCGACTTTTACAAATTACATGAAATTTAGAAAAACTTTGTATCAACGTATGAGTCAAAGTTAGTAGAAATTGTTGTGTGTGGCAATAACCTATCACCCCCAAATGACAGATATTATTTTAAAATAATTCTGAAGAACGCAACAAATCCTTGCCATTCAGTTTTGATGATTAATCTCGTACTATTAAAGAGTAATTTCCTCGAACAACACTTTGCAGCGAATTAATCTCAATTCAGCGCTTAATGAAGCGCCTCATTCACCGCTAGAATACATAATTGGACTATGGCAAATTGGAGTTATTATAAAGCGGGACTAGGAACAACGCGCGACTTGGTTTTGCTGCGATATTTTCGTTTTAGTGATGATTTATTGAATGGAAACTTTTTAAACATAATATACTTATTGCTTTTTGAATGACCCAACTCAAATCCATCAAGAAATAACAAAGTTAGAGAAGTTTTGTGACGTCATGCGTCATCCGCTCTCTCCGTAATAGATTTTTTTAGTAGTCCGTAGTAGCACCATTATCCGTTATACAAGTACAGAAAAACTGTCACAAAAGAAAGTCATTGTTATAGTATGCATACATATTTTTATACCATAACAATAAATAATAGAAAACGTTCTAGCACGAGTCGAACTCACGCAACGAGGGTCCACACACCAGATTTTTTAAAATTGTATGGCGGTACGGAACCGTCTCAGTGCGCGAGTCCAACTCGCACTTGGCCGGTTTTTTATCTCCCATAGCAACACAAATCCTTCAACCTCCAGCCCCGAGCATCCATCTATTAGTAGAGAATAGAGACGGATCCATAGATTGTTTCCACAATATTGCGCGTCACGCGCAAAAGCGATAATTTCAAATGAGTACGCTATCGACGGTACACACTGGTACAGTCGGCAACAGTCTCAGATATCCCTTTTTGTTCGATTGGCGCTCTTATGCCGCGCGCGGTAAGAGCTGCCATGGGGTATCTGAGATTGTAGCCGACCGTACTGTCGAGAGGGCCGTGACTCGTCCCAGATGAAACTTGGCCAAGTTGTTAAAAGTACTGTGTGGAATCTCAAATTAGGTGAAAATAGGAGTTAGGGTACTTAAGACGACGTACGTCTCACAACTAGCGCCGCCAATGGAAAAAAAATCATATCTTTTTTTTGGATGCCTTTTTAGCAAAAAACGCTCCTGCGATTCCTCAACGCGAGGCTTAACTATTTTTAGGACCTAAGGTTTGGATTCCAGGATTAGATTTCCTACGAATGCAATCGATTCTCGCCAAAAGTGGCCACTTTTGGCGAGAATCGATTGCATTCTTAAGTTCTAGGATCTGGAATCCAAACCTTAGGTTCTAAAAATAGTTAAGCCTCGCGTTGAGGAATCGCAGGAGCGTTTTTTGCTAAAAACGCATCCAAAAAAAAGATATGATTTTTTTTCCATTGGCGGCGCTAGTTGTGAGACGTACGTCGTCTTAAGAATAACTCTACACCCAACTCTACTTGGTTACGTTACGGGCGATTTTAGTGAATAGCCCGCGCGCCAAGAAAAATGCACAAAATCGAGTCCTGTATCAAATACACGAAAAAAATCGAAAATTTTCACATATCAAACCCTAGAATTAGGTGAGACCTATCTAAAACGGGTTCACTACGACTTGCCGAATTACATTTCGCCTTGTTACACTTCACCTATGACGTATCATCCAATGTCACTTAAACTAGACTTCATTTAACCGAATGACATTATACCTTTGGTTCATTTCGCCGAATGTCATTAGTCCGAGAGCTTATTTCATCTAGGAATTGTTTAGTCTAAAACAGCCAGTTTCGTGTTGACATTCATAAACGTTTTGAGATATTTTTGATGAAAAAAAAATAGGCGGCGCACTTTTTTCAAACAAAATATCTTGCATCTACCCATAAGGGTATCAACACAAAACTGGCTGTTTTAGATAGCTCTCACCTAATTCTAGGGTTTGATATGTGAACATTTTCGATCTTTTATGTGTATTTGATACAGGAATCGTTTTTGTGCATTTTTTTGCGCGCGGCCTAATTCACTATGCCCAGTCCCCGTAGCATGACTTTTATCGAGGCGGATTTATCGAACAAAATGGCGGTTTATCAGCATTTTTGACGTCTATAGTGGGTTATATATCGTCGAGAGCGATATATAACCCACTATAGACGTATATAACCCACTATAGACGTCAAAAATGCTGATAAACCGCCATTTTGTTGGATAAATTCGCCTCGATAAAAGTCATGCTCCCCCCGCTGCTCCTTAATTATAAGACTTATTATAGTGGCGGGAACAAAGGTTAATGTTTTTTTGATGTCGTCCTTAACCAATGATTTTGAAGTGGGTTTTGTGTTGATATTAAAAAAAAAAAACTTTGTTTAGCTCACTTGTATTTTGTCGGTTTAGCCAACTTGTTTCGGTTCTCATTCGGGGACCTTAATCATCGATAACGAGACGGCCTTCGCGCTTTATTTTTGTTATTTCATAAGTGGTCCGATTTCCCAATGGGGCAAGTAACCGGGCACGTCCTGTTTCAGCTGACCGTAAACGTTAATAAATAACCAATCGGTCGCAGATTTACAACCGTTTTAAATTCGAATTTGCGACGCAATTATGCGTAAGCATGGAAAATTAAAAGGGCTACTTACTTAACTGTGGTTGCTACTGCATATTTGCATCGTAACGTTATTAAATGATATAGGCCCGGTTTCTGAGTTGAGAATTTTACTAAGCACATACTTACGTATCGCTCTCTCACGCTCTTTTGTGAGAAATCTGCAGAGACAGGACGATACTTACCCATTTGCTTAGCAAAATTCTCAACTCAGAAACCGGGCCATAGTTTTGTTAGTTTGAAAACGTAGAATCGCTAGAAAATCTGATGGATCATCGAAAGCAAGCTGTTTTAGACCTTTTCGCTTGGTAGGTCCTCTAACGTCTAAATCATCACTACCAGAAAAAAATACTTTTTGCGTTTTTTCTAGATACCTATGGCGCGTAATATCATTCACAGTTTAAACTAAAAAGGGTAGCTTAAACCCTATCTGTTGATTAATTCTCATACAAAATTCGAGGTTTAATCTAAGGTCTGAGTTTAAACTGTGATTGATATTACGGCACTATGTGTTTTTTTGTTTAATAGATTATAAATTTTTTGTGTTCACTGGAGTCCTAAAATACAGGGCAACCTAGTTTAGGAGACAGGGTATCATCTATTTATGTACCTACCAATCATCAGCCACCCAATTTGTATTAAATATGTTGTATAATCCGTGCGGGATCAGAATGGGATAATACTTTTTGGAACTGAGACGCTCGCGGTCCTGTAGCGTCAGCATTTCGGCAAACTCTAGTTGTCTATGGCAAACTCGCGTCGAAACTTGCTTGTGTTTTCTGTGCGCGTGGGTGTCTGCTCGAGTTTTATCACGTTTTATTCAATTAAATAACATTGAATCGTTTTAGATTACAACCATTAAACATTTTTGTGTATTTCCAATTTCCAATGTCCAAGAACTAACATTTTTTTTACTGACGCTACTCGAGAACTGTCATTTTCGATTCAGTTCCAAAAGGTATTATCCCATTCTGATTCCGCACGGATTATATTACCTTTGATTGTGTTTTTTGTGTCAATAAATGAATTTCAATTTCAATTTTGTTGGTAGCGCTAGTTAGCGGTGTAGCTTCCTATTTTGACTTTACTGTTTTGTTTAAGACGACGTACGTCTCACAACTAGCGCCGCCAATGGAAAAAAAATACATATCTTTTTTTGGATGCGTTTTTAGCAAAAAACGCTCCTGCGATTTCTCAACGCGAGGCTTAACTATTTTTAGGACCTAAGGTTTGGATTCCAGGATTAGATTTCCTACGAATGCAATCGATTCTCGCCAAAAGTGGCCACTTTTGGCGAGAAACGATTGCATTCTTAAGTTCTACGATCTGGAATCCAAACCTTAGGTCCTAAAAATAGTTAAGCCTCGCGTTGAGAAATCGCAGGAGCGTTTTTTGCTAAAAACGCATCCAAAAAAAAGATATGATTTTTTTCCATTGGCGGCGCTAGTTGTGAGACGTACGTCGTCTTAATATCCAATTAATATTGAAGCACAAAAGGAAGATAACGAAGCTAAAAACACGTCCCACGCAGAAAGAGGCCCGGTTTCTGAATTGAGAATTTTACTAAGTAAATACTTAACTGTCGTTCTGTACGTTATTTTGTGAGAAATTCGCAGAGGCAGAACGATATTTAAGTAGTTGCCTAACGAATTTCTCAAATCAGAAACCGGCAGAGAGAAACCTGCGTACCTACTTGCGATTTTACCGTAGAGGTTGAGGTTATTATGCTTGAGACGCTCAGGTTTCCTCACGATGTTTTAACCCCACTTCTAGGATTTGGCAGACATTTATAACGTGGCACTTGTTCGAGTATTCAGATAAAAAAGTGTAAACAAGATTATAACTCGACCCATCATGTCGAACCCCCATCAAAAAACTGTCACCCCCTCGCGAATTAAAAATTCATACCCCCCCAACTTGGCATATTATTTGTAAACAAAGATGGCGCCGGGTAGTCTGTTTAATGACTTGTAAATAGGGCTGTAGGCATAAAAGAAATTTAAACAGAAGCACAGGCTTACGACCCTCTTCAAGTTTGCTCTCGGGTAGCTCCTCAAAAGAAATCTACGGGAGGCGTATTTCCGAAACCGTGTTGAACTCGTCACTTCGTCATGCATGGCCAAATCAATACGGTCATGGAAATAAATTTAGGTCCCTTGGGCGTATCGATTTCGTCCCTACATGTTGATGAAATCAATATGGTAAAAATTTTTTTTTATCATTTTTTTTATTTTTGGATATTTTTTATTAAAGGTAAAAAAAATGGCTCGCTCTTGTAAGTTTATTTGTCACAAATTTTGAAAAGTATTACAAGAGAAACTGACTCACTTTGCTAACTCCAAGGGCACTCTCAATGACTCTTGCGTAGGAGACATTTAATAGATGTTCATTGATTTTGCACAAAAAAATAAACCACATGTAGGTATCAGCGTAACAAATGATGACAAATCAAACACGTTCATCAAACACAAATCAAGTTGCGACTTGTAAAAAAAGTATTCTAAATACAAATATTAGGTATGTACTTAAATTTGACGTTCTTAGGCCCGGTTTCTGAATTGAGAATTTTGCTAAGCAAATACTTAACTATCGTTCTGTCACCCTCTTTTGTGAGAAATCTACAGAGACAGGACGACTTACCCATTATTTTCTTAGCGATTTTCTCAATTCAGAAATCGGCAGGTGGGCCCGGTTTCTGAATTGAGAATTTCGCTAAGCAAATACTTAACTATCGTTCTGTCACCCTCTTTTGTGAGAAATCTACAGAGACAGGACGATACTTACCCATTTGCTTATCGAATTTCTTAATTCAGAAATCGGCAGTTGGGCCCGGTTTCTGAGTTGAGAATTTTGCTAAGCAAATACTTAACTATCGTTCTGTCACCCTCTTTTGTGAGAAATCTACAGAGACAGGACGATACTTACCCATTTGCTTAGCGAATTTCTCAATTCAGAAATCGGCAGTTGGGCCCGGTTTCTGAATTGAGAATTTCGCTAAGCAAATACTTAACTATCGTTCCGTCACCCTCTTTTGTGAGAAATCTACAGAGACAGGACGATACTTACCCATTTGCTTAGCGAATTTCTCAATTCAGAAATCGGCAGTTGGGCCCGGTTTCTGAGTTGAGAATTTTGCTAAGCAAATACTTTCACGCTCTTTTGTGAGAAATCTGCAGAGACAGGGCGATACTTACCCATTTGCTTAGCGAATGTCTCAATTCAGAAATCGGCAGTATATGAACTGAGGTTTACTTTACTGAGGTCGAGCCTTGGTCGAGCAGTCTTTCTGTCCAGTTCGTCTCAAAAGGCTGTAGGGCCCGTCATTAATAACTGTTGGGGGCAGGCTGTCTTGCGCAGCTCCTTCGAGCAATTACCCGCGAGCGGAGCTAATGCCTGTGTGCCGATGTGTGCCGCTTTACATACGCTTTAGAGGCCCTTTTGCTACAACGAGTTCTATAAAGTTTCTACAAAATGGACAAGCCGAGGAAGCAAATGCAAGCAATTGGCATCGTCAAATCATATTTTTTATTCTATGAATCGAAAATATAGACAAATATAAGAAACTTATTTGAATATTTTCTTATTTTTTATGTAAATATGTTTTTATTAATTATTAAAAATTTCTAAAAGTTTTGTGTTAGACGTCACCACTGGCATTATGTACTAATCAGTGGTTCTTAACCTTTTTTGGACCACGGACCACTTTGATAATTTTTTTCTTAGTGCGGACCACCAGATCCAAGGTACATCGTGTTTCACGTGAAATTGTTGCACCTGAGACCGAAAGTATAATGTAGTAAGTAAGTTGAATACAGGAAATTAATATGAGTCGGTTTTGGAACAATGGAACATACACGCTTAAATTCCCCAATTTTACTAAAATTATTATGGAGATTTAATTGGTAGGCGATAGCAATGCGCGCGCAGCGCCCCCGAAAATTCACCGATTTTATCCTTTTTAAGCCGCAAGATGGCCAGATAATCTTCCGTCAATATCATCAAGATTTCATTTGTTTGTAAAAACGCGCGCAGCGCGCCCAAAATGTTTACGATTTAACTCTTAAAATCAAGTTTACCTTAGCACGTGTAGTAGGTGCGTGAAAAATGCGCGCGCAGCGCGCCCGAAAATTCACAGTTTTTTCCATTTTTAATTATATTATGAAGATTTATTTAGCTATTATTTGAACAAACGCACCCAGCGCGGCTGAAAATTAACGGAGAATTCCTTTGTTTTGAATAGAAGACACGCGCGTAGCGCATTTGAAAATTCACCGATTTTAACCTAAATATAGTCTACGTGCGGTTTGACATGGGCTAACGACATACTATGAGTGAGCACTGATTACTTGATTTTTAAGGGTTTTGATACTAATACAATTTATTATTTTTTGCGTATTGAACTGAAGACCGCAACTTTACATCGGAGCCTACCGCAGATTACGTATAGGCTATTTATTGTATTACCCTGTCAAAATCTGGCACATTCGGTAATTCCTTGGCGCGATCTGCAGTCATGCGGATCTTTGGAGGTTAAAAATATTTTCCAATAGGGAGTAAGAGCGCGCGCCAGCGAGCACGAAAATTTCAGTTATTTTATTCATTGGGAACTTATTCAAACATGACTTTCAAAGTCAACATTAAAATTTATTGACAACTATCGCTATGTGCGCTGGACTGCAGGACCCTCCCGCGGACCACTAGAGAGGCCCTCGCGGACCACCAGTGGTCCGCGGACCATAGGTTAAGAACCACTGTACTAAGTTCATTGCATTCATTCATGCTTTTAAAAATTAAAAATATGTTGACGTTTGACAAAATGTCAGTGTCAAGTCAACAAGAAGGTTATTTTCTCAGTTATTTGACACTTTTGACAGTTGTTGTTGACGAATGTATTTTTTTAAATATTTTTAGGCAATGGAACTACCGCATTAGAGGCTATGATGATGTCATCGAAAGAAAAATGAAGTAAAAATTTTTGGTGATAAATATTAATAATCCGTTTTAATTTTGCTTATTTAAACCCCTAATAGTAATCAGTATTGTAACAAGAGACATTCCATGCATTCGTATGTTCTGTCTAGTTACAGTTTTTGATGATATTATTGTTTGAAATGAGCCAAGTAACGCCATCTATTTTTTCACCAGTGTAAAGTCCCGTTCAGAATGGAAGGGATAACCACGCCCAAATCGGGAGGGATTGAACTAGGAATCGAATAGAAGTTGTGTGTACAGATCAACGACTCGACGAGCATGCACGACATTGTATGGAGGCGACGTCCGACTTAGAGTGCAACTTCGGTGTGATTGCCGAGATTACTGTTCTATCGCAGGGCTGGAATTTACATTTTTCAGAGAAGTGAACTTTAGGGAGCCGATAATAAGCATTTAAATCACATGACGCTTTCGATGGAAATTCCCCAAAATTCATAAAACTGTCACGTTTTTCCATTCGCTTTCACGAGAAGAACGTGTTGAAACCCGAATACAAAGACCTTGTTGCTTTGTAATAAAGGTTAATATCAAATGGTCCTTAAAGTAAGGTTGTCAGAAATAGGAGAGACAATTATTTACAATTTCATCAAACGAAATTCAACGCTATTCCAAGCAGCCTAGAGTAGTGGAAATTTAGATTTGAGCAGACCTTTTCCTGTGTCTTCACTTACTAACTAATGTTTCGTCATTATTTACACAAATTTATTGACCTTCTGACAGCTTACATGTTCCAGTTTGCAACGTGTTGACAGAAAATCGGGCGGTTCCCGTAAGGGCCCTGTAAGATTTAAATTAGGTTGTATGTAGAAGGGCTCAAACTATTTTACAAATGCAGATTTACTTTTATTCGATTAATGACATCAGTAAGGGAAAAGATTTTGTGTCCATATAAGACAAGTGCGATATCAAAGATGCACTAAACTGAATTATCGACCATTAGATTCTTCGGCACACGAAATATACAAGCTATTTTCTGTCTTAATTTTATTACTTACATCTTTATTAGCGATTTCAGTACAAAAGGAATGTCAAAGGGTCTAGACGGAAACAACCCAATATTTCAGAAAAAATTTGGTAATCTTTATGGATTTAGAAGGGCTTGGGTTTTTTGTGCCATTTCTAGCTCGTCCACTTCAAGTCGTAAATTAGGGGGTCATAAAATAGAATATTTATTGCTTTCCTGTGGGAGGAGCTTAATTCTGACCGAGCTGTGAAGGGAAATCAGGGAACAAGATAGGGCAGTGAAGTTTTAACCACGAAAGAGTAAAGTCAAACTTTGAAACCTGAAAGGTCTAGACTTTCAGTCCCAGAGAAATCAAGTAAGCTTGAGTCCTGGAGCCTGACCGCGCGCGAAACGTTAGTGAGCAGTGTGTGAATAAGTTATTACACCCTATTCGGTGGATTTCGCGGAGTGATTCAGCCAGAAGGCATTTTTGAGGTAAAATACGTTGAAAGAGTGTAGAATCGAGGGGCGTCCCTGTCTGTGCTTTTGTTCCGCGAAAGTGTTTATAGCGCGAGTTATTTATAATTATTCAATTATTTATTAGTGTATTGTATGGTATCTAAGTACTGTGTTTATTATATTCTAACAGTTTTGAATCCCTCATCCCTTTAGCAAGGAGCAGAAGGTTTCCCCTTTACTTGTCCGTCGTTTTGGTTAGGGCAACAGCTTTGTTTAGAACTAGGACAGCTAGGACAGGACAAACGACGAAGATGGACTACGGCTTCATAATAGAACTAATACAGGTTTTCATCATCGACGGCTCAACAACTTGAAGCAGAGAACGAGATATTATATTTTTCCCAACAGCAGCGTCGCGACTTGGAGGACTGTCTGAGGCGAACTTCTATGTGTATCACATATAATCTAGGGGCGACACAGCCACAGCAGCCAGAAGGAGTCTTCATACAATTAATTTTCCACAGGTTTAACAGAATATTGCGGCGGAGAATCACTACTACTTTACTTCAGTTTTCTCTAGGTGTCGATTAATAGTCATATCAATGGTGGTTGTAGGTGTACGTCCGTACCTAAGAAGAGTGGGGTGGTTCCTCTACGGTTTCCGGTTGTCCTTGTAATGACGTGTCATAAACTTGCGTACGTAGGTTATCCTGGTCCACAAGCTCGGATGGTACGGAAATACATTTCCAAGCATTACGATATGGTTATGAAGTTTATTGAACTAACTCCTGCGAAAATTACGATATTTGGACGGAGCTTTCACTGATGCACATCCTATCGGATTAAGAAGAGTGGGGTGGTTCCTCTACGGTTTCCTGTTGTCCTTGTAATGACGTGTCATAAACTTGCGTACGGAGGATTTTCCTGGTCCACAAGCTCGGATATCACGGAAACGTATTTGTGAAAGTTTCGATTTAATTATCTTAATTTTCTAAAGGGGAAATAGAATGAAGATGATTGAATGTGTGTGAATGTTATGTAGATGATTGTAATGAAAGAGGATTAGGAGGATCTATAGGCTTTTGCTTTGGTCCGTAAGGAGCGAGTTTCCAAAGGTCGAGACTCGTTGGCGCAGGATAAGGTTGGAAGGGAGCCTGCGTACCTATCAATAGGACTAACACTTTCTTCTATTTCTCATTTTGGGATCTAGAATCCTCCCAAACTATTTTATTCCACAGGACCGGCGAGATACCTAATTATCTTATTTTATTATTGCCCTCTGTCTCTAGATCGAATATTTTATATATAAGTATTATATATCTCTTTACTATTATATTTATTTATCTCCGTTATTAGCGAGTGAAAGTGATTAGACGCGACCGTCTATTATGGCCTTTTTGTGAAAAAGTGTATTGCGTCAATGCGCATAGTGTACAGTGTCTAGGAGAGGACTGCAGAGCATTTGAGGCCTTTGTCTCAATGCTAACATAACAAGGGCGTTTCCAGATTCCAGCCGCGGTCTAAAGCTGAGTAGCATGACGTGTACAATATAATTTAGGAATTTTATTATCGAAGCTTGCCTACGCTTACGTGCATGATCTTTTCAAATAAGACTCAAGGGGAGAGTGGTCAGAGCGGTGAAGGTGAGAGTTGATATGTCGTGAAAAGGCCTTTTAAACCACAATTTCGGTCCCAAGTCCGAAAACACTGTTTCAGATCACTTTCCTTGGAAAAGCGACTGACAGACATCCAGACGATTAATTTAAGGAATGCTAAAATTATTGTCTTCAATCTGTGTTTATTATGTGACCTTTAAATGTCTTTACCTTTTCAGCAATTATTCACGAACTTATTGATTTATTGACTTTACCCATTTACTTACGAAATTTAACACACAACGTATGGTCCTTTTATTATCGAAACTAGACGATCACAACTATTTTTATTGGCCAATTATTTGAGAACGTTTAAGGTTCTGTTAACTTCATTTATTTGTATTTATGTATCTATTTTATTTAATGTGAAGGTGTGCCCTCCGTGTATGTTTTATGTCATGCCGGACACGCTCTTCTTACAGTATCCCTATTCCTCGAAATGGTTTTCAATTTACGACAATCGATGCCTCACTGATCAATGCCCATTGCCGCAAAAAAAAAAAAAAAAACGATTACGCCATGGTCATCAGCTCTTGTTCGACACCAGTACCTTTGTCCACCTGCCATCCTCTCGCCTCGCCAGGCGTCCCGCCCATCTCCACCTAAGCTTCGGAACTCGGTCACCAACATCATCGACCTTCGTCCGGCGTCGGATGACTTCGTTCACTACTCGATCCATGAGTCGGAGGCCTAGCATGGAGAATTCTCAAACATTTATTTCTCCAAAAGGGTAATATGAGGCATCAACTCGTTGGACACCCAAATTTTCCTCTTTCCCCTTTATCTAAGCAGGAAAAGAACGGACCTAATGACTTGTAAAATAATCCGGTAACCACCATTGGGAAATCATATTAAGCCCCAAGAGTCAGTACCTCTATAAGGCACAAAATAAAATGGTACCGAAGATGCAGGTAGGTAGGTAATCGTATGAGGTAGTGGCCACCCCTGGTGTCAGAGTTTTAAGGCAGCCCAAAGGCCCTCTGACATGGCTTAACGATTGTTAGGGACCAACGGTTTAACGTGCCTTCCGAAGTATGGAAGCGGTCTGATATTACTGCCACTAGCGGTCAACCATCTAAATTCTAAACTGACCGCGAGAAAAAACTAAGGCCTTTGTATCTACGTAATGTGATGATTTATACAGCATCCAGTGGCACCTTCACTCACACTAGATGGGTGAAGAGACCGCTCGACGCTGCAGTACCCGGGACATTGTTTTTAGATGTTGTAGGCTTGCCCAGCACCTGACAGCTTAGTCGGCCTAGCCCACAGGAAAGACAAGTCAATAACCGACTTAAAAAAGGTGGAGGCACTCAATTTGACCCGTATTTTTTATTATTTTTTATGTGTGGTACCTCGGAACTTTTCTCTAGGTCCTAACTTTTCTCAGAACTTTTTTTGTTTGATAGGGTATACTTCCTATGAGGTCTCAAAAAAATGGTGAAGATCTGACGATGATGATGGTGATTGCAATAAAATTCATAACCAATCAATAAGCAAATCAGAAAAAACTGTAAAATACAAATATAAAAAAAAAAATAAACGACTTTAAGTTTGCACTAAAAAGGAAAAACAAAAATTGATTTCTTTTAAACTAACTTAAGACGCAGTACGTCTCACAACTAGCGCCGCGCCGCCAATGAAAAAAAATCATATCTTTTTTTTGGAGGCGTTTTTAGCAAAAAACGCTCCTGCGATTTCTCAACTTTTGGATTCCAGGATTGGATTTCCTACGAATGCAATCGATTCTTGCCAAAAGTGGCCACTTTTGGCGAGTATCGATTGCATTCTTAAGTTCTAGGATCTGGAATCCAAACCTTAGGTCCTAAAAATAGTTAAGCCTCGCGTTGAGAAATCGCAGGAGCGTTTTTTGCTAAAAACGCCTCCAAAAAAAGATATGATTTTTTTTCAATGGCGGCGCTTGTTGTGAGACTTATTTCATAGAGTCAGTGCCAAGCTTTCGGTGTCCGGAAACCCTTCTTTAGCGTTACATAGAAGTTAGGTATGATGTAATTACCTATGTAATGGTAGAGGGTTTTAAAATGGTTTGGCACCGACTCCAATTGGCATCCGACTTCAAGTTTTTAGTGCAAACTTGAAATCGTTTTGTTTTTAAATAGCAAAGCAGTACCTACAACGCACTAGCCGTGAGCATGTCATAATGTTTTGGCTATCGTATCATTCTTCTGTATTTATCACGTGGCCTGCAGGATAATCGTGTTAAATATGGTTTCTTAAGCCGTTCGTCCATTGCATTGTCACGCGTATGGCGTATTTATTAAAGCATTGTCATGATATCGTTGAATGGCAGCTATCCGGTTCCTTCAGAACATTGGACCATAGGTATCGAGCTTTGACAATTCGATAGGCCGCTCTACGCAGACTACGTTTCACGTAAAAATACCCTTGAGTTGAACGACAATGGTGCTTGTCGCATTGTAATAAGAAAATGTGGAGATTTTTTAGGTGAAATGCACTCTAGATGAGCAGGATTAAAGAGTTCGGGCCATAGATAAACCAACATGAGTTTAGAGCGGCGTCGTTTATCAAAGCTTGATAATTAAAGTAGTCTTATTCAACCAAAGTGGTATCTCGCTGGGGTGATCTACTATCATCTGGGTGCACAATGTGGATTAATCACCGAACTTAATCCCATAGAATCCGCATTACGTATAAAATCACAATAAAAACTTGTCCCCACAGAAACAAATGATATCAGCAATAGAACAATACGAAACATCATTTCGACCATACGTCTAATATTCGAATGTCAACCTTATTGCATTAGTGTACAGTTTTACTTTAATTGCATAGACTACGAGCAAATAAGCTCCCAAAGGCAGTTTGGACATCTATTTTTCCAGACACATTTCAGAGTTCTATGTTGTATCTAGTTTTATCCTTAATCGAAGGGATTAATCCATTGATGATACATGTGGACGGGTTTCCTCACGGTGTTTTCCTTCACGGTTAGCGAGTGGTATGTCCCAGGCACTGGATCGCCGAGTTGTCTCTTCACCCATCTAGTGTGAGTGAAGGTGCCACAGGACGCTGCATAAATCATCTCATTACGTAGATGTAAAGGCCTTAGTTTACATGTGAACGGGATTTAAAAAAATACGGCAATAGACGAAGGACCTAAGCGTTAAGGAAAATGCACACCGCCTTTATTTATTAGTGGATTGTTCCTTATAGTTTTAGTAATGGTCCTATTTGTGTGATTCATGGGACGTGCTGCGAAAAAAACGAACCATCAAGAACCACGAAAGAGTAGACAGAAGCACAATAATTTTATGTCACAAGTTGTGCAGTCGGCCACACGCTAGGATACCCCTTTTTGTTCGATAGGCGCCCTTATGCCGCGCGCGATAAGAGCTGCCATGGGGTATCTGTGACTGTGGCCGATCGTACCTCGGTAAACATCCCACGAAATCATAATTTAGTGACTCGAAAAGTAATTGAGCAAGTTGATTGCAAACCTCTACAATTATAAATAGGTTCATTGATTTTTTTCTGCGAGTAACAATTTTTCACCCCTAGCCAGCGCCTCTATTATGTAAAAATTCCACTCAAACTCCGAGCGTCAAAACACTCAAAAATAGCCCTTATTGAAATGAACAATCTATTTTTTTACATTTAAAAACCGTTATTTTTACGGTGGATATTTTAGATAATACAGGGGCAGATCATCGGTGCTTTGTCTTTCCTGACTAGCTAGGCCAACTAAATTAGGCTATCATACTAATATTTGAAATCAAAAGTTTATGAGTCAGTGATTATACAGGGTGGTTTTTTAAAACGGGGCAGTAACGGCAGGTGCCTTAAGTAACCTTACTTAAACGTTCTTAGGAGACAATCCACAATTTTTTTATAAATGTTGAACTACATTAACAGATTTTTGAAAAATGTGTAGTCGGCAAAAATGAATTTAAATATCATTTTAATCGATCCTATATCCTGTATCGTTTAGGGATAAAAATACTCTAGGAGCCAACTGAGGTTTGTTTGAGTACTAGGCTAATAGCTTAGACATGAATAAAACACTTTTTTGTCACAGGGAAAAATATACTCTACTTTGATCGAAGTCCACGCGGATGAAGTCGCCGGCAAAAACTAGTATACACACGACAGCACGTAGACGCTTACACGCGTGCACTCTATTCACTTACGTTACGGGCGACTTTGCAACAAAAGTGTACACTCTGACTTGCTGTCGTGTGTACACTAATTTAACAGAATATCCTTGTGAATAAACTCAAAACCGCATAGCGCGACCCTTGTTCAATGTTCAGGGCACTTAGCCTGTAACGCAATGGTGCCAAAATGGGCTTCCGGTTGACGGTTTTAATTACTATTTATTAATGCTGTCGGTCCAGTGTCGGTCCTTTTAATGTTATTGTAGTACAGCAAAGAATATTATGAGTCTAATTCTAGAGGATTAGTTCGCTGGTTGAGGAGAACAACGAAAAAATGCCAGTTTTGTCCTTCTACCTAGGACGCCATTGATACGCCATTGTGTTATAGGCTAAGGCCCCAGTGCACAGCGCGCGAAGCATTTGGATACTATTCTTATCACGCGGGGCGTAAGTGCGTCAATCGAACGAAAAGGAGTATCCTAGCAGTGTCCGTACAGCCAAGACAAAGGTCTCTCGGGCAAAGACACTCCAATTAAAACGATAATGAACAGCCCTTTGCAAAGCCACTCGGTGACAAGATAGGGGGTCAATTCTTGGGAATCTCGACCACGCAACTTTCGAAGGTAATTTCTGAGGAAAGAAAAGGTGTTGTGCCCAAGTTTTTTTTAAAGCAGTTACATCTAAAAACGTCACTCTTTTTCGTATTTCCTCAAACACTAACCCGTGCTAAAAATCTACCAAAAAAAACTTAAAAAAAATATTCTTACTTTTTGTTTTTTCTAAAGCAGTGCTAGGAAATAATTTATACATTTATAATAAGTTGAAAAAATTCACTCGGGACAGGACTTGAACCCGCAACCTCTCGCATACCGTGCAGACCGTGCAGACGCACGGTATGCGAGAGGTTGCGGGTTCAAGTCCTGTCCCGAGTGAATTTTTTCAACTTATTATAAATGTTTAAAAAAATCTTAATTTTTGTTTTACATTTTACCAGCTTTGGCCCGCGACCTCAAACCTAAAAGGTAGCCAAAATGTAATTCTGATGTATTAGCTATCTCCGTTCCAATCCAAAACTGTCTAGTCATTTCAGAGTGGAAGAGTAACCTATCATCAGGTTCTATTATCGTGTGAAATAAGTGAGGAAGTTTTTTAACACGTTCTATTAATTTATTCACTTATGAACTTGACGGCACACATTTTATAGTGTTTAGCACAAAACGATTTCACCTTGGGTTGGGCACTAATCTTGCAAGCGCTTCGTTTGCGAATCCAATTCAACCAATCCAATCCAGTCGGCGAGCAAAAGAAAACACCTTTCGAATAATTCAAAATATGGCTGTATAGGTAGATATCCTTGTAGATAGTAAGTAGCTACAGTTTTGGTTTTATTTCCTAGTGTAATTGTTCCCTAGTGTTTCAATTATCTTGCACAGCATCCTTCATTGTGCATTTGTAATTGTATGGAGAATAGCACTGTTAGCTAGCCACTATCTGTTCCGCGTAATGAGGAAAAATCCAATCTAGTATGTGATAAAGGGAATTAAGTACTTCTCTATGTCAAAGGGGTTGTTTGTAACAGACAACGGATAAAATGGTTGATTAGAAAAATAGGAAACTGCATAAAAATCATAAACAGGACTCAAGCACATTGCGGACTCTACAGACATAATAACAACTAAACTAGTGGTTCACCCCGAACTGTGAACTCGCGACCCCATATCTCAGCCATCCCTCGACCGATTCGGCTCATGTTCGAACTTAAAAATTCTTTTGGCCTCATTTACCCGCCTAAATTTCGTGACGATCCGACTGTGTGCTAAGATACATTAGTCGAAGCTATTCAAATGCACCTACCCACAAAACATGTTTTTAAAAGCTGATACCAAGAACAAAAAAAAAATACTTATTGGAAAAAAAAAACAATTTTAAGGTTATAAAATAAAAAGTTTTTTTTTTTTTTTTACAGCATTGACATCCTCTTGACCAGTAGGTTACAAAAAATAAGTCTGCGCGGACGAAGTCGCAGGCAAAAGCTAGTAGTCTATAAAATAAGCCCTATAATCACACCAAGTAAAGACGTTCGATTTAGATTTTTTCGAAATGGCGTGCATTTGGTATCGAGTGTTTCGGCATTGAAATATTTCTCTGTTGCGTTTTTAGAAATGGCGTTCATTCGGAATGGAGTTATTCGAAAAACACATTTCGAGATTGAGTTATCGACTCGGTTACACGCTGCAAAAAGAGTTAGGATGTTTTGTAATACGTTGTATTGTACAAGTGTCTTTACAAAATGTAGAGTTATTCGTGTGCAAGAATGTGAAATGTTTAAAAGGGGTATCGAAAGCGGGTCGCGGGGTAGCTAAGCGTATAAGCCGATAGGCTCGCGGGTGGAAGTATGCGGGTTTGAAATTTAAAATCACTTGGGGTTATCCTTGCGCGGTTTTCTAAGAAGATGAGCCGTAGTTGGTGACGAAATTTAAAAGGTTTCGTGATTTTGGGAATTTGTAGCAGTAACGCTCCTATGGCAAAGAAAAATGCTATGAAAAAATTGTCTTGAAGAATGCTACCTGGAATAAGAGATCGTTCAACAATTACGTGATAAAGCGTAATCTTTCGTTCTTAACCCCTCCCCCCCCCCACCCCTCGCATTGATTACGTAATTTTCGTCCGTGCTTAAAATGTTTGCTATTTATTAGCACTGACACGTATGTCATGTTTCTATGGGTCTTAAATGACCTAAATTTGGGAAGAGGGTGTGTCATTTTGTCAAAATGCATAAGGTAAGAACTATAAAGTTAAATCAATAAAATAGATACTTTCATTAGTCTTTATTGAAACGACGAAATAAAATCAACTCTTTCTCACTAAGTTTAAATAAACTTCAAAATTGGACGTAAATATTTAAACGTAATTTATTTTCGAAAACGAAGCGCAGATGACGTAATCATGGATTCTCCCTCCCCCCCACCATATAATCCGATGTATATACAAGCATAGTGTTTTCCAGGTAGCATTCTTCAAGGTAGCTTGCAAGTGGTAAATCCTTCCTATTCGTGTAACATTCATATTTCAGAAGATCCACGAAGCCGACGAAGAAGTTACGGTGTGGATTCACGGCCTTCCTTTATTATACGCAAAATAAAGAATTAGAGTGTTTACGTAAGGTTCAAGCATCATTAACCCTTCTTCCTAAAGGGCATAAAAGACCTTACGTCACATTATCTCAACGCCCAGCCATACATACAAAAAAAAACAAAAAAACAATGCAAGCACGTGATAAAAATATCCAACTTGTAAAAGGCGGTAGCACCATTCCGTCACATTCAACGAGAATTGGCCCAATATTTGTTTAGGCACGAACACATGAAACCAACCGCGCAGCCAGCAGCCACTTTTGGAGACCTTCAACTGCTTGCAGATTCTTTCGAGTGACGGGTCCCCAGTTAAGTTAGGATTCGGTCGCAGACATGCCATATTTTGTTGAGAGGTGAGCTTTGTGTTTGTGTGAGTGCTTACCCCCGAGGTATGAGTACCTACACAACTGTGCGAGGGGCAGCTAAAGCTATAAACGTACGTGAGTGTATTAGCCCCTTTGCCGTATTCACAGCGACTTGTCAAAGTAACAATGACCAACGTTTTGTGTCAGGTGAGGACAGCTGGGCCTCCGCTGACATCTTATACATTGTTCCGTACACAGATTTGAAGCTCACCACACAGCAAAGGGTCCTGTGACCAAACGTTCTTTTTAATGTTTGCCAAGTCGACAAAGCGAGGTGGTAATGACAACGGAGTAAGTATCGTGTTGTGTAGCGCTATTTTTTTGTTAGTAGAGCGCTGGAGACTTCGCCATTGGTTTTCGGCAGACTTATGTTGGCTCGGACACACGTTGAAGAGACATTGTATAACACCCAACCATTGGTTGGCAACCAATCAGGGGCCTTAGCCTGTAACGCAATGGTGCCAAAATGTGCTCCCGGTTGACGGCTTCAATTACGATCTATTAATGCTGTCGGTCCTTTTAATGTTTTTAAAGTACAGCAAAGAATATTCTGATTCTAATTCTAGAGGATTTACCCGCTCCAGCTCGGTTGTTATTTCTACGCCTCCTAAGAGAAAAAAAAAGTAGCTAGATACTTACTTAGGCCCGGTTTCTGAGTTGAGAATTTTGCTAAGCAAATGGGTAAGTATCGTCCTGTCTCTGCAGATTGCTCAAAAAAGAGCGTGACAGAGCGATGCGTAAGTATGTGCTTAGTAAAATTCTCAACTCAGAAGCCGGGCCTTAGTATTAGATAGTAATAAGTATTTGATTTATATACTTTTTTTACTTTTGATAATACTATTTTGACGTTCAATGTAAATAATTTATTTATGGCATATTGAATAAAACCTTTGACTTTGACTTTGAAGCGCTAAATTCTAAGCCATAAAGCGCTGTATGCACTCTTGGGGTGATGGACATTATCAGTAGGGTGCGTTTTTATTGACGGTAGAAAGCCAGCAAGACTTTAAGGGATTTTAAAGCGGGCTTTCTTGTAAGCATATTTTTGGGGTCGACGGGTTAAAGGGCGTATTACCGAAGCACCTAACGGGTGAAGGGGATCCGTGAAGTGACTTTTAAAAAAGGTATTGTAAGAACTGATGATCCTTCACTTCACTCGTACGTGTGGATGCGTTGTTTGAGAAAAAGAGCTTCGCTTTGTGAAATAAGAAGTTCAAAACTTTTGTTTTAAATCGGTTCAAAATCGTAGATAGAGAGTAGGATAAAGCAGTGTCGTAATAAACCGGTTTTGATGGTTGACGCGTGAGTGAGTGGATATATTACAGAATAGACGCACTGAGAACCATTGCATAAAACTAAAATTCATATTTATAGATTGAGTGGTCGGTTAGTAACCCAACCTTTTTTGTAACCTTTCTAAGGCCTCGGTACATCGATTTGTCATAGTAAGTTGTCATTGTCAGTTTTATGAAATGGCACACTGGAGTTATCGATAATACCTGTTAGGCTTGCCCAGCACTTATACCATCCTGACAGCTTAGTCGGCCTAGCCCACAGGAAAGACAAGTCAATACGTCCAAATCTACATCTAAAAACAATGTCCCAGGCACTGCAGCGCCGAGTGGTCTCTTCACCCATCTAGTGTGAGTGAAGGTGTCACTGGACGCTGTATTAATCATCTCATTACGTAGATGCAAAGGCTTTAGTTTAGTAATACCTGTTAATCCGAAACTAATGCCATTTGTGGCAGTAGTTTGTGAAAGTGAAATACGCAATACGCATTTCGAATGTTCTTCGGAACGTGACCCAAGTAGTAACCAGACACAAAAAAGGCACATTTTTATTCAAGCAAAGTTTTCAAAGGCCGCCCATCCGTGGAATGACAAAGTTGCGATACAAAGGTGTCTTTGCGCGTTGGAAATGTTAAAAAAATACTCCTTCGCATTGTTCCAGCGTCGACCTTTAATGCTTTACAGGCCACCGCGCCTTTTATCTAAACCAAGAATGGTAAAGGAAACTTGGTATTCTACTTCTGAATTTACACTTAGTAGGCACTAGTGTCACAACATGGTGACAAGAGGGAATTTGGTTCTTTACTCAAAAATGCATTGGGAGACCAGAGGGCTGGCGCGTAAGCCAGGGCCCTTAGCCTGTAACACAATGGTGCCAAAATGGGCTTTTGGCGGTTTTAATTACGATTTATTGATGCTGTCGGTCCAGTGTCGGTCCTTTTAATGTTATTGTAGTACAGCAAAGAATATTATGAGTCTAATTCTAGAGGATTAGTTCGCTGGAGAACAACGAAAAAATCCCAGTTTTGTCCTTCTACCTGGGACGCCATTGGTACGCCATTGTGTTACAGGCTAAGGCCCCTGCCCATCCAAAGAGGCAACGTCGCCAGCGTTCTGGGCTCATTGCCGCGGGACAGCGAGGACAGGTCATTTACTTTTTACTATATGTCTTGTTCTAGCTCAGTTTAATTTTAGTTTTAGTTTGCTTATTATTAGTTTTTAACAATGATCGATTACTCAATAAAAAAAAAACAATATATAATTTAAAAAAACGCTTCTAATGTGATCATTATTTTGACAACCTTCTTTGAGCAAAGTTGTTGTCCTGTGATGGGAAACTATGGAAGAGTTTCCCTCATTCCTTAGCACTTCTATGGAGAGAAAAATGTTATCAGACCCACCGCGGGCCGGGGAATATTTCAAGGTAAATAGGAAAAATAATGTTAAGATAACAGAGTGAGGGCCCCGCGCCGTCTCAAAGTTTATTCAGCGCGCAAATTAGATTTCTCAATCTATTCTAATTTAAAGTTTGTTTTTTTATGGCGCGTTTTGCGTAGACCTTGTTAACTACGCTTATTGTCAGAAATGTGGCAGCAGGAGTAAAGAATATTCTTCCCCTTCTTGTGGTATCTCTTCACTATTATTGAAGTATGGCGATCAGCTCTTCATATACGGTCCTCTGTGCTTATTCTGTAAAAAAATCCGCACAGTTGCTAGTCCTCGAAAGCGGTTTATTTGTGGAAAAATCATAATGTTTATCTCGACTAATAAAGATTGTTTATTACGATACTTTCCCGCATATATTCCCGGATTTTTCCCAGTAGACTTGGAGAACTTCTCTCGCTTCACTCGCTCGTTCAAACATGTGCTAGCCACTGCAGCGTCTGAGTGGTCACTTTACCCATCTTAGGTGCCACTGGACACTGCACAAATAATCTCATTACATAGATGCAAAGGCCTTAGATCAAACCCTAAGAATAATGGTAAATACAGGGTGCACTCTAAGTCGATAGCGGAACTTTAAGTGGGCTGTCTACTGATCAATACAAACAACTTGTACTATGTGGCGACAAAAATGGAGCTATAAAATATCAGCTGTTTCATACATTTGGCGCAGTACTGAGTCGACCTTTTGTATGGATCAGCTGATATTTTTTTCACTCCATTTTTTTCGCCACCTTGTACAAGTTGTTTGTATTGATCAGTACGAGTAGATAGCCTACTTAAAGTTTCGCTATCGACTTAGAGTGCACCCTGTAGAATGGTGGTAGCACAAGAAATGTTTTAAATAATGTATCTGTCACAAAGCTTAGCATCTGTCGCTGCACTAGGACAGCCTGTGTTGCAAGATAATGCTAAGATAGAGCTTTTTCCGTGAAGCCACTACAGGTGGATTGCGTGAATGCCCTTCCAGCGCTCACAGCCTAGTTGGAATAGTTACTCAAAGCAAAGAGAGAAAGAGAAAGGTATTAATAGTGCTTCCGTGCTTCGGAAGGCACGTTAAACCGTTGTTAAGGGTAGAAGATAGCAACGTGGCGGGAAATTAAAAAATTTCACACATTTTGTAGCTAAACTGAGCTATTTATGTTCAGCGAGTTTTCGTTCGCGGCAATAAATCAGGATTCTTTTCATTATTGTAAACAACAGAACAACAATAATTCAGCCGATTATGTGTTCTGGTCTACGAAGCAGTGGCACTGCCCAAAAAACTTGTCGTAGACCAGAACACATAATCGGCTGAATTATTGTTGTTCTATTGTTTACAATAATGAAAAGAATACTATGTTATTGCCGCGAACGAAAAATCGCTGAACCAAAATAGCTCAATTTAGCTACAAATTGTAAAAAACTGTGAAAATTTTGAATTTCCCGCCACGTTGCTATCGTCCCACCTTAAGTCGCATGTCAGAGGCTCTTTGGGCGGCCTAAAAACTCTGACACGGGTGGCCATTACCTCATACTCATACACTCATCAAAAACTTGGACCATAAAGTGCCGGTGCATTTCGCGGCTGCACTCAAGAACATTTCGCCAGTTTCGGTACTAATTAATGCATAAACACTAGAGAGCCCCACACTTAGCACCGAGCGGGGCCCACAGTGCCTCTAGTACTGGTGTGTAGCTATTTATTCAGCGTTATGTATCCCTTCTTCCATTCAAACCAACCTGGCGTCAAACTATACATATTTAATTTGTGAAATTTTGTTCCTATGTGGACCATTATTTTTTATATTTGATGACAATGTACTAGGCTTATATACAGGGTGTTAAAAGACCGCCAACAAAGGGGAAAACCACGTATTGTCCTCATCATAAGGAACGTTTTTTCCCAAGAAACTATGCCTGGGAAATTAACGGTTTCCGAGATAATGAGGTTCAAAGTCGGACTGTTCAAAACTTTTTTTTGCAGAAATGTATTCAGTATCTAGTTCTTAACATACCTTTTCATGAAGCCATATCAAAATTATGAATATTTCTTACAAAAAACGACGTTAAAGTTGCAACCCGCAATGTATTCTAAACATCGGCACTTCAAGCCTAAGTAACATAATCTGATACATATGCTTGCGCAATATGACTTCTGTGCGTTACACGTCCATTGCGTGATAAAATATTTTTCAAAATTATAACCTAAAAAACCAAAATCATTTCCCAGCAATAATTTATCGAAAAAGTACTTTGTTTTGGTGTCTAGTATGCGTGGTTTTCGGGTTTGTTGGCGGTCTTTTAACACCCTGTAGAATCGTAGGAGTCAGCTGAAAGCTACCTAGCTATGTTTCTTCTAAAGGCCGCAAATTCGAAACGGCGGGTGTTTCAGAATGGTCGAAAACTTTTGCGAGTTTCACCAGTGAAGTTGGTTGTTTAAAAATTTTGTTAACATTTCTAGTTATCGTGTTGAAAGCATCGAAAGAAAGTTGATGTGTACTTTTTCTAGAAGGTAAATCATCATTGGTCTTTGCGTCCATTACGGACGATTTACTGCGTGTACTGTATAGAGCGATTTGGGAGCGGGACCCCCCCTGCTGATGGGAAGGTATAATGCGTGCGGGATCAGAATGGGATAATACCTTCTGGAACTGAACCCAAAATGACAGTTCTCGTGTAGCGTCAGTAAAAAAAATTGTTCTACGTTCTATCATAGGGTTATGAAATTGAAAATACACAAAAATTTTTAATGGTTGTAATCTAAAAGGATTAAATTTTATTGCATTAATTGAATAAAACGTGATAAAACTCGAGCAGACGCCCACGCGAACAGAAAACACAAGCACGTTTTGACCCGAGTTTGCCATAGACAACTAGAGCCGAAATGCTGACTCTACAGCTGACAGGCGGACCGCGAGCGTCTCAGTTCCAAGAGGTATTATCCCGCACTCATTATATGTATGGTAGCCCTTAAAAGTTAATAAGCACTTACACTAGAGGACCAGGACCTGCACTGACATGTCTTTAAAATACAAATTAACTTTGCAAATGTTTTCTTGCAAATTACCGAGACGGAGGCGGCAAATTAAGGCGTGCTACGAACAGACGCTCTGCTCTAGTTTGTTTAGTGCAGATGCTTTTAAATTAGGGCGGAAATACCATGTTTGTTTGAGCGGGAATTAGGTTTTCAACACTGCAAAGGAAACTACGCCAGTGTTAGTAGGCAGAAAGAAGATCTCCTTCTCAAACCAGCACCACTGATGCGAAAGTTTGTTAATGAGTGTGATTGTTACACTTTCACGCTGAAATTGCTGGACGAATTTGGATGAAATCTGGGGTGGAGATAGCTTCTTCGGTTTCTATACACATGTAGCGGTCAGACCGCGACGGTCACATAAATAAAAGTGGACACAGATCTCATAGCGAGCGGTCTAGGGTTTAGTGGTCAGAGTTCTGCGTTCCGCCTTCACTGTAATCTGCCTAATACACAACGGTCACGCGAATAAAGCCTGGCGTCAACTAGGCGGATCGGGTCGGGGCGCAACGTAAAAATCCGCCTGCCTGTATTTATATGAAACAGCGTCCACTAGCGGCGGATCGGGGCGGGGCGGGCCGCAGCGCAATATTCCGCCGCTAGTGGACGCTGTTTCATGTTTCATATAAATACATGCAGGCGGATTTTTATTTTGCGGCGCGCCCCGGCCCGATCCGCCGCTAATGGACACAGAATCTGATGGTCTAGCTTAAAAGTGGACACAGATCAGTTCAGCGACAGTTCGCTGTGGAATCGGTGCCTTAGGAGGAAAGTGGAAAATGTTATTCCCCACGTGTGTGAGGTAAATTGGTACGTATAATTTATTAAAGAAACCATTACCACTGGAAAATTAATATTGCTAGTAGACTAGCGCTAACTTTTTTCGTGTAACGCAACGCCCGCTAAATTAATGTAAACATTATCATCTTGTTACAATAGGAAGCAAGCACTGATGTCTGTAATATAACCCGTGTCATTAAAGAAAAAATTTAGGATGAACTTCAAAACACTCTCCCTCTCGCTCTAATTAATACAGTCAAAGCGAGACAACGCTAGGTTTTTAACTCCGTTCTAAATGTGGTTATACAGGTCTATACCTAGCACAGACATTCAGGATGTATTACTTAAAAACAGTTCCCATTTAAAATGTTAATTAAATTGTATTCGATGCCTTTTATCTTTTTTAACAACTTGTGCATGTTATTTTTGTTACCAATAAACTAGTTGTTTGCCCCGAACTGTGAACTCGCGACCCCATGTAAACTTAACAACCCCATATCCCGGCAACCCCTCGACCTATTTGACTCATGTTTGAACTTAAAAATTCTCTTTACCTCATTTACCTGCCTACCAAATTTCGTGACGATCCGACTTCATTTACTCAAGTTATCGTCGAACGAACATTCATACATACATACAAACATACAAACGCCGGATTGTTCCAGTAGACTCGGAGAACGTCACTCGCTTCGCTCGCTCGTTCAATAATTTTGAATTTGAATTCTTTTTGAAACCCAGGTTGAAAGAGCAAAGCCATTCGCACCCTAATTAATTTTACTGACCTCTTTAAAATTTTGACGAGAAAAATTTGAAGGTATCCAGTTACGCGCTTACTCAAGTGCGAGGTCCTTTATTAAGATTAATTGTTTTAGATTTTACGGGTCAAACTTCTTTATTGTTTTTGTTTTCTTGCTCTTTCGTGGACGGATATTTGCTTCCGAGGCGCGAAAGAAATCTCTATCGTAGAGACGTTTCACATTTCTTCAACACTTCTTTGGTAGGTACATCTTTTGCGGTTTTTCAAAAAGCTGCTAGCCAACTTGTAAGCAGTGTATTTGCGATTTGCGACACAATAATTGGGTAGGTCATATAATAGGTATGCGAGTATTCTATGGGTTTGATGATTAAGATAAATAATAGCCTTACTGTAATTACAGTCTTCAAAAGATCGAGAAACACATAGATTTTGGCCTACTTTATTCTTGTAATACGCTACCAAAACTGGATTTTGAGTTTTGTGAATAATAATTGAAAATATTGACCCACTTCCTGTTAAAAAACAATTTGGGCATTAAGGCGCCGTGCAAAGTGAATCGCCCGCGCGCTACACAAATTGAAAATTTTCACATATCAAACCCTAGAATTAGGTGAGACCTATCTAACACAGCCAGTTTTGTGTTGAGATTCGTAAACGTTTTGAAGATATTTTTGATGAAAAAAAATAGGCGGCGCACTTTTTTTCAAACAAAGATCTTGCAATCTATTATGGGTATCAACACAAAACTGGCTGTTTTAGATAGCTCTCACCTAATTCTAGGGTTTGATATGTGAACATTTTCGTTTTTTTTTGTGTGTTTGATACAGGAATCGATTTTGTGCATTTTTTTTGCGCGCGGGCTAATTCACTATGTCCAGCGCCTTAAATAAGTCTACGTCTTAATAATAACCAACGGATCGGATCATATCGAGTATTGACAGTATTGACAGCTCCATGCCTTTCTGTCTCACACGGTCATCAGAGTTAAACAAAGCATCGTATGGATGTCGATATGGTTGATCATGCTAAACCTAGAAATATTTCGTGTTAGTCATGCCTTTATACGTCATAGATAATGTTGCTATGTTCAAAGTATTTAAAATATTTACTCTCTCTTATTTACCTCTCCTTTTCCATTTAAAAATCATCAATTAATGATTAAGAAATACCAACGAGAAGGTACAAATGAAACATTACTCAGCCTTGTTAAAAATTCCGCACCTAACAACGAACGAAATGAACTAACAAGAAGAAAACCAGTAAATTCCGACTATTAAGCCAAAAAGAAATCAAAATTCAATACACCAGACCAGGCTGCTTACTCTGCCCTACAAAACGTACCTTAAACAATCTTCAAACCTTGCAAAGTGTAAGGAGTCTACACATTTTGAACACGGAATTTGGTAGGTCTCTCTTCGTGTAGTAAAGAAACATACAGCAACGAGAAATACTAGCAGCGAACGGCCGAGTGTTGTCTTAAAAAAAGTAAAACCCGCTACGAGGCAACGGCAACCGCGCGGGCAGCTTATATTTCATTCCAGCACGGCCCTACTACGATAAATCCACAGATTTCTATTACAGATAACGCCCTGATTCTTTCCGGATATTTAATTTTATGTCCATTCCGCCTGTACGCGTATTCTTGCTTTTTAAAATTTTGCATTTGGAATCGGATCGTCTCGTAGGGCGGGCGGTCGTGTTTTGTTTTTTGTTGATTTTTCTTCTTTTTTGCTCTTCGTGGAACGGCCGGTGATTTTCTGGTTGCCAGTCGGGAATTAAAAGATATTCGATAGTACTTAGGATCACACTGGTTTTTACCGCCACTCCCAATAGATGGATGAAGGAGTAGGCTTGCACAGTTCACAGACAAGTCAAGGTCATTGATTTAGATGTTACTAAAAAGATATAAATAAAGTCATATGCCACTAATAATCTATGTTAGAAAAATAAGTTAAATTAATATTAATATTTTTACATTTACGTATGTATTTTTTATGACATGCATGAAATTTAGGTTTAGCAAGTTACCTTTGACACTCAAGAAAAAAGGGAAAAGCGCCCATCATATTTACATCAAACAAAGCACTTTTTCATACCCGGTCCCGGGCTATCATCCCCTATTTACGATACCCCACATAGGAACATAATATAGCCAATAACTTGCGGAGACCGGCGAGCAAACTGCTTGCCAATCGATAATAGCAGAACGTGGTGTTCAAATAGCTTCTATGGGCAATGACGAAGAAAACTGTCAAGTTAGTTTCAAATAGGGGTGACAAAGTAACTGTCAATATCCTTAGAACTATGATTTTTGTTTTATTGTTAACATAAGTTTCTGCCTGTGGTGCAGCTATTAAGTAACCCATAGTAAAGGAATAATTGGTAAAAAGCGTTATGTGTTATGTGGCAAAAATTGCAATGAACCGATTTTGTTTGTATGTATTGTATGTAAAAAAACATATCCAAATCGATTCGGTACGGCGCCACAGATAGACACACAGAGAGACAGACACACACACACATATCGGTTAAACTTATAACACCGCTCTTTTTGGGTCGGAGATTAAAAACAAATATCCCATGCACTTTGAGTGTTCCTTTCTGCTAATAGACGCTGAATAAATGAGCTAATAAAGGTGTAACAAGCACGAGTTAGTGCTTTTGAAATAACATAAGAAAGCTGTAATCTGATAAGCCATTTTTAAAGCTCTCTTTAAAGCGGCAGTAAAAGTAGAGCCATTTTAATTCAAAGTAATAAACATGCCTTGTTTATTACTTACATCACACAAACATGGCGTATAAAATTACTTCGCAAGAAAAATAGAGAAATAAGCCCACTTTTATATTCGAAAAGTCCTTGCGCGGAGATTTTTCTATACGCAGAAACCAATTTATGCGATAACGTACAGAGAAAATTGGTTCGCCTCTTTTCTTCTCCTGGTTCAGAATTTATTGCTTCGAAACACTGAGTGATAATATAATAATACATATACGTATTCTATGTAGAAGGTATAGGCGTAATTGTGTAGATAAAACGGGTGTTAAACGACCCTTTGCTAAACCGAATTTCTTATATGCTGAAGAATTTAGTGCGACTGCCATCTACTCGTAACAGCCCACTAAAAAATATCCTCTGCACAAGCACTATTACACATAATTAACCTATATTTGTAATGGATTTACTTATCACTTGGTTTATTGAACGAGCGAGCGAAGCAAGAAAAGTTATCTGAGTCTACTTGAACAATCCGGCGGCGTTTGTATGTATGAATGTTTGTTCGACGATTACTTGAGTATTGTTGGTCGGAACGTCATAAAATTTGGTAGGCGGGTAAATGAGATAAAAATGTTTTTTAAGTTCGAACATAAGCCAAATCGGTCGAGGGGTTGCCGAGATATGGGGTCGTGAGTCCACAGTTCGGGGCGAACTACTAGTTAACTTTTACATTAACACAGACACTGAAATACCGCCTGTAGCCGTTTATGAATAGGAAGAACCATGAGTAACGAGCCATATCTGTCTATCTTTTTAGCCATGACCCCTTTATAGTTTTAATTACTTCTTGTTTTTACATAGTGCTTGTAATTCATGTGTTCATTCTAATCCCCAAAGTGAAGAGAAGAGAAGAGCTCATTATTGAGGCAAAAATCCACCGTGAAATTAACCCCATTCCAGGGGCCATAGTCTGTAACAGAATGTCGTATCAATGGCGTCCCAGGTAGAAGGACAAAACCGGGATTTTTCGTTGCTCTCCTACAACCAGCGAACTAATCCTCTAGAATTAGACTCCTAATATTCTTTGCTGGGCCCTTAGCCTGTAACACAATGGTGCCAAAATGGGCTGTCAGGGGCGACTTCAATTACGATTTGCTAACGCTGTCTGTCCTTTTAATGTTTTTGTAGTACAGCAAAGAATATTTTGACTCTAATTCTAGAGGATTAGTTCTCTGGTTGTAGGAAAAAAACGAGGAGAGCCCGGTTTTGTCCTTCTGCCAGGACGCCATTGACCCGCCATAGCGTTACAGGCTAAGGGCCCTGTACTACAAAAATATTAAAAGGACCGACACTGGACCGACAGCATTAATAAATCGTAATGGCCCGTTTTCAGAAAAAAAACTTCAGTTGAAATTTCATCAGTGTTGCCAACGGTACGACAAATTACCGTAAACTGTAATAATCATAACCAGAAACACAATTAATTGCTTGCAAATTTTATCGCATCACGTAGTTGATGTCAGTATCCTACCTAACTATTCTATATTTATCCAAAAGCATTTTTAGTGTTAGTACTTTCTAATCTGTGAATCTGTGGGAAAAAGCGTTATTTGACTGCCGTTATGTAGCCGTATTTTCTGCGCCATCTAGCAAGCATTTTAAAATCAGCTTTTAACTGTCAGTTGAAAACGGCTCATTGAAACCGTCAACCGGCAGCCCATTTTGGCACCATTGCGTTACAGGCTAAGGCCCCAGGCATTATTAAAGTCTGCAGACTTGCATAGATGATCAAAAGCTGCGAAACTAATTATCCACCAGAGCCCGGGCTTGTAGTGGCAATATCCTGTTACATAGTGTATACAGGGTGTTAAAAGACCGCCAACAAAGCGGGAAACCACGTATTGTCCTCATCATAATGAACATTTTTGGCCAAGGAACTATACCTGGGAAATCAACGGTTTCCGAGATAATGGGGTTCAAAGTCGGACTTTTCAAAACTTTTTTTTGCATAAATTTATTCAGTATTAAGTTCTTAACATACCTTCTCATGAAGCCATATCAAAATTATGAATATTTCTTACAAAAAACGACGTTAAAACTGCAACCCGCAATGTATTCTAAACATCGGCACTTCAAGCTTAAGTAACATAAACTTATACCTACGCTTGCGCAATATGACTTCTATGCATCACACGTCCATTGCGTGATAAAATATTTTTCAAAATTATAACCTAAAAAACCAAAATCATTTCCCAGCAATAATTTATCGAAAAAGTACTTTGTTTTGGTGTCTAGTAAGCGTGGCTTTCGGGTCTGTTGGCGGTCTTTTAACACCCTGTATACAGGGTGTCTATACAGTGCAAAACCTTAAACAAATTCTGCTGATCCATACATTTGGTGCAGTAGGTATCGAATTTTAGTACGGAGCAGCTGATATTTTTTCGACATTTCTAGTTGAAAGTTGAAAGACATTAAAAGTTGCTTGTATTGGTGAGTTAAGCGACCTCTTTCAGTGTCTCAGGACCTTTATGAAACACCCTGTATAGATACAACGTTTACGGTAAGAGACTTTTTTAGCGTTCTTTTTACATGACGCGACCTGTACGGCGGACTCTGAAGCGAGAGGTTTTCAGTTCAACTGCCGGTAGCACCGTAGAATTTGCAAAGCCTTTGCATCTCCGTAATGTCATGATTTATCGTAGAAAGAGCATCTGAGCATGAGAATTGAGGCAAAAAGGCATCAAAATTCATCCAGGTGATTTTGTATAAAATGATTTTTTCATGTTATTATTTCTATAATGTTTGGTTTTTGGCTTAGGTAATTTGTATGCTTTGATGATTTGAACGGTCCCAGCTAGAATATAAAACAACGTCAGTGTAGCAGCACAGGTGCGTCAACCGGTGCATGGTGTCTCGGCCCATTTGCCCTCAGCCGCGTCATTTCACTTCTTGCAAGGTAGCACTGAGAGCGCTGGGTTACTATCAGACGGTCTGAATCGCAAGTGGTTTATTCGATTTCAAAATAAGTCCGTCAGCGCCAAAATTACCTACATTTTAGCCACTAAGGCCCGGTTTCTGAGTTGAGAAATTCACTTAGCAAATGGGTAAGTATCGGTCTGTCTCTGTAGATTTCTCACAATAGAGCGTGATAGAGCGATAAAGTATTTGCTTAGTAAAAATCTCAATTCAGAAAGCGGGCCTTAGGGACTGACAGCATTAGACGTAAAATAAAAATATATGTCACGTGGCGAAGATACGTACTCGTACACACGAAGACTTAGACCCTTAGGCCTGAATTACACAGAAAAGGCGTAAGGTGAAGGCGCGGCGCAGTCATCTTGCCGCTTCAAAACATTTCAATACAAAATGTATGCAGGCGACACGTTTTGAATTATACTGAAGCGGCGTGGCACAGGCACGCCCGTTTCGTCGCCTGTCCCGCGTCGCTAGCAGGCGCGACCGGAGAGACGCGCAAGCGGCACGCCGTTTGTTATACAGTAGGAGCAGAAAATACGTGACGATAGTGAATTTTATGTACACACGAAAGCACGTCAGAGTGTACTAAAAAAAAACTAAGGTCTTTGCGTCTACGTAATGAGATGATTTATCCAGCGTCCAGTGGCACCTTCATTTGTGAAGATGGGTGAAGAGACCACTCGGCGCTGCAGTTGTTTTAGATGGAGTAGGCTTGCCCAGCACCTATACTATGCTAAGAGCTTAGTCGGCCTAGCCCACAGGAAAGACAAGTCATACGTGTGGAGCCAATTAATCCGCGGGTTTCCTCACGATATTTTCCTTCACCGTTAGCGAGTGGTATTACTACTACAAATTCACAAATGTACGTAACTTTGAAATTAAACAAAATCATCCCAGTATGTATTGGAGAGAAATAGGATAAAGTCACATATACTATCACAATAAAGTCAGCCTGTATAATGACTCGTTGTAGCGTCTCTTCACCTTTTTGATATAATTTAAATCGCTTCCGTCCCTTATCTGCTCCATGCGCCTGCGCCGCACCTTACGCCTTACGCCGTTTCTGTATGATTCATGCCTTATCTGCTCCACGCCTGCTCTGCGCCGTATGCCTTACGCCTTACGCCTTACGCCTTATGCCGTTTCTGTATAATTCACGCCTTACACTTTCGCTGCAAAGTCGCCCGAAACGTAAGTGAATAGAGTGCACGCGTGTTAGCGTCACCACGTCAAAAACCCTGAAAACAATCATTTCCACTATCGTATTATCAGCTCGTCATAAATAGCTCCCAAGAGTTGGTCGGTAGGAAGACCTACAGTTTGATAGTCGGACGTCATCTTTATGCCGGCAGAGGAATGCGGACCGCAAGAGGTGCCGCGAGGGGAAATAGAAAAACCTAACCTCACCTATGAAACAACTCGTCAGATAGGTGTACCATATTCATCTTACCTAATAAACCGTTTGCAATATTTATTCACTCGACTATAGCCTTAATTTATTGAGGAGTATTTTGTTACTTTTTGACCCAGTTGCAAATTTGGTGATCTGTTCAAATTATTTGAAGTTTCTTTGTGACCTTCTTCTTTGAGAAAGGGACTGGTTACTTTTTTGGCGAGCTTGGGCCACTTGCTTATAAGACCATCAGATACTAACCCATCGCTGCTTGGAATAACGTGTCTCGGACGGGCCTGTGTGGGTGTGCTGTTGTGTGTGTGTGAGGTGTCGCGTGTGTCGGCTGCATGCGGGGCCATGGAGGTAGAATTTCCTTTTCTACGAGGTAAGTTGAGTTCTATGGATAGTACACACGACAGCACGTTTCGGGCGACTTTACAACAAAAGTGTACATTTGTTGTAAAGTCGCTCTGACGTGCTGAAAAATAACTAACAGAGATGTGAGACATTATTCTGGCGGACTATAAAAGAGACAGTGACGAAGGTGATGAAGTTCTACCAGAGGCCCAAAAATAAGATCCATTATACAGGGTGTTGTTTTGTAAAGTTATACCCGGCTAAGGGGTGATTATTTACACGACACTGAAGCCAGAAAAAATATAAAAAAAAAAAAATGTCAGTGAAAAATACCCAAAAATTATTAAATTGTGGCGCCCGTACCTTTAGACTAACGCTAGCGGCGAGTCGGGCGCAACATCGCGCGCGCGCTTTGAGAAAACGGGGGTGTCCGCACGTCGCGGTTGTTATAGAACAACTTGAACAAGGTGATTTATCCATCAAAAAAAATTTAGAAAAAAAAAGAACTTGTTTTAGTTTTATGCGTTACTCAAACTATCGTCCCTGACTCGGGTGTTACTGACCAAAACAACACCCTGTATATGTATATGGCATCGATAGACTTATTTCTAAGCTTGCTGTATTTTTTTCTAACAAAATGTAAATATAGGCCGAGTCTACGACTGCCATGTGCCATGACTGCGACGAAAGTTTTTTTTTATCCCGTTTTTAGTCAAACCCGAAAGTTTGGCTTAGACAACGTGGATTTCACGTTTAAAATCCACGTTGTCTAAGCCAAACTTTCGGGCTTCATCAAAGGATCACGTTTTCTGTTTCGCTTTTAAAATGGCAAAAAATATGACATCTCGTATAGTTTCAGTTAATTTCTAGCAATTTCTTAGAAGTTCTTGGCAAAAAAGCCCGAAAGCATGACTCGGGCAGGCATAATAGAAGCTTTCAAGGCAAACTCAAAGTTTGCAAGAAACATTATAAATGGGCAGTTATAAATTTGAAGACGCCGCTTTTTCAGAGGCTGAATGCATTACAGCTTTCACCTATTGCAATATAATAAACTGTAAATCACACGAATATGCTCTCAGGGAGTGCGGCATAAATCTTACAACCTATAAGAAAATCCTATCTCTTTAACAATAGACAACCTCATCTACGTAGCAGAATAAACGTTTCTACGTAAGATATAAGGTAAGTTTTCCCTCAGCTAAGTGAGGACGCAAAGTTTTGTATGCTGAATTTCACTTCAAATTGTAGAAGGAGAAATATTTTCATTGCGTTTTTGGTGTATGAGAGAGAAAAGTGTTCGTACGTGGTCGCCTCAAAATTTAACCGTTAGAGGTGGTATGGAAATATAGCTTTCATTTTGTATGGAAACTATTTGTAGCAAACAGGTTTTTAGGATATTATTATAAAAGAATCAAATTATTTTGGAGGAAGACCGAGTCTAGACAGTTTGTACAGTCGACCACACGCTAGGATATCTACATCATCATCAGCCTGTTAACACCCACTGCTGAGTAAAGACCTCTTCATGCTCACGCCACCTCTTACAATCCTGTGCTAGATACATACAATCACTGTTTTTCGGCTACTTGGGCTATGTCGTCGGACCATCTGGCTGGTGGTCTACTAACCGATCGATCTCTTCCCCTTTCGAGGTTCCCATTCCGCAATTGATTTCGTTCTGTTTTTTAGAATAATGAAAATAATACAATTTTACTGTCGTGAAACAAAAATCGCTGCACAAACATTTCTCAATTTAGCAAAATAAAAAGGAAAACTGTGAAAATTTGGACTTACCGGCCACGCTACTTTCGTTGAACCATAATGTGAAAGCAGACTTTGCAACGCCGAAGCAGACGCAGACGCAGACTTTTCGTACTGACGCAATGTTTGTTCAGTGACGCAGATACAATAGGATTTAGTGTCGTAGAAGTGTAGTAGAAAAAGGGTGTCCAGGTGAATCTTGTCTCGCGATGTCTGTTTCTACCTTTAGACGTTACCTTGATAGTCACCTGTTTTATTCAAACATTTGACACCTCCGAATCTCCGGTGATAATGCAATATTCCGTAACGCGCCGGATGCCGGGCGGGGCCACTAGACGGGCGGTTGTGGCGTGCAATTATAATCGACATCTCTGCATATTCGCTCTGCATATTGCAAGCGCTCACAGCCTAGTTGTACTAGCCGTTCTTAATCGATTGGCAAAGTTAAGCAACAACGGCCGCGGTCAGTCCATGGATGGGTGAGCATATCTGCTAGTGGCAATAATATCTGAGCGCTTCCGTGCTTCGGAAGGCACGTTAAACCGTTGGTCCCGGTTGTTGTTCATTAATAAGAATCGTTAAGTCATGTCAGAGACCCTTTGGGTGGCCTAAAAACTCTGACACCAGGGGTGGCCACTACCTCATACGATTACCTACCATCTCTGCATATTGAAAGCTGGTAGATTTGGCAGTGCTGATTGCAGTAAGATGTTTTCGGATTCTTCTTCATCGATTCCTTATGTATGGAGGTATTTGTTTGTAAGTATTTCCTCCTTTAGGTTTGTACCAATTTAGGGTTCATATTAGTTTGTAAGTATTTTTTACTTGTAAGTAATTTTTGTGATGTGTTTGCCGGTGCTTTATTTGCTCTTAATTTCTCTCGCTCTTAATTTAACTGTCACTATATTCTGGGCTAGCTGGAAGAAATTTCTATAGAAATAAATCCGCCTTTGTACATAATGTCTCACATCTCTATTAGTTTTGTATCTTTTTTTGTGCAATAAATTGTAACAAACAATGAATATGAAATGTGTACACAAGACAGCACAACCGGGTCCAGAGAGACTCGATCATCTACCCGCTAATTTAGTGGCTCCATCTTTTGCTAGACCAGCTCTCCACTATGCAATTCATGTGCTATCCAGGACCTGCAACGTGGATGTTGTAACAGAGCAGATATCCAGCTGCCTTGTATAATAATGGTCTCTGCTACCCCGTGATAGTGAGGGATTATGTCCCAGATACGGCGGGTAAATAGTAAATTGTCTGGGTACCTGTAACCGGAGAGCTTGCATGTGCTAAATGGGTAGTGAATGATGCAAAAGGGCAGGGTCGAGTGGAGAAAAAGCTTAGGTTTGTGCCTTTACATAAGATGTTTTATACAGCGTCCAGTGACACCTTCACTCGCACTAGATGGCTGAAGTGAACACTCGGACGCTGAAGTACATATAAAAAAAAAAAACGCCGTTTTTATAGATGGCTCGGCGACGGTTTTATAGCTTTTTCCCGCGACTTCGTCCGCGTGAACTACAGAAAAAATATATGTGGTTCACATTGCCCCTTAGTGCAATAGCGTGATAATATGGTAGCCTATGTGTTATTCTGATGTCTAAGCTATCTCTATTCCAAATTTCATCCAAATCCGTCAAACCGTTTCAGCGTAAAAGAGTAACAAACATCCATCCTACCATCCTTACAAACTTTCGCGTTTATAATAGTAGTAGGAAGGATGGCACGGAACCCTTCGTGCGCGAGTCCGACTCGCACTTGGCCGGTTTTTTATAACCCTTATTTCACCCACGATTAAAGTTGCATTTTATTTTAACACCGACTATAGGTACGAAGCGAGTGATAAGGTCGTGTTTCTTCGAGGGAAAAAAATGAACTCACGTACCTAGAAGAGGTCTGCTTAAATTTTATATTTTTTCAAGTGCTGGCAGACTGGATGCTTACTTAAAATGGCGGGATTTGTAGATATACTATTCATCTTATACTTTTGCATACTTGAAAGAAAAAAGGGGAGGCCTTTGCCCAGCAGTGGGACATTATAGAGGCTACATACAAAATAAAACTTGAAAAGTATAAACAAATAATTAAACTAGGTAAGTATCTTTCAGTCACTTGGTGCTGTGAAAATGGGCATGATCAACCGGTTCCAGAGCAGCTTCCACGAGTGCTTACTGTCACTGTCACTGAAAGTGATAAGTTGGATAAACAACCTTACTACTTTAGTATTAGGATACACGACAGACGTCCGGCAGACGCTTTTTCGCACTCGTGGTAGCTACTCTGGGGTTTCAAATATTTTGTTTTTAATCAGTCACAGAATCAATTTGTGTGCTATTTATTTAAGAATAGGTACTAATAGAACTTATAGCGCCACTATTTCAGTTTCAGAGATGACTTTACAAGATAACTACTAAATTAAAATTTTAAGCGAACATTTCATCTTCAAATTCAATAAACGGCTGAACCGATTTTTATAAACATATTTAAAAGAATTCGCTAGGAAACCTGCTTTCAAATTTAAAAAAACCGCATCCAAATTGGTTTGCCCGTTTAAGAGCTACGGTGCCACAGACAGACAGGCAGACCGATACTCTTTTTCATTATCATCAATTCCTGTTATCCCTAATCAGGGACATATGCCCAGTTTTTGAGTTGAGAATTTTGCTAAGCAAATGGGTAAGTATCGTCCTGTCTCTGCAGATTTCTCACAAAAGAGCGTGACAGAGCGATACGTAAGGTATGTGCTTAGTAAAATTCTCAACTCAGAAACCGGACCATAGGGCTCTTAAAACAGTAAATTCCATTCTGGCCGATTTGCGCCTTCATCTGAAGCTCGGATATGCTCATCCCGAGACTGTTTGCTTCCTGTTGCACAGATCGACGCCAGCTAGACACGCTCTTTTTCACTTTTCTCACGGAAGCGCTCACAGCCTAGTTGTACTAGCCGTTCTTAATCGATTGGCAAAGTTAAGCAACAACGGCCGCGGTCAGTCCATGGATGGGTGACCGCTAGTGGCAATAATATCTGAGCGCTTCCGTGCTTCGGGAGGCACGTTAAACCGTTGGTCCCGGTTGTTGTTGATTAATAACAATCGTTAAGCCATGTCAGAGACCCTTTGGGTGGCCTAAAAACTCTGACACCAGGGGTGGCCACTACCTCATACGATTACCTACCTACCTACGCTCTTTTTGGTCGGGGGTTCAAAAAGAAGAGTATACAAACCAAGGCCTAAGCTAGAACGTAGCCTAGACGTTGCCAGACAAGATTTAATTACACACCTAATTATATTTTTTGCTCTCTTCGAGGGACCTCCCTCCCTATACAGGGTGTTAAAAGACCGCCAACAAAGCGGGAAACCACGCATTGTCCTCATCATACTGAACATTTTTGCGCATGGAACTATACCTGGGAAATCAACGGTTTCCGAGATAATGAGGTTCAAAGTCGGACTTTTCAAACTTTTTTTATTGCATAAATTTGCTCAGTATCGAGTACTTAACATTTCTTCACAAGGAGCCATATAATTTTTTTTTTATATTTCTTGCATAAAACGACGTTAAAATTGCAACCCGCAATGTATTCTAAACATCGGCACTTCGAGCGTAAGTATCACAACTTTAAATCAACGCTTGTGCAATATGACTTCTCTGCGTTACACTTCCATTGCGTGATAAAATATTTTCCAAATTTGTAACCTAAAAAACCAAAATCATTTCCCGGCAATAATTTATCGAAAAAGTACTTTGTTTTGGTGTGTAGAATGCGTACCTTTCGGGTCTGTCGGCGGTCTTTTAACACCCTGTAGAGCCACGATGGTGGCTCTAGGTTCATGGCCAGAATTTTAATTCATTTACTTACTTAGTTCCTTTGTTGTTTGTGAATTTGTACTAGCAATACCACTCGCTAACTGTGAAGGAAAACATCGTGAGGAAACCCGCGGCTCAGTTGGCTCCACACGTATTGACCTGTCTTTCTTGTGGGCTAGGTCGACTAAGCTGTCAGGATGGTATAGGTGCTGGGCAAGCCTACTCCATCTAAAACAATGTCCCAGGCACTGCAGCGCCGAGTGGTCTCTTCACCCATCTAGTGTGAGTGAAGGTGCCACTGGACGCTGTATAAATCATCTCATTACGTAGATGCAAAGGCCTTAGTTTTAGTCCTTTGTTGTGTGCACACAAAAGTCTGTTATGATATGAAGCAGAGTGTTGCGGTGCCAAAGTTTTTATTGCTGTATTCTGCCCCTTTAAGCTAACCTAGTCTTTCTAAATAATTTTCTAGGTTTATTGTTGTCTACATTGTAATTTTTTTTACAATTTCAAAAGTTGTAGGCCGCAATTCTGGAACGATGACCGCGGCAGCAGCGGGGCTTCGTTTCAATCGTGCACGCTGGGAATCTCGCATTCCACATATTTCGAAGGAAAAATGGTCCCGACCACTCGACTCATGTCGAGCGAAAAAGGCAAACATCTCGCAGAAATCTCATGGCTTATTGTGATTGCTGTTTGATGGTTGCATGATTCAGTGCAATCGATGATTGCACTAAACTGATTGGGCCGTATTTTTTTTAATCATCTACCTACTATTTTAGATTTGCGTTTGTGTAACACGTCAGGCGCCAGTTAATTTGTGCGCATAGACATTTACTTGGCTCGGTAGCTCAATTGGTTAGAGCGCGGTCGGTACGGTTTGTCTGAGGTTGCGGGTTCAAGTCCTGTCCCCAGCGATTTCATAACCTCTTTGGATTGGTGTGAGTTGTAGTTTTTGGAGTGTGGTTTTCTCGGTGTTTTAGGTATTGGGAATTCAGAATATGTGGTTGTTAGAGGCTTTTATTTTGGTCGCGTGTGTGGTGGCTTCATCTTCAAATCGTGCTGCGAATTGTCGGGTAAGTTGAAGATAATGTTAAGTGTAATTATATCATTATATCATGTGATCGTAAGGACTATAAGAGTAGAAGTCGTCCAAACTGAAACTGCTTGCGCGCGGCTCCACCGCTTGAGAAAAGAGTGGCGGCGATTTATAAGAACCTAAATACTAGCAGATCTAACCCTCCATTCGATGCATTTCAGCACTTTATCAAAGTACCTTTAAGTCGTGGTTACACTTTTCAGTGATGATAACGAGCTCATTAGTATCAAATATTATGAAGATTACAAAAATACGCAAAAAATCCTGTTATTTGACTTTTTCTTGACGTTGAAACTTTGGAAATATGCGAGTACCAGTCCTGAGTAGAACAATATTATGTGTGTGGCGTGTCCCTGTCCTGTACTCAAGAGAACATACTAACCAGTCAATACTTGGTAAAGGTGTAGGTATACTGCTTCTAATTATTTCACTAATTGCGAGTGATTTGTCCGTTGACGAGTTCTATTATCCATCTCCAAAGTTTTTCATTTATGGAACCAACATTATATTATGATTAGATAAAAATATATCATAGCTGAGAGTCACAACCATGTTGTGCTCGCTTCAATTGGGAACTGTATTCTATCAAATGGGCTGCTTCCTCCTGCCGCTGTCTGATGATGTTGAGCAATAAACGTCTTTGTTCCCAGGAGCGCAGTGGCCACATCCGCCTGGACGGGGGCCAGTGCTTCGAGATCCCAGACTGGCAGCATGAGCCGGTGGAGCTGGAGGACCATCTGAGGAGCTTGAAGGATCGATGGGGGCCCGAGAGCCTGCGGCGAAAGATAGCCCTTCCAAGCGTGGCCATGCCTTTCATTATGAGTAGCAGGTTTATACATTGACTTTGAACTTTTGTAGTGAATTAAAATAGTTATTTGTTATGCAAGAATGCAAAATTATTGTTTGCGGCGAGTGCTTGTATTGAATACCGAGCTAGTGAAGGTTTCTAAAATTGAGCCACGAGCGTAGCGAGTGGTTCAAAAAAGAAACCTGAGCGTAGCGAGGTATTCAGAAGCCGAGACGCAAATAATATTGCATTCGTGCGAAACACAAAACTTTTCATCTCACAGAAGCGAGGAAATGATTTTGACAATAGGCATAGGTAGGTAGGTACCTTGTGAAATGAGTTTCCTTTTTCTTCACAAAGGAGTATGTGGCGTTGCCTAGCAACGGGTTGTTGATTACAAATCGTGTCTTCTTGAAGTGTCATAAAATCAACAACCCGTTGCTAGGCAACGCTTCAAGTTGAACGAGTTCCTTATTTTTTTTTTTAATTAGGGCGTCGAGTTCAAATTTCGAAACGCACAAAAATACAAAGTGGTTTAAAAAAGGATCTACTACGATCGCATGTTGAAAGTAACAGCGTACTTTCCGAGCATGGGAGATGAAAAGTATTTATTAAACGAAACGCGGGTAGCCGCTGCTCCATACAAAAAATACAAAAAGGGAGACCCTGTTTCTTCCCTGGATAATTATTTTAGAAAACATATGTTTATGCCATTCAATTTATATGTACCTCTGCCATGTCCCTATGTTTTCCTTTTTTTCTTATTTTAATTATTTAAATAAATTGTATAAATAAATCACGAGGAGTGGCTTGATCATGAAGAGGCCTTTACTCAGCAATGTTTGTAAAGTAAAGGGGCGGTCATAATGATGAAATCTCGCTTCTCCCCAGCGAAGTAACCCGCTACATGGACACCGTGCTGGCTCCATTCCTGGACACCTATCACCGGAACATACAGGACTCGTACCAGCAGATGACACAGGAAATCACGAAGAAGATCAAAGACGAGATGAACCAGGCCATGATAAAGAAAAAGAAGATCTACGATGCGCTGATGAAGTTGGCGGACAAGTTGAAAATTCCAGGTTATTTTGACGATATACTTTAATTAGATGCAGCTTTTTGCTTTCACCCAAAATTTTAAACGTGGAATCGGTAACAGCGTCGCGTTTGGCATGGGTACTATCTTCTTCTTCCTCTTAGGGTGGTATTCTAGAACGCTACTTAAACTCAGTTCAAACTAGAACGCTACTTAAACTCTGTTTAAACTCAGTTCAAACGATTAAGCTCCTTGAACTCTGTTTAAACTTAGTTTAAGTAGAGTTTAGTAGAGTCGACTGTCGATAAAACAGTGCATGTTTTGATTTGAATATCCCTCCCTTCATATCAAAACATGCACTGCTTTATCGACAGTCTGAACTCTGTTTAAACTGAGTTTAAGTAGCGTTCTAGAATACCACCCTTAAAGTGCCTCTCCATCACTGGAGGTTGGAATTCAGCTCAGCACCGCTCTCTGTTCATGGTTGACCTGAATAATTGTTCCACGGTTTTGATGCCGGTCCATTCCTTGATATTACACAGCCATGTCATTTTCCTCTTTAGGTCTTTCTCTAGGTAACTATGGGGAGATGATATGATCACTTTTTTCCGGGCTGGCTGTTAGGTGGTGTGATGGGTGAGGTTGAAGACTAGAAACAAGTATGTGCCCAGTGGGATACAGTGGGTTTTTTTATGACCTTATTTTTTTTTCTTCCCAGCAATGTGTGACGAAGAGCGTCGCGATATCAAGACTGTCTCCAGCAAACATGTGGCTCAAGTGTACGCCTGCACCGAAGCTGCCAGGGCCACCATAACCAAAATGGCAAGGTTAAGGAACTTCCTACACTGTTTATACCCAACCAACTAAATATCTGACTACCGAACTTACCAACCTAGGTGGCTAGTTGTCTAAACTCTAAAGCTATCTAAAGCGACAACTGGGTTTTCCGCATACAGTCAAGGGTGCGATTCGTTTAATTGGCGAGCCACCTTAGCTAAGGTGGCAAGGCATGGCGATTTTGCACACAAGTTTGTACCGATAAGTTCAAAAATATGACAGGTCAAAGTGGCAGGAAAATACTAGATGAGAAAAGCCCCAAGACCAAAAAAACGGGACAAGTGCGACTTAAACTTGCGTGGAGAGGTTTCCGTACATCCGAAGTTCATTTAAGCAAACATGTTGAGAAACCATACCAAACCATACCGCGCCTATGTATGCCCATAGGCATATGAATATTTTTTCTCCCGGCAGGTATGCCGAAGAGATGATCACGCTTACAAGGAATCACATGCAGACGAAACTGGATGATGCTACCAAAGCTCTGGATAGGAATCTGACGGTCAGAACCCTGGATGATCACACCAAGTCAGTATTATAAAGCTATGTTGTGTGATAAAAAGTATCGCTCGAGATTAAATCGACACCCCAATAATCTGAGTCACTAGGAGCTACGACGGTGCCACAGATAGAAACACCCTCAGACAGACAGACACACAGTCACACACTTTTTTGGTGTTAAATAAAGAAAAATACCTCTCTTCTCCGTGCTTCGGAAGGCACGTTAAACCGTTGGTCCCGGTTGTTGTTGATTAATAACAATCATTAAGCCATGTCAGAGGCGCTTTGGGTGGCCTAAAAACTCTGACACCAGAGGTGGCCACTACCTCATACGATTACCCTACCTCTCTTCGTTCGAAGCAAACCTTGTATTTAAAGCTGGCCAATTCCCTTACAGATCTGAAATCGCCGACTGCCTGACGGAGCTTTCCGAGGCAGCAGTCAGCCTAGGCTACGAGCTGGATCTGAGTCTGACCAACGCGCGGCGACACAACGAGCAGTCTTGCGAGAAGCTGTCCTCTTGTGGCGGTAGGGTCAGACGACAAAGTGAGGAAAACGTGTCTGCGCTAAGAGATAGGCTTTACCAATGTGTTTACGCGTGATGGTGAGTTGGTAAGGACGGAATTTGTGTGTCATCCTGAAGACCTCTACATATTCACTCACAAAAAACCGGCCAAGTGCGTGTCTTACAAATGTGTAGGTACCAAATTTCAACTCAATCGGTCCAGTAGCTTAGGAGCAAATTGGATGTGTGACAGACGGACGGACGGACGGACGGACAGACATACATTCAGACAGACAGACAGACGCACGAGTGTATAATGGTTCCGTTTTACCCTTTTGAGATACGGAACCCTAAAAACATACTGGGGTCTTAGCCTATAACGCAATGGTGCCAAAATGGGCTCTCAGTTGACGGCTTCAATTAAGATTTATTAATGCTGACGGTCCTTTTAATGTTTTTGTAGCATAGCAAAGAATATTCTGATTCTAATTCTAGAGGATTAGTTCTCTGGTTGTAGGAGAAAAACGAGGAAACGCCGGGTTTTGTCCTTCTGCTAGGACGCCATCCACACGCCATTGCGTTACAGGCTAAGGCCCCTGTACGTGCAGCATGGTAAGCCCGAGATAGGCCCTTCTCTATGCAAAACTGTCAACTTGTCGGTCGGGCTCGAGTTGGCTCTACGCCAACATGGCGATGGAGACAAAAATACAACATTTTTATAAAAAATTGCAATATCTACTTTCAGCTCGACATGACCCTAATCTATTGCCATCTCGAATCCCGCCTGCCATGCCCGCACAATAGACATGGCACGTCTGTCACTCGAGTTCGAGAGAGTGTCAAAACGACCATGCTAAGCATACTGGTCAACTTGAGTACCTCCTGTTTTTTTTCAAGTCGCTTAAAAAGCAGAGACGCGAAACTCATCCGCACTGATATTCGGGCCCTTTCACGAGGCTTCACGGCGTGAATGTCTAGAGGCTTGTAACACCTGAAAAATAATAAGAAAAAATTGCCACGGCCGGGATTAACCAAGTCGGCAATCACTCTCTATCTAGCGGACGCTCACCTTTCTCGATGTCATCGACCCTATCTTAGCAGATAGCAGGTAGGCACTAAAGCCTATTTACACAACAATAAGCACATTAGCGAGTAAACTTGCAAGTTGAAACTATGGCGGGTATTAAATTCCTATCGTGGTTTGAACGCTTCTAGTCAGTTACGTTAGTACAGTCGACAGCACGTCAGACTGTACCAGGTTTGTTGTAAAGCACCCTTAAAGTGACCGAGTAAGTACCGGCGTGTAAAGGTTGACATGTTGTCGACTGTGCGCTACTTATTAATTGACCTTTAACATTTAAGTAGCCATAGTTAATTAAATTGAAACAATATTTAAAAGACTGGCCCGGTTTCTGAGTTGAGCAAACACTCAACTATCGTTCTGTCACGTTCTTTTGTGAGAAATCCGCAGAGGCAGAACGATATTTAAGCACTAGCTTAGCGAATTTCTCAAATCAGAAACCAGCAGTAAGGCCCGGTTTCTGAATTGAGAATTTCACTAACCAAATGCTTAAGTATCGTTCTGTCACATTCTCTTGTGTGACATCTGCAGAGACAGGACGATACTTAAGCATTTGGTTAGTGAAATTCTCAATTTAGAAACCGGGCCTAAGGATGGCATTAAGGGCCTGCGCAGACGAGGGAAAATGGCGGACAAAATGTCCGCGGTGCGCTCTTATTAGTACTGCAATAGGGTTGCACTTTGTCCGCGAAATACATCGTCTCCTGGCGGCATACGCAGGCAAAGTGCAACGTTATCACTGAACTAATAAGAGCGCACCGCGGACATTTTGTCCGCCATTGTCCCTCGTCTGCGCAGGCTCTAATAGTCGTCATCTCAAGCTCGAGCTCAAGTAGCATATTAATGTCAGCATATTAATAGACACTATCTTGAGCTTGACATTGACATTAGCCAAGGTCTCAAGTCGGTGATTTCTTTTCTGAGTTTACCTGCTTGAGCTCGAGCTTGAGATGACGACTATACCACCCTTAATAATTGTTTACATATATATTTTTATTTTCAGAAATTGTATACAGGGTGTTAAAAGACCACCAACAAAGCGGGAAACCATGTATTGTCCTCATCATTATGAACATTTTTGCTCAAGGAACTGCAAAAATGCCTGGGAAATCAACGGTTCAAAGCCGGACTTTTCAAAACTTTTTTTTTGCAGAAATGTGTTCAGTATCTAGTTCTTAACATAATAATATGTTCTCAAGAAGCCATATCAAAATTATGAATATTTTTTACAAAAAACGACGTTAAAATTGCAACCCGCAATGTATTTTAAACATCGGCACTTCAAAATTAAGTAACATAAACTTATACCTACGCTTGCGCAATATGACTTCAGTGCGTTACACGTCCATTGCGTAATAAAATATTTTTCAAAATTATAACCTAAAAAACCAAAATCATTTCCCAGCAATAATTTATCGAAAAAGTACTTTGTTTTGGTGTCTAGTATGCGTGGCTTTCGGGTCTGTTGGCGGTCTTTTAACACCCTGTATGTGCGTAAAAACTTAAGACAAACTATCCGATAAATTAACTCGCTAGTATACTGGTCGAAGTGTAAATAGGCCTTAGCAGAACTGTCTAATTAATTAGTTAGTCCTTAGAGGCGGATTCTCTTTGTTTTCTTCTGAACAGTCAGCCTCTTTCGAGTTTCCCTAAGGTACCTTATGTACCTATGTGATTTATTTTTGCACGTTGTCTCTTTCTTTTTTTCTTAATTTTGTAAGCGATAAAAGGCAATAATATAATATTTTTTTTAATAATAAGAACGCCAATTAAAGAAAACCGGCCAAGTGCGAGACGGACTCGCGCACTGAATGTGTGTTTCATGCATAAAAAATTAACAAAAAATGGCTGCGAGTTGGACTCGCGCACTTGGGTTCATTCGTTTTTTTTCCTTGTATATCTTCGGGTATGGAACCCAAAGAAAGGGATATCTCGTCACGTTGAGCGTACCAAATTACTCTAAAAATATTGGATCGGCAAAGATCAATCCCACTGTACTAATTCGAATCTTAATTACGCCCTGCTGTAAACAATACTTAGTTATTTGTCTAACGTTAATTTATTCATATCGTGTAAATAAAAATAAATAAGTCAGTCAAGCGTTTTTTTTTATTTATCTAATGCTGCGGCCACACATTAGGGCTTCGGCGAAGATTCGCGCTACCCAGTACCCGGTTTCGGTACCTTCGCTAACGCTAAATAACAACATGCTAAAGGACCACTTGGAAGCTGCAGTGCCTAGTTTTTAGATGGAGTAGGCTTGCCCAGCACCTATACCATCCTGTCAATACGTGCGGAGCCAACTTAGGGCGAGGCCCCATTGGTGTGTTGCGCTGCGTTGCGCTGCGTTGCGTTACGTCGTCGCATCGGATCGACGCATTGTATGCCACATCTGCGCTGCGACGACGTACGACGTCGCGACGCAAGAGGGTATACGCCGTCGCATCTGCGTCTCAGTTGAGCCTTCGCAATGGACAGATACAAACGTGTCTGTAACGACGACGCAACGCAAAGCAACGTATGTTGTTTCCAATGTTTCCTCGCGATGTTTTTCCTTCACCGTTAGCGAGTGGTATTGTTACTACAAATTCGCAAATAATAAACAAATTCATAGGTGTGTTCCTGCACTGGGAATCCAACCTGGGTCTCTGCCTTCGGAGTCCATTGTTCTACCCACAAGGCTAGCAACGCTGCACGATATGACGCGAATATTCGGACAACAGTGTGCCAGTATCATAGCAATAGGGCGTTATTTGTTCGTCGTATTTAATATTCATGGAGTTCGCCGTGAACGAGGCCTCACGGGCTTTGATGACGATGGGCTCGTGAAAAATAAATTATGAAAAATGGCTAACAGCATAATAAACAACATCGTCAAAGTCAGCGATACAAAGTTGGTTCGGCCGGCGACCCGCAGATATGCCTTGTGGTTTTTTTTACTATGCGCGGCCTATCGAACGCCAATCGAACAAACAAAAAAAATGGTGTCTCGTGTTGTTTACCGTAGCTAGATTATTCTGATCGGAATGAACAACAGTAGGTACCTACGTTGCCATAAAAAAATGTGTTTGTGCCTTGATAGCCGTGGGTGGACGAATGTTACAGTCCTACTTAAGTTCTCGGACTAAATTTAATGACATTATGTGAAATGAACCAAAGATGTAATGTAATTAGCTTAAGGGTGGACGATAGCAACGTTTTTTACATTTTGTAGCTAAACTGAGCTATTTTTGTTCAGCGATTTTTCGTTCGCGGCAATAAAACAGTATTCTTTTCATTATTGTAAACAACCGAACAACAATAATTCAGCCGATTATGTGTTCTGGTCTATGAAGCAGTGGCACTCCCCAAAAAACTTGTCGTAGACCAGAACACATAATTGGCTGAATATTATTGTTGTTCTGTTGTTTACAATAATGAAAAAAATACTATGCTAAATACTATAGATACTATAATACTATGTTATTGCCGCGAACGAAAAATCGCTGAACAAAAATATCTCAGCTTAGCTACAAAATGTAAAAAACTGTGAAATTTTTGAATTTCCCGCCACGCTGCTATATTCCAGCCTTAAATGAAGGCTAATTTAAAGTGACATTGGATGATACGTCATAGGTGAAGTGTAAGAAGGACAAATGAAATGTAATTCGGAAAGGCAGTCATAGGTACACATGCCTGCGCCGGGAATCGAACCTGGGTCTCTCGCTTCCGAGTCCAATGTTCTACCACCAGGCCATCCCCGCACTCACCATTCTATAGACCTAAGTAGACGGGGCACCGAGCCCCCAAAAGTGGCAGAGGCGATTGAGGTACAACCTACTTGGGTTTATGCGCTTCGTAGAAGTACACATGACAGCACGTCGACCCTTACACGCTAGCACTCTACTCGGTTATGTTACGCGCGACTTTACAACAAAAGTGTACACTCTGACGTGCTGTCGTGTGTACAAGTTAGGCCTTGTTCCCATGACAGCGCTTAACGCGCGTTTACAACTACATACATTTTATTCAGGCCGTAGTGCCGTACACATGCTAACGCGCGTTTTATGTATGTAGCTGCAAACGCGCGTTTCCAACGTCTGTTATGGGAACAAGGCCTTACGCGTGTAAAGCGATGTAAAATTTGCCGCGCAAGATACGCTCAATGTGTTTAGACACTAATTCTAATTCCGAGTCAGTATTCATCGAATTACGCGGCAGTCGGACTGGGTCCGGGGGTCTGGCCTGGTCCGCGAGGCGTGGTTCCCAAACTTTCTTGATTCCTTGATGAATGGGCCAGTGGTCAGTGAGTTACGAAGTGCTTTGGAGTAGCAAAATCATGTGTGTCCTCTACCTTTTGGCGACTTAGGTCTATCAGGAAAAATGACTAGGTATACAAAATAAGCTACTGTACTCAAACATTACAAAATTATAAATACCCCTCACATTTTAGCTTCAAATTGACGTATCTCACAAACGGCTGAGCCGATTTTGATAAAAAATATTTAAGAACACTCGGTATAAAACCAGCGGGGGGAGCATGACTTTTATCGGTGCGGATTTATCCAACAAAATGGCGGTTTATCAGCATTTTTGACGTCTGTAGTGGGTTATATATCGCTCTCGATGATATATAACCCACTATAGACGTCAAAAATGCTGATAAACCGCCATTTTGTTGGATAAATCCGCCTCGATAAAAGCCATGCTACGGGGACTGCTTTCAAATGTAAAAAACCGCATCCAAATCGGTTCACCTGTTTAAGAGCTACGTGCCACAGACGAACACACACTAACACACACACACACACACACACACACATTGGTTTACGTCGATGAAGAGGGTAATAAACTTAGGCGGACTTGCGTCAGTCAGTGTTAGCCAACTGACTTTGAGTTAATTTGACATTTCCATACAATTATTGACGTTAACTCAGAGTTAACTGGCTAAGGCCCGGTTTCTGAGTTGAGAATTTTGCTAAGCAAATTAATGGGTAAGTATCGTCCTGTCTCTGCAGATTTCTCACAAAAGAGCGTGACAGAGCGATACTAACGTAAGTATGTGCTTAGTAAACTTCGATCAAGGATAAAACTACATTCAACATAGAACTCTGAAATGTGTCTGGAAAAATAGATGCCCAAATTGCCTTTGGGAGCTTATTTGCTCGTAGTCTAGGCAATTAAAGTAAAACTGTATACGAATGCAATAAGGTTGACATTCGAATATTAGGCGTATGGTCGAAATGATGGTTCGTATCGTTCTATTGCTGATATCATTTGTTTCTGTAAGGACAAGATTTTATTGTGATTTTATACGTAATGCGGATTCTATGGAATTTAGTTCGGTGTTAGTAAAATTCTCAACTCAGAAACCGGGCCTAACCCTGGTTGAAGCAAGTGGACCTAACTCTATAATAATGCCACCAACATAACAAGTTCGTAGCTCCTCGTATTAGGCCTTTGTCATAGCAACGTCCCCTCTAATTACGAGGTGCCCTCAGCCCATCCCGAATATTTCACAGTTATTCAACTAAGAAAATCAAATTATTCAAATATTTGACCAACGCCCCGGCCGCTAATGAATTTAAATTAGTTTCTGCGAATTAAGGGGTAGCCCTGTGATCTATTCGCGGCTATGCCACATACATAAAGTATTAGATGTGACTGGTGTGAGTAATTGTCTCGTCGTATCGTTTATAGTCAGGCAGTAAGCAATAGATAATATTATTTTGTAAAATCGTGCGACTTTTATATTTGGTACACACGACAGCACATTAGGCCCGGTTTATGAATTGAGAATTTTTTTCATACAAAATGCGAGGACAGAAGGATACTTACCCATTTGCTTAGCGATATCGGTATTTCTCAATTCAGATATAGGTAGATAGACGCTTACACTTTCATTTCAACGTCGCCATTAACGTAAGTGAATAGAGTGCACGCGTGTAAGCGTTTACGTGCTGTCTGGTGTAGGTACTAACTGCCGGTTTCTGAATTGAGAAATTCACTAAGCAAATACGTAAGTATCGTACTGTCTCTGCATGTTTCTCACAAAAGAGCGTGACAGAACGATACTTAAGTATTTGCTTAGTAAAATTCTCAATGCAGAAACCGGGCCAAGGATACAATCAATTGGTCAGTGTCCAGAACCGTGATAGCTAACCGATTTGTTGTTGGCATTGTTTCTAATACTGGGTACTTAAGGGCCGTAAGATCAATCACAGTTTAAACTCAGACCTTAGATTAAACCTCGCATTTTGTATGAAAATTAATCGACAGATAGGGTTGAAAATAGCCTTTTTGGTTTAAACTGTGATTGATATCACGGGCCTAAGTAGCCAAACTTTAAGACGCCGTACGTCTCACAACTAGCGCCGCCAATGGAAAAAAATCATATCTTTTTTTGGATGCGTTTTTAGCAAAAAACGCTCCTGCGATTTCTTAACGCGAGGCTTAACTATTTTTAGGACCTAAGGTTTGGATTCCAGGATTGGATTTCCTACGAATGCAATCGATTCTCGCCAAAAGTGGCCACTTTTGGCGAGTGTTAATTAAAAGTCCCTTTTTTTGCCTATCCCATAGTTTGTGTAGATTTGCCCCTTTTCATCCCTTAGAATATTGTCCAGCCCTCCCCCATGACAACTAGACTGACTGACAGCTAGGTACCTACATATAGCACCGCATTGGCTCTGCGAGGGAGATTCGCGGGGCCCCCCACACCCGGCGCCCGAACGCGGTCGTGTGCGCACGTATATTTTGTGCTAAATAACCATAAAACTTTCCCTGAGCTTTCCTGGACCCTTACCAGCCTACAAACGCTTCCACTGTGTGTGTGTGCCCGTATTGTGCCTGTGAATCTGGTGCCCTTTGGATAATCTGGTGCCCCTTGGATTTGCGCTTATGCGCGCTGGTGAACCTGGACACGCGGTAAGTACCTAGCTACTTCCATACCTAAACCTCATTTTGAAGAACCCCCTCGTATTTGGCTTCCCTTAAGGAACCTCCCTCGTGCCCATTTGTAAAACCCTGGTAGCAGAGATTTAGTGCCCCTGCCTTACCCCTTTCTCTAACATTTTGGTACACAGAGCGTGGTTTGCGGTTCCTCTGGTTGAGGAAAGCCTCTCCTATAGTCTGTTGGTGCATTCCCCCCCTTTTTTTGCGGTCTTATTTTCCCAAATTTCTCTTTTTAGATCGATAGTCCCTTTCATACCTAAAGTAATCTATTACGCATCAATTCAAATCGTCTATAATTTAACACCGTCGACGGTCAGCCAACCGGTTCCCTTTGTATTCGCCAAGCGAGCGAGCCGTGTTTTTTCTTTATTGACTTTGTCCTATGCCTATTTTGCAAGTTGTTTACGAGTTGATAATTAGATAGTAATAATAAAAGCCTACTTCCGTAAATTCCTTTTAATATCTGTTGTTGGGTGATTGACCAGTTGCCATAACAATGCCTGATTACGAAACAGTATTGTATACTGAGACAGAGGAGTACAGATCGTCCTTGGGGTCGGTTAAGTTTTTTGTGAACTGGATAACAGCTACCTACAAAACCCTAGGTGCGGTGTCTCCTGCTAGACTCGTGTTTAGGCTGCGAGACCTAGAGCCCAACTTCGTGAAATTTGTAGACTGTACTTCCCGACTGTTGGGTGGTCTCGACCCCACCACGGATGCCGACGAATATAGATATGTTCAAGACCAGTTGCGGCCCATGTACGACATGGTAGATGACCTGCGATTGAAGTACTCGGAGATCAAGCCTACGGAGTATGTCGCACCTGTCCCTCCTCCTTCGATATATACCAATATGTCCCGCATTTCTGATGGGCAAATACGGCAAAAATTACCCAACTTGCCTATCCCAAAGTTCAGTGGCGTGCCCGATTCATGGATTAGCTTCATGGACCAGTTTGATAGCATCGTTGATTGCCAGCCAGACCTCTCCCCTACCCAAAAACTGCATTACTTGGTAGGCGCCCTCAGTGACGAGCCCCGCCGCCTGGTACAGCACCTGCGCATAGAGGCTGGCAACTACGAGGTCGCGCGTGATTTACTGAAAAGGCGTTATCACAACACGCGCGTTCTTGCCGACACCCACATTGCCCAAATCCTCAATCTCCAAGAGGTCAGCCATAAATTGAGTGGATTACGCGCCGCCTTCCTTAATCCACTCCTAACTGCATATAGGTGCCTCGAGCGGCTCGGATTACCAGTGAAAGAGTGGTCTTATTTCTTGGTCCACGTTATCATGACCAAACTTCCCTCCGAGCTTAAATCCCGATTTGAGCGGACCTATGGGGGCGAGAAGAGAAGCCTCCCCACCTTCGATCAGTTGATCGACTTCCTTGAGGAAGAATGTAGGCACCACGATAATGTTGGTAACGCGGCCCTTATTGACAATAATCGTAACGTGTCTGTGCCCGGGCCTACTTCATATTCCCCACCTCCAAGGCAACAGCGCCCGCCACCTTTTTATCGTCGCGTGTATGCGACCGCAGTGTCTCCACCCGAGCCCCAACCGATAGCTACGAGTAGGTGCTACATGTGCTCCTCCTCCTCCCACTACCTGCGTCAATGTGACGAGTTTATTGGCCTTTCCCCTCGCGAACGATCCTCCTTTGTACGACAGGCCGGCCTGTGCTATCGCTGCCTAGACAAGCATTCAATAGCTGCCTGCCCACGTGAATATTGTTACCGTACTTGTCGCCGATCGACCCATCACACCATGCTGTGCTTTAATGACCCTAACAACCCCGAGTTTCCTCGCCGCAACAATGTTAGTTTCCGTGAGTCTCCGCCTCGTCGTTTCTCTCCAGTAACGTCACCTCGTTCTTCACCTCCGCGTACTGGCGGGGACGCTCGCCGCACGGGCGGGGGCGCCCATTACTATAGTGACACATCTCGTCCCTCAAGCCGTCCCTCATCGCATTCACCTTTTACCACAAGGGATCACAATCCCCGTCGTTCACAGACCCCGCCGCGTGAGCGACGCCCTTACCAATCGCCGTCTCCCCCTCGTGATTATAACGGGCCTTCGTCCTCTTCTAGGTCTAGGACTTATAATCGCTCCTACTCATCTGACCGTCAGCCTCAATAACTAGCCTGCCCTCCAAACCGACCTCCCTCCAGTGTTACGATACCCGCCTCGTTAGTGCTTCTTCCCACCGCTGTCATACATGTGCGTTCCGCTTCCGGTTATTATGTCGAAGCGCGTGCACTCTGTGACACCGGCGCCCAAGGCTGTTTACTAACTACTGATCTAGTAGTAGACAAATTAAACATGTCTTTGTGCCCTACTTCCTCCCCCGTGCGAGGTATCGGCAATGTACAGTCTGTACAGGTTCGCGGCAGTGTTTCCTTTACATTTAGACCTGCGGATTCATCCTACCCTGAGATCACTGCCTCGGCCATGGTCCTCGACGTTATTGCCGGTACACATCCTGAGCTAGAGTTACCTTCAAGTTTAGTGTCATGTGTCTCCTCCTTGCCCTTAGCGGACCCTTCCTTTTATATGCCTGGCCCTATAGATGTGCTCCTTGGTGCTGACGTGTTTGGATCCTTGTTGTGCCCTAATATGCCCATAGTTTGCCCTTCCGGCCTAACTGCGGTCCCAACTGTCCTGGGACATATTTTGTCTGGTCCCATACCAACTTTAACTCCCCCCGAGGCCCCTATGACCGGTGTTAGCCTATCAAAAATTGTGGAACGATTCTGGAAGTTAGAAGAACCGCCAGAATCCCCTATAGACCCTGTAGATGATGAATGTGAGCTCATCTTCAAGTCCACTACCCTACGTGAACCAGACGGCCGCTTTACGGTTCGTCTCCCTTTCCTACCGGACCGTCCTCAACTTGGTGACTCTAGGTCTACTGCTCTTAGACGGTTTTTTAGCCTTGAGAAGCGCCTACATGCTAATCCTGGGCTGAAGGAAAAGTATGTGAGTTTTATGCAAGAGTACATTGAACTTGGCCATATGTGTCCCTCCTCATTTGAACCCTCCTCAGCAGAACATTATTTTATTCCCCATCACGGCGTATTTAAAAGTGGTGATGAAGCTAAAATCCGTGTAGTGTTTGACGGAAGCTCCCCTACATCCTCAGGCGTGTCCCTAAATCAGTGCCTCCACTCAGGTCCCAAATTACAGCGTGATATTACGTGTATCCTCCTTAATTTTAGGCGCCATAAAGTTGTTTTTGTGACGGATATCCGGATGATGTTTAGAATGACATGGGTCCACCCTGAAGATAGAAAATATCAGCTCATACTGTGGCGTGAAGCCCCCAACTTCCCTTTGTGTACGTATGAGCTTAACACAAATACCTACGGCCTCAGGTCAAGCCCCTTTATTGCCATCCGAGCCTTGTTAGAACTAGCTGAGCAAGAACGTTCAAGGTTTCCCCTAGCAGCTTCAGTCCTAGAGAGTGATGTATATGTTGATGACTGCCTTACTGGAGCTGCCTCCCTGGATGAAGCTCGCGTCCTTATGAATGAGATGAATAGCATTATGACTTCCGGTGGCTACGAATTGAGAAAGTGGATCTCAAACTGTCCTGAACTCCTGTGTGACCTACCCCCAGAACATTTGCAGTTGCCCCACTCTTTTCAAGATCCCGAAAATCCCCAAACTATTGCGGTACTTGGCGTCCAATACGATCCCGCGGCTGACGCCTTTACTTATCGTTTTTCCTCCGACCCTGTGACTCATGCAACAAAACGCAAAGTTTTGTCCCTCATTGCCCGTACCTATGATCCGTGTGGCTGGATCACACCGGTAATTTTTAAAGCTAAAGCTTTTATGCAAAAGCTTTGGCTGTCTGGCCTTACCTGGGACGAACCTCTGACTCCTACTCTAGCAGCGGAGTGGTGTTCCTTTTCCCAAGACCTTTCGAACGTGAACCACGTTGTCCTCCCACGCCCCATCATGTGTGATATTGTGAATACATTTTCCCTTCATGGGTTTTGTGACGCCTCTGAGGCTGGATTTTCAGGAGTGGTGTACTTACGTACGGAAAGCCCCTCTGGCGACGTTAAGGTCCATCTTCTCTTGGCTAAGAGTAAAATCGCTCCAGTTAGGACTCGCTGTACGATTCCTAAATTAGAGCTGATTGGTGCAACTCTACTGTCCAAGATACTCCACCACGTAGCCTTTTGCTTACAAAAGTCTATAGTGTTAGATGCTATCTATAGTTGGTCAGATAGTCGTGTGGTCCTTGCCTGGATAGATACCCCTATTCACCACCTACAAACCTTTGAAGCCAATCGTGTTTCACAAATAAAAAATTCGCCCACTGCTTCCCAATGGCGACATGTCCCTGGTGATATGAATCCTGCCAATTGTGCCTCACGCGGTGTGTCCGTTTCCTCCCTGCTACAGCACTCTTTATGGTGGTCACCCACATGGCTAAAGCAACCTTTGTCTGAATGGCCTACGCCGAAAACTCCGTCGCCTGGTAACCTACCTGGAATACGTTGTTTGCTCGCAACCACCCCTATTCCCTCTCCAGACCCGTCCTTTTTGTTGGATAGGTATAGTTCCTTGCCTAAACTCGTAGGTGTAGTCGGGTACATGCTACGCTTTGTGAAGAGGACGAGAAATCCTGAGTTTTCTGTTACTCATTCCTACCTTGATGCGGATGAACGTAGAGAAGCCTTGCTCTATATTGTGAAGCAAGTTCAACTTACATCCTTTCGTGAGGAGTTAGATACCCTACATCGCGGTGCCTTACTCAAGTCTTCACTCCGACGACTCTGCCCCTTCCTCGACGATAGTGGTTTGATTCGTGTGGGCGGTCGCCTTAAAAATTCGGACCTCCCTTATGACGCCCGCCACCCTCTCCTCCTACCCAAGTTTGGTAGTTTTGTGCAGCTTTTAGCGTCCCATTATCATGTGAGTAATTCCCACGCCGGCCCTAATGCCTTATTGGCCCTACTGTCCCGTGAATTTTGGATTGTATCAGCCCGCCGGTTAGTCAATCACGTGATATTTAAATGCCTTTCATGCTATCGTCTAAAGGCAGCGGTTACCCAGCCTCCCATGGGTGACTTACCTAGAGATAGAGTAGTCTCTACGAGACCCTTTGATGGAGTCGGTACAGACTTTGCCGGCCCCTTTTATACCAAGATCCAAGCTTATCGAAATAAAAGGGTGGTAAAATCATACCTTTGTGTATTTGTTTGTTTGTCCACTAAAGCGGTACATTTAGAGGTTGTCTCAGACTTGACCACGGAAGCTTTTATTGCGGCCTTAACCCGTTTTGTTTCCCGTCGCGGCTTACCTTCCCTTATTCGTTCCGATAACGGCAGGAACTATGTTGGTGCCAACAATTACCTCGGTGACTTGCACACCTTCCTTGTAGAGCATCAGTCGGAACTAGCCTCCGAGTCCTCTAAAAGAGGTATCAACTGGGTGTTTGATCCCCCCCTGTGCCCTCATTGGGGCGGCCTATTTGAAGCGGCTGTTAAATCTGCAAAAACCCACCTCAAACGTGTGATTGGAGAGACCACCCTAACATTCGAGGAGTTGACTACAGTGTTCGCAAAGATCGAAGCCGTCCTCAATTCACGTCCCCTGTGCCCATTAGCTTCCAGTCCAGACCTTGAGGTCCTAACACCGGGCCATTTCTTGATTGGGCAACCCTTAGTTGCTGTGCCTGAGTACCCCTTCAACGAAGTTAAAGTTAGTCGTCTCACCCGGTTTCAGTTGATACAACAGGTGACCCAACATTTTTGGTCCCGTTGGCACGCGGAATATTTATCAACCTTGCAGAGTAGGCATAAGTGGACCACTTCCTCGGATCCTCCCTTTGTTGGTGAACTCGTCCTTCTCAAGGAAGATAATACCCCTCCATTACAGTGGCGACGTGGTCGCATCCTTCATATTTACCCCGGCCAGGATAGTGTCGTTCGCGTTGTCGATGTGCAGACGCCCTCCGGTGTTAAGAAGCGCTCTCTCACCAAGCTCGTTCGCCTACCCGTAGACACCACCCCCTCTATCCCTTCGTCGTAAACATTTGTGATGTTTAGGGCGGGGGTTATGTTAATTAAAAGTCCCTTTTTTTGCCTATCCCATAGTTTGTGTAGATTTGCCCCTTTTCATCCCTTAGAATATTGTCCAGCCCTCCCCCATGACAACTAGACTGACTGACAGCTAGGTACCTACATATAGCCCCGCATTGGCTCTGCGAGGGAGATTCGCGGGGCCCCCCACACCCGGCGCCCGAACGCGGTCGTGTGCGCACGTATATTTTGTGCTAAATAACCATAAAACTTTCCCTGAGCTTTCCTGGACCCTTACCAGCCTACAAACGCTTCCACTGTGTGTGTGTGCCCGTATTGTGCCTGTGAATCTGGTGCCCTTTGGATAATCTGGTGCCCCTTGGATTTGCGCTTATGCGCGCTGGTGAACCTGGACACGCGGTAAGTACCTAGCTACTTCCATACCTAAACCTCATTTTGAAGAACCCCCTCGTATTTGGCTTCCCTTAAGGAACCTCCCTCGTGCCCATTTGTAAAACCCTTGTAGCAGAGATTTAGTGCCCCTGCCTTACCCCTTTCTCTAACAGCGAGAATCGATTGGAATCCAAACCTTAGGTCCTAAAAATAGTTAAGCCTTGCGTTGAGAAATCGCAGGAGCGTTTTTTGGTAAAAACGTATCCAAAAAAAGATATGATTTTTTTCCATTGGCGGCGCTAGCTGTGAGACGTATTTCATCTAAACGGTCTTTCTACTTGTCAATACAAATTTTAAGACTACGGGGCCAAATCTAAACACACTGGGCTTATCAACGGATATCGCATCTTCACGCCTACTTTGACACTCCGGAAAAGCACGTCAGTAGTTAAACTACAAATTCTCTAGAAATCCTACCGTAATTTGCTGGAAAATAGCTCTTATTGAAATGGACATTCATTCTTAGCTCCTCAGCAGTGGCGATAAGAAAAAAACAAAATGGCGCGCTGAGTGTTCACACCACCGAACTAAATCCCATAGAATCCGCATTACGTATAAAATCACAATAAAAACTTGTCCCCACAGAAACAAAACTTATCAGCAATAGAACAATACGAAACATCATTTCGACCATACGTCTAATATTCGAATGTCAACCTTATTGCATTAGTTTTACTTTAATTGCATGGACTACGAGCAAATAAGCTCCCAAAGGCAATTTGGGCATCTATTTTTCCAGACACATTTCAGAGTTCTATGTTGTATGTAGTTTTATCCTTGATCGAAGGTTCACACCCTCAGATAGGAGATGGCATCTGAAGAAAATCGACTATTTCTCCAAACACTATCTATTAAAATGTCACAGGTACGGAAGGTTTTCCTTACGCCGGCTGACCGGAACTGTCAGAGGATTTGTCACTGACGCATATATCAACTTTATGGGCGCACGTCTGCTCCAAATAGACCGGGAGCTGCTTCCGAGCCCACCGGTCCGTAAGGACCGAATGTCAAAACGCCCTGATTTCATTGTGACTGAATTTCAATTTGCCTTTGTCCCATAATGCCTGAAATTCGTAATGACTTAATTTCAGTTTGTCTACATCTCAATTTGCCTTAGTCCCAAAATGCCTGAAATTCAATATGGCTTTACACTATAATTGCAAATTGTCTCCCGAATGTGGTACAGTTATTGTGAAAATACTTGAAAACCAGATTGACAAAAACCGCATTGGTTCACCCGTTTTAGAACTAGGTTTGAATTTCAGGCATTTTGGGATTAAGGCGAATTGAGATTTGGACAAACTGAAATTAATTCATTACGAATTTCAGGCATTATAGGACAAAGGCAAAAAGGGCTTCCGAGAACACGCACAAATAACCTTCCCAAATAAACATTTGACGGTAAATTACTGCGAGTGTATTTTGCTGTGTGGTACTGCTACCCTCGTAGGATGGACCTTTAAGATGCGCATGGACGCGTCGCATCAGGTCAATACATATTGGTGGTGCACCTAATGTATTTTTCCTCACCTTGGGTGTATTTTTGTGTATTTATTGCACTCTGAGGGACCAGGTGCGCCACGTTACATAAGATCAAAGCTGTCAAAATTAAATGGGCGTCTACGTGTTGGATATGTCTCAACGCATGCCGGCTAAAGGACCGGGCCTCTATAACAACACATATTACTAGCCTGTGACTCTTGGCCTAAAATGACGTCACTTAAGCAAAAAGATAGATGTACTGACTACCTAGCATTACTCTCAGCGGGATTGCGCGGTGGAAAATATTATTTCGCCCTGCGTGCGATGAAAAAATAACTGGCCGAAATATTCACTCTTCAGTGGGTTGACTCAGTACTTACGGTGCACTCATGTACAGACTCATGCTATTCCTCACACACACATACACAAACACACCCTCGCACGTGCACACTCATAGCGTGCGTGTGTCATCACAACCTGAAGGGCCTGTGCGTCTATTACAAATAATTCATGCAGCATCTTTGGTGAAAATCTGTTCTTTTCAACCGTGGGTCGCCAAGCTACCTTAGGGGGTCGCGAAGCTTCTTTAGGGTATCGCGAAGCTTCTTTAGGAAGGTTTTTAGGGGTCGCCGTTATGGTCTAAAGCTGTACTTAATTGACAAACCCCTGGTAAGGGGTCGCGAAAGGTTTTACCACAAAGGGGCTCGAGTCATGAAAAAGGTTGAAAAATACTGGTGTAGATGACTAAATCTTCGATCTAAACTGAACTCTTTGTGATAAGAGCGCGTTGTAGTTTAGAGAATAATAATATGAAGCTATCGAATTATAATTTGATCTTAAAAATTAACTGAAGTTGTACTGACTTAACACAAAAGGGAAGGCACAACAAGCGCCGAAAATGAAAGAAAAATTATATCTTCTTTTTGGATGATATTATTTTTGTGGCCATTTTTGGCGGTGGCGGGATTTATTCTACTTACTTCTTTCTTCATTTGGCGCTACATCCCTTTGTAGGTCTTCGCCTCCTCCACAGTAGATTTCCATTTTTCTCTGGCCCTTGCCTCTTTTTGCCAGTTGGTGTATTTGCCCATCTTTCTAATGTCTACTCGACACTAGTGGTGCCTATACCTACCTGGGCCATTCTCTGGTTATACGGTATATTATTTTCTTAGCAGCAACATTTTATTGATCCAGTTGAATTTTGATACGAAATCACAAGGCTGAACCGAATCGACAAAACCACCGTGGGTCTTTTGGTAGACTGGCCACAAAGTTTATGTTAATAGTCTGTAGCGAATATTTCGCGACTACATCCACGTATCGGGCAAGTAGGTTACCCTTTTTTTTATATTTCACGGGGGCATTAAGGTGTTTAGACATGTCGTGTGTTAGAGGCGATGAATATGCGATGAGACTTGGATGTTTTTTCCGGTAAACAAATTGGAGTAACTATTTGTCCCTGTTGCTTTAGGAACATGAGACCTACCAGTCTATTTGGCAGAGACAGTTATGAAATACTAAAGGTTTCGTGTCTGACTTCTCGTTAGTTAAATAAGAAGGTTTTATTTGGATATGCAATATGTACACTTTTGTCGGGTCCGCTACTGAAGCTCGAAAAACGGAAGCTCGACAGAACTGAAGCTCAAAAAACGGAAGCTTGACTGAACTGAAGCTCTTATAACGGAAGCTTGTCTGACGCCCTATCAGGGTCGGTTAACGTTTTATTTCTACTATATCCTAGCACTTAATATCCTTCTTATCTTTAAAGGTGGCATTATAATAGTCGACATCTCAAGCTCGAGCTCAAGTAGGTGAACTCAGAAAACAAAATCACCGACTTGAGACCTTGGCTAATGTCAATGTCAAGCTCAAGCTAGTGTCTATTAATATGCTGACAGGTACTCAAGCTTGACATTAGCCAAGGCTTGACATACGCTTGTGATGACGACTATTAATGCCACCCTTAATCACTTTCCTTAGACTTGGTCATTGACAAACCAGCAAAAATCCAAACTCAAGGTTTGCCAGAGAGCGATGGAGCGCAGCATATTGGGTGTCCGCAGGATCAACCGTGTCCGAAACACCACCTTGCGCTCAAAAACGCGCATAGCCGACGTAGGTGCTCAGACGGCAAAGCTTAAATGGAGCTGGGCCGGACATGTCCGCCGCATGCAACCGGATAGGTGGGCGAAACTCGCCACCGAGTGGATACCATGTGGCGGTCGCCGCAGCCGAGGTCGCCCAAAAAGACGATGGCGGGACGAACTCGACCAATATCTGCCGGAGTGGTTAGAGGTTGCTCAGGACCGAAAGACCTGGTCTGAAAGGGGGGAGGCCTTTGCCCAGCAGTGGGACACCCAACAGGCTAAATAAAAAAAAACACTTTCCTGTGCTAATTTTACCTGTGCTCCCGATGAGAGCTCTCTATGAGAGCTGCTGATTATACTCTTGCCGACTAACGAACCGTGCTCACAGCTAAGTGGCAAATGTTTCGCTTACAGTATTTAACTATGGATTCTGCTTTATCAACTGTATCATCCATCCATGAGACGATTTTCGCAATTTTTTAAGGCCTCACAACTTCGGGAGTTACAAACAAATCTTTCTTCGTCCTTTTGATGAGTTCTCCTTAGATTTCCAATAAAATGTGACTTTCACAGTAGGTACCTGTTTTGTACCATCCCCCCCCAAGCAAGATAAATAAGCAGGGCCCTTAGCAACGCGACAGTCACATAATGTTTAAGCGTGACAGATGCGTTGTGACATAACAAAACACAAAGCAGCGACTGAGGCGACCCACACGCTCGCCCCAGACTTGTGGACGTGTGGACTTGTCTTAAACTTCATTTTCACTGATTCAGCAGCCAAAAGCGGATTTTAATCTCCGTTATCCTACTACTATTATAAACGCGAAAGTTTGTAAGTGTGGATGGATGGATGGATGTTTGTTACTCATTCACGCTGAAACGGCTTGACGGATTTGGATGAAATTTTGAATGAAGATAGCTTAGACATCAGAATAAAACATAGGAACGCCCAGACGGATTTGGATGAAATTTTGAATGGAGATGGCTTAGACATCACAATAGCACATAGCCTACATATTATCACGCTATTACACTTAGGGGCAATGTAAACCACATATCTTTTTTCTGTAGTTCACGCGGACGAAGTCGCGGGCAAAAGCTATCAGATATAATATAAAGGATAAAAAATATAACGGTAATCCGTCGGAGAAATGGACGGTGCGGAAGGATCTCAACCGGCTCAGAGCTGGTGTAGCACGGACACGGGACAACATGAAAAGAAGGGGATTCCTGCCACCAGGCGCCAGCACCAACTGCGTCTGCGGCCAGACCCATAGCACCCTGCTACTCGTACAGTTACTCTCCATTCACGTGCACCACCGAAGACCTGATGAAAGCAACACCCAGAGCCATAGCGGTCATGAAGCACTGGCTGCATGCTTTATAATAATTTTGATACTGTCACACTAATAAGAAGTAAATAATATACAACGTGTTACAAAACATCCTAACTCTTTTTACAGGGTGTAACCTAGTGGTCAACAGGATGTCAAAACAATTTTTATTTTATAACCTAAAAATTTTAAAAAAATCGCAACTTTTTTGTTTTTGGTATTAGCTCTAAAAATATGTTTGCGAGTGTAGGTGCATTTACATAGCTTTGAGTTGTTAAAACATTGTGAAAGTCAATGAAAACAATATTAAAAAATACTTTTCTCCCGCCACGTTGTTCGCATTTTATTAATTTAAAAATTAACGGTAAGTCATAGAGCAAAAAAAATATTTAGGTTGTGATCCCTATCACCGGGTGGTATTACCCTGTAAAAAGAGTTAGGTACTTTTGTAACACCTTGTATAAAGCAAAACTTGCCAATCAGATGATTATGCCGGGTCGAACCCACCCATTGGTTTGAAGTTGTATTCACGGTCGACAGAGCATGTCTAACTACACAGTTTTTGTGTAAAGTCACCCGTATCGTAAATTCGTAATGGAGTAAAGGGCAGACGTGTAAGGTACCGAAAACTGTACTCAGCTACGAGAAATATACAGGGTGTTTAAAGACCGCCGACAGACCCGAAAGGTACGCATACTAGACACCCAAACAAAGTACTTTTTCGATAAATTATTGCCGGGAAATGATTTTGGTTTTTTAGGTTATAATTTTGGAAAATATTTTATCACGCAATGGAAGTGTAACGCAGAGAAGTCATACTGCACAAGCGTTGACATAAAGCTGTGTTACTTACGCTCGAAGCGCCGATGTTTAGAATACATTGCGGGTTGCAAATTTTAACGTCGTTTTATGCAAGAAATATTCAAAATTTTGATATGGCTTCTTGAGAAGAAATGTTAAGTTCTTGATACTGAGTAATTTTTTGCAATAAAAAAGTTTGAAAAGTCCGACTTTGAACCTCATTATCTCGGAAACCGTTGATTTCCCAGGTTTAGTTCCTTGGGCAAAAATGTTCAGTATGATGAGGACAATACGTGGTTTCCCGCTTTGTTGGCGGTCTTTTAACACCCTGTATTGGTGGCGAGAGGTGATTTGTAGCGATTAGAGTAGTTTACTAACTGTATGTAGCATTATACGTTTGACAAGCGAGATCGGCGATCCTGTGAAACGGTGAAATGGCCGTTTTATCTTCGCAACTACGCAATTTTTTTATTCGATACATAAGTAATGTCTCTTTCGTCAAGTCCCAACACAGCGCGTCGAGTTGTGACTGTTATAGCCCACTTACTTTATCACTGTCGCCTGGCGGCTATACACAGTGCACTTTTGCCATTTGCCGGATTAAACGGCGAATCTGCTGCCACAGGCGAGTTTAGTCTTGAGACGGCGGCAAATGGGAGTCGAGGATTGTGGAGATTTGTTAAAAGTGACAGGAGCTAGATTGGCAGCTGGAAAGAGACCACCCTGGATAGCGACCAGTGAAAATTCTTGATTCTGACGCCAAGATTTACTTGTTCAGTGCAGCGGCGGCCACGCCGGATACGTTGCCTCGGCTTTCCATGTTCCGAGTTCAGAGAACAAGAGAAGCGCTCAGAGCCTATAGGCTTAGCACGCGGGCCTTTTTGCCTACTCTCAACTGTCACCTTAGCCACTGTTCACTGTCACCTCAGTACTGTTAAGTGGCTAAGAGTGTAGGCAAAATGGCCCGCGTGCTAAGGCCCGGTTTCTGAATTGAGAATGTTGCTAAGCAAATACTTAACTATCGTTCTGTCACGTTCTTTTGTGAGAAATCTGCAGAGACAGGACGATACTTATCCATTTGCTTAGCAAATTTCTCAATTCAGAAACCGGGGGTAAGCCTTCTAGTTGGACTAGCCATTGCATTCTTCATCGATTGGCAAATTTAAGCAACATCGGCCGCGGTCAGTCCATGGATGGGTGACCGCTAGTGGCAATAATATCTGAGCGCTTCCGTGCTTCGGAAGGCACGTTTAACCGTTTTTCCCGGTTTTTGTTGATATACAGGGTGTTAAAAGACCGCCGACAGACCCGAAAGGTACTCATACTAGACACCAAAATAAAGTACTTTTTCGATAAATTATTGCCGGGAACTGATTTTGGTTTTTTAGGTTATAATTTTGGAAAATATTTTATCACGCAATGGAAGTGTAACGCAAAGAAGTCGTATTGCACAAGCGTTGACATAAAGTTGTGTTACTTACGCTCGAAGTGCCGATGTTTAGAATACATTGCGGGTTGCAATTGTAACGTCGTGTAAAGCAAGAAATATTCAAAATTTGGATATGGCTTCTTGAGAAGAAATGTTAAGTACTCAATACTAAGCAAATTTCTGCAATAAAAAAAGTTTGAAAAGTCCGACTTTGAACCTCATTATTTCGGAAACCGTTGATTTCCCAGGTATAGTTCCATGGGCAAAAATGTTCAGTATGATGAGGCCTATCCGTGGTTTCCCGCTTTGTTGGCGGTCTTTTAACACCCTGTATAATAATCGTTAAGCCATGTCGGAGGCCTTTTGGGCGGCCTAAAAACTCTGACACCAGGGGTCGTCACTACTTCATACGATTACATACCAGGGGCCTTAGCCTGTAACGCAATGGTGCCAGAATGGGCTCCCAGTTGATAGCTTCAATTACGATTTATTGATGCTGTCGGTCCTCTTAAGTTTTTGTAGTACAGCAAAGAATATTCAGATTTTAATTGTAGAGGATTTTTAGTTCTTTGGTTGTAGAAGAAAAACGAGGAAACCCCAGTTTTGTCCTTCTGCTGGGACGCAATCGGCACGCCATTGCGTTACAGGCTAAGGCCCCTGGACATTTTGTGAGAGATTTCTTCAATTTGAATAAAATTGTAATAAACGACTCGACTTCCTAAGTAAGTCCCCTCTTCTAAAAAAGCGTCTAGTCTAGACTCTTTTAAACACTTGAAAATGGCATCCGGGAGCTTAACTTAAACTGCGAATGTAAGCGTGATTATTCAATGTTATAAGTTACCCCGACCGGGCATTATTCAAATACCTCGGCTGTCAACTTTTACCGCAACTCCCGGGAAGTTCCCCGGCCAATTGAAAAGGTGCTGCAACATAAACTAGACCGACTCAGAAGACTCGCAGGTTATCTTTCGTTATGTCTCTATGTACATGCTTGACATGCTTGCTTTGCCGAAAACTTTCTGACAACCCCGAGAAAGCTTAACTAATGAACATTTCACTGCTTTTGGATTGTGTGTGTTTGAGGGTGTGTGTATGTGAGTGTGTGTGTGTGTGTGCATAAGTTAAAGCTAAAATGTCGGAAGTATTTTTTTTTTATTTCGTTTAATGATCAAATAAACAAACAAATGGCCAAATGGTTTGTTTTTAATCTTACTTTTTTTGCTCCCACCGGCGAACGGCTCCTCGACAGACCTTCGGTGACTCTATTTTGGGTCCCAGTCAAATTGAAAAGGCGCACCTTTTTTAATTATTAGATGGAGAAAGAAATGCCCCCGTTTAGGACTTACCGTGAAACTTGTCTGGAGAGTTTTAGCTTGTCCTTTTTGTTGTGCGGCGAGGAATTTAGTTGGACTAATTTTCCAAGGATTTGTGTTCGTTAACTTAAGAAGAGCGAGGTTTTTATGATAAAGAATTCGGTTCGATTCCAGGGCCTCAAGTCTGTAGCACAGTCGTGTTTCGATTAGTTCAGTATTGTAGGAAAAAACCGGTTTGTCGTAACAACCTGTGAAGCTATTGTATATCGCGGAACAATAGTCTAGATGCAACTATTGTTTTCTGAGATTACCTACTTGAGCTCGAGCTTGAGCTGACGACTATTAATGCCACCCTTAATTAGTACCTTTAAAACTACGGGGTGCACTCTAAGTCAATAGCAGAACTTTAATTAGGCTGTCTACTGATCAAAACAAACAACTTGTACTAGGTGGCGACAAAAATGGAGCGATTAAAATATCAGCTTTTCCATACATTTGGCGCAGTACTGAATCGACCGTATGGAACAGCTGATATTTTTTTCACAAATTTTTTTTTCGCCTACTAGTACAAGTTCTTTGTATTTATCAGTAGATAGCCTGCTTAAAGTTCCGCTATCGACTTAGAGTGCACCCTGTACTTTTGCTGCGAATTGTTACGTGAGACCTAATTAATTCCTGTGCCTGATTGAATGTACTTTGTTATTACCACAAAAATTTTGATGAAATAGAGGAACACTATTATAAATTATCATCATCCAGGATTCATTCATTCGGCGTAGGGTTCAAAACAAAAACAGAACACACGGACGTAATTATCTTGTCGGCCCAGAGCGTCAACATTTCAATGTACAATTTAAATAATAGTCAAATCTAGTTGCTCATTCAGGCTTCATTCGCTGATGTAGTGATCCAGAAGGCTGGAAGCGACTTTATTTTAAAATGTTACCTCTACTTTACTACAGGGTGCACTCTAAGTCGATAGCGGAAATTTAAGTAGGCTATCTAATGATCAATACAAACAACTTGTAGTAGGTGGCGAAAAAAATGGAGCGAAAAAAATATCAGCTGTTCCATACAAAAGGTCGACTCAGTACTGCGCCAAATGTATGAAACAGCTGATATCTTTTTCGCTTCATTTTTGTCGCCACCTAGTACTACTTAAAGTTCCGCTATCGACTTAGAGTGCACCCTGTAGTTTCACACAAAAAAACTAAGGCCTTTGCATCTACGTAATGCGAGGATTTATACAGCGTCCAGTGGCACTTCGCTCACACTAGATGGGTGAAGAGACCACGCCGCTGCAGTGCTTGGGACATTGTTTTAGATGGAGTAGGCTTGTCCAGCACCTAAACCATCCAGACAGCTTAGTCGACCTAGCCCACAGGAAAGAGGAGTTCTTTACTAGTTTCACACAATACAACTACGATTTATGTGCTTCGGAAGGACTTTATACCTTTGGTCCTGGTTGTTGACAAGCCATGTGAGAGGGCCTTTGGTTGGCCTAAAAGAAGACACCAGGGTAGCCACTACCTCATAGATTACCTTCCATATTACAAGAAAACTATTTTTTTAAAATAAAGTAGGCAGAATAGTATCTCCACACATAAGATATAGCTTTGTGCAAGTATACATGTTTCACTAGCTGGTAAAGGCCTTCGCCGTCGATGGTCTTCACTCAGAGAAAGAGAAAGTTCGGGTTTAAGGGTAGACGATAGCAACGTGGCGGGAAATTCGAAATTTTCACAGTTTTTCACATTTTGTAGCTAAACTGAGCTATTTTTGTTCAGCGATTTTCCGTTCGCGGCAATAACACAGTATTCTTTTCATTATTGTAAACAACAGAACAACAATAATTCAGCCGATTATGTGTTCTGGTCTACGAAGCAGTGGTATTGCCCAAAAAACTTGTCGTAGACCAGAACACATAATCAGCTGAATTATTGTTGTTCTGTTGTTTACAATAATGAAAAGAATACTATGTTATTGCCGCGAACGGAAAATCGCTGAACAAAAATAGCTCAGTTTAGCTACAAAATGTAAAAAACTGTGAAAACTTTGAATTTCCCGCCACGTTGCTATCGTCTACCCTTAATCATCACGCGCGTCCCCACTGCCGATTGGCGATTTTCGTAAAGCAAGTTTCACTTTGGCAAAACCCGATTTGCCGGTGCAGTAGGTCTGCCGGACGTAATTCGTGGTAAAGGTGATAGTATCGGTACACAAGACGGCAATCTTGGTTCTTGGGATAGCAACTATTTTTGAAGTACCTGTGATGGGCGCAGACAAATTCATTACAACACAATGCTGATGGACATTAACTAGAGTTTGCTAACATGTTTTACAAAACCTTCCTCATTTGATTTTTGGGTCATTCGAAGTTTCGTCTGGCTATCCTCCCACGGATGAAATAGTTATTTGTTATGCAAGAATGCAAAATTATTGTTTGCGGCGAGTGCTTGTATTGAATACCGAGCTAGCGAAGGTTTCTAAAATTGAGCCACGAGCGTAGCGAGTGGTTCAAAAAAAGAAACCTGAGCGTAGCGAGGCATTCAGAAGCTCGAGACGCAAATAATATTGCATTCGTGCGAAACACAAAAGTTTTCATCTCACAGAAGCGAGGAAATGATTTTGTTAGCCAAGCGTGACAAACAATAGACATAGGTAGGTAGGTACCTACCATAGAGGTTAGTGAAACGAGTTTCCTTCTTTTTTGCTTCTTCACAAAGGAGTATGTGGCGTTGCCTAGCAACGGGTTGTTGATTACAAATCGTGTCTTCTTGAAGTGTCATAAAATCAACAACCCGTTGCTAGGCAATGCTACAAGTTGAAGGAGTTCGTTTTTTTTTTTTTATTAGGGCGTCGAGTTCAAATTTCGAAGCGCACCAAAATACAAAATGGTTTAAAAAAGGATTTTCTACGATCGCATGTTTAAAGTAACAGCGTACTTTCCGAGCATGGGAGATGAAAAAACATTTTATTTACACGCATCAATCGACACTCAATACAAAATACTAAGTCAAAAGTCACAAGCACAACCTCCCAATACGACGACGCTTCTTTATACAGGGTGCACTCTAAGTCGATAGCGGAACTTTATGTAGGCTGTCTACTGATCACTACAAACAACTTGTACCAGGTGGCGATAAAAATGGAGCGAAAAAAATATCAGCTGCTCCATACAAAAGGTCGACTCAGTACTGCGCCAAATGTATGAAACAGCTGATATTTTTTTCGCTCCATTTTATTCGCCACCAAGTACAAGTTGTTTGTAGTGATCAGTAGACAGCCTACTTAAAGTTCCGCTATCGACTTAGAGTGCACCCTGTAGAATGACGAGCGGCGAGCCAAATTCACTGGCTTGTTTGCGCCGCGTCGGTTTTCTTTACTTTCTTTTGTGAAAAGCCGCCGCGCGCCAAGGCGGCAAATATCAAAGTGACACTATGATAGCGAACGGACTTTAGAGCCTCAGGTTTCCTCACGATATTTTCCATTAGCGTTTAACACATACCTAAACGTGACTTTACAAAACCTCTGTACTACAACATCGTCCCTCCGCCCAGCGAGGCGAATATCAAAATGTTGAAATGACTGATTAGTTATTCAGCAAACAGGGCCACGCCGACCCTTGTTACCGAAAGTTGGACCCGAATCGAATGAATGACTTGCCACGACGTATATTGCGATAGCCGATGAGCATGTGTGGTTTTGGCTCCCGATAGATGGCCGCAAAGTTTGCTTTTATTAGTAACGTCCGATTCGAGTCTAATGAAAAACTTCACAATGGGCACACAGGTGATTGTGGATTGTTGATATTTATACCATAAAGGCTAGTTTCATAAAGTAGCGTTTTAACTTTCTTGATCAATTACATTATTGGACGTTCGTTGGTTTAACCCCGAGCCCGACCCAGCGAGCATGAGCGATTTCAATTCAGTTTTTCATGTCTTCAAAATAAATCGATGACATGGTTCCTTAGAACATTTCTGCCTATCTCTTAGGTACCGCACACACCGCCCGGAGTTCTTTTTTAATTTTTTTTTTAAATTTAAATTCTTAATTAATTAATTACATTTATAAGAAACAATCTCGCCATTTGCAGTTTGGCGGCGATGCGCTCTGAATTTATTACATTATTATTATTAATCTATATATTTAATTATGTAGGTACTTTATATAACAAGATATTATAATTACATAAAAGACACAATTTATCAATTATTAGTGCGTTATGCGAGGTTAAGTTCATAAACTCAATCACCCCCTGTCAGAGATACAGACTGTAACATGAGGTGCTTGAGTTTATGTTCTGCGTTCCTCGTTCAGAGTTCTGCGTTCTTTCTAATGTATGGGGTGGGGTTGCTTGAAACCGTTCACACTGTAGCGGTCAGAACGCGGAGTTCTCGTGAATCAAATCTGAGAACTCGGAACTCGGAACGCGGAACTCCGGGACAGTGTGTCCGGATGATTTCGGACTTCCCCCCACTGAGAGTAGCAGTTTCCTGAACGCCCAACAGGGTTTCTTCAGTCATTTCACCTATCTACAGGGTGCACTCTAAGTCGATAGCGGAACTTTAAGTGGGCTATCTACTGATCAATACTAACAACTTGTACTAGGTGGCAAAAAAAATGGAGTGAAAAAAAAATCTGCTGTTCCATACAAAAAGTCGACTCAGTACTGCGCCAAATGTATGAAACAGCTATTATTTTTTTCGCTCCATTTTTGTCGCCACCTTGTACAAGTTGTTTGTATTGGTCAGTAGACAGCCTACTTAAAGTTCCGCTATCGACTTAGAGTGCACCCTGTAGTGTGAGTGGAGAAGCCACTGGATGCTGCATACATAGTCTGTCCTAGATGTAAACGCTTTTAGTATGCATCCTTAGATTATCCCGCTCAGTGCTAGCCTCAGCGCGATATTAACATCAAATTTGGCGCGTCCGGCCTTTAATTTGCGCGCTTTGTTACTGCACAATGCTTCCGTCTAATTGGGAACATCAACCATAATTAGTACGCACCTCCTGTTTGGCCTGTGGTGTCGGAGAGGGAGCGAGAGCGTTCTCGTATCGCTTGGCTTTCTGTGACAAAAGCAGTTTCTACTGACGTAGGTAAATCATCATCAGCATTTTCCTTCACGCCACCTCTCATGGTCTTTTGTCTCCCGCATCCATGCACCGTATAAAAGTGGCACAAAGGGCTATGGAGCGAGCCATGCTAGGCCTCAGACTCGTGGATAGCGAACCAAACGTCGTCATCCGTCGTCGAACGAAGGCTGACGATGTTGGTGATCGAATCGCGGGTCTCAAGTGGAAATGGGCAGGACACCTGGCGAGGCGGGAAGATGGCCGGTGGACAAGAGCATTGAAAGAGTGGCGGCCAAGTGTTGGACGGAGGTCGGTAGGAAGACCTGCAGCCCGATGGTCGGACGACATCGTTATGGCGGCAGAGGGTCCATGGATGCGGATGGCGAGGGACCTCGATAGATGGCACGAGGGGAGAAAGTCCTATACGCAGCAGTGGGCAGCGGTGGGCTGATGATGATGATGATGATAATGATGATCCATGGACCTTACGCGTCAGTTATGATAATGTCATCCGATCATCGGTCTTTCTACTGATCGCCACGCCACTGTTCAGTTTTAGGTCTACTCTATCAATACCCTCGTCCACGAGCCATCTTCCCGCCTCGATTCTGTCACCAATTTCTTTTCATCTCCCTTGGAAAGTAACATACGAATCAGCAAAAGCCCGTTTTAAACTATCTAAATTTTTTGCGCCGTTCGCAATTTGAACGCGACACCCTAATAAAAATAAGGAACTCCATTGATTCATCTGTCAAAGCAAAGAAGAAGGAAACTAATTTCGCTAACCTTTAACCGTGCCCAGTTGCCTATTGTTTATCTTGCATCTAACATAATCATTTCCTCGCTTTGTGAGATGAAAAGTTGTGTGTTTCGCACGGATGCAATATTATTTGCGTCACGTGCTTCCTCGCTACGCTTTCAGGTTTCTTTTTTTGAACCATTTGCTACGCTCGTGGCTCAGTTTCAGAAACCTTCGCTAGCTCGGTATTCAATGCAAGGACTCACTGCAAACAATAGTTTTGTATCCTTGCATAAGAAATTACTATTTTTCAACGTTTTACACGGTATGGGTCCTAGTGGTGCAGAATGTGGGATACGGAATTAGAAATTGTCTGTTTTATGGGAGCGGATCCATTTCAGTTTAAAAGTTTAATTCAGCCCTTGAGGTGATTTAAAGGTGTAAAGTCTATTCACTACACATTTCTATGAAACGTCATAGTAAATCGCTCCCGCTCCGCTTTAGGAACTTGAACTCTATCTCATAAGGACAAAAGGTTGCTTTACTTTACAGCTCCATTGTTTGTAGCCCGCAAATTTCGCGTCCCGCTCGCCTTCGTGCAGCGGTGTCTTTCCACTTGCAAATTATTAAGAGGATATGAGTACAACAGTAGTGTTTTTTCCATACAAACATAGTCCCCGATTTCCTTTATGGATAATGGGACTAGACATTTTTTTTTGGTATGCTGGGACATGTCCAAGCATACCTGCAATGAGCCGTTTTTAGCACAAATTCATACATTCATACATAAAGCATTTCATAGATGGCGTCTACAGGCGTGGCAATAGGAGAACCGGAATACGACTGTCAAAATTAGTCTGTGCTAAGCGAAATTTGACAGCCGAACCGGAGTTTTTCTATGGCCACGCCTGTAGGACGTGGATCTATGAACTGCTTTTAATTTGTTCTTTGAAAACGGTTATAATGAAAAGGCCAATGAATAAAGGCTGCTAATGCTAATGATGATAACCATGATGATGATAGGGACCAACCTGAAGACTGTAGAAATGCAGGTACAGTTACAGGTACAGACTTCCATACAAAACTATACCTAGAGATCACGTCATTTCAAAGGCAAGTCGGCTTCCTTTATAAGTACACTTAATTTACCGCGATACCGTCCTCATCCCACCTTATACAGGATGTTTATTTTTTAACTTTGCGACTAATAAAAAAAATGCTGTGCCATGTTTTGGTTCAGTAGGTAGGGATTTTTTGGTATTATTTAGTAGCCTATACAGATATGTCCCAATATCTCGGCAAAGGCTTCCTCTCAGAGAGACATAGAGAGTTCAGGCTTGATGACCAAACGTGTCCATGAAAAGAAATAATTCTTTAGGGACTTGATATAGAAAGTACTTCGGGCGCGTGGCTGAGCGCCATACATTTTACAAGGCGAGCGCCGGGCGCGCGGCCGAGCGCCATACATTTTACAGGGCGAGCGCCGGGCGCGCGGCCAAGCGCCATACAATTTACAGGGCGAGCGCCGGGCGCGTGGCCGAGCGCCATAAATTTTACAAGGCGAGCGTCCGGGCACTCGGCCGAGCACCATACTTTTTACAAGGCGAGCGTCCGGGTGCGCGGCCGAGCGTCATACATTTTACAAGGCGAGCGTCCGGGCGCGCGGCCGAGCGCCATACTTTTTACAAGGCGAGCGCCTTACATTTTACAGAGCGGGCCGGGCGCGCGGCCGAGCGCCATACAATTTACAGAGCGAGCGCCGTGCGCGCGCCTGGCTGCTTTGTATTCAAGTCCCAGCACGCCGTCTCCAATCGGAAGTTTTCGATTAGTTTGGCTATCTTGTACTTCGAAGCTGCCAAATGAAACAAAGATCTATGGTTTCTTAAAAGAAAGAAGGATAGTGACAAGAATACTAGGCATTTGGTTCGGTAAACAGCAGTACAACATCCTGTATCGTATCGACAAAGAACTGAAGAGAACGGACAAATACTAGGTAATATTTATACCAGTATTGCGCGCTCGAGCTAAAAATGTAAACTTCAAGCGATTCTAACGTTTATTTACTTAAGTAAAAGTACTAGGAACTCACAGGTTGGTAGCTAGTAAAGCGTAGTGGGACCCTTAGGGTCAGTTGACCGTACATGATTCGCTTCCTGCTCAATAAAACGGAAATAAGTCGGTGGGATGTGTTTGTGTGTGTGTGTTCGGTGGATGTCCTCTTTTTGACAAAGCTATTGTTTTATTTCTTTGTTATTTACTCGTGTGATTTGTAGATAGAGTTTGGGGTCGACATCGATTACCTTCTAACCTTGTCTAAGCCTTGGTTTCACCAAGGGACCTACCCTCGAACTTTATGTGACTTCGTAACGATCGCCTAGCAAGAATTTCGGATAAGAAACATAAGATACTGTTACGGACACCATAAAAGTTAGGGACACTTAGTCAAATGCTGAATTCCTTAGAGCCTTATCACACTAGCGAATTTCGGACGAATTGAAAGTGAAAGTGAAAAATTTTTATTATCATTTTTACATTAAATAGATAAACATTGAAATTAATATCAGAAATGATAAATGGGACGATGCTCAGCTAAATGCTGTGTGTGCACTGTGAATGCATCAACACAGCGCTGATTTTCAGCATGTCCCGGTTTTTCCATGTATTTGCATGCTTATCTATAATGAAAATTTATAAAAAAATATCTTTCTAATAAAAATCGAAGCTTGAAAGCGAAGCGAATGCGTCGACGCTGGGCATTCGCGGCGTAGTCGCTGCGAACTCGCGGCGAACTTGTTGCGAATTGGCGGCGAACTTGTTGCGAATTGGCGGCGAATTCGCCGCGGATTCGCTTTGCGTTCAACTCGCTAGTATGATAAGGCTCTTACGGGCTTTAAAACGCACTACACAAGCGCTCGTAGCGGCAAATATTAGCGCGGTAAGCCTCATTTCTCATAATGCTATCACCGCTCGAGATTCCAGTCAGGGGGTCTACCGGCTAAGACGAAGCCGATTACCATCCGCGAAAATCGAAGTTCGATTTTTGAAAAATATACTGCCACACAGTTCATTTTACTGCCACCCAGTTATTTTTTCACAAATCGAACTTCGATTTTCGCCAATGGTAATCGGCTTCGTTTTAGCCGGTAGACCCCCTGATAAATAAAGGCTCCTACCACACCAGCGTGTTTTTACCGGTCGACAAAATCGGATGCGTTATTGCAATAATGTGCCCCGTTTCCTTGCACACAGCTGCTTTTTATCGTCCGATATTTCTTACGCCAACAAGTCAGCACATATTTGTGTGTTCTTTCCCTATATGGCGTATTTAAAAATGGAAGTAGGACGTTGCGTTTCTCCGTCCTGCGATACTCCGATATGATCGCTGGTGTGTGTACGGTCGTTTGCGTCCTGATACAAAACATTCTAGAACTCATAACGGAATATCGCAGGATGGAGGAACGCAACGTCTTACTTCCCTTGCGGCGTTATTATCGTAGCAGTGTGTAACTCCATGGTCATCCTAATAAAAATTGTACTGAAAACAAATATCGCAATAACGCACCTGATCTTAACGACCAGTAAAAACGCGCCTGTGTGGTGGGAGCCTTAACTGAGCTTCTAGAGTAGGAAAATTCTCCTAACCTCTTAGCAAGCCCCAGTCCAATAGGTCTTGTTAATTGAAATTGAGCCTAATTACTTGCAAAGCGGCCGAGGTAAGTGGCTGCCCGGGAAAATTCCCCGCCACTGGGAAACTTTCCCGGTAAAGATTTTATGGAAAAACTTCCCGGACACTTAAACGCTTGTCCGAGCGATGAGATGGAGTTAAGTCTTGTATCGAAGTTTCTTTACTTTGTTGTTGTTTTTTTTCCTTTCCGTGTAAAATTGCGCTCGTGGCGGCCCGGAATTTATCGGTGGCCGCATTCAGACGTGCCTTTTTCAAGTTAGCGGTAATTATTGTTAAAAGTTTTTGCGGTGGCCGATTTGAACTTCAATAAGTACCTAAAAGTCATTAGGTATCCATAGTACGACTAATTTCAGATGTTATCATGAGCACTGTAATAAAAATCTTCTAAGCGCATAAAAGTAAATAATTTTGGATTCAATTTTTTTTGGTGGAAAATATGCGAAGGAATCACGCAACGATTCGCGCGCAGCAAGGCCCGCGCCACAGCTTTTTGTGAAATTTGGATTAAATTGAATTATAAATGAAATTTAATTGAAAAAAAGAAACGGCTTAAAATTTACAGTGTTTGCACAGAAAAAAAAAACAAAAGAAAAATAATAAAGAACACTTAAAAATTCAAATATTTAAATAGCAAACATAATAAACCCGAAAATGGATTTAGCTCAGCGGTATTCAGTCGACGCTGATTTTCAGCTTACCACATGCCACTGATCGATTTTTACATTACTATCAAGCCATTTTAAAACATATTTTTTACACGAACAGATTTACCCAAGTGGCGCATTAAAAACAACTGGATCTAAATCGCCCAATCTAAGAACGCCCTGAAGCAGCGATTTCCCATAGAAACATAGTTCCGGTTTAATTTCTAAACTACAGGCTGGATTTTACTGAAACTTGGTTTATATCAGTAGATGACCAATACGTAGGTTTGCAAATAGTTTTTATACTAAAAAAAATAGCCTGAAAGAAATTATAGCGATGCGTTTTTCGCGCCAAAAAAGGTGTTACTTTCAGCTGTTATTTACTTACATTATTACACTGTCTATTGGAGTCAAACTACCTTGGCAACATCAATTTGTAATGTACTTGATAGAAAAAAAAAAAAGATTTTTGGAATAGCTAATAAAATGTAGAAATGGCAGCGGAACTACGAAAAGATTTGGGAAAATTGATCTATTACGTTATAACTACAACTACATACTCGCGAAAGGACACGAACACATGTAGACTCGTACAGCCGCATTGCCTCTCACTTTTCCCGCGCCCCGTCTCGCTCTGGGTGAAACAGCTATAGAAAACAGTGTTTCACGCGCTTGCCCATACACTTACAGGCAGCCCATTATTTTCTAAGCGCACTACCGAACCACTGGACTCGACCTACATTTATTAAAGCCCAGAATCACACTCAACATCTTTCGCATACGAGAATTAGTCGCTGAGAGTGGCCGCACCTCATTTAGTCAAGTCAGTCTGCTTGAACCGTCACGTAGGAAATAACAGAAGTCCATATTTTGGAGTAATGATACAGGGTAAGTCGCTAACTCTTGAGATAAATCATTGCTGACCCGATACCACCCCTCCAAAATAGCACTTAAATGGTGTCCAACTGGAACACGGAAGAGAGGACGCCCTAAAACTACCTGGCGTCGATCAGTGCAACAAGAAGCAAACTCACTCCGGACGAGCATATCCGAGCTTGAGATGAAGGCACAAAATTGGCCAGAATGGAAAACTGTTTTAAGAGCCCTATGTCCCTGATTAGGCATAACAGGGATTGATGATGATGAACCGATTCTAACCCTGTGTATTGGAAGCGCGACGTGGCAGCGCTGTAACTTCAAATGAGTTTAAACAGTATCTGGGCTCGAAGATGGAGTCAATAACTTACCCTGTGTAAATCAGCCTTTACATAGGTGACTAATAACAGAAACTATAGACTGATATAGAAGTGACATTGAATTGGGTACGCAAAGTTTTTTGTTCGAAAGTCCGTTATTGGCTTAAACTTATCTTTAGACAATATTGAGAAACTATTTTTTATTTTTTTTTATTTTGGTCCAGTAGTTTTGTTTTTATGCGCTAAAATGTTTTGTTCCTATGACCGCCAACAGTATGCAGACCGTCGCGTGAAGGTCATAAAACCGTATCTTTGAAACGTTGTAAAATCCAAACTACTGAACCAAAATAAAAAATATTGAAATTAGTTTCTCAATATTGTCTAAAGATAAGATTAAGCCAATAAAGGACTTTCGAACAAAAAACTTTGCGTACCGAATTACTATAAAAGGGCCAAAAAGTCGTGGTGTTCCATGAGTGCAGTTATTGCCCCGATTTTTTTTTTGTAAAAAAAATCATCTTTTAAGTAAAGATACCACTCGGACACTATCTAGGAATAAAGACTCAGATATAGCCAGTGACATTGAGTTTATTTATCCAACTGAATATTTCATTACAGGGTGCACTCTAAGTCGATAGCGGAACTTTAAGGAGGCTGTCTACTGATAAATACAAACAACTTATACTATGTGGCGAAAAAAATGGAGCGAAAAAAATATCAGCTGTTTCATACATTTGGTGCAGTACTGAGTCGACCTTTTGTATGGAACAGCTGATATTTTTTTAGCTCCATTTTTTTCGCCACCTGGTACAAGTTGTTATCTCTTTCAAGTTGCAGTTTCTAAATCGTCCTTCTGCCGCAGTGGACATTTAGTGCTTGAAGCGCTTGCAGCGCAGGTGGGCCCCCTCGACGGCCGTCTACCGCGCTCGTTAAGCGGAGAGCGCTGCATCGCTGAGCGTCAAATTGGACACTCGAATGTCGACCAATTTGTGCTTGCGCTCGGCCGTAGACATGATTGGCCGCGTCTGAACCCGACACAATTCTAAAAACTATGAAACTATGCGTTTGGGAGTTACGATGCCACACGCAGGCAAAATAATAATAGTTTTTTTATTTCAGGCTTCATGGACCCATATTATAACACATTACATTACAAAAAGACCCATGTCAAATTATAGAAGGGATATTCATGTTAAAAAGAGGTCTGTTTGATTGAGAGTAAAACTTTGGGTTACTTTTTACCCGACTACGCGAAGCAAAAAGGAGGGTTATGATTTTAGCAGCGTATGTATGTATGTATGTATGTATGTATGTATGTATGTATGTATGTATGTATGTATGTATGTATGTATGTTTGTGTGTTCATCTGTTCCCTCGCAGAGCCTAAACTACTCGGCCGATTTCAACAAATGAGGTGTCGTTGGATTCGTCTTAATCACCCAGGTAACATAGGATAGTTTAATTTTGAAAAAAATCAAGATGGCGGCTGTGCTGCGCCCTAAAGTGGTGGACCTAAAAATAAAAATTATCGGATACCATCGTCATGGGTATCAAATGAAAGGGCTTTAAAAGACCTTTTCAAAAATGTATAACACATGTAGCGTCAACATAACAAATAGAACAAAAAATTCAAAAATGTGTTTTTTTGCCCTTCTTGGTTCTATTCTTGGTGATCGTCCAAAATGACTTACTAAAAAGCTCAAAAAAAAATAGAAGTTAAAAACTAAAACCCGACTACTAAAAGGCTTAATACAAGACCTGTTTATCCTTAAAATAGACTCATAGATAATTAATCGTAGTCGGAGGACACCACATTCGCATTTGATAAACCGATGGCCTCCGACTACGATTAATTATCTATGAGTCAAAACATATTACGAGTACCAGTCGTTTGTCTGCCGAACTTTGAGCTTTGGTCAATGCAATTAACTTATTCCGTATCAGCGTGAAAGAAATTTTCACAAACTGTCGCATTTATGATATTGTTGAGATATTGTTTTCAAAAGGCTTCCAGTGGAATATAATTTAATTTTAAAAATCATAATTATTAATCTTTAAAGGAGGTTTTTTCCAGCAAATCTTGCAGGATCGAAATTGTTGTGAAAACGGACTACAATTTTCCTATTTCTAATTTTATTATAAATACTACGTCACAGAACTGTGTTGATTTCAGCCAGACCCAGCCTCGTATAGTGTAGGTTGTGTCAATAACGCAGTAGTCGTCGGCAAAGAGAGATACTTTTCGAGATATCGCTTTTTGAGCCACTAGAAGATTTTTAAGGAAATAGAAAGATTTTGGGCAAAAATTGTGGAGAGGTTTCGTGTCAACTCGTATCTCGTCTCCCAGCATTTTAAGGTTCGTAAGATCAATCACAGTTTAAACTCCGACCATAGATTAAACCTCGCATTATGTATGAAACTTTATCGACAGATAGGGTTAAACTAGCCTTTTTGGTTTAAACTGTGATGATTAAATAGTAATTAGGTCTGTTAATAGACCTTTGTGTCTATTATGTTAAGAACACTGAGGAGTACAAGAGATAAAATAAAGTTTATGTATGTAGGGGTACCTACTTATTATTCTGATCCACATAACATCTTGCTTACATAGGTATCATTACTAGTGATGCTACAAATGTGAATTCGTTATTTAATTTTGTAATCCAGTAAAATTTACTTCGGAACTTACGTTAAAGGCAATAATATCAATCACAGTTTAAACTCGGACCATAGATTAAACCTCGCATTTTGTATGAAAATTAATCGACAGTTAGGGTTTAAACTAGCCTTTTTGGTTTAAACTGTGATTGATCTTACGGGCCTTAACCTGGACCTTAACCTAAGAGCTGGATGCTGACTGGCTGACTAATTCAAGATTGCGACCTCAAGCGCCGACCGAAATCATGTCAAAATAAAAAAAAAATCGCGAAATTTGTAAGCACGCAACGCCTTTGTTTCAGTTTTTGTTATTTTTTCCTCCTATTGTTTTGTAACTAAATACTCAACAACCAAATCAAAGAGACATGTATTGTTTTGTAATTTGGCATAAATACTCAACAACAAAATCAAACAGGCAGGTACAGGTAGCGTCACGAGTTATGAGCGCTCGACGAAACTGGTGGGGATTTCTGCGCAAGTGTGTACAATCGCGCGCAAATTGTCTGATATCCACGCGGGATCTAAGACTGACGCTGAGCTGAACTATATTTTATTTTATTTTTATTTTATTTATTGGGAAGCATAACAGTTGTAAATTACACTTATTAACCGAATTTCGACAATGTTGTTCATTAACCAATAAAATGTTTCCACCAATAATCTATAACAAATATAACGTACGCATGTGACAGTAATAATAAAAAAAATCTAAAGAAGGCCTTTGCCCAGCCAATGGGACATGCACCTACAATTGTACAGGCTACATCTTACTTTTTATATGTAACATAATATAAGTAGGAACAGTTATAAGTTTTTGATAAGTTTAAATAAATTTAACATGCAAATTTTGGTTTTAAATCCAAATATACCCTTAAAATTAATCAGTTTTTAGAAAAGTTTTATAAAGTTTGCTCTTAAATTGACCCAACGAAAGATGCAATATATCCAAATCACAGAAGTCATCATCATAACTTTGGCATACTCTATTTAGAAGTCGATACCTTGCATAATTTGTTCCGGCTGAATCGGTATTAAACAGTTTTTTATTACGGGTTGTGAAGGAACGACATTTAAAGTTTATGTTGCTTAACAAATAGGAGGAGTCATAGAAGTTATTAATTATTTTATACAAAAACATCATATCCCGGCAATTCCGTCTATCCTCTAGTGAAGACATAGTTAAAGATTTGAAATTAAAGCTTGAATCTGTTCTCTGTCTAAAATTTAAATATTTTATAAACTTCTTATGTATACGTTCAATTGAATCAATATGAATCCTATAATAAGGGCTCCAGACAACAGATGCATATTCTAGATGGGACCTTACAAAAGCATTATATAAAATCTGTAGCGTACTAGCTTGCTTGAACTCCTTACCCTGTCTCAGTACAAAACCTAGCATCCGAAAAGCTTTTATGGTAACCTTTTCAATATGGCTGATAAAAGATAGTTCTTTATCCAGAAGCACACCCAAGTCTTTCACCTCCGCCACTCTTTTCAAACTCTTGTTATGTAATTGATAATCAAATAGGAGTTCATTCCTTTTTCTAGAAAAACTTATTACGCAGCATTTATCTATATTTAAGTGAAGTTTATAATTGCAACAATACTTGCTAAGTTCATTGAGATCATTTTGTAACTTAAGGCAATCATCGGTGTTCTTAATTACGCTGAAGATTTTTTTGTCATCTGCATAAAGTAAAATATTTGAATGTTTTATATAATTAATCACGTCATTAATAAAAATATTGAATAGAAGAGGGCCAAGATGAGAACCCTGAGGAACACCTGACGAAATTGGGAGAAAAGACGACACATAGCCCTTAATTGTGACGGCCTGCGTGCGTTGGCGCAAGTATGAATCCAGCCATCTCAGGAGATCGCCATGTATACCGACTCGCTCCAATTTTTTAATTAGAATAGAATGACATATTTTATCGAAAGCCTTGGAGTAGTCGGTATACACAGCATCCACCTGAAAGCCACTATCCATCGCTGTGAGGATCCTATCAGTCAGTTCAGATAGGTTGGTTTCAGTGGAACGGCGGTTGACAAAGCCATGTTGAAATTCAGTCAACAAAGGCCTAACACATGGAAACAGGGAGTCATACACAATTTTTTCAAACATTTTTGCCATTATTGATATTTTAGAGATACCTCTGTAGTTTTCAACATTACGCTTGTCACCACTTTTGAATATGGGGACTATGTATGATTGTTTCCAAATATTAGGAAAGGTTCCAATCCTTAGTGACCAAGAAAAAAGGAGTGTTAAAGGACCAGCAAGCTCACTTGCGCACTTACGCAAAAACAAAGGGTGTATACCATCTGGCCCCGCCCCCTTCGAGATGTCTAGAAGTTTTAAATATTTTTCAACAATTTTAAAATTTATTTCAATCGAATTTATGCTTAATATTTGCTCACCAGTTGGAATCGATTCTGCCGATGTAAAATCAGGTTCAAATACACTAACAAAAAAGTCACTAAATAATTCCACCATAGTCTTGCCACTGTCGGCTTTTCGTTCTTTAAGATACACATTGTCTGGGAAGTCAGTTGAGTTGGACTTTTTAGATTTTATGTACGCCCAGAAATGTTTAGAATCAATTTTAATATTTTGCTCAGCTCGAGAAATAAATAAATCGTAACACAAGGACTGTGCATCCTTTTGCTGTCTGCGTAGTTCTGAAAACAAATCATAATCACTCTGCCTGCGATAAATTTTCCATCGACGGTGGACTCTTAATTTATTTTTAATGGTCTTTATCAATCCCCTCGAATACCAAACCGGAAATTTGTCACTAGATGGAGGAGCCTTCTTGGGTACATACATACATATAATTTTATTTATAATGGTATAAAATCGGTTGACAGCTATTTCTATATTGTCGCATGTAAGCTCGGATCCCCAGTTTATTTTTGATAATTCTAAATTAATTTTATCATAATCGGCTGCAAAGAAACTATGCACTATTCTAGGCGCAGACTGCAAGCAACGCTCCTTACAATTGGCAGAGACGTCTATCATTAGTGGTGGATGATGGTTATCGACTGGCAGGGACAGTGGTTGGCATCGCCCAACAATGCATTTTGTATTCGATATGACTAAGTCCAAGAAACGATTATTTATATTGGGTATACCATTAAATTGACTAAACTCAGTTAGAACTAAAAAGTCAAACAAGTTTTGCTCGAGCGAGCCATTTGTAGGATTAATTAAATCAAGGGATCCATTGCCTTTTGTCGATGGTGCCCAGTTAGCGTAAGAGATATTAAAATCTCCGACAATAATATAAACCTCTTCCGGATTAGACAAGGATAAGTTTGACAAAAAGTCATAAAATTCTAGTTCACATTGTACCTGTTTTTTTCCGTGACGAAAATATCCACAGTAAATTCGAATTCTATTTTTCGTGGTAGATTGATGATTACCACTATTGATCGATGCAAAAGCTACTTCTGCATCATCGAATCGCGGGGGCTCGGCGCTGGGGTCGGTAGTGATATCCAGCTGGCGGCGCACGGCCACCAGTGCGCCTCCGCCCTGCTCCATATCAAGGAGTTCGTAGTCGCGATCGTTCCTAAATACCATATATCTTTCATCGAATACCTCTCTGTCGAAAATACCCGGCAACAAATTTGTTTCCGTCAGGCAGACTATGTCGTAGGTGTCCTGTAGCAATAGATTACTCAAAAATAATTGTGTTTTTGTTCGCAATCCACGGCAGTTTTGGTAATAAAATTTTAAACCTAATAAATCCATAAAATTACCGTGTTCACTTGGTCCATATTAGTTAAACATCTACAAAAAGTCCATACAATATAGCACGTAACAACTGTTGATGGGACCATCAGGTAAACATCGCGACAAACACTATACTCACTCAATGACATCCTACCTACCGCGCGAGCGGTAAACAATTTACACCAATCAGCTATAGGTTTAACCAGTAACTTGTCAGGTATGCCGCACACTCCACGATAATAGGTGTATTCGCTAATCACATAAATCATGTCATTCAACCAGGAAACCAACAAATCAAAATGGTAAATAGTCAATCCAAAAGGTGACAAATCAAGCCCCAGTTGTTTTTCTAACCATTGCCTGCCGTCGAGGTCGGGTATCTCGACAAGAGATTCCCAACCAGACATTCTCAACCTTTGGGAGCAACTTCTGCAAGAGCGCGCTGTTATAATTAATATTGAATGTGTGTTATATTGTTTCTTTCGTTGATTTGGGTCATTAACTATACTAATTAATGAAAATACTATAATTAAAACTATGAATTTAAGTAGGCAATGCAATAAGAGACTACCTATTATTTTATGTTTTTTAAATCTTCTTCAGTGTTGATGTGGATAACCGGAGATTCAATAGTGCGCTTGACCATAATAGTGCAGTTCTTTACCCAGCACATTTCATATTTCTTCTCTCTAACCCGATTCTTGGCAAGACGAAGTAGATGCTTGTTTTTGGCAGTCAGATGGTCGTTAGCAAAAATTTTGCTTTCGCTGTGTCCATAGCCAATATCGGAGGCCTTCAGACCCCGCAGTTTCTTTAATGCTGCCAAAAAATCGTCTTTTTTGTAACGTGCCTGCATTTTTATTATGATAGGTTTGGGCTTTTTAGTTCTTGGGTCCTCCTCAGATGACTGCAGGTTTCCCTTCGCCGCTACTCTGGTCACAAAGTCAATATCCAGACCGGGTTGGATGTCGTAGTTACATTTCTGAGCTAAAGTTTTGACGATTGTGAAAAGGTTCTCTCCCTTTTTTTCAGGAATCCCAATGAGTTCTATGTTTGATCGCCTTGCCCATTGCTCTTTTTTCTCAGATTCAGAAATTACGCCGTAAACCAACTTCTTAAGGTCCTTAAGTTCTTCTTGGCATGTCTTAAGGCATTCGACCGATTTTTCGACCTCAGTGACTCTAGAGTTGATTTCATGTATTTGCATGTTCAATGTAGAGCGCAGTTCTTTGATATCATCGCGTACCTTCTCCAGCGACTCCATTCTTTGTTCAATCCCACTGATTTGCTTGGATAAACGTTGTAGTATCTCGACCACATTGGTGTCCTGGTCAGGATTAGAGCCATCCTTGGGTGTTTGAGGGGTGGAAGGTGCCGCATCATTGAGACTGCTAGGGGTCCCACTGGAACTGGATCGTACTAAGGGTTTTCCATCGGCATTCGGCCGAGTGGGGGGGGTACTCACTTTATCCCCGCACTTGGATTTATTAGAACACACAGTGCAAGTCCAAGAGCTGCGGTTAATATCATCCAGATTGAGACGTAGACATTCTGAATGGTGTTGATCACTACATCTCGTACACTTGATGCGCTTCTGGGTAACAGCAATGGATTTTTTGCATGTAACGCACTTCATGTTGTTGCTGTTTCCAAGCACCGGTTGATTCGGGGCGGGCACCTTAGGTTGGGAACCAATGACTTCACACACACTAGCTCGCGCCCGCGATCACACAGATACACGAATAACACTGCGATCGGACTATGAATATCACCGTAAATACTTAAACACAACTGATTTAAATACTTTTCTTGTAAATGACAATCAACTTTGGCATTTAAACTTTCACTTGAGATGTTTTTAGAGGCCGAAAGTGCGAGTTATAACTGTAAATTTATTAATTACAATAGAGAGCAATCAATTTCGATGCTGTCACCGCGACGACGCGTTCCGAATTGTTATATATAGTTGAGTGAGATACTATAAAAATCGGAGAAACTGACTAAACTTAACGATTGAAAGTATTCTTTGCGGATTTTGCACTCGTTATATTTTTAATGGTTTTCTATACAATTATACGGACATTACGATAAAACGGGTGTACAATCAATGAAAAATAATCTCAATCTAATATGTATTGTTCTCAATAACTTTTTTGAATCTTTCTGAACTGTCTTTTTAAAACATTTGTTTGGGCATTCTTTCTGCGAGGAAATAAAAAAACGATGTGTGCGAGGCCCGAGGCTAGAGCGACTGATCTACCAATCACGCGCCCGCGCTCGCCGGCGATCGCGCCTCTCCGTCGCCCCCCGCGTACCCCGCCAAACAGACCCAAAAAATGAGTTCTGCGCATTCAAGGTCAGCGCTCATAACTCGTGACGCTACCTGTATTTTTAATATTTCAACATTCCCCCCATTTAGGGGTAAACCCCAAAAACACAAATTTTCACAAGTTTTCGCTCGAAAGGTACACTTGACACATCACTAGCCCTTACCCTCTCAAGTCCCTAAAGACTTGTCTAGTATAATAAAATTACTGGAACTATTACGCACATAGGTACACAGCGAAGCATATAAGTCCCAAGTGAATGACCCAAGTCCAGTAGTTATTATATTCCACTTATACAAGGTGGCCCATTTTTAGTAGTCCAAAATAGTTTTTTGGGTTAAAATGCCTTTTGATCCGTTACTAATTGTTTAAAGTTTAAAGTTTAGGAGCTAAGATTTTTTTGTTTGTTTCGTAAATTTCCTAACATAAAAAATAAATGGCTGAATAGGCTGAATTTAATACCTCTTCCTTTTTTGAAGTGGGTTAAAAAATGCAATCAAGAAGTTTCCCGTACTTGTCACATGTTGGGATAGCCAACTAGTTTCGACTGTCGTTTGGAGAATTTAATCATGGAGAAAAGACGGACCCGAAAGAAAAAACCAAAATGATATTTCCCTGAATAAGCAGAGGCCTCTTTTGAGGCCCTTTAGAGAAAATGGTGCGGGCATGAGATGCTAATTTCAGGCCACTATTACAGCTAACAACTACAGCGGTGGTGGCCTATTTGTAAGAACATTGGACTCGGAAGCGAGAGAGCCAGGTTCGATTCGCGGTGCTGGCATGTACCTATGACTTTGTTTCTTTTCAAAGTTACGTACATTTGTGAATTTGAAGCAGCAAAACCACTCGCTAACGGTGAAGGAAAAACATCGTGAGGAAACCCGCGGATTAGTTGGCTCCACACGTATTGACTCGTCTTTCCTGTGGGCTAGGCTGACTAAGCTGTCAGGATGGTATAGGTGATGGGCAAGCCTAGTCCATCTAAGCGCTCATACAGGCGATCGGCGCCGAATTGTCTCTTCACCCATCTAATGTGAGTGAAGGTACCACTGGACGCTGTATAAATCATCTCATTACGTAGATGCAAAGGCCTTATAGTTTAGAGAAATTGGTGAGGGTATGAGATGCTAATTTCAGGCCACTATTACAGCTAAATAATATCCCAATTTACACTCCAAAAAGGGGCCCAGCGGCGCAACATTAATATCCTTAATTCCTGTTGAATGTTGCGGTCAGCTCTGACATATTAGACGTTGGCATTTTGCGGCGGGCTCCGTAGCCTGTGTGTGCCGGCCTCATAGTTGGGGCTTAGGGAACGGTTTTCACTGTTAGCTCCAACTATTCAGACGGTAGCATTAAGTTTTGGGTCGTAAGACGTAAGCTGATTTTTACGGGGTAAGTTACTCACTTTGAAGGTAAATTGTTTTGAAGTGAGCACTGATTTGCCTCGAATTTGGAGTCAGTACACCTTACTCTGGACAAGTCAGATTCGTGTGCATAATTGTACAACATTATTACATACATTTATAAGAATAAATCAAATAAATGAGTCGAATTTATGACCACTTTTTTAAGATTTCGTTGCCTACTTAAAAAAACCTATATTGATCATATGCAATCATAATATTAATGTTCTATTTTCTTCTAGTTTCTTGGAAGCGCTCAAAGCCCAACTAGCCATTCTTTCTGCCGGTTTCTGAATTGAGAAATTAGCTAAGCAAATGGGTAAGTATCGTCCCGTCTCTGCAGATTTCTTACAAAAGAGCGTGACAGAGCGATACGTAAAGTATGTGCTTAGCAAAATTCTCAATTCAGAAACCGGGCCTTAATCAATAGGCGAAGTTAAGCAACATCGGGCGCGGTCAGTTCATGGATGGGTGGCCGCTAGTGGCAATGATATCTGAGCGCTTCCGTGCTTCGGAAGGTACGTTAAACTGTTGGTCCCGGTTTTTGTTGATTAATAACAATAGTTAAGCCATGTCAGAGGCCCTTTGGGCGGCCAAAAAACTCTGACACGGGTGGCCACTACCCCATACGATAACCTAACCCTAACTGATAACCTAACCTTTTGATTGTAAAAGGAAAAAATACTTTAGGATAGTGTTATAGCTTTGTTCTTACAGAGGGAAGTCGCCCTTAAACCAAGAGTATAAATTATGTATAGAGAGAGTTTAGAGAAGGATTCCGTTTGCTTTTAGCTAAACTATTTGGCAGTATCAAATAGCACTGAAGTGGTCTTGAAGCAATAGTTAGAGTACCCAAGGATGTATGTTTTGAAATCACACTAGCGATTTCAAAGCGAAGGAACGAATTCGCCTTGAGTGTCCAGCGTCGACACCATTTTGTACACCCACGTTCGAAAAAATATTGTGCTTTCACGAAAGTGGTAGAACAAAAGTTATTGCAAATCACGTTTTGAAGTTGGGGTGTTTGAGAAAAAAAAAAAACTATTTAACAATTGACCTGTATAGGAGTTACCTGCTCAGTGTGCCTCTACATCAGTGTACCTTGACCCTAACTAGCGTTATTACAAAACAAGAGAGAATACAAAGCCCTCAGGACAATTTCCGGCATCCAGAAACGCTCTTTGGCATAGCAGCGTGTTTGTTCCGAAACTATGGGTTCGGGTTTCGCGAGGATTCGGCCGCGAAAAGTTAAAAAGCTTAGGTCCACTTGCGTCAACTAAGGGTTAGCCGGTTAACTCTGAGTTAACGTCAAAAATTTTATGGAAATGTCAAATTCGCTCAGAGTTAGTTGGCTAACCCTGTCTGACGCAAGGCCGCCTTGTAGGAGGAGCGGGTGATCATGCTCCTCACTATAAAGGGAAACCCGCCAAGCAGATGTTCACTTTTAATGATTCGCGATATTTAAACATTATTGTATTCTAAACGGGTCGAATCGCGATTGGTTTTTAGGCAAATTAATTACCTTATTTATCCCGACGTTTCGGCCGTGTTACAGCTGCCGTGGTCGCGGGTAGACTGGAGCGGAGAGTGTTTTAATTATTGTGGTGACAGTTGGGAAACTACCCTCACATCACTATTGTCATTTGCAGAGGGCCGGCACACAACACAAAAGCAGATGTTATGCTAAGGGCTCGGCCGGGTCCAACCGACATTCTTTATTGTATACTCGTCTACGATAAACATTTTGCTGGCGCGATGCAGGATTGTAGCGTTCGGCAGCTCGAGCATGTCGCAGTTTCCTGAGCGCCCGACAGGGGTCGCTACAAATTCCAGAAAAAAAGTTGAGTTTTAACTTTTTTTTGTGCCAACTTTTGACTGCTTTGTACAGTCGGCGATACGCTAGGATACACCTTTTTGTTCGATGAGCTCCCTTATGCCGCAGGCGGTAAGAGCTGCCATGGGTAATCCTAGACTGGCTGACCACACATAGATAGTGTAGCCCCTCATTAAACTATTTATTTTTGTTTTAGCTGCTGTAGGATTCATGCATAAAACATTACATAGAATATTGATTGAGCCATTTCAAGCCTTAATACTCTCAGAAAGAGAGATAATGATATGATTAAATATTGGTATAGTCAGCAATATGCTTTTATACCCTATTATAACCCTAATGCTAGGATACCCCATGGTTGGGCGTCAAAGTCCGTAAATTGATCAAAAACAGGCTATCCTAGCACACACGTGTGCTACATCTGTCCATTGAACTCTACACATAGACAGTTGAAACAAACCCACAACAAGTAGAACCTCTTTCGAAACGCCGGTTAAATTAAACAGTTAAAACTTACACGTGCCTACGACATAACTTAGTTTTAGAGCCCCACATTAAAACATAAAGCCTGGGTCACACCAACTAACTTTATAGGTGACGTTTACTAATTTGCGATTTTATTACAGGCCGCATTTACTGGCCACTGTTAGGAGGCGGAATGCCACAAAAAGCTCTGCACTAAAGCTTCAACATTAAAAGCTTTAGGGTACAGCCACGTACACTAGGCTTTGGAATTAGAATTCGGGACCGACGGCATTATTTTGCCACTTGACCCGTGAAGACCTTGTCCCTTTCTAACTCGTTTCATCGATAAGTCCCATGAAAATAAACTTGCTCTAGTGTTTACTTCCTTTAACCCAATACTTTTAAATGAATAACTTTCTCATTTTCATTTTCACCTCCCTCTCACTGGTACATTTTATATTTTTCACTCATTTATAATGTGAGTAAAAGGGATATCGACAAAGTACATAAACGCTTTTAAAATAAGCTATTTTAAAGTTTCCAAACGTCTTTTGAAGCTTTTTAAATATAGTTTCGGCCTCTTATATATATTTTTGTGGAAGAAACGTTAAAATTGATTACAAAATCTACTATTGAACCGAACCTGAACCTCAACATGAAGTAAACATTGTTGATGCTAAAGTGGCCCCAGTTTTTATGGGACGAGTTACTACACAGCTCTGCAAGGAAGTAATTTGGTTCGACGCATGTTTGTTTTCGACAGTACCCGTTAGCCGTGCTGGCAAAATTTTGTGAGATTAGAAAATGTTGTATGTCGCAATGTTAGTTTTACTTTTGGACTTTTCAAATGTACTGTACCTATGTTGCGCTTTGAGCCAGCTAAAAAAACTAAGGCCTTTGCATCTACGTAATGAGATGATTTATACAGCGTCCAGTGGCACCTTCACTCACACTAGATGGGTGAAGAGACCACTCGGCGCTGCAGTGCCTGGGACATGATTTGAGCCAAAAAAGTTGATGGATTGTCAGAATTTAATTATTATTCTCGCCGTAAAATCCGGATTTTGCTAAAGCCAGCTCAGCCCGAGTGGTCATATCAAGGTTTTTAGTTCTATACACCTAAAGATAGATAAAATATTGTTCATTTTACCATAAAAAATGTATTATGAAGTTTAAATTAATGGAAAATAAATCCATTCACCATTTCCATCCATTCATTAATTCATTTTCATCCATTTTGTGTTTCTACGTTATTTTTGTTTTTGATATTATTAGTTTTTTATTTTAATAATTTATAATAATATAATTTTTGTTATTTAATCTTTATTTAATGCATTATTTTGAGCTGTATTCACTTTCCCGGAATAAATATTTTTTCAATGTTCAAATATCGTATGCTTATGGCGCTTGTGCTAAGCCAGCAGGAATGTATGACCCCAAACCTAGCTACGTACATCCTTTAGCTTTCCACTGTAATTTGTCAGTTACAGGTTTAATTTTAAAGCCTTTTTTCATCTATTTGTGAGGAAAGCGGAAAAAATCTCAATAACAAACTCTTGCCCGACTCTAGAACCGAAAAGAAAACAATAATATATTGTGAACTCGCAAACAAAAGCTCTATACGCGGAGCATCTGCGGGTTTCCAGTTCACATGCATTAGCTTATTGTTACAGAGTGGATCTTTGGAAACTCTTACTTATGCAATATACTTACTAGCGGTTGGCCGCAGTTCTGTTCGCGTGGCTAGTCTTTAACTAACTTTACAAGAAAAAAAAAATGTCTTTAGTCCATGTTGTAATTAGCCGCCTTTATAATATTACAGGAAAAGCATTAACAATAAAAAAAATCAACGAATCTCTTCAAACAAAATCTAAAGCTTCTTTGCGACATCGTGGAAGTTAAACGTAAAGGATCTACGACGTAGACGGTCTACGATGTAGCGGTTCTACGGCGTAGAAGGTCTACGCTTCGGCTTTAGCACAACACAAAATCGAATAATATCTGCGCTTCCGTTTTGGACGATACTTGAAACCGGTGGTTAATGTTTTAGAAAAAAAGGAAAAAAAATCTACATTAGCAAAAGGGGACAGCATGCCTAGTCGACTAACCTTTAGCTCTCTCCCACTCTTTCGATCTATATGGACTGGTCAAAGCACGATCAATGATCATTATCAAATACAAATACCTTATTTGTCAAATATGGGTTTAAAAAGTCATACAGATGATCAATATCATCAGCCCACCTCTGTCCACTGTTGGGTATAGTCCTTTTTCTCCTCACGCCACCTCTCACGGTCCCTCGCCATCCGCATCCATGAACCCTCCGCCGATACAACGGTGTTATCCGACCATCGAGCTACTGGTCTTGCCACCGACCACCGTCCTAGGGCCTTAGCCTGTAACGCAATGGTGCCAAATTGGGCTCCCGGTGGACGGCTTCAATTACGATTTATTAATGCTGTCGGTCCTTTGAATGTTTTTGTAGTACAGCGAAGAATATTCTGAATCTCATTCTAGAGCTGGTTGTAGGAGAAAAGCGAGGAAATCCCTGTTTTGTCCTTCTACTGAGACGCCATCAATACGCTATTGCGTTACAGGCTAAGGCCCCACGATGCACGACGTTGCCCTGTAAACATGACTTCTTCTTCTTCTTCGTCGTTACGCTCTTGTCAGAGCGGTCGTGGTCCACATGCAGTATTATCAGTGGCTGATGTTGCGCGCCTTACGATGCCACGCCATTTATCTCGGTCAGAGGTTGCCCGGGTGCATTCATACAATGTTTTCCCCACAGTGGTCTTGATTTGATCAGTCCATCGCATCGGTGGTTTTCCCCGAGTTCTAGTGCCTTCCACCCTTCCCTGCATTACAATGCGCTCAATGGAGTTGTGGTCTAAACAAAACATGACTAGTGGAATCAAAACAAATCCTTAGAAAATCTAGCTGGACAAACAGACAGACAGTGTTTCGTTTCACAACCATGGAGAAGGGAAGATATCCAGCCACCGAGTGCGGTCATAAATTCAAAGACTTATGCTCGGAACGGTGAAGTTTTCAAACCGACTTGTATTCTAACACGTGAAAAGCCACCCGTCCCGGCCTCGAGGCATATTTTCTATTGTGGATAAAGTTTGCGTTTTGATATGGGGTGACCATGAGTGGAGGGAAAGAAGAGAATTGCGATTCGCGAATACAAGCTTTTCAACTCACTATAAACTGAACGTACATTTTTGTAACAACAAAAGGTCCTACCTCTTTTTCCAGGGTGTAACCTACTGGTCAACTGGATAACATTTCTGTAAAAACAAAGTTGTTTTTTTTTTTAATTTTAAACTTCAAAATTGAAACTTATAAAAAAGTTTTTGCAATTTTTCAAATTTAAACTCATTGTTTGGTAAAACAGTGGCCCTAAACACTCTGTATCACCTTCTAAACCTAAGTTTTGTTAGAATTTTAAGAAAATAAATCACAAAGATCTGTGAAAATTGGCATAAAAAGTAGGAAAGTCATAGAAAGTGTAAAGCTATAACTAAATTAATCTCGAAAGAGCAATATTTATATAAATTATCATGCAAGAAAAAGTACAGGGCCGCCGAAGACCTGACCACCTCGCAACTCTTAAAAGGCGCAACGTCACAGGCCTTAAAGGCGGTTGACTGCCAGTAAAAGGCACCGGAAGAAAAAGATATTAAGGGTGGACGATAGCAACGTGGCGGGAAATTCAAAATTTTCACTGTTTTGTAGCCACCCACCGTCCCACCTTAATATTCTTCTATGTGCCCTCACCGCATGGGCACCCTACCATGCGTACTATAGCGTGCCGCGAGCTAGGCGCGCTGTACAAACTAGCAACGTTCGAAGCCTTTGCAAGTTTCGACAACAGGCACACAAGCAGCTCTGTGCGACTGCCATTAAAGACAGCCGCTTACGCTGAACGGTTTCTATTGCCTTTTGCAATATGTAGTATGTTCCATTTTCAATGTAAGTAGATCTTTAAGACCTACTCGTATAAATAGGGTCGAAAAGCTTAATATTGGCGAATTAAATGTCAAAGGAGATATTTTTTCGTCCATACACTTGTGGGATTGTTCTGAAATAAATTGTACTAAGGCGCCAACAACACAGAAAAGACGTCAAGAACGTGGTGTCAAAAAATCAAAATATTAAAAAAAAAAAATCATATACTTAAGGTCAAAAGTAAAAAAAAAACATGATTTAAATTAAATCAATATTAAGTATCTAGTTACTATTTTTTTTTCAGCATCACTTTCTCTGATCATACTTGGAGAAGAAGCATGGTAAAGAAACTCCTAAATAATTTGATGGTTTTTTTTTGCTTTTGATCCGCGCCCCGTCTCTTCTGTGTGAATTAGGTCACGTCGCTTCTATACATTTTGTACGACAGTGATATCATACCGACGTAGCGTCCACGTCCTCGTCCCACGTATCTTAATTATAATACCTACATAACTGAAACATAAAAGGGTGTAAAATAAGTCCTCCTATAACCAGTCAATAACTTGTAAAATAATAATAAAGTATTTTGGCAGCGTCACAGCAGTAATAATGTATACTACCGCGTCGAAATAACAGTTAAATGAATTTGAATTTTGTTATTAATTAATAGGGATTACAATAAAATTCACTGCAAATCAGCCCATCAGCTAAACAGACAAATCGCACGATGTTATCCGAAACATTTACACCATCAAACGCAGGATAATCCCTTTAAGTAATCATTCATTATAATTATTTTGCATTTATTCCTCGAGCAACGAACGATAAATCTGTCAAGGCAACGAAAAGGTTCAGTAACACAGAATTTGTTGCTTGTATTCAAAAGACTGGAAATTATGTTTGGAGGTCGTAGAGGCCATAAATGATATTTTGTCACTTTCCGCTTATCAATGCGAAATTTTAGAAAAACCGCATCATAAGGTAGATTCAAAGGCGCGGCGAGACCGATTTTTGAACCTTTGAACATAAAATAAAACTACCATATGTAACTCTAGTTCCATTCATATTATTAAACTCATATAAAATCCGCCTATTTCTTCATGCCACGTCGGGCAATCAAGCGAGTAAAGATGCAACAAGGGTCTCGAGTGCGAGAAAATTTCCTCGCGTAAATCGGTAGCAACGTTTGGAGTGACAGACAGACAAACACGTCGACTTAGTTGGATTAGGGAGTAAATATTAATTTATCTATGGGGTCTAATTAATTGCTTCAAACGTGATATAAACGGGACAGTAGACAGTCATCTCTGTCGTTCAAGCAACCAATTGGCAATTTTTTAGAATAAAACGTTGTTCGAATATTGAAAAACTTGATTCGTTTTGGATTTCACCTTAGTAGGATATTGTTCTAAAAAAATCTTTTTTTTTCGAATTTCAAATGAAATGCCCCGTTTTAAGAAAAAAAAACGTAGTTCTTTTTTTCTCCACTGATGGCGCTCATAATACGGCACTTTAAGGCAGTCATTTGAAATTTCACCAGTGTTGCCAACGGTACGACAAGTTGCTGTATTCTGTAATAATCATAACCAGAAACACAATTAATTGCTTGCAAATTTTATCGCATCACGTAGTTGATGGCAGTATCCTACCTACCTATTCTATATTTATCCAAAACCATTTATGTTTTTGCTTTCAAGAATAAAAATTGCAAATATATGACACGGCATTTTTACCGATTGAACATGGCAAACCTGATTCTTATCTGTGGTGTTTGTGTATCTTTAGTACTAGTACTTTCTAATCTGTGAATCTGTGGGAAAAAGCGTTATTTGACTGCCGTTATGTAGCCGTATTTTGTGCGCCATCTAGCAAGCATTTTAAAATCAGCTTTTAACTGTCAGTTGAAAACGGCTCATTGAAGACGATTTGGCTACGCCCCTATTATATCAAAAGAAAGTCAGAGAATCCATGAATGTAGGCACTTTTGGACATATGCCTCTTATTTGACTCGCCAATCTCCCCAGTCTCTTGGTGTCATCTGAACCTATAGGTACCATCAGGCAATAAAGCCTGTGGTATAATAAGACAATATTGTTACCCCGTAAACAAGTAGGTATCTATCATCAAACGATCCTACTGTTCTCTATGAACAGCGCCTGAATAAAGCCCCTGATTTTGATTTTGCCGCTAGCGAAATTTATTATTACTAAATCACATTTTACACTTCGTTTAATTTCAACATCAAAATCTCTTTGCTTTTTGAAATTTTAATTGAATGGCCGCTGGGCAGCCATTTTCTTTTTTGCAGCTTCGTAGGTTTTAATATTCGAAAGTTTTCTTATCGACTGTTTACGGTCTTTAAATATTTATTGTTTCAGTAACTATGTATTTAGGATCGTGGAAACTTTTTAACGGGTTTTTAACCCAAGAGCGATAAAAAGTAATGAAAACATTCCTGCTACTAAATCGAAATTATGATAAGTTAATGCCTTTTTTTTCTGGTTTCTCGGAACATTTAAAACTATAAGTTTTTTTAATACCTATAATAGAAAAAATAAAAAGTATAGGCTGAGGCGGATACGTTCATGAAACCGATGGGATGTCATGTCACCATCGCAAACATTGATGCCGACCTAGATAACAGTAATATAATCTATTCAATGATCTGACTACACAGACAATGAATTAAGTCTATTGTTGAGCCCCAGCTTCGCTCTATCTATACCAATATTGTATCAAGCCAATCAAATACAGGCTAAAACAGGCCCCAGAAAATAACATCAAATTATTCGCAACAAGTCAAACATAACAACGTAATAAATCATACAAACAAACAATGTTAGCACGCCTCTATGTACCCACATACATAATACATTTAATTCCTCCGCGTATGACACACAAATTGAGTCTTCCAACTAATTTCGAACTTACTCCGATCGGAAAATGTTCACTACAGACGTTCTACTCATACTGAGCCAGCATTATAACGGAATGATCCTTGAAAATTGTTTTTAAGGATCATTCCGTCCAAATAAGAGCAAAATATATGTAATTTGTCATATTGTATCAGATAAACCGAAAAATTTGGCTGAATTAATTCATTGACGCCATAATTTAAAAAAAAATCTTAATAATAAAACAGGAACAGAATTAGTGCATTGGTAATGTCAAACATGGCAATATTGTTTCTGCTAAATAATAGTCTGAGAGTAAAAAAAATATATCGTTGCCTTATCATTATGTAGGTAGCGGTGGCAATTTCGTCAGTAAACCTTTCATGACAATGCACAAACAATTTCACATCCACAGTACAGTTTGCAGAATCATCTACAAGTGACACCAAATGCGACACTTTCGACTTAATAGAAGAGGAATTAAAGTACACTTTTATCAAGTTTTACAGTCGTTTTATTTGGTTTTAACATTTTTGCCGATGTTTTAAGACCTTTGCAGGGATCGTAGTCGCGGTGTAGACTGACATGGCAGGTTGTCTTGAATGGCATTCGTTATTTTGAACTTTTGAAGAAGGAAATTTTTAGTTAACCTTCTAATGTTAAATATTTCATGCTTCCAGCATTCCTATACGAAATTTCCGAGGAAATCAGGCCTCGTTAAAAGTTTGTCTTCGTTTTGTAAATACGCGGCGCCCGCACAAGGGTTATTTTATTTACTTCTCTTTTAGTAAAATGATGCAGCCGAGTTATTATTTTATGGGTCGCGCGGAGGAGTTCATTAACATAAGTTCGTATGGAGTTTGTCTGGAAAAGCAGATCATTTTGGGCAAGTTAGAAGGCAGACGGACGTGAGGCAGAAACTTCAGCACACTTCCCATCGCATGACGTGATGTGTGAAGAGCCTCAGAATTGATAGACCGGTTTAGAACAAGAAGTAAGGAGTTTTGATCCAAATTGCTTGGCAAGAAAGTTGATTTAAATTACTTAAATTAACTTTAAGCTGTCTAAGAAATTACCAGTATTCATCCAGTATATCTGAAGTGGCGCACCATTATAAAAATATTATATATTGGTAGTCGACATCCCAAAAAATTATATTTTCTGAAAAATTGGGGACAAAGGTATTTAATTCTCATAAAACAGCTGATAATAAAGTGACCACAAAACACAATACAACATTATTATGAATATCGTCAAAATAAAAATCATTATCATCTTTTAATTTTAGGTAATTCTATACCATTTATACTCTTTCCCTCAAAAGAAATAAATCGATACTCTAAGAAGAAGGGTAGAAATAAATACATTTCTTTCTATGCTTTTGTACGCCATCACATGTTAACACACCTACACCATTCCTCCCCCTAATCCATCGAGAAAAAAACAATTTAATTTTTGCATTCACTGGGGCAGCCTCACGGAAATAATACGAGAAAGCTTCTACTTAAGACGGAACGCGGGTAGCCAGCTGCTCCATACAACAAATACAAAAAGGGAGACCTGTTTCCTCCCTGGATAATTATTTTAGAAAAAATATGTTTATGCCATTCAATTTATATGTACCTCTGCCATGTCTCTATGTTTTCCTTTTTTTTATTTTCAATAAAATTTATTTAAATAATTAAAATAATTAAAAAAGGAAAACATAGGGACATGGCAGAGGTAAATATAGATTGAATGGCATAAACATATTATTTCTAAAACAATTATCCAGCGAGGAAACAGTTCTCCCCTTTTGTATGGACTTGAGGTTACCCGCGTTCCCTCTTAAGCCTTAAGGCTTTAGTAAAAAAAAAACTTTTTTTTAAAAGGGTTCTTTAACTTGCTAACTGTGAGGCCAAACGACGGAGATATAATACCCTCAACGCCAATATCGCAAAACTGGCGGCTGAAAACACTAGAAGATTTTAGCCAAAAAAACCCATCTCATCAGGCTAATAGAACACGACTACGCGAACATCTATCGCGCGAATTAACGAAGCGAGCGACCGCGGATTCAGCGGTTTGACGTAGCGACGTAATCATCGAGCGAATTCAATTAGGACACCTATTCGACATCAATATTTTTGATCACGGATTCGTACGACTAAAATTCGCGCGAACTTGCGATGATCGCGTGGTCGCGTTCTATTTGGACAACGCCTCATCGGTGGCACTAGCCACCACATGTTACTTATGTTCCCCATTTGGTAATCAAACCTGCAAATTCCTAAACAAGGAAACACTTGCTGCCAAAGAGTCAAAGCGTCAACGTGAAAAGAAGTATCATGGTTTCCGCAAAGCTGCAGGGCAGTGCAGGTATAGAGTAGTTCAACCTCTCCTATAACAACGCGTCCCAAGTAGGGTCCCAGCCCTTAAGTTATCTTGCGAATTCCGTATTTCATTTTACAGGGCTATTGTTGGCGATGATAAAGGGGGTCGAGCCCTTAAGGCTCGCCCCGCAATACTGCGTCTGCCTCAGGTAGGGCAGCCTATGTCATAACCGACAAAGAATAAGGTATGATCACAGAATATTTTAGGGCGAGGGCCCTTTTTAGGTGGCCTTATCTTTCGGGCATTGTTTTGATAAGGTCTCCTCTGTTATTCTTGGATCTATTGGGTCAAGTGAAAGCTTTCGCTGTTTTCGTTTGATTTAGTTGGGAGTGTTTTCGGAATCTACTTCAAGTGAAGAGTCTTTATTAGGTAAATCGAAGTGTTGACTCGAGTTTTCAGTGTTGAGGCCTGAATTCTTGTAATTCGATGTCAGGTGCGGATGCCAGTTATGTGTTGCCAGTCTCGCGTTTTATTCAGTCTCGCGTATTATTTTATTAATATTTGACATTCATAGCCTGCTCCAATCCATCATTAATGTTGGCAAAAAAATAAGAAAAATTTAATAACATCCAGATGCCTCTATATTCGTGGAAGAGTAAGCAAAAGCACTAACTTTAAATCACAGCTTTAGTTTGATTCTCACCAAAGTTATGGAGCAGCAGTTTTTTCTTTACATTAAGGGTGGCATTAATAGTCGTCGACTCAAGATCGAACTCAAGTAGGTGATCTCAGAAAAGTAAAATGCTGATGTCAAGCCTTGGCTAATGTCAATGTAAATCTCAAGATAGTGTCTATTAATATGCTGACAGCTACTCAAGTTTGACATTAGCCAAGGCTTGACTTTAGCTTTTGACTTTTCTGAGTTCACCTACTTCACCTACGTACTTACCGATCTCAAGTAGGTGATCTCAGTCGACTATTAATACCACCCTCATAGAGGTCAATACTTGTGTGGGCTAGGCCGACTAAGCTGTCAGGATGTTAATGGTGCTGGGCAAGCCTACTCCATCTAAAAACAATGTCCCAGGCACTGCAGCGCCGAGTGGTCTCTTCACCCATCTAGTGTGAGTGAAGGTGTCACTGGACGCTGTATAAATCATCTCATTACGTAGATGCAAAGGCCTTAGTTTTTAGAGGTATCTGATTAAAAAAAAATACGTCGTCCTGGATCTTGTATAGGGTATATTTAAATTTAAAGGCCTAATTTTATACACGCATGCAGTTGCTTATTCTTTGGCGGGTTTCAGGTGAAATAATGTGCTCAGGCAAACATAATGCCCGGCCACGGATGAAACAAAATTAAAATTCATAAATCTGATCTCAGCGGGCGCACTGACAAAGCGAATTAATTTCCAAACTGAAACTGTTATATAATTCAAACGTCTCGCGAAACATTTCTTTTCGTATCTTTGTCTCTGTTCTTCGTGGAAATCTTTTTCTTAAGGCTGGAAGATAGCAGCGTGGCGGGAAATTCAAAATTTTCGCAGTTTTTTACATTTTGTAGCTAAACTGAGCTATTTTTGTATAGCGATTTTTCGTTCGCGGCAATAACATAGTATTCTTTTCATTATTGTAAACAACAGAACAACAAAAATTCAGACGATTATGTGTTCTGGTCTACGACAAGTTTTTTTGGCGGTGCCACTGCTTCGTAGACCCGAACACATAATCGGCGTTTAAGCCTAATTTGTTTCAACTTAGATTTTCGATACAAAATAACTCAGGCAAGTTGTTTAACTTAACGTATAACACTCACTCAACGTAACACATTGATGTTTATGTAGTAAGTAGTTGTAATTGTTTAAGGGTGGTATTAATAGTCGTCTGAGATTACCTATTTGAGCTCGATCTCAAGTGGGTGAACTCAGAAAAGTCAAATGATAATGTCAAACTTGAGTAGCTGTCAGCATAATAATATACACTATTTTGAGATTGACATTAGCCAAGGTTTGACATTTGACTTTTCTGAGATCTATATTGAGTTCGATCTTGAGTCGACGACTATGAATGCCACCCTAACTGCCGATTTCTGAATTGAGAACTTAACTAAGCAAATACGTTCTTATTAAATAAATAATAAGTTCTGTCTCTGCAGATTTCACAAAAGTGCCTGACAGAACGATACTTAAGTATTTTCCTAGTAAAATTCTCAATTCAGAAACCGGGCTTAAATGTATGTTGTGTATACCAAGAACAATTAATGTTATTTGTGTCCACATATATTTTTACTCTACTGTTGAGATGAAAGGTCGCATGTGTCGCAAAAATTGCCAGATAAATTGTAAAGGGAAGTTGGTTATAACTTACAACTTTCTTGCCGTCGCGTGTGTGTTATTGTTTGTGTAATAAATAAGCGGTAGTGGTCTAGTGGGTAGAACAGTGGACTCTGAAGCAAGAGGTACCCGGTTCGATTCCCAGTGCGGGCATGTATATCTATGACTTTGTTTAATTTCAAAGTTACGTACATTTATGAATTTGTAATAGCAATACCACTCGCTAACAGTGAAGGAAAACATCGTGAGGAAACCTAAGCGTATATAAGGCATTATACCTTTAACGCGAAAATCGACAACCCGCATTGAGCACGCGTGGTGATTAAGCTCGAACTCTCTCTGAGAGAAGGCCTTTGCTCAGCTAGTGGGACATGTACAGTCGGCCACAGTCTCAGATACCCCTTTTTGTTCGATTGGCGCCCTTATGCCGCGCGCGGTAAGAGCTGCCATGGGGTATCTGAGATTGTGGCCGACCGTACAATTGTAAAGGCTACATTAAAAAAAAGTGCTAAAAATAGAAAGTAAACTTTAGTATTTGTTTTAAGTATGTGGATGTATTATTATAATTGTACACTCTACTGCCCTTATATCTATAGCAGACCATTTACATCTACTGTAGACCATTTAATTTTCTGCTTTCACACTTTTTGGGTGATGTGCCCACTTAAATGCTGCAGTGCCTGGGACTTGCATACGAGTAAATGGCTTGTATAGGCAACATTTTGTTTGGGTTTGGGCAACATCTGAATAACCTCAAAAGCTAGAGCTTGTAACCGATCGACAAATTTTTTCGTACTAGTTCGATTTTTTTTCATCATCATCATCATCATCAGCCCATCTCTGCCCACTGTTGGGTATAGGCCTTTTTCCCCTCGCGCAACTTCTCCCGGTCCCTAGCCATCCGCATCCATGGACCCTCCGCTGCAATGACGATGTCGTCCGACCATCGGGCTGCTGGTCTTCCCACTGATCGCCGTCCAGTTCTCGGCCTCCACTCTGTCACTGCCCTTGTCCACCGGCCATCTTCCCTCCTCGCCAGGTGTCCCTTTTTCGTTTTTTTTTATATTGTAAGTATTAATGTTTGGGTGGAATTTTTTTTTCGTAAAAAGATTGTGTGTTTCTAGGCTGCTTATTTAGACTCCGCTGATCAGAAATCTTCGCCACCTGTTCTTGTTGTGTGTCCAACCGACCAACAAAAACTCTCAATGCAAATCAGAATCGAATACTTATGCGAACTGAATTCAAATGTTTTTTCGCCAAAATTTATCTGTTGGACATACAAGTACTAAGGCGACGATTCACTTTTCATGATTTACCTTCGCTGTCATCTCACACCTACAGTAGGTTAATTAGATATTGGCCAAAAAATAAAACTTGGAAATACTCCATTTACTAAGAGCCGGCTTTATGACAAAATGTCTATAATCGTGAAGGGAAGCCCGTTATCGCAAAGAATTATATTTTATCGTGTCCCGCGCTTTGTACGTGGTTAATGTCACGTATGAGCATGTCAAAATTGTGAAATAATACGATGCACCTAAAGGAAAATATCGCCATGAGACATCGTAAGTATTCACCCTGTATATAAGCTGGGCAAGCTTAGTTTATCTCAATACCCTTTAACACCTTGTTGGCCACATTACTGATGAATCAAACATACAGGGTGTTAAAAGACCGCCAACAGACCCGAAAGGTACGCATACTAGACACCAAAACAAAGTACTTTTTCGATCAATTGTTGCTGGGAAATGATTTTGTTTTTTTAGGTTATAATTTTGGAAAATATTTTATCACGCAATGGAAGTGTAATGCAGAGAAGTCATACTGCACAAGCGTTGACATAAAGTTGTGTTACTTACCCTCAAAGTGCCGATGTTTAGAATACTCAATACTCAATACTCAATACTTTATTGCAACCATAAGTGTATAAGATCTTAAAATAGAATACATTGCGGGTTGCGATTTTGACGTCGTTTTATGCAAGAAATATTCAAAATTTTGATATGGCTTCTTGAGAAGAAATGTTAAGTACTTGATACTGAGCAAATTTCTGCAATTAAAAAAGTTTGAAAAGTCCGACTTTGAACCTCATTATCTCGGAAACCGTTGATTTCCCAGGCATAGTTCCTTGGGCAAAAATGTTCCTTATGATGAGGACAATACGTGGTTTCCCGCTTTGTTGGCGGTCTTTTAACACCCTGTATATGCTACAACGGTTTTGCGATGAACGATGGAGTCTTATCTTGTCTTCTGCAGCCTATCAGCCTGTAACGCCATGGCGTTGGATGGCGTCCCAGCTGAAGGACAAAACCGGGGTTTCCTCGTTTTCCTCCTGAGAGCTACTCCTCTAAAATTGAATCAGAATATTCTTTGCTGTACTACAAAAAACATTAAAAGGACCGACAGCATTCATAAATCGTAATTGAAGCCGCCAATTGGGAGCCCATTTTGGCACCATTGCGTTACAGGCCCCAGTTTTACAAATGGCTTGTCCGCCTCGCTAGTCGTGTAGTATAGCTTCCATCGGTATCGTCCATTGGACGTTCTTAGGCTAATTTAATAAGGCTTCTAGACCTTACAGCTTAGCTCGCCGAATGGCTCTGCCGTCCGATATGGCTCGTTAGGCGTTTACGGTCCGCCATTTGACGACGGCGAGGTTGCCCCTTCTGACGAGGGCGATGTTTAAAAGCCTTCATGCTGTTACGAAGTGGGTATCCCGAAAGTTAGCGAAAATATTTTGTCAATCTAAGGGTGGCATTAATAGTCAAGATCGAACTCAAGTAGACTAGTGGTTCACCCCGAACTACGAACTCGCGAACCCATATCTCAGTAACCCCTCGACCGATTTGGCTCATGTTCGAACTTGAAAATTGTCTTGGCCTCATTTACCTGCCTACCAAATTTCATGACGATCCGACTAAAATTACTCAAGTTATCGTCGAACGAACATTCATACTGAATACATACAAACGCCGGATTGTTCCAGTAGACTCGGAGAACTTCGCTCGCCCGTTCAATACTAGTGGTTCGCCCCGAACTACGATCTCGCGAACCCATATCTCAGCAACCCCTCGACCGATTTGGTTCATGTTCGAACTTAAAAATTCTCTTTGCCTCATTTACCCACCTACCAAATTTCATGACTTACCGACAAAATTTACTCAAGTTATCGTCAGACGAACATTCATACATACAAACATACAAACATACATACATACATACATACATACATACAAACGTCGGATTGTTCCAGTAGACTCGGAGAACTTCGCTCGCTTCGCTCGCTCGTTCAATGATCTCAGAAAAGTCAAATGCTAATGTCAAGCCTTGGCTAATGTTAATGTCAATCTCGAGATAGTGTCTATTAATATGCTGACAGCTACTCAAGTTTGACATTAGCCAAGGCTTGACATTATCATTTGAATTTTCCGAGTTCACCTACTTGAGATCGAGCTCAATTAGGGGATCTCAGACGACTATTAATACCACCCTAAGAGACCATCAAACTTTATATTTTTTTGTCAACTTAATTGTTTGATTTATATAATTTGATAGCATGTTTATTAAGGATCATGTGGAAAAAATCACAATATGGGACCACAGTACCACAATATGTGGTCTAGAGTGACCATTTTCAAAATTTTCAAATAAATGCCTATAATTTCTGAACGAAGGTTTTTAATTTTTTTTAAAGTACCGTTAAGACCTGCCCTTTCACCCAGTTCTCGCTTGACGTTGAATTACGGGACACCCTGTATACGAGTCGAATTGAGTACCTTCTCCTTTTTTGAAGTCGGGTAAAAATGGAATCGTGACGCTAGTTTTCTTCGAGCCCTTTAACTTCAATGACAATTACAGCCTCAAAGGCGACGAATGAAACCGAATCTTCACTTTCTCAAACCCCTTTAAAGTTTATCCTTTTGGAACCGAGCACAGGAGTATCGAATGTTGAGTGGATACCTCTAGTACAAGTCATGACTTTGAAGTTACTAGAAAATTTGGGGTCTAAGGAATTTTACAGCAAATAAACCGATTTTCACGATTGACACGTAAGTGGAGGTCTGCGCTCAGCATAAGCTAGCCTTGGGTTGAAAAATAATTGAACGAGCGAGCGAAGCGAGCGAAGTTCTCCGAGTCTACTTGAACAATCCGGGGTATGTATGTATGTATGTTTGTATGTATGAATGTTCGTTCAACGATAACTTGAGTAAATTTAGTCGGATCGTCATGAAATTTTGGTAGGTGGGTAAATGAGGCAAAGAGAATTTTTAAGTTTGAACATGAGCCAAATCGGTCGAGGGATTGCTGAGATATGGGGTCGCGAGTTCGTAGTTCGGGGCGAACCACTAGTATATTATAACAAAATAATGTTTAACATTTTCTCTCACATTTTAATTTCACGTTTTCTAAGCACGACGCAAAAAGTGTTTTGCAATTTAAATAAAGTGTTTTTAATTATTTACGTTACAAAGAAATATGCCGTTGGAAAGCGGCAAATTGCAGAGTCTAAGTGTGGTATTAAAAGGGTGGTAATTTAAGTCGTCTGAGATCACCTACTTGAGCTCGATCTCACGTAGGTGAACTCAGAAAAGTCAAATGCTTATGTCAAGCCTTGGCTAATGTCAAACTTGAGTAGCTGTCAGCATATTAATAGAGACTATCTTGAGATTGACATTGACATTAGCATTTAACTTTTCTGAGATCAATCGATCTTCAGTCGACGACTATTAATGATTCTGACTATTAGTTATTCTGAACGATATTATTATTAGTTCTAGGTACGACATTTGCGCAAAGGTGCAAAAAACTCTGCGGACTCACAGTTAAACACTGATTATCCCGTAAACTTACAGTTATAGAATAAAATTACCGAGCACCATTTCTAATGTTTTAAACGTCAGAAGAGCAATGCGAAGCATTCCAGTAAGTTTGCTGCGGCTTTGAAGTTATTTTGGCGGGAGGCGTCGGGTTTTGCCGAAAACATGTTGCTCTACTACTTAAATGTTATAACCATATTATATTTTTCTCTTACTATGAGGCTGTTAAGAGAGACAGTCAAATTGTCAAACGCATGCCACATAAACTACAGGGAAGCTCAGGAAAGAGATGATTTAATATTATTATTTAAACATTAAAATCGATCAATTTATGCACTCACAAATGCATATGTAAGGGAGATTAACAGATACCACAAATAAGCAAGGCCAATAAACAATAACTACACGAAAATTCACAGGAAATGCCAACAAAGTGAATTTTGAATTCCGAACGCGAACGATTTTGCTAGACGTGTTAACCGACCGAATTGAAATTGCGACCCGCGCCGACCTGTCGCGCAGTTAGCTGAGTAATACTAAATTTGGAGTCATAACAGGGCACGGGCTACAACTGCAAATTCACCAAGTCAACGACGCTAGTGCAAAGGTGCACTTGGCCCCGATGCATTTACGTTGTCATTCGTCAGAAGACCAAAGTCGAATACATACACGCACTAGTCATGAAATTGAAGTTGAGATGGGTATCTCATTTGATTTGGCGGGGATGACAGGAATTTTCGTAAGAATAGTTTGGACCTCTTTCGTACCTTAGTACTCTATGGCCCGGTTTCTGAATTGAGAAATTTACCAAGCAAATACTTAAGTCCTGTCACGCTCTTTTGTGAGAAATCTGCAGAGACAGGACGATACTTAAGTATTTGCTTAGTGAATTTCTCAATCAGAAATCGGCAGTATATTAACTTATCAAGTCTATGTATTGCCGTCTTCAGAATCTAACTGCCGCTGGTGGTTTTGTCAATGTTTTAATAAGATAATAAGCCCCGGTTTCTGAAGTGAGAATTTTACCAAGCAAATACTTAAGTATCGTTCTGTCACGCTCTTTAGCGAGAAATCTGCAGAGACAGGACGATACTTACGTATTTGCTTAATGAATTTCTCAATGCAGAAACCGGGCCTAAGAAAAAGAACGTCGGTTGCATTGTTATTCTGTATCACATACGATACGACACACGCGCGAGTATCTTGTATGTGGTCAACAGTTGTGTCCACATGCGAGATACACCGAGGCGAAACTGCCCGGGACTCGAATTCGAATGCATTCCATTAAATATTCGACTTCGAAATTAGGTAAAGTCGATGACTGGCTTACTGCAAACTTCTTCGGGTCCATATTCTGAATTGAAATGAGTTCTGGCTGTGCCATTGACGGTACGAGATGGGATTCCGAATCGATTTTGGCGCGTACATTTATAGTGGGGCCCACGTTTTGATGGATTGCTAATGAGCCGTTTTCAACTGACAGTTAAAAGCTGATTGCCATGTTCAATCGGTAAAAATGCCGTGTCATATATTTGCAATTTTTATTCTTGAAAGCAAAAACATAAATGGTTTTGGGTAAATATAGAATAGGTAGGTAGGATACTGACATCAACTACGTGATGCGATAAAATTTGCAAGCAATGAATTCGATGGCTCCTACGTAAACTACCGTATGTTCAAAAAGCTAACTTTCCAGGAGAGCCATTTAAAGATGTTTTCTTTAACCGTTCTTTTGATTTTAGAGCTTTTGGTTTGAAATGTTTACCATAAGTAGGTTATTTTGGGTTCGATTTTTATGTGCTAAAGTAAAAGCTGTATTTTGAATGCTTTTGGAGATATTGTTGTTACGATTCTTTACGACGGGGTAACGAAGTAAGAAAATATCGTATGTTAATCTTACCATTTTTTACGGCGTGGATGAGGTGACTGAAAATATCGTATGTTTCACATACCATGTTTTACATGGATAAATCGCAGGTAAAATTACATGTATGTGGCACTTACAGTTTTTTACTATGTAAATCATATGAAAAATAGTATGGTATGTAACATTAATTCAGTAAATACATGGGGAAATATTAAAATTTTAAATGGGACCAGAGGGTTATCTAAGTGATAATTAATAATTACTTCATTCGTTATATTTAGTAGAACCTAAACCAAAATTTTAAAGAAACATTTATATGAAATAACTTATACTTTCGTATGTTCCATTCCACTAATCAATTTGTATAATAGTTTTCCTATTATCCCAACTGTCCCCTTCGAAACTGCCACTGGGGTGGGGACTTGGGGAAAATAAGTGGCGTTTACCACCTTGGCAAATAGTAATTTTAATTTTTAACAGTTCCCTTGAATCTCACAACCGAATCAACTATTTATTCTATCCAATTACTTCAAGATATTTAATGAAAAAGACTTACATAGACTAGACTAGACTTACTAGACTTACATAAAGTAGTAGTAGCCAATTGTAGACTCTCTGCCTCAGTGCTTTTCTCATTACTTGGTTTTTTTTTTAAAGGCTTGTATAAACTCTAAAGAGGCCTACTTTAGGCTAACCAACCCCGATATTATCCGTTGATGAGCTCGAAAAGGACGGTTGGGAAATAAAATTCATATTTGCCACTGAGGTGGTAAACGCAGCAATTTTTTCCCAAACACCATGGCGGTTACAGTTTTGAAGAGGACAGTTGGAAATAAAGACTGTAAATTAGTAAGATATTAACAATCTTAAGAATTCCTGTAAATTTTAACGAATCCGTATTGGAAATTCGTATTTGGAAATTTAGGATGACGTTGCATAGTTATTCTTCAGTGCCGTGTTTCGGGATAACTTGTATCAGTCATTTTTCTATTCTTACTCAGGACATGCAAAAGTGCTAAACTTTACCTAAAATTTCAAGCTTAGGTGTCCATGATAGTTATCCCAAGAAGACTGCAGCAGTCACTCAGACTCAGACGTGTATTTTCTCTGGCGTAGATTGACAGATAGAATACTCTTTGGTTGTGGTGGTTGTTGGTTACTTTGTGATCCAAAGATGAGTCAGACATTTCACCTATTATTATCCAGACTTAGTAAAAGAAGCCAAGCCAAACATGTAGGTACCATACGCGCCAATGAAAGTTTTAGAATATACAATACACCACGCAGATCGGAGTTTCAGTTTGGCTTACTATTGTGTTCATACTTAGAAGCGTTCATACACTGTCTATATAAAGGCCACTGATCCATTAACATCTTCTCGCACATCAACACTGCGTGTCTAGGAACTAGATCAAATGAAAATAATGGTGACGGCTGAGCTTGTCAAGCATACAGACACAGTTCTTAACAAGTAATGAGTCCATCCAACTGGCCAAAAGAATTCATTCAGAATAAATACAGATTTATCTATGATTTTAATAATTGAATTTATTAACTTACAGGCTATGAACAGATTTTCAGTCTAAAAGTCTATTGCAAAATACCCCAAGATTGGGCCTTTTTAAATCCTTAGGATCTAAGTTTGTGAGTATTTGATGAACCAAATGAGGATCTCTTAATCTTCGTTTTGAAGCTCCTTTGTGGAGAATGTTTGTATCTTTAGTAAAAAATATATTTTATAAATGAATTTCTTGTTACCTTCATGTGTTTGGTAATCAGCTTCTATTGGTATTGATTTGCCTACGCCGAGTTGAGTCTCGGAAATTTAGAACCCGGGTAAGTGAAATTTCATCGTCAACCAAAGCGTATCTCAAGCATGCATGCAAAGACGGTTGGTCAATCTATAAGAAACCGCATCCGTGTTTCATTTCAAATCCTTGTTAAAAATTACTCTAGTGAAAGTGAAGGTCTCAAACAGTAGTGTGTAATTTACCATCATGAAGTAAGTATATTAGTTTTTTCCATACGATACACAAAGCGGAAACTTTTATGTTATGGTTCTGTTTTGATTTTTAGTTTGTTCCATCCGTTTAATAAGTACTCAATTTCAGTGATGATTTTGTACTAAAAATATTTTTCTAACATAAAAAAGACGTTATTATTAATCAAATCTGCTTTATGTGGTATAAACAATTTGAATTATTTTAATATTTGAATAACGATATTTTTTTTTTGTTCAACCTCCATGCAAACTATCGTATCTGTGAGATATTTTCATAAGCTCAGCCTAATATTGCAACGTTAATAAATCTAAGTGACACATACAATAGTTAACAGGTTCATATAAACCAAGTAAATAATCGTACGTGTTACATACGATACAACATCACTTTTTATCGACGTCGTACAAAATGGTATGTGTAACATACCATAGCATACCCCCTCGAAAAATCAACGTACTGTAGCACTTGTGTGCTATCCCTAGCTATAACTCTATCAATTAAACTCGAACTTCCGATATTCCTATTTGTTATTTAAGTTAAAATATACAATTTCGTCTGCACCCGACGGCGGATCTCGTCTCAGTCTCTACTTGACAATCTTATTTACAGCCTTCCAACATATAATTTTAAATAGCCTACCTAATTCAAATATTATCATCAGCCAGTAGTCCAACGGAGGTTACATCATTACATCTTGCCCCTTCTAGTTCATTAAATTTTGATAGTGATCAAAATTTAATCAACTGTGGTCGGTCTTGAACATCTCTAAAATCAAAATTAGACATGAATCTTAACTATCTAACTATACATCAATAAACAACTTAAATATTTCAATTAAATAATAGTACAACACTTCACTGTCACTTCACTATCACCATCCCTAAATACCTACCTCCCTACTCATAAAATGCGAGAATACTACCCTGAATTCGTATAATACAATCTGGCAAAGCTGGTTAATAATCCGGCTGAGTTAAAATTGGATACTCCAAGCCATCATAATTTACAAGCGAGGCCCAAAGATTACTCGACTTCATTCGATACTATTCCGCCCTTACATAATTGGGCTACCCAATCGTCGACATAAAATATAAAAAACCTGTGCTATTAACAGCACTATGTCAGTCAGACCCACCAAAAGCAACCAACTTCCCCATCAAGCTATACTTCTATCTGAGGGGTAAGTCCATCCGACTCATGCCAGTGTCTCTCCTGTCTCCCTTCCTATCATCATAAATGTCGGCCTCGTAACGTATGGCTCTTGGAGTATCCGTCGACACGCATCGGACACGCTGCTGCCGGCAACTCTCCGATCCACGTCAACCAGCCTCAGCCTCGCTGCACTCTGCAGTTCCAAGCTTTGCCGCCTCAGGTAGTATTCCCCCGTCCAAACCGCAAATGAAAATATTTACAAGCATTAATAATCTATATTATACATCATTGCAGCAACAATCTACCTAACTATCTTTCATAGAAGAGTCTCTTTCTTTCCTTCATACTGTCTTTTCTTTTCTTCAACTACTGGATTATCTTTTCCTTCCACTTTATCACTTCACCAACCAACAGGGATCTCTGTCTATCTATTTTTAAGGGACCCTTGAACTTCCAGCACCTATTTAAAATTTTATTCACCACTCTCGCCGTGACACATCGTTGACCCATAAATCGTCGCCGCATCTCATACTTCGATCTCCTCGCCCTCTTTCCCACCTTGGGCTTCCTTTTAACCCGTCGTGCTTTGCGACCTTTGAACCGATCAGAAAATATTTTCCGCATTGTGCAAAAATCAATATTTTTTACAACACTTGTCATGACAACTTTTTTTTTAAAACTGTCATCGCATTTGTCATTTACATTTGACATTACCTCTTTCAACTGCACCTTTTTCAAGTTTTCCTCGGACTTGACCAAGGAGTCTATGTCACTTACTTCGATTGTCAATGGCTCTTTCATTGTCGATGCCTCATTTTGACAACTTGTCAGCTGCCCGCTTCCTTCAACAGTGACAGGACATTTTTCTGTTTTGATGAGGGGAGACCCTGAAAATGAAACTCCCGCATTCTCTTGCAGCACACCCTGGCGCCGGATCTCGTCGTCGCGTTGCGGCTCTCTTTCTTCTTCTACTAAATCTACTTTAGTAACTGGATCTGACCCACCGGATTTTTGTTTTGCTTCTTCTGCCAGCTCATCAACCAGCTGCGCGGTCGGGCCATCATCTTCCTCCACGGACGTCAATTCATCCTCACAACGCCGGGCGGTTTCTACATTCGGACTTGGCGGCATTGTTTGCTGCCATTCGTTGTTTGACCCTTCTTCTTTCTGTAAATCATTTGAACGGTTGCATCGGTTCGGAATAATCAATTCAATATCTACAGATCGCTGAACACTTGGCGACTCTGGCGCCTTCTGCACCTCATGGGTTCCGTAACCCTTATTAATTTGTGGCTCATTCCACGGCTGAAACTCTGCCCTCAAGGCCTCTTTCACCTCATTATACGTCGTAGTCGTTTCATACAGAAATCCCCTATAATAATAAAACGCTGCGCCGGACAAATACGCTGCAATCACAATCCTTTTATCTTCATCCGACCAGTCTTTTATCGCCGCGATTATTTCGAACTGGCGAAAAAATTCGTTGATGTCGACGGAAAACCCATCGAAGGTCGACGCCATGGTTTGCTATGCAGAAACCCAATAACATCGACTAGCTCACTTTTTATAAAAACATCAACCACTTAGCTTTATTAATTGTGCCAGTCCTCCTGGTTGGCACACATAGAACTATCTTGTCTCACTCTCACTTGGTGAGTTCACTCTGCTTGGCCGCTTGGCTCGTCATTACCATCATCATCATCATTATTATCAGGTCTTCATCCTTTTTCTGGGGGTGTATCGTTGAGTATCGAGCTGAAACCTAATCTTAAAACTATCGGGGTAACTCGCGATCTAAGGCGCCTCCACCACTGTAGCACTTGTGTGCTATCCCTAGCTATAACTCTATCAATTAAACTCGAACTTCCGATATTCCTATTTATTATTTAAGTTAAAATATACAATTTCGTCTGCACCCGACGGCGGATCTCGTCTCAGTCTCTACTTGACAATCTTATTTACAGCCTTCTAACATATAATTTTAAATAGCCTACCTAATTCAAATATTATCATCCGCCAGTAGTCCAACGGAGGTTACATCATTACAGTACGTAATCGTATGTTTGACATGATGATGATGATGATACGTAATCGTATGTTTGACATACTATAGTTTTGAACAAAACTGATAGAAAACGCAGTAAAACTAACAAAACTGAATACTTAACATGTTTACTAAGAACATGCCTCATCACAAAACACAAGCTCAGGTCTACGTACTTCCCACGTAGAGTATGGTAAGATATACTTACGATAGGCGTAGCATGCAATGTGTCCCACGTAAACTACCGCAAGAGGTCAATACGATAGTTTACGGCGCGCCCGTGATCAACATACGATAATTTACGTCTGAAAAAATCTTAATTTTTTTATATTATTAAGTTTTTGTTTTTGGGATACATGCGAAATAATCATCTAATGACAAAACACGAAAAACATGAAAATCGCCATTTTGTGGGATACGGTAGTTTACGTAGGAGCCATCGAATTGTGTTTCTGGTTATCTGGGGGCACGGCAGTGCCCCCGCCAGGTCGAGCGCGAAGCAAACACTGCCGTACCATCCTTTACTGGAACCATTTCGCCGCATTTTCAGGCCCCTATTTGAGAACCTCTGGATAAGACCAGAACGCAGAAATTTTCGTCATCTAGTAAGCTACAATCACATACTTAAAATCCAAAATTTCAAGTCTGTAGGTCATTTAGTTCCGAAGTTAAGCGAAAGCAAAGTTTCGCATTTATGACACACACTCACTCACTCACTCACTCATGATCATCATAATAGAACTAGTACTTCCCATAAACTCAGAGAGCTGAAATTTGGTACAGAGTTAGGGTTGAATGGCCACATAAAGGAAAAACTATAAAAACTAGGATAATCGAAGATCTGGAGTACCTGGTGACCCTGATTAGAAAACACAAGAGCCCTAATAGAACTAGTACTTCCCATAAACTCAGAGAGCTGAAATTTGGTACAGAGTTAGGGTTTAATGGGCACATAAAGGGAAAACTATAAAAACTAGGATAATCGAAGATCTGGAGTACCTGGTGACCCTGATTAGAAAACACAAGAGCCCTAATAGAACTAGTACTTCCTATAAACTCAGAGAGCTGAAATTTGGTACAGACTTAGGGTTTAATGGCCGCATAAAGGGAAAACTATAAAAATTAGGATAATCGAAGATCTGGAGTACCTGGTGACCCTGATTAGAAAACACAAGAGCCCTAATAGAACTAGTACTTCCCATAAACTCAGAGAGCTGAAATTTGGTACAGAGTTAGGGTTTAATGGCCACATAAAGGGAAAACTATAAAAACTAGGATAATCGAAGATCTGGAGTACCTGGTGACCCTGATTAGAAAACACAAGAGCCCAACCAAACTATTATAGATCGACATATACCGCCCTTACAAACAATATTCAACTTGGTGGGCCGCTTCATTTAATGTCAAAAATCGAAGGTCTGAAGTATCTGATGAAGAACCCTTAACTGGTCTCAGCTGTATTAGAGCCCCCTTCTACTATTGGTACATAAAAATATCGACTGTCATTGCAGAAATCCAGCGTAGTGGGACACATCTTCTAATTTAATCTAGCCTATAGCGTCCTACTGCTGGGCGAATGCCTCCCCTTCTGCTTATAATAGGCATATAAATAAAATTAAAGGAAACTCTGGATAAGACTAGATTGGCTTTTATACTTATACTTACAATTCAACAAGAAGAAATAGTTGAACGATTAACTTTATTCTACTCGAACATTACACAAATTAAAAAACTGTTTCCAATAAGAAAATCTAATGAAATAAATCAACATGCCCACGTTTCTACAAAAAGAAGTGAAATCCCACCAAAAACATTCTGTAAAAAACTAGCCAGGTCTCGATGGAGCTGCTTGTTTTATCTCTAAAAAGTAATGAAATCTAGACAAAGTCGTGCCAAGTCTAAGGTTCCTTACTGCGATTTCTTTATTATTATAGTTAATGTTGTGTGACTTGGCCGTTGAAGGGTATACAAGGGTACAAAACCAGGTACTCCATGACACCATTGCACCAATCTGACGCCAGAACCGCTTGTGTACCCTTCAACGGCCAAGTCACACAACATTAACTATAATAATAAAGAAATCGCAGTAAGGAACCTTAGACTTGGCACGACTTTGTCTAGATTTCATTACTTTTTAGAGATAAACAAGCAGCTCCATCGAGACCTGGCTAGTTTTTTACAGAATGTTTTTGGTGGGATGATTATTACAGTTTACGGTAATTTGTCGTACCGTTGGCAACACTGATGAAATTTCAACTGACTGCCGTTATAGTGCCGTATTATAAGCGCCATCAGTGGAGAAAAAAAGAACTACGTTTTCTTTTTCTGAAAACGGCTAATTATTTGTGTTCTTCGATTGAGTTAAGTGTCATTTTACATCAAAGTATTTATAATGTTTCTTCTTTTTCCGTTGACGCTGCATCCTTTAGTGGCTCTGGGCCTCCTCAACGATATTTAATTTTACTCCTAGACGTTTTCTAACCTACTACTGTGAACTCAACGCAATCTTTCTGCTGGCGCAGTCAACATATCTTTACACATGCGTTGCATGTTGGCTTGACGTATTTGCTTGAGTATTAGGTAAAGTGAAAGTGAAAGTTATCAAGAGGTAGTTGTTTCCTCAATGCTGAGGATCGTGACCACCGCTTGAAGGTGGGTACTAATATCATGTTGGACAGAGCACACAATACACGATGATAATTTGATTGGGTACGGTACGAAATTGGTATAAATTATTTGGTTCACTGGTATAAATTATTCGTGCTTTTTTGTTTCGTCGCGCCTGGTTGACACCTCAGGTCCCGGGCCGGTGCCTACTTCGGGCAAAGGCTGAGCCTCGCCATCCAGCGGGGCAACGCCGCCAGCCTTCTGGGAACCCTACCGAGCAACGGCGGCGATCTGGCCCCTATTTAAATTACGTAGATAAAATGAGTAAAATTTTCTTTTTATTTGCCATTTACTACTTTATGTACATTTAATTTTCGTTTAATAAATTCCTTTTAACTATTAAGGCTTTATCTACCTACTACAACTATCTTACTTTAGAAACTTGTCAAGAGAAGTCAGATAGCGTCAACACTCTGTCGTTTGTTTCTAAAACAAATCAAAGGCAGTGTAAACTTACACTGTTTGCTTTCATTCAATTGAGTGTTATGTTACGTTACACGCGCTCGATGTACCAAGCGTGAGCAGAATACAGAAGATTCACTCCACAAAATCAATTAAGTGGGCGTTAGAGCACCATTTTCCCATACAAACGTAGTTTCAGTTTAATTTCTAAACTACAAGCTGGATTTTGATGAAACTTGGTTTATATCAGTAGATAACCAATATTGAGGTTTGCAAATAGTTTTTACAATAAAAAAAAATAGCCTAAAAGAAATTAGAGCGATGCGTTTTTCGCGCCGAAAAAGGGGTTACTTTCAGCTGTTATTTACTTACATTATTACACTGTCTATTGGAGTCTAATTACCTTGGGAACATCAATAATGTGTTGTACTTGTCAGAAAAAAAAAAGATTTTTGAAATACCTAATAAAATGTAGAAATGGCAGCTGAACTACGAAAAATTTTAGGAAAATAGATCTATTACATTACAACTACAACTAGATACTCGCAAAAGGACACGAACACACCTAGGCTCATACAGCCGCATTACCTCTCAAGAAAACAGTGTTTCACGCGCTTGGCCGTCACTGAGTTCCCACGGTCCTGAAGGGGCCTCTTAAATAAATAGCGACTCTTGCTCCGACGCAATGCAGTGTAATGGACGATTTTCTGACAGCTCATGAATTATTATTGTAGTTTCAGTAACTAGATGTCGCTGACGAGACACGTTTTTTTTATGCCAGTTTCCGTTGAACCATCGTAGATACGTCCAAACACATTTAGGTATTAGTGGTGGAGCAAAATGTAGTGTTTCCGGTTCTACAATTCACTCATACAAGAACAATAACAAAGTCGTGCACTTTTTCATGTACCAAAATGGAATGACGTCTACGACGATGAAAGATGAAGTCACAGAGCAATGAAGTGAAGAAGTATGTTCGCTGTAGTAAGCACTAATTTACTCTGTGATAGACAACATGTCGTATCAACGCCATCTGTCACAGCTTTTAGAACAATTTTCTTATTTCATTATAGCTGTCAGAAAATCCCCCATTCAGGTCGCACAGCGCCATAGAAGTTCCCTTTCTTTCTTTCCCAACTCAGAGAACCCAACTGCATTACATTATTAGCAGGCCGGACCAACCCAAATTAGACCCAGGTTCAAACTTAATGGTCCCGCCTACTAATACTGATGCAGTTGGGGTTTTTTGTTTATTAATAATTCATTATAATATACAGGGTGTTAAAAGACCGCCAACAAAGCGGGAAATCACGTATTGTCCTCATCATAATGAACATTTTTGCCCAAGGAACTATGCCTGGGAAATCCACGGTTGCCGAGATAATGGGGTTCAAAGTCGGACTTTTCAAAACTTTTTTTTTGTATATATGTATTCAGTATCTAGTTCTTAACATATCTTCTCAAGAAGCCATATCAAATTTATGAATATTTCTTACAAAAAACGACGTTAAAATTGCAACCCGCAATGTATTCTAAACATCGGCACTTCAAGCTTAAGTAACATAAACTTATACCTACGTTTGCGCAATATGACTTATGTGCGTCACACGTCCATTGCGTGATCAAATTTTTTTTAAAATTATAACCTAAAAAATCAAAATCATTTCCCAGCAACAGTTTATCGAAAAAGTACTTTGTTTTGGTGTCTAGTATGCGTGGCTTTCGGGTCTGTTGGAGGTCTTTTAACACCCTGTATATAGTAAGAGGTAGCCTGTACAATTGTACATGTCCCACTAGCAGGGCAAAGGCCTTCTCTCAGAGAAAAAGTTCGAGCTTAATCACCACGCGTGCTCAATGCGGGTTGGCGATTTTTGCGTTGAGGGTACAATGCCTCATACGCTCAGGTTTCCTCACGATGTTTTCCTTCACAGTCAGCGAATGGTATTGCTACTACAAATTCACAAATGTACGTAACTTTAAAATTAAACAAAGTCATAGATACATGCCAGCACCGGGAATCGAACCGAGGACCTTTCGCTTCAGAGTCCACTGTTCTACCCACTAGACCACCACCGCTAATAATTATAGTATATAATTCATTTTAATATCTGAGTCTGCGCGGACGAAGTCACGTGCCAAAGCTGGGCTATTAAATATTTCAGGAATTCAGATGCATTGTATGTGTGTACTGTACAAAATGTTCAAATTGTCTAAGCTATTATTTCATTTCCTACTATGACTTAGTGAGAAATTCCATCTTATGTAGTTAGGTTGCTCCATTCAAATAAGACTTGGCTCAAGTATCGAGTTGAAAGCGATTATGAAGAGGTATAAAACTAAATCCTCTGCGCATTATCAGGTATATTCGTTTCAATGGAAGAATCGTATTACTTAAGTTCTCTTGCAAAACTAAGACAATATAGCAGAAGCCACTTTTTTATACTTTCTTTTGCACTAAGCTAAGGTGCTAGGGAACATTATAAAGATTTTATTTAAGGGTAAAAATTCGCTCGACAGTTCAGTTTCGCTTGACAGTGAATCGACAGTTACATGACTCGATAGCTCTGCACGGTATGCTAGAGATGGCGGGTTCCAGTCCTGTCTTTGTCGATGCCTCGTTTGCGCAACAAGACCAAGTAAAAAAATAGTAATTGTAGCCTGTACAATTGTACATGTCCCACTAGCTGGGCAAAGGCGTTCTCTCAGAGAGAGAGAGAGATAGTTTCAGCTTAATCACCACGCGTGCTCAATTCTCAATGGTAAATCGAAGTTTTACTCCTTGACACATTTATGAATCTTCGTCGCCAAAGGTGAATATTTACACTTTCGCGGATCCTCACACTTGTCTTGGTCTGTTGCTTTTCTTCAAGCGGTATGTCTAGTATCATAATTATCATCATTGGCCCTCCATTATCCACTGTTGAGTATAGGCATTTTTAACCCCCGACCCAAAACGAGGGTGGTTATAAGTACGACCGCTAGCTACGTAGCTCTTATACGTGTGATCCGATACGTGTGATGCGGTTTACCAGTTTTAAGAGCTACGGTTTGAAAGCAGGTTTTGTCGCGAGTGTTCTTAGACATGTTTTATCAAAATCGGTTCAGCCGTTTATGAAATATGCTAACTTGAAGCTAAAATGTCGGGGATATTTTAAATTTAAAATTTTGTAGTTATCCTCTCATGCAACCCTCTCATGCGGTCCCTCGCAATCTGCATCTATGGACGCTCTGCCGCCCCTTAGCTGACACAATCGTGTGATGCTGTAGGTATGTCCATCAACACGTTAATAAGGTTATCTCCCATAACTTGCACGAAGATCTGAGAAACGATCACTTAGGGAGGCAGTCAGAGATTAATGACGGCGAAGTAGAGCTCACCCGATGCCGTATCGCACAATCAGTGACTGCATCTGTCATTCGCTTGTTAACGACGGGCGCGCGTGTGTGTTTAGCATTATTGATGATGCGGGGAGTGTTGGCGGGATGCGTGCTGCGTACGCGTGTGTAAAGGTAGTATAAGCCGCGTCGATAAAGAAACGATATGAAAATGTCGGTGGGTACCTATGGTAAGGTCGGAAAAAGAAGGCATGAAAATACGATTTCGGTTCATAACTAAGACTTTCTTAAATTTTTGATGAGGAAATATTGTTTTATGATGCTTTCTTTATTGTTTATACAATGGTTTTACATTGGGTTTGTGGATAGACAACAATCTTGATGAAAATTATATCTAAAGTATTGAAACCTAATAAATAATCGGCGTGTATTAGCCCAGCGTAGGTGACAAAAATAAATGGGGCAAATTAAGGGTGGTATTAATAGTGGCCTGAGATCACCTACTTGAGATCGATGCACCGGCTAAGACGAAGCCGATTACCATTATCGAAAATTGAAGTTCGTTTTTTGAAAAATGTACTGCCACCCAAAGGTTGTTCGATCTTGAGTCGACTACTATGTATTAATGCCAGCCTAAATCTGTTGTTCCACACGTAAGGTAGATTCAGTACCTACTGCACCAAAGGTATGTTGAAACAGCAGACTTTTTTGCGCATAAAGACGGCTAAAGTTCCGCTATTGAATTCGAGTGTACCCTGTAGATGTCCGTTTTATATTTCAAGTACACAGAGAGCGAACAATATCTGTTGCTAATAATTCTCCAGTACGTTACATTTAATATTAAGAAGGATATTATGTGTTCTTAATAACATTATAAAGTAAAATATGGGGGAAGCAACGGTTGTGGACCCGTTTTCACTTTCATTTCCACCCCGAATGGATACCTACTCATTTTAATGGATTCAGCCGAAATTTTTCCCAAGCTGGGCACTTTTTAACCGACTTCAAAAAGGGTTAAAAACGTTACTGAATTCGACCCTTATTTTTTATGTTTGTTACCTCAGAACTTTTTTCTAGGTTTTGATGATTATTTTTTGTTTGAAAGGGTATAACTTCACGTGTAGTCATTCCGTCATGAAAATGGTGAAGATCTGATGAAGAACTTCGGAGATGGAGACCGGAACTACTCAACGGATAGCAGTTCACTCGGAATCAGTGCAGTACCTTAACAAAAGTGTACCTTTTCATCAGTGATTGCAAATCCTAACCAGTCTGATGAATAACTTCTAAGATGGAGAATGGAACTTGAAGTCAGTTTTGTATTTTTTGTAAATTGGGATTATTGTGATTTTCATGCCTTTAAAGGTTTTTATTCTAATCAGTATTTCGATATACAAACATGTTGGTGGTACATAAGACAAACCCATCTTTTTCAACTACCGACCATATGCAGCGTGCAAAAAATAAGGTCTCACAGCACAGGAATGGAAGATATTTAGAAATCGGCTGAGTGGCAAAAAGTTGAATGCAAGGCAGATACTGAGATACTAACTAATAGTTAGAGAGCTGGTGACCAATCGAGATATTTTTTCGTACAAGCCTAGAAGTTGGTAGGCTGATAGAGTAGACTTCGCTGAGTCTGGGAAAAATATTTTTTTGGCACGGTCGCGGTTGAAAGTTAGATTTTTTCGACTTTGAAAGTTTAAATGTATGGGTTCAGTATAATTTTTTTGTCGTACAAGGCTAGAAACTTCTAGGTTAGTTGTTGAGACTCCGTTGAACAAGAAAATATTTGTTTTTTTGGCCGAGCGTGGTTGAAAGTTTGATTTTTATAACCCAAAAATTCACACTTTCTAGGTTATAAAAAACAATATTTCTACCGCGTTTGGCTAGTAATAAATAGTGATTTCGTGATCAGCGGAGACTAAAAAGGCAGCCTAAAAACTCCCAGCCTTGTAGACAAAAAAGAAATGACTCAACCCATACATTTAAACTTTCAAAGTCGAAAAAATCTAACTTTCAACCGCGACCGGACCAAAAAAATATTTTTCCCAGACTCAGCGAAGTCTACTCTATCAGCCTACTAACTCCCAGCCTTGTACGAAAAAATATCTCGATTGGTCACCAGCTCTCCAACTATAAAGTTTCTCCTTCAATTAGATTTATTTTATTTTTTGGTTTAGCTCTGTCGTAAAACGGAAAAAATCTACAGTGCCCTCGGTGCGCGAGTCCAACTTAACCGTAAATCTTTGAATACCAAAATATTTTACTTTTTAACGCATGTTCACATTGTGAGGTCAGTCAAACGGCCCTACGGGTCTGCCTACCACGAAACATCTGCGAGCGGGCGCACGCGAGTGGAAAATACGCGTTACACGCATTCATAGCTCCATGGCCCTTCAATGAGTGGGCGCTTACAAATTTAATTTACACATCATCTTATCGAGTTGCGAATAGTTCCCGGCGTCACGGGACAAATTAGTTTTCACGGAATAAGTGGGTGGTGAATTAAAATGAATGAACGAGCATGGTGAAAAGCAGCGTGGCAACGCCGCCAGTATTATGGCCAATCGAGATACCTTTGCGTCGGATGTGTCCCGGGGTGGTCTCTATAGTTCGTTTTTGAATTTTTATATTTTAGTGTGTGTTTTATTGTTTTTAAGGTTTGACGAAACTGATTGTGATTTTGTTTTGTTTATTGTGTTGTTTTTGCATTGTGTGTTTGTGTTTGTGAATTTATAGATTTATTTGTATTGACTTTTTTTTTTGTAGCATGTATAAAAAAAAAAGAGAATTATATGGTGAAAATGGTTGAACGAGCGAGCGAAGTTCTCCAAGTCTACTTGAACAATCCGGCGTTCCTACTTGAACAAAACCAAAGTCATAGGTACAGTCGGCCACACGCTAGGATACCCCTTTTTGTTCGATTAGCGCCCTTATGCCGCGCGCGGTAAGAGCTGCCATGGGATATCTGTGACTGTGGCCGACCGTATACACCGTGCAATTTTAGTGGTTTTAAAGCCGAAGGTGTTTTGTTGCACTAGTGATTCTGAGCCAAATAACAAAATTACATTCCAAAACGCGCAAATATAAAATTCACTTCTCCATACAAATGGTATCGAATGGCGATAGACATTTGTATTGGGAAGTGTTTTTTTTTTCGGTCATTTTGGAGTAAAATTTTGGAATTTGGCTCAGAATCACTAGTGCAACAAAATACCTTCGGCTTTGAAACCACTCAAATAGCACGGTGTATGTGATCACCGGAATTTAAACCTGGGACCTCAAGCTTGCTAGGCTAAAGTTCACTCACCAGGATACTTCTGTTTCAGCTCCAGAAGTGGTGTTAGACAAAACGGTTTTACCCGAACAGCAATCATGTCTATCGTCCGGTATTCCCCGCGGGAATCGGCGGGATTAAAAGAAACGGCCAAGTGCGAATCGGACTCGCGCACTGAGGGTTCCGTACCGCCATACAATTTAATGAAAATCTGGTTGTACGGACCCTCGGTGCGTGAGTCAGACTCGTGGTTGGCCGTTTCTTATTATTTGTTGTAATACTATAAAACAAGCCGTATAATACTACCAAGTATGATGCTTGTAGTCGGCCACACGCTAGGATAACCCTTTTTGTTTGATAGGCGCCCTTATGCCGCGCGCGAAAAGAGCGGCCATGGGGTACTGTGACTGTGGCCGACAGTACCTATGTTTTTCCGTTTTTGCAATATAAAAAAGTATAAAATCACGTTTGTTGTATGGGGACCCCTTTATTTTTGTTATAATTTTTATTTTTATTATTTAATTTTTTCGGTTAATCCGCTATAATAATATTATTTATGAAAATTTCAACTACCTATTACGTAAGGCTACCTATTACGGTTCCAAAAATATAGCCTTCTATAGTTAGGACAGACAGACAGCGTAGGTAGAGTAATAGGGTCCCGTTTGGGTACAGAACCCTAAAAACTACATCTTGGTGTAAAAAAGCACTAAATCCTTCGAATAGGGGAAGGAAGTTTAAAAGCTATCGTTTTTTTTACGAACTAAGAATCTCTGCAACTTCTTTCATCTGGCAAGAAGACGTACCTAGGAAGGGCACAGCATGAGTGTTTTGACTACATGGACACAATATCTCAATCTCACATTTTTGATTTTCATTGAACATATGAACGTCCTGGCCACGTCTGCCGCATGAGTCAAGATAGGTGGGCAAAGATTGCCACCGACTGGGTCCCACATGACGGACAACGAAGGCGCGGCAGGCCTAGGCGATGATGGCGGGATGACCTAAATAAGTTCTTGCCCAGTTGGCCAGAGGTGGCACAGGATAAAGATGCGTGGAAGACAAGAGGGGAGGCCTTTGCCCAGCAATGGGACACTATCCAGGCTAACTAAAAAAAAAAAAATGTAGAACATAAGTTGTTAGAAATCACGTTTAAAAGTTGACGTGTTTCGGGAATAAAGCTATTTAAAATTACCCTACATCGGGTATCGCGCTATAAAGCTCGATATGACGGCTCATGCTAAGCCAGATGAAGTGCAATTTTTGAAAAAGTATACTTAAGGTGTGGTATGGAATTTTTACTACCAAATCTGATATCCACCAGTAGTAACAGGACACACAGGACAGGAAAAAAACCGTCCAGGGTGGAACGAGTTTCCAGCACAGCATTGCTAGGAATTCAATTTGTTAGCTCGAAATTAGCTTGCGTATGGCGGAGTTTGAAGGTTGTAAGAATTCAGCGTAAAGGGAAAACTTCGTCGATGGACTTTGACTTTGGTGTAAGGGTGAAGTTAGGAAGTTAGCTTGCTTGCAAGCCTAGTTGGTACACTCGTGACTTTTGAATCGAGAAGATCCTGTATAGAATCCTAGCGGTGGTAGGTGTTGGCAGCACAGGATATAACAGTAGTGTTTTCTCCGTACAAAAAAATACAAACCATTAGACTTTTCATTGTAACAGGAGCTTAGCTTCCAAAACAAAAACAAAAAAATGCGTATTTAAAAGTGGCGACAAAAGACCGTCCGGTAAACTGATTTAAAAACTTAGAATATAAAAAAAACAAGTAGTTGTGATATTAGTGATGAAATTTTCGAAATCGGACCAGTTTTGGGAGAGGAAAATGGGGAATACGAAACCTCGATTTTGTGGATTTTCTTTATAAATAAATAAAATAAAATAAAAATCTTTTATTTCAGTCTTGGCCCATAATGATCTCCCATTGTCCCTGTCATTCAGTGTTTGAGGGGTGGAGCGCACGCGAGACCGCCACAGATTTGTCAACTATCTACAGGGTGCACTCTAAGTCGATAGCGGTACTTTAAGTAGGCTGTTTACTGATCACTACAAACAACTTGTAACAGGTGGCGAAAAAAATGGAGCGAAAAAAATATCAGCTGTTCCATACAAAAGGTCGACTCAGTACTGCGCCAAATGTATGAAACAGCTGATATTTTTTTCCCTCCATTTTTTTCGCCACCTAGTACAAGTCGTTTGTAGTAATCAGTAGACAGCCTACTTAAAGTTTCGCTATCGACTTAGAGTGCACCCTGTATTTATGGTTCAGGTCTTAATCTCAATAGTGGGACATCAAACTTTGAAATAAAGTAAAGTCGGATCTGACTTAAGTAGATTATCCCAATCTAAAGATCCACTTGAAGTTTACTCGATCGAGCTTTCGCACTTCGAGTAATAATTAATGGGTGGATTTCGATCTTGCGAAAGATAAAAGGTGTGTTGCTCGAAACGCCAAGGTTTTAAGTCTCAAAGTGGGTGTGGGACTTTTAATGCTTCGACTTTTATTTAAAAAAAATACTATTCTTAACGTTGACATAATTAAAAAGTTTCCAAAACAAAATGGCGTCAAACTTAAAACAACGTTGTTAAGCCCGAAGGCAGTGTCGGCCAAAGTTTTAATTTTCCGTTTTCGGTTCAGTTTTAAATGACGGTGGACTGTTTTTGATAATTAATGGTATTGTCTTTTTATTTTTATTCAGTTTTATACGAGATAAATTTCACGATACAATCAGATGTAGGTACCTTTAGTACGCAACGGATGCGTAAAGCAAAGTAGTTACGCATATGGCTTAGAATTGCATCATCCTTTTCGAAATATTGAGTATCTAGTTGACACAATAATTAAAAAAATGTCCTTCTTTGAAACGTTGATTTCCCAAACTTGGTTTCTAAGGAAAACTTGCTCCTTATAATGCGGAAAATACGTGGTTTCCGCCTGTATTAACTACTTTGACGGCGGCGGCCACCCAGTATATTTGCCCCACATTTAACAACTATACGATTCGTCTGAAAGCGCTCTAAGGCCCGATGTTTATTTAGAACCCTTTCAATTAGTCGTGACTTCAGATACAGTTTGACTTGCGCGTTAGAGATCATTTGGTTTGGAAAATTGACAAAGCCCCGGGCCAAATAGGTTGATCGGGCCTTGTTTGGGTTAGTTTCACTTGATGTGACTGTTGCATAATAGAAGTTTATGCAACTGTCATATAGAGAGATTCTTAGAATACGAGTGTGGGTTTACGAGTGTGATAATAGTATCACACGAGTATTCTAATATCGTCTTATATGCAGTTGCATACAATACTTTATCTTCACTCATTTATGTATCATTTTCCATTTTTTTTAGTTTAATTTTCACGGAAACGCACAGAAAAAAAAATTAAACTAATAATGGCGGCAAAACAAATCCAAAGTAAACACAAATGTCACAAAAAAAATAAAAAGAAAGCGGACGCTTTTTTTTTATTTGTTCCATTTGGTATAGAGGCAAAGAAGTCATACTTACGTACAGCCAGTGCTCGATTCACAGAATAATTTACTGCAAGGAGAATTTTAACCGGAAGTGTATCAGCAAGGAGAATTTACACCGGAAGTGTATCGTAATAAAAAAAATGTTATTTTACGATACAGGTTGGCAAAAATTCTCATACAAAACTTGTATCGCAATATATTTTTTTTATTTTTACCGTTGTCTGTGAAATATTACTCAGTCTTATATTTCAACTTTTAAGATCATAATTCGAATCTTACGACATGAGTGTAGATAAAGATAATTATACGTTTTTATTAGTTGCCTATCCACTCCTTGAACCTAACTACACTGAAATTACTCCTTGAAATAGAAAGTGCAACAACTACACAAACAATTTTTACTGGAAATCAAATACATTGAGAGAAATAAATAATAAAAAAAAACAAACGCAATCGCGCGTTGACAGTGCTACGGCGTAGACAGCGCTACGATGTAGAACCTAGAGCGGCTACGAGATTTCGTAGCGGACAGTTACTGTAAAAGATGCGTTAAAGACAGTAGAAGAAAGATGTGCTCATGACTTCACGTGATATAAAAATAGAAAGGAATAAAATATTCTTTATGTTGAATTACAATCAATATAACAATCATATTTTTAATATCCGTATATTTTAAGTAGTATCAAAATTACATTACGTAACGAAACATTTATAATTATGACTTTGAAACTTTAAAGTGGTACAAATACCACTACCGTCTTCAAAATCGGTGTCCATTTCTCAAGACTAGATAATTATATGCATAAAGATGTTTTTTTTTTTGTTTGATTAAAGTATTTGTAACTAGAGTGCTCGTATGAGTTTGTCTGTCTAATTTAAACACAATTTTTAACAGATTTAACACTCGGTTTTATTAACTTTTTACATTATCCAACGTTTCGAGACCTTTGCAGGTCCCGCCCTGAAATTTTGAATAGTGCTCGTGCAAACCTGAGAAAATATTTGTCTCTCTCGTTCATTTCTTTAAATATTTTCTCGATCACGACACAGGGTATCCTAGTGTGGGGACCGCTGGTAATTCTCACCTGTCATCAATTTCTTACTTATAAGTGTTATCTATAAGAACTTCAATGTACAGACCGTGTTCCTTTTTTTTTAAATAAACAATTTTTACTTTTTACTTTACTATAAATGTCCGAGGTCCTTTTAGAAGGAGACTAGGCAATCAGAGGCATAATAAATTATCAATACGACTGAGTTTGTCTCAAAGCGCTATAGTTGGAGAGCTGGTGACCAATCGACATATTTTATCGTACAAGGCTGGGAGTTGGTAGGCTGATATTTTTTTTGGCCGAGCGCGGTCAAAAGAGCGAACGAACGAACTTTCAACCGCGCTCGGCCAATAATATTAGTGATTTCAAAGGATCATCGGATGCCAAATAACCAGCCTAGAAGATCCCAGCCTTGTAAGACAATAAAACAATACTCATACCAAACATTTACAATATCACAGATAAAAAATAAAGACTTACAATCTCAACCGGCAAAAAAAAATCTCATTCTCAGCCTACCAAATTGCAGCCCTGCACCACAAAATAAGTCAATCGGTCACTGGCTCTCTAGCAACTACGACCCACTTGAGGCAAATCGATCGCTGCATGTGACTTCCTTCTAGTGGTTTATTTTTAGAACAGGTCATTAAAATACAGAGGATTGAGCGGTTAATTCGTGCGGAACGAAAAAAGCGGGTTTCCTCACAATACCTCGACGGTAAGCAAGGACAAGACTAGGCTTTTGGACTAAGGTGACTTAGCTGAGATAATGATAAAGCCTACTCCATCTAAACATGTCCCAGGCAGAGTGGTCACTAGTGTGAGTGAAAGTGCCACTTGACGCTGTATAAATCATCCACGCAAGTAGATACAAGGGCCTAAGTTTTAAATAACGGGGCCCTTAGAGCCTTATCACACTAGCAAAATTAAAGAGAAATATCATATGAAATGAAAGCGCGGTTATTATAGAACAAATTAAACAAGATGGTGGTGAAACAATCTTTTTTGTAGAAAAAATTAATATTTCATTTTAGTTTCAAGCGTTACTTGAACTATCTTCCCCGAGTTGGGTGTCACTAAACAAAACAACACCCTGTATAAGCAACGTTCAGGCACTATATTCTGTTGGATAAGGTCTAGCAATTATCGAACACTATCTGAACACTGAACACTGAAATTGGATCGAAACAGGCACGCGGAGGTGGTGGGAAGTTCGCGGATCAATTTAAAAGTTCAACTATTGCAGTGGATTGCTAGGTACACGCCTAATACTTGTATATGTGACGTGACGTCATCTGATGTTGTCTTTTTCTCCACGATAATCTGGCGGCACGGAGTGCCGCCGCCAAGTCGAGCTCAGCAGAGGCACCCCGTACCATACTTTTCTCGAAGCAACTCGCGGCACTTTTGACCCCCCTGTATCTTCGTTGTGAGTAAAGCTAGAAAGCTGAAATTTCGGTTACTAACAGTTCTCACGGAACCTACCTCGACCTCCAAATTACAAGTTTTTACCTACATTTAATAATGAAATATCTCAAGTCAAAGTTCGGTCAAAACGTGGGTGACATACTCATCACCATCATGACTTTTAATGTACTTCTAGTAGGCGTATGGAGTTGAAATTTTGCATGCGGTTATTATTAAGTGAATTATGCACTATGAATATATTCTTGATTAGTAAATTATAATATACAGAGAAATAAAAATAATGTATGCGTCTATGAAACAACTAGCGCCATCTAGGGTTGTGTCTTGACATCAAAATCACAATGGAAGATGAAATTCACTAAATATTAAAAATACTAAAACTTATAACTATAGGAAATTTATGAACATACCTACTATACCCATACAAAGACGATGACAAAAAATATTCCTACTTCATGGCGCCACTACTTGAAAATCTGCCTGCTGTCATTATAAAGTATTTAATTAATTAAGTAAAAAGTTTTCATGACGATTTCCGATTTGTAAATAATAAAATTATACTACCATACAAAATTGATAAAAATATATTCATATTTCTTTTCACCACTGGAAGGCGCTACTACGAGTATTAGCGTGCTGTTATTATAAAGTGTTTAATTTAATGCAATAAAAAAAATACCCGTGACGAAATTTTTTCAATATGGCGCAATTTATATGGGTAGGGCAATTTATATAATTCAATATTTCACGAATAAAGACGCATTTCACATTTTTATTGCTCAAAATAGCCTGAATAAACATTACGAAGTATGTAAAATCAAAACATGACTGTGCGAATTAAAAATTAATAAATTAGAAGGTTTGTCAATATGAACGCAATAGCGTCTAGAGTAACCCCCAGAACTTATTTCCGATCGGTAAATAATAAAAGTATTAATATTGCTACTTCCAACTAGATGGCGCCACTAAGTTCCTACATCGCGGTATGGTTATGTCTACAACACGCCTATAAATTCCCCAGGAATTTCCCCAACAAGTTTCTGAGAATAAAATGTCATCATTTACAATAATTTCTGAGATCAGTGTTACACTAAGTTAAAAGCCACATCACTCACCGTAAAACTACGAATGAATGAATATTGCAATGGATATGGATGGTTCCATCTATCCAGGAAACCCTAAAGTTATTCCCATACATTGAGATGGTTCGTGTTTGTTCCATTCCTTATCCATGTATGGGAACATTGAGTCGTCGCATGCCATTAGGCGTGCTATTGTTGCATACGTGGTCGCATTGGGATGAGATGCAACTTTATACGTGTGATGACGAGCCTGGAGACACTTACATGCTGACCTATACCCGACGGCAATGGTGAAAACTACAACGTTAAGGCGAAGTTAAGGCGACCGTCGCTTTGTATCCGACTTAGAGGCACTTGCCGTCCAGACTTGTCCAATATTGCTACATCAAAGCCTCTGAGAAAACTAAGAGAGATAGGGAGTGGGCTTTAAGAAAATCCGTAGCTTATGTTCAAGAAATATCACCCGAGAAGAAAAAACGGAGGTCTACGTACAAAAAGAAGTGAGATCCCATCAAAAACATAAATGTACAAAAATCCAAGTCTCGCTTCCGCCGTAAAAAGTTGTGAGATGACCATGTAAAGCCAAGTCAGTTATTTTACTTAGTATGAAGCACGTATTCGTTTCAGTTAGTGTGAAAACACCTGTTCAACAACTTTGTCATACATTGTTTCCTAATTAGTTACCTACCAACATTTAGTGACTGTATCAATATCAAACATATTTATTTCTAAAATATAAATAGTGACTTGGCAACAGCACAAATCTGTGATAATTATAATTTGATAGATGAATGAATTATTATTAAAGTTATTGCCGTGCTATTGCCAGGTCACTATTTACATTTCAGAAATAAATATGTTTGATATTGATACAGTCACTAAATGTTGGTAGGTAACTAATTAGGAAACAATGTATGACAAAGTTGTTGAACAGGTGTTTTCACACTAACTGAAACGAATACGTGCTTCATACTAAGTAAAATAACTGACTTGGCTTTACATGGTCATCTCACAACTTTTTACGGCGGAAGCGAGACTTGGATTTTTGTACATTTATGTTTTTGATGGGATCAACTCTTTTACAGCAACATTCCTTTTAAACACACGAAGATGCATGCAGTTTCAAAGTAGTCTTGTCGATAAGTTTGTGTTAGATGTGCGAGATGCTTCGATCAAGGATAAAACTAGATACAACTTAGAACTCTGAAATGTGTCTAGAAAAATAGATGCCCAAATTGCCATTAGGGGCTTATTTGCTCGTAGTCCATGTAAAACTGTAAACTAATGCAATAAGGTTGACATTCGAATATTAGACGTATGGTCGAAAGAATGTTTCGTATTGTTCTATTGCTGATATGTTTTGTTTCTGTGGAGACAAGTTTTTATTGTGATTTTATACGTAATTCGGATTCTATGGGATTTAGTTCGGTGGCGAGATGCGTAGAAAACAAAATAATTAAACTTCATTAATCTTGAATCATCAGCGTCTACGTAAAGAGGCTGAGCTCAGAGATTCTTAATACACCTTTGCAAAAAAAAGAGGACTTTAAAACTTACGTCCTTCAGAAAGGACATCGACCCTAATCTAAACATAGCCGTCAAGAGCCCCTTAAGCGTCCCACCTTAAGATTACCGAGGACATAGGTAATGTTGTCATAAAGCAGGATCCCTGCGAAGGTTATGTTTGTGCCTGGGACCGGATTAGCACAAAACGTAGGGCTTTTACCTTAGATCACTACGACTTAGTGTGTGAGTAATGTCGTCCAATTGCGTGATGGTACGGTACGGACACCTTTTTTGTTCAATGAGCCGTTTTCAGCACAAATTCACAAAGCATATTCCATACCACTTTTTGTATTTTATAAAGCACTAACCCGTGCTAGGGAACTTTACAAACATTTTTTAACCTTATGAAAATCTTTATAAAGCATATTTCATAGATGGCACCGACAGGCGTGGCCATAGAAGAACCGAAATACGGCTGTCAAATTTCGCTTCGCACAGATTAATTTTCAGCCCAACAGCCCACCTCTGCCCACTGTTGGGTATACGCATTTTCCCCCTCGCGTCACCTCTCAAGGTCCCTCGCCATCCGCATCCATGGGCCCTCCGCTGAGGCAACAATGTCATCCTACCATCGAGCTGCTGGTCTTCCCACCATCCTACTCGGGCTTCCACTCTGTCACTGCCCTTGTCCATCGGCCATCCTCCCACCTCGCCAGGTGTCCTGCCCATTTCCACTTGAGACTCGCGTTTCGATAACCAACATCGTCAACCTTCGTTCGACGACGGCTGACGATATTTTGGTACTCGATCCACGAGTCTGAGCATGGCTCGTTTCATAACCCTTTGTGCTACGTTTATACGTCACCAATTATCTTGATGATGATGATGATGACATCCTTTATCCCTTATCAGGGACATCGAGCTCGAAGAAGAGATCTCCGTTTTTTGCGTTCTTGCGCGGCAGCTTGTAGCTCCTTCCAGCCGAGTCCAGTCGTTGCAGCCTCTTTGTCAACTGAGCGCTTCCAGGTAGTACAGGGGCGGCCCGGCCGTCTCTTGCCATTCGCTTGCCACATCAGTCCTTGTTTGGACAGGTGATTGTGCGGTCTCCGCAACGCGTGTCCGATCCATCGCCATTTCCTTTCGAAAATTTACCACTTACTGGTGTGAGGAATATATGGAGGAAGGGATACCTGGTCTTCGATAGCTGGTGTAATGTCGCTAGTTCGGCACATTCTTCTCTCCTTCCGCACCCAGGTGTAATTTGCGTTTTTCTGTTGTTTCGGTAATCCAAACACTTTCTTATGCACAGATACACGATACAATTGTTATTGTTTTGGAGTTTTTAGCGAAGAGGTAGTTTCTTATACTTGAAACTCGCGGGGAGCGGATATCGCGCGTGCGCCGATGGCGGCGTATATTTTGAGAGAGATAGAGATGTGTAGTTCGCGAATGAATGCTTCGATTGAATGCATTCGTTATATGAAACCATTCATTCATTCATTCACTACCAATCTTTACATATCACATTCACTCTAGTCCACGCAGTTCATTCTTCAAGAAACATTCTTAAATCTACCACACTAAGAACCAAAATTCTGTAACTCATCTCGCCTTTGTGACCTTTGTCATTCGCGGACTACCGTGAGTCAAAAGATACGTGAACGAACTACTGAGCTATGAACTATGAATGAGCTATGAACTATGAATGAACTGTGAATGAACTGTGAATGAACTATGAACTATGAATGAGCTGTGAACTATGAATGAACTATAAGTGAACTGTAAACTAAAAGAGAGAACTAGTTCCGTGAAGGAAATGAACGAATGATATATCATTCTTTTCTTTTCACTGATGCGTTTCGCGCACCTCTAGAGAGAGAACCATTGACCGAATGATTGACCGGTGAATGGAACGAAAGGAGTGAATGAAAGGAGATTGAGAGAATGAGTATGTGCGTGTGTGGCGATTGGTATATTTAAAAGTATGAGGATAAAAGATATTATAATCGGCGCAGACACTTACCTTACGAGCGTGATATTTTATGACCAACGAAATTTGCTGCAGCTGACTGGTACGAGCAAGGGCGATCGAAAACTTGTTCGTCACGTCCTCAAGCGTGGACACAGAAGGTTACTAATCCGCAGTTGCCTGTTTGGAGGGGAGCCAACTGGGGGGTAGTATTCTGTAAATACGCCAGTGTTAGGATTGGAACAAGGTTGCCATTTGTGCGTGTGTACGGAAAATTATAATTTCCACATTGCTACGTTGCTCTAATTTATGCGTACCTATCCTAGATTTTTAAACCTCTCTAGAATCGACAAAAGCCCAAGACCGTAAAGAATGGAGTGCAATGGAAGAGACCTACACTCAGCATTGGGTGGCTATAGGTTAAAGAAGAAGAATAATTAAATTATAATTTCCACATTGCTACGTTGCTCTAATTTATGCGTACCTATCCTAGATTTTTAAACCTCTCTAGAATTGACAAAAGCCCAAGACTATAAATAATGGAGTGCAATGGAAGAGAACTACACTCAGCATTGGGTGACTATAGGTTAAAGAAGAAGAATAATCGATAGATCCACAAAATATCGATGGAGCTGCTAGGGGAGCACAATGTCACGATAAAAGTTTTATCCCATTATCGGTTATAGCCATCTTGCTTTATTTCCACGCGGGAAGCGAGTTTTCTCTACCCGATAGTGGGATAAAACTTATATCTTGAAGTTGTGCTCCCCCAGCAGATAGATAAAATACTTGATTATTAAGTAATTAATCTGTTCGAATATTTCGGTTCTAATGTAACAAAAAATCGGAGCAAAAGCCTGTTCATCGGCTATTGCACACATTAAAATTTAGTGCAAAATGGGACATCTATTTTTCTCAATTTTTTTGGACCCATCTCAATTACCGAGTAAAAGTTGTGTTTATTTCTTACTAATTATTTATTGATGAGCAGAAATACCCTCATTTTTCATCGTACCTTGCTTGAGAGTCATACCATGAAACATGAAAAATGAACTGGGTGGCAGTAAAATGAACTGGGTGGCAGTACATTTTTCAAAAATCGAACTTCGATTTTCGCCAATGATGATCGGCTTCGTCTTAGCCGGTAGACCCCCAGAATCAGACACCTCCACGGACGTGGCGGCGGTATCTCACATAGCTGTTTGTGCGCCGATTACGCGCACATAAATTACTTCAATTACCGGCAACTTCTTTGATAGGTATTAGAGACTCGTACGTACGAGAGCAAGTTTACTTGACTTGGCTAATTGGTGATTTTGTTCATGGAGCCGTCTGTAGAGTACTATTTACATTGGTCAAGGACAGTGGCGAGCAAGTGCAGAAGTGTGTATTTGTACGGACAAAACATCCAATCACTGCTATCTTTACCCACTGCACTCATTTAAACCTTAACATATTTAACCAATCTAATTATTGGTCAAAACGACTCAAGTCAGTAACGCTTACACCGATAAACAAAACATCTAAACTAGCGTTTTCTCTCTTTCATTGTATAACTAGTAGTTCGTCCCGAACTGTGAACTCGCGAACCCATATTTCAACCGATTTGGCTCATGTTTGAACTTAAAAATTGTTTCATGTTCTAGCCTCCCAAATTTTATGACGTTCCGACCAACGAGACCCATGTTGACCCATGACCCATGACACAAACATATATTCAAGCACCGGATTGTTCCAGTAGACTCGGAGAATTTCTCTCGTTTCGCTCACTCGTTCAATAATGAGAGCAAGAGGGCATGCATTTTGCAAATGTTTTCTTTATCGGTACAGCTATACGCTACTTATTAGATTGTCCGACCACTCGACTCGCTACTGTACTTGTTCAAGTGTAAATCGGCCTTTAGACCCTTGATTGTTCTGTAAGTTTCTGGTTCTGTTGTTGATTAATAATGGTTATGTTTTAGGTAAGTGCGAGGATTTGGATAACGTTTGACAGGATATAAAGTGTAGATGGTTGAACTGATCAATTTATCGAATTACGTGTCAGTAACTCAATTGTTCAACGTTACACTTACTTTTTCATGTTCTATTAACTTCACGGATACATTTAATAATATTTAGTTCATCCACCACACCTTCGTACCTAATCCTAATAATGAATATTCATTGTCCGTTCTGATAATTAATTTTATCAAAATAAAGGTTTCACTGAAATTCAATGAAAGACCATAATATCGTGGATTGTACATCACAATGGATGGATATTTGCAGCCAAAGAAAAAACTGTACTAAACTCTACCCAAACGTACACACGACAGCACGTAGACGCTTATACTTACGTTGCAAAGCCGCCCGTAATGTAAGTGAATAGAGTGCACGCGTGTAAGCGTCTACGTGCTGTCGTGTGTACACAGCAACAAACTTTACACTCGCACTTCTATTTAAATATGCAACGGGCGTATCATCTGAAACACAGGCGTTAATGCTGCCAAATATATTCATACACACACTACGCGGAGGTAGGAGCAGGGCCCTTAGCCTGTAAGACAATGGTGCCAAAATGGGCTGTCAGGTGACGACTTCAATAACGATTTGCTAACGCTGTCTGTCCTTTTAGTGTTTTTGTAGTACAGCAAAGAATATTTTGATTCTAATTCTAGAGGATTAGTTCTCTGGTTGTAGGAGAAAAACGAGGAGAGCCCGGTTTTGTCCTTCTGCCGGAACGCCATTGACCCGCCATTGCGTTACAGGCTAAGGGCCCTGTACGTCCGCAATTAGATGCCCATTCACCCCTTGCACCTATGTGTTGGTAGCGGCAGTGAATACTAAATAGTTGGTAAATATTCTGGGTGCCATGTGGCACGTAGTGGTTTTGCAACTTATACCTTGTCGTGCCTGTCTGGCCTGAAACGTTCGAAATTTATAGACAGGCTAGACAAATTTGAACTCTAATGAATTCTGGAGATTAAAAAGATACTTGAAGACCACATAATTGATAACACAAGAACTGAATAATTTTATTTTATTTGGATATTGTTTTACAATATAAGAATTTATTAATTAACACATTTGAAATAAATAAAATAAAATTTAAAGCGAACTAAATGTAAATTAAAACTAAGCTATAAACTAGATTACTATACTAAATTAAATTAACATTTACAGGTTAAATACCTGCCCCAGATCGCGGTCCTCATTTTATTTTGTTAAAGATTTTTGATTTTGTTTCAAAGAATGTTTATTTTGTTTGTTTATTCTATTTTAATATTTACTCAGATATTTACTGCATCAAGTACTTAATTTACTTGATAAGTCTAACGAACTTAATTATATTTTTTTAATGTAACTGGTTTCTCGCGATACAGATGCAGCCTAGTGCGAGGATGGCAATTTCGTAGATTTAAGCTAGTTTATGCACAGATTTTATAATAAGACGTAACTTTTCTGTTCCTACCATCTTTGTGCGATAAAGTTTACTTTACTTTACACCTTCTAGCTTCACGTATAAATGTGCGTGCCAGGGATGTGTTTAAATAAGCCCTCTATTTCGAGTCCGTAACCACCAGATGTCAAAAACTGACCCAACAGTCTAGCTATGAGGACGTTGCTCAAAAGGAATAAGTATTTTCGCATCTGCTGGTACATAGTCCGGTGGCTCAATTGGGATAGTGCTGGTATGGTGAACCAGGAATTCAGAGCGGATATTTTCGATACTCCAAAACTTTAAATGAAAAAGCAAACGGCATTTTGGTATGAAGGTGGGATTCCACCAAAGACTCTACCGGCTTCAAGGCCCTTGGTATGTGTGTTGTTATGATACGAGAATCCAAACTTTCCCCTATCCACTTGAACCTCTGAGAGATAATATAATTTACCAATTATTCCAATAGGACGCAACGTTACTAAAAAGGGAAAACGTAATTTTTGCGCGATAACGCTGAAGAAAATTGCCTCGTGACCTTTCCGTTGTTTATTTTAGGCCCACTTCACGCTGATCCAATAATATTCAACGTGAAACGCCTCTTTGGAATATTGCTAATAAAGTCATCCTTTTCGAGGTAGAGCCTATAAACGTAGTCTCCAAAAATGGTTGTTGAATGGAAAAGGTGGGAGTCAAAATTTACGCTAGCCAAGTAAAGGATCGTCCCAAGTGGAGAAAACTTCTTCAAGCGCTTCTCCCCATCAAGGTTGGGCGATACCAGCGTGGCTGGAAATTCAAAATTTTCACAGTTTTTTACATTTTGTAGCTAAACTGAGCTTTTTTCATTTAGCGATTTTTCGTTCGCGGCAATAACATAGTATTATTTTCATTATTGTTATGTAATCAACAGAAAATGTTGTGAAAATTTTGAATTTCCCGCCACGTTGCTATCGTCCCACCTTAATTTCCATTAGACCTTCATAACATGTCATTATACAGTGATTAGAGAGGTTCTAATCTTTTCTTCATCGGTCGATAGAAAAAAAGAAAAAAAAAAGTTGTCTTCTTATTTTAGCTGCAGTAGCTGACGCTGCCAGTGCTTGTCATTTCAAACCTCGAAGGACAAACTTTTGTACGACACAGATAAGGAACAACCTGTATTATGGACCATCCACTCTTCCAACGGGTGGCCCAGCGATCTTCAGTACTGATTATGCAGATTGGGATATGAGGAACAGAAAATTGAGGACGTAAGGAGAAACGTTAGAGGAGATTGGGCCCAATAATATTATGATACTTGGGTTAATTGACTTGGACAAGGGTCTATGTTTAGTTCAGTAACATTTACCACAAAGCGGTATCCTAGGAAATAAATTATTAATTGTCTTTAGAGATGTTTTATAAATATGCCACGGTTGGCCATTATTCAATATTGGTTTGCAAAGTGTTAATACCAATTTGTCTACATCGAACAGTCAAATGTCTGTGAATTGTAGTTTTAGGAAACGGCCCACGGTAACTCAAAATTAAATGTCCCCGTCAACAGACAAAGAAATCGCTTCACAGAAGCAGAGCGGCTCCTTTAAAAAGCTCATAAAGCAAACGCAAAAACTATTTTGGGAAGCTCATTTTTGCAGTTGTGAATAAATTGCGGCGCTAGACAATTTGCGGGCGCGTTCACGCTTCGCGGGGTCGCGCAGCCTCCCACCACTTTAATGCACATGAATTATTTACCGCAATGCACGCGCTCTAAAAAACTAGCTTTTTGTTTAAGAGGATATAAATAAAGGCCTTTACATCTACGTAATGAGATGATTTATACAGCGTCCAGTGGTACCTTCACTCACACTAGTGTCACATTTATAATATGGGTAGTTCAAGAAAAGATATATAGATGGAGCTAGTAGGATGAAGTTACCTACCTATCCACTAAGTGACCTGTTTCATAAAACAATTATAAAAGTTAAGTTTGAAGTTAAAAATTAAAATACCAAGTGAGGCTAAATAAAGAACCTAGTTATTAGAGGTTATGAAATTAAATGCGCAATAGGTAAAGAGACCACTCGGCGCTGAAGTGCCTGGGACATTGTTTAAGAGGATATAACAGTGTTTTTTCTCTAAACCCCACAGACGTAGTCACTTCCCCGATTTCCTCCCTGGATAATTTTTGGTATGCTGGGACATGTCCACCCCTGCCGTTTTGGAACGTTTCGATTTTTTCGATAAATGATTGCTTCCAAACATATGAAAAAATGCGTATTTAAAAGTGGCAATAAAAGACGTCTGTTAAACTAATTTAACAAATTAAAAACTTTGTGGTCTGACATCAAGTAGTTTCTTGTGATATCAGCGATGAAACATTTTTCGAAATCAGTCCAGTTTTGAGAGAGGAAAATGGGGACCAGAAAACCTCGATTTTGTGGATTTTCTTCAGGTCTTCCCTTTCGCTCAGTGTTTGAGTGGTAGAGCACACGCGGGACCGCGACAGATTTGTCAACTATCTATTAAGTACTAGTAGGTTTATGCTCTCAATATTTTACACCTAGGTGATCACTTCACCTAAGTATAAATGGAATTTACAAAGCCCATACCATAGGAGTCACAGCCCTAACTATAATCCAATAGATTTTGTTTGTGCGTAAAATTTCACAGTCTAAAGAAGAAGAAGAAAGAAAAGACATTTATTGCAGTCTAGTCAATTATAGTCAAGAAATGTATATTTAGGTGGAGTAGCCTTGCCAAGCACCTATACCATCCATTAAGTTTAGTCTACTTAGTCCATAGGAAAGACAAACTCAATTTTTGCAGAGATGTTTTCCTTCCCCGTTATTGCAACTATAGCGTTTGCATCTACGTAATGAGATGATTATGCAGCGTCCAGTGGCACCTTCACTCACACTAGATGGGTGAAGAGACCACTCGGCGCTGCAGTTACTGGGACATTGTTTTAGATAAAGTAGGTTTGCCCAGCACCTAACTATCCTGACAGCTTGGTCAGCCCAGCCCACAAGAAAGATACGTGTGGAGCCAACAAAGCCCCGTTTCCAACTACAAATTCACAAATGTACGTAACTTTAAAAATAGCAAAGTCATTGGTAGGCACCGAGATCTGAACCTAAGTAAGTAAATAAGTAAGGGACTGGGCCAGCTAAATTTCGCTTGTACCTACGGCTGACTTTAATTTATTTCAAAGTTACGTACATTTGTGAATTAGTAGTAGCAATACCACTCGCTAACTGTGAAGGAAAACATCGTGAGGAAACCTGAGCGTATGAGGCATTATACCCTTAACGCAAAAACCGCCAACCCGCATTGAGCACGCGTGGTGATTAAGCTCGCACTCTCTCTCTCTGAGAGAAGGCCTTTGCCAAGCTAGTGGGACATGTACAATTGTACAGGCTACATCTTACCTATGGCTAACGTTATATCCACTGCTGTGAATTAAGGGCGTAAGACCAGAAAAATCAAACCCCTTCGGCTAGTGGTTTAATCTCCTAATACGTCAAAGGGCGCGACCCTTTACTTAAGGTGAAATACGTCTCACAACTAGCGCCGCCAATGGAAAAAAAATCATATCTTTTTTTTGGATGCGTTTTTAGCAAAAAACGCTCCTGCGATTCCTCAACGCGAGGCTTAACTATTTTTAGGACCTAAGGTTTGGATTCCAGATCCTAGAACTTAAGAATGCAATCGATTCTCGCCAAAAGTGGCCACTTTTGGCGAGAATCGATTGCGTTCGTAGGAAATCCAATCCAAACTCAAACCTTAGGTCCTGAAAATAGTTAAGCCTCGCGTTGAGGAATCGCAGGAGCGTTTTTTTGCTAAAAACGCATCCAAAAAAAAGATATGATTTTTTTTCCATTGGCGGCGCTAGTTGTGAGACGTACGTCGTCTTAAGGGCGCTTTATCGGGACGCGGGCATCCGTCAACCTATTATTCTCTGAGTAGACATTATGCCCATGTCTTAAAGAGGGTCATAGTCTGATATCTCAGCTTTGTACACGTCCGGGCGAGAGAAATTGGAGCAGTGTGCTCGTAGGATTGAAACGAAGTATTTAGTTGAAAGTGAGGGGATTTTAAAGGTAAAATTTTTCGAAGTGCGCCTGATTTTCCTCTTCTTCTTGTTCTTTTGCTTTGAAAGCATCGGTGTATTAAAATATTTCGAGCCCCCAGAAGCGCGCTGACTTGATCGCTCTTGGTGTAAAAGACAGTAGGAGATCCTGCCAGCTGCACAGTGAATCATCATGTCAAGCGTAAAGATTTGTAATTGTTTGTGTATGTTTCTGTAGAGATTTTCTTTAGGAAAGTTGGTGATACCACCGAACTAAATCCCACAAAATCCGCATTACGTATAAAATCACAATAAAAACTTGTCCCCACAGAAACAAATGGTATCAGCAATAGAAATTACGAAACATCATTTCGACCATGACGTTTAGTATTCGAATGTCAAATGTCGAATGCATTAGTATACATTGACTACAAGCAAATAAGTTCCAGATACGTTTTGAGAGTTGGCGCTGTATCTTGTTTTATCCTTTTTCGAAGGGTGATACGCTCTCCGTAGCAAGCTCCGTAGCCTTGCTATGCCGCCTTAGCACGCTCCGTAGCCGCTCTACGCCGTAGCACGTATCGTAGACCCGAAATAGCAGTGAGTTTTTTATGATCGTGCAGAAGTACCACAGCCTATTTTAATATTCTTGCTTCAAATTATCCTTGTGTGACAGTGTACACCCCTTGTCACGGGTCCCATTTTGGGATAAAGAGCGTATTATCATTATTGGTGAATAAATTAGCCAAGAAGCCTTTATATTATAATGTTCCTTTCTTCTGTTGTAATGTAAAACCCTATATTATCTTGGCCTTTAAAAATATGATGTTTTGATGATCGTACGAAAATGATGCCCAATTTCATAGATGATCACAAATTCCAAGTAATTCACACAAAACTGAACTTTTTTCACTTGAGGTGAGGTAAGTAAAAAACATATGCAAAACATACACAATCAGTGTTTGAATTTCAACTAAATCCGAAAACAAACATTTTTTAGCCACTTTTTGTTTTTTCTAAAGCACTAACCCGTGCTAGGGAATATTTTAAACATTTATAATAAGTTGAAAAAATTCACTCGGGACAGGACTTGAACCCGCAACCTCTCGCATACCTGCACGATATAAAATCACGGTATGCGATAGGTTGCGGGCTCAAGTCCTGTCCCGAGTGAATGTTTCAACTTATTATAAATGTTTAAAACATTTTTTAATTTTAATTTTTAGGTTATAAATTTGTTTTAAAACTTAAACTTTCGTGAGCACTGCACATTTTTCTATTAAATCACGGTTTTACTCACTAGTAATTTGTCGGTGTAGCCGACTAGTTTCGGTTCTCATTCGGAGACCTTCTTAATGGAGAACGAGACGGTCCTCGCGACGCCACGGCTAGTCTCGAACTGCGTTTGAGTAGCCGCTGCGCGCGCGCCGAGAGCTGCGGTGCGGGGGGTGATGGGGGCGCGGGGGGACGCGGTGGCGCGCCCGCCCGCCCACGCATAGCTGGACTAGGATCTCCTTCGTCGTTGATACTATTTGGAATAATTGTCATACAGGTGAAACTCACAATGTCGTCCTTTCTGGCTCTCTTCTCTTGACTCACGGTGTAAAACTGGTTTCCAAGCCGGTGATAGAGCCCAGCCAGAGTCTCTGTTGTAGTTCGGGTGTCTACTTATTTCAATTGCCTCCCGCACTTTCCGCGGCACGTAGAACTTTTCCCTTACTGGTACTTTTGTCTTATCAAAACGTATGAAATGCTGGGTATCTGACGTTAGGGCATGCTCTGCCATCGCTGATTTTTTTTTTCAACTTTTTTTCATAGAAATGTCATCCTGTTGACATCCTGCAAAAAAAATTAGGACCTTTTTTTGTAACACGTTGTACTCGGGATTATATTTCCTAAAGCGCACAATCAATAAAGTCACCGAGCAAACCGGCTCGCTTTACGACTTGTTTCGCTATCCGGGTAGTCACATTGCATAATAATTAACCAGTTCGCTGCCACATCGACGTATTTGGCGAGCGGTTCGACCAGGGGCGTATTTAGGGTATGGGAGAAGTGGGGATCATGCTTCCTTAGTTTAGATTTTATTATTTATTTAATTTATTATTTATTTTGACAGAGTCAGATGTTAGAGTGTGAGACGGACTCGTGAATCTTCTGGATGCTTCACTCTATAGACCACTTTTTCATTAAATTTCTTTGGTGCCCGTGATTACTTTATACATCTAGTGCAGTGGGTGGTCTTCGGACCACTGCGGAGTCCGCGGAGGCACCCGTAGTGGTCCGCGAAGCCATCCAAAAAAGTTCTTAGCCATTTAGTGGTTTTGGAAGGCATAATTTAGGAAACAAAAACGTGAATGTGTCCCTCTGCTGGGCAATGGCCTACCTTTTCCTCACACATGTAAGGTGCGAGGTATGCGAGGTAGAGTAAATCCAGGGAGAAGCTATTTCGACCAAATTATAGAGAAAGTAGATGTCAAGACAGGAGAGTACTGCACCGGCAAGACTCTTCAATATAATGATGCTCATAGAGATGACTCTAAAATCCATACCTGGTAGATGAACTATTATTATTTAAAGCAATACAATTTTACAACTTTCGTAAGCACAGCAAAAGCAAAAGCAAAACAATATTTGAATTTTCCAACCTTGCCTGAAAACTTTCCTTACATGCATAAAGAGCTCTGAAGCGTAGTGGATACAGAGAGAGCCCTAAATCCGCACCTGGCTGATCCGCTATTAATATTTCATAGCCCCAAATCCTCTCTATCGACAGGGAGCAGCTTGCGAAAGCGCTCGGGTTACCAAGTATTTTTTATTCCCTTTCGAAAATTGTCAGAAGCATAGGTGTATCGATATCGAATACGCCTTTGAGAGCGAGCGGAGTGGTTGTGACGTCTTTTATTGGTAAAGTGTTTGCGTATCGTAAATGTACAGGGTAATTTTTAAATAGCTTTATTCCTGAAACACGCCAAATTCCTAATGTGATTTGCAACAACTTTTGTTTTTCGACAGTTTTCCTGTAGTATATGTATAGGTAAAGACACCTATTTACTGTATTTTTTCCAAAATTTTAGGTCCTCTAGTTTCGGTAAGAATGGTAAATTTTCGAGTATTTTTTTAGATAACTTCAAAACTATTAATTTTAAAATTATAAAAATATGTAAGTACTTATGTAGTGTATATGCGTCCTTTCATATCATGTATCACACAATATATTTTGTGAAACTTTATATATTTTTATTTTCCAATTTACCCCCCAAAAGTGGCCCCCATAATTAAAATTCCTCTATTTACGTTACATGTCCGTATTCGGGTCACAGTAGTCTCGGAGCAAATTGGTTGTGACAGACGGACAGACAGATAGATAGACAGACAGATAGACAGACACACGAGTGATCCTATAATGGTTCCGTTCTTTTATTTTGTGGTACGGAACTCTAAAAACCTGCCGTATGTCGGAGAAGAGGCAATTCGCACATTTATTTTGTGAAAACAAGAAGCAAAGTTTGCATAATAATTTGCGTTCGCGTATTTTCGTGCGAATGTGAAATGGTATCAATTGTGACAACATTATGTACAAAAGTTCATAAGCTCACAAATATTTGTTGTACAAAACATCAAAGACAGAAGTTATAATGAACGACTGAAACTTTTTCTTTTATTCTGTATAAGCTTTCTTTGTAATTGTCAAACTAACATGATTTTTACTTCTATTTTGATTGTCAAGGGTATCGCGATTATGATGGTAATACGAAATTGTATATTTTACATTTAGGCAATAGAGTTGTTAAGTTCATCAGGATCATTTTTTATCAGATAAATTATCACCTAATTTTGGTGGCACTTTTTATTTGAGGGTTTTCAGAGAAAACGATGTCCTTAATGCAGTAGGTACAGTTACGTTATTGTACACCACATAACTGTACACAGTAAGAACATCAACTAAGCTAAAAACTATAAATAAAAATTGCCACTGGTAATGATTTCCCTGATGAAAATGACCCATCGCCATTGACCACTTTTCGACTGGTTTCTTATTAAGGCTCGGTATAAGGCTAACTAGCGCCACCAATGTTAATAAAATCATATCTTCCTTTAGAAGAAGTTTCTGAAAAAATCCTAAGATGAGCCTATGCGCCATGCTTTTCTTGATTTTTAAGTGTAGATGCCCTCTTCGAAATTTACTTTTAAGCTAAAAAAATTTCGATAACCGCCAAAAGCGGCCGTTTTTTGCGGTTATCGAATTTTTTTTAGCTTAAGACTAGAAATTGAGTTGGGTACCGACACTTAAAAATCTAGAAAAGCATGGCGCATGAGCTCATCTTAGGATTTTGTCAGAAACTTCTTCTGAAGGGACATATGATTTTTTCAACATTGGTGGCGCTAGTTAGCCTTATACCGAGCCTTAAAACTTACATTTAGATAGATAGATAGAGAACACTTTATTGTACACCAGAAATTTCGAAGAATTTTCTTAGCCTAATAGTACAGACGGTGGTCTTATCGTTAAGAGCGATCTCTTCCAGACAACCTTCGGATGGACTGGACAAGTAAAAATAGTCAATTTTCCGCGGAGGTAAAACCTAAGATTTACCAACAATCTATTTTATGCTGGTCTATAAAACAATTTGGACTTTAACCGCAGTTCTGGCTTTTCCAGTAACATACAAGTAAAACTATCTGACAAACTTGGGTACCAAGCGTTTTTCGAACAGTATGCATAAGTTGGAATTTATTTGTGCGAATTGTCATATTCCGAAATTGAATAAAATTGTGACTGTATTAGTACGCCTTAAAAGGAGGAAATTTGTACTAGGTAGGTAGGCACGCTGGTTCACGAGTCACAGGTTTATCTTAGCTATAAAACACTCCAATCCAAGGAATGAATAATCTCTAAGTATCACTTAATCCAATTAAGCTAAGGGAATCAATCCCGATTTTCAGTGGCACTCATCGATAAACTTCACCCTTAACATTCGAAAGGGTACATCTAGTTTCCACTTGTTATTTCACACATAAATAAAGTTAAGTAAGTATAACGATAGCATTATTCTTTGATAGAGATAGTAGGTATCGAAAACCTTAGTATAAATGTTTAATAAATTTATTGAATAATTAATACATTTTTGAACGAGCGAGCGAAGCGAGCGAAGTTCTCCGAGTCTACTGGAACAATCCGGCGTTTGTATGTATGTATGTATGTATGTATGTATGTATGTATGTATGTATGTATGTATGTATGAATGTTCGTTCGACGATAACTTGAGTAAATTTTGTCAGATCGTCATGAAATTTGGTAGGCAGGTAAATGAGGCCAAGAGAATTTTTAAGTTCGAACATGAGCCAAATCGGTCGAGGGGTTGCTGAGATATGGGGTCGCGAGTTCATAGTTCGGGGCGAACCACTAGTAAATCTGTGCAAAGCGAAATTTGACAGCCGTAATCCGGTTCTTCTATGGCCACGCCTGTCGGTGCCATCTATGAAATATGCTTTATAAATATTTTCATAAAGAGGTTGCGGGTTCAAATCCTGTCCCGAGCGAATTTTTTAACCTTATAAAAATGTTTGTAAAGTTCCCTAGCAAGGGTTTAGAAAATACACAAAGCGGTATGGAATATGCTTTGTGAATTTGTGCTGAAAACGGTTCATTGAACAAAAAAAGGTGTCCGTACCGTAACTCACGCAATTGGACGACATTTCTCACACACTAAATCGTAGTGATCTAAGGGAAAAGCCCTACGTTTTGTGCTAATCCGGTCCCAGGCACAAACATAACCTTCGCAGGGATCCTGCTTTATGACAACATTACCTATGTCCTCGGTAATCTTAAGGTGGGACGCTTAAGGGGCTCTTGACGGCTATGTTTAGATTAGGGTCAATGTCCTTTCTGAAGGACGTAAGTTTTAAGTCCTCTTTTTTTTGCAAAGGTGTATTAAGAATCTCTGAGCTCAGCCTCTTTACGTAGACGCTGATGATTCAAGATTAATGAAGTTTAATTGAACGAGCGAGCGAAGTTCTCCGAGTCTACTAGAACAATCCGGCGTTTGTATGTATGTATGTATGTATGTATGTATGTAAGTATGTATGTATGTATGTATGAATGTTCGTTCGACGATAACTTGAGTAAATTTAGTCGGATCGTCATGAAATTTGGTAAGCAGGTAAATTAGGCCAAGAGAATTTTTAAGTTCGAACATGAGCCAAATCGGTCGAGGGGTTTTTGAGTTATGGGGTCGCGAGTTCATGGTTCGGGGCGAACCACTAGTTATATCGATTTAACGGTTTCACTTACTTGAAATGTGCAGTGCTTACGAAAGTTTAAGTTTTAAAATTAATACTTAATCTTTATACTTACCTATTTATTTTTGTCAAATGATGACTTTCTTTTGACCAGTCCGACGATAAATGTTTAGACTGGGCTTTAACTTAGGCGCTGCAACTCAATAGAAAACCGTGCCTTCTCCCCAAAACTCCAGTTGAAACCAGCGAAAAACCGGTCGGACCTGGTTCGAACCGTTTTCAACCGGATCGCGTGCTGCACACGCTCGTAGTTTCGACGGCGGCGGCGGCAGTCGAGCTTAATTAATGTTTCCACCGCGCATGCAACTCGGAAGTTGGCTCGTTAAATCAAGACCTAATGAAGTGTTCAGTGTCTACGGCCATTTTGGACCTTGCTGCCCTTTTTGAGTTAGGTAGAGTAATGATAATATGATAATTAAAAAAATAAAACGAATTAATTTATTGTATTGTCCAATGCCCATTCGGGCTGGCTTTAAATATTTAATTTTTATTTATCATTTATATGTATAAATTAACTAATGATATTTTTGTTTAAGGTGAAAACCTAGGCACAACTAGCGCTGCCAATGGAAAAAAAAATCTTTTTTTGTGGCCACTTTTGGCGATAAAAGATTTTGTTCGTAAGTTTTAGAATGTGGAATCCAAACCTTAGGTCCTAAAAATAGTTAAGCCTCGCGTTGATAACCTAATGAAGAGTTTTTAGCAAAAAACGCATCCAAAAAGCGCTAGTTGTGCCTAGGTTTGGGTCTTATAATTGTCTGTTATGTGCCCACCGTAACAGTAAGGTGGTATGGGCCAAATAAAGAGTTTATACATAGATCTACCACCTAGGTAGAGTATGTAATTTTGTTTCATTGTGGTGGTGGCCCAGTGGGTAGAACAATGGACTCTGAAGCAAGAGGGTAAACATCCTACCTATCTTCTTCTTCTTCTTCAGCCTATCGCCACCCAATGCTACCTAGTGGTTGGTCAACAAAACTACCTATTACGAGGGGGGATAAAAAAGTAGTGATTTTCGAGAACACGTTCCGACACAAAGCAAACAAAAATGACTGCATTCAGAAAAAAACAAAAGATAATCGAAGATTTTTTTCTTTATTAATAAATTATTACAAATAATGTATCTGAGCTATGCCTGCCAGTATTTATGTTTTTCTTACCAAGGAGTATGTCGTTCTCACTACTTTTTGATCCCCCCTCGTAAAAGATGTTGATGGTTCAACAAGAGCAATTTTCCAGCAAAAAAATAAAATAAAAATGTTATAACTCAAGCAACAATCTACCAGTTGTAAATTGTTTTCATTGAGTTTATAATAAGTGAATGTTTCAGCTTAGTTGGTTAGTTGTATCGCGCTTCGTCTGACAGAATGTTCAACACGAAGTTCGGCCTCTCCATATTGCATGATGCCGATATTGAGTTTGAGCTCGATACACCTATGTACACACAACAGCACGTCAGACTGTACACTTTTGTTGTAAAGTCGCCCGTAACGTAACCGAGTATGCTAGCGTGTAAGCGTCTACGTGCTGTCGTGTCTGTAGCGCTTTATGTAGATCAAAAGAGTAGAAGACAGATTTTGTATCTACAGGGTGCACTCGAATTCGATAGCGAAACTTTAAGGGGACATTCCAATCATGATTATGAAAACCACAGTAGTGGTCTTAAAGCATCCCGGTGAGATGACTTTTTATTTTTTTCTGATACCAAAAACTACCTTAGTCAATCATAAAGAAACGATATCAGTACTAAAAGCTACAAAAATCGCATCAAAAAATATTTAAAATTAAACGATTATTAACTAACCCCATTATGAACGCGACTGTACTACGCGTATAGCTCTTATCACCGCGCGCTTTGACCTGCGGTGACCCGCCTACAAAATGACCTATAATCACGGGCGAGAGAGAGGCGCGCACGCGCCGCCGCTCAATATTTTTACGTAGTAGTGTGCGTTTCACGCAAGAGAGTTCCCTTGACGAAACTCTTATTACAATGTAATAGGGACTATTTTGGTTCTTCCAAGGGAGTTATTTCGTGAAACGCACTGTAGGCACTTAAATCAAAATTCCCCAGTGTTGCCATGTGGCGCCGTTATTACATTTTAAAATCCGTATGTAGGTATGTAAATTGTATTGTTATTTAAAGTGAATTATAAATTCCACGCAATAATCGCCAACCCGCATTGAGCACGCGTGGTGATTAAGCTCGAACTCTCTCTCTGAGAGAAGGCCTTTGCCCAGCTAGTGGGACATGTACAATTGTACAGGCTACATCTTACTTTTTATAAATTCCATATAAAAGTGAATTAAATCGTCTTTGAAACGCCTCAACGGAGCCAGGGTGTGTTTTGTTCTTCGTCCATATTTTCAGGCTTATCTGGGGCTTATCCGGGCCTATCGGCGTGCCTTACATTATTTATTACATAGGTAGGTACGGTCGGCCACAATCTCAGATACCCTATGGCAGCTCTTACCGCGCGTGGCATAAGGGCGCCAATCGAACAAAAAGGGGTATCTGAGACTGTGGCCGACTGTACCTATATTCTACGCTTTTGGCTAAAATCGAATACATACTTAAGTCCTCAGTACTGGACTACCTACGATAACGATCGAAGATACATCTACGAAAATACGGGTTTAAATTAGGTAGGTATCTTAAAAAATACTGCAAGTCCGTATAAAAATACTTACTTAATAAGCTAATTTTACATTTACATTAAAGTAATACATTAAAGACTACCCAAATCCGTACACAAGTAACTAACTTTTTTCCTGTCTGTATATGTTTCTTGGTGTACAATAAAGAATATTTTATCTTTATCTTTATCTTACACATACGGAAAAACCCATATTTGTGGCAACACTGGAGGTCCTTCGTCCTTCTCTTACCTTTCGGCGCTCGCGCTTTTAGCTTTGAATACGTAGGGAGGGATGGATCGTCCTTCGGTCTTTGTAATAGGGGTGATTTTTAAATAGCATTGCATTACTCTCTTACGAATTTTTGCTCGGAAGTTACCTACAGGGGCCTACACTGCCCCCGATAGTTGAAAAGGCGCATGTAACAAGAACCTAAAACCGAGAAAAAAAATGTTTAGTGAATGAAACCTTAAATCGTTTGCTGTCAGTTATTTAAACGAAATAATATATGTTTGAAAATGTCGAAAAATCGTTAAAATAATTATCTTTCAATTGCTATATAATAATAGGTATTAATTCCTTTTCATTTTAGTTTAAAAAATTTGAAGAAATGAGAAATGATCAATTGAAAGGGCGCATGTCGCCACATACGCCCTTTCAATTTCGAATGTGCTCTATATTACTTTTAACCCTAGTACCAAGTGTATAATTTTATTTATTTTCCTAGGAAGAAAAGGCGCATTTAAGTACATGCGACTTTTTGCACAATATCCAGTATTAATCTAATAGCCCTTGACTAAGTTGAAAAGTACCTATGATCATCTTTTTTAGGTTTAATCTTGACTTGAAAGTAAAAAATAATAATGATTCAATCTTTTATTTATTGTACTGCCCCCGATAGTTGAAAAATTCGGTGTTCCCAGTACATCAGGTAGTACTCCACCGGAAATTTATGCACGTCATTTAATTACTGACAACCGTTATTGTGACATAGCGGGATGTAGTAGTTACAAAACTACGCATCAAGATGCCTGCGATAGTATCATCACCAATAAAGACTGCACCACCTCCCGCAGAACCAGCACCGAAACTATGCAGCTAGATCGCGCTCCGGATGCCTGTGATAGTATCATCACCAATAAAAACTGCACCACTTCCCGCAGAACCAGTACCAAAACTATGCAGCTAGATTGCGCTCCGGATGACTGTGATAGTATCATCACCAATAAAAACTGCACCACTTCCCGCAGAACCAGCACCTAAACTATGCAGCTAGATTGCGCTCCGGATGCCTGTGATAGTATCATCACCAATAAAAACTGCACAACCTCCCGCAGAACCAGCACCGAAACTACGGAGCAAGACTGAGCTGAGCGCTGCTTAAGATAAAAACAGTCTCTTATATCAATGGCTTTAGACTAACTGTAAACCGATGTGGTATAAAAAAAACGTAAAGTAGGAATATAGAAGCACCACTACAGTTCTTCGTATTCATTAAATAAATTGGCAGAGTTCTCATTGCATGGCAAATTATACCAAAATCCTCTTCGGTTTTCGGGCATTAGAGGGACTAATTTACGGATTATATCGGACTTGCGCTCTTGAGTGATACCTCTGAATTGATTTTTGGTCGCTGGTCTTGAGATTCCAATATTGTTCTTTTTCATTCTGAAAAAATTAAGTACTATTTCGGTTCCACCAAAGTCCGTTTTGGACGTTATAGAGGTACAGAGAAGAGAAGAACCTCCTTGAAAAGTAGCCTGACACATCTTGTGGCGTTACATGTGTAAGTTTATAGGCAGAAGAGCAATCTTCGAACTTTTAAACGTTTCTGACATCCATATTCTTTACAGTTATTTAGCGACGTGTGTCAGAGACAGCTCGGTGAACATCCTCAAATTTGACTTGGCTTTTGTGCCTATAAACTTACACAAGGAGCACCACGAGCCTATCTGAACAAGATGTGTCAGGCTACTTTTCAAAGCGTTCGTATAACTATAATTTACGCATACGGATTTTGATGGAACCGAAATAGTACTTGACTTTCTCAGAATGAAATATATCAAGATTGGAATCCCAAGACCGGTGACCAAAAATCAATTCAGATGTGATATAATGAGTCAATAAGTCAGAAAACAATCAGTTCAGTCAAGAGCGCAAGTCTGATATAATCAGTAAATTAGTCCCTCTAATGCCCGAAAATCGAAGAGAGTTTTGGTATAATTTGCCATGCAACTCTGCCAATTAGTGGTGCTTGTCTAATCCTACTTCGCGTTTTTTTATACCACATTCAAACTAAGTGTGTGTTCGGTTTACAGGTTGTCTAAAGCCATTGAATGATATAAGAGACTGTCTTTATCTCAAGCATTGCTCAGCACAATCTTGCTGCGTAGTTTCGGTGCTGGTTCTGCCGGAGATGGTGCAGTCTTTATTGGTGTTGGTGATGATACCATCGCAGGCATTCAGAGCGCAATCTTGCTGCGTAGTTTTGTAACCACATCCCGCTATGTCACAATGACGGTTGTCAGTAATTAAATGACGAGCGTGAATTTCCGGTGGAGTACTACCTGGTGTACTTGGAACACTTGTGGAAGACAAAACTTTGTGAACTAAGTTTAAACTTCGACCATGCTTCATTTTGTTTTGCCTGAAATTAGAAATAACATAATGGTTTAAATATTGTGTTATACGTAGGTTACAGTACCTAAGGTTTCTTAGTTACCTACATAAAAATTACGATGACTAGACCAATAAGTGCATCTACCTGTTTGACAGATAACTTTTGCAATGTCTACACTACACAGTATAAGGTCCGCCGCAATGTAAAATATTTTTAAGTGCATTAAAAGTGTTAATAAATAAATGTTACTATACCCTTATTCTAACAAAAACACTAGTAGGTATAAGCCCGCTCCAATATTTTGCAAGCTATCGACATTACACGTTAGGCCGATAATTTAGAAGTATAATACCATTGTTAATAATAAACGGCTTCACCTAAGCCTTATGTGTGATAAATTAATTAACTAATTCAAAAGTTAATGAGAGTTGAATAATGCAAATAGTAAATGAAATAAAATTGTATAAATCTTACCTAAGACAATGTGCAATGTCGCAAAATGGTGCCGGCGCGTAACATGCCTCGCCTTATCTGCCACTCCGACGCAAGACGCAACTGATCAGACACCCCGTACATATTCCCCTCCCGCAAGCCCCGCTTCTTAAGGAAGCGGTAGTTAAAAAGGCGCTTTGGCACACTTGCGACTTTTCAGTTAAGTACCATCCATACTTTTATTTCCCCTATAGAGAATTGAGACGTATTTGGCAGATGCGCATCGAAAAAACATAAAATACGAAGTAGTAAGGGCGCATGTGGCAGATGTTGACTTTTCTACTAAGTAAGTATAATACTTTTCAACTAGCGTTTAGGACGCAAATTGTCACTTGCGACCTATCTATTAAGCATTAGAAACGATATCGAATAAGCGCCCATTAAACTTCCGATCATAAAAAAATACTATGAAGATCAAAGGCGTATGTGTGTAAATGCGGCTATTCTTCTAAGTTTATGACGATTTCGGCTTTTCATCTTCCATTTAGTAGAAAAGTTGGATGCATAAGCGCCTATTTTGACGATGGAAAATTGCTAGGAAGCGAGATAGCGAAAAATAAAAAATACTGGCCGACGCGCCTTTTTTTTCTGATTCCAACGGTGTATATAACTCAATTTTGGAAAAAATGTTAGATGCGCCTTTTCAACTAACGGGGGCAGTACAGACAGTGCGTTTTTTATAATTTTGGATCTTATGTTGATGCCTTTAGGAGTGGTTTCTCTTTTGGTCGATTATTGCATTTCCAACTTGTCCACCGGAAAGGTGAACATATGATCGAAAGTGTGTCGTTGCGTTGAAAAGTGATTAATTAAAATTTAATCGATTAATTTTGAATATTTTTTGATATGATTTTTGTAGCTTTTAGTACTGATATCGTTTCTTTATGATTGACTAAGGTAGTTTTTGGTATCAGAAAAACATAAAAAGTCATCTCACCGGGATGCTTTAAGACCACTACTGTGGTTTTCATAATCATGATTGGAATGTCCCCTTAAAGTTTCGCTATCGAATTCGAGTGCACCCTGTATTAAGATGTCACAGAAAGATGACCTGAGTAGCTACCACGAGCGCGAAAAAGGTGTGCCGGACGTCTGTCATGTATCCTAATACTATAGTAGTAAGGTTGTTTATCCAACTTATCACTTTCAGTGGGACAATAAGCAATCGTGGTAGCTGCTCAGACCCTCTACCCTTGACGCTTTTTTTTTTAAATGGAGCAATTAACAAAATTAAATTGCGCTGTTGTTCGAAATTAAATATTATTTGAATTTAATTTACCAGCCTACCATATTTTATGATGATCCGATCATTTACTCAAGTTATCGTTGAACGAACATTCATACATACAAACATACGAAATTGGCCTCAAACAATAAGGTTGCATTCGACTCATTAATCTTCCTTCAAAAGATAAAAAATAACGATGAAGTATCGTTTGGAGCACAAAAACTAATTGCGTTCGAGCACTTAATTAAGCTTGGTGGTTTCACACTCGCTGTGGGCGAAGCAATAACACCGTTTTGTAGTTCAGGAGTCGGTGGTTTCAATGAGCCGTGAATTAATTAGCTCCTGGGATGGTGTAAATGAGTTGTGTATTTAAATATTGTAATTAACCAAATAATCAAAATATAGCTGTCAACACGACAAGATCAAAAAGGTGAAGCAAAAGTTGCGCTGGCTCCGATAGGTGGCGCGGACGGCGCGACCGGTTTAGGTACCGCGGCGCTTGCGCCCGCGCTCTGCAGCATGACGTAGGGCCCCAACAAGCCGTTGTCAGCACAAATACACAAAGCATATCGTAGAATGCGGAACGCGGCTGTCAAAATTAATCTGTGCTAAGCGAAATTTGACAGTCAGAAATTTGGCCACGCCTGTAGGCGCCATCTATGAAATGCTTTGTGAATTTGTGCTGAAAACTGAGCTGATAAATGATGTGTAAAGAGTTAAAAGTGTGTTAAAAGTTACTACGTATGTGTAAAGAGATTCAAAACTTCGCTCGGGTCGAGACTTGAACCCTCGACCTCCGGCTTATCGTGTCAGCCAGCAGGTTTAGTAAAAGAAAGGGTAGGCCATATCTGTAGCGTTACGATATCTCTATCCCTCATAGAGTGGTACAGATGACCGTCCCAATTTTCGTGCTAGGCCAGTCAGCGCATATCAAGCAGGTACAGTTGGCCACAGTCTCAGATACCCCTTTTTGTTCGATTGGCGTCCTTATGCCGCGCGCGGTAAGAGCTGCTATGGGGTATCTGAGATTGTGGCCGACCGCACGTATCGACGTATCGATTCGAAATCAGCAACCTCTCTTATTTAGGTGTCTTGCAGACAATTCTATCCCAAACCCAATGCGTTAAACGTTAAGCGTTAATAAAAAGATATAAAAAAAGTATACTTAAGAGACCATTGTTATTTTTCTCGCTGCCTCGGTCAAAAATCAACCTATAAAAAAAAGATTAATTTGTTAATCGGGGAAAAAAATCCAGTCCCCTCTACGATCATGTAAAGTATGTAGTTTGTTAGCGGGCTCTCGGTCTATCCGGAGAAGGTACGCTTACCGAAGCAAGTGGAAATATTCATTAAAGTTCGCTACAACTACTGCCTCATACAACAGTACTTTCGCATCCTATAACGCGATGCTCTTTGCGCTCAACATTTTCAATTTGCTGCTTGCTCACTGTATAATTTTATTCCATTAGAGAGAACTTTCCTTTAATTGGCGCAGGGAGAAATTGATTATTGTGCAGTTTCTTTCATAATGATCATTTTCTAGATAATCGCGAGAAACCGAGCTTGAAGGGGAAAAGGCCTCTTTAGCCATCAGAAGTGGGATAATGATTATGGTACGCTAAAGGCCCGTAAAATCAAGTGCAGTTTAAAATAAAGCTGTGATTGATATTACGAAGCGCTAGAGCTTGTAGATTGATGTCCTTGAGTACAATTTGAAATTTGAAACTGGCGCAAGGAGAAATTGATTATTGTGCAGTTTCTTTCATAATGATAATTTGGATGATTCTTCAAAAAAGCGTTCTTCATTGATATCCATGGCTTTTATTTTTTCTCATTATTGGTGAAAACTAAAAATACAGAGGATAAAAGGGCTTAAAAACTAGTGGTTCGCCCCGAACTTTGAACTCGCGACCCCATATCTCAGCAACCCCTCGACCGATTTGGCTCATGTTTGAACTTAAAAATTATCTTTCCCTCATTTACCCGCCTAACAAATTTCATGACGATGCGACTAAATTTACTCAAGTTATCGTCGAACGCGCATTCATACATACATACAAATATACATACATACATACAAACATACAAATGCCGGATTGTTTCAGTAGACTCGGAGAACTTCGCTCGCTTCGCTCGCTCGTTCAATAATTTACTATATAATCGCGAGAAACCGAGCTTGAAGGGGAAAAGACCTCTTTATCCATCAGAAGTGGGATAATGATTATGGTACGCTAAAGGCCCGTAAAATCAAGCTGTGATTGATATTACGAAGCGTTAGAGCTTATAGATTGATGTCCTTGAGTACAATTTGAAATTTGAAATTAAATCTTTGAAGTGCTCGAAAAACTAAGTAGGTCTACCGAATTAAACGCAAAGGAAAACACGACAAAACTCGGCCCAAAGTCCACTTAGCTCCACAATTAAAGCCACAGCGTCATCCAGAAATGAGCGAGAAAAAAAACATTAGGCCAACCGTCGTCCTTATTCTCATTAAGGGTACCACCGCCGGCAGAGTGCGGCTCCATCAAAAAAATCATTAACAGAACACAAAGGGGTCCAGACTCCAGTGTGCTGTGCACAATGTACAGCTGACGAAGAAAGTCAAGGCATACCTAGACTTGACTTGACTGACTGACTTAAATCCTGTTATCCCTCAGGAGGGACATAGGGCTCGAAGAAGTTTTGGATGGGATAGAAAAATTAAATCGGGTCAGGTAGGGACCTTAAGGCTTTAATAAGGGCTAACTAGCGCCGCCAATGATAAATAATCATGGCTTTTTTTGTAACCCCCTTTTTGAAAAAGTTAAACAACAGAGTTTTCTATATTACTAATAGCAATTTTTAGAACCATCAGCCCAAAGCCGAGACCCAGGAATCTAGGCTACAATTTAACTTTTGGCAGAAATGGCCGTTTTTGGCATAAACGAAATTGTAGCCTAGGTTGTTGTTCCTAGATTACAGGTTGTAGGTTCTTAAAATTGCTATTAGTAATATAGAAAATTCTGTTGTTTAACTTTTTCAAAAAGGGGGTTATAAACAATGCCATGTTTTTTTATCATTGGTGACGCTAGTTAGCCCTCATTAAAGCCTTTAGCAGGCTGCGAAGGAACTGGCCTGTGATCGAACTGCATGGAGAATGATGCACCGACAAGAGGATAACTTAAAAATATAATGATGATGAACTCAATCAACTGATATCGATTTTCAATTCCAAGTTATAATGAATATGCAGATTTATTGCACTAAAACTGCTAGTAGTTTATTCGAAATAAATCTGTACTAAAAAAAAGCGAACTCAAAATAAATTTACACTAAGCTATGAACAAGTCTAGATATACATATTTACAGATAAAAGACCTGCCCCAGCTAGGGGAGCTCAACTTTACAATAAAAGGTTTATCCCACTATCGGCTATTGCCACCTTGCTTTATTTCATTGCGTAAAGCGAGATGTCGCTACCCGATAGCGGGATAAAACTTTTATCGTGACGTCGTGCTCCCCTAGCACTTGCTAGGGGAGCACTGTCCCGAAACAACGAGCCCAGAACGTTGCCTCTTTGGATGGCCACTGGCCAGGCTTAATATCCTCTGGCCGAGGTATGCGCAGATGATTTGTATTATGTTCATTTCCCCCAAGGAATTTCGAAGGCAACTGTACAAAGTGTACATGGTGTACAGTACACCCTTTGAACCGTTCCGGCCTCTTTCACTCTGTGCTCCGACAGTCTGCCCTCTTCTGTGGTGAATATTCTACGCTTTTTTAGGAAAAGTGAAGTCGGTTTGGACCCCTTGGGCCTTTGCTTTCGAACTTAATATACTCCGTGCAATTTTAGTGGTTTTAAAGCCATTACAAACATTCATTCCAAAACGCGCGAAAAAAAAAATTCACTTCTCCATGCAAATGGTGTCGATTGGCGATAGAAGTGTTTTTTTTTTTCGCTCGTTTTGAAGTAAAATTTTGGAATTTGGCTCAGAATCACGAGTGCAACTAAATACCTTCGGCTTTAAAACCACTAAAATTGCACGGTGTATAGAGACTGAATCACAAGACTTCAAGATGACATCATCAGCATCGCCTGTGTAGCTCTATCAAGCCAGACCGACGATGACGAAACCAGTTCGCCAATCACCCCCGCCCCTCCCCCCCGCACCGGAGCTGTCCGCGCGGGCGCACCGTCAACGAGCCCGCAGTGATCCATCCCTCCTCCATGACCAAGACTTCCGGACGAAGTCGAAACATGTCGGCTATTCCGACAAAATAAAAGTAACTGAAACCGTTAAATCGATATAAAAATGTGCAGTGCTTACGAAAGTTTAAGTTTTAAGATTATTTAAAGATGGTTGTAAAAAATGCAGCAGATATGATACCCGTACTACCGAAACTTCGGAGATGGAGAACGGAACTCCTTAACGGACAGAAAAAAAAACACTCGGAATCAGTGCAATTAATAGCTTAATAACAGTGTACCTGTTAAAAAAAAAAACATCAAAATCAGTCCGCCTAGAAAACAGTTCTGAAGTAACAAACATAAAAAAATAAGCGTATGGGTTGAATTGAGTACCTCATCAATTTTTGATGTCGGTTAATTTGTTTAATCGAAGCAGTCATGCCTGAACAACTCCCAAAAATCCCTGAAAAATGGCCTTGTATTAAAATTAAAACGAGCAATAAGGGGTGATAAAGATAAATGTGTCGATACTTATGTGAACGGTAGAACATCTCGTTTGCGCGATGTAGCCTTATAGTACAGCGACATCTAGATGTATATTTATGAACTAAACTAATAGTAGCCTTAACAATGCCACAGATGCTAGTCAACCCAATCTATCAAAATAAATCATGTTTACTTTAGAAATTTTCATTTATTTATTTAAAAAAATACAAGCTCAAGTGCAAAGGCGTCCTAGCCCAGTAAAGCAGGTATTGCTGTGGAAGAGATATTACGTAAAGATAAGGCTCTAGAACGCTACCTGGAGGCACTACCGACATTATCTACAGCGCAAATGTTCCGCGTTTTAAATCTTAAATAAACATGGTAATGTAACGAGCTTCTTTTGTGATTTAAAGCGGTTGTTGCTTTATGGGGTTGTCAGAGCCGTGCTAGTTTGGGGTGTTTTAATTAAAGTTTATCAAAGGTTAATTAAAGGTTTTCAACAAGTGTATACTGTCGACTCTTACTTATGGTTCTGAGACATGGACACTTACCAAGAATGCTATGAACAAAGTCATCGTTGCTCTAAGGGTCATAGAGCGAGCAATGCTGGTAACCTCAACTCTATACAAAAGGGGAGACCTGTTTCCTCCCTGGATAATTGTTTTAGAAAAAATATGTTTATGCCATTCAATCTATATTTATCTCTGCAATGTCCCTATGTTTTCCTTTTTTTATTATTTTAATTAATGAAATATTTTTTATAAATATAATTAAAATATTAAAAAAAGGAAAACATAGGGACATGGCAGAGGTACATATAAATTGAATGGCATAAACATATTTTTTCTAAAATAATTATTTAGGGAGGAAACAGGTCTCCCTTTTTGTATTTTTTGTATGGAGCAGCCGGCTACCCGCGTTCCGTCTTAAACTCTTGGACCGTGTACCGAACTCTTTGAAGTGGAAGTGGGTGGGACACCCGGCTAGACGCACCGATGGTAGACGGAAGAAGTCCATTGTGGAATGGCGACCTCGAGAGAGGAAGAGATCGGTTGTGAAACCACCAGCCAGATTGTCCGATGACATAGCCCAAGTAACTGGAAAGCAGTGTTTGCGTCTGTCACAGAATCGTGAGCGGTGGCGTGAGCATGAAGAGGCCTTTACTTAGCAGTGGGTGTCAACAGGCTGATGATGATCACCACTGACAAAAAAAAAAGTACTCTACAGAGTATAGAGGATCGGCATCGATCATGGCTTATGAATACTCATATCATATTAAACTCCAATACCATGTAATTCGGGCATTACTGTAAGTATTTGTTTCAAAACTGTAAACACGTTTATCGTCGGTTTACCGTAGCCTTTCATTTGCAGCGATAATCGAATGGCGCAGCGAAACAGCGTTACCCAGGCAATATAATAAATTAATACTAAGCTCATACAGAGCTCACTCGATTTCCGCGTCGATAAAGTCCTATGTATATTGGTCCTGGGGCTTAGTGGCTAACTTTAACATCTATAGCAATTTCAAAGTCATTGAGACCTTATAATGGAAGCATTTGCTAACAGAGCTGATGCGTTAACTTGCGATTTTGATATTATCTCAACAACAACGATATCTGATATCAGTGTTTGTTTTTGCCCGAACGTATTTGGTCCAGATTATTTTTTCATTGCTTAAAAAAAAAACAGTTGTTCAATCAATTAATTACCTCGGGAATCTACCACGGGGAAGGTTGGTACGGTCAGCCACACGCTAGGATACCTCTTTTTGTTCTATTGACGCCCTTAAGCCGTGCGCGGTAAGAGCTGCAATGGGGTATCTGTGGCTGTGGCCGACCGCACAAGTCGTCCTACGAAAATAATTTCCAGCTATGTATTCATTCGAACACACCTTGTTTATCTAATCAAAACCTTCCATTCTTCATAAAGGTAACATATTATAACCTGTGCCATTAAAGAAACGATATATAAATGGCGGACACTCTCGCGCCCTCTCGCTTTAATCATATCTCCGTCTATACTCACACGTAACGTTAGCAAAGTCATTTTAGGCAGTCCTGATTAGTCACCTACGCTTGGCTAATAAAACACGCCAAAACTACGTTCGCCCCTTATTTATTTTTTAATGTTTGTCGAGTTATTTCAATATTGTAGTTTACGTTAAGTGTTGTTATATGTTGAGGTTTGTATTTTTTACTACGTTTTAATATTTTTGATCTTATTTTCATAAAGATTGTTGTTTAATCACAAACCCAATGTAGAACAATTACCTAATCAATAAAGAAAGCATCGTAAAACAATATTTCGTAACCAAAAATGTAAGGAAGTTTTAGGTATGAACCGAAATCGTATTTTCGTAACCGCTTTTTCAGACCTTACCATAGGTACCCGCCGCCATTTTCATATCGTTTCTCTATTGGCACGGCTTATATCACTTCCTAACAGCCTGAATCATAAAGCCATACCCGGCGTACAGACGATGCATAACTCGTGGTACAGGGGGCTAATTCTAGGGAATCTCGCATTCGACACATCTCAAAGGAAATATCTCATTTTGCGGCAAATTTCACATCTCCTACTCTCAAGAAGTCATCCTCGACATATGGCACGAAATTTTTGCGTTTTTCGCTCGACATGACTCGAGTGGTCGGGAGCAGTCGAGATCGAAATGAAATGAGATTTTTCGTTCGAGATATTATGTCGGATGCTAGATTCCCGAGAATTAAACCCCAGCTCGTCCATCAATCTCACAACGTTAGCCCGGTATTCCTCACTTTTCCCGGGGTTAGTGACAAAACACACTGAGCGTATCTTCCGCCGCGTAATGTACAAAATACGCGTCGAAAAATATACGCTTGAGTTAAAGCGTGATAATAAGTAGCCTGCCTATATGTTTTTCTCTGTGAAAATTGTGCGCTTCCAACTTTAAGCTAGCCGTCCATTAGCGGTGGATCGAGCCGGGTCGGGCCGGGCCGGGCTGTAACTTAAGGGTCGACGATAGCAACGTGGCGGGAAATTCAAAATTTTTCCAGTTTTTTACATTTTTTAGCTAAACTGAGCTATTTTTGTTCAGCGATTTTTCGTTCGCGGAAATAACAAAGTATTCTTTTCATTATTGTAAACAACAGAACAACAATAATTGAGCCGATTATGTGTTCTGGTCTACGAAGCAGTGGCACTGCCCAAAAAACTTGTCGTAGACCAGAACACATAATCGGCTGAATTATTGTTGTTTCATTGTTTACAATAATGAAAAGAATACGGTTTTATTCTCGCGAACGAAAAATCGCTGAACAAAAATAGTTCAGTTTAGCTACAAAATGTAAAAATCTGTGAAAATTTCGAATTTCCCGCCACCTTGCTATCGTCTACCCTTAAAATCCGCCTGCCTGTATTTATGTGAAACAGCGTCCACTAGCGGCGGACTATTGCGCTGCGGCCCGCCCTGCCCCGATCCGCCGCTAGTGGACGCTGTCTCATATAAATACAGGCAGGCGGATTTTTGCGTAGGAATCTTGAGATTCTAGCTCTAGATTTAGGCTCTATTAGGAACGCTGACTAGGCATAATATGCATGGCAAGGCCGCGTTGGAGATTTTTTTATGTATGAGTGCACGAAGAAAACGCGCATCGATGCAAAAAGAGTCGCAATAGATACGCTCAGTATGTTTTGGCACTAAAACCTCCCCTGCTCCTCTACATGGAGTGAAGAAGGCCTGCAAATGAATAGAACAAAAAGAGTTGGATGTTGGAAGCTCAGTACTTACAGCTATTTGAAAGTCACTGAGTTTGTATTGTGTAAATAAGTTTAGTTCGTAACATAATGTTGGAGGCGGCAACTTAAATAACAAACTGTTATTTGCGCACAGCTTACTGTTCGAAAGTAGACTTTATCTATTTTTATATTAATTAAATGGTTTCACTTACTTTTATTATTTGTCGGAATAGCCGAAATGTCAGTGAGTAGATGAACGCCGCGACGAATGCGTCGTCGTCCTTCAAGACTTCCGGACGAGGTTGAAACATATCGGCTATTCCGAAAAATAATAATAGTAAGTGAAACCGTTAAATTAATATAAAAATGTGCAGCGCGTAAGAAAGTTTAAATTGTAAAAAAGACTTCATTTAGAAGATTTGAGCACAATTATTTTTTTTATTTTTTGCGACCTTTTTTTTGACATGTTTTTTTTTCATTATAATTTTATTGACTATTGTTTTATATTTTGAAGAAACTTTTGTAAATGTTTGTGTTTTATAATTGATAATTTTTTCAATTTTTTTTGCTTGAATAAATAATATCTTAGAGCACAATTTACACGTCTTTAGATCAACTTCTACTTAGAAGTAGTTGGACTTCGACTAAGGTGAATCTTTTTGATGGATAGGATGGTAGGTACCTTGTTTATTATATCTTCCGTGATTCTTTTTTTTTTTCTATGGTAAATTTTTCATTACACTATAATTACATCTTTAGGCGGAGGGGGCGCTCATATTCGTCGACTATAAAAGAAAATTTCCTACCATGCTTGGGTACCGGCCGGTTCCAACAGACCATAGGTTGTTCTATACACTCAGCTATGATATAAACGTGTAGCGAGCGTATCTCGTGGGTCCAAATAGTCCGCAATACCACCGTGCTCCAGAGGATGCAAACATGGAGGTAATGAAGACCATCAAGAAACGCAAACTTGGGTATTTTGGCCATATAATGCGCAACACCTAATAATATGGACTCCTTCAACTTATCATCCAAGGGAAGATACCAGGCAGAAGGAGACCTGGAAGACCCAAGATATCATGGCTTGAGAACTAACGCCATTGTTTCCAAGTTCCAACAATCCATGAACTCCTTGTTCCGTTTTGCAGCCTCAAAAGAAGAAATAGCCAAGATGATTGCCAACCTCCGATAGGAGGCGGCACTACAAGAAGAAGAAGTAGCGAAGAGAAGCAAAATTTAGGAGCAGTTTTAATACCGTATCTATCCTACTTCCGAGATCCAAGTTGTTAATGTGAACCAACCACGCATAAAGAAAGAAAAGTAGTGAAATGCGCATTTCCACCTCCCATGCTTACAGTGCACCGCATCTGTCCGCGGGACGTTCTTTTATTTCATACTTCCTGAGCCCCGATTCTTGGCTTTTCGATATCGAATAATATTAGGGAGTAATGCTGAAAGATGACATTTAATGCCGATGCAGATTGTGACTGCATCTGTAGCGACCCCTATCGGTCCTACAGGAAACTGCCACATACAGTTCAAATTAAAATCCTATTACTTTAAACGAGCTAATCTTGTATTATATATATTTGAACGGCGGATCTCGAAAACGGCTCTAACGATTTGGATGAAATTTGGAATGGAGATAACTTAGACATAAAAAAAAAACACATAGGCTATATATCATCACGCTGGTTTACTTAGGGGCAAAGCAAACCAATAAAGATCAACATAAATTGGCTATCTGTACTTAATTGAATGACAAAACCATTTACCGGAGACCCTGTCATCACGTAGCGTTGAGCTTTTGACTTTATCCAACAAAACTGAGCTTAAGTGCATTTTCATCTACCAAAAAGGTACGAAAGTAAGCTTTAAACTCAAACGTTGAACAACAGTTAGAAAGTCGTTTCAAAATCGCTATCATCGGAAACTGTCACAATAATGTAATCAACAAAGCATGATCAAAGAAAATCTTTTATTTATTGAAACCTTAGCAAGATAACATACTTTCAGTTATAGTTAATTACCAACAGTCTGAAAGAACCAATGACTTTATCCATACTTAAAGGCAGCATCTTTGAAAAATTACGGTGACGAGATGGAACTTTCATTTGGCGCATTTTATTGTTTTCGACCAACACGAAAAGAAGAAGCAGAAATTAAAGGATAGAAGGCAAGGATAGGGGGAGCCCCCCCCTAAAAAACAAAAAATATACTTCTGCTTACACAGAGTTATAAGGTCACCAAAAACCAGCTGCGCACAGCAGACGGGGGGTTGGGGGGGCGGAGCCCCCCCCTAAATAACAAAAAATATACTACTGCTTACACACAGTTATAAGGTCACCAGAGGCCAGCTGCGCACAGTAGACGGGCCCCCCCCCCTAAAAAACAAAAAATATACTTCTGCTTACACAGAGTTATAAGGTCACCAGAGGCCAGCTGCGCACAGTAGCCGGGGGGTTGGGGGGCGGACCCCCCCCTCTAATAAAGAAAAAGTATACTTCTGCTTACACAGCGTTATAAGGTCACCAAAGACCAGCTGCGCACGGTTGGGGGGGCGTAGCCCCTCCCCCCCTAAAAAACAAAAAATATACTTCTGCTTACACAGAGTTATAAGGTCACAAAAACCACCTGCGTACAGCAGACGGGGGGTTGGGGGGGAGGTATTTGATCACAATTTTGGATTACATCATTTAGATATCGATACCGAACGCTTTAGAATAGAGTCTAGCTCTATACCACCCGTCACAGTCTTTGTTAAACGAATAACACTGGCCTTTGGAAGTAAACAATACCGTAGTCTCCTTTTCAAATAAAAAAGTGGATTTTAAAATAAAAAGATTCTTTTGTTTGTCTCGTCCCGCGTATTGTAATATTTTATTTTATTAGACGGAAATAGGTCAAACATTTGCATGATGGCGTAAGGACCTCCTTTGATGATGGTAATGTGTTTTTACTCAAAAACGCTCGTAATATGGTTATTATTTTGACAACCTTCTTTAACGTTTTCTTCTTTAACTTTAACCTTCTTTAACTTTTCTTTAAACAACAGAACAACAATAATTCAGCCGATTATGTGTTCTGGTCTACGAAGCAGTGGCACTGCCCAAAAAACTTTTCGTCATACGAACATTCAGGATTGTTCCAGTAGATTCGGAGAACTTCTCTCGCTTCGCTCGCTCGTCCAACAAACGCCCCTGGTACGTCTCGTGTGCTCCGTGCAAACTAGAGGTGCGCGAAACGCTTCAGTGAAAAGAAAATAATGATATAGTTCATTTCCTTCACTGAACTAGTTCACTCTTTTAGTTTACAGTTCATTCATAGTTCACAGCTCATTCATAGTTCACAGCTCATTCATAGTTCATAGCTCAGTAGTTCGTTCACGTATCTTTTGACTCACGGTAGTCCGCGAATGACAAAGGTGACAAAGGCGAGACACATCAGTTACAGAATTTTGGTCCTTAGTGTGGTAGATTTAAGAATGTTTCTTGAAGAATGAACTACGTGGACTAGAATGAATGTGATATATAAAAATTTACAGAATTTTGGTTCTTAACGTGGTAGATTTAATTTTCTTGAAAAATGAACTACGTGGACTAGAGTGAATGTGATATGTTAAGATTGGTAGTGAACGAATGAATGAATGGTTTCATATAACGAATGCATTCAATCGAAGCATTCATTCGCGAACTACACACCTCTAGTGCAAACACAAGAGGGGCCGCACGACTGAGGAGCAAATCGACTTGTCTGTTTACTCACTCCGTTGTGGCCGGAAGGACCACAGATAGGCCCGTTACGGTTACTATCGATTTGATATCCTTGATTGGTCTTGCGGTACGTCGCTTGCATGCAGTGCTATCAGATAGGCCATTCACCGCATAACTACTACACTCAGAATAAAAAAATACAAATGGCACCCTTTAAAAATACTGTGAACAACTTTTGTTCCTATACTATTTGAAACCAATTCGGAAGGCAAAGTTTTTTGTTCGAAAGTCCGTTATTGGCTTAATCTTATCTTTAGACAATATTGAGAAACTAATTTCAATATTTTTTATTTTGGTTGAGTAGTTTGGATTTTACAACGTTTCAAAGATACGGTTTTATGACGTTACGCGACGGTCTGCATACTGTTGGCGGTCATAGGAACAAAACATTTTAGCGCATAAAAACAAAACTACTGGACCAAAATAAAAAATATTGAAATTAGTTTCTCAATATTGTCTAAAGATAAGATTAAGCCAATAACGGACTTTCGAACAAAAAACTTTGCCTTCCGAATTCGGAATTCCGAATTCCGAATTGTGAGGTATCAATGGATAGGACATTGAATTTTAACGACCTTAAAATAAAGTAGTGGTTCGCCCCGAACATTGAACTCGTGACCCCACATCTCAGAAACCCTTCGACCGATTTAGCTCATGTTCGAATTTAAAAATTTTCTTTGCCTCATTTACCTGCCTACCGAATTTCACGACGATCTGACGATCTAAAGAGGGGTGGACGGACATAGCATACCAAAAATATATGCATACCAAAAATGTAGGTATGCTCTAGTCCAGCATACCCAAAATGTATGCTCAAATACCGTAATACAGGGAGGAAATCGAGAGCTACGTTTGTATGGAGAAAACACTACTAACTATAAAACCTCTTAATTAATTAGACAAGTAGACAGCTGGCAATTATCTTCCACGTGCGAGGCTCTTTCCTCGCCATAAGACTTGTGTTATACTTTGAAGGCATTAACATCTCAAGGTTCATAGGGCGCCGTCTTACGAGTAGCGATACCCGGGTCATTAATTATAATTTTCACATTATAGAGACTGAGTACCACTTCAAACTTGCGTTTTTTTAACCGCGCGACAACGACAATAAAGCCGCTATGGCACAAACTTGGAATGATGCACCCCGTATTGGTTCATCAATGTTTTGATCGAAAGCCACAATGTTGCTCCATTTTAAAAAATATCTATTGTCTTCCAAAAGCAGCTTCCAGCAAAACATACTGCCTTTATGTAATTTTTACCCCCGACCAAAAAAGAGGGGTTGTAAGTTTGACAGCTATGTGTGTGAGGGTGTCGGTGTGTGTGTTTGTGTGTCTTTCTGTGGCACCGTAGCTCTTAAACCGGGTGAACCGATTCTTATGCGGTTTTTTATTTAAAAGTAGGTTTTCTAGCAAGTTTTCTTGGATGTTTTATCAAAATCGGTTTAGCCGTTTATGAGATTTATGCTTATTTTAACCTAAAATGTTGGAGTATTTTTTTTTTTTTTGTGTTTATTTTGTGAACTTTTTCACCAACGTTTGTTTATGTCGGGATAACCGACTAGTTCTTTTTTCTAATTTGACATCGTTGTTGTGTCTGAAATAAAAAAAAACGCCTGTGTGGAGCGATCCCGAGACAGAGTGGCGCGGGTTTTTAATCCCCCGTCGAATTAAGGAGGGCTTAAAATATTCAGTTTCTGGGGGTAAACAGTGTCGCGATGAGATATGGCTGCTGTTGTGCGTGTTTGTAAATAACACGGGGAACTTTTGGATTTTTTCATATTTCAACAGCTACACATATATTTTTTTAGCTGTTGTTTTGAGAAACAAATCCAGCAAACATCAAGTCGAAAACCCATGTGATAGGGTCCGCGACCACAAAAAAAAAAAATCCCAGACTCATCCCCCAGCGAAGTCTACTCTATCAGCCTACCAACACCTAGCCTTGTACGATAAAATAAGTCGAACGGTCACCAGCTCTCCAGCTATAAGCGCTATGCTTGTAGAATGTTGTGTCAAGAAGGCCGATGGACTATTTATCTTTAACAATCTTGTAAATTATATAAAACCGAGTGCCCTCGGCCAGTTTAACATTCCGATCTCTCGCGAATCCCGCCACTATGCAAATCGGCAAACATAATTACCATGAAACTGTTTAAAAGAAGGGTCGACTAATTAAGAATACAGTCTTAGAATTTCACTTTCAAATTCACAGATCGATTCCCTTTCGGCCCGGTTTTATGAGATTCGAAGGGGCGCTGCACACTGGAGAAAATTCTGTCTCGAGTGTTTTTCAGGCCTTAGGAGCAGGAGAATGGTTCTTTTTAATTTAAAGACTATATTTTATGGATACGTATTTTCAGGAGACATGTGTTGAGTTTACGGTCGTCAGACGAGAAAGCGGATACTACTATCGATATAAAAAAATACAGATTCTTCTAAGTTTTACTTACTTTTACATTTTTCTTCTCTTTCTCCTTTTAAGACTGTGCTTTCTTTTATTTTTATTTTGATGTTGTTTTTATTTTTTGCTTCGTAGCTAAAAGCCCTTAAGAACTAAAGCTTCAAAACGACCTTTGTTACTGTAACAAATCATAGAGCACTACACAGGTTTTTAACTTTTTACCTACTAAGGTTTTTTATCTTATCTTATCTTTATCTGCATACCTTCATATCTTGTAGGGATAAAAAAAAGCTTTCATAACTTAATATTTTCTTAGGTTTGAACGGATTTAACACTCGTTTTATTAACTTTTTACATTTTCCAACGTTTCGAGACCTTTGCAGGGCTCGTGGTCGCGGTAGACTGAGGTGACAGCTGCCTTGTATGTCATTTGTTTATTCATAACTTTTTAAGACAAGGGTTTGAATTGTTAACTACGTTTTGTAAATGTTTTCTGACATCTTTAACAGCATATTTTACAAGTACATTCTGAAGTAATCTTACTTCGGTGTAAACGTGACTTTACTTTTCGAAGGTTCCGTTTTAATTTTAAGGACCTTCTCGACTGCCGTTACTTAACGTATTTTTTCCCACTCCTGATTGGAAGATCATTTTCGTTAATTGCTATCTTATAAGTTAGAATCACCGATAATGTAAAAAAGCATCGTAAAGAAACATTTTTATCTGACAATCCTACTTCATCTAGGCACCTGCAGCGTACAGTGTTTTTTTGTGTAATTAAGTACAGCCGCGTTTTGTCAAAGTACGCTACGACGAAGAGCACATGGTACTTTGTGAAGAGCACCATCCAAGTAAGCTAACGCTTCTGATTGGTCGGTTCTTCTGATATGTTGTCTATGGGCACACTGAGCTCGTAAAAGTTGACTTGGATGAAAATAAAAAAAATGGCCGACCAATCGGCAGCTATAGCTTACTTGGACGGTGCTCTTCGTTGTTGTACGTTGACTGTGAAAACGCGGCTTTTGATGTAGTCAGTTGTACAATGTACATGTCCCATTAGAATATAAATATTCTAGTTGGGCAAAGGTCTTCTCCCAGAGACAGAGTGGGGGTTTTATGCTTCGAGGCATTCAGGTTTCGTCACGATGTTTTCCTTCATTGGATGCGTTGAGTATATTTCTGTACTCTGTATTAGAATGTTAAGGCAGGCGCGTTTTTATCGGTCGATGCATTATTGCGATATCTGTTTTCAGTACATTTTGTACTAGTGGTTCGCCCCGAACTTTGAACTCGCGACCCCATATCTCAGCAACCCCTCGACCGATTTGGCTCATGTTCGAACTTAAAAATTCTCTTGGCCTCATTTACCTGCCTACCAAATTTCATGACGATCCGACTAAATTTACTCAAGTTATCGTCGAACGAACATTCACACATACATACATACATACATACATACATACATACATACATACATACAAACGCCGGATTGTTCCAGTAGACTCGGAGAACTTCGCTCACTTCGCGCGCTCGTTCAATTAGGATGGCCATGTAGTTACACACTGCTGCGAAAATAACGCCACAACGTTCCTAATACAAAATGTGCTGATAACATTTATCGCAATAACGCATACGATATTATTGACCGATAAAACGCGCCTGTGTGGGGGAGTCTTTATTATTTTGACCTTATTGAACGAGCGAGCGAAGCGTGCGAAGTTCTTCGAGTCTACTGGAACAATCTGGCGTTTGTATGTTTGTATGTATGTATGTTTGTATGAAAGTTTGTATGTATGTTAGTTCGACGATAACTTGAGTAAATTCGGTCGGATCGTCCTGAAATTTGGTAGACGGTGAAATGAGGCAAAGATAATTTTTAAGTTCGAACATGAGCCAAATCGGTCGAGGGGTTGCTGAGATATGGGGTCGCGAGTTCTTAGTTTGGTGCGAACCACTAGTAATTATGCTTTCAACAAATAGCAAAATTTCTAATTAAAATCATCCCGATTCTAGGCCGACATTGTATGTGACGTGAGAGACGTTAATTTCGTGAAATTAACCCGTATGTTTCGGCGACTATTTGTGCCAGTTTCAGCCTGGATTTATGTCTGGATTTAGGTGGAATTCGGGCGACCTAATGTTGTTTGGACCAGCTGTATGGTGAGGCTAATTTACGCAAAGTAATGCGTAACCAAAATTTGCAACAAAAAACCTTAATAAAGGGGTGAGTTAGTGGCGTTCCCAACGAAAAACTGTGGAATCCCATTGGCTTTTATTCAGTTTCTCTCAATTTAGGCTTCTCAATTTATAAAACCTTTTTTTTTTAAATCTCATCAGGTTCACCAAGGGCTTAATTCTGTAACGCAATGGCGTGTCGATGGCGTCCCAGTAGAAGGACAAAATCGGGGTTTCCCCGTTTTTCTCCTACAACCAGCGAAATAATCCTTTAGAATTAGAATCCTGAATATTCTTTGCTGTACTACAAAAACATTCAAGGACCGACGGCATGAATAAATCGTAATTGAAGTCGCAACTGGGAGCCCATTTTGGCATCATTGCATTACATACTTAGAGCAGCTACCATGAGTGCTTACTGTCACTGTCACTGAAAGTGATAAGTTGGATACACAACCTTACTCTACTATAGTATTAGGATACATGACAGACGTCCGGCAGACGTCCGGAACAGCTTTTTCGCTACTCAGGCCCGAGGAGTTAAAATTAACTGTAAATCTCTAAATTAACTCTAGAGGAGTTAAAATCTTCAATGACTAACGCACGATAAAGGTTAATAAGGTTGTATGATCCATCGTCACACTGACAATTTGGTGTGACGATAGATCGGTAATTTTATTGAACGACCGAGCGAAGCTAGCGAAGTTCTCCGAGTCTACTGGAACAATCCGGCGTTTGTATGTTTGTATGTATGTATGTATTGCTTGTATGTATGTTTGTATGAATGTTCGTTCGACGATAACTTGAGTAAAAGTCGGATCGTTATGAAATTAGGTAGGCAGGTACATTATTAGCCTCATTAGGCAAAGATAATTTTTAAGTTCGAACATGAGCCAAATTGGTCGAGGGGTTGCTGAGATATGGGGTCGCGACTTCATAGTTCGGGGCGAACCACTACAGGGTGCACTCTAAGTCGATAGTGGAACTTTAAGTAGGCTGTCTACTGATCACTACAAACAACTTGTACTAGGTGGCGAAAAAAATATCAGCTGTTCCATACAAAAGGTCGACTCAGTACTGCGCCAAATGTATGATACAGTTGATTTTTTTTTCGCTCCATTTTTTTCGCCACCTAGTACAAGTTGTTTGTAGTGATCAGTAGACAGACATCCTACTTAAAGTTCCGCTATCGACTTAGAGTGCACCCTGTAGTTATTCAAAGCACACGGAACATCTCTAGTCCTACCCGATACCGACTGCCACTCTTCATAGCGATTATCTACCTCAGCATATTAATTGGTATCCCTACAAACGTATGCCTTTGCATCTCCGTAATGGAATGATTTATACAGGGTAATGTTTAAATAGCTTCATTCCTGAAACACGTCAACTTCTAAATGTGAAGCTTAATGGCTATTGTCTTGACAGCCTAGACGGCCTAGCCCACAGGAAAGACAATTGTCAATATGTGCGGAGCCAATTACTATGCCGCGGGTTTTCTAGTGTGACTGGGCGCTGTATAAATCATCTCATTACATCAGATGCAAAGGCCTTACCTTTTTAGGTTATTTCATGCTATATGTTTTATATATGTTATAGAGTTTAGTAGCACCTCCACTTACACAAGACGGGTCAACGAACCACTCAAAAACGAATAGCCATTCCCTTAGTTTTGCTGTCCAATCATCTAACACGGCGGTGTAACTCCCCAAGTTTTTATTTTAAACCCGTTTCGTTACGCTTCAGCGGAGGAAATTACCAGCACTTCATCTCCGAGCCAATCTCTACGTCATAACCCCGTATATCTAATTCAAAATTAAGTGGTCGATCCACGAAGGAAGTAACTAGCTATAAATTGTGCCGCATCACTTGCTACCCCGCAAAGGATTTATGTAGGAACTTGCATTGGGAGCCGGAGATGTATTGTGTCCGATCCTGCCCGAGACATGTCCACGGCGCAATATTTACTGGCAACGTTGGCTTGTTTGCTAGAGCTGGACCGGGGGGTGGTTGCCATTTGGCCGTGATGGCTTCGATCCGATCGTTCAAGGAATATACGGAGGAATGAAGTACTCGTACTTGCGTTTTGATTCGGCTAATAGTTCTGCTTGGACAAAGTTATAACGCTACCAAAGACCAGCTGCACACAGAAGACGGGGGGTTGGGGGGGCTCAGTTTGCCTTTAATAAGGCTAAATTTGTAATTTACAATTGCGTTCGTATCTACAGGGTGCACTCTAAGTCGATAGCGAAATTTTAAGCAGGATGTCTACTGATCAATACAAACAACTTGTACTAGGTGGCGACAAAAATGGAGCGAAAAAAATATCAGCTGTTTCATACATTTGGCGCAGTACTGAGGCGACCTTTTGTATGGAACAGCTGATATTTTTTTCACTCCATTTTTTTCGCCACCTAGTACAAGTTGTTTGTATTGATCAGTAGATTGCCTACTTAAAGTTCCGCTATTGACTTAGAGTGCACCCTGTAGTTAGATTTCATAGTAGTTAAATGGATAACATCGGGAGTCTCCTGAAGCTCTCAAAGTTCGTTATTTCTAGCGTAAAAAAAAGTTTACGTACATTGAAATCATATTTAATAACTACCTTAAAACTGTACCAATAAAACACATGCAAAGCCTGCAGAGAACATGCAGAGCAAGCCCAACAAAAAACAATTGAAAACATAATTTCAAAAGATTTAAGTGATTCAAAGCTGTAGTTAGTAGCTAGACAACCACTATTTGCCACAATTAATGTCAGGTATTGCAAATATTCACAACATTATTCTAATTAGATACATTTTTACCTAGTTCGTAGTGCAATTTTTTGTTAGTAAAAGAAATAGTGCATCCCAGTTCGGACCATAAATAATAATCAGTCTAAATTTAAGACAGATCAAAAGGTGAGACCTAACAGCAAAAAACTTGCACTAGGTACTGAAGGATCGAAGGCGGAGAAATGTGGATGGCTTTGTTGATACTTAGAAAACTGCCTGGACTTAGAATTATATGTTGTGACGTTATTTACCTCCTAGCTGGAGAGCTTGGTGACCAATCGACTTATTTTGTCGTATGCGGTACGGCAGAGTCTAAATAACCAGCCCGGAAGCTCCCAGCCTTGTACGACAAAATTAGCCGATTGGTCACCAGCTCTCCAGATTAGTGGTTTCCTTTGCCGGTATTGGATGGTCTATTACAAAATCTTAAATGCACGTAATTTAGATTGATAGATGGATAGAAACATTTTATATTTTTTGAAGAGTGATTATTACACTTTTCAATTTTTTTTCTGAAAATGAGGAACCATCGTTTTTCGGAAAAGGAATAAATGTATATTTTGATGAAACCATCGCAGACACGTTTTAGCAAGTTTTTGTTGCAGCCACGTGTAGATTCCAATGTTGCCGGATCGTGTTTCAATGTTCCAGATCCTATAGAACCTACGAATAAATCCCGCACAAGAAAAAAACTGCCACTTTTGAATTGTGCGGGATTTATTCGTAAGTTCTAGGATGTGGAAGGCCTTAGGTCCCTTTGACGGCTTGTTTTTACCAAAAAAACGCATCCAAAAAGAAAATATGTTTTTTTTTTCATTGGCTAGTGTGTCTTAACATGTCGATGTTACAAGGTTCATACGTTTCTTTCGAACTTATGAACATTGTGAAAATAAATAATATAAAATAGCCTTTTATTTCATACTAAATATCGATATTTACAATCAAATAATTTATATTTTACTTTGAATAAAAGGGTACCTTACAAAATGTCTAGTTATTTGATTAATAAATTAATAATTTTTATTTGATTAATACAAAATTTCATTGGATTAATAATTTAAATTGACACTATAATTGTATAGGTATAGAAAAATATAAAAAAATCTGATTATAGTTGCATGCATTAAATAAAATAAAATTAGTGTGTACGCCTGTCTAAAGGGTAAATCCCTCCTCCATCTCTTTCCAATTGTTGAACATTGTAGGGTCAATAAATTCGGTTAATTTCATGAGAACTTTTGGTCTTGCCTACATAAACACATAAATCAACTTCTGAAGAGGAGAGAAAAAAAGACAGCAAAAAAACAACAACTAAAGCGTCGTAATACGAAGTGAAGTGAACTTATTTAATTTGTCTCAAGACAGTAAGTTTGGAGAGCCCACTTCAGGAGTCTACTCTGTTACAAGTGAGAGAAGATTCTCGATATACCACAGTCGGTGGTTGAATTTGAATAATTATTCTGGTCTGTGATGTATTGCTTGTAGGTACTTAGAAATAAAGACAGTTGTCATCCGCCATTCGTCGTTTCATTGCGCCGCTCCCGATACATAACATATTGGCGACGATTTGGGCATTTATATACAGTTTAAACACAGCAATAAGGTTTACTAGTGCCGTGGGTAACATAGGCGAGTTTAAATTAGACTCCGACGACTGCTGGGCAAGTTATGTGTAACGTGTGAAAGCGTTCTTCAAAGTGAATGACGTCAAGCCCGGTGTGCAAACTGCGTATTTGATTACGTTGGTCGGAAATGATACCTACAAGTTGCTCACGGATCTGTGCAGTCCTGACGATCCGGAAGGGAAGTCTTTTGACGCCTTGGTGACACTAGTGGATAACCATTTGAACCCAACATCATCCGAAATAGCGGAACGAATGAAATTCAGAGCTTGCATGCAATTACCCTCAGAGTCAGTGAACGAATACCTATTGCGTCTAAAGAAACATGGTCAACAGCTCAATTTTTTTTATTGTAAGTATTTGGTGTCATCTAAAGGACTTTTTCACACTATGCTTTTCTAAAGCGCTGATGACGCACCCCTCGGTCACTTTGGTCTTATTGAGGAATAAAAATGTGTATTGTTTTATTGTCTAGTGTTCCATTCATCCGATTCCGATAAAACTTTAGTTAGCTGTGGTGCTCGCGCTTGTGATAAAACACATTCAAATTAAATTGGCAAAATATAAAGGCTTCAAAAACGAAAAGGAATAGAAATATAAAACGTCGTAGACGTGGCGGCGTAGCGCTCGTAGCACCTTCATTTCTCCCGTACAATTTCTGACCGCTTTCGTAGCACTCGCGTAGTAGTTCGTAGCAACAACGTTGAAGTGTAAACTGAGAGAACTCTGTTGCAATAATAGGCCTACTATAGTTTAATAATTCTAACTCATAATAAATTTGAAAATTGCCTCCGAAAGTTGTGGGACAACTATCCAGGAAAGGATAAGAATTAAAGTTAGTTAAACGACGACATCAACTTTATCGGTTATGCCTTGGCTTGTTTGGTAAAGATTCCGTTTTCTTACTTAATTATGTCTTATAATCATAAATGTTTAAAAAATCATATTATTATTATAAAAATACCTCAGTTGCTGAACCACAAAATTGAAAAAAAAAACTGTGATGGGATTTCCCGCAACGCTACTATCACCCGTCGAGTAGACGCCCACTCTCAACGTGGTTCGTTGGAAAAATTAAAATTTTCCCCTCCCTCGTTCATTATCATAAATTCCTTTTTCGGGCCTCGATTCCGCGCAGTTTTAATTAATTAAAAACTCAATGGATGGCTGTTTCGTGATAACTTACTGTGTCGCGAGTTTAAAAACCTCCAACAAGAAGTTTTTTTGTTAACTGTCTCGCCTTCACGGGGAGGGACTTTTAATTTGCAAAATGCTTTGATTTTTTAACGCGGGCGAGCGCCTTTCAGATTACGGCCATAAAATAGGTATTAAACCAACGGAGAAAGATGTAAGACCGTAAGATGTTATTCTATGAAAAGTCAGTTATCGTAATAATATAACTGTAAACATAATATAACTCTTACCATTGGTAAAATGAATGTCTTAGGAGACCAGCGGAGATAGGATTTCGACACTAAATGAGACTAAATTAAAGGTTAGGTTAGGTTATCGTATTAGGTAGTGGCCAACCCTGGTGTCAGAGATTTTAGTTCGCCCAAAGGGCCTCTGATATGGCTTAACTATGGTTATTAATCAACAACAGCCGGGACCAACGGCTTAACGTGCCTTCCAAAGCACGGAGGCACTCAGATATTATTGCCACTAGCGGTCACCCATCCATAGATTGACCGCGGCCGATCGATTAAGAAAGGCTAGACAACTTAGCCGTATCGGCTAGAAAGACCACATTCTCATCATCATGTCATTGTCATCGTAATGTATGACACGTTCTGTCTAATCTAAACAATGTTTGCAAGACATCTGATTCTGTGGACACAGAAAGATGTATTAAGGGATCAAACAACATGTTGACTCTATACACGACTTGAACCAGGACAGGTTAAAATTGAAATGTTAAGACCCGAGTTCAAGCAAGAAATGCTATTCCCTTCAGAGGGCTATCCTCGGGAATCTCGCATTCGACACATCTCGAAGGAAAAATCTCATGTCATTTCGATCTCGACTGCTCCTGAGCACTCGAGTCATGTCTAGCGAGAAAGGCAAACATCTCTGAAATCTGAAATTTCGTGCCTTATGTCAAGTATGACTTCGTGAGAATAGGAGATGTGATATTTGCCGCATAATTCGATATTTCCTTAGAGATGTGTCGAATGCGAGATTCCCGGGAATCCCCTAGCCCCCTGGAATGATTTGCTCTCCATCGTTTAGTTATTCCGGGAATTGCTGGCTCATTCACTGTGCGTTAAGTTTATGCAATTATTTGACTTAATTAAGATTGTGGAGTGACGTGGCTAGAAATGACAATAATGATGTCGTTGTCAGCGTTGTTGGAACTTTTAAGGGGCATTTTTGCATCTATTTAATAACATGATTTACACAGCGTCCAGTGGCACCTTCACTTACACTAGATGGATGGAGAGACCGCTCGGCGCTACAATGCCTGGGACATTGTTTTTGATGGAGAAGGCTTGCCCAGCACCAACTGACAGCTTAGTCGGCCTAGCCGGCAGGAAACAGCAAAACAGGAAACTAAGGAGCGGCTTAGTTGTACATACAGGGTGATCATTAACTTCTCATGAAAGGTTATTGGTTTTCTTTTCTGTAAGTCGTCTTTGGAAAGAGTAGAGTTAGGAAAGAGCACAAAATCGACGATCTTCGGTATTATAAGTATAATTAGGTAAAGAAATAAGGCTGATTTAATGTCTTAAGTATTGCTGGATTGACGAAGTCTTAAAAGAACGAGAACTTCAGGTGGAAGATTGGAAGGGACTTCCACAGGACAGAGAGATAAGGCGTCTTTTGGTTGCAGTGGCCTAGATTTAATTTGGGTTGCTAAGTCTGCGTAGTAAACTAAGGCCTTTGCTTCTACGTAATGAGATGATTTATACTCGTATAGCGTCCAGTGGCACCTTCACTCACACTAGATGGGTGAAGAGACCACTCGGTGCTGCAGTGCCTGGGACATTTTTTTAGATGGAGTAGGTTTTCCCAGCACCTTTACCGTACTGACAGCTTAGTCTGCGTAGTAAGTAGTAAGTATATAGGGTATGTTACTGACGCCGAACTCCAGGTGTTAAACAGGTTTTGTAACAAGTTTGTACCATGCAAATCTCAAACAAATGAACCCGCGTGCAAAATCTAGTCAGCCATTAAACCATCTGCGCCTATAATAATAACAAAAACCCACCCAAAACTCGGCAAGGAGGCCTCTACAAAATTTATCGAAAGCCCTGAAAACTCATTCATTTTAATAGCTCGTGAAATTTCCTACCGACTTAAGAGTCGTAACTCCAACGAAGTTTATATAAATTTACAGGCGGCGTTGGATAAAACTTTTACGCTCATGCGTTCGACGGACGGAGCCGCGGGCTGGGGCCTGTTTTATTGTTTAAGCCGCCGAAATATAAAACTGAATTATCTCCAATTTAACGCCTGCTAAAAAGGCCATCAGATTGTTAACTTTTGAACGTTGGGAGAGCCCAAAGTTCTTGTGGTTCGTCCTACGTCAAAATGGTCAATGTTTGATGATTCAAGTAGTATGAAAACCGTGAATGACGAACGAATTTATTATAAAACTTTTTTCAATTAATGCGCTGTACGACACACGACAGCACGTCAGACTGTGCACTTGTATTGTAAAGTCGCCCGTAACGTAACTGAGTAGAGTGCTAGCGTGTAAGGGTCGACGTGCTGTCGTGTGTACATAGTGATAGCCCGCGCGCAAATAAAAACGTATAAAATCGATTCCTTAATGACATACACTAAACGAATCGAAAAAGTACACAACATAGAACATTAGAATTCGGTGAGAGCTATATGATACAGCCAGTTACGTATCGACATTCATAAACGGTTTGCGGTTTTTTACAGCGTAAATATCTTGCAAGCTGTTATGGATATCAACATGAAACCGGCTGTGTCATATAGCTCTCACCTAATTCTTGTGTTTTATAAGCTGTGTACTTTTTCGATTCGTTTGGTGTATCTGATACAGGAATCGATTATGTAAATTTTTCTGACTTTTTCAAACTTAAGGGTGGACGATAGCAACGTGGCGGGAAATTCAAAATTTTCACAGAACAACAATAATTCAGCGGATTATGTGTTCTGGTCTACAAAGCAGTGGTACTGCCCAAAAAACTTGTCGTAGACCAGAACACATAATCGGCTGAATTATTGTTGTTCTGTTGTTTACAATTATGAAAAAAATACTATGTTATTGCCGCGAACAAAAAATCGCTGACCAAAAATAGCTCGATTTAGCTACAAAATGTAAAAAACTGTAAAAATGTTGAATTTCCCGCCACGCTGCTATCTTCCAGCCTTATAATAAAATGGCAAAATGAGACGTCAATTCCATAAACATTAATAACCAATAATCCAAAGACTTTCGCCCAAATAAATCTTCCGCTAACCTGATTGTTTAAGGGTTACTATCACCCCACATGCGGGTAAGGGTTAAAGGTATTTATTACCTCACACGTGGCCCCTGTGACCCATATACTTGTCAACAGAACGCGTAAAGTACATCTTATGGATTACTAAGTTATCCAAAGCAGTAGAGTTAAAGTAAAATGAGCTTTAACAACTTTAGATATAGAGTTGAAAGACGTGGAATGTAAGTGCGGAGTTTAGTTTGTAGGTGATATTGATATTTATGATAGTCTTCTGAGTGCGTTGGGACTAACTGTGCTTGACCGAACATAAATATCCAACGGTGTAGGTATTTTGCTCAGATATTAGCTTTATTTTTCTTATAATAAGATAATTAAATTTCGAAAGTCATGTGGACGAAAGCTCATAGATTTACAAAGGTGGTTCCATTCTTTCAATACGTGTGGAGCCAACTGAGCCGCGGGTTTCCTCACGATGTTTTCCTTCACCGTTAGCGAGTGGTATTGGTCGACTAAGCTGTCAGGATGGTATAGGTGCTGGGCAAGCCTACTCCATCTAAAACAATGTGCAGCGCTGAGTGGTCTCTTCACCCATCTAGTGTGAGTGAAGGTGCCACTGGACGCTGTATAAATCATCTCATTACGTAGATGCAAAGGCGTTAGTTTTTTTTTTCCATTCTTTCATAATTTTGAAGAAGTCTCTTAAGTTCAAATCTGAAAATATCGTCCATTAAAAATGGACGATATTTTCACTTGATCTTGTTACGTTAAACTCATGGACATCGGACTTATTGCCAAAAAAAATACACACTTCTTTTAGTCGCCTTTCCAATTTGAAAATAATTACCTTTAGATCTCGCAAATAGGGGCTGAAAATCACTTTGCAGCTTCACAAGTAACGGAAACACTTCAGTTTCACATCCAACATGCACTTAGTCATTTGAAAATCGTTGTGCAATCCACCACCAACTTAACGTTGCACCTGTCAACACAGCTCACAAACCTTATTAGCCTGTGTTTAAAATCCATTTTCCTTTGATGATAGAGTACTGCTATTTTGGTCGAGTAAGGAGAGTGTAAGGTAATAGGCATGTCTAATTGGAGAGCCTCCCGGAGAATTCTCCCTAATAATTAAAATGTTACTCCGGTGAAATTTTTTGCATTACTTTCAGTCGTAGGTATACTGATGTAGCACAGACATTATTTTGAGACAGATTATGTGAAAAACAATACACAAAACAAAAAAAAAGTACCTGTTGAGCGCGTGTTTATCAATATCGTTACCACAAAACTGTCACTGGAACATAGTCTCGTTTTATCAGCGTCTTAAGCCGGAATTACATTAAGAAACTATTTTCATGCATTTTCGAATACATTGCCGATTGAACAATACGGTCCGACATGAAATATTTTTTTGTGACATCAATGTATTCGAAAATGCATGAAAGTAGTTTCGTAATGTAATTCCGGCTTTAGACATTTGTTTAAACCCCGTTGTTTCGTTACATAATAATAATTATTATTATTTACCTCTCGCTAAGAAACTGTCCACCAGGCACTTTTTTTGTTGCTATACTCTTTATTTCAAACGTTTTCAGGTCTAATTAACTTGCCAAGAAAACAAAAAAATTGAGGGGAAACGTCAAATTGGACAACAGATTATTGTTTTCAGTTTTTCAGTATGCACCACAGAGCAGAAATTAACATTTATCGCTGTCCCACCACACTAAAGACCAGTCCACACGCACCTTTGTTCAGAATGAAGTTTCATCCATCGATCACAGATTATACGGAAATTTAAGCGGTCATGTGAATTTAGTGCAAGTTAGAGGGCTTTTTGGTGGTTGGCAAATGGTAGAATAGCAATAATAATACACCATTTTCCAGTCACTCATTAAATCGGTTAAAGAGATAAGTACTCTCTACAGGGTGCACTCTAAGTCGATAGCGAAACTTTAAGTAGGCTGTCTACTGATCAATACAAACAACTTGTACTAGGTGGCGAAAAAAATGGAGCGAAAAAAATATCAGCTGCTTCATACATTTGGCACAGTACTGAGTCGACCTTTTGTATGGAACAGCTCATATTTTTTTCACTCCATTTTTTTTCGTCACCTAGTACAAGTTGTTTGTATTGATCAGTAGACAGCCTACTTAAAGTTCCGCTATTGACTTAGAGTGCACCCTGTAGTCTCATTGAATTTATGCGTTAGATAGCACAGCTTTATAGCAAAAGCTGACCCAGCTGACGCTTAAATGAGGGCAACTCACATAGCATACATAAATAATAGGTCCGTTATCATCAAATGTTCGGCTCATTTGATTGAAAATGCTTATTCACAATGGCGGGCATTCGGTCTTTCCCGTTAGGGGTTTGGACCAACTGGCTTACGAAGTTTTGTCTCTATTGAAATTTATTGTGTTTTTTAGGTTGGCCGTGTTGAATTATATCGTTTCTAATGCTTTATACACTCTTTATCTGCAGACTTTTATCAAACACTTAAAAATGTAGAGTAGTAGAGTTTTAAAGCGTTTATGGTTATTGTAAACAATCCTATTAACGCAGTGTTAACGAAATTATGTAGACTGTTCTATGACGATTATATTATTTGTAAGTTGCCAGTTGATGATTTTCTAAATAATCAGCTCTGCGGCCGTAGCATGGTTAGAAGTCGCGCGCGGCGTTCTTCATTTGTCACTTTTTTTAACGCTTACTAGTTCGAGCGCTGCACCCATGGTAAAGTCACTCGCGCACGTAGCATGCGCAATAGAGCTAAAAAACACGCGTGCGACTTTTTGTAACGTTTTTGACATTTCGACGCACCATTTATATCAACGTCTTCCGAGGCCGCGACGTATTCAGCAATTTGTGATTTTTTTAATTAGTCCTGTGTAGCAAGAGCTGTTTTGCCACGGAATTTTAAATTATGATTAAATGGCATAGATATTGGTCACGCATAAGCTCATGCTCGCATTTGCGACCCAAAGTCGCGCGCGCGCCGCCACGTAAAATGTCGCGGGCGACATACACGTGCTACGGCCGCTGACTGTGTCTTACCTTTAGCGAGAGGTATTATTTTTAAGAGCTGCGTTTGTTTTGCAAATTGTCCATATCTATAATTACTGATCTGAGTTGCTTCAAGAAATGCTTTACTTTACCGGTGATTAGTTGTTTCGGATAGTGGAACAAACTTTGGCGCCCAATAATAGGTCCACCTTGCAGCCGCGGGCGCACTTAAAAGTAATTTGTTTACAGACCTATGTGTGCCCAGTCGCGGATCAAAATTAAATTTATATGTAAAAGTACCCTGTATTGTGAAATGGATGGTACAGCCTGCTGCGCTTCCTCGTTTTTGGTGAGTGGTTTTTTTTTTAAATGGCAACTGTTTTTAATAATTCTCCCGTCAGTGGGGCAAACTCTAGAACCCAGTGGGTCCACCTCGCAGCCGCGGGCGCACTCAAAGAGAATTTGTTTACAGAACTATGTGTGCACAGCTCGCGCCCAGTCGCGGATCAAAGTATAATTTTATACGTAAAAGTACCCTGTATTGTGAAATAGATGATACTGCTGTGCTTCCCCTCTTTTGGTGAGTGGGTTTTTTTTTTAAATGGCAACTGTTTTTAACTAGTGGTTCGCTCCGAACTATGACCTCGCGACCTCAGTTACAGATGTGTAACTTTGCTTACGCCATTCGCGCAGGCGCGCGCGCGCTTTGCATATAAACTATACAACCCTATATCTCGGCAACCCCTCGACCGATTTGGCTCATGTTCGAACTTAAAAATTCAATTAATTTTGTTTACCCGCCTACCAAATTTCATAACAATCCGACCAAATTTACTCAAGTTATCGTCGAACGAACATTCATACATACAAACATACAAAAATACAAACATACAAACAAACATACATACATACATACATACATACAAACGCCGGATTGTTCCAGTAGACTCGGAGAACTTCGCTCGCTTCGCTCGCTCGTTCAATAATTCTCCCGTCAGTGGGGCAAACTCTAGAACCCAGTGGGTCCACCTCGCAGCCGCGGGCGCACTCAAAGAGAATTTGTTTACAGAACTATGTGTGCACAGCTCGCGCCCAGTCGCGGATCAAAGTATATAATTTTATATGTAAACGTACCCTGTATTGTGAAATGGATGATACTGCTGTGCTTCCACGTTTTTGGTGAGTGGGTTTTTTTTTTAAATGGCAACTTTTTTTAATAATTCTCTCGTCAGTGGGGCAAACTCTAGAACCCAGTGGGTCCACCTCGCAGCCGCGGACGCACTCAAAGAGAATTTGTTTACAGAACTATGTGTGCACAGCTCGCGCCCAGTCGCGGATCAAAATTAATTTTATGAGTGCCCGCTCGACCCCATTGTTCCGAGCGTGTAATTTGAAATTAAATTATCGGCCAGTATCTGCTTTGTGGCCGCTGTTTTTGGAAATAAAGCCCTTTTTAATTGACTTTCGATACGCGTTTTGTTGAGTCTGCTTGCTGCAGCGCTTCACATTTCCAAGTAGAGGCACTTAGGGTGGCATTAATAGTAGGTGATCTCAGAAAAGTCAAATGCTAATGTCAAGGCTTAAGTCAATATCCATCTCAAGATAGTGTCTATTAATATGCTGACAGGTACTCAAGTTTGACATTAGTCAAGGCTTGACATTAGCATTTGACTTTTCTGAGTTCACCTACTTGAGATCGATCTCAAGTAGGTGATCTCAGACGACTATTAATACCACCCTTAATCGTTTGATGCTTACAAAACTGTAACAGGTTTAATGGAAATCTAGTGTTCAAATGACACTAGGATATATTTTATCACTAGGATAGCTTTCAAATGACACTAGGATATATTTTAGGTTTTAAAATTATAAAAAAGATAGGACGAAATACCCAAAAGTATTATATTCAAACATAAAAGTAGCTATACTTAAGTTCTTATCGATATTTATATTAAACATTTTCTCTCAAATTAATTTCGATCAGACTACAAAATAAACTTCTAAAAAAACAACAGCTATATATTACATCGATATTACAGCTGCGCTATAACCGAAAGCACGGCTGTGCATTTATAAAACCTGGCAGGAGCCAATTTACAACCTAGAGAGAGCCGATTCTTTTGAAGTTGGCGGCGACTGCTACGGATTCCGTGGACAGCGATGAGAACAAATGAGTCTATACGCGAAGAGCTGAAAACACGCACTCCACTCTCAATCATAATTATGTCAACGACGTATTGCAACGTTCTTCGAACACATAGCCCGTAGAGGACCTGATAGCCTGGAAAAAACAAAATTTGACGGGAAAGGTAAGGGGAAAGAGAGCTCGAGGCAGACCACCCGCTAGATGGACGGATATTATAACCAAAGCCACGCAAAAACACCTGCACAAACTGATCCACATCGCGAGTGATAGAGCGCAATGGAGAACTCTACTCTCTGCCAACTTCAATGATGGTCACGATCCTCAACATTGAGGGAACGATTAAATGGAAATGGATGCACTTACTGGAGGTTTTTTGCACTAATACGATTAGTTGTGGTGACCATTTCAAAACCAAAAAAAAAGAGCCTTGACCATAAAGTGGTCGATGGCTCATACTAGGTTAACAAATGGTTTTTTCAGCCTATTTTTTCATCGTGGTGGACTTTTTAGGTTTTTATTTAAACTTTGGTTTTTAAGCAGTTTTTTGAGATTTCGACAATGCAATTTCCTGGGCAATCACATTAAATGATGCATAAATAAAAATAAAAAAACGTTTTTTCCGCACATGTCGCTTGCCGGGTTTTGAAATTGCACAGCCGCGCCATCCAATATCAACCTCCGTTCAATAGACGGTGAAGGATCGCGAGAAAACTCACGGTTACGTAGGTATTAACCTTATTTTTGCTATGGACTGGGCTTACTCAGCTAAAATTGAAAGCATTGAAAACATAAAACAGTTACTACTGCATGTAGTGCGCCTACCACACGTGCATGCTTAGTCAAAATTTTGCATACGCAAACAGGATTGTTCACTGAACCTTTATCTGTATTGTGACTGAAAAGTGAATAATGTAGTGTAGTCCGTAAGACGACAGTATGCGCCAGAGTGTGTATAAACCTGTGGCGAGCGGAAGTAAGTACTAATATTAATATTTACATCTAGGTTTAAGATCTTATATAAGGCTAGGAATATGGCTAAGTTTTTGCATTGGTGCCAGCCAGCTGAGGGCCAAAATTTATTCTAAGTTACTAGTCACTGTAGCAGCCACTATTTTCAATTTAATTTAAAAGCAAAAATGAGAGCACGAAAGCAAAGGTCTCGAAAAATTGGGATACTCTAAAAAGTTAATAAAACGAGTGTTAAATCCGTTAAAATTGTATTTAAATCATGTATAGTGCTCGTGCAAACCTAAGAAAATATAAGAGCGCAAAAAGCCGCGCAGCCTTAAACACAAGTACCTACTTATAACATTCAAAACAAGAGGCAAAGTTTCCTCGATCAGTGTTAAATAATCTCACCCAAACACTTCAGAGCAGATATTGTTTAAAAAGAGCAAGAAGCTTGTTTCCCGGCGCTATTGTGACAAAATATATTGCTACATTAGATGGTTAACTCACTACATAGCGTTTTAGACCAGATCACTGCCTAATTGGACTAGCCATTCTTAATTACTTAATGGGCAAAGTTAAGGCACCGTGCATAGTGAATCGCCCGCGCGCAAAAAAAAATGCACAAAATCGATTCCTGTATCAAATACACTAAACAAATCGAAAATGTTCACATATCAAACCCTAGAATTAGTTGAGACCTATATAAAACAGCCAGTTTCGTGTTAACATTCATAAATGTTTTGAAGATACTCGTATTTTGCTTGAAAAAAAATAGGCGGCGCACTTTTTTTCAAGCAAAATATCTTGCAATCTGTTATGGATATCAACATGAAACTGGCTGTGTTAGATAGTTCTCAACTAATTCTAGGGTTTGATATGTGAACATTTTCGATTTTTTTAGTGTATTTGATACAGGAATCGATTTTGTGCATTTTTCTTTGCGCGCGGGCTAATTCACTGTGCCCAGCGCCTTAAGCTACATCAGGCTTGATTCCATGGATGATGAGAACTATCTATAAAAGGCGGACTCATTTCTAGAGAAATTTCTGCCAGCCAATCCAGTAGTAATAGTAATTTATTTCAGGATAAAATTGTACAATAAGATTTTACAGTGTCAATAAGAGTGATATTTAAGTGATAGGAAAAGTAGATTTAAAAGATTGGTGGTACTTCGTACTATGTAGAGCTTCTGTAGTGAGTATCGTGTGCTATTGTGACTTGGCAGACAAAGTTAGTGATTAAAATCTTTGAAGCGTACACACAACAGATAATCTGGACACAGCCCAAACTGTCTCGGCGTAAAGCTGCGTTCAGGAGCAAGTGCCTAAACCCAACTTTAATTGTTTGTGTACAAGCTTATGCTAGTACTTACTTTAGCTAAGACTTGCTACGCTAACACTAGTATTTGTACGCAAAGAGCTGACTGCTAACCTTCAATGATGGAGAGCACTTTTAGAAAAAAAAATATATACAGCGTCGATTGGCACCTTCACTCACACTAGATGGGTGAAGGGACCACTCGGTGCTGCAGTGCCTGGGACATTGTTTCAGATGGAGTAGCATTTCCCAGCAACTATACAGCCTAACCCACAGGAAATACAAGGCCACACGTATTGACTTGTCTTTCATGTTATTAATTAATTACTTAGGAAGTAAATCGCAGTAAAAAATTTAGGTCAGACAATTAAAATGGAGGACAAAAAAAACATACATTCATCATGTTACCATTAAGACTATTTTGAAATATTATGAGTGTAACTATTAGCGTTTTTTTTTTTGTGATTACAATTTCTTGGCTCCAGTACCGGATCAACCGGAGATGGTAGGGTAGATAATCGTATGAGGTAGTGGCCACCCCTGGTGTCAGAGTTTTTAGGCCACCCAAAGGGCCCCTCTGACATGGTTGATTGTTTGCTGACCGGAGATTGGAACCTTCAAGATAATAAGGCGACTTAGTTCTTAACTCGACTTAGGCACTTCTTAAACAGCTCAATTTACAAAATTAGGTTTTGCCTTTATTTACACTTCAGACGCTAATTGTTTAGGTGTTTGTAAAGGAACAGCTCAACTTTACACAATAATTAAATCAAAACAGTTCCAAGAAATGCCTACATTGAAGGTTTTGCTCGGATCAACGGAGAAACACCCGAATTTAATTTTTAACTTCATTGTAAACAGCCCTCTAGGCGGCTTGATTGAAATTACGCTGATTGTGTAAATAGAAAAGGAAACAACTACAAGATAGTCTCGAAAACAAACTGTACAGAAAATTATAGAAAAAGAAGTGGAGCTTCGCACTTTTCTCTTGACTTTACTACGCGTTTTGAGTTGATAAAGTATTCAGTACTCATTTAGGTAAGTACTTAGGAGAACAAGTTTTTACAGTTTATTCACGTCTCTCACAATACCTATTTCTCCGTTTGTATACAACGTGTTACAAAACAAGTCTTTTTACAGGGTGTAACCTACAGGGTGTAAACTTGCTTGTGTTTTCTGTGCGCGTGGGTGTCTGCTCGAGTTTTATCACGTTTTATTCAATTAATGATTATTGCATTGAATCCTTTTAGATTACAACCATTAAAAATTTTTGTGTATTTCCAATTTCATAACCCTATGATAGAACGTAGAACTAAACATTTTTTTACTGACGCTACTCGAGAACTGTCATTTTCGATTCAGTTCCAAAAGGTATTATCCCAATCTGATTCCGCACGGATTATAACATTTTGTTTGCATAATGTACACATTTCAGTAAATTCTGACCGCCAAATATCTACGCTTTAATCGTAGCTAGCTAGCAACGAGTCACCTTGAACTAAATTGAGAGCTACTTTAAAATTCAGTACTTAGATATTTGTTTTGTTTCGACATTCCACAATATTGAAACGTTTCAAGAATTTATCGGAAAACCACTCCTGATGACAACCGGAAAATGATTTACAATTTCTCGGAGGGAAATGTGAACAATTCATCAGTTTGAAGGTTTTCGGGGCTTCGGGTTTGTCGTAAAACCACTCAGAGGTTTCACTCAATATGACGCTAAAGTAGGTTTTTTTTTGCAAAATAAACTAATATGCCCTCATCCTGGTAGAAGCTATTTTAGGACTTTAGGCCGTCTTGCACCACTTTCTTAAATGTGGTTTAAACAGCAATTAACTAAAATCTTCATATAAAAGTCGATTTAAATGGTGACTTAAGTCGCATTTAAGAAGTGGTGCAAGACGGCCTTAGTGTCTAAAAAACAGTTTTAAATAACACAACAAAAACCCAACTACTGTATGCCACTATAGCAGGCCACTTGATGTTTAAATCTGGACCTAATTGGAATGGGTCCCGCCCGCATGCTTAAAATGTGATGCAGTCATAAATATGGACTTGGACAAACAAACCATTTAACATGTTCTTTATTTCATAGGGATAATTTTCATTGACGGTACATAGGCTATTCATAGGTTACAACCTCGATAGAAGGTTATCGATAGAATCTGATTTATATAATTTTTTTACTTACGTTATTATTTTGACGTTCAATGTAAATAATTTATTTATGGCATATTGAATAAAAACATTTGAATCTTGAATCTTGAATCTTGAAGGTAACTAATAGTCACTAAGGCTCAAGATCGAACACAAGTAGGTGATCTCAGAAAAGTCAAATGCTAATGTCAAGCCTTGGCTACTGTCAATGTCAATCTCACGATAGTTTCCGTATATACTGACAGCTACTCAAGTTTGGCATTAGCCATATTAGCATTTGACTTTTCTGAGTTCACCTACTTGAGATCGATCTCAAGTAGGTGATCTCAGACGACTATTAATACCACCCTAAGGCTCGTAAAATTAATCACAGTTTAAACTCAGACCGTAAATTAAACCTCGCATTTTGTATGAAAATTAATCGACAGATAGGGTTTAAACTAGCCTTTTTGGTTTAAACTGTGATTGATATTACGGGCCTAAACCAATTTATTTTCCGGTGAAACTCTCAGAGCTTCTGCGTCTTTCCAATCGAAGAGCGAGGGGAAAAAAGCCCCCGTACGGTGATTTATTTCTTAATTTTGACAAAGTCCGGTACGATTTCGGGCGATATAAATAAGTTACAAGATTTATTCGCGGGACAGTCCCGCGGGAGTGCTCCGGTTAAACAATTCGCATTTGTTTGCTGGAATTAACACTTTATGAGGCCGTGGTCTGGTGACTCTTACCTTTATTGTTAACGCTGAATTAAACAAGCTTTTGTTTTTTTTTTCTCGAATGAAAGAAGATATTTTCCTGTAAATAAAAGGAAGTTGTAAGTACTAGGTGGCGAAAAAAAAGGAGCGAAAAAACTGTCAGCTATTCCATACAAAAGGTCGTCTCAGTAGACACATCTACGCCAAATGTATGAAACAGCTGATATTCTTTTTCCCTCCTTTTTTTCGCCACCTAGAACAAGTTGTTTGTATTGATCAGTAGACAGCCTATTGAAAGTTCCGCTATCGACTAACAGTGCACCCTTTCGTATAAAAAAAAAGTTGTCAAGGTATAAATAAAATGTATGACTTTAAGGCACAATAAGACCCACAACTAGCGCCGCCAATGAAAAAAAAAAAATATCTTCTTTTTGGATGCGTTTTTCCTAAAAACTCTCCTGCGAAATATCAACGCGAGGCTTAACTATTTTTAAAACCTAAGGTTTGGATTCCAGATCCTAGGACCTGGAACATTGGCTGCGCTAGTTGTGCGTCCTACTGGGCCTTAATAGTTTTTCAAGCAAAACTTATAACCCGTTGTTCAGACTGACCCCCGGTGAGATTGAGAAAATGCTGGCAGATTGTGCAGAAAATTTTCAACAATTCGGACCTTTTGAATTGATAATACCGATGCAAGAAATACGCTCTCTAGCCTGAAGGATTCTCTGTCTTGCTTTCCTTTTCCTTTGTATTTATTACTGAGAAATACTGCTTTAGATCAGGCATGCATTGGAGGAAAAGATAAGATAAAGGTAAAAAAGCGTTTATTTCCAAAAGAGTTTCAAAAATGTATACAGTGTGTCTTGCGAATCCCACACTAGGCGAACCTGTATCGTGGGATCCATTCATTTAGATTTTACAAAATGTGTTGGACAATTCCAAGACTTAGGCTAAATTGCAAAAATAATAATAAGAGACAATTAAATTAGTGTGACAATGCTGTTAGTATAACGATTTGATCATAGTTAAGATTAAGATAGTAATCTCTTTGGTTAGTCATGAGTAGGTAAGTATACTACAGGGTGTTAAAAGACCGCCAACAGACCCGAAAGCTACGCATACTAGACACCAAAACAAAGTACTTTTTCGATATATTATTGCTGGGAAATGATTTTGGTTTTTTAGGTTATAATTTTGAAAAATATTTTATCACGCAATGGACGTGTAACGCACAGAAGTCATATTGCGCAAGCGTAGTAAGTTTATGCTTAGTGCCGATGTTTAGAATACATTGCGCGTTGCAATTTTAACGTCGTTTTTTGTAAGAAATATTCATAATTTTGATATGGCTTCTTGGGAAGGTATGTTAAGAACTAGATACTAAATGCATTTCTGCAAAAAAAAGTTTTGAAAGGTCCGACTTTGAACCTCATTATCTCGGAAACCGTTGATTTCCCAGGCATAGTTCCTTGGGCAAAAATGTTCATTATGATGAGGACAATACCCGGTTTCCCGCTTTGTTGGCTGTCTTTTAACATCCTGTATATCTAGTAGTTATGTTAAGTCTACATCTTGCGCGAAGTTACAAAAATCAGGCTAAGGCTTAGGGAATGAGGACAGGAAATGAGGTACGTAGGTAGGTTATCGTATGAGGTAGTTGCTACCCCTGGTGTCAGAGTTTTTAGGCCACCTGACGTGGCTTAAAGATTGTTATCAATCATCAACAACCGGGACCAACGGTTTAACGTACTATTGAAGCACGGAAGCGCTCAGATATTATTGCCACTAGCGGTCACCCATCCATGGACTTACCGCGCCCGATGTTGCTTAACTTTGCCAATCGATTTAGGCCCGGTTTCTGAGTTGAGAATTTTACTAAGCAAACACTTAACTATCGTTCTGTCACGTACTTTTGTGAGAAATCCGCAGAGGCAGAACGATATTTAAGCACTCGCTTAGCGAAATTCTCAAATCAGAAACCGGCAGTAAGAATGGCTAGTCCAACTAGGATGTGAGCGCTAGGAAATGAGGTGTTAGGTACACACGACGGCACGTCAGAGTGTACACTTTCGTTGTAAAGTCGCCCGTAACGTAACCGAGCAGAGTCCTAGCGTTTATGGGTCGACGCTGTCGTGTGTACCTACGTACGGTCAGCAAAGCCGGTACTTAAAGAACAAACATCAAAATGATGCTCCATGATTTCATTGTGACTAAATTTCCATTTGCCTTAGCGTGTCCCTGACTGTACCAGGCACTTGATTTGCTGTTGGTCATTATAAAATTCACTAATTTACCCATGATTATTGTTGAACTTAGGATCAATGGTAAAATTATACCAACTTTACACTCTACAAATTGGTGCAAGAAATCACCACTTCTCTGTTCTCTGGTCTCTGTTCTGTCATATTCAAAATATACAACACCATTTATATGGAGAAGCTTTTCTTTCGCGCATTTTTTAAATTCAGTTCACCAGTCGTATAACAATAAATGTACCACCTGTCCTAAAACCACTGAATATTCAGCGTATAATGATTAGGTATAACAATACGAGTAATCTTATAGTAGGGTCATTCTTTGAGAGGTCGATTTTTTTGGTCACACTCTAGTATCTACTAAACTATACATCACACAGTACTAAATTAGCACTTAATCGTCTACTTAAATAACGGTCCATTGAGGCATATCAAATAAAATCAATATTTTATAGAGGAAATTGCCTAAATATCCCTTTGAAGGTAAAAAAATGGGTGATTTTGCGAGTATTTTGCATGTCACACGCGTGTGGGCCTGGTATGTTTTTGTTTGTGGTTTTACTCATGTGCCCACTACTATGCTAATTTATACCTTTCTAAATGCCCAATGAGTGCCTCTATCCAATCGTATATCCAGCGTTCTATTAGAATGAAAACTCTTGTGTCTGTAGACATTCCTAGAAATGTCACGCGGCGAGCAAAGTTTAAATCGTGCAACGAAAGTATGTTTTTATACAAGCTTAAATACGCGGCAAGTTTCTATTTACTGGTGCAAAATATCGTCAAATGGTCCTTGTCAATTATTATGGTTCGTATGTGTCGCTATCTTTATGCCTAAACTTTTACGTAAGTTCTTGACTTTTTTTAAACTTTGGTTCGGTAAGGTAGCTGAAAGTGGTGGCACGTTTTGCTAGTATAGTAAACAAGACTACACTAAACTGTCCTAAGTACATGAATGCGTATATCCCTGAGTAGGTACTGTCGTAAAAATAAATACGATTGCTTCTATAGTTTAAGAGAAATAGATACATTTTAGTTATTTCTGAGATCGGTGGCCCTGAGATCGGTGGATTTAAGCCACTCATTAGTCAAGGATTTCAAAGAAGTTTTCAACATATTGTATCAATTTCACAGATTCTTTAGATACCACACCGAACGAGATGCTATGAATAATTCAAAATGTATCAGTTTGTTTCTATGGACTAAAGTTTAGACTTCATTTAAGCTATTAAGGTACTGTTTTTTGCAAGGAAATGTAATTTCACGCAAATAAAAAGCAAAATCCGTATAGACAGACAATTTTAGTGTATAATTATTACAGTCACACATATAATAGAGCATTGGTCGCCGATGCGAGAGAACCAGGTTCGATTCCCAGCGCAGGCATGTATCATGACTTTGTTTCTTTTCAAAGTTACATAAATTTGTGAATTTGAAGTAGCAAAACCACTCGCTAATGTGAGGAAAAACATCGTGATGAAACCCGCAACTTAGTTGGCTCCACACGTAATGACTTCTCTTGTGGGCTAGGCTGACCAAGCTGTCAGGATGGTATAGGTGCTGGGCAAGCCTACTCCATCTAAAGCAATGTCCCAGAAACTGCAGCGCCGACTGGTCTCTTCACCCATTTAGTGTAAGTGAAGGTGCCACTGGACGCTGTATAAATAGATGCAAAGGCTTGTTGACTATAATTTTGCATGTTTAGCTTAAGAATTGATCTTTTACAATGATTTTATGAAAATAAAGATATGATTTTTTTGATAATTTTTATGATGTTTAATAGAAATGTTTTGCTTTATTTAGCCCCCTTTTATCTGTGTCAGTTAATGAGTGACGTTTAAATTTAGAAAAAACGTTTATTATTCACTGTAATTACTGTTTATAATAATTTTAGACACTATCTGAGATCGGTGGCCTTTTTGCTGAGATCGGTGGCTTGTCAAAAAAGAAGCTTTTTTTTTCATTAACCTATAAACCCTATAGGTGTGCCTCATCGACGTATTGATAAGTTTTTAAGCCATCTTTTGCGGTGTATTTTTAGTTTTCACCTATCTTGAAAAAAAATAAAAGCCACCGATCTCAGCGAAGAACGCTTTTCTCAGGAATGACCCACTACCAGTGTAAGTACCTAGCTACATAGTTATGCGAAGTGAATAGTAGGTTATATTGAGCCGTACTCTAATCTTTTCCGAGGAAAAGCTATTAGTTCAGGCTCTGAATAGTTGGCTGCGATGTCAGAGCTTGCACTTCGATGTTTAGCTATATTTACTGCAATAGCTTTAGGAAAATTCCAAGAACGGACATTCAATATTACTAAGGGTGGCATTAATAGTCATCAACTCAAGCTCGAGCTGAAGTAGGTGATCTCAGAAAACAAAAATGCTTATGTCAAGTCTTGGCTAATGTTAAGCTTGAGTAGCTGTCAGCGTATTAATAGACACTAGCTTATTGACACATGCCCGCACTGGGAATCGAACCTTGTACCTCTTGCTTCAGAGTCCACTGTTCTACCCACTAGACCACCACCGCTAGTGCTTTGTTTAATTTCAAAGTTACGTACATTTGTGAATTTGTAGTAGCAATATCACTCGCTAACTGTGAAGGAAATCATCGTGAGGAAACCCGCGGCTTAGTTGGTTCCGCGCGAATTGACACTTGTCTTTCGTGTGGGCTAGGCCGACTAAGCTGTCTGGATGGTATAGGTGCAGGGCAAGCCTACTCCATCTCAAACAATGTCCCAGGCACTGCAGTGCCGAGTGGTCTCTTCACCCATCTGGTGTGAGAGAAGGTGCCACTGGACGCTGTATAAATCATCTCATTACGTAGATGCAAAGGCCTTAGTTTTAGTAGTTTTGGTGGGGCCGAGTCACCATATTACAAGCGAATATACCGGTATGTTAGTTTCTCAACTCTATGCCGCGCCACTACGCTCGCCATTTTGTCTACCATTCCCGCCCAGCAATTTAGCCTATTGAATTCGGACTTAGAAATGGGAACCCCTTCGCTTTAGCTGACTAATGCAATGTTCGCGCTGTTGTGTTCTGTTTTCCTTATTTTGGGGCTAAAAACCTGGCAATGCGGCCATTCTGCTTGGGTGTTTACTGTTTAGTTTGGTACAACATTAAAAGGTAGTACACTCACAAAAAAAAGTATCTGCGGGTAACTTTTTTGTGTGTAGAAATGATGAAAGATTCGATATTGATGTCCACATAGAAGATGAAAGACAGTATTATAGAAAAATAATGGCCTGTAACACAGTATATCCAGACAGTCAGACAGACAGAGATATCTGTCTCTTTATACCCTTCCGTACCCGAAGGGTGCCAAACGGGAACCTATATTAGTACTCTGCCTACGCTGTCTGTCCGTCTGTCCTACCTTTGACGGGTTGTATCTTAAGAACCGTAATAGGTATCCAGCTAGTTGAAATTTCCACAGAATGTGTGTTAATCATGGGAAAAATGACAACAAATAAAAAAATAAAAGAAGAAGAAGCCAGATTTTATATTCGGTGGGAAAACTAGTCTGTAACACTTTGATTTCCTCTCAGACAGTGAAAGACAGCACTGGGAAAATACAAGTACAGAGAATAGATAGTTGACAAATCTGTTGCTGTCTCGCATGCGCTCTACCCCTGAAGCTGTGAGCGAAAGGGACAACCTGAAGAAATCTAGAAAATCAAGGTTTCATAGTCCCCATTTTTCTCTCTCAAAACTGGGTTCGATTTCGAAAATTATTTCTTCACTTGACTGAAATCACAAAAAACTTCTTAATGTCGAAGCATCTGGTTTTTTTAATTTTAAATTGTTAAATCAATTTACCAGACGTCTTTTAATTTTCTCGCCACTTTTCCATACGCATTTTTTATTTTTTGGAAGGTCCTAGCTCCTGGTTAACAATAGATCAAAAAAATCTAAACTATCCGACACGCCAGGGGTAGACATGTCCCAGCATACCAACAATTTATGCTTAGTACATTATCCGGGGAGGAAATAGGAGACTACTTTTGTATGGAGAAAATACTACCGTTATATCTATCTGAAGGTCGGCCAGCGATGCCAGGTACATAGTTATTACAACAAGCTTTAACAAATTGCATTTGGTGCACAGCGGCTGCGTGAAAAATGATGTGGACACAATAAAATGTTACCGATTTATGGCCCTGTCAGGTCCGCTGTGCGCCGAATAGGAAATATTGTTTGGACGCCATTTATTTTGTGTCAATTTTCATGACAAAAACACGCGATTCGAAGTGGTATTTATAATAACTTCTCGGTATTAGTATTTTCTTAGTAAGTAATTACTTAATTTGTGTCAATTTTCATGACAAAAACACGCGATTCGAAGTGGTATTTATAATAACTTCTCGGTATTAGTATTTTCTTAGTAAGTTTGACCAGGACTACTTAAAATTTTTCATTGTTTTAAGAGTTCAATTTAATGTGGGATTTTGGCCGTCGGAATGTCGGCCTCAGTCTCAGATACGCCTTTTTGTTCGATTGGCGCCCTTATGCCGCGCGCGATAAGAGCTGCCATGGGGTATCTGAGATTGTGGCCGACCGTACGTATACAACCGGGGCGTTATCATTTCATTTGTAGTTCATTTGTAGCAGCAACACTATTCGCTAATGGTGAGGAAAACATCGTGAGGAAACCCGAGCGCGTGGGGACCTTAAACCTTGCATGAGGAAAATCGCCAGTTGGCATACTTTGACTCTTTATTTGATAACTTGAAAAAAGGTATCTTAAGTTTTTCTGTACCTTTGCACTTTATGAAAAACTTAAGATACCTCTTTTCAATGCAAAAACTTAGTGTGTACCTTTGTACTTACTAAGTTTTTGCATTGCGGATCCTTGACCAACCCAAAAACCATTAAACGTATACCCACCTCTTTACTCCTACATTCATCAAACTACAAACCAAGTAACACACACCCTAACATACTACTCGTAGTAGTATGCACTCGTAACTGATCCTAAGGGTGGTATTCTACAGGGTGCACTCTAAGTCGATAGCGAAACTTTAAGTAGGCTGTCTACTGATCACTACAAACAACTTGTACCAGGTGGCAAATAAAATGAAGCGAAAAAAATATCAGCTGTTCCATACAAAAGGTCGACTCAGTACTGCGCCAAATGTATGAAACAGCTGATATTTTTTTCGCTCCATTTTTTTCGCCACCTAGTACAAGTTGTTGGTAGTGATCAGCAGACAGCCTACTTAAAGTTCCTCTATCGACTTAGAGTGCACCCTGTAGTATGCACTCGTAACTGATCCTAAGACTCTGTCGCAGGGCTAGGAGGGCAAACACTTTACCTTTTAATTTTAATGTGGTTTTTAAAATATTCCTTTAACTTATTTTCGGCCTGAGGATAAGCCTGGCCATCCAAAGAGGCAACGTCGCCAGCGTTCTGGGCTCTCTGCCGCGGGACAGCGACCTGGGGCAGGTCTTTTACTTGTAAATACTATTTTTAGTTTAGCTTCTTTTAATTTTAGTTTTAGTTTAGCTTATTTTAATTTTAGTTAACATATTTATCGTTTGTATTTAATTATCTATACTAATGTTATTATTCAAATAAAGTATACCTATCACCAACAAAAAAAACTTATTTTTTTACTTTATTATGACGTCTTAATTTAAGGAAGGCACTGGTTCCTGAAACACGCAGGTTACACTTCTTCAGGAACCAGGGATTTAATCATTGTGACACTGGTTGTCCAATAAATTTAATTTAATTTAATTTTATTCATTTAGTGAAGTGACCTGTAAGAAAAACACATAATAGCCCATGTATGGGTTGGTGGGTCAAGTTGGGATGTGAAGACACCGATGACTTCAGTAAAAGAAAGAACCAAGTTGCAAACGCATTGCAACTTTTACTTAGTTTTCCATTTTGAGCTGTCAGTTGCAAATTTGCAATCCAAAATGGTCGCCAGTGCCTAGGGCGATAAAGTAACTCAGTACAAAGTTACACACACACTTGGCCGATGGTACACATCGACACTTTCATGAACAAAATAACTAGCGGTTCACCCCGAACTATGAACTCTCGACCCCATATCTCAGCAACCCATCGACCGATTTGGCTCATGTTCGAACTTAAAAGTTATCTTTGCCTCATTTCCCTGCCTACCAAATTTCAAGGCGATCCGACTAAATTTACTCAAGTTATCGTCGAACGAACATTCATACATACAAACATACATAGATACAAACGCTGGATTGTTCCAGTAGACTCGAAGAACTTCGCTCGCTCGTTCAAAAAAAGCGACTTCGCTGGTGAAAATGTACACTGATGTTATTGCACTTATTCCGAGTGATTTGATGCTGTCTGATCTGATGAAGAACTTCGGAGATGGAGAATGGAACTCATCAACGGATAGCAGCAAATCACTCGAAATCAGTGCAATAGCTTAATAATAGTGTACCTTTTCACAAGTGAATAAAGATAAATTTTTCCGCCAAGCAGATATTATTCTTGGGGACCGGCCGGGTCAAAGTGACCATCGCTGGACGTTCTATACAAGTTGTTACAAAAGTACCTAACTCTTTTTACAGGGTAATAGCACCCGGTGATAGGGATCACAACCTAAATATATTTTTTGCTCTATGACGTTCCGTTAATTTTTAAATTAATAAAATGTGAACGATGTGGCGGGAGAAAAGTATTTTTTAAATATTGTTTTCATTGACTTTCACAATGTTTTAACAACTCAAAGCTATGTTAATGCACCTACACGCACAAACATATTTTTAAATTTGAGCTAAAAACAAAAACAAAAAAATTGTGAAAATTTTTAAATTTTGAGGTTATAAAATAAAATTTGTTTTTTCCAACTTTTTTTTACAGATTTGACATCCTGTTGACCAGTAGGTACAAAGAGTTAGGTACTTTTGTAACACCTTGTATACATATGTATACTGAGCTACGAGAAATATTTTGCTGGCGCGATGCAGGATTATAGCTAGTAGCGTTTTCACAGCTAGAGTACGTAGCAGTTTCCTGTGCACCCAACAGGGGTCGCTACAATTTCATAACACTGATCAAGAACAAAGCGAGTAGCGATCTACTGACAGAAAGATGAGTGAAGTGGAAACTATAATTCCCTTTTGTAACAAGATGAGCTCGTAATGAAACTTGGGTACTTTCAGCAAGTTTGCATTCACCTTTAGTTAACTCAACTTCTTGTCAAGTTAAATGGGACTGTTTAGCGATGAGAGTAATTTCCATTTATGAAGCTTATGAAAATGAAATCTGATATTTAGGCCCGGTTTCTGAGTTAAGAATTTTGCTAAGCAAATGGGTAAGTATCGTCCTGTCTCTGCTGATTTCTCACAAAAGAGCTTGACATAGCGATACTTAAGGCGCTGTACATAGTGAATAGCCCGCGCGCCAAGAAAAATGCACAAAATCGAGTCCTGTATCAAATACACAAAAAAAAACGAAAATTTTCACATATCAAACCCTAGAATTAGTTGAGACCTATCTAAAACAGGCAGTTTCGTGTTGACATTCATAAACGTTTTGAAGATATTTTTGATGAAAAAAAATAGGCGGCGCACTTTTTTTCAAACAAAATATCTTGCAATCTGTTATGGGTATCAACACAAAACTGGCTGTTTTAGATAGCTCTCACCTAATTCTAGGGTTTGATATGTGAACATTTTCGATTTTTTTGTGTATTTGATGCAGGAATCGTTTTTGTGCATTTTTTTTGCGCGCGGGCTAATTCACTATGCCCAGCGCCTTAAGGCTCCGTATAAGGCTAACTAGCGCCACCAATGTTAAAAAAATCATATCTTCCTTCAGAAGAAGTTTCTGAAAAAATCCTAAGATGAGCTCATGCGCCATGCTTTTCTAGATTTTTAAGTGTAGGTACCCAACTCAATTTCTAGTGTTAAGGTAAAAAATTTTCGATAACCGCCAAAAACGGCCGCTTTTGGCGGTTATCGAAAATTTTTTAGCTTAAAAGTAAATTTCGAAGAGGGTATCTACACTTAAAAATCTAGAAAAGCATGGCGCATAGGCTCATCTTAGGATTTTTTCAGAAACTTCTTCTAAAGGAAGATATGTTTTTTTTAACATTGGTGGCGCTAGTTAGCCTTATACGGAGCCTTAAGTATGTGCTTAGTAAAATTCTCAACTCAGAAACCGGCTTCAAGTCTTCTACTATAAAACAAGTCAAGTAGTATTTAAGTAGACACATAGTAGTAGTAGTAGTAGTCTTCAAGTAGTATTTTTTTAAACTTTCCAACACATTCAAGGGCAAAACGGAATCACTTGATTTTCCGTTCGACTGTCAAGACACTTTTTTTCTGAAATATGTGTAGAATGTTTCTTTGTTTGCCCTCTATAAACCATCCTAAACCTGCTTGCCCTCCTATAAAATATACCATTGATCAGATTGTGGCGAAACTTTGGTGGCGTAGTCTAAGGACGTCCGCAAGGGTTTCTGGCCCAAAAATTCTTGAAGTTTCATAGTTTGTTTTGCTTCAATATCGCGTAAATAATCACCCCTGAGCCGTGGGGTTCACTTAACAAAACAACACCTTGTATAAGAGGGCTAGCCATTAATAAGCGCATTTCAAAACGGTCCAAACGATACATAATGCGCGTAGTAGTCGCCTAGATAAAATCTAACAACTCTCGGATGTGATTCCTTCTTCACGCCGCAGGATCGGGAACGGTTAACGGATTTCCCGTTCACCTGAAGGTCGTATCCAAACGGCGGTGTCCGGTCAGGAAGCACCCGAAATGTGGGTTATTCCAACCTTTAAGTTTAGCCGGAGTAAATATAGCGTGACATTTTAGTGGCTTTGAAGTCGACGGGACGGGGTGATCTCAAATTCTTGGCCCAAAAGCGGCGAACGAAAATGTAAGATACAGTGAACAATATCGTATGCAATTGAAAGTTGAGACTTATTTGAAAGGTTTTTTTATCGATTTAACGATTCCACTTACTTTTATTTTGTCGAAATAGCCGACATGTTTCGACCTCGTCCGGAAGTCTTAGTCATGGAGGAGGGACGGACGACGCGTTCGTCACGGCATTCATCTGCTCACTGCGGGCTCGTTGACGATGCGCCCGCGCGGACAGCTATTCCGACAAAATAGAAGTAAGTAAAAGGTGTTAATACAAAAAATGGATAATGCAGTTTTAATTAATTGCATTAAGTTACATATGTCGGAGAATGTTAAGTAGACTGTTTAGACTGTTTATTTGATTTTATTTTGTGTTATTCCAATTTATACTGATGTTTTTATTTTTCTATACAATTTAATTTAATACACATTTTGATTTAATTTTAATTATTGATTTGACTTTTAAATTTTAAATTTTATTTATTATTATTTTAATCTGAAACAAAAGTTTTTGATAGTGCCATTTTAATTGATTACTTTTTAAATATTCATTTTTAATTTATGTAACTCTAAGATTACTTTTTAATTGTACAAATTGTGATGTTTTAATTTATTTAATTTTATCTGTTTTTTAGTTTTTAATCTATGGAAATGTTAATATTCCGAAATAAATACTTTGAATTTGAAAAAAAAACCGTTAAATCGATAAAAAAAAATGTGCAGTGCTTACGAAAGTTTAAGTTTTAAAATTATTTGAAAGGATTAGATTGCTTCATTGCTTCTTCACAAAGTGTAGTTATTCGAACCATTGTCGACTTCAATCGAACCATCGACGACTTTGAAAGAAGACCCGCGAAAATGGCGAATATTTGCCGGAGTGAAAATCGACGACTTTGAAAGAAAACCCACGAAAATTGCGAATATTTGCTGGAGATCGACGACTTTGAAAGAAAACCCACGAAAATGGCGAATATTTGCCGGAGTGAAAAGATAAAGATAAAAGATAAAGGAGTAGTCTGATGTGCCTCGGGACCTTTAAACCTGAGAAGGTGGAATTTGCAGTGAGATACTGTCATACGGGCTACATAAAAAAAAGAAAACCTACGCTCTTCGATGACAAACCCTATAAGTACTTATAGTAATTTTATGTTGGTGTCTTTCTTTCATAACTGGCGTTTAAAAGCAAGTTTGTCCCAACATAACGAACATTGCGCCTCGTTAAGTAACAAACAAGACAAATGCAATTATCAACTCGCTATCTCTTATATTTATCGCTGAAGCATATTACTCTTTTCCGAGAACGCTGTGCAAGTTACCGCTGCGCTATAGTAAAACAATAAATTTACAAGATAGCAAGAGAAATAGCATAACAATATCACCCGGAGGGCACAGAGTGTGTAGAACAGGGGGTCTACCGGCTAAGACGAAGCCGACTACCATTGCCGAAAATCGAAGTTCGATTTTTGAAAAATGTGCTGCCATCCAGTTCATTTTACTGCCACCCAGTTCATTTTTCATAAATCGAACTTCGATTTTCGGCCCCCAGAACTTGGTGCTACGATTACCTTACTCAAGTAGGTGATCTCAGAAAAGTCAAAAGCCTTGGCTAATGTCAATGTCAATCTCAATATACAACGTGTTATAAAACATCCTAATTCTTTTTACAGGGTGGTCAACAGGATGTCAAATCTGTAAAAAAAAGTTGAAAAAAACAATTTTTATTTTATAACCTCAAAATTGAAAAAAAAAATCATAACTTTTTTGTTTTAGCTCAAATTTTAAATTATGTTTGTGTGTGTAGGTGCATTTACATAGCTTTTTGTTGTTAAAACATTGTCAAAGTCAATGAAAACAATATTTAAAAAATACTTTCCTCCCGCCACAGCGTTCTCATTTTATTAATTTAAAAATCTACGGAACGTCATAGTGCAAAAAAAAAAATTAGGTTGTGATCCCTATCACCGGGTGCTATTACCCTGTAAAAAGAGTTAGGTACTTTTGTAACACCTTGTATAGTGTCTATTAATTTGCTGACAGCTACTCAAGTTTGAAAAGGCTTGACATTAGCATTTGACTCTTCTGAGTTCATCTACTTGAGATCGAGCTCAAGTAGGTGATCTCGGACGACTATTAATACCACCCTAATAATTTTACTATCTATTTGGTACTTAATTGAATGAGCGAGCGAAGCGAGATTCCCGGCGCAGGCATGTACGGTCGGCCACAGGCGCAGATACCCCATGGCAGCTCTTTCCGGTTGCGGCATAAGGGCGCCAATCGAACAAAAAGGGGTATCCTAGCGTGTGGCCGACTGTACCTATGCCTTTGTGAATGTGGACTACGTACATTTGTGAATTGGAAGTATCAAAACCATTCGCTAGCTGTAAAGGAAAACATCGTGAGGAAACCCGCGGCTTCGTTGACTCCACACATATTGACTTGTCTTTCCTGTGGGCTAGGCCGACTAAGCTGTACGTTTTTACTTTTGGTCCAACTGTAACTTTGTAGCCCAAACAAGACGGAGAAATCTCTTCCAGCCAACCTTCTGTTGCTCAAGCCGCGTGCTGGGGGCGCCAGCTCTATGGTATCAGATAATTGTTTCCGTCGGGAATCGAATGCGGGCCCGCGGAGGAAAATTCGTGCAATAAACAATCAGTGCCACTGTGCAACCATTTGTACGCTTTGTTTAATGGCAAATGGTACTGTTTACTATTTCTCATTACCTATATTTTGGTTCGTTGAACAGCTAAATCGTAAAACTAGGATCAATTACATTTTTCATACTGTTGGTTTCCGCGCACGTCCACCAGCTATTTGCTAATAAAACAATTTTCCTAGAAGAATATTTTTTTCTTTACAAGGGGCCGATTGTGGTCAAACCGGGTCGCTAAAAATCTACTCCCATTTAGAGCATGGATACCGGTTTTCGGTAATACCGAAAAACCGGGATCCCGGACTAAATATCTACATTTGAAAAACCGGTATTGTATTATTTTAATACCGGAATTTCGGTAATTCCGGTATTACAGATAAAACTCTGAAACAAGTGTGGAATATCAAAATTTCGGGCGCATGCGATGCGTGCGCAGTGCGAAATAGTGATGTGAACCGGTTTTAGAAACCTACAAAAAAAAAACGTTTATTGTAAAAACCTATAGTATAAACGCCGGTTTTTGTTTATTAATTAAAACCGATTACTTTCTTATTTTGGACTGCAGTCAAGGGGCCTTAGCCTGTAACGCAATGGTGCCAGGCTTTTTTATGATAATAGGCTCCGAGTTGACGGTTTCAATGGGGGATTTTCTGACAGCTTTAAAAAATAAAAAATAGGTATAAAAGCTGTGACAGATGGCGTTGACCCGGCATCACAAAGTAAATTCGTGCTTAAATACTTTTTCGCTGTAAATACTTTTTCACTTCATTGCTCTGTGACTTCATCTTTCACCTCATTCCATTTTTGTAGGTACATGAAAAAGTGCACGACTTTGTTATTGTTCTTGTATGAGTGAATGGTAGAACCGAAAATACTACATTTTGCTCCATCACCAATACCTAAATATTGTGTTTGGACGTATCTACGAAGCCGTCTATCTCCATATCTCGTCAGCGACATCCAGTTACAAATTTGGAACTACAGCTCATGAGCTGTCAGAAAATTGCCCATTATGATTTATTAATGCGGATTGCGGACGGTCCTTTTAATATTTTTGTAGTACAGCAAAGAATATTCTGATTCTGCAACTTTTTCTCCGAGTGCGCGGACAGTTTGTGAGTGAGTGAGTGTATGTATTTGTTTTCACGCTAGAACTGCAGGACGAATTTGCCTGAAAGAATGGAGATAGCTTAGAAACCAGACTAACATAGACTATAAATTACGAACTAAATTCTTCTGGTAATGTCGATAACGGAAAAAAAAGTCTACGCGGACGAAGTCGCAGGCAAAAGCTAGTATAAATTAATATTATCGTTCAATTAAATAAACTCACTTATTTTAAATTTTCTATTTGTCTATTTTATAACAATTTAATATTTTTTAATATAACAAAAATTTAATACCGAAAAACCGGTATCCCGGTATTTAAAATCTTGATACCGAATGAATACCGGTATTGGGAAAAGGCTCCGGTATTCCATGCTCTACTCCCATTGTCAAGAAAGGCTTTTTTATGATAATAAGTTTAACTTTAAAAGCTCAAATGTTACAGAAGATCTAGCCTATACAATAATGGTTGCCTGGCAGAAATCGCTTTAGCGATAAGGTCGCCAATTGTATGTATGCTTACTGGGGGGTTACCCTTGACGCTATTGCGATCAAATTGAAAAAGTTTTAAAATTAATTTCTCTTTGAATTCGCATAGTAATGCTTTGATTTTAAATACTTTGTAATGTTTATTCAAAGGTAAAACTGTTTTATTCAATAAAAATACGAAATGCGTCTTAATTTTTAAATATTAAATTTTGAAAATTGCGCCTTATTGCGGCCGTATTGGAAAAATGCGTCAAGGGTAGAGGGGCTGATTAGTTTTAAGAATTTCCCTTGTAGAGGTAAATATTTTATAGAGTGCAATCAAGAGTTATCTATCTATCTATCTATCGAATTTATTGTAAATGTTCCACTAGATGGGCAAAAGCCTTCTCTCAAAGAGAGAGAGAGAGAGAGCCTACCTGTTAAGAGTGTTATGCCTCAGATGCTGAGTTTTTCTTAAGATGTTTACATTCACATAATTGGTTCCCCGGTGTTTATAACAAAGATAATAAATGCTTGAAAATCATACTCAAACGCCAATAAACACATAAGTTATCATTTTCCGACCGCGCCGAAGCTTTCACGAAATTAATAACTCGTGGAAATAATTAATCTTAAATTACGTTAAAAGTGATGAACGGGTTCTAGACAAGACCTTTGATGGCTACTCGGAAAATCCACTGAAGACAGAAAAATATAAAAAAAAAACCTTTGCATCTTCTTCAAGTGGCATTAATTATTATTAATTCATAGATGGGCGTATTAATAAGTGGCATATTAATTCATAGATGGGCGAAGTTAGCACTTTTGCTATTTTCAGAAAAGTAAGTAAGTAAGTAACCGGATTCTTATAGATTTTATTTAAAATTTTTGAGTTTCTGATGAGCCGAAATGCACCAACTGCTTTGCAGTTTGGCGAGATTGTTTCTTATAAATAACATTAATTAATTAAGAATTTAAACAAATAAAAAAAAACATTGCACCGTGTCACCATGGTCTGGTCATGAATAGGCTGAAGTAGACTTCAAAATATTTGATAAAAATTCCGTAAGATAAGAATAATCTTCATCTTAGCTTATTGATGGCAAAACGATACTTTAAAATTGTTTTGGCCCAGAAATCAGCAATACTGATTGCTGAATGATAGAACTACCGGCAAAAATAGATCATTCTGTGTGCAGATATTAAACGTGTTTGGAGGGTTTGGAGGGGACCGTTCATATTTTCAAATTGGCGCCATCTTTGAATCCCATCCTGGCCAAATTCTCCTTGCTTCGGCCGACGTGGGTCCTCAGACGGTTTAGTAACTTCCAGGTGGCCTATGGCAGCGTATAACCCGTGTCATTAAAGAAAACATTTAGGATGGTTTCAAAACACTCGCCCTCTCGCTCTAATTAATACAGTCAAAGCTAGGTTTTTAACTCCGTCCTAAATGTTTTCTTTAATGACACGGGGGCACAAAACACGTTTGTTATATGGGAGCCCGCGTAAATATTTATTTTATTTAGTTTTTTTTGTTTTTGTTGTTAGGTATAGCGGCAACAGAAATACATCATCTGTGAAATTTTCAACGTCTTACTATCACGGTTCATGAGATACAGCCTGGTGACAGACAGACAGACAGACAGACGGACAGCGGAGTCTCAGTAATTTGGTCCCGTTGGATACCCCTTGGGTACCGAACCGTAAAAACTGCCCCCCCTCAAGTACTAAACTGAGTAGGGGCCCGTGTTAGTAGCGCCCGCGCCTCTGAAGAATATAAATAATGGCATACAGTCACGAAGGGTTTTGTTCCTTAATTACACTGATTATTCACCCCTATTTTTGCCGGAATATTGTGTAAAAAGCCTTAAGGGTAGACGATAGCAAGGTGGCGGGAAATTCTAAATTTTCACAGACTTTTACATTTACTGCCCAAAAAACTTGTCGTACCACTGCTTCGTAGACCAGAACACATAATCGGCTGAATTATTGTTGTTCTGTTGTTTACAATAATGAAAAGAATACGGTTTTATTCTCGCGAACGAAAAATCGCTGAACAAAAATAGCTCAGTTTAGCTACAAAATGTAAAAAACTGTGAAAATTTTGAATTTCCCGCCACACTACTATCTTCCAGCCTTAAAGCGGGGTGGAGTATCTAGAAAGATATGGGTGGGTAATTGATCGAACGTTAGGGAGCTTTTAAAGTCTATTATGGTCTTATCATAAATTCAAGTACTTTTTAGCCCAACAGGCTCTGTATTGTTGTATTCAACCCGTTTCGAATACAAGAATGTTTAAATATCGCGAATCATTAAAAGGCTCTGTATTCTATGAAATAAGCAGCGTTATCATTTTCCCATTAAAACTGGTAAAAGAAAAAAAAACTGTAAGAGCATTTTTTTCCGCAAATAAGCCGGTTTGACGCTTGACGTGCGAGTGGATTTTTTAGACAACAGACGCGCTGCTCTACACAAATGATGCGATGTTATAAGGGTGGAATAGTTGATGCAAAAGATAAAATACAAAAAAAATAAAAAAAAGACTTCATCTTCGAAGTTTTTTATCAGATCTTCGCCATTTATGGGACTACATAGGAAGTATAGGAAGCCTTTCAAATAAAAATCGGTTCACAAAGAAAAAAGTTCTGAGAAAACACACAAAAAATAAACACTGAGTACCTCCGGCGACCCCGAGAGGGGAAGAGATCGGTTGGCAGACCACCAGCCAGATAGTCCGACGACATAGCCCAAGTAGCCGGAAACCAGTGGTTGCGCCTGGCGCAGGATCGTGAGAGGTGGCGTGAGCATGAAGAGGCCTTTACTCAGCAGTGGGTGTTAACAGGCTGATGATGATGATGATGATGACCTCCTCTTTTTGAAGTCGGTTAAAAATTATATTAAATCTCTTTCTAATGTTGCTAACTTTGGGATCACTGTTGTGGTACAGTAGGAAATAATGTTATTCGCAAAGGCTTGATGCTGATTTAATTAATTGAAAAATCCTTTCTTGGCAAATTTTGACGGATGTAAAGGAGGCCGTTAAACTTTATTTATCTATAGCGCCTTGTTTCTTACTTCTATCGATATTTATATTTTATAAATAACTAGATTTTGAAATTGACAGTTTGCATCAATATTATTAAAGTACAACTGTTGGATCCTAACTTACGTACAGTCTACATCACGTTATTACATTTTCGTTGCAAAGTCACCCGTATCGTAAGTAACTGAGTAGAATACACACGTTTAAAGATCGATGTGTTTTCTACTCTATAAAGTTTATGCACTTGTTGTGTTGTCCACTTTTCGTATGCAATAATGTTAAATAACAAAATTCGAAGAGAGCAGGTTTATTAGAGCTTCTTTGTTATGATTATTTCCCATCACTAGCAAATTAACTTTATAGGCCACCCGTCGCGGGCAGACTTATCTAGCGCGGACTCTAGATCCACTGAGCTTCGCGTAAGTAAGTAAAAATAAATGTCGAATTTACTATAATAGTAAACGAATCTTGGCGACTATTTGAATTTTAAAATTGGAAGAACACGGGCGGACGGCCGCGTCTCCTGCCAAAGGCAATATCATTATTTCATACACTCGACTCCCAGTTCGGAAACTGTATGGAATGTTTATTATTTGATTCCTTGCCCATGTTTGTTGTCTCAAGATTGCGTTCAGAAATTTGGCAAACGCATCTGGTTGCGACTTTTGTAATCTTATCGGGATGAAAAGACTTTTGTTTTGCTTCGATGTTGTTTTTCTTTATTTTTCGTCTGAATCTGAAGTGGCATCCGTTCGGCCGGGTCATTCGTTTTTAATTTTCACGAAAGGCGACGCTATAATCAGAAAACATATTGCATCCTATTCAGTCACATAGTAGTAGCATCTTTATTTTTTTATGATTGACGATTCAAATCAATGAAGCACATGAGTTTTAGAACTAAGCATTTTTTTTAAGACAGCCAAAATAACTGAAGAATAAGTCAGGATTTACTAAATAAAAAGACATCCCCTGACTATTAACTAAACTGTACCCTGGGGACCTGAGTTCGTGAGTTCGTTCCAGAAAAATTCTCAAAGGGACGAAGTCGCGAGGGAACGCTAGTTCGATATTAATATGGTTTTTTTTTTTAAATGTAAATGGTGCACGGGTAACGTGGGACCATGAGGGTAAAATTATGGTATTAAAAAAAAAACATACTGCTAAAAGTATTCCCGTAACCATTATAAAATAATATACAGGGTGTTAAAAGACCACCAACAAAGCGGGAAACCACGTACCTATTGTCCTCATCATAACCAACATTTTTTCCCAAAGAACTATGCCTGGGAAATCAATGGTTTCCGAGATATTGAGGTGCAAAGTCGGACTTTTAAAAACTTTTTTTGCAGATATGTATTCAGTATTAAGTAATTAACATTTCGTCTTAAGAAGCCATATCAATATTTTGAATATTTCTTACAAAAAATGACGTTAAAATTGCAACCCGCAATATGACCGCTGTGCGTTACACGTCCATTGTGTGATAAAATATTTTCAAAATTATAACCTAAAAAACCAAAATCATTTCCCAGCAATAATTTATCGAAAAAGTACTTTGTTTCTAAAGTACTTTCGGGTCTGTCGATGGTCTTTTAACACCCTGTAGGTACAGTTCGGAATAATTACCGAACAATTTTATTTTTCCGTTTCTTTCTTTCTTTTAACAAGCTTAATAAATTCATGCCCTCGAGCCAATGACTCAAATCAAATCAAATCAAATATTTTTATTGTGTCAGAAAAAATATGTATAACAATAGCTAGAGTAAACTCTGAACCCCAAACTAAAATAATTTGTGTCTTGGGGAACAGTGCTTCCGTTTTGTGGGAACTAGGTACTACATTTAAAATAATACATAGTGGGCCTTTAATCTTTCGTTTTACTTTTTCGTTTTATTTTTACATAGAGTAAGAAACTATGGTAGATAGGCAGGGCAATTTTTAAATAGCTGAAACACGTAAAGTTTAAAATGTGATTTCGATCAACTTTTATTCTACGACTTCACGCGGTGTTTTTTTATTGGAATATAATAAACACAGACAATTCGTTTAGTATGTTTAGAACCTCTCTGATCCTAGGCACAACTGCCATGCTCAACTGGTTGTGACGTGGGCACTTCAGTTAAACTGAGTTACCAACGACTCGGACCCACGACGCAACTGCTATGCTCAACTGGTAATGGATAATAGTAATTTATTTTTAATAGACATTTTATTTGTTTTTCGGGAAGGGAATAGTAAATAAAGGGACACGTATTTTTTATTTTCTTGAATATCTTTGGAAATACTAGTTATTTTTAAGTTTTAAAGTTGATTTTTTTGGGCCGAAAGTGACGTAGCACTTTAAAAAAACTTAAAAAAACACGATATTTGCCACTTGAACTTAAAAAAAAAAGTGTCACTTATCCTGTCATTGTCATGTTATTATTCTGTGATATTGTTTCCCGGCTGCCAAGCTTGTTTCTTTTTTGTTTTTTCTAAAGCACTAACCCGTGCTAGGGAATAATTTAAACATTTATAATAAGTTGAAAAAATTCACTCGGGACAGGACTTGAACCCGCAACCTTCCGCATACCTACCTTCCTTCCTTGTTTCTTTTTTTGTAATTTTTTTTTGTCTGGCAAAAGCTGAGGGCAATGGCGTATCACTGTAGACTCTACAGTGTCAAGCCGCGGCAACGGCTTTTTTTTTAATTTTGCACTTTTCTCTGAAATAACTCTATAGAAAAATACTTGAAGCTCAATCTCGAAACGGTTTTTTTTCAAATTATTTTGTTATATTTGTTTGTCCATTATCTAACTAAGTAGTTGGTGTAGAATCGAGACTGAATTCGATTCTTTCCTCTCTATACTTTGATTCTTCGTGTATTATTGCGTCCTTTGTTCATCGCAATTAAATGGCACGTACAAATTAGCGATGATATCTTAGTCGTGTATCTCTTATTTTTATCAACGTAAGAAAAACCTGTTATTGTACTGCCAGGCCTTTGGGACGATGTATCAGGTACCTGAGGATGACATTTTTATGCCTTTTGTGCGTTTGAATTCAAGGATGGATATTGGCTACGCTAAAGATAAGGCCAAAGGCCAATACAAGGTCAATGTCGCCTTGTACAAAGTGATTGCTTTTAGACCCTTAAAAACTAATAGTGAAAGAAAAACATCGTGAGGAAACCCGCGGCTTAGTTGGCTCTACACGTATTGACTTGTCTGTCCTATGGGCTAGGCCGACTAAGCTGTCAGGATGGTATAGGTGCTGGGCAAGTCTACTCCATCTAAAACAATGTCCCAGGCACTGCAGCGCCGAGTGGTCTCTTCACCCATCTAGTGTGAGTGAGGTGCCACTGGATGCTGTATAACATCATCTTATTACGTAGATAAAATGACCTTTTGGTGTTTTTATATTTTAAACAAATCGATAGCTGTGAACATAGAAAAACTTAAGGAAAATACAACCTTTTTCAGACGGTTAAAAAAAAGATATTCCCGCACAAAAAAAGTACGGTAAATCCTCTCGTAGCAATTTACAGAAGGGATATCTCGGAGTGTGGCTGACCGTACCTAAGCTTATGCACTTAATCACTGCACCAACCATAGTGCCATAAGAATGGGCTGGATAAATCAAGTGCATCCATATAAGAGCCGCCCACAGAGAGAGGACAATACGCGCGAAGGAGCGCAGGGTAAATGCTCCATCACACAGGCGCGTTTTTATCGGTCGATGCGTTATTGAAATATTTGTTTTCAGTACATTTTGTAATAGGATGGCCATCGAGTTACACAACACTGCTGCGATAATAACGCCGTAATGGAAGTAGGACGTTCCTAATACAAAATGTACTGACAACAGATATCGCAATAACGCATGCGATAATATCGACCGATAAAACGCGCCTGTATCTGCGGGGAGCCTTTACTGCCACTGACATTTTGTGAGGTAGACCACTCTACAGGGTAACCTTCCATCCAAATATTATTTACAAGGTTAAAACATTCGGTTCGGATAGTACTTGAACCTGCAAATCTGGCACTTTATCATACCTACCTTGTAAAAGGAAATCTCTACAGTAAAGTTGGTTACTTACATACACGTTTTACTATCAAACTTATTTAAAACCAGTACCGTTACATACAAAAGTCTTCAGTAGGCAAGGCACCTTCTTTTTTTTGTAACTGCATGTAACATACACCATGACAAATCTAAGAAGGTAATTTCTCCTCACAAATACAAATCACTTTTATTTTGACGTTACCCAAGTAAATAATAAAACTTTTTCAAAGTACGAGTATGAAAGAGTTAATTTTTAATGCAGTCATCACTGCCCACCAATGAAAGTTGTATTAATTACAACGACTGTCTACCTTGAAGTGACGTGCAGGGTAAATGTTACATTGGTGTGTGGACAAAGCGACAATCCTCCCACGGAGTGCTAAAGCACTTAAGTCCACGACCGTACATGGTAGCGAATGTTATTAACTGTCTGGTGTACCTAGAGGCCTCTACTCTTTCACTGTTTGACTTCTGCAGGCGAAGCTGAAGGTTGGGTTAGGCAGTACACAAGGGTTATAAACCTATATGCCTCTCACTCTTTTGTTTGACGTAGAGTGGGATAGATAGAGTCATAAACCCATGGATACGGTCTAACTCAACCTTATTTTAACCCAGCTGCACCTTAATCGTTTTCTACTAAGATTTAATTTTATTCTTCTCTTGTGTCGAAAGCATCACGCTTCCAGAAACTGCCACTTTGATCGCGTTTTGGAGGCGACCCCAGGAGATCCTGCCAGCCTGCACTGTGGAGCATCAGGTCAGGTGTGAAGATGCGACGATGTCTGTGCGGTTCCACATCGACACGAAAGTTCTGGCAGCAACCTCAACGTTATTAAAAGTTAGGGTCCAGGTAGGAAAGAAATACACCAAAGAAGCGTTGAATTATGTATGTTAACCAGTAGTTCGCCCCGAACTATGAACTTGTGATATATTTTAGAACCCCGTATCTCGGCAACCCCTTGACCAATTTGGCTTATGTTCATACTTAAGATTCATTTAAGTCTCATCTACACGTTTCCCAAATTTCATGATATTCCGATCAACCAAACTTGAATTATCGTCTAATCAACATTCATACAAATCCCGGATTGTTCAAGTCGACTCGAAAAACTTCGCTCACTTCGTCACTCGCTCGTTCAAACAGTGCATCGAAACCAACGAGAAACTATGGGTAGAGTAGGGTCCCTGTACAGTGTGCACAGTAGATGTACGTACACTGTACCTACAGTTTGTACACACCGTGGCACAACGCCAGAGCAGCAGGGATAATGCGGCGGGGACGTGACGGGGCGGGCACCGACATGGGACATGGGACACTTTTGTCGAAGCCGTGTGAGCTCATTCATTTTATGAGGTTTATTTTGGACCTTTGCACCAAACGAAGGTTAAAACCAGGTTAGTTATAATCTTAGGAAAGTCCATTGCGGAATGGCGACCCCGAAAGGGGAAAAGATCGGTTGGCAGACCACCAGAAAGATGGTCCGAGGACATAGCCCAACTAAGGCCTTTGCATATACGAAATGAGATGATTTATACAGCGTCCAGTGGCACCTTCACTCACACTAGATGGGTGAAGAGACCACTCGGCGCTGCAGTGCCTGGGACATTGTTTTAGATGGAGTAGGCTTGCCCAGCACCTATACCATCCTGACAGCTTAGTCGGCCTATACGTGCACAGGAAAGACGGGTCAATACGTGCGGAGCCAACTGAGCCGCGGGTTTCCTCACGATGTTTTCCTTCACCGTTAGCGAGTGGTATTGCTACTACACATTCACAAATGTACGTAACTTTGAAATTAAACAAAGTCATAGATACATGCCCGCACTGGGAATCAAACCGGGTACCTCTTGCTTCAGAGTCCACTGTTCTACCCACTAGACCACCACCACTGACAGCCCAAGTAGACGGAAAACTGTGATTGCACCTGGTACAGGATCGTCGGGAGGCCTTAACTCAGCAATGGGTGTTAACAGGCTGATGATGATGACGAGGGAATAGTTTGTTACAGTTTCCTGTGCACCTGGAAGCTTTGCTGGAAGCTTTCCTTTGCTTCGTGACGGGGCTTTGTGATATTGCGAACGAATCTCGAGAGGGGAAGAGATCCGTTGGCAGACCACCAGCCAGATGGTCGGACGACATAGCCCAAGTAGCCGGAAAACAGTGGTTGCGCCTGGCACAGGGTCGTGAGAGGTGGCGTGAACATGAAGAGGCCTTTACTCAGCAGTGGGTGCTAACAGGCTGATGGTGATGATGATGAACGAATCTTTAAGGTCTCAAAATATTACGAATGAGGAGCTCCTAGATGTATCAGCAAGAAGACAGAGTTTTTGAACACCATAAGGCTGGATGTTTAAGGCATGCCTTCACAATGGAGATATTGTACCTACTCCACCTGCAACTTAGGTATTGATGTGAAAAGTCACTGGCAAGACGCGTAGACCGAAGGAAGAAGTCTTGGCTAATAAACCTGAAGAAAAGGACTGAAACTTAAAACAATCTTAAGACGCCGTGCATAGCGAATCGCCAGCGCGCAAAAAAAATGTACAAAATCGATTCCTTTATCAAATCGAAAATGTTCACATATCAAACCCTAGAATTAGGTGAGACCACAGCCTTCTTTATCTCTCAAGCCATGCTATTAAGTTTGGCAACCTCGCATTTAAGGACGGTGTGAACCGGTTGTCTGTCTTCTAAGACTATCTAATAATTATTTTTCCAGCCACTTAATAAATCGTTATCCTGTGGGAAAGAAAACGTAGATAAAGGTCTTTCTCCTCTTTTTAGACTTGAGTCGTAATTCAACTTACAGCAGGCCACACAACAACGGCGAGGCATTTGAAAATAAATTCATGATTTAATATTGTGTTACGATTGGTTCTATAGGATCAAATTGTAACTAAAACTATGAAAATACTTTAAAAAACATACCTTAAGCTGGCAAGTCAAGTTGGGCTGTTTTAAAGCAATGAATAACTAATAAATTACTTATTTTTCACTCACAATATCAGCCACAACAAATCAAAACAAATCCTCACGTCAAATGAAGATGACGTATTTAATTATCCAACTAACTTAAAACTACAAGAACATGGTATAAAAACAAACGGCATAATTGCCATGTTATTTAGCCGCATATTATTATGTGACTAAAATTAATGGTTTCCAGCCAGAGTTGAGGTTAGTGAGACTCGGATTAGTTGTAACTTGGTCGTACTATCATAATGGCTTCTGACAGACAGTGCACTGTGTAAACCATGAACCGGGCGACGTTGCCAGACTTGCACAGCACGGCTTGGGAGATAAAGAAGGCTGTGGGTGAGACCTATCTAAAACAGCCAGTTCCGTGTTGACATTCATAAACGTTTTGAAGATATTTTGCTTGAAAAAATTAGGCGGTGAACTTTTTTTTCAAGCAAAATATCTTGCAATCTGTTATGGATATCAACATGAAACTGGCTGTGTTCGATAGGTCTCAACTAATGCTAGGGTTTGATATGTGAACATTTTCGATTGTTTTAGTGTATTTGAAACAGGAATCGATTTTGTGAATTTTTCTTTGCGCGTTAATTCACTATGCCCAGTGCCTTAAACCAGATTTTTCCTTGTAGCTTATCATTTTTTTTCCTGCACTTAAATTAGCTTTTTGTTAACGGACGTATCACCAGTGTAAAGTACCAATGCTAAGGCTAAAGTTACTGAACAATTTTTGTTCGAAACCACCTAATGCCTTGTAGGTATTTCGACGCTGAAAAGGCATTGGAATCGCTCTCAATTGAAATGCTAAGTGAAGTGCGACTCGCTGGCACGGAGCCAGAGCCACGCGTCCGGAGATTGTCAAACGATGGAGAATTACTTATTTGTTTTAAATAAAATAGTAACAAAAGTAGAGATTTGGGTTTAAAACCATCAAAGCGGAGAGGAGAAGAGACTAAGGCCAATAGCGCACTAGGCGGCCAGGCCGCAGTGGCCAGGTCGCAGCGGCTCGGCCGCTAGTGCGCTATTGGCCTAAGGGAGGCATTAATAGCCGTCGACTCAAGATCGATATCAAGTAGGTGATCTCAGAAAAGTCAAATGCTAATGTCAAGCCTTGGCTAATGTCAATGTCAATCTCAAGATAGTGTCTATTAATATGCTGACAGCTACTCTAGTTTGACATTAGCCAAGGCTTGACATTAGCATTTGACTTTTCTGAGTTTACCTACTTGAGATCGAGCTCAAGTAGGTAATCTCAGATAAGTGAAGAGCGACTCGCTGGCACGGAGCCAGATCCACGCATCCGGAGATTGTCAAACGATGGAGGATTATTTGTTTTAAATACCTCTAAAATACTCACATATTTAGTAGAGTTTCGAGTTTAAAACCGCCAAAGTGGATATAAACGCGAAAGTTTGTATGGATGGATGTTTGTTACTCTTTCACGCTGAAACGGCTGATCGGATTTGGATGATCTTTGGAACAGAGATAGCTTAGACGTCAGAATAACACATAGGCTATATTATATTATCACGCTTTTACGCTTAAGAGCGAAGTAAAGCACATAATTATTCTTTTTTTGTAGTTCACGCTGACGAAGTCGCGGGCAAAAGCTAGTTTTAAGTAAAATATTCACATATTTAGTAGAGTTTTGGGTTTAAAACCGCCAAAGCGGAGATGCGGAGAGGAGAAGAGACGAAAGCAAGATTTCAAATATTATAAAGCATCTACTTACTATCCACCTTACTTTGTGGGTCTAAGTAGGTAAGGGTTGTGATAACCTACACTGGTTTAGGTAAACGCAATCAAAGTCTGATTAACGTAAGCATATTTTTTTCGTATTTTGCAAAAAAATCGTAGGGCGTTCAAATATGCTCGCTCGCTGATTTATTTTGTACCATTGAAAGATTTAAACCTCTTTGGTTCCATGACTTTGAGTAAACTAAGGCCTTAGGCCTTTGCATCTACGCAATGAGATGATTTATACAACGTGTTACAAAAGATCCTAACTCTTTTCATAGGGTAGTATAGTGAGGGTGGGTAGATAACGTTTTAATAAAAAATAGGCGGCTAGCGACTATTAAAATTTTTAATTAAAAACGAAAAATAATATTCGTTCCTACTGTTGCACTGCACAAAACCATAGCACGCACACTACAGTACGGATGCCCTCACACAAGTAAACGAAAACTAGTGTCAACGTTTCGCACGCACACAATCACGCACAGTGGAATAAAGCGATTGAGCCGAGCGCGCCCGACTCCACCCGAGCGCGCTCGAGCCGAGCGTCGCCGCTGGCCGGCAAATTGCAAAGTTGCAACTTACCGCCGCCGCCGCCAACGCCGGCCCACCGCAGTCGCAAGTGGAGCCGGCCGAACAAAACTGAAGAGATAATAATGCTAAACATCCTGCATCTGCTATTATTCACGTTTTGCCCCACCCAACGGCAGCACAAGTAGCAAAGCAAGATAATGGTCGATTATACTAAACTTGCTGCCAGATAAACTGCCCGAAACATGCCTTGATTTGATACCTACCGCTCACTCTCATCACTTTGTATGGCCCGGTTTCTGAGTTGAGAATTTTGCTAAGCAAATGGGTAAGTATCGTCCTGTCTCTGCAGATTTCTCACAAAAGAACGTGACAGAGCGATACGTAAGTATGTGCTTAGTAAAATTCTCAACTCAGAAAACGGGCCATAGTTACCTAAAATACCTACAATATCGGTGAGAAACTTTTAAAAATTATGCTGTATTTTACGTTGATTTTAACCAGATTTAACAAAACTCAGGGCACTTTCGGTGTGTAACGTGGGCGATGAAGAGGTTCTGGGTCTTTAGAAAGATTAAGTAAGTAGAAAATAATCATCATAAAGATACTCACACGATTTAAATCTTTGCTCACACACATCCCACGGCTCATGAGTCGGCGCTCGGATCGTAATCGTAAACAGTTACGTACGACATAAGCTTGCTTTGTTCTAACAGGACCCGTTGATGATCTTCAAAGCACGCAAAAGGCATATCTATGACTAGGCAGATACTAAACAATGCCAGTAATAACATGCCCTTAGCGGCTCTGAGATGAAGCACAAACACTAAATAAACACTTGCTGCCTGCCAATGCCAATGAATACCTATCAATCACTAAACACTCCACAAGTCCACACGCACGGCAGAACAGTTTCACTTCACACTTTCACTCAACATTGAAAGAGAGTCTCCGCCCCGAGCTAGGTGGTAAAGTCTAGTTTCATTACTTCTCTATCTAAGCTCCGATAACGCAACACAAACAAAACAAGCCTTCAAATAAATAACCAAACTGACCATTCATGAATGTATGACTGACTGACAACGATAAGTGTTGCCAACCGCTACAGAAAAAAAAGGTAATTATAAAATCCTAATAATTGTTATTTCTTATGCTACGGGTGGACCAAATGGCATTTATTTAATGTAAACAATGCCAAAACAAAAGCAAGGGAAATAAAACGTGTTATTTTATCAACTTCTAAGAAAAAAATCCTTAAACCTGCCCGCCCGTAGAAACCCGCCTTTGAGAATTGGGGAAAATCCTCCAAGCTGGCAACACAATAATCGAGTGGGGTAGTAGGGTAGAAGCACCTAAAGTCGGCGCTCGGCTATCTACGTTCAAAAAGTAGATAGGTTAGGTAGTACTGTAGCATCGATTTAAATACCCTAAACTCTAATTTTTAATTCGAGTCCACGGAATGACAGTTGCTAGTATGCAACTGTCAGATAAAGCCTTTGTAGCAACTGTCATTCCGTGGACTCGAATCAAAAATTAGAGTTTAGATTCCCTATCAACGCTCAAAAAGTGTCCCGCCTCAAACTGTGCTAAAATTCATTATTAGCACAGTTGCACTCGCACAGTCACGCGCAGTCAGTTATCTAGGAAACCGATAACTGAGTTGCCGAAGTGCTCCGTAAAAAAGTGCAAAAATAATACCACAAGTGCATTGAAAAAGGATGGAATTTCGTATTTTCGGTAAATAATAATTAAAAGTTTTATAATGTGATGCATTTGTAGATTAATTCACCTCCAAAATGACTAAAAATATATTTTTTTAAGAATTTTTTTCAGCAAATGTTTGAAGTTGGCCCTACGAAGTTGTTTCTTTCTCACTTATACGACATGTGTAAGTTAAAAGGCGACGAAAGATTTACAAAGTGGAACAAAACAGGAATGGAGTAGCTTATTGTCATTTTTACACCTTAAATGTTCGTAAGCATTGCACAATGCACATTTTGTTTTTTACGTTTCGCGAGGTCTCTGCTCCATGTTAAGGACTCCGAATGAGAACCGAAACTAGTCGGCTACAACGATATAAATATCGCTTTATTTCTTGAACCGTGATCTATCACTCGATTTTAAACTACAATAGGCTTTTTTCGGGTTTTTTTTTTTGTTTATGAAGACGTCTCTAGATGGCGCTATTCTTCTCACCATAGAAAATGGAGTTTAGCCAGAAAAAATGTCAAAGTCTGTCCACAGACTGTCTATTGGTCTGTGCCGAGGTTTTTTCACGGATAACTACCCCGCCGTGCGCCGCTTGCTTGCTCGTAATTTTTGTTTCACAAGTTTTGTCCGGTTTGAAGGACTACTCGAAAACAAAAAGAGGTATGTCAGTGTGTCGCTCACCGAACCTACTGACCTAACCTTTGTTTTAAATCTTTTTCGACTGTCTGTCCCATTTTTAGGAATACACTGTATGTTAACACCCTTTATGTCGGTTTTTAGAACACCTATAAAGGCAAAAGGCCTGGTTTCGGGGTTCTTAAGGGGTTCGAAAATTTCGTTATTTTTGCGCTAAACCTCTTAGTTTTCGAGATATGGTAACATTCATACCTAATCATTCATCAATATCAGCTCGGGCTAGGCCATACTAGTTTATCCTGGAGCGTACATTATATGTACGTACAGCCGAACGCACCGAACTAAGATCGAAGCAAGAAAGCCACCCTAAATAATTATCGCAAAAAATTATCGTGTCGTCGTAATTTAAATTTAAAACCTCGTGATTTTCTCAGCAAAAAAAAAAACTGAAGGAGTCTCCACGACTTTCTCGACACGCTTCTGTTCGACTGCGGACACTCTCACGCAGACCAGACGCATGATAGCGCTGGGACTTCATTAGATATGAAACGTTATCTTAGGTGAGATAAGTTTGTATTTTGTCTGTGCATTATGTCATCCGATACAAATGTGTGTGTGCGTGCAGCAGAGAGGCACACATTTGCAACTACGCATCGGACACTTTTTCTGTTCGAATTTGTAGGCGATGTTGCATCTAGGGTATTTAAATCGATGTACTGTAGTTTACTTTTGCTTATCTTTTTCTTTTTAATGATTTCTTGGTATGAATAATAACTGTACATTTGATAGATAGATAGATAGATAATAGATTTATTAAATTGCCAATACACGGAATACAATTAATAGACAAGTAGAAAATAACCTTAATACAAAAAAATACAAAAACGTTGTTTGAACCTTAGAAATAAATTGGGCGTTATGTGTACTGGCAATATAAAAGGACCTGATCTCAGCGTGTGCTAAAGGTATTGCAGGAGCAACAACCTGTAGCGCTGGTTTTCAGTCAGGGCCTTTAGTTGGGTGACGTGACATTTGCGTTTATTTGAAAAAAAAACAAAGCTGAGTCTACTCGAATAATCCGGCGTTTGTACGTATGTATGTATAAATGTTTGTTTGTTTGTTTGTTCGACGATAACTCGAGTATCGTTGATCGGAAAGTCATGATTCATAAAAATTGAGACTAAAAAAATGTTCGAGCATGAGCCAAACCGGTCAAGGGATTACGAGATATGGGATTGTAAAGTACATCGCGTTCGGGGTGAACTACTAGTTCATTTTCTATTCAGAATCATTTTTGCGCATTGTTCATCATTGTTGCGTTCTCACTACTTTTTGATCCCCCCTCGTACGTATGTCACCTGGGTGATTAAGACAAATCCAACGACCCCTCATTTGAGTAGTTTTAGGCTCTGGGAGGAAACAGATGAACACACAAACATACCCACATACACACTCACATACATACATAACAATATGCTGCTAAAATCATAACCCTCCTTTTTGCTTCGCGTAGTTGGGTGAAAACTACTGGACTTTAGTTGCACTTTTCACCAAAAGGCCGAGTACTGCTTCCTCTACCCTACAATGTGTGTTGTTGCCGTCTCGCTCTCGCTCAGATCTTGTTCGCTCGCTCACTCATTCCAGTCAGTCAGAGTAGCAGGGTGACCAGATTAGGCGAATTGTCGCCATTTAGGATACCTCAGAGGGTCAAACGGACCATAAAATCCGATCGGTGACCAGTAACCTTTTAATGATACCTAAAAAATGGGATCGGGCGATTTAGGCTATCTTAGAGTAATTTCGCATTTATTTAGGCGATTTAGGCTATTATCGCAAATTTATTGAACCATTCCTTGATTATTCCTTAAAATTATAACGAATTACGCTTATAACTGTTACCGGCCAAACCCGATTTAAGGATAAACTAGTTTGGCCTAGGCGAAACTAGTTTATCCTTAAATCGGGTTTGGCCGGTAACATAACGAAACGTAATATGCACGTGGAAAGGAGGATTCTACACTGATGGTGACGGAGAACTTTTGCAGGAAGTTATTACTTTAGTATAACTTTAGTATGGGGCTTTAGAATAAAAAAAAACGAATGCAAATTATTAGATTTTTTGAATATTTTTTTTTGGCTGTACGGTGTCATTTTTTTAGTTTTTTCTTTATTTTGGACTAAATTTGGGCTTCTAAGCTCAAAAAGTTAGGCGAATTAAGCTAAGTAGACGAGAAAAAAAAATTGGCGATTTAGGCTACTCGGAAGACGAAATTAGGCGAATCGAGTTAGCTAAAATCTGGTCACCCTTGGTCAGTAGTCAGTTCGCGCCCGCCGCCGCCGCCGGCAGGCCGGCTAGGTTGTTTTTTTTCTGTGTGAATGTTGTGAATTCGTGATTGATTGATAACAGCTGATAACTTGCAGAAAACGGTGTTGATTGATACAAATGTGTCAGAAAGAGTGAAACTGCGCTGTGTGTGGCGTACCAACGTACCGTCGTGTCCCGAATACTGTGAATTGACTAACAAAATAATGTTTGTGTGCTTCTTCTCAAAGTCACTAATGGTATGTTATCACTGGCATTGTATGATAGATCTGTCTAGTGATTAATTATACCGTTTGTGTGCTTTGGTGATAAACGACGCCACGGCATAAATTAAGAAGTCGCCGGTCTGTCACGAAAAAACTTCCGCGGGTCAAATAACTCAAGGTCAACAAGCTTAATGTAAGTGAGTCAAATTATGTACCTAGCCACCTAAAATGACGTTCTTTTCATACTTTTCATCCAGGTACGAGAAGTCTGGACTAGTTGTTCAGTTGGTTCGTTTTGTAAATGCTGTTAGATTGTTTTTGTTTACATTCGGCTAGCGACATCTAGCGACGGCTAGCGAAAACGAAGTGACGGACGGGAGAAAGAGATGACAATATGAAAAACCATTGAGTGTGAGGGAGACCCAATGTGTGCCGTGTCTATGTAAAGCTCTTGTCATTGTGTGGGTGAGTAGTCAGAAACGAAATGGGTATTGCATTGCAGAAGCTCTACTTCGACCTGTAGGCAAGTTTTTTTCTGATTATTTAACACTTTTCTTGAGAATACCTTCTGTAAATGGTTTTTGGAGGGTTTTAAACGAACAATTACCACCAAATTCTGAAGGATACAAGTACAAGTATTATCTCGCTAATCAGAGGGCCCACAGCATAAAGATTATTCTAAGCCGGCACCTGATACGGTAACGATAACACCCTGTGAAAAGAGTTAGGATCTTTTGTAACACCTTGTATAGCGTCCAGTGGCACCTTCACTCACACTACAGGGTGCACTTTAAGTCGATAGCGGAACTTAAAGTAGGCTGTCTACTGATCAATACAAACAACTTGTACTAGGTGGATTAAAAAATGGAGCGAAAAAAATATCAGCTGTTCCATACAAAAAGTCGACTCAATACTGCGCCAAATGTATGAAACAGCTGATATTTTTTTCGTTCCATTTTTTTCGCCACCTAGTACAAGTTATTTGTAGTGATCAGAAGACAGCCTACTTAAAGTTCCGCTATCGACTTAGAGTGCACCCTGTAGATAGGTGAAGAGACCACTCGGCGCTACAGTACCTGGGTCATTGTTTTAGGTGCTGGGCAAGCCTGACTTTGACTAATGTCAATAAAATACTACAGGGTGCACTCTAAGTCGATAGCGGAACTTTAAGTAGGCTATCTACTGATCAATACAAACAACTTGTACTAGGTGGCGAAAAAAGTGGAGTGAAAAAAATATCAGCTGTTCCATACAAAAGGTCGACTCAGTACGGCGCCAAATGTATGAAACAGCAGATATTTTTTTCGCTCCATTTTTGTCGCCACCTAGTACAAGTTGTTTGTATTGATCAGTAGACAGCCTACTTAAAGTTCCGCTATCGACTTTGAGTGCACCCTGTACTTGATATACCAAATATTTTACCTACTGTCAAAATTGAGGAGGAGGAGGAGGTCAAAATTGACAAAATTGAGTACCTAGCTGAAGTCATCAAGCAAAATTTTTTACGACGATGGCTCGAGGCAACCCTAACGAATTAAAAATATCGCCCCAAATTAAATGTGATCAATCAATTAATCATTGAGCAATTCATCAAAGCAATTAAGAAGATACGGCGCGGAAGCGTACACAAGGAAGCACGTAGACGCTTATACGCTAGCACTCTACTCGGTTACGTTACGGGCGACTTTACAACAAAAGTGTACACTCAGACGTGCTGTCGTGTGTACAAAGTCATTAGCTTCAAATAAACATTTGACGACTTTTTATCAGCTTTTTAAATCGGATCCGGTTTGCGTGGCTATGGGATAAAGAGACCAAAGGCGAAGGGAAGAGTCTTGGTCTTGGCATATTCTTTCTGGTGTCCAATAAACACTGCGGCTAGGGGAACTTGTTCACGTTTAAGGCTCGGTATAAGGCTAACCAGCGCCACCAATGCACCGAACTAAATCCCATAGAATCCGCATTACGTATAAAATCACAATAAAAACTTGTCCCCACAAAAACAAATGATACCAGCAATAGAACAATACGAAACATCATTTCGACCATACGTCTAATATTCGAATGTCAACCTTATTGCATTAGTGTACAGTTTTACTTTAATTGCATAGACTACGAGCAAATAAGCTCCCAAAGGTAGTTTGGGCATCTATTTTTCCAGACACATTTCAGAGTTCTATGTTGTATCTAGTTTTATCCTTGATTGAAGCACCAATGTTGAAAAAATCATATGTCCCTTCAGAAGAAGTTTCTGACAAAATCCTAAGATGAGCTCATGCGCCATGCTTTTCTAGATTTTTAAGTGTGGGTACCCAACTCAATTTCTAGTCTTAAGCTAAAAAATTTTCGATAACCGCCAAAAACGGCCGTTTTTGGCAATTATCGAATTTTTTTTAGCTTAAAAGTAAATTTCGAAGAGGGTATCTACACTTAAAAATCTAGAAAAGCATGACGCATAGGCTCATCTTAGGATTTTTTCAGAAACTTCTTCTAAAGGAAGATATGATTTTTTCACATTGGTGGCGCTAGTTAGCCTTATACGGACCCTTAAGGCCCAAACCTAGGCACAACTAGCGTCGCCAATGGAAAAACAATCAGCGTGGCTTAACTATTTTTAGGAGCTAAGGTTTTTCATTCTAGAACCTACGAATCAAATCTTTTATCGCCAAAAGTCGCCACTTGGTGGTTAAGTCTCGCGTTGATAACCTAATGAAGAGTTTTTAGCAAAAAACGCATCCAAAAAGAAGATAAATGTTTTTTTTCCATTGGCGGCTCTAGTAAAGTTGTGCCTAGGTTGTCACCTTAAACAATTTTACTTATACTACAATAATTTATTCTAAAAGTCGTTTCACAGTTCGTTTGCGCCGATAAAAAAAAATTTGATTGGGCAAAGAGATAACTTGGTTCAATAATTAATTCAGTCATTCGTTCAATCAATATTTTTTAGTTACTCATTCACCAATACAATTAATGAAAACATTTTTTTACTTCACTATTTATTTTTCGGTGCCCGCTGGTAACAATTCAACTGTCAAACTACGATTAAATTATTGTAGTGTATAGGTGGCACTTTCACTTAGAAGTCTTGGAAAAAAGGCATTTCTGAGGATGACAAGCTTTTGTTTAGTTGTTGAACGAACACGCGTCGTTTGTTTATATCAAGACATCAAAGCTTTCGCATCGTTTTCCCCAAGTGTTTCTCAGGTCGAGATTTGTCGAATTCTGGAAATAAAAGGCAAGATTTAGGCGTGACAATGACCTTATTGTACCTAACTGGCCATTTATTTCATTTTAATCAGGATCTTAAGGCACATAAAACTACAAGCTGAGAGGGAAATTTTTAAATTGATTTATTCTTGAAATACGTCAACTTCTAAATGTGATTTCCAACAACTTTTGTTCTAAAACTTTGATGAAAGCCCAATTTATTTAAAAGCAGGTTTTCTCACAAATATTCTGAGACATGTTTCATCAAAATCGGTCCAGCCGTTTATGAGATATTCTAATTTTAAATGAAAATGTGGAAGGTTTTAAAATGATTGTATTTAGTAGTGATTAATCTAGGTGTTATTATAATGGCCCCCGGTTCGGCAAAACAGGCATTTACGAAGTAAGTTTGTAATTTTCCAATGTCGGTAATTATAGGCGCATTTTCTTCGTATCGCGGCGCACGAACTTATTCGATGCATTATGCAAAAGCGCAACCTTAGCTTAGATATCATCTAATGTACGAAATTGCCAGAGCGCTGTGGTTGTACACTGCCACCGCTCACGGTTTCTGAAGTAAAGATAAAGATAAAAAATAAAAAGCGTTTATTTACAAAAGAATATCAAAATTTATACAGTGTGTCTTGCGAATCCCGCACTAGGCAAACCTGTATCATGGGATCCATTCATTCTACGTAAAATGGATGGCGCAAGATACGTTTAGTGTTTTTGGCACAACTCCTTCGCTCGTTTTGTCTTTCCTGTGGGCTGGATGACTTAGGCTGTAAGGATGGTATACTTGCTGGGCAAGCCTACTCCATCTAAAACAATATCCCAGACACTGCATCGTCCGAGGGCGCCTTGACCCATGAATGGTGGAAATAGACAGATCTGTCCCTATCCCGAGCTCTGTCAACTCTTAAGTTAGCAACGCCCTAGCAGGGTTCTTGTTTGATTCCTTTATTAATGTAAAGTCGCCCGTAACGTAACCGAGTAGAGTGCTAGCGTGTAAGGGTGGACGTGTTGTCGTGTGTACAGCAAGAAAGCTGAATAAGCATTATCTTATCCCATCAATTCGACTAAAACGTTACGTAACGTCAAAAATGACTGCCCAAACTCCGGTAGCAGTAAACCATAACCTCCCCGACTGCCTGGAACCGGGCCAGGCAGTTATTACGGATGATTTCAACATTTCAATGGGAATATCGAATAAGGCCACGAATAGCGTTACTATGTCCATTTTGAGACCGGCGGCGGAGTGTTTATGCTGTTTGTCTATTGTAGCTTGGGTTTGGAATGGACGTTTGATTTTGATTGTCTTGGTTTCGATGTTTGACTTTGTATTTCGGGAGATAGTGTTGCGTCCCGGTAACTATGTTTTGGCAAGCATTACCTACGTACGAATTGATTTTCATCCTGAAACTTCAGGATAATAACATACCTAATACTCTGCGTTGTGTGAATTAGTTATAGATTAGTTATGCTTAATAAACTCATGATATTCTCATGACATATGTACTTGTATCCAACTACCACGATTCGACCGTTTCGAGTACGATTTGGTGACATTTGTACAGAATGCCACTATTTGTACGTGCCAGTACAGTCAACAAACTTTAATGTTCCACACTATTGCAATATGCAAGTATATTTAAATGAAATAATGAATGTACGTATAACGTTACAAGATATCAAAAACTTGCAATATCCACCAGGGCCCTTAGCCTGTAACGCAATGGCGGGTCAATGGCATCCCGGCAGAAGGACAAAACCGGGCTCTCCTCGTTTTTCTCCTACAACCAGAGAACTAATCCTCTAGAATTAGAATCAAAATATTCTTTGCTGTACTACAAAAACATTAAAAGGACAGACAGCGTTAGCAAATCGTAATTGAAGTCGTCACCTGACAGCCCATTTTGGCACCATTGTATTACAGGCTAAGGGCCCTGTGTCCACAATATAACCAACAGTAAGGCTACCATATCAAAATCAATAACGCGGGTTACCCATCCCCGGAGAAATGTTGACATCAATCAAGCTGTGACCGGATCTATCCCTCGGAGGATCGCTGGTATTATATACGGTCACTATACGTAAGAGACATAAAGGTATAATTTATCCAGCATTATTATACAAGGCCGTCAGCGCAAAAGCGACCTAAGAGCCTTCGAAATAGCAATTTGAAAGCGAGTAATTATTTGGTCCAAATGTACGCCTAGGTAGGATGTGTTATTGTAATTAGCTAGACAGACCTATTATTGGCCTTACTATAAAACACTTTACATGAATAAAATACTCTCTTACGCTGTTGGTTTTTTCAAGGAGGAAAAATAAAAAAATATTAAAAACGCGAAGCTAATTTGTACACCAGTAAAAACATTAGATCCGTCGCGGTCTTGCTGCATAGTATCACCTTTGATTTCGGTGCTAACAAATTGTATAGATAAATAAGTCGCGTTTCAATTGGAACCACTGAGCAGGGGCCTGAGTCTGTAACGCATGGTGCCAAAATGGGCTCCCAGTTGACGACTTCAGGTCGATCCTTTTAATGTTTTTGCATTACAGAAAATAATATTCCAATTCAAATTCTAAAGGATTAGTTAGCTGGTTGTAGGAGAAAAACGAGGAAACCCCGGTTTTGTCCTTCTACTGGGACGCTATCGAGACGCCATTGTGTTACAGACGTAAGCCCCAGATATTTTCCGTTGAGATGTCTCAGAACTTTAGATGGGATATTTTGAATGTACGCACGAATAATAAACAATGCCTCAAGGACCTTACATCAGAGGTTGCCAGTCGGCCAAATACACGTATCAGTCTAGAAACAGACTAAATAAACGTATTAGGTACATAGGTCAGTCCCCGTAGCATGACTTTTATCGAGGCGGATTTATCCAACAAAATGGCGGTTTATCAGCATTTTTGACGTCTATAGTGGGTTAAATATCGTCGAAAGCGATATATAACCTACTATAGACGTCAAAAATGCTGATAAACCGCCATTTTGTTGGATAAATCCGCCTCGATAAAAGTCATGCTTCCCCCGCAGAAGTAGGTAAAGGTTACACTAAAAGGTGACCTCTAGAAGGGTTCAATTCAGAGATAAATAAAAATTATCAGCAAAAGAGGCCTTTACTCAGTACCAACCAAAATTAATAAAAATCTGGCTATCCCATTGCTATCTTGGACATAGCTTTTCTTTCAAAGATTTGTTTTTGTCAGGGCTTTGGTAATATAACATTCTTGACACGAGATACAATGTTTATCTTATAACAATAAAAAAAGGTTGATAGACGCCGATGACAACATTATAATATTTTAGGGGATCATTTTAGGGGCTTAATACTTAAAAATAATAATAATAAAATGTACCTAGTTTTAGTTCTTGTTCTAATTTTATATGTATTTTGATTTTATGTTTTTGATGTATAGTGTTTTGAGTATTGTGCCGTTAATAAGTGTATTTTCTTTCTTTCTTCTTTCTTTCATAATAAAGATTCTTATTATGTTTTGAAACTTAATTTTTGGCGATAGTACGCGGAGAGAGAGAGCTTTCTCGGACTTCACTTTACTACCACATTTGTAATAGCAAAGTACAGCACGTCGACCCTTACAAGCTAGCACTCTACTCGGTTACGTTACGGGCGACTTTACAAAAAAAGTGTACACTCTGACGAGCTGTCGTGTGTACATACTCTACAAATTACGTGTGTACAAGTATATACTGTACGTACCCTCGTAATTATTTGTGTCAAGAATAGTATACACGGAGAACTACTCGTAAAACCCAATGCTGGGTTTACAAACTACAAAATTAAATGCCGGCCAAGTGCGAGTCGGACTCGCGCAATGTGGGTTCAGACCAAAAAGTATAAATCACGTTTGTTGTATGGGAACCCCATGCCACAGCTATTTAAAGTAAGGACAGACAAACAAATAGACTAATAGGGTCCCGTTTGGCACCCTTCGGGTTTGGAACCCTAAAAAGTTACATTCGAACGCTGCAGTGCCTGGAAGACTGTTTGTAGATTAGGCTGGCCCAGACCATCCTGACAGCTTAGTCGGCCTAGCCCACAAAAGAAACAAGTGTTAATTAAGCCGCGGGTTTCCTCACGGTGAAGGAAAACATAAACATAATGCCCCAACATAATTGCTAGTTTGAAAATATAGCCTCAATCTTATAACGTTTCCTCACTTAAGGGGCGCTGCAACCGCGAATTTTCTTCCGAGTTGTTCTGATGTAATTGAGTTTCAGCACTTAATTGCCGGTAGTTGCGGGGTTAGCTATAAACTAAGGGCTGCTATTACGGCAAGGGGCGGCAAGTTTTGTGTTATTATTATTTCGCGGGCGAAAAATATGTTGTTCTTTTTTCTATTAAATCACGGTTTTACTCACTTGTATTTTGTCGGTGTAGCCGACTAGTTTCGGTGCTCATTCGGGGACCTTAATCATGGAGAACGAGTGCGCCCCTGCGTTCGCCCGCGCCCCCACCCCCCGCCTCGGCGCGCGCGCAGCGGCTACTGAGACGCAGTTCAAGACTAGCCACGGCGTCGCGAGGGCCGTATCATTCTCCATGATTGAGGTCTCCAAATGAGAACCGAAAGTAGTCGGCTACACCAACAAAATAGGTACAAGTGAGCAAAACCGTGATTAAATAGAAAAATGTGCAGTGCTCACGAAAGTTTAAGTTTAAAAAAATTCAATAAAATTTTAAAATAAATAAATGCTAATATCGTCCCTGAAACCGACAAAAGTTTATAGTTTTTGCGGTGTGGTGCGAATTCGCGAAGCTCTCGAGTGACGAGTCCGACTCGCACCTAGCTTCCACTAGTTCCTTCGCTTCTACTAGTCTCAAAAATAGCCCCCAAGTATTACTAATAGCTATTTGGTCTCAGAGGAGTTGGTCGGTTGCATGATCGCACGGCACCCGCGCACCGCCGCGGATTTATTGTTTTTTGCTTCCAGCAATAAAGGGCTGGGAACCAAGGCACTAAACAAAGCTACGTAGAAGCCTTCTTCGCTTTTGCAGCTGTAAATAGTAGGTACCTAAATTCTATGAATGCGAACGCAACAAAATTAAAATATAAAAAAGCCCCGACATTTTAATTTCAAATTAGAATATTTCATAAACGGCTAATCCGATTTTAAAACTTAAACTTTCGTAAGCACTGCACATTTTCATATCGCTTTAATTAACAATGAGCGGATGAACGCCAAGACGAACGCGTCGTCCATCCCTCCTCCATGACTAAGGGTGGTATTCTAGAACGCTACTTAAACTCAGTTCAAACTAGAACGCTACTTAAACTCTGTTTAAACTCAGTTCAAACTAGAAAGCTCCTTGAACTCTGTTTAAACTCAGTTTAAGTAGAGTTTAGTAGTGTCGACTGTCGATAAAACAGTGCATGTTATGATTTGAATATTCCTCCCTTCATATCAAAACATGCACTGCTTTATCGACAATCTGAACTCTGTTTAAACTGAGTTTAAGTAGCGTTCTAAAATACCACCCTAAGACTTCCGGACGAAATCGAAACATGTCAGCTATTCCGACAAAATAAAAGTAAGTGAAACCGTTAAAGCGATATAAAAATAAGCCGATTTGGTTAAATTTTAGTTATACAAAAAAAAACTAAACATGATTGGTTTCATACATACAAGCACAAAGATACCACACATCAAACTTATGACACCCCTCTTTCTGCGTGAAAAGTTAATATAAGCAAAAAATTCCATAGCTTGGACACTGACTGACAGAAATCTATGGGGAAAATTCCCAAAAGTTCAACTCCTCCTCCTGACTCTACATTTGCAAAAATAAAAAAATACTAAATCTATTTCTTGAGTTTAGTTATCAATGACTGGCTTTTCAAGGAATCTAAACTACGAAAAATTTGTTTTTTTTTTACTTTATTTGGGAAACAAACGGTACAATTTATAAATTATTAGAACACAAACGTATTACAGACACCAGTGAAGTTTCCACTTAAAAATAACACTGACACAGAGACATAGCAAATAAAATAGCTTATATTAACAACATTACACTGCCTCATAAGACCAGGGGGGTTACCCTTGACGCTATTGCGATCAAATTGAAAAAGTTTTAAAATTAATTTCACTTTGTATTCTCATAGTAATGCCTTAAATGGCCTTGATCTTAAACACCCTGTAATGCCTATTCAAAGTTAAGGCTGTTTTATTCAATAAAAACACAAAATTCGTCTTAATTAGTAAAATATTAAAGTTTGTGAATTGCCCCATATTGCGGCCGTATTGGAAAAATGCGTCAAGGGTAAAAGGGCTGGTTTAGATTTAGATTAACGATGAAGATCCTTAATTAAAAATAATAGGTAATAATTAGTACATTACTGCCGCGATCTGTAATGAGTGCGTTTCTGGCGCGCTTTTGATGGCCGACAGAGCGCAGCGTAGCGCAGCTCAAGGCCCTCACAATGCGGTCAGCATTGCAGCCCTTGATGGACAAGCTGAAATGAAGGCCGAGACCGAAGGTCGAGGCCTTTATAGCGCGGCCAGCAAGGGCTGCAATGATGACCAAACTTGAGGGCCGAGAGCGTAGCTAAGCTAAGCTCGAGGCAATCATAGCGTGGCCAGAAGCGCACTCATTGCAGACCAAGGCTTGTATAGTGCTTTACTCAAACAATGCGAGTAATTAAAATATTAATTAGAATAGTAATTAACATAGTAATTTAATTAGCTTACCATTTGTCGTAGATTAAGTACTTTTTGTCGATTTTCCATTCCGCAAACTTTTTGTTGGTAAGCTTGCTTGTATTTTTCTTTTGACTTCGGTGGCAATAAATTTCCAATTACTAATTTCGCTTGATTTTGAATGTCCGGCGGTGTTAAACACATTAAATCCGAGGATTCGTCGCTTTGAGAGTTCACTTTTTCAACAAAAACACAGAAAAAAATCACTTCGAACAACGCGCGAAAAGTCGAAAACAATATGGCCGCTCTTTTTTTTTCTGTGCAATGTGTCGACTGCCAGTACCCATACAGCCTAATTCTAAATAAATACTTTTTGCACCTGATGTTTGAGTTCTATTTATGAAACAAAACTCGACATTAATGTTTTTCTGGCCGCAAAACACAAGACATTAATGAAATTCCATGCAACTTTTCTGGCGCCTAATCCAAGTAGCCCGCAAGTCCGACTTTGCTCAAAGAAGGTTGTCGAATTAATGTCCACATTACGAGCTTTTTTGAGTAAAATAATATGTTAGATTTTGAATGTAGACAAATAAACAATTAAGAAGCCTTATTGGCCTTATTAGCATTTTCTTCAATGGTTTTTCTTAATTTTTCTTTAAAAGGCCAAAAAGGGGTTCATAAAGATATTGTTAAACTACGTACGCCTCCGGCAGAACATCCCTATCTAAAGTGGTAAAAGGCATAGAAAATTTGATTTCCCTATTCAGGTACGGATATTGCAATTTTCCTGAGACAGATCTACAAAATGTGAGCTCTTTTCTGAGCTTCTCAACCTTCTTGCTCAGTGTTCGAACGTTGCGTTTAGCTCTAAGCGCTTTCGTGCACCTTTATGCATACTAATGCGCTGTTTATTAACGGTTTGACGCTTCGCCTGCCTTGATTAATACTGTGTGAGGTGAGGTCTCTATGATTTGGGACGTTGTGATTAATGCATTTTTCCGATTATATCACAGGTACTTAATATAATATTTCAGTTCAATCTATATGAACGACTGTGTCGCTCCCACATCAGAAAAATAATGTGTGTATAACAACACTGTATGGGTAATTGGGTATACAGTCTTTTTGACACCTTTTTTGGCTGATTTGGGATCTCAATAAGACCAATAAGGCTCCATTGTGGACTATTGTGATGATGACCCGTGTCATTAAAGAAAACATTTAGGATGAACTTCAAAACACTCCCCCTCTCACTCTAATTAATACAGTCAAGGCGAGACAATGCTAAGTTTTTAACTCCGTCCTAAATGTTTTCTTTATTGACACGGGTTATACCATGAGAAGAAAATAGGCACCTTAGTTTTAGTGTGAAAAATGAATAGGCTGTATTATGAAAGGTTAACATTGAAGAAGATTTTTTAGTGCTGATTTCTTTATTTTCGAATGTTTTTTCTCAGTAATAGGTATTCTTTTCCCAACATCTGTATTTAGATAAATAAATAGAATACTCTTTATCTTACACCAAATGATACGGTACGGTTATTCCCCTCCAACTATGGTCCTTAACGTCCACCCTTGTGCACGGCTTATACACTCCGTACGTTTGCGTCAACAAGCCGTCAAAGCCGTCAAAGCCACGCCATCCAACTAATAAATGCGAAAGTAACAATTCCCGGAAGCGGCCTTCGAACGAAATACTCCGCGCAACTAATTCAATCGACTAGTTCCGGAGTTCCGCACTTCTCTATACGATGGGGTTCCTCCTATTACAGTTGTTTTATTGCACGAAAGTGGATGAGCCATACTTGTAGTTGAAATGCGTATAGACGCGCGCTCTTGTGTGCGTAACTTCTTGCTGACAGTATTTAATGGATAATTTTGGCGCGAACTGAGTAACACTAGTGACTCGGCGGTGACTCGGCCGAAACCGAATGCTCCCGAGCTTACACACGCAAAGACAAAGTGCATAATTATACATTAAATTTACACACACAATTATGGCTCATCCGCTTTCGTGAGATAAAACATCTGTACCTACAGCAGTGTTTTTCAACCTTTTTCATGACGTAACCCCCTTACGCTCAAGACAAAAGTTCGCTCGGGACAGGACTTATACAACCTGTTTGGTGATCGTGTAATCCTAAGGCTATATTACGGTGTCTATAATGGGAATAGCCCCTGGTCGCGGAAACTAATTCCGTGCACCTGTGACAAGAAAAATGTTGCCCCGACAACCTTCAGGGATTTAAAAGCTTTTAACTTCTCTAAGTGTAAATACGGGCAAATGGATAAAGGAACTATCTCATTGGGGCGGGTAATGTTTTTAAAAGGATATTTAGTATTAGCTGTGTTGTCGGGCAATATATCTTTTCAGAGTAGCTACCACGAGTGCGAAAAGCCGTGCCGGACGTCTGTCATGTATCCTAATACTATAGTAGTAAGGTTGTTTATCCAACTTATCACTTTCAGTGACAGTGACAGTAAGCACTCGTGGTAGCTACTCTGTTTTAGGCTAAAATAAATAAGTAGGTACCTACTATAAAGAAATGCCGATTTATTTAGAAATAGCCTATGCCCGCGACTTCGTCCATGCATACTTAGAGATAAGGGGTTATACGGGATTCACCATACGAAGCCTTGATATAAAGGTTGTACTTACCTAAACCTATCTCGATAACTCGGGAGCTCTAAAGTTATAAAAATAATAATTTTATTTCATAAACATCCCTCATTACATGACTTTAAATTGAACAAATAAAATTCAAATAAATTAAAATAAATCCAAAATAAATTAAATGAAAATTATAGTCGCAGTTTAAATTAAAATTAATAATCAAAATTAAATTTATTTTTTAGAATTTTAGTTCAAATTAACTAAAATAAATCCAAAATGTGATCGAAATTAAAATAACAATGACAAACAATCAAAATCACCATCAAAATGCCCACTTGATTGGATGCAGGAAACTTCCTTCCTCAAGTATTAAATTTCATAACTGGGTGATGTCGCATAACACACCGATACAAGTAACTTTTAGGGTGGTATTAATAGTCGTCTGAGATCACCCACTTGAGCTCGATCTCAAGTAAGTAGGTGAACTCAGAAAAGTCAAATGCTAATGTCAAACTTGAGTAGCTGTCAGCCCATTAATAGACACTATCTTGAGATTGACATTGACATTAGCCAAGGCTTGACATTAGCATTGACTTTTCTGAGTTCACCTACTTGAGTTCGATCTTGAGTCGACGACTATTTATTAGTATCACCGTTATAATCTCGAAAAAAATATAAGCTGCTCCATAGATTTGGTGCAGCAAATTTTTTGTGTGGAAAAGGTGGTATTTTTTTCGAGATTTCAAAGTTGGTCCCATACTCTCATAGTAAAAGTTGGTCCCATACTCTCATAGTAAAAGTTGCTCGTATTGGTGTGTTAAGCGGTATGACAGGACCATTCTGTAACACGCTGTAGATACTATATTTTTCTTTAAATTTCTAGAGCTTCCTTCAGCTTGCCTCCACTTGTTCGCGATTTACATCGAGCGAACCGAAGGTAACCGGTTGTGAAAATTAATATACTTGAGGAAGGAAGTTTCCTGCATCCAATCAAGTGGGCACTCTAGCTCTAGCTCCCAAGTTATCGAGACAGGCTTTATAACAGGCTTCGTCTGGTGAATCCCGTATGACCCCTTATCTTCTCCTGTAAAACACCTTATAAAAAGTTGTCTGAAAGAAATTACTCTTAGCGATAAGACCCCATTACGTACCTCTAGGTCAGGGGTTCCCAACCTTTTTTTGTCTACTGCCCACTTTAAGAATAAATTATTTTTTAACGCCTCCCTTTTAAAACATACTTAAAAACCGCTAAGTACTTATAACTGATTATTGAAACGCAACTTTATAGTATTCGGACAGAGTATCTTTTTTTTTCTGGGTCTCTTACCGCCCTCCTTTAGGCCTGCAGCGCCCACAAGGGGGCGTTATCGCCCACGTTGGGAAAGACTGTCTAGGTGAAGAAAATTTTATTGTTGTAATTTTTTTTTTGTTAAAAATAAAGTGTTACTATCTTCTTCTTCTTTGCCTGCCATCTCCTATCGGTGGTTGGCGATCAGTTTGGCTATCTCGTCCTTCGTAGCCGCCAAACGAAACAATGAGCCGGTGCCAGCGAGAGGATGATATGCAGTTCGCTGGCCGGTGCTTTGCCCGAACCATTCGCGCAGATACTACTTGTTACTATCTATCTTCTCTATACAAGGTGTTACAAAAGATGCTAACTCTTTTTACAGGGTAATAGCACGGGTGCTAACCAATCACCGGGGTGATTGGGATCACAACCAAAATTTTTTTTTTGCTCTAAGATGTTGATTCGTTGATTTTTAAATTATTAAAATGTGAACGCTGTGGCGGGAGAAAAGTATTTTTTAAATATTGTTTTCATTGACTTTCACAATGTTTTAACAACTTAAAACTATGAAATTGCACCTACACACACAAACATATTTTTAAATTTGAGCTCATACCAAAAACAAAAAAGTGATGAAAAATGTTCAATTTTGAGGTTATAAAATAAAAATTGTTTTTTCCAACTTTTTTTTACAGAATTGACATCCTGTTGACCAGTAGGTTGCACCCTGTAAAAAGAGTGTTTTGTAGTTACTGTTTTGTAACACGTTGTAGTATATATAATTTTGATTTTCCTAAAGCATATAATCCAACCTGTATAGAGCCTTTTAAGTCTTGGGAAATAATAAAATAAAAGTAGCCGAAAATTCGGAAATATTGCACGTGGGTTTTTTGGGACAAAAAACTCAAACGTTACCTACTCGGACAGGCAGACTCAATATAAGTATAAAAAATATATATTTTATTAATTATTAGTTTTCTATTCCGTTTGGAGGACTCTTCAACGATTTTTTTTCTACGGTTTAAAGATTTTAAAAGTCCTAATTTCATCGTGAAATTCTTTTCGGCCTGCCTCTCTACTATCAACACTAATTTCAACAATATCAAATTCAAATAATAAAAAATAAAAATAAAACATCTAATTTCAATTGTGTCAGGATAAAATGCCGTTATTTGAGGAATTTATATGCACTGTATTTTTTCATAATTAGTTTTTTTATTGCCTCAGCCTGATAGGAAATAGATAAATAAAACTGAGAGAAGAGAGCAATTATGTGGAAGCTAGAAAAAGAGGTGTGTATAATGAGAGTTGTAGTAGGGTGGTAGTGTGTGTATGTCCATGACAGAAGATAAAATAATGTGTGTATTTATTGTTTACTTAGGTGCCATTAATACAGGGTATTAAAAGACCGCAAACAAAGTGGGAAACCACGTAATCGTCCTCATCATGGCGACCATTTTTGCCCAACTATGCCTGGGAAATCCACGGTTTCCAAGATAAATAGGTTCAAAGTTGGACTTTTGAAAATACTTTTTTTGCAGAAATGAAATGAATTTTATATTTCTTGCAAAAAACTATGTTAAAACTGCAACCTGCAATGTATTCTAAACATCGGCACCTCGACCGTAAGTAGCATAAGTTTATGTCAACACTGCAATATGACTGCTCTGCGTTATACTTCCATTGCATGATAAAATATTTTCCAAAACTATAACCTAAAAATCCAAAATCATTTTCCAGCAATAGTTTATGAAAAAAGTACTTTGTTTTGGTGTCTAGTGTAATAAGGTACGCATTTGCCTATCGGGTCTATCGGCGGTCATATTTGTAGTTGGTATTGTTAACAAAACTTTATTTGCCATTGCATTTCTAGTGTCACAGCATAGCCGCAATGCCTAAATAAGCAAAAACTTTGCCATCCGCAGTGAGGCAGTTTGTTTCGTGCTTAGTTTCGGCCTCTTTATAGTACAATTAGGTTAATGTTTGAGCCATTAATTTTGCTGCACTCAAGAAAGTCCCCTTAGAACATTGTAACTTTGCTCCCGGAGCTATGTAGGAAGGTAGATTTTGGATATTCCAGGCCTCAGCCTAAATAATAAATACAGAAGTAGCCAATTATAATAAAATTGTGAAACGCGTTTAAAGTTTTGTAAAGTTTTAAGTTTTGTAAATAAAAATTTTCCTCAACTTCTAAAGGTGATTTCCAGCAACGTTTTTCCAGTAATGACTTTGTTAAAAGCGCAATGGTTTATTTAACCAGCGAAAAAAAAACATTTTGGCTGTTTACGGCGTGGCTAGTTTTTTTAGCGTTCCGTACCCGAAGGGTAAAAAATTAAGTGAAAAAAATGATTTGTGTGGAAAATAAAAATTGCGCTTTTAACAAAGTCATTACTGGAAAAACGTTGCTGGAAATCACCTTTAGAAGTTGAGGAAAATTTTTATTTACAAATTGCCCTTTATAATACAGCATCTTTTTCATCAATTTTGCCTCCTCCTTACCAAAGTCGTACAACAAACGTTGTTGTAAATCACATTTAGAAGTTTAGGAAAAATGCTATTTAAAAATTGCCCTGTACGTATAATACAGCATCTTTGTAATTTTGCCTCCTCCAACAAAACCACACTATTTCCATTCTCCTGGATGTCAACAGAGAAATGCACTAAGAGCACCCGTATATACGAAAATCTTGAATTATTAATCCTAGAGACTAGAAGTTAAGTTGTACGGCTAAGTTAAACGTACTCCACTCGTTATAACTGCGGTAGACTAAAGGTTTGACCTGTTACTTTGCACTGGAGAAATCTTCACGCGAAAGAGTAGAATATTTTATTACACAACGTGTAATAAAATATTCTAACAATGATTCTACTTGAAGGAAAACATCGTGAGGAAACCTTATTCCTTCTTAGAGGGGTGGTATTAATAGTCATCTGAGATCACCTACTTGAACTCGATCTCAAGTAGGTGGACTCAGAAAAGTCAAATGCTAATGTCAAGCCTTGGCTAATGAAAAAACTCTAGTAGCTGTCAGCATATTAATAGACACTATCTTGAGATTGACATTGACATTAGCCAAGACTTGACATTAGCATTTGACTTTTCTGAGATCACTTACTTGAGTTCGAGCTTGAGATGACGACTCTTAATGCCACCCGACATTAAAGACATTCACAAAAGTTACGAAATAGTATCTTCTAAACGATCAGTTACGTTTCGTTCGATGCCCCTAGCCAAAAAAAATGTACTTATAATACGAATGTATTTCAGAATTAAAAGATAAATTGCCTCTAATGTGAAATACCCGGACCGTTCAGGGATATTGACTTTTTCCATATTACATAAAGCGACACTCTATTTAAGGGATAGTTCTCCATATCGTACTACGAAAATTCAACGATGTACAAGGACATTTTTAATAGCATATTTCCTGAAACACGTCCACTTCTAAATGTGATTTCTAACAAATTTGTTCTAAGTACGACTTTTCGAAAAGCTCCATACTTTTTATTTTTTGATAGTTTGAACGTTAAGGCGCTGGGCATAGTAAATTAGCCCGCGCGCAAAAAAAATGCACAAAAACGATTCCTGTATCAAATACACTAAAAAAATCGAAAATGTTCACATATCAAACCCTAGAATTAGGTGAGAGCTATCTAAAACAGCCAGTTTTGTGTTGATACCCATAACAGAATGCAAGATATTTTGTTTGAAAAAAAGTGCGCCGCCTATTTTTTTTCATCAAAAATATCTTCAAAACGTTTATGAATGTCAACACGAAACTGGCTGTTTTAGATAGGTCTCACCTTATTCTAGGGTTTGATATGTGAAATTTTTCGATTTTTTTAGTGTATTTGATACAGGACTCGATTTTGTGCATTTTTCTTGGCGCGCGGTCTATTTACTATGTACAGCGCCTTAACAGCAACCATTCCAGTGCTGCTTGCACTGCGCGCTTTTGTGACCCTCCACTTTTTACCGCCTTTCCAGCCTCTCCTGCTCCCATTTGTCACAGCGTCAAAATTTTTTTGTATGAAAAAAAATTAATTCTTTGTAATATTTCCTAGCACGGGTTAGTGCTTTAGAAAGCTACAAATATTTATTCTGACATTGGACAACGTCAGCGCCATCTAGCGATCCGTTGATCCGTACATTTTTTGGCCCCTCAGAGAAACCTTTATAATATTTGAAATATGTTCTTGAACTGCCCCTTAACCAACTAGGAATTAATAATGAATCGACCCAGCTTTTACAATATCCCTAGTGATTCATTACCATATATTCAAATTTTAATTGAAATCAGAAATTGCACTTTACAAGGGTACAGACGCCTTCATAAGTCGGGCGAGGAAATATAGATGCTAAATTATAGGCTAGTTTTTTTAGTTTCTAAATAACAGAAACACCTTTTTCGCAAATAACTGGGATATTTTGAGTTTTGAAATGAAGCGGATTTTTTTTTTTTGAGTTTTGAAATGATTTCACAATAACATTTTCCATCGTGTTCTGATCGCGCGAAAACGCGCAATTGACTGCCTTCGATTCCCAGCTAGTGTATGACTTTTTTTTTTTAATCAGAGATATTGTTCCTTGGAGCATATTTTCTATCTCTTTTAGTTTTGGACTTCCCCCCACAGCCGGTTGGTTGAGATGTTCCTCCTTGCATCGGTATCCTCATCACTGAGGGTCGTGGTCATTCGATCGGAGCAATCCTTGTCGCACGATGCGTCGCCAGTTATTCCTGTCTGCGGCTAGATGTACGGCATCGTATACTGTGGTGTTGAGTGTGGAGCGGACTTGGTCGGTCCAACGTGTAGGGCATCTTCCTCTTGGTCGCTTTCCGTTGGGTTTAGATAGGTAACTGTATACTTAGTTACTTACTTACTACGCTGCCTCAGCGACCCGAAGTGGTTCTTGGCCTCCGCACCCAAAACACGCCATCTCTCTCTGTCCTGTGCCACTTATCTCCAATCTTCCACCTGGAGTTCGCGTATTTGAGACTTTGTCAATCCAGCGATACTTTGAACGTCCAACTGGGGGTCTAGACGAAGCCGATTACCATTGGCGAAAATCGAAGTTCGATTTATGAAAAATATACTGCCACCCAGTAAATTTTTCATAAATCGAACTTCGATTTTCTCCAATGGTAATCGGCTTCGTTTTAGCCGGTAGACCCCCTGGTCGATGTCCAGAAGGTTGCCCTTCGTATGCAACTAACTTCGTATAAATCTGTATAGTCTTGCATTTTTTTAACCCACTGTCCCCACGCTGGCTTGGACAAAAGTCCAACATAAATCCCAATCTTTTACTCAGTGGGCGGAGTAATGGGCGCATTAATATTAAATTTTAATACAACGGCCGAATATCAGGCAGTATCGTGACACGTGCGATATTATAATAGTTTGAGAGCTAGTGACCAATCGAGATATTTTGTCGTACAAGGCTAGGAGTTGGTGGGCTGATGGAGTAGACTTCGCTGAGTATGAAAAACATTTTTTGGTCCGGTCGCGGTTGAAAGTTAGATTTTTTCGACTTGGAATGCAGAATGTCCGTGGGTCTGTTAAATCACTTGAAACTTTATGACCGTGTAGCCTACATTTAGAAATACACCTGTTTTTGTTTCATTCAAATCGAGCCAGTAGTTTTAAAGTTACGACGGTTTTAGTTTCCGTCCTTTTGGAGTTTTTCGCGCGAGCGCGGCAAACTCGCTTGACGTCACAACTCAACACGCACCCGACACATACACCGTAACACTCATTCAAACGGCTGTATCTTTGGAACCGTACTAGGTAGCCAGTTGAAATTTTCAGAGATTATGTTTTATTATGGTGGATTACCCAAGAAATAATAAAAACAAAAAAATATAAAAAATAAGAGGGGACCCCATACAAAAAAACGTTGTTTTATACTTTTTGCTCTATATAAAAAATGGTAAGACATACAAGCAACAAACTATAGGTACTATAGGTCGTACGGTTCCAAAGATACAGCCCTTTGAATGAGTGTTACGGTGTATGTGTCGGGTGCGTGTTGAGTTGTGACGTCACAGCAGCTGACGACCGCGCGCCCGTCGCACAGCTAGTTTAAAATTAAATATCTCGAGAACTATAAGACGTATCAAAAAAAATTTTTCAGCCGATGTTTCCATTTTTAATAGAGTGTATGGTAAGGTTAAATCAAAAGTTGATGGTATTCTTCATTGTAAATGTTTGGGTTCAGTAGTATTTTTTTTTTCACGTACACCCGATAGCACGTCGACCCTTACACGCTAGCACATCACGGGCGCATCTCGGTTACATTACGGGCGAGTTTACAACAAAAGTGTACAGTCTCACGTGCTGTCTTGTGTACAAGGCTGGGAACTTCTAGGTTAGTTGTTCTTCTTATTCGTGTAAGAGTGTCAAAATAATTATAAGGCATGCAGCCAGTGCTTCACGATCGCTATGGCTTTGGCTGTCGCTTTCAGCAGGTCTTCGTTGTTGAGACTCCGTTGCTCAAGAAAATATTTATTTTTGGCCGAGCATGGTTGAAAGTTTATTTTGTATAACCTAAAAAGTGTGATTTTTTGTCTACTCTATCAGCCTACCAACACGCAGCCTTGTACGAAAAAAATATCTCGATTGGTCACCAGCTCTCAACCTTTAATATCGATATCAGTGCGATATGGGGCGCGGTGCGAGCGAAATTAATGAAGCTTTTGTGGTTTTTCAAGTGATAACTTCGAATTTCATTATTTTTAATGAGTGGTAAACATGCATTGGTGTACAAATACATGGGTCAAGTGAGAGCTATTAATTAATTGCATGATGTTTGTTTACGCCACGTAAGAAGTATTTTTAGATATTTTTACTCACGACCAAATAATTGAGAAATTATTGCATTGCAAATGCTGTGAACGTATCAATTTAAAGTCATTACGTTCAGTTGCCCAGCATGCACGCCAAAAACAAAAGCCCCAAAGGAAGTCTGGCACAGTTAGATCTCGAAATCGCCAATTTGGAGCCAGTTGTTTTGCGAGTTACAATAATAATTCAAAATGCAGTAAAATCAACCCGGGATGTGGTCATTTGAGTGATATATATATTTTATCTCAATGTCATCAATTTTACATCTTCAAATAAACTTTTCAAGATTTTTTTTCTTTTATTTCTTAAAATAATAATAATAATTCACATTATGACATTACTTTTGCGCCACTTGTAAGATAAGCGACCATTCAACAAGAATTCTGAATTTCACCGTTTAGTGATCGGCAATCATATCGTATCATCGCCGTTACTGACGCGGTTAAAATTGGCCCTAAGACATATCTATGCGCAGAAGAGATTGAAGGAACGAACATAAACTAAAACCACAACCCAGGAAGCTAGGGCCGAATATTTGCCCGTACAGCTTGTTTATTGCGACAATATCTTTGCGGTTCTGCTCAAATAGTGTAGCCCGATCGGTACTAAATTTTGATGTGTACTGTTCTAATAACAATATGGAGGTTGCGACCCAAAACTGGCATGTGACTCCTGAATTATTCATCGTTTTATGTGTTTTGTTTCGGCTTTTATCTTTAGTTATAGTTACCGGGATGGATCGGTATTGTGAAACAAGAATGGCATTACCGGGTCTTGAAAATTATTTTATTACACAAATTTTGTATGAGTGGTATTGCTATTTTTTTCTTTGAATGGTGACTGATTCGAGAGTGTTCTTAGCTACATCAAATTCGCTTCAGCCGTTTATAAGATAATCTTAATTGAAATTAAAATGTCCAGTTTTTTAAGAGTACTAAATGAAAAAGTGTTCCGTCCGACTAATGCACTCTAACCACTATTACAATCACTAAAACTGTAACTATCTGTATAACTTATGTGGTTTTTAAAAATGTTTTTATCTTTTTTTATCTTTATTTGACACATGGAAGTCCTTTTCAATTGCCACAAACGTTCCACGAACAAATTTCAGCTATCGAATAATAAGCTGATACAAAGTTATCCGGTACAACCAACGTAAAACATCACACTTTTTATTCATTAAAAGGCTGCCGCCCCTATAGGTGGCCAGTGCGTGTTTGTTTACCCTCATTTGGTTCAGAATACACCGGGGCAGCCCCGTGCGGAAGTGACGTAACAAATAGCCTTCCGTCGCCGCGGGCCTTTTGGCGCGTTCGATGTTTAAAAAAAACACTGCCACGGTGTCCTGTGATTCGCGTTATTCGATACATTGGTTTTGAATAGGGACGACGACATCGAAAATATAAAAATAAAATTAAAATTAAAAAATATCGCTAAACATCTTCTAAAATCTAACGAATACCTAATAACTACTCTTCAAATCAATTAAAAGTTTAAAAGGTACTTTGAGCAATACCAATAAAACAAAAAACAAAATCAAATTTTTAAACCAAACACCATTTTAAAAGTAACACATTTTCTATTTTAACGATTTTTTAAAGAATTTTTAAAACGTTAAAAAATATTTTAAATTAGGGTTGCGTGCGGTGCGACACCCTAATTGCGTGCGTTGAAACTTCAAACAAGCAGAGAAGGCAGCCATTACGAGAAGCAACCATGTCAGCCAACCAGAATGGCTGTTCTTCTATTAGCCTCGGTCTACTCTATACAAATGCAAATACAAGTTATTGTGCGCCGCGTGTTATTGAGTGCCATACGAGGCTATGGCTGGGTAGAAGAAGGAGATGCAGTAGCATCGTTTCGGTCACGGTTCATTGTTTTGTTCTTCTTCGTAAGGGTGGACGATAGCAACGTGGTGGGAAATTCAAAATTTTCACAGTTTTTTACTAATGTAAAAAATGTAAAAATGTAAAAAACTGTGAAAGTTTCAACACTGCTATCTTCCAGCCTTAAAGTTGAACGAAAGTAGCGCGTCGGGAAATGCACAATTTTTAGGGATTTTTCAATTTCGTAGCTAAACTGAGATATTTTTGGTCAGCGATTTTTGTTTTATGGCAATATAAATATCCAAAATAGAGGTCGGCCGTCAACTTTACATCCTCGTTTCTATTTTTAGAGACGAATATTCTAGTTGATTGAGGCAGTTGCCTCAATCAACTGGAATAATCGTTAGTGTAATTTCTGTTCATTAAATTTGTTCAAGACACCAATTAAAAAGTTTAAGCTTTATACGCGCGTACGGCGTATTGGCCACTTTTTGTTTCTTTATTTTATTTTTAATTAAAAATAAAACTGTCCGAATTGTTACACGAATGATATTGACCGCCTTTTTGATTTTGTCACACGAGAAATTTGTATTTCATTTTTGCCTAATTAAAGATAAAGATAAAGATAAAAGATAAAATATTCTTTATTGTACACCAATATAAATACAAGCTAGGAAAAAAACTTAACTAAACAAGGTACAATTGGCGGCCTTATTGCTAACAGCAATTTCTTCCAGGCAACCACTGATGGAAAAACTTATTATTTAATTGATAGTCCGCATTATCATCTCTCTCTTTCCTTCTTCAATTTCTAATGTCGGATGTTAGGTCTCCTAGAAGTTCCAATGCGCGCCATTCTTTTCAGTCTTTGGCTTTTTTCATCTAGTTTTTTCTTAATTTGACCAGAGGTATTTTTCCTACGCTTACTGTCAAGAAATATCGTTCTGTCTCGTTCTGTTTCGAGGAATCTAAAGGGACACTTAGGGTGGTATTAATAATCGACTGAGATCACCTACTTGATCTCGATCTCAAGTAGGTGATCTCAGAAAAGTCAAACGCTAATGTCAAGCCTTGGCTAATTTCAAACTTGAGTAGCTGTCAGCATATTAATAGATACTATCTTGAGATTGACATTGACTTTAGCCGAGGCTTGACATTAGCGTTTGACTTTTCTGAGATAACCTACTTGAGTTCGAGCTTGAGTGCCACCCTTATTTACTTAGTAAAAATCCCGGTTGCCGGTTAGCCTTAGGTATGCGTACGAGTTGGAGTGATCCTTGTGTGCTTTCGATTCTGGGGTTTCTATTGTGATTCGAAGATCACTGCTCCTCCATAGTGGAGTTATTGATTGAATCCTAATAATAGTGTTGGTAAATTGCTAACAATGTGGATTCTGCCTTTGCCTTTAATCATGAATGTGAAAATTCAAGTGGTTAAAATACTAACTTGACAGATTGCTCTTGTACTGTACTGGATGGACTGGATTTATTGAGATATTGCTAAATTTTTGGCCAGCTTAACTGGTGATAGATCATTTTCTTGAAGAAAAGGCATGGAGTGATCCTGGATCACAACAATGATTGTATTTTATTTATATGATTAAATTAGCTTTTGCCCGTGACTTCAGATAAAGGATATCTGGGGGCACGGCAGTGCCCCCGCCAGGTCGAGCGCGAAGCAAACACTGCCGTACCATCCTTTACTGGAACCATTTCGCCGCATTTTCAGGCCCCTATTTGAGAGCCTCTGGATAAGACCAGAACGCAGAAATTTTCGTCATCTAGTAAGCTATAATCACATACTTAAAATCCAAAATTTCAAGTCTGTAGGTCATTTAGTTCCGAAGTTAAGCGAAAGCAAAGTTTCGCATTTATGACACACACTCACTCACTCACTCACTCATGATCATCATAATAGAACTAGTACTTCCCATTAACTCAGAGAGCTGAAATTTGGTACAGAGTTAGGGTTTAATGGCCACATAAAGGAAAAACTATAAAAACTAGGATAATCGAAGATCTGAAGTACCTGGTGACCCTGATTAGAAAACACAAGAGCCCTAATAGGACTAGAACTTCCCATAAACTTAGAGAGCTGAAATTTGGTACAGAGTTAGGGTTTAATGGCCACATAAAGGGAAAACTATAAAAACTAGGATAATCGAAGATCTGGAGTACCTGGTGACCCTGATTAGAAAACACAAGAGCCCTAATAGAACTAGTACTTCCCATAAACTCAGAGAGCTGAAATTTGGTACAGAGTTAGGGTTTAATGGCCACATAAAGGGAAAACTATAAAAACTAGGATAATCGAAGATCTGGAGTACCTGGTGACCCTGATTAGAAAACACAAGAGCCCTAATAGAACTAGTACTTCCCATAAACTCAGAGAGCTGAAAATTGGTACAGAGTTAGGGTTTAATGGCCACATAAAGGGAAAACTATAAAAACTAGGATAATCGAAGATCTGGAGTACCTGGTGACCCTGATTAGAAAACACAAGAGCCCAACCAAACTATTATAGATCGACATATACCGCCGTTACAAAAAAATATTCAACTTGGTGGGCCGCTTCATTTGACCTTCGAAGGTCTGAAGTATCTGATGAAGAACCCTCAGCTGGTCTCAGCTGTATAAGAGATTATGGTAATGCCCCCTACTATTGGTACATAAAAATATCGACTGTCATTGCAGAAATCCAGCGTATAATTTAATCTAGCCTATAGCGTCCTACTGCTGGGCGAATGCCTCCCCTTCTGCTTTTAATACGCATATAAATAAAATTAAAGGAAATCCCTGGATAACACTAGACTGGCTTTTATACTTATACTTACAATTTAACAAGAAGAAAATAGTCGAACGATTTACTTTATTCTACTCGAACATTACACAAATTAAAAAACTGTTTCCAATAAGAAAATGTAATGAAATAAATCAATATGCCCACGTTTCTACAAAAAGAAGTGAAATCCCACCAAAAACATTCTGTAAAAAACTAGCCAGGTCTCGATGGAGCTGCTTGTTTATCTCTAAAAAGTAATGAAATCTAGACAAAGTCGTGCCAAGTCTAAGGTTCCTTACTGCGATTTCTTTAGTATTATAGGTAATGTTGTGTGACTTGGCCGTTGAAGGGTATACAAGGGTACAAAACCAGGTGCTCCATGACACCATTGCACCAATCTGACGCCAGAACCGCTTGTGTACCCTTCAACGGCCAAGTCACACAACATTACCTATAATACTAAAGAAATCGCAGTAAGGAACCTTAGACTTGGCACGACTTTGTCTAGATTTCATTACTTTTTAGAGATAAACAAGCAGCTCCATCGAGACCTGGCTAGTTTTTTACAGAATGTTTTTGGTGGGATGTCCTTTACTTTGCCCCTAAGTCTAAAAGCGTTGTGTTATTCTGGTATCTGAGCTATCTCCATTCCAAATTTCAGCCAAATCCGTCAAGCCGTTTCAGCGTTAAAGAGTAACAAACACACTCACTCACTCACAAACTTTCGCATTTATAATATTAGTGGGATAGCTAAGTATATTTCTGAAACAGTCAACTTTTAAAATTGATTTCGAACCACTTTTGTTCTACGACTGCGGAAAGCGATTTTTTTCCATAACCAGAACAGAAGAAGAAACGTTCAATAAAATACAATCACATTTAGAAGTTGACGTAGCTATTTAAGGAGAACATGAATAAAAATTATCCTGCAGATTTAGATAGATATCTCTTTAAGTAAATACAGCAGAAACTACCTTTTGAACATATAATATACCTGGGGGTCTACCGGCTAAAACGAAGCCGATTACCATTGGCGAAAATCGAAGTTCGATTTATGAAAAATTTACTGAGTGGCAGTAAAATGAACTGGGTGGCAGTACATTTTTCAAAAATCGAACTTCGTTTTTCGCCAATGGTAATCGGCTTCATCTTAGCCGGTAGAAGACCCCGGTAAGCTGCTACCAAGTTAAATATCAACAGCTCGAAACAGAAACGGTATCTATCTCATGATACCTATGTCAGTATTTTCCAACAGCATTTCCAAAGCCAAAAGATTAATATCGCCCGGCTACAAACTTGCCAACGTATTTGAGCAAATACTTCCTCAAACCGGAAGGCAATGTACTCGCCAATAGTTAAAGCTAAGCAACTGCAACAATCAGGGCCGTCATAGACTATGCTGGGGCCCTTGGGCACCAATAATTTGGGGCCCTTTTGGAAAATTAATAAAATGTGATCGCTGTGGCGATGGCGGGAGAAAAATATTTTTTAAATATTGTTTTCATTGACTTTCACAATGTTTTAACAACTCAAAGCTATGTAAATACGCCTACACACATAAACATATTTTAAAATTTGAGCTAATACCAAAAACAAAAAAAAATATGAATTTTTCAATTTTGAGGTTATATAATAAAAAAATATTTTTTCAACTTTTTTTTTACAGATTTGTCATTCTATTGACCACTAGGTTACACCCTGTAAAAAGAGTTAGGATGTTTTGTAACACGTTGTATATAAAGAAAAATTGATCCACAAATTACCTTGTTCATTTTGTTCTATAATAACCGCGACGTGCGGACACCCCTTCTCAAAGCGCGCGTGCGATGAAGCGCCCGATAGTGCGAGTGCGACCGCAAGCGTTAGTATAGGTGGTAGTAGTAAGGCCACAATTTAATAATTTTTGGGAATTATTACAGTTTTTTTTTTATCAGCATCGCGAAAATAGTTACCCCTGAGTCGGGTATCACTTTAAAAAACAACATCTTGTATAAACCCTAATACTTTCTAAGAACACAAAAAATATCTAACTTCAAGCTGCACTAAAACTTAACTAAGATGTTGATACTTAAATGGACAATGAAATAGGTGCAATTTTCTCTCCACCGATGCCATTTGACATGTTTTCAGACGTCTTTTGAAGTCGGTTGCACATTTTTATTAAAAAGTAACTTAGTGCAATCTTCAGCTTCGCGTAGCCATAGGAAGTTTAACTCTACCTTCAATCTCTGGTGGCCTTTGAGCCTGTAGGTTCAGTATGGGGCTAGGGGTAACCAAAGATTGTGTTCCGTCGGGAGCTACTAACTTCCGGCAGCCATCTTGCCGCCCCGGAAGTTAGCGAGTTGATCGGTCCGCTTGGGCCAGCAGAGATGTGTATCTTCTTATATTACCTACTCTTGCTGAGAAAAACTTCGTGAGGAAACCCGTGGCTTAGTTTGATCGGCGTTATATTGACCTTGCCCCGAGTTTCCTGTTTATAAGTTTGACATGCTCCTACCTTACATACCACCTACATACTTATGAATAAACTGGTGGTTCCATTTATTTTTCATTCCATTGCATTTTATAGATTATTATATTTATTCGACACGGTTCTATAGGGTGCAAACGAATTCAATAGCGGAACTTTATGTAGACTCTTTACACAGTGGTTAAAAAAATGGGGAACAAAAATCAGCTGGTCCATACAAAAGGTAGACTCAGTACCAACTGCGCCAATGTATGAAACAGCAGATATTTTTTTCGCCGTCTAGTACAAGTTGTTTGTATTGATAAGTGGACAGCCTACTTGAAATTCCGCTATCAAATTCCTATCTTAAAAATGAATCACCGTGCATTAGTCTCGCTAAAACTAAGAAACGGCTTGACCGATTTGCATATTTACTGTTTTGTTTAGTTCACCATAGTTCAGGGTAGGTTTAAAAGCAAAGAAATATGGGAAAAGTTAAAGGATTAGCTGAAAAACTTTTTTATAGCCAACTCACATAATATGTCTGCTTGTAACGTGTTAATATCTATGTTTTGTTGTACCTACGTACCTACCTAATGTGTCTTTTGGATTATAAATAAATATTTTTCTACTTCTAATACTTCTACTATGCGATGTAAAAGAGAACTAAACTCTGATTTTTAATTCCGTAGAATTCTGACAGCTGCCATTTTTTGACATGTCAGAGATCACAAATCTTTTTGGCCGGGCATATTTTTCAATTTCAATACGAGTCTGAACATCTGAGTCTATACATTTTATTTGTTAGTGAATGTACCCATTTTAATTAAGTGCAGAGCTCCAAATTAAAAGGGGATTTACGGCGAGTGATAATTACGACCCTTTTCATCACAAAAAGTAATAAAGTACAAGGAAATAAAATATATTTTTTATTAAAATCTCTAATCATCATTAATATTAATATCACTATCACGCTAATGAAAATCAATGAATGTGACAGACGAGGCGTGACAGCATACTTTATTTTTTAAAAGGTTTAATAAACCTGAATTCGTATGGGAGTGTTGCCAGCTAAAGATTGAAATAAAGTAATTAAAATTAATTCGATATATTGTTCGTGATATTGAACTATTTGGTACTTTTGTATTAGTTCACTTGAGTAAGTAAATATTAAGTTGTATCTTTTTCTAGGTATCTAGCATTTATTTTTTTACTGTCCTCAAATGGGTCAAATTTTTGACTGTTTCGGTACAGTGCTTTTCTCGTAGCAACACTTATGAAATGTCAGGATTCTACGGAATATAAAGTCAGAGTTTAGATTTTCAAACTTTGTACCTAAATATAAATGCAATGGCGTCAAGGGTAACCCCCCTGGCGGGCGTCTTATAATTATCATTATCACGCTGTGATTTTACAAAATGACACTGCTGGTATGCAGAATTTTTTCAACATCACCAACGCAACAAAAGACGCTTGTGTAAATTTGCCTTCAGGTAGAAAAGTCTTTTCAACTTCCAGCTCTTCAGTGACTACAATAGGACCTAACAACCAACAATAAAATCAAACTATGAAAATAAATCAATCTACCTCGCTAGACTATCGGATGAAAAGCTTTTGTCGTAGAATCTCATCCACGAGGGCATAGTAAAGGGAAACCAGTAAACATTCATTCCTGCAAAAAATCTTTCAATATCACAACGAGATTGTGAATTTCAGTAACTTTTTCCAGAAAATATATTTTTTTGACGAAACTCTCCAATCCTCATTAAGCACGCGTGGTGATTAAGCTTGAACTATCTCTCTCTCTCTCTCTCTCTCTCTCTCTAAGAGAAGGCTTTTGCCCAGCTCATGGGACGTGTACAATTTTATTGTACAGGCTACATCTTTTTACCAATTTTTACTAAATAGGCTGGCGAATAGCGAATAAAACATGTTTTAGCACGCCATGAGTTGTTTGGAGTGGAATTCCAAAAATATATTCGTTTATTCCAACTTTTTCCAACTGTTTCCAACTGTTTCCAACTATTTGCAACTGTTTCCAACTATTTCCAACTGTTTTGCTAGATTGATTCAACTTATTATAAATGTTTAGATTGAGTAAAATTAAGTTACATTTTGATTTACTACTAATCGACTTTGACTACTGCCTAGCAACAGCATGGGTTATTTAGTGGGTTTATAACTATTTCTATTTCACTCTACCATAGATCAAAAGATTGAAATAGATTAAAAGTTATCAACTGGTAGATTCGGCCTAACCAACCCATTCTTGTAAATTTGTAAAAGAACAATAGATATATGTAGATATAGATAGACTGAAAAAATCATAGTTCTAGGTCTAGGTCTCCATACCAACATAATTGAATCATATCATTGATCACCCGAGCAGCTAGTCAAACTACTCGTTACATTTTACAATGACGAGGGCCTCCCAGCGGACTCCCTATTGAAATCATTGTCCGAAATGAAATACGGATCTGACGAACAATTATTTGCGATGTAAACATGATTAATTGGCTACCACAGAGCCCAACTATTTTCGACTTAGGGCCTTTGGAAGCGCAAGTGAGATTATTAAGACCCAGATTTGAATAAACGTCGTTTCTATTTGAAATAATACGTTTCTATCATTTCTGTAAATTGATTTTCGCGTGCCTCTTTAATTCTTTATTTATACACTTCTCTATTTTAGCCAAACGAAGCACCAAGATCTTCATACTCTCTACCACACGACATTCTTCTTATATTTTCTTATAATTTTATTTATCGAATGCAACAAACATCATTGAGTTCTGACAAATTATTAAATGTATTGCATCGAAGTGTTATAAGAGCTATATCAGTTTTTAGATTTTTAAAGGGGTTATTATAATACCTACATATTGCTGGCGTTCGCTTTGAACATCATAGCAAATGGTCTACTCCTTTATTACGCAAGTGAGCTGTAACTATTGTGTAATGCGACGATGACGCAAGGCTACACGACGCATGGGAAGCTTCAAAATTAATTAACAAAAGAGGAAGGAACCACATCCCTCTCGCTTCCTAGCGCAGGGGTATCAGACCGATTGTTTACCATGAAGCAAGACCTCAAAATCGCTATCAGAAGGTCACCTCAATACTAAACTGCATTGCGGCACGTCAGTGTCAGTGAGCGATGTCTTTCTTTGTTTCAATATAAATATTCTGTGGCATTACCAGTGATTGAGAGAGAATCGCTATTTCGGTCTGAAATGTGTGTACCAAAAATCATACAAGGAAAGCACGCTATTATACGAATATCATGGGAGTGACATATTTCAGTGCCGAAATATTCGATGCCGAATGCACGCCATTTTGAAAAACTCGAACATCTTTACCAAATAAGAGTGCTTCCTTCGAGCTTTATGTCTACCAAGGGACAGAGGAAGGGACAATGGGAACAATAGTTATTTGTTATGCAAGGATGCAAAACTATTGTTTTGGGCGAGCGCTTGTAATTAATACCGAGCTAGCGAAGGTTTCTAAAATTCAAAAAAAGAAACCTGAGCATAGCGAGGTATTCAGAAGCATGAGACGCAAATAATATTGCATACGAAACACACAACTTTTCATCTCACAGAGCGAGGAAATTATTATGTTAGATACAAAAAAAACAATAGACAACTAGGTGCATAATGGTTAGTGAAATGAGTTTCCATCTTTGCTTTGACAGATGGGACAAATGATTCCCTTTATTTATTTTTACACAGCATAGAGCGTCGCGTTTAAATTTCGAAGCGCGCAAAAATGCAGTTAGTTTAAAAAAGGGTTCTCCACGATCGTTAATAATAGTAAAAGCATACTTTCCGAGCCTGTGAGATGAAAAGGATTATTGTGTGTGGTTGTCCATTACAATCACTGATCCTTGCGTATTAATAGCCACCACGCGTATCAATGCAATGGTGGATTGCGTAGTTTTTCCACGCACGTGCGTTTGCTACAGCTAGTTATGAGTTAACCTTCTGAAGTGATCATCTCAAACCAAGACGGTATGTGGCATCAAGACAACGTAACTTAATATCCGAACCGCCTTCCACGAAAATTCCATCGAGCTAGAACATATTCATCAGCTAAAGGTGTCGCCACACTCGCAGAAAAAAAAGTCCTAACACTTGAATAATGAGATATGTTAATATTATTTTACAGTTTCGGACCTCAAGAGGAAAAACGGAACCATTAATACGATCACTTTGTTGTTTTTCTGTCTGTCAAGTCTGTCAAGAACGCGTGAAATTAAAGGACGTAGGTACCTAAGTATCAATTTTTTTTTTTAAATATAAATAAAACTTATTTTTTTTAAGAGTTTCTTAAACTATCGTCCTTTCGTCCCTGAGTCGGGTGTCACTGATCAAAACAACACCCTGTATTGTTTTTACTAAATGTATAGATGTCTGTAATAAATAGTTAGTTAAATGTAGCCTGTACAAATATACTATAGTCCCTCCAGCTGGGCACAGAGTGTTATGGCGAAATAGTTTACAAATATTTACAAAAAATTCAACGAAAGAATGCAACGCAAAAGTTAATAAAGTTCAAACGGTGCACCACAGCGTTACTGGGGCGTTATCCATTTAAACTCTACTTCGAACGTCATCAACTAAGCGTTATTTTACGAGTATACAGGGGGAGCATTAAAACCCCATTCGGTGCCGTACGAAACGTCGTGCCCGCGGTAATTTATGCAACCATCCTGTATATTACAGGCGTTCGCGTAAACAGTGGGTAGGTACAAATTATGCGCTCTTTCCCCGCCAGACGTCAAGCGTAATCGAGAACGATAGGTACAAAAGTAGTTTTGAATCACACACTGACGTTTTAATGCCACTAGAATATTAGCGTGAATTGTGAAATGCATTGCTGCTGGCATTAAGGCTGGAAGATAGAAGCGTGGCGGGAAATTCAAAGTTTTCACAGTTTTTTACGAAGCAGTGGCACTGCCCAAAAAACTTGTCGTAGACCAGAACACATAATCGGCTGGATTATTGTTGTTCTGTTGTTTACAATAATGAAAAGAATACTATGTTATTGCCGCGAACGAAAAATCGCTGAACAAAAATAGCTCAGTTAAGCTACAAAATGTTAAAAACTGTGAAAATTTTGAATTTCCCGCCACGTTGCTATCGTCCACCCTTGATGTAATATCAAAGAAGGAATGGGTGAATTTACCGCTTCCCTTCTCCAATTTCATACAAGGTATTGAGTACACTTGCGTTCATGAAAATTCTTCTCGTGACAACAAACGAGAAGATTTTTCATGAACTCCTTTAGGTAATGAACAAGGACGTTTTAGGTTTTGCTTATATTGTTTATACCTGAAAATAGCTAAACTAGTGGCTCGCGAGGCTGTAGACCTCGCTAGTCAGTCAAGTCTGCGAAATGTTAGATTTCGGCGATAGCTGTCAGATTATTCTCTAAAATATCTACCGTAAAAAAAAAATATTGTTCATTTCAATAAGGGATATTTTCGAGTGTTTTGACGCTCAACTTGTTCGACACCAGTACCCTGGTCCATCTGCCATCCTCTCGCCTCACCAGGTGTCCCGCCCATCTCCACCTAAGCTTCGAAACTCGGTCACCAACATCATCAACCTTCGTCTGACGTCACATGACAAAAACTGCTGCTGTGTATGACCTTCTGAATGTCTCCATTTTACGAAATGCGTCGTCAGGCGAGTGTAATAAAGTCTGATACAGGATATTAAGTAAGTAAGTAAGTACACACGAGTACCTTCGCACAACAGACCATTTCATTTCTCAGTTTCCGACAAGATGAATTTTAACTGCGAAATTATAATACCAATAGAATTAATTCTCCTTGTTAAGTATTTTTCAAGATGGATCTCCATAGTACTTGTCTAAGATGAAAAGAGTACTTTACTGTCGTGAAACAAAAATTACTAAACAAAAATACCTACCTCATTTTAGCTACAAAATTGAAAAAACTGTGAAAATTTGGGCTTTTCCACCACACTACTTTCATTTACCCGTAAACAATATTTATTAAGCTGCATTACTGAAGAGTATGTACACGTGTTACAGTTGAAATTCCAAATCAATTGAAGGTCGTCAACAGCATTAAATTCCACTCCGTAATTTTCATTTCGTCATAGTGGGTGAAACTTATGTAAAGCCTATAAATAATAATAGATTGTTCAACAAAATCCAGTTGTTTCTGTCTTCCGGAACAAACAACCAATTTTAAAGACCCGGAACCCTATTATTCGCAAAACGGTTCAATTTACAAAATAAATTCCCCAAAATTAATTAATTTATACCTTGCCGTAAACCGGCTCTTCCAAAATTCAGTGCTGTCGCCTTCCTAGACCTTATTTCAGATAGATTAAAGGTCCAATTTTCAATAACCTACAATGTCGCTATCGTTTCGTCAACCCTTCATAATTTATTCCGTTTTGTAACTAGTTTTCTGTTTGCAAATGTAGACTTCATTTACATTGTTCTAGGTGTCACTAGGAGAAGAAAAAGAAATACAGTGAAATTTTTCTTATGTTTTAAATCACCGGTTCAGGGGGTTACCCTTGACGCTATTGCGATCAAATTGAAAAAGTTTTAAAATTAGTTTCTCTTTGAATTTGCATTCTATTTTAAATACTTTGTAGTGTTTATTCAAAGGTAGGTAAGGCTATTTTACTCAGTAAAAACACAAAATGCGTCTTAATTAGCCAAAGGGAAAAGTCAAAGAGCCTAAGAGAAAAATAAACACACTAGCACTGACAATGAAAAAAAAAACATAATAATCTCCTTTAAAGATGCGTTTTTTTGCCAAAAACGAGCCGTTTAATAAGAATCTATACCTATACGACCTATAAGGCCTAGATTCCAGATCCTAGAACTTACAAATAAATCCTACAACCGCCAAAAGTTGTCGTTTTTGCTTGTGCGGGATTTATTTGTAGGTTCAGGGGGTCTACCGGCTAAGACGAAGCAGATTACCATTGGCGAAAATCGAAGTTCGATTTTTGAAAAATGTACTGCCTCCTAGTTCATTTTACTGCCACCCGGTTAATTTTTCATAAATCGAACTTCGATTTTCGCTAATGGTAATCGGCTTCGTCTTAGCCGGTAGGCCCCCGGACGCGAATTGGTCCTGAATAGTTAAGCCTATCGATTCTCATTTGACGGCTAGTTTTTAGCAAAAAACGCACCCGAAAAGAATATGATTGTTTTTTCATTGGCGGCGCTAGTGTGCCTAGACCTCGTTTTTGTATTGCTGCTTACCAATATTAAAAAAAAGATCCGCAAGATTTTTCCCACGCATTTTTAAAAGCCTGTCCAAATAAATTTTAAAAATAGAATTAAATCCATATTTTGCTTGCAAAGCTACTAAAATGTCCCCATTGTTGTATTATTAGTCAGCGAGTATGTCCCAGAGGTGAGATGAAGGTAGTTAATTAGCATATTTGACGTAGAGCCTGATTAATTTGATTTCAGTTGGGGTTTGAATACTAGACACCACTTGCGAATTATCTTGTTAGTTCAGTTCAGCAACTAACATAATTGTGTTAATATTTATTATGAGGTGGAAAAAATGTATATGTTTAAAACTGAAACTGAACCACCAACCACAGGCAAACCGTGCCGGCTTTTTCAGCCCAAATTAACAAAGAATTTCAACGATGGCACCTACAGGGGTGGCCATAGAAGAGCCATAGAAGAAGGGCTGTCTTTGATTAATTTTACAGCCGTATTCCGGTTCTTCAATGCCAAGTCTGAAGGCGCCATCTATGAAATGCTTTTTGAATTTGCCAAGCGAATTATATGTTCGACGCTGGATATCTCCGTCCATTCCTGGATGTTTCTGACTTTATTCTTCTACGCACGCCTATTCCCCTCAATCTTGCCCACTATGATCACTTGAAGAAGTCGGTACATGTCGTGGCGAAGCAAATGTTCCAGGTAGCTTATATATTCACCAAGAATATTCTATCTAATATTTAGGTTTTCTGTGGGCGTGCTTATTCTCTGTTAGATGAGATGTTTTCTTAACTAGCTTTATGTTGTAAGTTCTTTGGAATGTTTCCTTGAGATATTTGGCAAACGTCTGAACCATCGTCCGGCAAGGAAGCCGTATTATACGTTACTATTTTCAGTTTTTATTAATGACCAACAAAAACGTACTAAACAGTTAACACATTTAAGATTAGGTACTAAATAAGAGCTGTAGTGGCCTAGGAGGTAGACCAATAAACTTGGAAGCGAGAGACCCTGGTTCAATCCCCGGTAGTGGCATGTACCTACGTACCTACCTATAAATTTAGTTTATTTCAAAGATTAGTTACTGTTGATCATTAGTTTTTCTGCCGATTTCTGAATTTAAAAATTCACTCTGCAAACATCTCACAGAAGAGCATGACAGAACGATACTTAAGTATTAACTCAAATTCGAAATTCAGAAACCGGGCCTAAATCACTCGATGGGAGTGAAGGAAAACATTGGGAGGAAACTAGAGAGGCTGTGATGCTACGGTAGGTAGGTAATCGTCCTGCCTAGGCAACCCACCTGCCTGATACACGGGGTGTACACTCGACATGAAAAGTCCAAAAGATAATCCACTTACTTTGGCCTTTACATACACATACACAGTGACAATATCTTCCACAGAACACAGTCTAATCGTGTTAGGTAGTGGCAACCTGAGGTGTCACAGTTTTTAGGCCGCCCAAAGGACCTCTGACATGGCTGCGGCAATTATTAATCAACAACTACCGGGATCAACGGTTTAACGTGCCTTCCGAAGCACAGATGCAGATGCGCTCAGATGTTTTTGCCACTCAGTCTCTTATCCATGGACTGACCGCGGTCGTTGTTGCTTAACTTGGCCAATCGATTAAGAACGGCTGTGAGCGCTTTATCATTGTGATATTACGGTAGTAAAGACGCTTGTAAAAAGCCACTTTGATTGCTCAAAAATGTATCTCTCTTGGTCAATCCCTATGCGAAAACCCAGCAATAATAATATGTATGTTATGTTAAGGCGCGGTGCATAGTGAATTAGCCCGCGTGCAAAGAAAAATGCATAAATCTGATTCCTGTATAAACAAATCTAAAATTTTCACATATCAAACACAAGAATTTGGTGAGACCTATCTAAAACAGCCAGTTTCACGTGGAGATCCATAACAGATTGCAAGATATTTTCGCTGAAAAAATGTGCACCGCCTATTTTCTTTTCAGCGAAAATATCTTTAAAACGTTTATGAATGTCAACACGAAACTGTATTTGATTCAGAAATCGATTTTGTGCATTTTTCTTTGCGCGCGGGCTATTTACTATGCACGGCGCCTTAAAACTTCCTGACAGCTACATACCTCCACGCACATCACCTGAGCATCCCTTTATTGTCGCAATGATAAAAGAGATCACGAATTTAATAAAAGCTACGCTGAAGGATGCCGCGGTCGGCCTCCAGGCCATTTGTAAACGTACCCTACTATGCTTTAGGGTGGGAGTACATTGGCGCATGCATAGCGTAAACAAACTTACGCTTGGCGTCCTCTCCACAAGGTGCTTACAAATATATTATTATCCTAGTGTCAACAAATGCCTGCGGAGGATCCTGGGGATTTTCTGGCCGCGGACCATATCAAACGCCCAACTCTGGTGGCTGACCAAGCAGAAGGCGGTTAACGAAGAAATCCTCCTTAGAAAGTGGGGTTGGCTCGGACATACACTGAGGAGACACGACACCTACCCAACCAAACAGGTGCTAACCTGGCTGCCCGAGGGCAAACGGCGAGTGGGTCGCCCCAAAGCCACGTGGCGCCGATCGGTCACCACCACCAGCGAGGCGCGGAAGGTCGGTCTGGACTGGAACGACCTTGAACCATCTGCGCAGAATCGTCCAAAGTGGAGAAAACTTCTTCGAGCCCTATGTCCCTCCTGAGGGATAACAGGATTTAAGTAAGTAAGTAAGTAGTGGGCAGAGACCTATTTCAATTTGTTTCTATTTTTGTAAAACTTTATTTCGTTTCGAAAATAAATTTATTCTTATCCGTTATTGTTATTCTTATTATATTTTTTTAACATTTATTTAGCTGCCTCGTCTAAATAAGCATAATTTATAGGTACGCCTTTTTTATTGCTTCACATTGGCTTTTGTACGCCAATGTGAAGGCACCTTTATGCAGACGTTACGTTACCTGGAAAATGTCTGGGAATGTTTGTTGTCTCTCTCCCTGTCTATTGTAGTTTAGATGTTACGTGATAGGTTAGGTGGAATATTTTATTCTTGCTTACGTTAGTTTAGAAAGAAGTCGTAGGTTTTGGGAAAACTTTTCGTGGTATTTTTACTGATCCGGACCACGAAAGGAAAAACGAAGATATTAAAGGATCACTTTGTTGTCTGTCTATTGTTATTACTTATTGTACACACAAACAGATTAGAGGACAAAACAGTAAGAAAACTCATGTACAAAGGCTAGCTTATCCCTGTAAGAGATTTCTTCCAGCAAACCTTGGGGATCGAAATAGTTGTGAAAAGAGGGCGTGCATAATGTGCACATAATATTCTACATCTATCTGTATGTCTATCTGTTTGTCAAGGCCTTTTTCTCAAGAACGCGTGCGGGTGTCAGGTTGAAATTTATATCAAAATACTCAGAGGCCTAATTCTAGGCAATCTCGAATGTGACTACTTGTTACTAAGGTTTTCTTCGTAGGATCTCGAATCCGACATACCCGAGAATATGCCCCCTAGTCTGCAGTCCTTAGAGCCTAAAAAAAATTAAGGTTTTGAGTTAACGGAATCAAAAGATACGGAAAAAAATGGGTACAAGAAATGGGGGTTGTAATACAACATATAAACTAGCACCCTTTGGCAGCGCTACCTTATGACGTATATTTGAGTTCTCAAGCTCTCTCTCTGTTCAACCATAAGTACTAAATTAAAAATACCACCGACATTTTGGCTTCAAATTAGCATAATATCTCATATACGGCTGAACCGATTTTGATAAAACATATCTAAGAACACTTGCTAGAAAACCTGCTTTCAAACAAAGAAAACCGCATCCAAATAGGTTCACCCGTTTAAGAGCTATTATGGTGCCACAGACAGACACACAAATACACATATACAGACGGACACATACGAGTATTATAGCGGTCAAACTTATAAAACTTTTTCGGTCTGGGGTTAAAAATGCGTCCTCTTGTCACTTGGTTGGTTGTCATGGGCACGAGAAGGAAATAATATTGCATCCGTGTGAAACACACAACTTTTCAACTCGCATCAGCGAGGAAATTTGTTAGATGCAAGAAAAAATAAAACAGCTACTTGCAGGCAAAACCTGTGAGATGAGTAAAGTCGTTTTAAAATGTGGTAAGTATATTTTATTTATATTATTATGTCTAAGTTTTACGCCTATATTTTCATGACGTACACTTGAGTTAGGGATGTAACGGAGGCCAGTTAATGGAGACGGAAGCGAAGGCAGAGCTTAACGGAAGCGGAAGCAGACTGGGGGTCTACCGGCTAAAACGAAGCCGATTACCATTGGCAAAAATCGAAGTTCGATTTATGAAAAATTTAGGTACTGGGTGGCAGTAAAATGAACTGGGAGGCCGTACATTTTTCAAAAATCAAACTTTGATTTTCGCCAATGGTAATCGGCTTCGTCTTAGTCGGTACACCCCCAGATGTGTACAAAATTTAACTTGCTATCGCGGCGCACGCGTCACTTCATTTATTTCATTCACTCCAACATAACTCCGCTAAACCTCCGCTTCGGTCATTGCGGAGGCGGATGCGGAGGCGTAGTTAGATTTCATGCGGAGGTTCCCGGGCGGTGCTCCGTTACATCCCTGACTTGAGTTCTGCTCTCTCTCTATTCAGCCAAAAACGCGTCCTCCTGTCACCTCGTTGTCCAGTCCGCACAAAGCGACGTAGAGCGGCAAAGTCAATACTTTCCAATTCCGTTAACCTTCGCCTCCCTCCGCGGAGGTCTGGCTGCATGTAGACCTCCGCCTCCGCCTCCGTTAACTGGCCTCCGTTACATCCCTGACTTGAGTTCTGCTGTCTCTCTATTCACCCAGAAATGCGTCCTCCTGTCACCTTGTCGTCCAGTCCGCACAAAGCGACGTAGAGCGGCAAAGTCAATACTTTCCAATTCCGTTAACCTTCGCCTCCCTCCGCGGAGGTCTGGCTGCATGTAGACCTCCGCCTCCGCCTCCACCTCCGTTAACTGGCCTCCGCTACATCCCTGACTTGAGTTCTGCTTTCTATTCAGCCAAAAATGCGTCCTCCTGTCACCTTGTCGTCCAGTCCGCACAAAGCGACGTAGAGCGGCAAAGTCAATACTTTCCAATTCCGTTAACCTTCGCATCCGTGGAGGTCTGGCTGCATTTAGACCTCCACCTTCGCCTCCGTTAACTGGCCTCCGTTACATCTCTGACTTGAGTTCTGGTCTCTCTCTATTCAGCCAAAAATGCGTCCTCCTGTCACCTTGTTGTCAAGTCCGCACAAAGCGACGTAGCCCGACGCAAGGTGCGCGTTCAATTTGCATTTATTACACTGTGCGCTTTTGTCTACGGGAGCTGCTGGTGAGGCGCTCGGCTAAGGCTGCGGGCAGACCAAGCGTTGACTAGAAGAGATTTTTGGTGAAATTAGTTGGCTAATTTCTAGGTTTTTTCTGTGTACGGATAGATACAGAGTAGAACTGCGAATCGAATGTTTAAAATATTTTTTCCAAATTCTCATTCGTGATCCAGTTAATCCTTCAAGTTTACCTGTGAGTAAAATGTGCTAAAAGTGGTCTTTTTTGGCTTTTGCAAGAATCTATGAAGATGAGAGGATCTAGAAAAACTAAGACCAGATTAAGATGTCAACGATCGGTTCTTTATCTGTTTTTGCATCGAAAAACTTTTAATTTTTGCCTATACTAATGTATAGAGGTAACTTCGCATGCACGCTATAATATTTAAGAGTGTTTAGCTCGAAACAATTATGTCTGTACCGCTCAGTGTGTAGTGAACCTAAAGTGGTGTGGCGGTGATCCTTTTACCGGCCGGTGACTGTCCGTGATGAAAATGTGAGTCGGACGGGAATTGGCTGGGTCGAGTACAACCCACTGTGCCTGATACACGAGGTGTACACGCGACATGAAAAGTTCAAAGGACAATCCACTTACTTTGGCCTTTACATACACATACCTATACAGTGACAATAACTTCCACAGAACACGGTCTAGTCGTGTTAGGTAGTGGCAACCTGAGGTATCAGAGTTTTTAGGCCGCCCGTAGGGTCTCCGACATGGCTTAACAATTGTTATTAATCAATAACAACCGGGACCAACGGATTAACGTGCCTTCCGAAGCACGGAAGCGCTCAGATATAATTGCCACTAGAGGTCACCCCATCCATAGTTTGGCCGCGCCCGATGTTGCTTAACTTCGCCAATCGATTCAGAATGACTAGTCCAACTAGGCTGTGAACGCTATAAGGCTTTTAGATCCAAGGGTAAAGCTTAATGCTAATTAATGATTAACAAGAAAAAAAGCAAACACGAATGGAATAACACTTCTATTAGTTAGAATAGTCACTTAGCCTCTACTGCTTCTTGGAATAGGTAGCTCGTGAAACAAAGTAGACTAAGGGTGGTATTCTAGAACGCTACTTAAACTCAGTTCAAACTAGTATGCTACTTAAACTCTGTTTAAACTCAGTTCAAACTAGAAAGCTCTTTGAACTCTGTTTAAACTCAGTTTAAGTAGAGTTTAGTAGTGTCGACTGTCGATAAAACAGTGCATGTTTTGATTTGAATATCCCTCCCTTCATGTCAAAACATGCACTGTTTTATCGACAGTCTGAACTCTGCTTAAACTGAGTTTAAGTATCGTTCTAGAATACCACCCTAAGAACATTACTTTCAGACAAACATTTCTTGCAGTGTCTAGTATAATGCGGTGTGGTCTAGACATTCCAGACTTAGTTGGCTACTAAATCTAACATGTTTATTAAATAACAAGGCTTTTTAAAGAGAAGCAAGAAAAGGTTATCCCCCATTACGTTCTGGGGGCTAATACAATTCTCGGGAATCTCGCATTCGACACATCTCGAAGGAAAAATCTCATGCTACTTCGATCTCGACTGTTCCCGACCACTCGAGTCATGTCGAGCGAAAAAGGCAAACATCTCGCGGAAATCTCGTGCCTTATATCGAGGATGACTTCGTGAGAATAGGAAATGTGACATTTGCCGCAAAATGAGATTTTCCCTTCGAGATGTGTTGAATGCGAGATTCCCGAGAGTTAGCCCCCTGACTTTCTTTACACTAAGATCGAATTAACTAAGCTCACCTGACATTTTTATAGCCTCCGTAAACAATAATCTGCTTCGATCTGCACACTTTGGCTCGCAGACCAGCAATAATGTGGAAGATACTTTTTGTTTTTTCTAAAGCACTAACCCGTGCTAGGGAACATTTTTTTAAATAGGTTGCGGGTTCAAGTCCTTACCCGCTTGAATTTTTTCAACTTATTGTTAATGTGTATTTGTAGCCTGTTAGTTTCAGATGCAAGGAAATGAGACGTGCAGTAAATAGATTTAAGGGTGGACGATAGCAACGTGGCGGGAAATTCAAAATTTTCACATTTTTTTACATTTTGTAGCTAAACTGAGATATTTTTGTTCAGCGATTTTTCGTTCGCGGCAATAACATAGTATTATTTTCATTATTGTAAACAACAGAACAACAATAATACTATGTTATTGCCGCGAACGAATAATCGCTGAACAAAAATATCTCAGTTTAGCTACAAAATGTAAAAAACTGGGAAAATTTTGAATTTCCCGCCACGCTGCTATCTTCCAGCCTTAAGTCCAAATCTTCGTACCCCTTGATGTAGGTAGTGATTCTATCCCACCGATGCAACATTCTCAATGTCCTATCATCAAAGTGGAAACTGCCACAAAGTCATATTAATAACTCACCTCGTACATTATTCACAGCTCCTTGATATTTAGATATCGAATGCAATGCTGTTATTGTTAGCATCTTACCTTCAGTTTGGGCAGGGATGGATTCAGGACAGATGAAAAATTAGGTGAGATGGAGGGTGGTTGCGCGGCCGGTTGGTTAATTTTTGGCCGTGTTTTATAGTTAATCACCGACTGGTCCCCACAAGTTGGGCACTGGCGCCGCTGCAGACCAAGACGGAGATGGCGGAACGACCTTACAACCTTTTTGTCGGGGTGGCAAGAGGCGGCCGAGGATAGAGAGGAGTGGAAGAAAAAAGGGGAGGCCTTTGCCCAGCAGTGGGACACTACGGAGACTACATAATAAACAATATATTTATTCCGAATCTTTTTGAACCGCTGTTATATTGGTTTTAAAGTTAACGATAGGAAACAGAAAACGTCAGAAAACGTCACCCAATGGAAGAAATCTTGGCTTAATAAATTTTACAAGAGTTATGGTTTGAAACGCTTCCACCTTTTATTTTATTTCAGACCAGGGTCCATACAGAGGTTGTGACATACACACACAGTTACAATATTTGTTAGGAAGCAGATAAGGACTTCATGGATATCATGGATCCAAAATCTGCGCGAATGGTTCGGGTAGAGCACCGGCTCATTGTTTCGTTTGGCGGCTTCGAAGGTCGAGATAGCAAAACTGATCCCCAACCTCCGATAGGAGACGGCAAGCAAAGAAGAAGAAGAAGTTGTGCCTCATTTTGACCTCTTTGGCCTTTTCAGCTACGATGTCTCCGTCCTAAGTCCACCCCTGTCGGCCGTCGACTCTTGACATAGGGTGAGAAGTGAGAAGCGCCCAAAGAGAGTGCTTTTATCAATTTGCATTTATTTACCGTCTTCACACAGAGGGTGTTTGAAATGGGAACTCTTGACTGGAGAGTGAAATATTAATGCCGATGCCTCTGTGCGATGCGTTGCAAGTGCTCGCGTATTGATTTTGAATTCTTTAGTGCTACATAGTGCTACGAGAAGGAATTTATTGTGAGAGTGACGATATTAGGTATTTCTGCAAAACTTAAGCATGTTTTCCTATTTTGGCTAGATGTTTTGCACCATCTACTTCTTCGTAGATCTACTGCTCTAGAAGGCGGGTTAAACCGTTGGTCCCGTTGTTGTTGATTAATAACAATAGTTAAGACATGTCCAGTGATCGAATAATCGGATGCATATTTACCTAAAGTTATTTTTTGGCTCAGAAATTATGGAAGCGGCTTCTTAAAACATATTTTTTAAATATAAATCCCGGGATTTCAGAAAATTCGGGAATGCAAAACTAATCGCATACGTAGCATGGAGACGACTTATTTAGCGTGTAGTATTATGAATTTAAAAAACCCGGGACTCTGGTATTACATAATTATTTATATGTGTATGTCGCTATGTAGAGTGAAGAAAGAAAATTACTTATCTTGACGTTTGCAATGACAGTTTGGCAATTAACTTTATAACATTAGCCAGCACCCGATCTATAGTCGGAAAGCACTAAACGATAATTCTGAAATCGCTTGATTTTTTACGATCGATACAAAAGTGCATTCCATATTAGCAAACACCTGAACGCAAGTATCTGTATTCACCCGACTTAAGGCGCTGGGCATAGTGAATCGCCCGCGCGCAAAGAAAAATGCACAAAATCGATTCCTGTATCAAATACACTAAACAAATCGAAAATTTTCACATATCAAACCCTAGAATTAGGTGAGACCTATCTAACATAGCCAGTTTTGTGTTGAGATTCGTAAACGTTTTGAAGATATTTTTTATTTAAAAAAATAGGCAGCGCACTTTTTTTCACACAAAATATCTTACAATCTGTTATGGGTATCAACACAAAACTGGCTGTTTTAGATAGCTCTCACCTAATTCTAGGGTTTGATATGTGAACATTTTCGATTTTTTTAGTGTATTTGATACAGGAATCGATTTTGTGCATTTTTTTTTGCGCGCGGGCGATTCACTATGCCCAGCGCCTTAATTCTATAACCAAAACACTGTATGCGTCGATTCCGGAATCCCGGGATTTTTTCGATACAAAAGTGCATTCCATAACAGCCAACACCTCAACTTTAGGTAAATATGCATCCGATTATTCGATCACCATGTCAGAGGGCCTTTGGGCGGCCTAAAAACTGATACCAGTGGTGGCCGCTACCTCATACGATTTTCTACCTACCATGTGCCCTGAAGTTCTTCCGAGACACGTATTGATTATTTCTAAAAATATTCGATTGATTGATAATATAATCAATGGTATCAAGCCTCAAGTTGTTAAGGTCTTTACGCTTAAGTACTGCAGACTGCCTAAGCTAAAACATGCTAAAACTAAGTAGTTAAAATTACGCTCGGGCGCTGCAACGCCGCGTAGGTATGTGCTACGAACAGTGACGGCCCACAATTTTCGTAGCAATGGTTAAGGCGCCGTGCATTACCTAGTAAATAGCCCGCGCGCAAAGAAAAATTAACAAAATCAATTCCTGTATGAAGATCTGTATCCGCTTTGAAGATATTTTCGCTGAAAAAAAGGGCACCGCCTATCTTTTTTCAGCGAAAACATCTTCAAAACGTTTATGAATGTCAACACGAAACTGGCTATGTTAGATAGCTCTCACCTAATTCTAGTGTTCAAAATGTGTACTTTTTCGATTTGTTTAGTGTATATAGTGTACAGGAATCGATTTTGTTCACTTTTCCTTGCGCGCGAGCTATTCAGCTATGAACGGCGCCTTAAGGCTCCGTATAAGGCTAACTAGCGCCACCAATGTTGAAAAAATGAAAGAAGAAGTTTCTGACAAAATCCTAAGATGAGCCCATGCGCCATGCTTTTCTAGATTTTTAAGTGTAGGTACCCAACTCAATTTATAGACTTAAGCTAAAAAAATATCGATAACCGCCAAAAACGGCCGTTTTTGAAAAGCATGGCGCATGGGCTCATCTTAGGATTTTGTCAGAAACTTCTTCTGAAGGAAGATATGATTTTTTCAACATTGGTGGCGCTAGTTAGCCTTATACGGAGCCTTAACGGTTACATAGAAGTTTGCGTAGACCATTGCTACGAAAACCGTAGGCCGTAGCACTGTTCGTAGCACATGCCTACGCGGCGTCGTAGCTGCGCTGTATTACCTTCGTTCCCTATGATTTACTACCAAACAAGATGAAACAAAGAATCTTATCTCTTTTAATACGGTAACATTCTTCTCTAATAAAAATAAGATTGCTTACATATATTTTTAAATTAATGATGTTTTAAAAATGTTTTCGCTTGTTTTTAGTACTAGGCTACTCCATCTACAAAACAATGTCCCAGGCACTGCAGCGCCGAGTGATCTCTACACCCATCTAGTGTGAGTGAAGGCGCCACTGGACGCTGTATAAATCATCTCATTACGAAGATGAAAAGGCCTTAGTATTAGGCTTTTATAATTTTATAAAATAAAATAAAAGTAACGGCTATAATACCTATCCTTTTTATAAATTTGACAAGGCTGCATAATGTCGGAAATAAGTAGTGTTTTTGTTGATGATATTTTGTGTGTAAAAGATTCTGTGAAAAAATATTTTTAAAATCAAATTACACAGGGATGAAAAGACCAAATTTACGTCATTGTCACATTGCGTGCGGATTTCTCGTGATACATTATTTGAGCGAGCGTGCCTCGATTCGCAATCAGATGCAAATCTGTGTCATTATTGGATTTGTTTATTTACTCTTATTGAGGACGCTGTGTTTGATACCTGCAAATGGTTGGTAGAATTATATTCTGGCAGAATGGTAAGTATGTTATTCTAATGTTGGAGTGATTGTAGGTACATTTTCTCCCTGCCTCATGTGGTGGTCCTGCCTTTTAGTTATCTACAGATCTAGATCTGGGTGTTTACCGGCTAAGACGAAGCCGATTACCATTGGTGAAAATCGAAGTTCGATTTTTGAAAAATGTACTGCCACCTACTCGTAAAGTCAAATTTTTCATTCAAGATAGTACACTGACGTTTACGGTGTGACCAGTCTCTGGTGAAAATTAAATAGTGTGGTAACAAAAATATTAACATGAATCGAATCGGGTAATCGATATAATAGATTTTTAGGCCGATTGATGATAACTTTATAGAAGCTTATTATATGAAATTAACTATATATGCATTAATTAGTAATGCGAAAGTGTGTTTTGGTCCAGTTTTTTGAGGAGTGTTAAATGCGTTAAAAATTGTGTTTTTGAAATGATCTATGGAAATATTGCGTTCCGGACGTTTTTTTTTTCGTCCGGAGGTCCTGACGCTCGGGCTACCATGCGGAATTTCGTATTTCGCTTTTTTTTGTGACTGAGCTGAATCGCACAACGAGTGGAATGCATCACTATCACAATAAATATGGCAACATTATTTTGCAAAGTGACAGTTAGCATCTGTCAGTTAACTATCCTGAATAAAGAATTAGACTTTAGTTCATTTTACTGCCACCAAGTTAATTTTTCATAAATCGAACTTCGATTTTCGCCAATGGTAATCGGCTTTGTTATAGCCGGTAGACCCCCTGTTATGGAAGTAAAAGAAAAAGTAACTCTAGCCCCATTTTATTCCAGTATGTTCTGATAAACTAAAAAAAATATACTCGTGTTGTTCCTAAAACCCCCGTTCCCAATATCGCATCATCACTGAATACAGATATTAGGTCACCGTTATGATATCACTCCCAAATGCATAGAACTGCCCTCATTACCCTAAAATCTGCATGAAAAAGCGATCGAATCCCCTGTGCGTAACGCGACTAACCTCGCCTATAAGCCATTATTAAAACACGCGGCTCGCACCCGCGGGGTCATTCTCAATAATGACATTGTATCCCTCTCTCTGAGGCCTCAATGTGCCTCTGATGCGAGTTGATGCGACAGAAAGACAGCACAATAAATGAACTGGGGCTTTAGCCTGTAACGCTATGGTGCCAAAATGGGCTCCCAGTTGACGGCTTCAATTACGATTTATTAATGCTGTCAGTCCTTTTAATTTTTTGTAGTACGGCAAAGAATATTCTGATTTTAATTCTAGAGGATTAGTTCTCTGGTTGTAGGAGAAAAATGAGGAAACCCCGGTTTTGTCCTTCTGCTGGGACGTCATCGACACGCCATTGCGTTACAGGCTAAGGCCCCAGGGGTGGATAATATACTAACCTTTTTGGTGCTTTTTACTTTCTCTATGTATTGTTCTCCTTCATCTTTTTGCATTGCTTTGAGACAATAAAAATTAATGGTTTGTTTTGGCGACATACGGAGTTTCCCTTTAAAATCAAGAACTAGCGATAGACAGCAGCCTCCAAGGGGGTTAATTCTCGGCAACCTCGAATGTGACCCTAAGGTTTTCTTTGTAGAATCTCGAATGTGACATAACCGAGAATTTGCCCCCAGGTTCCTCACGATACAAGTCCAGCCTAGTGCGAGGATGAATCTCGTAGATTTAAGTTAGTTTTTGCTAATCTGTCGTTTATTGAAAGTCAATCAAACTCCAAAGTTGTACTTTTGTTCTGTCTGTTTTGTTTAGCAACACTTATGTCCTAAAGCACCAGCAGTTATCACAGATTGGGCTACGCGGACAATGTTTCAAACATCATAACTGATACTGTTAGTGCAATTTATGTGAAACGTATTTATTAGCTTACATTAGACCATATAATAGGGTGAAGTGACAAATTCAATGATGTATAAGCCGTGCCAATAGAGAAACGACATGAAAATGGCGGCGGCTACCTATGGTAAGGTCTGAAAAAGAGGTTACGAAAATACGATTTCGGTTCATACCTAAAACTTTCTTATATTTTGGTTAGGAAATATTGTTTTACGATGCTTTCTTTATTGTTTAGGTAATTTTTCTACGTTGGGTTTGTGATTAAACAACAATCTTTATGAAAATAAGATCAAAAATATTAAAATGTAGTAAATAATACAAACCTCAACAAATAACAACACTTAACGTAAACTACAATATTGAAATAACTCGACAAACATTTAAAAAAACAATAAGAGGTGAACGTATTTTGGCGTGTTTTATTAGCCAAGCGTAGGTGACTAATGAGGACTGCCTAAAATGACTTTGCTAACGTTACGTGTGAGTATAGACGGAGATATGATTAAAGCGGGAGGGCACGAGAGTGTCCGCCATTTATATATCGTTTCTTTAATGGCACGGGTTATAGTACCTACCTGGGGCATAAATACTATGTTGTAGACTTGCCCAGCAAAGCTGGGTTTTTCACGTCGTACATACAGTCAGCTACATGCTAGGATTCCCTTTTTGTTCGATTGGTGCCCTTCTGCCGCGTGCGGTAAGAGCTACCATGGGGTATCCTAGATTGTGGCCGACCGTACAATCTTGGACGCCACTCTGTTGCTGCCCTTGTCCACCTTGTCCACATTTCCACTTAATCCTAAAACTTAAGAATGCAATCGATTCTCGCCAAAAGTGGCCACTGGATCTGGAATCCAAACTTTAGCGCGTTGAAATTTTGCAGGATAGTTTTTAGCAAAAACGCATCCAAAAAGAAGATATGTTTTTCTTTTCATTGGCAGCACTAGTTGTGGACCTATTGTTGTAAAAAATGCATGCTATGCATAAAACTTTTTTTTTTTAACGAAAACAAGATATTATCTTAGTTACTTTATCACAATATCTCCGTCCGTCCGCGCCAAATAAAAGAAATAACAAACTTTTGCTCTTTGCTCTATTTTATACAGCGCATAATAACATATGGTTCCAAGACAGGCTTTTAGTAACCACTATAACAACAAACTTCGCCTGTCTCTTGGTGTATGTATAAAACAATTTGGACAAACTTTGCTCTTATGAAGTTCCGGCCGGCCGAAGTTTCGGAATGCAAGAGTTTTCAAGGTCCATTTTCGTGGCTAAGAGTCACTGTTATGCACCAAGTTACTTTGGTGAGAACTACCCGGCTTCTATATTATTATGCTGTAGTTTCAAAACGTTTGTTTTATAATTCTTATGCCCGTTTTCACCAACGACCCCTAATTTTAAAAGGCCTTTTAACGAAAGTTATTTGCATCTCTGCAAGTCTATGGGGCATGGATGAAGGATCATACACACTCAACTCATAACGCTTGTGAGTGGAATTCGTATGGTCCTTCATCCATGACCCCTAGACTTGCAGAGGCGCAGATAATTTTAGTTAAAAGGTCTTTTAAAATTTAGGGGTGGTTGGTGAAAACGGGCACTAGTCTTACAAAAAAACTAATACCTTTGCATTGATGTACTGAGGTGAATTATGCAGCGTCCAGTGGCACCTCCACTCACACTAGATGGGTAGATGGGTGAAGAGACCACTCGGCGCTGCAGTGCCTGGGTCATGCCTAGCCCACCTGAAAGACAAGCCAGATGGAAAATACTGCTGTAGTTTTATAACGTAAATTTTATTATTCCTAGTCTTGCAAAAAACTAATACCTTTGCATTTATACCCTATCTATAGGATACCCCATGGTAGCTCTTACCGCACGCGTCATAAGGGCGCCAATCGAACAAAAAAGGGTATCCTAGCAAGCAGCTGATTGTACCTTTACAAAAGACACAGAAAGGTGTAAAAAAATATACGAAATCCACCTCAAAAGGAAGCCGACCATTAGTGGACCTCTAGATTAGCACAATGTAACCCTAATTAACTAAATAAATACAAAAAGCTACCGGCGAGACCAGGCGCCCTTGTGTGCAGCAGCAGTTAGGGTTGCTACGCGATTTTGTAATAAAAAGTTAGATGTAAGTCTGTACAATAAGGGCTACCGCCTTAGATGAAAACAAAAAAGGGAAGATACGGCACTCACCCATTACGCGTGGTCCTGCAAAACTGAGTCCATGGACTCACTTTCATTCAGTCGCCGCCGGTTGGACACTGTTCTTGTCTCGCTCGGGCTTGTTGGTTTAGCGTATCGCTTATTCACCGAGTTGAAGCTGTGTGAGTTTATGTGCATGAGTGCGTTCCAGCCCATTTTTTCACGGCTGCTAGTAAGAATGTGCCGTATCTTCCCTTTTTTGTTTTCATCTAAGGCTACCGCGCTTAGATTTGCCGCTAGGGGCGCTGGTGTCGCGTAAGGTCAGAAATGTTACAGTTTGTATCGGCTACTGGCGCAAAAAGTTGCTGTCCCGCTGCTAACCACTGCTTCGAAACACTTTTTATCTTTCGGAAAATTGAGTCCTACTTATTTATTTTTTCTGACGATTCGGGGCTTGCTCGATGTGCTTTATTGGTACAGTTTTAAGGTACCTATTAAATATTATTTAAATGTAAGTAAATCTTTTTCAACCCCAAAAAAAAAAAACTTTGAGAGCTACATTCCTTACCTTACTCGACAGCCAACTTTGGGATCAGTTTGGGATAGATCAAAAAGTATAAAAACACGTTTGTTGTGTGGGGACCCCCTTATTTTTTATTTTATTATTACCTATTTGTTTGGTAATCCGCCTTATTATAATACATAATGAGCCCCTCCATGGTGATGGCGTGAACATAAAATGTTGACTAGATGTAGATGAAAGACCAACACATAATCTGTAAAAATTTTATTTGTCTACCTATTACGGATTCAAAGATACAGCCCTTTAAACTTGGGACAGATAGACATCGTAGGCGGAATAATAGGGTCCCGCTTGGCACCCTTCGGGGAAGGAATCCTAAAAAGAAAAAAAAACCTTAAAGTACAACCCACAACCCTCGCCTAAGCCTTCCTACCTCATAATACGTGCGGCCTGTAAAATATCACGATCCCCTACGTACGGGGTTCAGACTTAAGCCAGGCTTATCGTTTTTTGTTCTACATTTCTACAACTAAAACCGGACTAAGCTCAGGCGTTAGTGCGCAAAATAGTTGGGTGCAGAAGGTACTTATGAATGACAATACACCCTTACCTTATATGGCTTTGTCTTAGGGTGGCATTTATAGTCGTCAGCTCATGCTCGAGTTCAAGTAGGTGATCTCAGGAAACAAATCACCCTTGGATAATGAAAAAACATTTTTTTAACGATAAATCTTTCGCTGCATTGTTTAGTACGGGACAACAACTTTTTCGCCATAACTAATTTCAGGTAATGCAGAATATTCACAACATTATTCAAATTTGAATTAAATCCGCGTAGCCCATACAAACAGTGACATTGCTGACCTTACTCAACACTAGCGCTCCTAGCGGCAAATCTACACGCGGTAGCCCTCATTAAGGAAGGATGATAGCAACGTGGCGGGAAATTCAAAATTTTCAGTTTTTTACATTTTGTAGCTAAACTGAGCTATTTTTGTTCAGCGATTTTTCGTTCGCGGAAACAACAAAGTATGCTTTTCATTATTGTAAACAACAGAACAACAATAATTCAGCCGATTATGTGTTCTGGTCTACGACAAGTTTTTTGGGCAGTGCCTCTGCTTCGTAGACCAGAACACATAATCGGCTGAATTATTGTTGTTCTGTTGTTTACAATAATGAAAAGCATACTTTGTGGTTTCCGCGAACGAAAAATCGCTGAACAAAAATAGCTCAGTTTAGCTACAAAATGTAAAAAATTGTGAAAATTTCTATTTCCCGCCACGTTGCAATCGTCTACCCGCCCAGTAGTAGGCACAACTTTACTAGGGCCGCCAATGAAAAAAGTCTTTTAGCGATAAATGATTGCATTCGTAGATTCTAGGATCTGGAATCCAAACCTTAGGTCCTAAAAATTTGTTTTTGGCGTTTAGTTTTGAGAGTTTTAGCAAAAAAACGCATCCAAAAAGAAGATATTATGTTTTTTTTTCATTGGCGGCGCTAATTGTGTCTACTATTGTGCCTTAATCGAAGCGCTCCGTTCTAAGATATAGCATAACAACATCTGTGTTTAGTGGGCACTCTGGGTCATCATAGTCTATGGTAAATGTAGTTTCCTCGTTATGTGGGTATCTTTTAGTAGAACCCCGTAAAGGTATGCGAAGTCCTTGCTTGAGGTGGATTAAAATTTGCTCTCTTTCTGGCGAGAAAACTTTACAGCTCGTTTTGCTATTGAAATGAATGGTACTTATAAAAGTGGAGGTCGAAAAATCATTTTTCATTTGGTGAAAACGTAATAAAATTGTAAGTACCTACCTAAGTATGAACAGTTAGGTCAAATTAGGTATGTAAATAAGTAGTAAATAACAATACAAGTTCTGAATGTATTTGTTTTTTACCTGTAGGTTGATGGAATTAGGTATTTCCATTCGCTATTCGCTGTTAAGGCTCGGTATAAGGCTAACTAGCGCCACCAATGTTGAAAAAATCATATGTCCCTTCAGAAGAAGTTTCTGACAAAATCCTAAGATGAGCCTATGCGCCATGCTTTTCTAGATTTTTAAGTGTAGGTACCCAACTCAATTTCTAGTCTTAAGCTAAAAAAATTTCGATAACCGCAAAAAACGGCCGCTTTTGGCGGTTATCGAATTTTTTTTAGCTTAAAAGTAAATTTCGAAGAGGGTATCTACATTTAAAAATCTAAAAAAGCATGGCGCATAGGCTCATCTTAGGATTTTTTCAGAAACTTCTTCTAAAGGAAGATATGATTTTTTTAACATTGGTGGCGCTAGTTTGCCTTATACCGAACCTTAAGAGGAGAAATCCCGCGCAAGAAAAAAAGCTGCCACTTTTGACTTGTGTGGGTTTTTGACGTGATAACGTCTTTAAAATCGTTTTAGTCGGGTGACATGTTCAGAAACTTGTGTCACACCAAAACCTCACGAGCGCGATCGCAGGTATAACGAGAGAGAGACGGACCGATCTCCCGTCTCATCTCGAGCGCTGCCAGTCATTCCGTGAAACTTGTCACGCGGAATCCTCACGAGCGGACGCTGGCATAGCGTTCAAGTGAGTGGACCGATCTTCCGTCTCTCTCACTCTAGCGGCATACAAACGAATGGAGATTTTCTCGTGCGGTTAAGTTTTCAATAAGACGTTATCACGTAAACATCTCGATCGTAAACCTACTTTACAAACAACCAATTTTTTTCATAGTTTCTAGGATCTGGAATCTAGGCCTTGGGTCCTAAAAATAGTAAAGCTATCGATTATCATTTGACGGCTCGTTTTTAGCAAAAAAACGCATCCAAAAAGACGATATGATTGTTTTTCTTTGGCGGCGCTAGTTTTCCTTGACTATCGCCTTAAGAGGTGCATGGAGAGAGCCTGGAGGTCCAAAACAAACGTTTTTCAATCATAAAGGTTTTTTTTTAAAGTATATTTTTAGTAATAGATCGGTTAAGTAATTGGAATCGATTGGCATACTCAACTTATTCTCTAAACTGTATATGAAATGTAGCGTTTTGGTGTATACCTCAAATAAGCCTCACTTTATACAATAGGCAAGTAGGTACTATTGCATGTACCTACTTGAACTATGTGCTACTTCAGTAACGTAAAAATATTGTTGCAAAACCATCCAATATTGACACAATTAGCGCGTGTAGCAATAAAAGGCACTTGACCTCGTTCGAGTGGAGATAAATTTGATATTCACGAGTTGGTTTGGAGGCAAAATAATACATCAAAGAACATTCGCGAATATTTCCATTTATTCCCAATTTCTCCAATCGCTTTTTATTGAAAACGTCGTGACAGTTGGAAAGTATATTTTATCATCGTTAAAGTTAAAATATTTACAAATTACAGTCTCAAGAAATTAACAAAACATTGTCTTTTTGACAAAAAACGTTATAGAATTATTTTAACTAGCAACAAATTAATAGGATATTAAATACCCGCTTTGACATAGAGGTCGCATTGACTAATGTTTCTTTTTTACAACAAATCAAAACGGCTTCGCTGGTTTCCATTTATACACTTCGATGATTGCCGGTCTTAGATTTAAGATACTTTAAGACACAAATGATTAACCATTATGATACAAAACACATTTACAATGTTTCTTTTATTTACTTTACCTATTATTTACAAAAACCCTTTCTGGACAAAGGTAAGAAAATGGCCTAGAAATCTGACACTAAAAGTCGACTTCTAAAACTGTACCTTTTTGTTGCGTTATAGCGCTTAGTGAACAGTAAAACTCAAAAAGGTGGACATTTTAGTTTTTCCTTATGTTATATTGTCTGTGAAAAGTGCCAGATATTAATGATAGTCTCGAACACAGTTTTTTTTTTATATTCTTGTAGATAGTAAAATGCCAAAAAATTTTGGCTTGCTAGTATCAGAAATTTAGGATCTAACAAGACCTGACGCCCTTTTTTAGGAGCAGTTCTTTGTTTAGTAAATGTCCTAAGACTTTTCACAAGATCTTGATATTTAACAATACTTCGTTACAGTAAGTAGATAGGTGCCAAACAAATTTTGTCAGATTCATAGGACTCCCAAGGTATCACATCCGTGACTTAATTTGTTTAAACATTATATTATCCTAGCGTATGTTTGTTCAATTACTTTCCTGATATTGATCATGTCCCAAACCTTCTTTATACTCCTATCTCACTTAACACTCGTTGTTTTAAACAATATACCTTTCAATAATGACCTTTCCGTGTAATTTTTTTGCGTATTTCTTTTTATTATGGACTAATAAACCTGCAATTTTTACTTTCATAATTGGATGAAAAGATGTACTAGCTATTTTTTACATAATCATGGCGTCTATTCACATTTCACAACCATTACGACCACAAAACTTAATAAAAGTACGTTGATATAATTTCAAATACAAAGTTAAACTGCAATAGATCTTTGGTTAGTTTAGATTGCTCAGTATTTTATTAAAAGAGTATTTCCACTGATAACAATAACAAATGATTTTAGTTCACATTCGTCCGCAATAATCTCGAAAAATCAATAACAATGTTCATTCCTTGATTAATTTTAACTATCGTTTCATCTGATGATAAAGTCTTTTACATTTACAGTTGTAAGAAACAACAAACATTTTATGGTGTGATAGAACAAAATCTGCGGAGGTGTAATCTCTAGTAATTGGTAAAACAAAACTTAAGCGACCAACATAATGTAAAACCAAGCACACTTCACTTTACTCACCGACGCTTCTTAGTTTGCGTCAGTAGCAATATTAAACTTATTAATCATCTTCTATTACTGCGTAGTCTATCAGAGCGCCATAACATTTAAATCCATACAAAACCCGATGTGATCCATCACAAGCAGAAATCCCAAAAACAAAACACACCCCAAAACACTTCACTTCACGTTTCTATACACTTGTTTTATAGCACTCAGTTAGTCCGAACCCCTTTCACTAAAGTCCATCTCCTATAGTTGCGTGGTCTGTCAGAGCGGCGTATCGCGCGGCATGGGTCGCGGCGCCGACGCCGGTGCCGGCAGCGGTCGAGGCAGCGTTCGCAGTTGCTGCAGAGGGATGCCGCAGCGGTCTACGCCTGAGAGGCTGATGGTGGACCCCCGGGGTAGAGTGCAAGAGCCCGTCGCAAAGCGCGCCGGCGGCGGGATGTTGGTTTGGGGGTTCTGCGGAAAGAGTTTTTGAGGTTAGTTGAGGTCCTAGTTGGTGGGAGGAAAAAGAGAGTGCTATGGCGTGCGCTGAGCCTTATATTTTTAATCTTTCTTCAGTCATCGTGACAGGCCGGTAGCTTTGACAGAAGAAGAAAGTCGTGATCTTCTTCTGGTAATGGAAAAATGGAAAGCGATGATTGAACAAAAAAAAATTGGGGTCTGGGTACACAATAGTAAAAGCAACCGGGAATAGCAGTTCGGAGAAAGCACCAGCTGGAAAGCCACGTTTGTAAGGGCCTCTGGGATACTTGAGGACAGCAAAGTCATACTCACAGTATGCTCATTCATCTGAGGATGTGAGGGCGGCGGCGCGGTCCGCAGAGCGCAGTAAGCAGGTAACCCCCCGCGCACTCCTGCCACGCTGCCCCTTGGACCTCGACCCCCGGGCGGGGAGATCGTCGAGACGTGCTGGTGGCGGTAGTATTCGTTCTAGAGAGACGAGGGGGGAAATGTGAGACAGTGATGGTGTGGGCGGTATAGGTGCTGGGCAAGTGTACTCTAGCTGGACAGTCGCAGGCTGCAGCGTCTAAGGTGCCACTGGAAGCTGTATAAATGACCTCGTTACGTAGATGCAAAGACCTGTATTTTGCATCATTGGGTATATTTAATACTGTGATTGGGAGAAAATATTTTTTTTTTGTATTGTATAAAATGGCCGGCGATTGAGTTACCACTGCGGATTTAATTTTATTATAAATAGACACTTTGGGATTTTTTCAAATAGGATGTCTCACTTCTTTGACAAAAAAAATAAATATTTGAAGTTGCTTGTGTGTGACAATCGCACAGAGCTGAGGAGCTGAGCACAGCGATAGTACTAGAAGTAGATCTTATAAAATTTTATTGTATGGGCAAATATTTACGTAAACCTTCGTGGAGGCGTTACTGAAGAATATAAAACAAGGATCCTACTTATGTTGATCAATGGTTAATGTTATTTTAAAATACGTAGAAATAGATAAGTAAAGTAAAGTAAGTAAAAAGGTATTTATTTCCGTGAATAGAATTAAGCAGTGGTTAACAATACTGCGAATCCCACACTAGGCGAACCTGTATCGTGGGATTCAGATAAATTGTGTTTAACAAGTTCCAGTGTTCTAGAATCTTAAACTAAAAATTAAAAATAAAAATAGTACAAAACAGAAAACAATCTAAAAAATAAAATCTGAGAGAAATAGAGAGACTCTTAATGCCAAAATGAAAGTTAATTTCCGATCGATAAATACATTTTCATTCCAAAATGATCAAGGTATCCAGCTCACCTGCATCTGATCCGTGTCAGAAGGTATGATATCCGGGTTTCGATCGTCACTTTCACTGTCGTCTTTTTCCCTCAACTTGTCAGGAGAGCCTGGCTGCGAGGTAGGATGCGGGGCTGACCTGGGTTTTCTTCTGGCACACCTGATTGGAAAACCAATTCTGTTATCAGAGGTACGGTATTTTTTTTTTGTAGATTCTTCAAGTCTCTAGTCGAAACAACCTTATTCTGGATAATTTATCTTTTGATGCCTCATCTGAATAAAATTTATGTATTGACCTTTTTTGTCATTTAAACGACTAACTTTTTAAATTGTTGCCTTTTAGAAGTTTCTCACCGCATGGCAAAGGCTTTGTCTCCTTCTTTCTTTTTCCTTTCTCAGCTAAGATTTTTCGATACTGAGACATTTTGAAAAGTAGAATAACAAGAAGAAGAAGACTGTTTTTTTTTTCGTATATTTTGGAAGGAATTTTTGGATTTTAATTACAAGTGCGCATGTATTTCCACCCAAATATTCAGAATCCTGGTTCAATTAAGAGGTGTTACCATGATGCTTACTTTTGTCTTACAGCTACCATGAACAGCACCAGCACTATCATGAGGATGCCGCCTCCGCCGACTGCCGCGGACATGGCGCCAGACATCTGGAAGGCCGTGCGCGGCAAGTCTGTGGGACATAAGCTTTCATTAGTATCTTCCAGTACCTACTGCAATGTCAGAAGCAACGATGGAGTCTCAACCGGTAAGAGCTGGGATTAGAACCTGGAATTAATACCCAAGGGGCACCTGGTATCAATGGTGAAATGGTGAAGAATGCTTGGGAGTTTAAAAGTATGTGCTGACTATAGTTATTAAGGTACTGGCAGGGTTTTCTAATAATTACGCAGTCCGCATTGCGGAAATCTAAAACAATTTCTTCAGTTTGTTCTTATTATTTCGCTCTCAGTCCTGTCCATCCAAAAGTTGTCTGGAAGAAATCGCTTTTAGTGATAAGACCGCCATTTGTACTTCTATTCTACAACTCTTAAACTAACATGTAAAATGATTTCTTTTGTACAATAAAGAGTTACTTACTTACTTATTATGTTATGGATGTGAGGAAAGGTATAATTTTATTTCGAAAGATATATTCTCTGGCATAATACATATTAACACCCTCCAACACCCATCTCCTAAACTCTCCTAAAGTATTCAATGTTGTGGAACTCATGTCCCAACAAACACGATATTGAATGAAAAACTAATACAGTCAATCCCTCACGTATATTGCCTACAGCTAGTGCGGGTGCGGTACATATTACTACATCTTAACACTCGGTCATGTCATGAGTGATTGTCTGAAAGCTCGTGTTATCACTCTTTGCCCCTGCTGCGTGTCTTTGGATAGTTCCCTGTCTAGCCCTTGGAATTGGACACATTGGTTCAACGAGGGAAATGTAACTATGGTCACCGAAGCTTGGATTCAAGGCCATAGGTTGATTGTAGACGCTTTAGGATTTGTTTATCATTGCAAGTTCAATTCTCAACTAAAAATCGGCTTGAAATACTACGAAATGCTAAGTAAAGTAATTCATTTAGGTAAATATTTAAAATATGTAGGCAAATTATCGATAAATACACATCATACAGCCAAATCACAAGCGCTGGTTGTTGACACCTTTACTATCAATTAATTATTGTCGTTTGATCAGGTTTTTGACGTTGGGATTGGATTTCGTGGTGATTGGGAAGAACGGGTACAATTTTTTCGAACAGACAGGGAAGAGTCCCATCTCCGTACGTCGTTTGACAATAAATATCGTTACAAGATATACCGTTCGTGCTCTTAAGGATATTGGAAATAGCCTAGATATCACGGCCTCCTATATATTTTTATGGCCACCGTTGAATTGCGGAAAATAACAAAATATCAATCTTGTTTTTTTTTTCTTTACGAGGAGGCTTCACCCTTGGGATTCGGGGGTGTTTTTCTTTGGCAGCTAATTTCTTGTGAGCCGATTTGTCCAATATCAATTTATCGGTTTGTCACCAGTGTTGACGGCTGCTTCTCTGTTGGTATTGTTGAATGTCAATCAGTTATTTTCTTAATAAGCATCCCGAATAAGCGTCTTTCAAAGAAAATTGTTACCGTGTTTGAGGTATTTTTACGAGGTCATTTTGGTCGAAATGGGTTTTTTGGTCGCGAAGGCCAGGATTCGTAATTTTGTTCAAAAACTCTTCTCTATAGGCTTGTCATAGAAATATCGTATGAAATTGTAGAAGAAAGCCAGACTCTTCAGCTGCCATACTGAGCCCTGCTGAAGGAATTTCAACCTTGTGGTGATTCAAAGTCTCACCCAAGCTCTTGTCATGCACGTGGTGCTTCTCCGGCGGTCTCAGCGTGCTGGCTCTCAGCGGGTAAGGCTCGCCTCTGCCCTTGGCGTTGTACGCGAGCACAGCCGCGGCGTACGTCCGGCCAGAGGCCAGGCCATGGGCGGTGAACCGAGGGACGGCGCTTGAGACGTTTGCTACTATCTCCTGGTGGAAGAAAAACGTTGGATAGGTTTGTTGGTCCGATATCAAAACTACCTAGCTTTAGATGAAGAAGCGTAATCGGTCAGAATTAAAAACTGTTTTGAGAGTCCTATGTCCCTGATTATATTAGGGATATTAGGGATGACAGAAACTGAACATAAACGACAAGTACCGACTTCTTCAAGCGATCATGTTGGGCAAAATTGAGGGGAAGCGGCGTCCTGGTAGAAGAAGAAAGTCGAGACGCAGAAACATCAGAACAACTGTATCGCTTGACAAGGAATAGAAAAGAATATGAGGAGCTGAAAGCAAACTTCCATTAGTGGAGAGGCACGCCAAGAAGAAGAAGAAGGAAATGATGACGATGATGAAGTGTTGTTACGAATATATCGAGATCATGTCTGAGAATCATCAAGGAAATGGTGTTTCTGTTTCGTTTGGTTTCAAGAACGGAACGGAGTTGATGAGATGATGGTTATCTGTATCTGTAGGTATTTGGCACTGATGCACTATGCATTGAACTGGTACACACGACAGCCCGTCAGACTGTACACTTTTGTTGTAAAGTCGCCCGTATCGTAACCGAGTAGAGTGCTAGCGTGTAAAGGTCGACGTGCTGTCGTGTGTACAAACATTATGCAACAAAATATGTAAGCCAAAAATATACTTACATGCGTCGAAATCTCCCTGACTTCAAGCAGGAACGATTGTGGCATGCCTCCGTTGAAGCCTTCACTACACCGTACACCAAACGATGACAGCGAAGCGTTGACTACTGTACAGTTGTGCACTTGGTCTGGCCGACCTGTGGGAAGAAAACACTGGTGAGAAATTATGTTTTCTTTTAATCCTCGACCAAAAAAGAGGGGTGTCATAAGTTTGAGCGCTATGTTTGAACGCTACGCTCTTATACCACGCGCGATAAGAACTACGAGTACAATGAAGTAACAGGAGGTGTGGCTGTCTTAGGCCTGAACCACACAGAAAAGGCGTAAGGTGAAGGCGCGGCGCAGGCATCTTGCCGCTTCAAAACATTTCAATACAAAATGTATGCAGGCGACACGTTTTGAATTATACTGAAGCGGCGTGGCGAAGGCACGCCGTTTCGTCGCCTGTTCCGCGTCGCTAGCAGGCGCGACCGGAGAGGTGCGCAAGCGGCACGCCGTTTGTTATACAGTAGGAGCAGAAAATACGTGACGATAGTGAATTTTATGTACACACGACAGCACGTCAGAGTGTACTAAAAAAAACTAAGGTCTTTGCGTCTACATAATGAGATGATTTATCCAGCGTCCAGTGGCACCTTCATTCACAGAAGATGGGTGAAGAGACCACTCGGCGCTGCAGTTGTTTTATATGGAGTAGGCTTGCCCAGCACCTATACTATGCTAAGAGCTTAGTCGGCCTAGCCCACAGGAAAGACAAGTCATACGTGTGGAGCCAATTAAGCCGCGGGTTTCCTCACGATATTTTCCTTCACCGTTAGCGAGTGGTATTGCTACTACAAATTCACAAATGTACGTAACTTTGAAATAAAACAAACTCATCCCAGTATGTATTGGAGAGAAAGAGAGAGGAGAGCGCCGCGCCTTACGCCTTATGCCGTTTCTGTATAATTCATGCCTTATCTGCTCCACGCCTGCTCTGCGCCGTATGCCTTACGCCTTACGCCTTACGCCTTATGCCGTTTCTGTATACTTCACGCCTTACATTGACTAGCTGTTCAATGGTTTTGTCTAGCCACGTAGAGCCAAAACCTATCTGGAAGTGTAGCCCTAGTGCTAGGTATGTAGCCCCGCAGGGCAATACAAAATTACTCAGCAAACTCATTTAAAAGCATGTAGCAACGCAGCGCAATACAAAACTGCCCAGTAAAACCCATCCAAATGTTTCTAGCCTAAGACAATAAAGCTTGTGTTACAAAAAACTTAATAGTAGCAAGAAATATGGTTGACGAAGACGCAATAAAATTGTCCTGAGCTCTTTCAATGGAGAGCCAGACGCGCTTCGTCTAAACTTAAAAAAAAAAACAATGAAAGGAAAAACACTCACCAGCAGCAATATTATGGTAGACGCAGGGCACGAAGCAACAAAATTGTGCTCTTATAGAACTAGAGGTGTGTAGTTCGCGAATGAATGCTTCGATTGAATGCATTCGTTATATGAAACCATTCATTCATTCATTCACTACCAATCTTTACATATCACATTCACTCTAGTCCACGTAGTTCATTCTTCAAGAAACAGTCTTAAATCTACCAAACTAAGAACCAAAATTCTGTAAATCTTTATATATCACATTCATTCCAGTCCACGTAGTTCATTCTTCAAGAAACATTCTTAAATCTACCACACTAAGGACCAAAATTCTGTAACTGATGTGTCTCGCCTTTGTCACCTTTGTCATTCGCGGACTACCGTGAGTCAAAAGATACGTGAACGAACTACTGAGCTATGAACTATGAATGAGCTGTGAACTATGAATGAACTGTGAACTATGAATGAACTGTGAATGAACTATGAATGAACTATGAACTATGAATAAGCTGTGAACTATGAATGAACTGTGAACTAAAAGAGTGAACTAGTTCAGTGAAGGAAATGAACTATATCATTCTTTTCTTTTCACTGAAGCGTTTCGCGCACCTCTATATAGAACGAAAGGAGCAACACTCACCGGCAGCAATAATATGGTAGACGCAGGGCACCCGCTGCTTGCCGATGCGGTTGTTCGCCCAGCACAGCAGAGTTCCATAGTCCATTTCCGTGTGCGGCGTATACGTCACTGTGGAGCTGGTGCCAGAGCGAGACACATAGGTCTCGCTGACTTCGTTGCTGTTCGCGGTATTGTTGAACGTCCAGCGAAACTGTGGAGGAGATGCGGTTTAACACATTCGGTGCCTTGGAACACGCCCTCGAGACATTCGCCGAGTGCCTTGGACGCACTTAAGGCTTCGTATAGGGCTAACTAGCGCCACCAATGTTGAAAAAATCATATCTTCCTTCAGAAGAAGTTTCTGACAAAATCCTAAGATGAGCCCATGCGCCATGCTTTTCTAGATTTTTAAGTGTAGATAACCTCTTCGAAATTTGCTTTTAAGCTTATTACTTTAAGACTAGGAATTGAGTTGGGTACCTACACTTAAAAATCTAGGAAAGCATGGCGCATGGGCTCATCTTGGGATTTTGTCAGAAACTTCTTTTGAAGGAAGATATGATTTTTTTCAACATTGGTGGCGCTAGTTAGCCTTATACGGAGTCTTAATCGTCCATAGTAAACTGACCACATTTTTATCAAATTGGTAATACGGGGGAGGAAAACATCGTGAGGAAATCCGCGGCTTAGTGGCATATTGTCGAGCGTGGAACAAAATTGTGGGCGAAAGAGATGCGGTTTAAAAGAAGTCGCAGGGTTAGCAGGAGACTAAGGTTTTTATTTTAAAAGGGTATTATTAAAAGTATGAAAACTGAGAGTCTAAAAACAAACGTGTCGAATTTGGTATTTTGCAATAGTTCTGTACACAAAACAGACGATAGCCATAAAATTTCAGTTACAAGCAGCCATAATATCAGCACTTCTGGTTTATTTTCCCGCTTTTAAGTTTATATTTAATTTCTATGTTCATTCATTGAATGTAAGAAGGAAATGTATTTCATTCGCCTCGGAGCTATTAGCTCGTTGCTTTTGATATCGGGTGATTTTTGCCTCTAACAACATTTTCATCTATCTATGTACCTATATTCAGAGCCTTTGCACAAATTGGTTCTTACAAAAAATGTCCTTGGTCTAAAAATACACTACTCTACCTTTCCTCAACATTTGCTATCTCGAAAGCAATTTTCGCTGAAATATTATGAGGAATATTACAGCCGTGGACTAATGGATACTTTTTGGGTGCCATTGAGGGTTGTTTTTCACAAGTTCCGATTTGTTTACCCTCTAATTTTATACGCTAAAATACGATTTCCGTTTGAGTTGAACGAATTTCAAAATTTTGGCCTTTGTTTTAACCAGCGTCCAGTAGCATTTTCACTCACATTTTCACTAGGTGGGTAAAGTGACCACTCAGACTTGATAGTGCCCGGGCCATGTTCAGAGTGATCATATTACAACAGACTATGTAACACACTACGTCAAGCTACATTTATTTTTTAAACCGCTTGGGGGACGGCATTTATCAAAAAAGGAGTGTAGGTATTTCTGGGAAATATGGAAGGAATCATTTCTTAGAAATATCCTTGGACAGTTGAGAATCTTTCTAAAGTACCTAATGTGAAAAAGTGATTTGCGCATTTTTCAATAACGCCTGATTTCTGAAACATAGATCAAATGCAACAGACACGTTAATCTCATGTCAAACTGATTTCAGCCAATCACGTGCTAGCGGCAACAATTTTTCGATTAATCACGTGTTACATTTGATTGCTCTTGCAGAAATCATTCGGAGTGACAAAATTTACATCACAATTTAGGAGCTCCGGATCAGAACCCGATAATTCCATATTTTAAAATAAAACTATGAAGAAACTATCAATATCAGATTTTGTTGATCATACCTATTTGAAAGCTCTTGCAAAATGCCAATTTTACCATATTTTAGTTTAGCAAAAAACATAACTATTCTTATGTAAATCATTGTTTTGTGATTTCTGTAAAAATACAAAAAGTGGATGTATCGGCTTTTGTTCCGGAGCTCCTCAATTATTCACAGATACTTACAGTCATTCTACCCTCAACGCAAAAATCGCCAACCCGCATTGAGCACGCGTGGGGATTAAGCTCGAACTCTCTCTCTGAGAGAAGGCCTTTGCCCAGCTAGTGGGACATGTATAATTGTACAGGCTACATCTTACATCTTACTTTTACTTACAGACACTTCCGGAGGGTTGGCGTCAACGTGGCACGCTATGTGTGCGCGCTCCTGCTTCGCCACTCCGTGTACTCTCTGCTGGGAACTTCTACACGTTGGCGCATCTAGGAAAATAAAGAAGAAAGTCAAATACAAGGCGTTTCAAACAACCCTAACTCTTTTTAGTTAGTAGTTTTGAGTTGTTAAAACATTGTGAAACTCAATGACAATAACTTTTTGTTTTTTCTAAAGCACTAACCCGTGCTAGGGAATAATTTAAACATTTATAATAAGTTGAAAAAATTCACTCGGGACAGGACGTGAACACGCAACCTCTCGCATACCGTGCAGGCGCTCTACCAATGACAATGACAATATTTAAAAAATAAATTTCTCCCGCCACAGCGTTCACGTTTAATTAATTAAAAAATCAACGAAATATTTAAAGCAAAAAATATATTTAGGTTGTTATCCCTATCACCAGGTGCTATTACCCTGTAAAAAGAGATAGGACCTTATGTAACACCTTGTATAGCATTTCCATTTTTATTGTGGCCAATGTTCACTCAATGTCACGTGATTGCCGCACAACTTAATTTAATGAGACCAAAATTGCCAAACCTGAAAAAAATTCGCGCTCGTTTTATCAAATTACTTACGTTTAGTGCCGTAAGCAATGATATTCTGTATTTTTATTCCGAAATAAAGGCATTTCAACTAAACTTTGTTACCATTTCAGCCAGTGTAAGCGTTCTCAAAGAAAGTATTACAAAACTATAATTCTTTTTTGCAAAAAAAAAACTCGAGCTGTATATTAGAACCAATAAACCGCTATTACACACAGAAAAAGAAGACATTAATATTTATAAAGGCATTTTATCAGTTCGCTGCATTTGTTCATCTTCAGCCAGTTCACCTTACAATAATAAGTTTTTTAAATAATCTTTTTGATTTGACAAACTTAGAGCTTAGCATTAACAAACTTTTTAACACCATTAAAAAAGATTGCATCTTGGTTTTTATTTTCAGGCCGTTTACTACTCATTGAAAAAATACAAATATTGCCGTTTTCTTTAAAATTTCAGAACTCGGCCAATGAAGGAGTTAAAAAATCCGCGTACAACTTTCTTGTCCTGACAACTAATTAAAAATATTTCAGACTTAAAAAAAGATTTCTCATAACTACTAAATTAAAAAAAATATCTCATAAACGGCTGAACTAAGATATACACACCCTCACACGCAGACAGACACACACACATACACAGACATAGCGGTCAAAGTTACCCCTCTTTTTTGGTCGGGGGTTAAAAACTGGGTCCCCTTTTCTCTCCCCTCCCTAAAGAGTATCTAAAGCACGTAATCCTCAATCGATCCAAATGACAAGAAAGCACTTTGCGATGCTCAAAAGGGTTTGAGGCGTGAATTGCGAGAATTTTCTGTCATCCATATGCTACGGTGGTGCCTGTAACTACCTACGCACATTTTCATTATCCTTCGTGTTACAGATAATTAAGTCTTGATGTACACACGGCAGCACGTCAGACTGTACACTTTTTTTGTAAAGTCGCCCGTAACGTAACCGAGTAGAGTGCTAGCGTGTAAGGGTCGACGTGCTGTCGTGTGTACCGTAATTTAGGGTTTTATATCGATATGTTACGGCCACGGGCCAAACGATTTCAGGATAAACTAGTTTCGCCTAGGTCAAACTCGTTCGGCCTACGCTATTCTGGTTTATCCATAAGAACTAAGGCTAGATTATTAAACCGGTTTATCCTATATCATATGGGTAGAACTGGTTTGGCCTAATGAAACAGCTTGTCTTGAAATCGGTTTTAGACGGCAATAGATCTGAAAAGGTTTATCTATCTAATTAATAAAATAATAATGGTAAAAAAATAAATATTGCAATATCTCGAAAACAAATAAATGCAGGGTAGCCCAAACATAGACGTCAAGCGAGAAAATCTAGATAGCTGACACCGAGGGCTACCCGAATCACCCCCATGTATGTGCAGCCATTTTTTGTCGTTTAGAAATTATCAGGCTTTTAAGGTTTTTTTGAAAAAAATATAGCTAGCATTGGATTTTATTTCATAACTTTTTTTTATTTTGGTTTTTCCAGCGATTTTTTTTTTATTCATTAGGGTTTTTGAACAACTCACATCTTCTGGCTAACATCGGGCACGCTAAATGAGGCCTTAGGCGTGAAGTATACAGAAACGGCATAAGGCGTAAGGCGTAAGGCGTAAGGCATACGGCGCAGAGCAGGCGTGGAGCAGATAAGGCATGAATTATACAGAAACGGCGTAAGGCGTAAGGCGCGGCGCTCTCCTCTTTCTCTCTTTCTCTCTTTCTCTCCAATACATACTGGGATGAGTTTGTTTAATTTCAAAGTTACGTACATTTGTGAATTTGTAGTAGCAATACCACTCGCTAACCGTGAAGGAAAACATCGTGAGGAAACCCGCAGCTTAGTTGGCTCCACACGTATTGACTTGTCTTTCCTGTGGGCTAGGCCGACTAAGCTGTCAGCATAGTATAGGTGCTGGGCAAGCCTACTCCATCTAAAACAATGTCCCAGACACTGCAGCGCCGAGTGGTTTCTTCACCCATCTAGTGTGAATGAAGGTGCCACTGGACGCTGGATAAATCATCTCATTAAGTAGAAGCAAAGGCCTTAGTTTTTTTTTAGTACACTCTGTCGTGTTGTCGTGTGTACATAAAATTCACTATCGTCACATATTTTCTGCTCCTACTGTATAACAAACGGCGTGCCGCTTGCGCGTCTCTCCGCGAAGCGGCGTGGCGTGCCTGCGCCACGCCGCTTCAGTATAATTCAAAACGTGTCGCCTCCATACATTTTGTATTGAAATGTTTTGAAGCGGCAAGATGCCTGCGCCGCGTCTTCACCTTACGCCTTTTCTGTGTAATTCAGGCCTTAAGCAGTTTTCCGCGCTATCTATTTCAGCTCCATTCTGTGGCCATGTCTTAACCCATCATTCTCATGCGTCTTTCCTTGAGGAAGCCGTGGCTATCCGTACGTGAAAATTTGCGTTACAAATGCATCTAGCCGGCGCGAATGAGCGAAGGCATCCCCTATTGTGAGCTCTCGACAATGGATCCTTCGCCTTTCACGAAGCTAACTTATGGCATTTTTGCCCGGGCGAAGTAATTTTCCATGGCACGTTTCTTTCTTTCGCAAGAATCGAGAAACTTGAGGAGGGTGTGGCCACATCTTATTTTTGACGGTAGAAAAGCTTTCATGTTGTAATTTTGAGGTGAAAACAGGTGTAAGGCCGGTTTTTTCTAATGTCCTGACAAAATTACAAACACGCCCAGAATAAAATAGCCCCTATGACACGATGATTTACTTTTATAATAATATCGACCTTGAATGCACCACAAAAATGGAACCTCCTCCTATTGATAAGTCTGTTGATGAGCTCCAGGGTGGCAAGAGGTAGCTCCAGATATAAAAGAGTGGAGGAAACAATGGGGAGGCCTTTGCTCAGCAGTGGGACTCAAAACAGGCTTTAAAATGTCACTACATCAGAGTGCGTTTTTCTATTGTTTTCGCTTATGAGCTCGATAATAGTTATTTGTTATGCAAGAATGCAAAATTATTGTTTGCGGCGAGTGCTTGTATTGAAAACCGAGCTAGCGAAGGTTTCTAAAATTGAGCCACGAGCGTAGCGAGTGGTTCAAAAAAAGAAACCTGAGCGTAGCGAGGTATTCAGAAGCACGAGACGCAAATAATATTGCATTCGTGCGAAACACAAAACTTTTCATCTCACAGAAGCGAGGAAATGACTTTGTTAGCCAAGCGGGACAAAATCTATAGACAACTACTTACAGGCAAAACAGGTGAGTCAAATAAGTTCCTTTTAAAAGCATATTTTACTGTAGTTACGGCTGCCGCACTAAAGTTTTGAGCTTCGTTGGTATTAAAACCATTCGTTTTATTAATAATTTCCTGAAGTTTATTTATCAAGACACAAAAATAATGTAAATAAAAGAATGTTTTTTTTCCGGGTGCATTCTGAACTTTTACCATATAAATTAAAAATTTCTAGGAGATAAAAAATGAAATTAGTAATATCGTTTGAAAAAATGTATTTAACAAACCAAAACATAATAATCTATTTGATAAAACAGAAGCGCAGCATTTTTTTTATTTACTGGTATTTAAAAATAAATATGTGTACAAAATATTGAAAAGACTATAAGAAGAAACCGCGTTTCTGAATGTTCTATTCCGTGACTTTACCTTTTTAAAAGATGCTTATGCACCATTTACATTCACAGTTTTGTATAGAGAATGGGCACGAACAATCGCTTTCGCTGAAATACGCGTTTAAACGAACTATGAATGAGGTTTTATTTTCCATCGGGATCTGGCATCTACTTAAACGGCCAGTGTTTTTTTCTTTTTCAAAACCATAGGGCGCGGGAAAGACTGTCCCGGCGTCGCGTTCAAATTTCGAAGCGCACAAAAGTTCAGATAGTTTAAATCCGGCCTTTACACGATCGTAAGTTACTAGTAACAGCAAACTTTCCGAGCGTGGGAGATGAAAAAGTATTTTTATGGAATCTTGCAGCCCCAGCTGGATCTGGCGTTTCTTGCATGCAGCTTGCACGCAGTTGAGTTGGTAATTTTACATTAAATGTAACATGAAATTAGTGACAAGAAACGTCACTTTTCAGCCTTCAGTGGACATAATTTGGTGCAAAAAATAAACAAGCGTTAATTTTCGTTTACTTGTATAGGCGAGACGTGACATGACACCCCGCACAGCTCCACTATCGCAGAAGCCTCCTCAGTCTGTATTTTAAAGTGATATACTCACATAAGACATCCAGCGTGAAAGGTTTGCTTTCCCCATCGCCCTCGGCGTTGAAGCCGACGCACGTATAGTTGCCGGCCGTCTTTCTGCCTACCCCCTGTAGGACCAGCGACTGGTTGCTGATGATGACGCCTTGCCCCACTGTGTGGCTGAGCGTCTTGCCCTGTGTGTGGGGAAAGAGAAGTTTTTCAATACTCAATACTCAATACTTTATTGCAACCATAAGTGTATAAGATCTTAAATAACATTGTAACATGTGAGGAACTCTATGGACCCTGTCGGGCACAGCAAAACTTAAAAGCTAGGTAAAAGAAATATCTTAAAACTAGGTAGTTACCTATTTGAGATCTTTTATCTTAAAACTAGGCTGGTATTTAATACCTAGGAACATTTTATATTTATTTTTTCGTATCTACTATAAATATTAAATATCATTTTGTTATTTTTGTTTTAAAACCTAATATTTTTGAGAAATAACAAAAGTTAGTGCTACTTATACACACAAAATTAAACAATGTAATTATTTTATGCTACTATTAATTAATTTTATCATCCAAATATTCATTAATACTATAATAACTTTTTGAGATTAATAGATGTTTAAGGTCTCTTAAAAAATATTTTTTATTTGTGTTATTTTATAAGTTATGAGTTATAAGTTATGAGCAGTGATCGAATAATCGGATGCATATTTACCTAAAGTTATTTTTTGGCTCAGAAATTATGGAAGCGGCTTCTTAAAACATATTTTTTAAATATAAATCCCGGGATTTCTGAAAATTCGGGAATGCAAAACTAATCGCATACGTAGCATGGAGACGACTTTTTTAGCGTGTAGTATTATGAATTTAAAAAACCCGGGACTCTGGTATTACATAATTATTTATATGTGTCTTTGTTTAAAGTTTATTTTAGCCTCCGATGCAAGTATGTATGTGTGTGTATGTAGGGTGTAACAGGAAAAGTAGTGTGTTAGTTAAAAAATTTTTCGATACAAAAGTGCATTCCATAACAGCCAACACCTCAACTTTAGGTAAATGCATCCGATTATTCGATTATTCGATCACTGGTTATGAGTGATCGTATTTCGACAAAGTTCTTGTAGGAGGAGCGGGTGATCATGCTCCTCACTATCAAATGGAAATTTCCCGCCAAGTAGATGTTATGCTTGGGGACCGGCCGGGTCCGACTGAACAAAGTCGGACGTTCTATAATTATATACTCAGCTACGAAAGATATTTTGCTGGCGCGATGCAGGGTTGTAGCGAGTAGCGATTGACAGCTAGAGTATGTAGCAGTTCCCTGTGCGCCCGACAGGGGTCGCTATATCCTCAATTCTGAGGATCGTGACCATATGCAATGGTTTTCCACGGTCATGGATGCGATGGGATGCTGAGTGGATCCACCTGCTGCCCTCTTTAGGGCATCGGACCAGCGCATTGGTGCATTGGTCCATATAGTGGAGGCTAGTACGTACAGTCAGCGATACGCTAGGATATTATTATGCAATTTTGTTCGATTTACACAACTAAGCCGCGGGCGATAAGTGCTACCATTGTATATTCAAGAGTTTCGCTGACGCTACAATATTGTCACAATCCTCAGCCATGAAGAATCGATAAAGAAGCAAATCAATAGAAGGTGTTTTGCGTGACTTACATTGTGTCTCCACTCCACCTTATAGACATAAGGGTGCGCGTTGATGATGCAGTCGAAGTAGACATCTGAGCCTTCCCTTATGTTAGTTGCGTCCAGATTAGTCCCTAACCGGACGACTGTTTCTGGTACATCTACAACACAAACACATTATTATTATGACACACCAAAGATATTTATCGAGAATTTATTTCAGTGACCTCTATTTTCACTATACTTGACAAGAAGCAAGCATGCTCCTCTGGGTGCCATGATATACCTACTCGTGGATTTAGACTTCGTGGATCATTGCGTAAAGGACATTTGAAGTAGTCGGAATTGGTTAGATTACTTTGGAGGAATAGTAATTGGAATTCCAAGTGGTAGTTGGAATTGGTAATTTGGAATTGCATTAACTTTTTGTCCAATAATGCTACTCACATTGTATATCCAGCGTCCACCCGTCTTCAAGTGCAGGCACTGAAGGCATCTGAGGATTGGAGGCGCGGCAGGCAAGCCTTGCGCCCGCGTCAGCTTTCGTCAGCTGGAGGGAAACGGTCGACGTCGTCGTGTTTCCGTCTGTTGAGAGCTGTTGGCAAGGAAATAGGAACGTAAAGGTTGGACGATAGTAGCGTGGCGGTAAATTCAAAATTTTCACAGTTTTTTTTTTATTTTGAAGCTAAAGTGAGCAATTTTTGTGGAGCAATTTTTCGTTCGCGGCAATAACATAGAATTCTTTTCATTATTGTAAACAACAGATTATGTGTTCTGGTCATCAAAGCAGTGGCACTGCCCAACAGAACACATAATGTATGTATTAATGTATGTATGGGTGTACGTCTATCATACGTAGAGTTAACTCTCTGGGCATGTTGAAGCGCCATAACAACCCTGATATCCTCCTAAACCCCCCTCGCGAGTTGGTACATTCGTATGCAAGCCTGACGTGCACAAATACAAAATGTTAATGTGTCTGATAAAGCGGTACAATTCATTAACATTGTGTTCAAGAGAGATTTAATCTACCGCCAACGAGGAAGTGACTGATGGCTTGATCGTACCCTTTTGTTTTTATCGCTGCGTACACGCAAACCAATTAGACGGAGTTACAAGAGTGCAGTGCTTTTATCGTAGGGCGTTTCGCACAAATATTTTTCGTGTTTTGTCATTATATGATTATTTCGCATCTATCCCAAAAAAGAAAACATAAAAATAACGATTTTTTTCGTGTAAAATTTTATGGGTTAGTATCAGATTTGTATTAATATTTAGATAAACTAGTGACTTTAGCGGAAATATAATTGACAACTTAATACGTACTAGTGACTGTGAGCTGAAGACCTCGCGAGTCTGTAAAGTCTGCGAAATGTTAGGTGGGGGCGTTGTCGAGCCGCTCTGAGTTTAGCTCAACGCGTGACTCGGCCTTCGGCCTCGTGAACAAAAGTTGATGGAAAGCACATTTAGAAGTTGACCTATTTCAGAAATAAAGCTATTTAAAAAATACCCAGCAGAATGGTTCAACACAAGCCACACACAACTCTTCCGAGCCGCAACATCACGGGCCAAAGAGGCCGTACCTAATCATAGCCAACCTCCGATAGGAGATGGCACCAAAAGAAGAAGAAAAATTACCCTGTATAATAGGTTCCTGTGGTCACCCAATGCAACAACAGCGGTAACGGCTGTACAATGACTTCCAAAACTATGAATATGTAACCTCCTTCGGGCGTTCCAATTACCATAGGGGGCTAAACCCATTTACGAAGGAACACTCAAGGCTTTTTATGGCTAATCGAGGACAATAATAAAAAGGGCAACAAAAGAAAAGCCCGATTGGTCGGACACTTCAGAGCAGACAAGGGCTCGGGATATATTCCTGAAGGGTTCTATAGTTTATTAGCAACCCTAAAATTATTGTTGTCCGTCAGGACTTCTTCTTGAGAAGGATTGATATGCTCTTGTGTTAGTTTTTTTTGGACGATTAGGCAAATTGGGCCCAAAACTCCAAAGTGTCGGCCAAAGAAAAATAAAATTTTAAAAATATTACGCTTAACATCCAGAATACGTTATATTTGGTAAACACATACCAAGTTTTTTCCTCGAATATCACATTTACAATATAGCAGCTAACTAGAGGCTTTACTGTTTTGGTGCCATAGTATCAAATATTCTGGACAATATGCGTAACAATTTCAAAATTTTATTTTTCGTTGGCCGGCCCTTTGAGTTTTGGGCCCAACTTAGTATGAAACATGAATGGTCTCCTTTGGACACTATTATGACATCCTCACAACTTTTTGCGGAAAAGTAGCTGCGCGAATTGGCTACGTTTGATCACATAATTGTAAAATCGCTATGCTTGATGGTATTGAAAATTTAATAAGAAACAACTCTTGACTTCGTTGCAAAGTCACCCGTAACGTAAGTGAATAGAGTGCACGCGTGTAAGCGTCTACTTACTGTCTTGTGTACGTACAATAGTGCTCATTGTAAACCGTTGATATTTTACGTCAGTGATATTAGGTTACCCGTTCCACTGAGGAAGACTTGGCACAGGATAGAGGACCATCGTTTAGTTTGGGCACTAATGGAGCAATGAAATAAAGGTTTTGTGGCTTTGTTTTGGATTGGGCTGAATCCGCCTAATCGTGGGCAATTTCGGAGACCTTAGCACAAATTGAGACAATACTTTTCCTACACTGTCCACATACAAGGAGCTAGAAAAATTATGTCTATTTATTTCGCAGCAGGTTTTTAAATCACAATGGGCACGACGGATGAAGCCTTATCGATTTAATAAGTAAACAATTATTATTATTTTACTTTATTGCACACGAAACACATTACAGGACACATTAGATAAGAAAAGACATGTACAAAGGCGAGCTTATCTCTGTAAGAGATTTCTTCCAGCAAACCTTGAGGGATAGGAATTGAGATTGATAAAACAGGTAAACATACGTGCACATAATTAAATATTACTGCATAAACTGTAAAATAACATAATTACGCCTACTAATTATAATAAACTACTTAGACTAAATACCTATTACCAATACAAGCTATACATACATACATATAATGAAAATGGAGGAGTTAAGTTAGTGACAGATTGTGCTCTTGTGCAAATACTCTGTGGCTGTGCATTCCACAGCCTGACCGACTGAATCGTAAAGGAATTGCCATAGGCTTCAGTGTTACGGACTGGGGTAATAAGTAGGTGAGAGTTTAATGAACGTACCGGTCGATTTCCAGAATGTAGATTTTTGAATCGTTCTTTAAGATAAAGGGGGGTGGATGGGTCGTGTAAAATTTTGTATAGAAGTGTGACGATATGTGCATTCCGGCGAACAATATTATAGCTGGAGAGCTGGTTATTAATCGACTTATTTTATCTTACTTTGCTTAAAGCCCTAATCAAACTACAAGCTGCCTGTTAAAAAGTGTCGTGCTAAAAGTTAACTTAGTACGGCCCCTTACGAGCGATTTGTGCATGCCCGCGGCACTCGGTTGGGCCATTCAATCTACATTTATTACGTCTACGTGCTGGTATTTCACGTTGAATTTGTGTCGTTGTTCCTTGGGTGGCGTCCTAAGTGGGAGTGGGACACGCGGCATCAGCGAGGCCGGAACAGGGCCCTTAGCCTGTAACGCAATGGTGCCAAAATGGGCTCCCGGTTGACGGTTTCAATTACGATTTATTAATGCTGTCGGTCCAGTGTCGGTCCTTTTAATGTTTTTGTAGTACAGCAAAGAATATTATGAGTCTAATTCTAGAGGATTATTAGTTCGCTGGTGGTAGGAGAACAACGAAAAAATCCCGGTTTTGTCCTTCTACCTGGGACGCCATTGATGCGCCATTGTATTACAGGCTAAGGCCCCTGGACTTTTATGTCCGCTTGCCCGCGAGGTATCTACACACGACAGCTGAGCACGTCAGATAACACTTACACTTTTGTTGTAAAGTCGCCCGTAACGTAACCAAGTAGAGTGCTAGGTGTAAAGGTTAGGTTGGTTGATCAGACTTAAAATTTCAAAACTGCATCCAATTTTAGTATCCTCGTTTGACACATTATAAAAAAAATACATGCTAGAATGCAAGTGGGAAACATACCAAATATTATGTATCATTTGTGTTACTGAGATTGAAGGCAATAAAATGTATTATGGATCTGATGTGTCTGAAATTATTATTATTATTATAAAAAAATCTCATCACATCCAGTTAGGTAAAAAATAGATCTACCAAGAAAAAAAATACCTCGCTAGATCCATAATGGATCTGGTCAATGGATGTACTGAAATCTCTCTTACAAATACAAAATATGAATTATGTGTTCAGTTAGGACAACTTGGTCATTCAGAGACGCTGCATCTGTGTTAATTGCAATTTTATTACGAGAATAATTTAAAAAATGCAATAAATATACCATGAAATGGATGGAAATCCGAAATCTTCCAGCCTATGTTTAAATAGATGTCAAAATTTAAACATTGTAAATTTTATTGGTTAATGAACAACATTGTCGAAATTCTGTTAATAAGTGTAATTTACAACTGTTATGCTTCCTTCTCTTCTTGTAGTGCCGTCTCCTATCGGAGGTTGGCAATCATCTTGGCTATTTCTTCCTTTGAGGCTGCCAAACGGAACAAGGAGCTCGTGGATTGTTGGTACCAATGGCGTAAGTTCTCCAGCCATGATATCTTGGGTCTTCCAGGTCTCCTCCTGCCTGGTATCTTCCCAATAAATAAAATAAAATAAAATTAAATTGCGTCAAGTCATTCACCGGAATGTTTCCAATCAGGACCCCATGTTATCGCAATAAAGATTACAAGTAAGGGGACAGTGGACCGACAGTCTTGTAGATTTACAATACAAGCGCTGTTTACCGACGGCAAATTGGTTTTCCCATCAAATCACGCCGGCACAATCTAGATCAGTGGTTCTTAACCTATGGTCCGCGGACTACTGGTGGTCCGCGGAGGCACCCGAAGTGGTCCGCGAAGCCACCAGAAAAATATCTTAGCCATTAAGTAGTTTTGTAAGGTATAATTTTGTGTAAAAAAAACCGCTGAATTTTCGGGCGCGCTGCGCGCGTTTGTAATATTTACAACTAAGGGAATCTCTATAATGAAAAAGGGTAGATGTAATCGGTGAATTTCCGAGTGCGCGTGCGCTTTTATCCTATTTACATAGTCTCGGTTATTATTGCGATAAAAATGTAGGTAATAAAGTCGGACACACTAGGCGCGTTTTTCATATTTACAAACAAGCAAATCCCAAGGGTAATATCGGTGAATTTTCGGGCGCGCTGCGCGCGCATTTATCTTATTAATTTTCTAAACAAAATACGCTAAGCTTTGAATACATTGTATGCGTATTTTATTTATAGATAAAACAACCCTTAATTAATTTAGATTTACGTGTATTACCCCCAAACAGTTGGTGGTCCGTGGCAAGACAGAAATATTGTGAAATCGTCCGCCATCACTAAAAGGTTAAGAACCACTGATCTAGATGTTGACTCTTTTAGCAGGAATGAAAAATTCGATTTCAGACTTTGATTACAAAGCAAGTTTTACGACTTGATTGTAGACGGGGGACTAAGTAAATAAACGATACTAGTCTTCAGTCTTTTAATTAGGAGTAAAAATATTTATGGGTAACGAAAGTTATAAACAAAAGAAAGAACTTAAGTACCTCGATGAAGCCAAAACATGTAATTTTACAAAATAATTCAAGGCACCCAAGCTATAGAGTGATATTTCACTCATCTTATACAGGGTTGAGTTTTGAGGAAAATCTGTCTTAGAAAACTATTGTCAAGAGATTGAATTTTCAAGATAATTAATTTTAAGAGTGGTATTTACAGAAAAAACATATGTACAATTTTACAGGGACAATTTTACCGGATTTACCGCTTATGCCAACACACTCGTTTATTATTGTATAGCGAATGTGCAAACCTAAGAAAACATACAATAATTAATTGTATTGTTTTCTTATCAAAATCGAACAGATTCTAGGTCCAAACGAGGCCAAGAAGCAGCAAACTAAAACCCACATCAGTCTAAAAAGCTGACTGCTCCCGTTCAATCTGTAGAAGGCAGCTGTTTTATTGATACTTGAATCAGAAAGAGGGCAAGAACTTAACTAAGTAAGCCACAATTTCGATCTAAGTACAAATAAAAAGGACCATGGGCATATTGGGTCCACTGACAGTTGACACTTAATGGAACATGTTACATTGTCCAACAGCAATAAGACTTATTGTAATTTTTTCATCAAGTGTCAACTGTCAGTGGACCCAGACTGCATACTAAAGTGCCCATGGTCCTTTTGCCTTCAATCTCCTCAGAATACAATAAGTCGAACAATCATTTGGAACAGAGAATCGGACCAAAGAAAGCTCCACTCAGCTCAATAAAACCCACATCGGTCCGGCGAGCAGGCTGCCCTCGCTCCACTCTGCCTTGTGTGGTCGGAATACCAAGCAGTGCGAAAACATTTGCGCTATTGTTACGCACATAATGCTGTGATATGAGGAGATGATAGGAAAGCGGAAGTTGGCACCTTACCCGAAGGGATAGCGCGAGTTGGAAGATATGATAACTTTTTGGATAAGGTGATGCCTTTTGTAAAAGTATTTATTTATTCATGCAGAAAAATTAGAAAAAAATATCAATTACAAAACACAAACATTCACAAAAGACCATTTTTGCCTTTTGTAGGTTCACTAAGATGTTGCGTCAACCAGGGTTAGCCAATTAACTCTGAGTTAACGTGAATCATTGTATGGAAATTTTAAATTAACCCAGAGTTAGTTGGCTAACTCTGTTTCATCTTAGGTGGACTTGCGTTACCTAAAATGTATTGAACAACTAAAAGTTTCGCTTCAGACGCATCCAGAAAAAAAAGATTACAATTTTTTCATTGTGTCGATTGGCGATAGACAGTTGTACTGGGAAGTGTTTTTGTTTTCACTTATTTTGGAGTTTAATTTTGGAATTTGGCTCAGAATCACCAGTGCAACAAAATACCTTCGGCTTTAAAATCACTAAAATAGCACGTTTTTTTTTGTCAAAAAAGACTAGGCTTGCAAACTGAAATTAAGTCATTACGAATTTCAGCCATTATGGGACAAAGGCAAATTGAAATTCAGACACAATGACTTCAAGGCGTTTTGACATTGGAGGGGAATACTTGACGGTCCGTATTTTAAAAAACGAAGAGTTTTTTTGCTATGCTATAGTGTGCTTATACTGCCGCCGATTCAGTCGGGACTTGAATTAAACCCCCTCGGGCGTACCGTCGTTGAATTGTTTGTTTTATTCTACAGTTTCACCCGAGTGTTAGCGCGTTAATTAGCGCGCTAATAAACGCTTTATCCACGCGGTGCTAAGACGGACATCATGTAGATGAAGCCAACAGCTATTATTTGGTGGTGGTGGCTTAGCGCACTAATTGTCTAGGGTGGTATTACAGAACGCCCCTTAGAGTTAAACGTGGTTTAGTAGTAGCACTGTCGATAAAACAGTGCATGTTTTGGTTTGAATGTCCATACTAACAACTATGACAACTAGGCAGACGCATAAAAACCAGGTGCCTAGTTGACTTTGTCGGGTAGTACAGCGACAGGGTAGGGACATTCAAATCAAAACATGCACTGTTTTATATCATCGACACTACTAAAGGAAGAGTTTTAACTAGAAGCGTTCTGTAATTAATTAGTTAGCCGCACGCATAGGTGGTGCATTAATTTAGCATTACAATAACCTGGTTTTCGAATAGTATTCGTAAAATTCAACTCGCGATTTGTGTTCTTTCAGGTTTGTATGTGTTAGGAGTAAATATTGTAATACCTACGCGTGTCTATTGTAATGGGGTGTTATGGGATCTACGTGGGGTGGTTTTTGAACTAGCATGGGATGGTTTAGTTTATGAACTATTTTAGCATCGAGTTGGACCGAATTCGGTTATTTGTCCAAAGGCATACTTAACTTATAGGCAAAATAAGTATTTAAAAAACCCTGTGATACACTGCATTCGGAATCTGTGGAGGTTTCACAGATTCCGAATGCAAAATCCACTCCAGCGAAAAGTATTGGCTTGCTCTTTGTTGTTTTGTTTGTTATGTTTTTATATTCCTTTTATTTTTACGTCTTTTGTCACCTAAAATCTGTCACGGAATACACGAGTTATTTTGCGGTTTTTTTTAATCGTAGCTCGACCACTTTTACAAAAATAGTTCTTCTCACCGTCTCCTTAGCGTTGTTTATCCGATGGCCGTTCTTCCACCAGGTGATGGAGGCCGGGGGTCGCGAGCCTGAAGACTGGCAGAGCAGGTCGTATCTTCTACTCGCTGACAGAGGCTGGTTCGAGCCCAATATGTGGATTGTTAGCGGTGGAACTGTTGGGAGAATTATTGGGTTAGTTTGTTCGATAGGTTTGACTTAGGCCTGATTTTTCAATCCTCAGTTAAAGCTCCAGTTAATTATTCGACCAATAGCTCATACAATATTCGTTTCATTTTAAATTATTACCAGGAAAAGTGCTAATCTGGCGATTGAAAAATCGGACCTTAGTAGATACCTATTTGATCTTATGAAGTAGTGGACTTGCCACCAATGTTTAGGAATCAAAGCACATCGCCAACAAATTTGGCGAGATTGTATTTTATAAAAAAGATTAATTTAATAATAAAAAACATAAATAAACAAAAAAGTCCGTCCAAAATTAACCAAGCAGGCAACCAATAATGACCGGGACTAGGCCGCAGCAAGAATATAAACCCTAATCTCCCCTCTTACAGTTCATTCAGCGTGAGCCTACTCTCCATAGGATGCGCCTGTGCATGGTATCTCGCGCGCGGCGCGTACATCCTTATATGCGCAGCACGAATATCTACCCTAACACACCTACTTTCAGTTTTTATCCAGCGTGAGCGTGGTCTCCATAGGATGCGCCCGCGCATGGTTGCTCGCGTGGCACGTGTGCGTGGCGCGTACATCCTTCCTCGTCAAGGGGCCAACGCGCAACACAGTTCATATTATCCAGCATGAGCATAGTCTCAGCGTAGTCGTAGCCAACGCAGCACGAATATCAACCCTAATATCCCCAATTACAAATCATATCCAGCGTGGGCGATGGTTGCTTGTGTGTCACGAAAGCGCGGCGTATATATCCTTCCTCGTCAGAGGGCCAACGTGAAACACGAATATCTACCCTAACACACCCACTTGCAGTTCATATCCAGCGTGAGCGTGATCTCCATAGGATGCGCCCGCGCATGGTTGCTCTCGCGGCTCATGAGCGCGGCGCATAAATCCTTCCTCGTCAGAGAGCCGACGCGCAGTACAAATATCTACCCTAACACACCCACTTACAGTTCATATCCAGCGTGAGCGTGGTCTCCATAGGATGCGCCCGCGCATGGTTGCTCGCGCGGCACGTGAGCGTGGCGCGTACATCCTTCCTCGTCATAGGCCAACGGGCAACACAGTTTATAATATTATCCAACATGAGCATAGTCCCAGCGTAGTCGCAGCCAACGCAGCAAATTATTAAACTGTTATTTAAAAAATTAAGAGCGCTTTGCAACTAACTGTTACTACAGTTTGGCGTATTTTGTAACTGTTTATAAATATGTCTTTTGTTTAAATAAATAATTTAAAAAAGCTCTAATATCAACCCTAATATCCCCACTTACAGTTCATATTCAGCGAGGGCCAACGCGCAACACGAATATCTACCCTAACACACCCACTTACAGTTCATATCCAGCGTGAGCGTGGTCTCCATAGGATGCGCCCGCGCATGGTTGCTCGCACGGCACGTGAGCGCGGCGCGCACATCCTTCCTCGTCAAGGGGCCAACGCGCAACACTCCGCGCACGGCGCCCGTGGACAGTGCCTGGGCGGGAGTGTCCGTCTCCGTGTCGTCTCGGAACCACTTCACCCAGGGCCTGGGTCGGCCTAGGGGAGGAGATAAGGCTGGTTAGTTTAGGTGTAGAAAGTGCATGCCTTTATTTGTATTCAAAACGGGTCGAATTGTGTTAGTTTTTTGGCAAAATTAATTGAACGAGCGAGGGAAGCGAGAGAAGTTCTCCGAGTGTAGATACTTGAATAATCCGGCGTTTGTATGTATGTTTTCGTAGTATGTATACAGTATGAATGTTCGTTTGACGATGAGTTTTGGTCGGATCGTAAATAAATTTTGTAGGTGGGTAAATAAAAAATAAAAATAATAATTTAAACATTTATAATAAGTTGAAAAAATTCACTCGGAACAGGACTTGAACCCGCAACTTCTCGCATACCGTGCAGGCGCTCTACCAATTGAGCTACCGAGTCAAGTAACTGTCGATGCGAATTTCTTCAACTAGTCTCCGTTAACTGGACGGGGGGCGCCACGCACGGGTTAGAAAAAATAAAAATAATAATGTTCGAACATGAGCTAAATCGGTCGAGGGCTTGCCGAGATATGAGGTTGCAAAATTGATTATGCAATGCGCGCCTGTGCGAATGGTGTTAGCAAAAAGTTACACATCACGAGATCACAATTCTGGGCAAACTACTAGCGCATAGGAGGTATTCTTGTCATGAAATGTGTACCTAAACGTGCAGAAGTTGCGTTAGGCTTTGGAAGAAATCCAATAAAAATAAAATTTCGAAGAAAACCAATATAAAAAGTTATCTAATTTTGACGCATTCGGAACTTTATTGCGGCAAAGTGGATTCGTTCTAAAAATAAATACGGTAATAATGGCGTCGATAGTATTTGTGTCTTTAATCACCAACAAGAAAAGAAGAAATATAATTTGTATACAATACCAAAAGATAATCTTCCCGCAATATTGTGCAGTATCTGAAACAGGATATTCTAAGAACAAAACTTCAAAGCATAATGCATCTCTGCCTTCAAATTCTAGGAATTGGTTTTGTTTACGTTTGTTTACACCGGACGAATCTGTATAATTATTAAGATGTTACACAAGGATTTTCTTTACATTCTCCGAAGAATATCAATGGATACAGCTGCTATTCTGCGAACTGTCTATTTTTACTTAAGCAAAATGTGTAGCAAGTAACACCAGAGCGAAAATAAACAAGTTATACCAGCTCAGAGGCACCAGAGAATTCACGAGAAACCGTGTATTTTTTTAACTATCCATTAGCCTAATGAAATCGTTCAAGGTAACGCTGAAGCATGAAAAAAAGTATCCTTGCGTCCGAGGAAATGCAACTAGTTTCGTGGAAACAGATAGGATACTTCCACAAAACTGTTCAGCGAACTAACGCGAACTGCAGCAGGTAGCTTAATATACAGGATATATTATCAGAAAGGTCCTGTGAGTCTGACAGAATCTATAAGCTTTCTGTACTACTGTGGTAGTACAGAAAGCTTATAGATGATAGTTTAAACTCTACAAACGCAGACATTAAAAATAAGTCTGTGAAAGTTTAAACCATGTTTAAACTGTATTTAATGTTTATGATTGTTCTGTAATATCACCCTAAAAGGTGTCGCTTAACTTATCGATTCAAGCTAATTTTTCTATGGGCCAAATACTTTAATCCGCTCTCTGGCAAACCTCGAGCTTGTCCTTTTTTCTAGCAATGGCCAGGTTTCTAGGAGCCTCATACTTTTACAAGAAGAAGTAAAACAGCTGTTTCACCCTAAGTTGTGGTTAGGTAGCGCAGCGCTTCCAACTAATAGACCCTAATGAGATTGCGCGTTCCTTTGATGCCTCTTCAGACAAGGGTGTCTGGGCGTCGCCAGTGGCTTCCATTTCTTTCGGGAGAAAACTTTCTTAGGAATGAGTTTCTCGCTAAAATGCAGCGTGAGATCGTTCGATCAACATGATAATTCCTTTTTGTATCTTCTAAAGCTCTAACCCGTGCTAGGGAAGATTGTAAAGATTTTTTTTTATAAGGTTAAAAAAATCGGTCGGGATGGGACTTGAGATCCCAACCTCTTCTGTCATGCGAACTGAGATGCGAATGTCCCAACCTCATTGATACTTGTCTTACGGACGCTATGACCATTTCGCTGCCTAAGAGGAGGAACAATTATTTATCTTGGAGAGCCCAAAAACGGTTTGGTTACTTTGTTTCGATGCCCTGGTAAAATCTCGTTCCTGTAAGTATCCATGCTTTTTCCCTTGGCTGGAGCGAGATGCAAGACGTTCCATTTTTTTCCATGAGATGTGTAAGCTCAAAAGAAGTGGCATTTATTTATCTATGTATGTGATGTGTAATGCATGAATACAATGTTTTTTTTTCGCCTGTTTTTTCATCTTGGTGGACTTGCAAGGTTTTTGAACTTTTACCTACTTTAGTTCCTAAGCAGTTTTATGAGATTTTCACGATGCAATTTCGTGGGCCTAAAATGATGCATGAGTCAAAACCCCGTTTTTAATCACACAATGTCGCTTGCTATGTTTTAAAATTGCACAGCCGAAATGCCATCGATGATGATGGTGTTGAGGTCCCCACCATGAAATGTATGATGAGAACAACCACCTAACTATAAAAAGTATGGCAACGTTCTATAACACCCTGCAGTATAAATTCGCCAAGATAAATTTTAATCCGCGCAACAAAGAATAAAGAAAGCTAAAGTACAGACAAGAAAGGCGATTCCGTATGACGCGCAGGCAGCTTGGCTCCCGAGGGCTAATAAATTTCACCCGTCGGCTTGTCCGGGATTAATTAATTCCCTGGTCACGGAGGATAATTCCGAATTTCACGGAATGAATATAAAACAGGGCGGGTCCGTAGAAGAGTTACGGGAGAAGCCAAAACCTACATCGGACTGAAAAACTTAGGTCGCAAATTCGAATTGAGTAGTTATGGTTCAAACGCTATAAACGCTACAGTAACTATTACCTAATTCTGTGTGAATCTCAAATATGTTCAGCAGCCCAGCGTGCACCGCCTCTGCTTTGAATTTGCGGCCTACAGACGTATTTCTAGCCTCTACAGCGGGGGGAGCATGACTTTTATCGAGGCGCTCTCGACGATATATAACCCACTATAGACGTCAAAAATGCTGATAAACCGCGATTTTGTTGGATAAATCCGCCTCGATAAAAGTCATGCTACGGGGACAGATCTTGCATTTTTTGACGTGACAACGTCTTGTAATTCGATGGAGCCGGCTGCGTGCACGAAAAAACATGACTCATGCGGCGTTACCTCGCTCTGAGGCGTTCCATTTAAGAGGGGGCTAGAGCACCATTTTCCCATACAAACGTAGTTCAGGTTTAATTTCTAAACTTCAGGCTCAATTTTGCTGAAACTTGGTTTATATCAGAAGAAGACCAACACGGAGGTTTGCAAATAGTTTTTTTAATAAAATTATAGCCTGAAAGAAATTAGAGCGATGCATTTTTCGCGCCGAAAAAGTGGTTACTTTCAGCCGTTATTTACTTACATTATTACACTGTCTATTGGAGCCTAACTACCTTGGGAACATCAATAATGTATTGCGCTTGTCAGAAAAAAAAGAATTTTGAAATAGCTAATAAAATGTAGAAATGGCAGTAGAACTACGAAAAAAAAATGGGAAAATAGATTTATTACATCACAACAACATACTCGCGAAAGGACACGAACACACGTAGACTCATACAGGCGCATTGCCTTTCACTTTTCCCGCGCCCCGTCTCGCTCTGGGTGAAACAGCTATATAGAAAACAGTGTTTCACGCGCTTGGCCATCGCGGAGTTCCCACGGTCCTACAGGGGATTCTTAAGGCTTGAAGTGCAAGCGAGAGCGCGGAACGAGCGACAACGAGGCACAATCGGCCTCCGCGTTCGGCAGCGTTATGACGTTGTCACGTTCAACTATCGTCAGTAAACCGACTTTACAGACAACCTATTTTTGTTAGCAACAACAAAACGAATACATACATACTCGTATTATGATTTAGGTGGTAGATCTCATGTCATCTATTACATAAGAACTGCATAATAATGAAAACAACAACAGATATAAAGTCCATTTGCTATCATAGTGTCACTTTGATATTTGCCGCCTTGGCGCGCGGCGTCTATTCACAAAAGAAATTAAAGGAAGCCGACGCGGCGCAAACACGCCAGTGAATTTGGCTCGCCGCTTGTCAAAGAAGCGTCGTATTGAGAGGTTGTGCTTGTGACTTTTGACTTAGTATTTTGTATTGAGTGTCGATCGCTGCGTATAGATAAAATGTTTTTTCATTCGTTAGGACAGCGAGGTGCCTCTAGACGAAACTTCGAATGACCCAAAAATTCAAAGACGAAGGTTTTGTAAAACATTTAAGCAAATTCTAGTTAATGTCCATCAGCATTGTGTTGAAATGAATATGTCTGCGCCCATCACAGATACTTCAAAAATAGTTGGTATCCCAAGAACCAAGATTGCCGTCGTGTGTACCGACACTATCTAAGGCTTAGACGCGCTAGCCCAATAACAATCACTGGCCTGGAGCAGTCGTTCTATCCACTTAATTGCTAGGAAGGGGATTTAAAATGGCACCTTTTTACAAGCCGAGAACATTTGTATGTCAATGGACCGTTTATGAAGCGTAATAGGGTTACTTTAATGTGTACTTTAGATTAAATTCGGTAAAAGCATGTCTTTAGCGATGGAAGTAATGTAATTGGTATTTATTTTGGGGATTCGCGTACGCATTCTGAATTCGGGTATTTTTGGAAGAAGGTTTGAATTTATAATGAGAGTAATTTGAATAAGTAATATTTTTGGGTTTGGTATTTAACGAGGTATGACACAAATCTGTAGGCAAAACTTTCTCTCTCGTACTTTGTGATTGTACCATGCGGTAGAGTTCGAGCAAATAAAGGACAAACTACTTTTTAATGGAATTTGCTTCAGATTCAGATTCTCATTTGACGGCGCGTTTTTAGCAAAAAATGCATCCAAAAGGAAGATAATTATGTTATGTTTGCATTGGCGGCGCTATTGGACAGGGTACCCTCCTCCTACCAAATTACAAAGTCTACGTTGCTTTGCGCGCGCGATCATTTACTTCTGCTTCGGAAAAGTTGGTGTCGAAACTATGAGGTATTATTTGTGCCTTGAACTAGGATCTCGACTCACCCCCTGAGATGTCACACTGTAGCGTGAAGGAGTCCTTCTCCACATAGGGCTCTATGTGGTATTATTTGTGCCTTGAACTAGGATCTCGACTCACCCCCTGGGATGTCACACTGTAGCGTGAAGGAGTCCTTCTCCACATAGGGCCCTATGAGGTATTATTTGTGCCTAGAACTAGTATCTCCACTCACCCCCTAGACGTCACAATGTAGCGTGAAGGATAGGGCCCTCTACATTGGGCCCTATGAGGTATTATTGGTGCCTTGAACTAGTATCTCGACTCACCCCCTGAGACGTCACACTGTAGCGTGAAAGATAGGGCCCTCCACATAGGGCCCTATGAGGTATTATATTTTGTGCCTTGAACTAGTATCTCGACTCACCCCCTGAGACGTCACACTGTAGCGTGAAGGATAGGGCCCTCTACATAGGGCCCTATGAGGTATTATTTGTGCCTTGAACTACTATCTCCACTCACCTCCTGAGACGTCACACTGTAGCGTGAAGGATAGGGCCCTCCACATAAGGCCCTATGAGGTATTATTTGTGTCTTGAACTAGGATCTCGACTCACCCCCTGAGACGTCACACTGTAGCGTGAAAGATTATTTGTGCCTTGAACTAGGATCTCGACTCATCCCCTGAGACGTCTCACTGTACCGTGAAGGATAGGGCCCTCCACATAGGGCCCGATGAGGTATTATTTGTGCTTTGAACTAGGATCTCGACTCACCCCCTTTGACGTCACACTGTATTTGTGCCTTGAACTAGTATCTCGACTCACCCCCTGAGACGTCACACTGTAGCGTGAAGGAGTCCCCCTCCACATAGGGCCCGACGATGGCTTGCTTCACGTCGCCCTTGTCGTCCGTGATCACCATCTTGCTCGGTGGAACTGTTGGGGTAAAGACAGTGGTTAGAAGGGTCCACGTTGGATTTTGAATAGCGTTGGTTCTAAAAATGCTAGGCTAATGCCCGTTTTCACCAACCACCCCTAATTTTAAAAGATATTTTAAAGTAAATTAGGGTTTACATAAATCGATAACGGTTTTCACCAAGCTTTAAGTTCACTAAGTTCACCAGCACCAATCTTGGTGAAAACTGTTAACGATGTATGGGATCCCCAATTTGCGTTAAAAGGTCTTTTGAAATTAGGGGTGGTTGGTGAAAACGGGCATAAGCAGCATATGAGGGATGTCCCGTAGGGCACGGGCCGGTTGGACATCCCAAGTATCGCTGGCAAGAAGCGGTAGATACGGACCTATGCGAGTTCCATATGGAGGATTGGAGGGAGTTAGTGCAGGAGAACATAGCAACTTTTTGTATTTTCTAACTAAAGCACTACAAGGTGTTACAAAAGATGCTAACTCTTTTTACAGGGTCATGGTACCTGATGATAGGGATCACAACCAAAATATTTTTTTAGCTCTGTGACGTTCCGTTGATTTTTAAATAATTAAAATGTAAGCGCTGTGACGGGAGAAAAGTATTTTTAAAAAACTGTTTTCCATAGACTTTCACTATGTTTTAACAGCCTGAAGTTATTAAAATACAACTAAGCAAACAACCATATTTTTTAATTGGAGCTAAATCCAAACACAAAAAAGTTTTGAAAATTTTACAATTTTGAGGTTATAAAAAAAAGTTGTGTTTTTCAACTTTTTTTTGCAGATTTGTCATTATGTTGACCAGGAGGTTACACCCTGTAAAAAGAGTTAGTATCTTTTGTAACACGTTGTATAATGTGCTAGGGAATTTTATAAAGATTTTTAAGTGCAAAATATTACACTAGATGGCGCCCCATCGTCCGTAAGACGAGTTTCAATGAGGTAAGAAAATTCGCATCGACAGTTACTTGACCCGGTAGCACAATTGGTAGAGCGCCTGCACTGAATGCAAGAGGTTGCGGGTTCAAATCCTGTCCCGAGCGAATTTTTAACCTTATACAACGTGTTACAAAACCTCCTAACTATTTTTACACGGTGTAACCTAGTGGTCAACAGGATGTAAAAACTGTAAAAAAAAATGGAAAAATATTTTTTTATTTTATAACCTTAAAATTGAAAAAAAAAATCATAACTTTTTTGTTTTTGGTATTAGCTCAAATTTTTAAATATGTTTGTGTGTGTAGGCACATTCAAATAGCTTTAAGTTGTTAAAACATTGTGAAAGTCAATGAAAACAATATTAAAAAAATACTTTTCTCCCGCCCCAGTGTTCACATTTTATTAATTTAAAAATCAACGGAACGTCATGGTGCAAAAAAAAATATTACGTTGTGATCCCTATCACCGGGTGCTATTACCCTGTAAAAAGAGTTAGGTACTTTTGTAACACCTTGTATAAATCTTTATAACATAGCTACTTTTCCTGATTTATAAACACCACCCTGTATAACGAGTTAGCGCAGTTTATTAGACCCGGGGTGTGGCTCGAACACTTGCGGAGAATTCAAAGAGCACAAAGAAAGTTTACCCGAGTGCAGTTAACTATGTAGATAGGCGAGCGCTCTTCTTTACTAATAGTATAAGCAGGCTGTTTGTTTGTCATATGAAATGTCACATGTATTAAGTTATAAGTTACAATAATGTTGTAGTCACTAGTTTTCCTAAATAAATAAATAAAGAGAAACGAAATAATGCCTGAAAAAGCAACTTAAATTTTGGAATAAAAACATCCAACAACTTTGTGTTTTTAGATTCTGATAAATCGTAAAGATTCAAAACTAATGGCGCGCTTTCAACTGACAGTTAAAAGTTGAATTCAAAGCACTTGATAGATGGCGCTCATAGTCGTGGCCATAGATTTACCACGGATTCACAGAGAAATTTAATAATTTATCTGTGAATCCGTGGAAAAAAAAGAAATTTGATAGCCTTGAAAACAACTCATTGAAAAACTGTAAAACGACTGTTGCACTATTGAAACCTCAAACAGTAAAAAAAAAACATAGATGAACTTCAAAACTAGTCTTATATGGCCTTTATTGAACGAGCGAGTGAAGCGAGCGAAGTTCTCCGAGTCTGCTAGAACAATCCGGCGTTTGTTTGTTTGTATGTATGTATGTATGTATGTATGAATGTTTGTATGTATGTATGAATATTCGTTCGACGATAACTTGAGTAAATTAAGTCGGATCGTCATGAAATTTGGTAGGTAAATGAGGGAAAGAGAATTTTTAAGTTCGAAAATGAGCCAAATCGGTCTAGGGGTTGCTGAGATATGGGGTCCCAAGTTCATAGTTCGGGGCGAACTACTAGTTATATAAACACAATCATACAGATCCGTACAAACTTGGAATTAAATATACCTACCCACAGGCATAGATACCATCTCTACAAATCTCTCGAACTCAATAGGCTCCGTACGAGCAAAGCCGGGGGCAGAAACCAGTGCATGATATAAATACCGCCCCTACGTGCTAACTTTTGTATTCCAAGTGTGCACTTCGTTTCAAGAAAAAGGACACCCGAAAAGGAATTGTGCCTCGTTTTTGTTAAGCCTTTAGAGTTAGAAATGTAGCTGCAGAGTGCGACGAATAAACATTCACGTTGGAAATATTATTTTCGCACTATAGGTCAACATAAGTTACACATAAGTCAAATTAGCTTTTATCAATATTTAGCACACTGTAATTTCATTTTCGGTTCGAGTAAATAATTAGCTATACTAAAGTTACAATTATAAAAAATTCTGTTATGACCTGAATTCAGGTTTTTATTTATGTTAGGGTAATAAAAAGCATATTATGAATAAATAGGGTAGCACCAGTCTATACAGGGTGTTAAAATACCGCCAACAGACCCGAACGCCCCGCATACTAGACACCAAAACAAAGTACTTTTTCAATAAATTATTGCTGGGAATTGATTTTGGTTTTTTAGGTTACAAAAATATTTAAACTAATAATTATATCTTCAAAATTGTCTTCTACGTCATATTCAATACACGATGGAATTATACTTAGTGCTTTTGAAGCCGATGAGTTGGCAGGGCAACAACGGAATTTGGTCCCATCATGTTTAAAAATAAGAAAATGACAAGTCTTGTCGTGTAGGTATTGAATATGCTCTCTGTTCCGTTTAAAGAGTCGACGCATGCAATATTGCCGGAGATTCCTACATTATTGAACAAAAGATCCTTGAATCTCTGATATTTACTCCCTCAGCTGGTACTTTGGGCTTTTGGAATATTTTATTTTGCAATCGTTTGTAGATACTTTATGTAGAAAGTATAGGTACGGCTTTGTCCCAATTCTACAGTCTGCTTTGCTTTTGTGTACGTACAATGTTGGAGATACGTTCGTTGAAGGTATAACCCTTTTATCTAACCCTATAACATTATATTACATCTAAAACATCATGTTTCTAAGATTCATCATCAGGTTAAAACGTTCGCTCGGGACAGAATTACAGAATTGACATCCAGTTGACCGGTAGGTTACACCCTGTAAAAAGAGTAAGGATGTTTTGTAACACGTTGTATTACTTACTATGTTACCTAGTAAAGCGATCTTTTAACTTTCGTTTGTTTTGTTAGACAGTGTATTGCTTTGTAAATTCAAGAGCGGCGCTTTTGTAAATCTTCCTACTTTGTGTCCCGTTTCATCTCTTCGTGTGTTTAGGCGATTGCAGCGCACAGCCTGCGCAGGCCAAGTTATCAATCGGCCGAGCACAGGTAGTGCATCTGTTTATTACATGAACGGCTTTTTTTTAAATCTTCCTACTTTGTGTCCCGTTTCATCTCTTCGTGTGTTGAGGCAATTCGGAAGGCAAAGTTTTTTGTTCGAAAGTCCGTTATTGGCTTAATCTTATCTTTAGACAATATTGAGAAACTAATTTCAATATTTTTTATTTTGGTTCAGTAGTTTTGATTTTACAACGTTTCAAAGACACGATTTTATGACCTTTACGCGACGGTCTGCATACTGTTGGCGGTCATAGGAACAAAACATTTTAGCGCATAAAAACAAAACTACTGGACCAAAATAAAAAATATTTAAATTAGTTTCTCAATATTGTCTAAAGATAAGTTTAAGCCAATAACGGACTTTCGAACAAAAAACTTTGCGTACCCAATTGCAGCGCACAGCCTGCGCAGGCCAAGTTCGCAATCGGCCGAGCACAGGTAGTGCATCTGTTTATTACATGAACGGCTTTGAGCATTACTTTGTGTCCCGTTTCATCTCTCCGTGTGTTGAGGTGATTGCAGCGCACAGCCTGCGCAGGCCAAGTTCTCAATCGGCCGAGCACAGGTAGTGCCTGTTTATTACATTAATTGTTTTGAGCAGCTGATTTTGTCCCTTGATATTTGAACGAGCGAGAGAAGTTCTCCGAGTCTACCAGAACTAATCCGGCATTTGTATGTATGTATGTAAAATTTTCGTTCAACGATAGCAAGTAAACTGGGGACTTGGGAATAGCAGCAGTTTTATCTACTTAAATAAGTACGCGTATCTACCCATGAAGAACTTGGCCCTATTTTCTTACATTAACGTTTTTGGTGGGATACATTTGTCTTCGAGTGTAATAATACACGTAAATCGCGTGTATGTAATTGTGCCGCCTTTGTGCATCGGGCAACAGTCATACGTACACTGCAGAGCACTTTGTGCGCGCTACAAATAATCTTATTCGCTCAGAAAGCGCATTTCTCACGAGATATGGAAGAGCGCTTGTGTTCCGGGCTTCGGCAGTTGGGGCCTTAGATTTTAGACCTGACACGGATATACAAGGTGTTGTTTTGTAAATTAACACCCGACTCAGGGGTTATTATTTACATGATACTAAAGCAAAAATAAAAAATGTGAAAAATATCCAAAAACTATTAAATTGTGGCATCCCTTCCTATTATGCTTGCCGCTGCACTCGCAATATCGGGTGCCATATAGCGCGCACGCTTTGAGAAGGCCAGGGGTGTCCACACGTCGCTGTTATTGTAGAACAAATTGAACAAGGTAATAATAATATATGAATAAAAAAAAAGAAAAAAAAAACTTAGAATTAGTTTCAAGTGTTACTAAAACTATCTTCCCTGAGTCGGGTGTCACTAACCAAAACTACACCCTATATTATCTTTTTCAAAAAGTACCAAACACAATTTAAAAAAATCGGTATTTGCATTTACGTAATGAGATACTACATTATACAGCGTCCAGTGACATCCCTACTCAAGTAGTTGTGTAAAGAGAGTACTCTTCAGTTCTTTAGGCCTGCCAGCTACATAAAGCCCGCCAATGGGCATCGTCATTTTTTATTTTTTATTCTATAAATCGAAAATATACCTAGACAAATATAAGAAACTAATTTGAATATTTTCATAATTTTTTATGTAAATATTTTTTTATTAATTATTTAAAATTTCTAAAAGTTTTGTGTATGACGTCACCACTGGCATTATGTACTAAGTTCATTGCCTTCATTCATGCTTTTAAAAAATATAAATATGTTGACGTTTGACAACTGTCAGTGTCAAGTGCACAAGAAGGCACAGAACAATTAGACCAATAGAAGAAACCATACTTAGCAGAAACTTTCGACGGTAATACTGTCCTGCTTTCGTCAACCAAACTTCCATTAGAAAAAAAGAGACGGCATAATGTTTAACAGTACAGCGCTTTGATAGTGCGTACAGCCCCTGCTGTCAGACACTAGCCGCTAGGGATGGGCCAACCCTCAGACTGCCACTTCATCGATATCGATAGAAATGTAGTAAGTACACAAAGCTGTAAATTGTAATGAAACTGTATGACGCATTAGATAATAGTTATTTGTTATGCAAGGATGCAAAGATATTGTTTGCGGCGAGTGCTAGTGTTGAATACCGAGCTAGCGAAGGTTTCTAAGATTAAGCCACGAGCGTAGCGAGTGGTTTAAAAAAATAAACCTGAGCGTAGCGAGGTATTCAGAAGGACGAGACGTAAAAAATATTGCATCCGTGCGTAACACACAACTTTTCATCTCACAGAGCGAGGAAATGCTAGGTAAGAAAAGCAAAAGACAACTACATAGAGGTTAGTGAAATAAGTTTCGTTCTTCATTGCTTTGACAGATGACTACGTTTTTGTTTTCTACACCTTACAGCGTTCAAATTTTAATTTCGAATCACACAAAATTGCATCGTGTAAAATTGGATTTTCTTCTGGATTGTCTTGTTATCAGCATACTTTCCGAGCCTGGGAGATAAAAAATGTATTATTGAAGTAAATACATAATCGTGATTGTGTTACTGCCCATGTTTGGAATTGAGTCACTCTGAAAACAAAACGAAGCCTTCAAAAATGGTACGCTTATGTGATAAAGTTCTTACACTATGTCGTTTTTTTGAAGACCTACCTTTAATACACAGAATAAAATTGTATGACTCATATTATTATTGAGAAACCGCCGGTGAGTGTATGTTATACGATATTCATCAAAAACTTTCAGTGCTTGTGGTAGCCCGTGGCATTGTCCATATTAAGCATTGAATCGCCCTGTAAACAAGAGAAAACTTTTAAGGCTCGGTATAAGGCTAACTAGCGCCACCAATGTTAAAAAAATCATATCTTCCTTTAGATGAAGTTTCTAAAAAAATCCTAAGATGAGCCTATGCGCCATGCTTTTCTAGATTTTTAAGTGTAGGTACCCAACTCAATTTCTAGTCTTAAGCTAAAAAATTTTCGATAACCGCCAAAAGCGGCCGTTTTTTGCGGTTATCGAAATTTTTTTAGCTTAAGACTAGAAATTGAGTTGGGTACCTACACTTAAAAATCTAGAAAAGCATGGCGCATGAGCTCATCTTAGGATTTTTTCAGAAACTTCTTCTGAAGGAAGATATGATTTTTTCAACATTGGTGGCGCTAGTTAGCCTTATACGGAGCCTTAAGGATGGTACACAAAAGAGGAACAAAATTGTTCCACTATTTCGTTTGTTTTTAGGAATTATGAAAAAACAGAATGATTATAATGCGTGATATAAAATTTATTAATAACTAACGGTGCCTGTCGTAGCCTGTGGCATAGGCTGAAAGGACACATTAGGGTTACTTTCTACGTTGAGCGTCTCAATACGGCGTCTCAATACGCCCTGAAAAAAAAAACTTTCAAGAATGGTTCAGAAAAGGGGGCTGCTTAAGGCACAAAAAGTAGAAAAAAATCACCAAAAAAGACATGTACTTATGGGACAAAATTTTATTTTTAGGTCTCGGCCCATAGCATCCCTAAAATTACAGCCCAACCCTTACCGTCACTTCCATTTTTTCTGGTAAGTTCAAGGTGGGCACCGCACTTTCCTTGAGACGTACTCGCAATAAATTCCCTCGTATAAAGCACTCGGGTCTGAAGTGTCTTGAGCATAGTTTCCAGTGTTTCCGGTACTGCTTCTCATTTCTGCCAATGGCGGCAAACCATGCCCGGATTTCGGTTTTGGGAAAACTTTAACAGAAAAACAATGTGTATGATATTGTGACTATCATTTATCGAAAATTTTTATCGACCATGCTTTAAACATCACTAGTATAACCTACAAATGGATTTGTTTATTTATCACATTTTAGTGCCCAGTTTTGATCTAAACGCAATAATTACGGCTATGTTGGATAATAAGCTGTCGGGGAAGTTTATTTTCATTGCTGATAGATCATCTCACGGTTCTTTTAGACGAGAAAATATAGGTTTTACGTACTCACATATGGAAGCTCAAATTTTCACCTCCGTTTTCTTTGGATTTCGCACTCGATGGGCACTTACGCACTATACACGTCATTGTGCATTTATTACAGATTCGCCAACTATTGTTTGTTTTATCACTAAAACGTTTAGAACAGATCTATGAAAATACTTCGTCCGACCGGCTGCAGAACTTTGACTCAAATGGTGACCCGACTAAATATGAAAGGATCCCAAGTGCTGACACTTTGTAGGCTACGGTGACCATCTTAATTTGATGGGTATTCAGTTAGTAAATAAGATTTAAAAAAAAAACTTTGACAACTAAGGTAGTACGGTGTCACGTGATCATTGTTTCTTCTAAGAAGGTTATTTTATCAGTTATTTGACACTTTTGACAGTTGTTTTTTTTAAAATATATTTTGTAGGCAATGGAACATTAGAGGCTATGATGACGTCATCGAAAGAAAAATGAAGTAAACCTTTTTGGCGATAAATATTAATAATCCATTTTAATTTTACTTATTTAAACCCCTAATAGTAATCAGTATCCCTATTCCTCGAAATGGTTTTCAATTTACGGCAATCGATGCATCACTGATCAATGCCCATTTCAATGGTCAAATCTCAGGGCCAATGGGAACGAGATCACATTCATGTGCATACGTTTCGCTCAAGGGTCGCTCAGAGATGGCTGCTATGTCAGCCGGGTAATCTGGTTACGTGGACCGTATGCATTTACGAAATAATACTGGAACCTAGTTAGCATTCATATTCAATACCTACTTTATGGACTAACGATACCCGTCCCAGTTTTGAACGGGTGCAATATTATTGGAAAAACACCATTCGAGTTTCCGACCTTTTCTGGTGGATTTTCCTAAAAAAAGTATTTTATACAAATCATGTCCCGACAGTTAATTAATCAGCCAAATCAGTCGAGCCGTTCTCAAGTGATATACAAGGTGTTGTTTTTCTGCATTGCCAAGTAAAAAGGGTTTGTTTTGTAAAGTGAGTGAGTGTTGTAATAGGTTGAATGTGCTGAGCTTTTAAATATTAACTATTTTAACATCTGAAATGTACCTACCACGTTCAAAGCAAATAAATATCTTGAATCTTGAATCTTGTGACACCCGACTCAGGGGTTATTACTATTTACCATTTAAACGATACTGAAGCCAAAAAAAGAAATATAAAACCATAAAAATTCAATGAAAAATACCCAAAAATCATTAAGTTCCTTACTATTATACCATCGCTTGCGGCTGCACGTCGCAGTTATTAAAGAACAAAAACAAGGAAACTTAATTTTGTGAATAAAAAAACAATTTTTAAAGAAATTAATCTTTTTTTAGTTTTAAGCGTTACTAAAACTATCGTAACTGAGTCAGATGTCACTAACCAAAAAGAACACTCTGTGTTTACTTAGATTCTACATCAAGATTTGAACTATCTGAAAAACCCGACAAAAAAGGCATTTTTTCAACCAAATATGCAAGTTTCTTTAAGATATTAATACATTTATCTATTAAACTTTTAATGATTCGCGATATTTAAACATTATTGTATTCGAAACGGGTCGAATCGCGATTCAAACTATTCAAACTATTACTATTTACTATTTACTATTTATTTTGTTTGGTTTCAAACTATCATCAACGTGGAATCCAGTGTTACATAAATTTAAGTCACGCGATTTATCTTCGGACATATCCGCCGATACCGTGAGTGTTGTGTGCCGGCCCACTGCAAATGACAATAGTGATGTGAGGGTAGTTTCCCAACTGTCACCACAATAATTAAAACACTCTCCGCTCCAGTCTACCCGCAAACACGGCAGCTGTAACGCGGCCGAAACGTCGGGATAAATAAGGTAATTAATTTGCCTAAAAACCAATCGCGATGCGACCCGTTTCGAATACAATAATATTTATCTATTAAAACTTGCAATCCCCAGCAAATCCTCGTCCAATCCTCCAAGGAGCCTTTGTCCAGTAGTTCATTACGTTCTTTCAGCTACTACTTTTGCCCCATAGGCCAGCGAACGACTGACCCTTTTTTAATGCGATTCCCGTTTCCCATCAACATGCAATACCCCATGTCGCCGGGCCTCCATTGGTTCGTTGGTTAATCGGCTTAAGGTTGTGCACATAATTTAATTTACAGAAGGACAACATCCTGTCTAAAAAGGCAAACTCAGTTTCTTAGGGTAACATTAAAGTCGTCGACTCAAGATCGAACTCAAGTAGGTGATCTCAGAAAAGTCAACTGCTAATGTCAATGTCAATCTCAAGATAGTGACTATTAATATGCTGGCATCTACTCAAGTTTGACATTAGTCAAGGCTTGACATCAGCATTTGACTTTTCTGAGTTCATCTACGAGATGTACTGAGATCGAGCTCAAGTAGGTGATCTCAGACGACTATTAATACCAACCTTAGAGAATTATTTTAAGGTTCAATAAATAATAAATTTAAAATAAGTACTATCAAGTACCCCCGACAAATTAGCATATTTCATAAACGGCTAAACCAATTTTGATAAAACATTATCTAAGAACACTCGGTAGAAAACCTGCTTTCAAATGAAAAAAACCGAACCCAAATCGGTTCACCTGTTTAGAAGTTCTAAGAACTACCTACTTACGGTGCCACAGACAGAGGTTTATAAAAAAAATCCCTTTAAGAACAGCTTCTATAACTAGACTAGTCTATTTCAATCCCGGGATTTGAGGGATGTTATATTTTTCCGGTAACCCGGATAAACCTGAATGACTAACCCGCGCGAAAAAAGTCACGCGCCAGCTAAAAAACACGCGCGCGACTTTTTGACAAGATATTTGTCATTTTGACGAGTCATTTATGTTACGCGCAGATGATCTCAAACTTTGATAATAGGGTAAATTACAAAAAAATAAAAATCCGTATTTACCGGTGAAAAGGTACACTGATTATTGCTACTGCACTGATTCAGAGAGATCTGCTGCTGTTCATTGAGGAGTTCCATTCTCCATCTCCGAAGTTCTTCATTAGATTTTCACATTTTTTTAACGGAAAGTATAATCCAAAAACAAAAAACGAATCATTAAAATCGGTTAACTTAGAAAAAGTTCTGAGGTTACAAACATTAAAAAAAATACGGGTTGAATTCAGTACCTCCTCCTTTTTTGAAGTCGGTTAAAATGGACTACAGCTGTTCTAAACATAAGTCCTGCAGTATACTTCAGAAATCCTGGAATGCGCCAGCTAAGTTTATTTCAAAGCATTTCTTTAGAACTGCTCACGTTGGCTAGTACCAAGTTCAAAAGTTCAATCTGCCACCTGATAAATTTTTCGATATTTAAGGAGAGTAAATTATGACCATAATATGATTCGGCCGTTTGAAGTTGATCCTGCACTGCGTTGGTAAATGCCTTTTGGTCATGAAACCCGGAACTAAAATAACCTAGATAGTTGGGTACTATGATGACTTACCTATAACAGTAAGGTTGACCCGGGAATTCCTGGTCTGCGCCTGTTTGAAGTCGACCCTGCAGCGGTAGATGCCCTGGTCCGAAGCCCTGATGCGGTCCACGCCGAGCTCGGCAGGTCTTCGCTCTGGCAGGAAGTACGCCCTTGACGCGAAGACGCTCTCGTCAGACCAGCGCTCCGCGACACCGAAGTCACGCTCCCGGGCATCCACGCTGAGGGAGGAAAACAGTTTTAGTGGATTGGTTACGGCGACCCCGAGAGGGGAAGAGATTGGTTGGTAGACCACCAGCCAGATGGTCCGACGACATAGCCCAAGTAGCCGGAAAACAGTGGTTGCGCCTGGCACAGGATCGTGAGAGGTGGTGTGAGCATGCAGAGGCCTTTACCCAGCAGTGGGTGCTAGCGGGCTGATGATGGTGATGGTGAGATTTTTGCATCTGCGTAATGAGATGATTTATGGAGCGTCCAGTGGCACCTTTACTCACACCAGAGGAGCGAAGGTTCGTTCGATGGATTAAAAACTAAGGCCTTTGCATCTACGTAATGAGATGATTTATACAGCGTCCAGTGGCACCTTCACTCACACTAGATGGGTGAAGAGACCACTCGGCGCTGCAGTGCCTGGGACATTGTTTTAGATGGAGTAGGCTTGCCCAGCACCTATACCATCCTGACAGCTTAGCCGACCTAGCCTATTTGTAGTAGCAATACCACTCGCTAACGGTGAAGGAAAACATCGTGAGGAAACCCGCGGCTCAGTTGGCTCCACACGTATTGATGGATTAGACAACAACTTAATATCCGATCAAACACTTTTCCTATAATATTATGCAAAAGTTCTTGAGGGTCTGTATGTGCGCTAAAATAACTGATTTGGTTTTGGAACGGTGATAGATAGAACTCTTTATTATTCACCAGACTCTCCATTTTACACGAAAATTCTTAAGTAGTTGTATTATCGCTATAAATTACTAGTTTTTTCCGCGACTTCGTCCACGCTAACATCGATAACGAGGAAAAACCTCGACAACATTTTTTATATCTAGTTGAACGGTGGCGCAAGGGGAAAAGTTTATACCCGACAGTGGGCAGAGCTGGGCTGAAGATGATGATAAAAAATAATCAGCCTTAACACAAAAAGTGACAAAAACATCCGTGACACATTATTGTCTCCTGGGTGTACCTAAAATTGTATTTTATATTATAATTGGCAGAGACGAGCGAACATAAGCGCTTTTCGTTAATGATAAGCATTCAAAGAACATTTTCAAAGGGGAATTAATATAGATACATGCTTGGTAATAATATATTGTGAGCCGTATTATACGGGACTGTAATACCTAATAGGTATTAACAATATTAACATTATAATCATGTTTGATAGAGCACATTAAATTGTTTTGATAGTATAGCCCAGGAAACGAACGAAAAATAGGAAAAATAATTCGTGTAAAGCCAAATTTTGGCACAGTTGTAGAGGAAAGTGTCCTGAACAACATAGTAAAAGTACTGATGGGTAGGGGGGGAGCTAAGGGGGGGAGGGGGGTGTAAATGTCCCTTTTTTCAGTTTTTTGTAAATAACTCGAAAATTGCAGCCTATAGCAAAAAAATACCAATTACTGAATTAATGTACATAAAATTCTCTACAGAATAGGTTAACTTAGCTCCCCCCCTACCCATCAGTACTTTTAGTATGTTGTTCAGGACACTTTTCTCTACAACTGTGCCAAAATTTGGCTTTACACGAATTATTTTTTCTATTCAATATTCTTTGGTCTTCGTTGCTCAGGCTAGTAGAGATTAAAATGAATAATATATTTTTCAGTAAAAACAGAGCACACACTTTTTAGCCGGTATTTTAACTCGTTTCTATAGATGCAAGGTGTTACAAAAGATCCTAACTCTTTTTACAGGGTAATAGCACCTGGTGATAGGGATCACCACCTATATTTTTTTGTGCTTTAGGACGTTCCGTTGATTTTAAATTCATAAAATATGAACGCCATGGCGGTAAAGTATTTTTTAAATACTTTTTTTTAATTGACTTTCACATTTTTTTAACCACTCAAAGATTTGCCAATGCACCTATATACTCGCACAAACATATTATTAAATTTGAGCCAAATCCTAAACAAAAAAATATAAGTTTTTTTTTTAATTTTGATGTTTTAAAATAAAAAAAGATTTTTCAACTTTTTTTCACAGAATTGACATCCTGTTGAGTTAGGGTGTTTTGTAACACGTTGTATAGTTTTTGTTTGAAGTGCGCTTTTCGAGTGTTTTAATAGTTTAATTTAACCTTTTAACTCCTACTGTCAATATTTCAGATGACCCATGTTTCCCCACACAACTATTTAATTTCCTTCGCCGTCAAATATAATACGTATATTGTATAACACATCGGAATAATATCCACGAACCTATTAGAAGGAAGTCAAATTAATTGATTAAATCAAACCGCTTCAAAAGTTTCGAGTTGTGTCTTGTTCGAATTGTTTCGAGAAGTCTTTGAAAATTGGTTTTTGGTCACTGCGAGTCATGAGAAATTGGCGTATTTGCAGTTCTTAAAATATTTGTAGTATTCATGTAGTAGTTGTTAGGGAAAGGGGCAAGGCAGGGGCACTGATATCTCTGCTACCAGGGTTTTACTAATGGGCAGGGGGAGGTTTCCTTAAAGGATGCCAAACACGGGGGGTTGATCAAAATGAGGTTAAGTAAGTATGGTAGGTAGGTAATCGTATGAGGTAGGGCCAGTATGGTAGTCAGCTAGGTACGGTCGGCCACAATCTCAGATACCCCATGGCAGCTCTTACCGCGCGCGGCATAAGGGCGCCAATCGAACAAAAAGGGGTATCTGAGACTGTGGCCGACTGTACTCTGGGTACTAACCACGTGTCCAGGGATAGCGACTTGCTGCTAATGAAAAAAAAACATAACATCTTCTTTTTGGATGCGTTTTTTGCAAAAAATGAGCTCAACAATTTTTAGGACCTAAGGCATTTAAATCCTAAAAATGATTGAGCCTAGGTATTAAACGGCTCCTTATTGGCAAAAATACGCATCTAAAAAGAAGATAATAATATGATTTTTTTTCATTGGCGCTAGTGGACGGGGTACCAGGCTACCATTTAAGCAATAACTTTTCACATGGACCACACGCTACCCGCCGAGCTTCAAGTTACCTCCAGCTGAAGAGGTGTTCATCGAATTTGGCCAACAAACAGCGAAGAACAGCCCCTTTTGACAGTGTGCGCCCAATTAGGATGCCCAATTTAAAGTATCATAACAACCAGTGTCGACACCACTCCACAACTAACTTTCGACACGGCCAAGTGTTATTTCGACACGGCCAAGTGTTAGGGATATCGAATTGTGAAGTGTTGTGGTTTTAGAGTGGCATTAATTCGTTAGCTCAAGCTCGAGCTCAAGTGGGTGATCTCAGAAGACAAAATCACTGACTTGAAACCTTGGCTAATGTCAATGTCAAGTTCAAGCTAGTCTCTATTTATATGCTGACAGCTACTCAAGCTAGCGCTTGAGCTTGAGCTTGAGCTTGACATTGATATTACCCAAGGGGTGATTTTGTTTTCTGAGATCACCTACTTGACCTGGAGCTTGAGTTGACAACTATTAATGCCATCCTTAGTTTGGAAGTGATATTTGGGAAGGCGGCCTTTTGTGTCACTTTGGAAATAAAATAAAAGTCAGTTAGGGTGTCTGAATGACACGAACCGTTGCTCGAATAGCGGATTGTTAATCATGACACTAATTGAACGGGCGAGCGAAGCGAGCAAAGTTCTCAGTCACCTGGAAGAATCCGGCGTTTGTATGTTGTATGTATGTGTGTTTGCATGTATATTATGTATGTTTGTATGTATGTTCGTTCGACGATAACTTGAGTTAATTTGGTCGGATCGATAAGAAATTTGGTAGGTGGGTAAAAGAAATTAAAAGAATTTTTAAGTTCGAACATGAGTCAAATCGATCGACGGGTAGCCGAGATATGGGGTTGTTAAGTTTATATGGGGTCACGAGTTCACAGTTTGGGGCGAACCACTAGTAATAAAAGTTCTATTTTGTCTGAAAATCTTGCGGGGTGCGATACGTTTAGGTCGCTCTACAAGATACGTAATGTTTAGAAACTTGATGCAGGAACAATTCAGAAGTTAGTCGCTTCGCTCAAATCTCCGAACGATCCACTGCTTCGCCACTTTTTTGTCTGTTTCACGTTTCTCTATTATCTTACCTAATTGAACGAGCGAGCGAAGCGAGAGGAGTTCTCCGAGTCTACTGGAACAATCTGGCGCTTGTATGTTTGTATGTATGTATCACAGATAAAGTCTGTGGTATGTATGTATTTGTATGAAGTCTGTGGTATGTATGTATTAGTCGGATCGTCATGAAATTTGGTAGGTAGGTAAATGAGGCAAAGATAATTTTAAAGTTCGAGCATGAGCCAAATCAGTCGAGGGGTTGCTGAGATAAAGGGTCACGAGTTCAAGTTCATAGTTCGGGGCGAACCACTGGTAGTTTTTGTTCTACAGTCAAAACAGTTACCTGTAGATGGGCGTGCCGAGGTCTTCCTTGTACCAGAGCACCAGCAGCACAGCGTCCTCCTCGTCTTGAGTGGCGATGTCGCACGGCAGGTAGACTGGCTCGCCCGCTACCGCCACCACTTGCGTCGTCGGCACTGCGGGCAAGGAAAGAGGGATTTTAATGTTGTTTTTTTTTTAACGAGCGAGCGAAGCGAGCGAAGTTCTCCGAGTCTACTTGAACAATCCGGCGTTTGTATGTTTGTATGTATGTATGTATGTATGTTTGTATGTATGTATGAATGTTCGTTCGACGATAACTTGAGTAAATTTTGTCGGATCGTCATGAACAAATAAATGACGTAAAGATAATTTTTAAGTTCAAACATGAGGCAAATCGGTCGAGGGGTTGCTGAGATATGGGGTCGCGAGTTCATAGTTCGGGGCGAACCACTATTTACGTAGCCTGTTGGGTGTCGAATGTCGTGGACGGAATTTAGGACCAACGACTCCATCCTTAGAGAACTCGGCATCAAGCAGCGCCTGTCAAGTACTGTACAAAGTCGCATCTTGAGATTTTTGGCCATGTATCATGACAAGACAACAACTCCATTGAGCGCATTGTAATGCAGGGAAGGGTCGAGGGCACTAGAACTCGGGGAAAACCACCGATGCAATGGACTAACCAAATCAAGACCACTGTGGGGAAAACACTGTGTGAATGCACCCGAGAAACCTCTGACCGAGAGAAATGGCGTGGCATCGTAAAGCGCGCAACATCAGCCACTGATGATGATACTACATGTCGACCACGACCGCTCTGACAAGAGTGCAACGACGAAGAAGAAGAAGAGTAAGGTGTCCCACTGCTGGGCAAAGGCCTCCCCCCTATCAGACCAGGTCTTTCGATCCTGAGCAACCTCTAACCACTCCGGCAGATATTGGTCGAGTTCGTCCCGCCATCGTCTTTTTGGGCGACCTCGGCTGCGGCGACCGCCACATGGTATCCACTCGGTGGCGAGTTTCGCCCACCTATTCGGTTGCATGCGGCGGACATGGCCGGCCCAGTCTGAGCACTTAATGTTGTAAATAAATAAATAAATAAAAATTTAAATCATTTATTTCAGCCCATTCAGGGCCATAATAGGCGAGATTTACATTTTACATTACACTAGCTTTTGCCCGCGACTTCGTCCGCGTGGACTACAGAAAAATGATAATATGCTTTACTTTGCTCCTAAGTGTAAAAGCGTGATAATATGTAGCTTATGTGTTATTCTGATGTCTAAGCTATTTTTATTCCAAATTTCATCCACATCCGTTCAGCCGTTTCAGCGTGAAAGAATAACAAACATCCATCCATCCATACTTAAAAACTTTCGCGAATAAAATATTATAGCTTTTGCCCGCGACTTCGTCCGCGCTGACTAAGATAAAAAGTTGTAGCTCTATTTTCCCCCGCCATCGACGTCAGTCAGGGGAAAAGATAGCAGTTTATAGTTTATAGCTTGTGGCCGCGACTTCATTTACGTGGATAAAAGAAAAAGGATATTAGCAATGGTACCTAGCATATTTTTGACCACCTAGTATGAACCCCACCCTACACCCAGCGCTATCAAAGCGTTGGCCCAAGACTTGGTTTCCATGGACCACGAGTTGTTATCTGCTTTTTCCAACCTCAACGGAGTAAAGATGCAGATACCTACTGTTACCGGCGACTAACTGATTGAACGTGGGTTACCTGCATTTCAAGACAAACTTGAAGATTATCTTCTCTTTTTAGCCTTATCCCATAATTTAGAGTCCGCTAATCTGCTGCTGCTGACTGCAAACTTTCAGGCTGGGTTATCTCTCTGTTCAGTTGGTCTCGCTCCAAGTCTTCTAAGTATTTTTATGCAAAAACTACGTGCCTCTGTGGCCTTTGTGGACACTGCCTCTCCCGATGTTAGAGAGCCCTAATGGGTAGTTTGAAACCCAAGTACATACATCTCTTTAGCTTGCGCAGTTGGGTGAATGAATGATCAGCATTTGCTGCGTTACAGGTCTCAACATCTGTCTGGAATTCTATAAAACTGTAAAAGATCTCCAACAGATAGCTCTGTGTTAGCGTTACCTACTCGTATTATAGGCACTTATAGAAAACTAATTGAAAATCCGTATGTTTTTTTAATTTTTTATTTTGCATCATATTATATCAAAGAGGCCGATCATAATAATTGGGTTCTGACACCAGAAAATATGTGATAATATCAGGAGATACTTAAAATATTATGTCTATCACATTGCGTAGTTTTTTTTTTCTATGAGCGGCCCTTCTGAAACACCAAACGCGTATTCTTAGCGTCTACGATACCATAGTCTGAAACAACGGTTTTAAATCGTCAGTCTTATTCTTCTTTCGTGTTGAAACCATCACACTTTGCTGTCCCAGAAACTCGTTAACTTGATCGCGCTGAGGTCGCCTCTAGAGAGATCCTATCAGCTGCACTGTGGAGCATCAGGACAGGTATGATCAGGTCAGTCAGTACAGTTAAGATTGGCACGAAACATCGGCATCTGCCTCTTCTGGATGTATTCCTCACATATCTTTCATGCCGGCAACACCACCACGCAGGCGGTTCGGGGATTTTCACATGCCAGAATGAATATATAGGCGACAATGAAATTATGTAAAAGTTCACCTGTCCAGTCCTTCTAGGTATTCAATAAGTACTTAATGGAAATGAAACGGTCATGGTGCTCATGTTACACCATCAATGACTGATGTTATGCGCCTATGGTCGCTCAAGACTCTATAATGTTTTGCACATTTGCACAGTACAGCTACACACAGCGGATTTTTTTGGTCAGAACATCGTATCTTAACTTTCCTTCGAGGTCTCCATTCCATTCAGTCGTTCCCTCAATGCTGAGGATCGTGACCATCATTGAAGGGGGCAGAGAGAAGAGTTCTTCATTGCGCTCTATGACTCGCGATGTGGATCAGTTCATGCAGGTGTTTTTGTGTGGATTTGGTCATAATATCCGTCCATCTTCGAAGTCTGGTGCATCCTATTCTTCCCTGAATAACCAGCAATCAGCAATGCACTCAACGGACGTCCCATCTCTTCTGGCCAAAAGATCTCAGGATGCAACCGCAACTTTGTAAAGAGCTTTGATAAAACTGCTGGATGCAGAGTTTTTTAAGTAAGGATTTATTGGCTCTTTCAGATTGTAAGTAGCTATCACTGAACTTATGTTTTTTGCCTGTTTTGAGTAATTAAACTTGTAGATTTTTCCTTTATTGCTTTGTTGATATACCATTTTTGTGACAGTGACGGATGACAGAGATAATTAAAAACAACTTCTTCACGGTTGTTCATCGTTTGAGTTTTGCGGCACATTTGGGCCTGTTTGGTGCACTAAAATTCACCGTTGTTCAGTTTTCGATGGATTTACGAAATTAAATAGCTCAACGCTACGTGATGACAGAGGGTCTTTGGTAAATGGTTGTGTCGTTCACTTTTATACAAATAGCCACTATATGATAATCTTTGTGTGTTTATTTTGCTCCTAAGCACCAAGGCGTGATAATATGTAGCCTATATGTTATTCTGATGTCTCAGCTATCTACATTCCAAATTTCATCCAAATCCGTCCAGCGGATTCAGCGTTATAACGTAACAAACACACTCACTCACTCACTCACAAACTTTCGCATTTATAATATAAAGTAGCAAGTAGGAAGTAGGATTAAGACAATACATAATATAAATAATTAATTCATGCACAGAAAGAATAAACAAACACATCTGGCCGAGTTGGGCATTAATATTAGGTTAATAATTTAGTTTGTATAATTTTTAATACCCAGCAGTAGTCAGAGGTGGGCTGATGATGATGATGAACGTATCGAAATCAAACAAGTAATTTCTGAAGAAAATATAACTTCCGGAGAAATTTCGAGTAGAAACTTTGCGCGAGCGCGTTGACGATAATCAATGATAATGATAATTTTAGGAACTGAAATTGATGCAGGCTAATGTTGAACAAATGCCTAGTCTTTCTTTTCGGTTTGACCAGCGCGTTTGGTATCAATTTATAGGTAATTTCATAATTATTCTGTGATTAGTCTATACGACGTGACGCAATATCCGTCAGAAACCATTGAGCGGTCGAAAACATTTGCGCCGAGGACACAATCATGTATGCTACTTGCGCGTGAAGAGGTTACGAAGCACAGACAAGTGTCAAGCCTACCTCAGATCGAATATGCAAACAACATAAAGTTACACAAAAATGTCCCAAAACAACACCCAACTGAAACAACCATCGCACGGCTTATCTGAAGCGACGGAGGGTCCAATAAAAACTTGAACAAATCCCCTTCGAAAAAGACCCCATGAAAACGATCTAAACTTTTCAACCTGTTCTAACCTCGTTATCTGTAATGGCAGATTGCACCATCAACCCTGTGTGTATTGCGAAGACTTCAAGTTGGTATCGATTGTAAGTACAGTCTCCAACATCCTTCAGTTTTCATTTAAGTGCTTGTCGCTTGTAAATTGTACAAAATTATGGTGAAAAGTTTACTCACTTTTGTGATCATAACAAATAATGCTTCGTACATGAATGCATTTTCGATGTATTCCCTGTTGAAAACGCAGCCTTTGCATATCACCAAACTGGCATAGCTTCATTGACGAACTTCTAACTGCTACGTAGTATGCTTCAGAAACCAAAAAATTTAACCGGTGCAGACCTGCCAAACTACTTTTCCCAGACTCCGCGAAGTCTAGCTTCCCTCAGCCTTGTACGGAAAAAATAAGTCGATTGGCCACCAGCTCTCTAGCTATAAAGTCACAGACACTCAACATCAAACTAAGTAAAGTGACAGAGTCACTTCAGTTTGCTCACCCCTGTGGCTGCTACTGTTAGATTGTTAAACTAAAGTTGGAGAGAGTTCTAATCTCACTGCGAGTTTGTTTTTCTACAATCAGAAGGGGAAAGTGGAAAGATGCTTAGATTAAGTCGATGCACTTCGCAAGACGTGGAGATAGAAGCAGTAAAGTGGACTTATACACCGTGCTATTTTAGTGGTTTTAAAGACGAAGGTATTTTGTTGCACTGGTGATTCTGAGCCAAATTCCAGAATTTTACTCCAACATGAGTGAAAAAATAAAAACCATTTCCCAATACAAATCTCTATCGCCAATCGAGACCATTTGTATGGGGAAGTGAATTTTTTTTCGCGTGTTTTGTAATGAAATTTCGTAATTTGCCTCATAATCACCAGTGCAAAAAAATACCTTCGGCTTTAAAACCACTAAAATAGCACGGTGTATTTATAGATAAACAATTTTTTTTTTTATATCGCTTTAACGGTTTCACTTACTTTTATTTTGTCGGAATAGCCGACATGTTTCGACTTCGTCCGGAAGTCTTAGTCATGGAGGAGGGATGGACGACGCGTTCGTCTTGGCGTTCATCCGCTCACTGCGGGCTCGTTGAAACAAAAGTAAAGGAGAGAAGAACGTCACTGAAGACACCGAACTAAATCCCATAGAATCCGCATTACGTATAAAATCACAATAAAAACTTGTCCCCACAGAAACAAATGATATCAGCAATAGAACAATACGAAAGATCGTTTCGACCATACGTCTAATATTTGAATGTCAACCTTATTGCATTAGTGTACAGTTTTACTTTAATTGAGCAAATAAGAGAGAGCATTGACTACGAGCAAATAAGCTCCCTAAGGCAATTTGGGCATCTGGGGGCACGGCAGTGCCCCCGCCAGGTCGAGCGCGAAGCAAACACTGCCGTACCATCCTTTACTGGAACCATTTCGCCGCATTTTCAGCCCCCTATTTGAGAACCTCTGGATAAGACGAGAACGCAGAAATTTTCGTCATCTAGTAAGTTATATTCACATACTCAAAATCCAAAATTTCAAGTCTGTAGGTCATTTAGTTCCGAAGTTAAGCGAAAGCAAAGTTTCGCATTTATGACACACACTCACTCACTCACTCATGATCATCAAAATAGAACTAGTACTTCCCATAAACACAGAGAGCTGAAATTTGGTACAGAGTTAGGGTTTAATGGCCACATAAAGGGAAAACTATACTAGTGGTTCACCCCGAACTGTGAACTCGCGACCCCATATAAACCCCATATCTCGGTAACCCCTCGACCGATTTGGCTCATGTTCGAACTTAAAAATTCTTTTAATTTCATTTACACGCTTGCCAAATTTCATAACGATCCGACTAAATTTACTCAAGTTATCGTCGAACGAACATTCATAATGTTCATAAAAATTTTCAGGGGCGAACCACTAGTTGAACGAGCGAGCGAAGTTCTCCGAATCTACTGGAACGATCCGGCGTTTGTATGTTTGTATGTATGCATGGTTGTATGCATGAAAGTTCGACGATAACTTTAGTAAATTTAGTCGGATCGTTATGAAATTTGGTAGGCGGGTAAATAAAATTAAAAGAATTTTTAAGTTCAAACATGAGCCAAATCGGTCGAGGGGTTGCCGAGATATAGGGTTGTTAAGTTTATATGGGGTCGCGAGTTCACAGTTCGGGGCGAACCACTAGTACTTACAAGTTAACAAGAAGAAATAGTCGAACGATTAACTGTATCCTACTCGAACATTACACAAATTAAAAAACTGTGTCAAATCAGAAAATCTAATAAAATAAATCAATATGCCCACGTTTCTACAAAAAGAAGTGAAATCCCACCAAAAACATTCTGTAAAAAACTAACCAGGTCTCGATGGAGCTACTTGTTTATCTCTAAAAAGTAATGAAATCTAGACAAAGTCGTGCCAAGTCTAAGGTTCCTTACTGCGATTTATTTATTATTATAGTTAATGTTGTGAGACTTGGCAGTTGAAGGGTACCCAAGGGTACAAAACCGCACCATGCATGACGCAGGTGCTCCATGACACCATTGCACCAATCTGTCGCCAGAACCGCTTGTGTACCCTTCAACGGCCAAGTCTCACAACATTAACTATAATAATAAATAAATCGCAGTAAGGAACCTTAGACTTGGCACGACTTTGTCTAGATTTCATTACTTTTTAGAGATAAACAAGTAGCTCCATCGAGACCTGGTTAGTTTTTTACAGAATGTTTTTGGTGGGATCTATTTTTCCAGACACATTTCAGAGTTCTATGTTGTATCTAGTTTTATCCTTGATCGAAGGGGGGCACGCTAAACGGCCAAGTCACATATTTTTACTAAAGTGTAGAGTTTGTGAAGTTAGGGCTTGTAGTGTTAGGGCGTGTAAAGTTAGAAGCTTGGCTCTACATGAGATCTGATAGCTTTAAGACAGTGCGACGTGTATGGTCTTGTCATGGCATTTTTTTTTATATGAAACTTTATATGAAAAAGTTTTTGGTGAGATATACGGTCGGCCACAGTCACAGATACCCCATAGCAGCTCTTACCGCGCGCAGCATAGGGGCGCCAATCAAACAAAAGGGGTATCCTAGCATGTGGCCGACTGTACATATACGCTAAGGCTTTTCGCACATCACAACCCACTATTATGACTGCAAAAACTTATCTCTCACTCTGAAACCGCTGGACGAGAAAAAAAATAGCTTAGACAACAGAATAATGCTATACATTAACAAGCTTATAAATACTTAGAAGCAAAGCTTAGAAAGATTTTTCTGTAGTTCACGCGGACTATGAGCAATAGCTTGTTTCTCATAAAGATTAGAGACCAAACTGAAAAAAGATCCTAAAAGCTGTTTATGCAAACACGATTGGCGTTTTAATTAGTCACGTAAAATAAAATTAACACTCAAAATAATCAAGCCAAGGACAAAATCCAGTGCTTAATAAAATCAAATACATCGAAGCTACTCCACAAGTCGTTAGCTGCAAATTCAAAGTCGTGCTCTTATTTGTTTTAACTTCGCAAACGTGTTGATTCGGGCACGACCGTTTTACTTGCAAATGGAAAAAGTTTTCCCGATAGGTATAAATATATACCCTCCTATTGGGACCCCTAGCGGCACAAATGATTATAGAAAAATATTAGCCAGTTTTGAAATAAGTAAGGGTGGCATTAATAGTCGTCGACTCGAGATCGAACTCAAGTAGGTGATCTCAGAAAAGTCAAATGCTTATGTCAAGCCTTGGCTAATGTCAATGTCAATCTCAAGATAGTGTCTGCTAATATGCTGAAAGCTACTCAAGTTTGACATTAGCCAAGGCTTAACATTAGCTTTTGACTTTTCTGAATTCGCCTACTTGAGATCGACCTAAAGTAGGTGATCTCAGACGACTATTAATGTCACGCTTAGATTGAAAAAATTGTTAGTAGAAAATATCGATCCTGATAGTCAAGATTTTAGGACCTACGCAAAGATCTAGGGCCGGTTTAAATCATATTTAAAAGAAGATGGCTTTTAGACCAGATAGCCTCATGGATTCCCTTTAAAGTCTCGGGATGCGAATATCTGAGCTTGAGATGGAGGTGCAAAATTGGGCAGAATGGAAAACTATCTCAAGACCCTTAGGACACCCTGGCCCTACAAAGATCCCACACACCTACATTTGCAGTGAAAAGTTAAACCCGGTAACTCTGAACAACGAATAAGCGCCCGGCAGTACAAAAGACGCTCTAGTCCGACAATAAATCGCTTAAAAGCACTAGATGCACACAACCGGCTCGGAATAGCCCGGAGTCCGGATAAACGCGTCCGGGGCGGTCCGGATATCCGGTTCTTATACTGTCCCTTCCTTATTTTAACCGGGTAACGTCTGCGAGCGGATGTGACCGCTAGTGTCTCGTGACAGGTATACGGTTGTGCACTATACGGGTGCAGTCGGGCGCAAAATGCGTTTTTTATGCGCGAACACTAAGTAAGGGGATCCATTTCTATGCGCGGTTTAGACTTTGTAGCACATTTCCTCCGTTCCTTCCATTATGTTAAAGTGTTGTACGGGTTGCTACTAAAATAAGGCCAGAAAGAAGTAAAAAAAAACGGCCAGGTGCGGGTCGGACTCGCGCACGAAGGGTTCCGTACCATTGTCTATAAAAATGTCTAAGTAACTAACTATCACGGTTCATGAGATACAGCCTGGTGACCCTCAAAGGGTAAAAGGATCTTGTTACTAAGACTCCACTGTCCGTCTGTCTGTCCGTCTTGACAGACGGACAGAAAGACGGAACGGAACCGTAAAAATATACATAATAGCTATTATGTCGTGACGTACCAGGCTGCGAAGGAACTGGCCTGTGACCGAAGTTCATGGAGAATGCTGCACCGACAAAAGGATAAATACAAGGTGTTACAAAAGTACCTAACTCTATTTACAGGGTTATTACAGGGTTAGCACCTAATTTTTTTTTTTGCTCTATTACGTTCCGTTAATTTTTAAATTAATAAAATGTGAACATTGTGGCGTGAGAAAGGTATTTTTTAAAATATTGTTTTCATTGACTTTCACAATGTTTTAACAACTCAAAGCTATGTAAATGCACTTACACGCACAAACATATTTTTAAATTTGAGCTAATAACCAAAACAAAAAAGTTATGAACATTTTTCAATTTTGAGATTATAAAATAAAAAATATTTTTTCAACTTTTTCTTACAGATTTGACATTCTGTTGACCAGTAGGTTACACCCTGTAAAAAGAGTTAGGTACTTTTGTAACACCTTGTATAATGATGATTATAATGAGCTATTGTGGAATAGACATCAAAGCGTGAACTGCGTATTAAAAACGGGAAGATATAAAATATCTACGAATAAAGAACAATGCAAAGAGCCGACTGCCAAAGAAAAGTGTAGAGTTTAATGTACTTACGTCTTTTCAAGACCTCATAACGTTTTACTTACTTCTCCACTACATAACTGTTAGCTGATGATGGTACTCGTGATCCTTAGGTCCTCACACTAGTATACTGATTATACAAGGTGTTACAAAAGATCCTTACACTTTTAACAGGGTAATAGCACCCGGTGATAGGGATAACGACCTATTTATTTTTTTGCTCTAAGGCGTTCCTTTGTTTTTGTAAATTAATAAAATATGTAAGAGCTGTGTCAAGATATATTTTTTTAAATTATGGTTTTAATTGATTCTCACTATGTTTTATCAACTTAAAACTATGCGAATGCACCTACGAACACAATCATGTGTTTGAATTTGAACATAATCCAAAAACAAAAAGGTTCTGTTTTTTTTTTCAATATTGATGTTATAAAATAAAAATACTTTTTTCTTATCTTCTTAGATCTTATCGATCAGTAGGTTACACACTGCAAAAAGAGTTAAAGGATCTTTTGTAACACGTTGTACCTATATCGTAACTGATAGCTGACGGTGGTACTAGTGATCCAAAGCTCCTCGCACTGGTATACTTATTATATTCGACCCAACACAGCCCTCTTTCAGGAAATTCATTCATATTCCTAATGGCGGTTATATTATGAACATTAGTATGATTTATTACAGCGAAACAGGAAATATTTTCTCACGGCCTTATTTATGTGTTATATTAACATGATACTGTACCTTCAAAGAGTCGTGGTAGTCTACAGGGTGCACACTAAATCGATAGCGGAACTTTAAGGGGGCTACCTTCTGATCAATACAAAAAACTTGTACTAGGTGGCGACAAAAATGGAGCCAAAAAAATATCAGCTGTTTCATACATTTGGTGCAGTACTGAGTCGACCTTTTGTATGGAACAGCTGATATTTTTTTCACTCCATTTTTTTTGCCACCTAGTACCTACCTACAAGTTGTTTGTACGCTATCGACTTAGTGTGCACCCTGTAGTGGGTAGAACTTTGGACACACGCGATGGGTGCCAGGTTCGAATCCCGGTACGGGCATATACTTGTGACTTGTATTTCAAAGTTTCGTATATTTGTTTATTCGTTACCACTCGAGACTGAGGCACAATAATTATACGCGAAACTCGAAAATCGCCAATCCGTGGTTTTTGCGCTGGTGATTTTAAGCCCGAACTATCTCTCTCTCTGAGACAAGATTTTTTATCGTAATGAGATGATTCATATAGCGTCTAGGGGCACCTTCACTCACACTAGATGGGTGAAGAGACCACTCGGTGCTGCAGTGCCTGGGATATTGTTTTAGATGGAGTAGGCTAGTCCAGACAGCTTAGTCGACCTAGCCCACAGGAAAGACAATGCAGTGCGTGTCGAGCAAACTCACGATGTTTTCCTACACAGTTACCGAGTGGTTTTGCTTCTTCAAATTCACAAATGTACGTAAAGGAGAAGGTTTAGTGGCACTTAAATTAAGTTATAGTGTCAGGCCGCGGTGAATAAGTTTCCGAGGTGACTTTATATCACAGTGAAGCCGGGATAAAATCTGGCGTAAAAAGTAGGCGGGTTGTAAAAGAGCTCTGCTAAGATTTTTGTGGTAGTTTTAATAAAACAAGTAAAATCTCATGCCACGTTTTCAAAAGCTACAGAAAAAAAAAACCCCCGACATTAAAGCTTCAAAAAAGCATATCTCATAAACGGCTGAACTAATTATGAAACATATCTAAGAGCACTCGCTAGAAAATCTGCTTTGAAATAAATAAAACTGCATCCAAATCGGTTCATCCGTTTAATAGCTACAGTGCCACAGACAGACAGGAACTGGGAACCTATCGACACGACATTGCGTTACAGACTAAAGATATTACTCGGACCACCCGAGTTTAAACATGAACCCGTGTCAATAAAGAAAACATTAAGGATGAACTTCAAAACTACCGTTATCTCGCTTTGATTGTATATGATTAGAGCGAGAGGGTACGTGTTTTGCAGTTCATCCTATTTTTTTTCTTTATTGGCACGGGTTATAAACGAAAATTGTGAAATGAAAATAACAAAAATTGCCTTCATCACAGTCGTGTTACGAGTGAAAACATAAAACGCAAATTTCACAAATATAATCCCTCGTCAACAATACACAGAGCTCATGTCAAATACGCCACGTGTCAGGCTTTTTGAGGTACCTACTTATTTGTCAGGCTTAAAAACCGACAACGTTCAAAGAGCGAGCAAACAGCTGGGACTTTCATAAAATGTCAATTTACTATGTCAAGTTAGTTTGTAGGGCGGCGGCGGGTATGTACAGTCGCCCACACGTTAGGTTACCCCTTTTTGTTCGATTGGCGCCCTTATGCTGCGCGTGTTAAGAGCTCTATCGCGTAAGTTTCCGACTCCTGTAAGCAACATTGTACTAAAATGTTTGATTTTCTTTGCATCATCTGATCATTAGGTAGGTAGGTATGTCGTGTTGGTCGATGTATGGCCAAAGGTTTTTTTTTAATTTTATTTTCTGTATTTGAATACCTATCTACGACGCAACACACAGACGCACGTACTTTTACAATACAAACATAGAAATTTACATACACCATCGATCACGGAATGTTGACCACCGATCCCGGGTGGCAGAGTGGCAAAACAGGGAGGTACCAGAAAGTACAGTTAAGGTAATTTTATAGGCACAACTAAAAAAAAAAAAAAAATCATAATTATTTTCTTTTTGGATGCGTTTTTTGCTAAAAACTCTTCATTAGGTTCTCAACGCGAGCTGTATCGTGAAAAGTGGCCACTTTTGGCGATCAAGTATTTTATTCGTAGGTTCTAGGATCTGGAATCAAAACCTTCGGTCCTAAAAATAGTTAAGCCTCGCGTTGAGAACCTAATGAAGAGTTTTTAGCAAAAAACGCATCCAAAAGGAAGATTATAAAAATATGTTTTTTTTTTCATTGGCTGCGCTAGTTGTGCCTGTATATGGCCCTTAAATGTCGATACGATACGATACGATACGATTGCAATGCACCCAGCCAGGTTTTCCTGACACGACCAGGCAATATACACCGAGTCGGTTGGTTTCTGCCACTTTCCTTATATCCACGCACCAATTATTGAAAACGGCTGTATGCTAACCTCACTAGCGCCGACTCAGCACTTTTACCAGGGGATGCGATAATTTTGGACTCAATGGAACACACGCTCAAGGGAGGAGATGAAATTGATAATCGAGCGACTATGCAGCCACAACCCAATAACCAGAAAATACAGTTAAGGCTGGAAGGTAGCAGCGTGGCGGGAAATTCAAATTTCACAGTTTTTTACATTTTGTAGCTAAACTGAGCTATTTTTGTTCAGCGATTTTTCGTTCGCGGCAATAACATAGTATTCTTTTCATTATTGTAAACAACAGAACAACAATAATTCAGCCGATTATGTGTTCTGGTCTACGACAAGTTTTTTGGGCAGTGCCACTGCTTCGTAGACCAGAACACATAATCGGCTGAATATGTTGTTCTGTTGTTTACAATAATGAAAAGAATACTGTTTTATTGCCGCGAACGAAAAATCGCTGAACAAAAACTTTTTAAGTTAAACGGTTTTATGTTAAACATACATTGCAATGTTTAAGATAAATGTACTAAAAACCAAAAAATAATAAAATAGATACAGTCGTGGGAATTATAAACATATGCATAGACTAGACTAAAATAAAACCGTGGGGCACGTCAATTGTCTACAATCGTTGATTAAAATGTTTGTTTTGTAATGTTACACTATAATTAGGCAGTTGACGTGCCCCACGGTTTTATTTTAGTCTAGTCTATGCATATGTTTATAATTCCCACGACTGTATCTATTTTATTATTTTTTGGTTTTTAGTACATTTATCTTAAAGATTGCAATGTATGTTTAACATAAAACCGTTTAACTTAAAAAGTTTTTTTACCTATTTTTATTTTCTAGTTTTTAGTTTTTATTTCGCATTCTGTTTAATTCATATAATACATTGTATTATACTGGTTGAGCACTTTCATTTGATACCCATATTGATGGGATCGATAAAACCTACGTTATCCGCCATTTTGTAGCGGCCGCCATCTTGTATTTCAATTTTTATAGTATATTGTATTCTGCTTGTTGAGCCCTTTCATTTGATACCCATATTGATGGGATTGATAAAACCTACGTTATCCGCCATTTTGTAGCGGCCGCCATCTTGGATTTCAATTTTTTATAGTATATTGTATTCTGCTTGTTGAGCCCTTTCATTTGATACCCATATTGATGGGATTGATAAAACCTACGTTATCCGCCATTTTGTAGCGGCCGCCATCTTGGATTTATAATGATAATGAATAAACATAATTGTATTGTCACCAAAATCCAAAGTGTATACAAAATTTCAGATTAATCGGTTGACAGGAAGAGGGTGAAATTTGAATTACTAAATTTGACCCAAGAAAGAATAAAGAATAAATAAAACAAACGGGGTGAGCTAAATAATAATAATAAAATAAAAAACCGTTTAATAAAACCGTTTAAAAACCGTTTAAAAATAGATCAGTTTTGCTACAAAATGCAAAATCTGTGAAAATTTTGAATTTCCCGCCACGTTGCTATCGTCCACCCTTAAATGTCAAATGTAAATTTCTACATCACCCCATTCTTAGCCTGTAGCCTGCAGGGTGTCAACCCTAAGTAAGCTTATCTTCTTCTTTGTGTATGGTTATCATGAGTTCTTGGCAACGATTGACGCGTCGTAGAACTTCCACATTCGTGACTCTATGGACCCAACTTGTCCTCAGCATCTTTTGGTAGCAGCGTATTTTGCGTCACGTTTCTTGCGAATGAGTAGGTAGGTATAGTTTTTCTGTTTCTTCTTATTTTGTGGCAGATCTCGGCCGGCCGAGTTTCCCGGAATGTCGGAGGCTGTACGATAAATTCGGCGCCCGTCCCCCTCAATCACAACACTGACCGCCGTGTGTTAGATAAATGTGCTCCAATGTGAATCCTATTATTTGGTACAAATCCGTGCGGAATCACAATGGGATAATACCTTTTGGAACTGAATCGAAAATGACAGTTCTCGATTAGCGTCAGTAAAAAAATTGTTAGTTCTACGTTCTATCTTAGGGTTATGAAATTGGAAATACACAAAAATTTTTAATGGTTGTAATCTAAAAGGATTCAATGTTATCGCATTAATTGAATAAAACGAGATAAAACTCGAGCAGACACCCACGCGCACAGAAAACACAAGCAAGTTTCGACGCGAGTTTGCCATAGGCAACTAGAGTTTGCAGAAATGCTGACGCTACAGGACCGCGAGCGTCTCAGTTCCAAAAGGTATTATCCCATTCTGATCCCGCACGGATTATACGTAGGTAGACATCATTGGAACTAAAATTGCGCGCCGGCCCTGCATTCTCGGGCATAACCGCTATTGATAAGTACATTTTCTATAGATTCAATGTGCACTAACGCGATACCAATTTTTTATTTAATTTTTTTATTCATTTTTGGTATTATAATAATAATTTATTTATTAAACAGACAACAATGGTCTAAAACAGTTAGTATGCTTATCTTATGTTAGTACTTAAAAGTTAGATTTGTTTTTGTGGTACGCACAAAGTGGTAAATTAAATGGCACGCAAAATATTACTATTGTAATAAAAAGTTTAAAATGTTCGCCAAACTGCAGAGCAGTTTGTTGGCGTAGCGCTCATTATACTAATTCTTACACATAAGTACCTACATACATCCAGCCAATATACTTAGGTAAGTGATGGGTAAGTAAGTAGTTCAAGTTAATAGCCCATCAACCCGTGCTCTTATTCACAACTCACGATGGGACGATATATCGAAATTCAAATTTCGAGCTGTGGTCACTGAAAAAGCTGAGAAGATTCATACGGCCACCACAGTCTAGCATACCCCGTGGTAGCTCTTACCTCACGCGGCATAAGGGCCCCAATCGAACAAAAAGGGGTATCCTAGAGTGTGGCTGAATGTATTTTTGTGGTAAGTATGGACCATTATGGTAACCATTAATTTGGGCCTTCTTAATCATACCTCAAAATAAGTTAATGGTATTTTCGGTGCAAACAGAATTTAGAGGTGAATCGAAATTAATTTTGACAATTTCCGTATATTACGAGTATTATAATGCCACCAAATTACGTAGAAAGCCTGTCCGCCTACAAAGAGTGTTCCGAGAAATACTGAACATACCGAGAAATTATGGACACCGGATCGCACAAACAAAAATAATAACCAAAACCAACGAAACAAGCGCACATAAACACGAAACTCAATAATACCTGCTCTGGAACGCATCTGAAAAGCTCGGCAAACAGTTTTAAAACTTTACCCAACGCTTGGGCACCGCTGGCGCAGCCTTTGCTACACAAATACTGGTAGAATCTCTGCTCTGTTGAAGGTAAAGTATCTGCCATAGTAAAATGGCTCGACGCAATCCAATGTAAGCTAAGGCTTTTGCGTCTACGTAATGAAATTATTTATACAGCGTGGAATTTTAGTGGTTTTAAAGCCGAAGGTATTTAGTTGCACTCGTGATTCTGAGCCAAATTCCAAAATTGTACTTCAAAACGAGCGAAAAAAAAACCACTTCCCAATACAAACGGCTATCGCCAATCGACACCATTTGTATGGAGAAGTGAATTTATTTTTCGCGCCTTTTGGAATGAAATTTTATAATTTGGCTCAGAACCACCAGTGCAACAAAATACCTTCGGCTTTAAAACCACTAAAATTCCACGGTGTATAGCGTCCACTGTGTTACCTTTAAATGTTCACTGGTTTGGGGTAGGCTTGCCCAGCACCTGTACCATACTCTCAGCTTGGATGGCATAGCCAATAGAAAATTCACTTTCTTCGGTTCGCTGGTACATAATTGACAACTATTAGATCACTTTTTGTATTTTTCTAAAGCACTAACCCGTGCTAGGGAACTATTAGATCCATATACCATTCCACTGTTTCATCTTATTCTACGTCAAACACAAACATATGAGGGCATTTCATAATCTAGTCGCATAAATGCATAAGCCGGTCGTACGCGCGCTCGACGATGTATTTTGAAACATTCATTTTCGCTGGGTACAGCCGATGTCTACACAAAATTTGATATCATAACTTCTCAAATAATATTAGCATTTCTGATAAGACTTGTGAGACTCAACCTCAAGGCAATGAAGGGATAGAAAAAAAATTTGATTAAAGTAATTAAAGTCAGTCATGAAATTATTAGCCACAGTAATCAGATACTCGATAAAAAACAATGTCCCAGGCACGGCAACGTCCGAGTGGTCAGTTCACCCATCTAGTGAGATCACTAGACGCTGTTGTTTAAATCATCTCATTACTAAAACGGAAAGGCCTTAATTAGTTTTGACTGAAACTAAGGCACCGGACACACTTCCCCGGAGTTCCGCGTTCCGCGTTTAGAGTTCTCAAATTTGCTTCACGAGAACTTCGCGTTCTGACAGCTTCAGTGTGAACTGTTCCAAGTAACCCCATGCATTAGATAATCGTAGTCGGAGGCCATCGGTTTATCAAATGCGAATGTGGTGTCCTCCGACTACGATTAATTATCTATGAGTCTATTTTATGGATAAACAGATCTTGTTTTAAGCCTTTTAGTAGTCGGGTTTTAGTTTTTAACTTCTATTTTTTTTTTAGCTTTTTAGTAAGTCATTTTGGACGATCACCCAGAATAGAACCAAGAAGGGCAAAAAAAACACATTTTGGAATTTCTTGTTCTATTTGTTTTGTTGACGCTACATGTGTTATACATTTTTGAAAAGGTCTTTTAAAGCCCTTTCATTTGATACCCATGACGATGGTATCCGATAATTTTTATTTTAAGGTCCACCACTTTAGGGCGCAGCACAGCCGCCATCTTGTTTTTTTTCGACATTAAACTATGCTATGTTACCTGGGTGATTAAGACGAATCCAACGATACCTCATTTGTTGAAATCGGCCGAGTAGTTTAGGCTCTGCGAGGGAACAGATGAACACACAAACATACATACATACATACATACATACATACATACATACATACATACATACGCTGCTAAAATCATAACCCTCCTTTTTGCTTCGCGTAGTCGGGTAAAAAGAACTCGGACCGCAGAACTTTGAACGCGGAACGCACAACTCTGGGCGTTTTATACAGCGCGTAAAGGTTATACCCGGCAAAACTTCAAATTCTAATTTAGAAGAGACGAAACTTTCAAGTCGAATGCGGAAGAGCCCTTTTAGTGTGTCATTTCTAAAGGCCTCTTGGAGCGACGCCCGGAAAGCGCCATAGATTTTGACGACTCCACAGTTTGCCAGTGCGATGTAACGTAGATAGAGTTAATGGACGATGAAGTAGTTTGTTATCCTTCCTTTTTCGGATTGAAAAATAAGTATTGGGCTAGTTTATGTGGTGGGTATTTGGAGGTGGTTTGGAGGTTTACTTTTTGATCTGATTTTATTCATTTGTCGCCATGGTATGGCACTTCAATAACTACTAAATAAAAAAAATCTAATACCCCACATTTTAGCTTCAAATAAGCATAATATCTCATAAATGGCTAAACCGATTTTAATAAAACACATCTTACTAGAAAATCTGCTTTCAAATAAGAAAACCGCATCCAAATCGGTTTTCCCGTTTTGGCGTCTTTTGTCGCAATTATTTTGGAAGGTTCTATCTCTTGTTAACAATTATTATTTATGGAAAAAAAATAAACGGTCCGACACGCCAGGAGTGGATATATTCTGGCATACCAAAAAGGTATGCTCTAGTGAAGTCTAGTGCCATTGGAAAAAAATCGTGGACTACGTTTGGATGTAGAAAACACTACTGTTATACTACCCTCTTAAATCGGCTGATCGACGGTCCAGTAACCTAACGAACGACATATTTCTACTTTCTCATGTTTTCTTTATTGTTATCTCAGTACTTCGAAACCATCTCCCACTTTATATCCAATAAGGGATCACTTAATCTTATTCCAGCCAAACTTCCAAAGATAAGTAGCTATTCAAAATGTAGTTTTCTCGTAAAGGAGAACTGAGGAAAAACTTCCATACGGCCCGACCCAAAAAGTGCTCTCTTCTTTAGATTTTTTCTCCTCTTTTCAAATACACGGGGTCTACTCAAATACTACTTATATGCGCCGGTACTAAATAAATACTTTGTCAAGTTGACTACTTATGATTTAAAGTTATGTCTTTGTTGAATAACGGTACATGCGAGGGTTTTCCTGTTTTGTTATAAGATGTTTTTTTAATAGAATACATGTATGGTTGGCCCGATAGAGAGAATGAATTGAATTTCCCTGAATTTTGATCCTTATATCTTTCAAATTCAATTATTGTCTTCAAATGTTTTCAAAGTTTTTCTGTATGTAGGTTAAACAGAGTACAACAGAGCAGGAAATCATCTTGCCGCTTGGGTCCCATTGTTTTATTTTGTAAAATGATGTCTTCGAACATAATAATATCTAGATTGGGGCTGATTATTAAAAGTTTAACCTCAAAGATCAGCATCATAAACGTGCCTAAGCAAACGTGCCTTAAAACCCACGCACGGCCAAATACGACGTATGCGATGGAGTAGAGAACTCAGCCTATCGAAAGAACAATCCAGCGCCGAAGTAACTGTTCGAAAGTCGATTTAACTTGGGCCTTTTCGGGCGATCGCGCGGGGCCTCGGGCGAGAATTTATTTCTCATATCGGCGGAAAACAAAGCACTTGCGAGGATTCGCCAATTGCGAGTTTCGCAGGACCAACTGCGTCTTGTTCGGGGAAGTTTGCCCTTTGAGTAGGTTTCGCCTCAGGGTCCGCTCGTCTGGAAGTTGTAGCTGGCATCTTGACCTTTGCGTTTTGACTTGTCGCTGTTTATAATGTAATTACCATCCAACGCTATGTAGAATTTCATCCTCTTAGTACAGTCGGCCACACGCTCAGATACCTCTTTTTGTTCGATTGGTGCCCTTATGCCGCGCGCGGTAAGAACTTCCATGGGGTATCTGTCACTGTGGCCGTACCTGACTACAGGGTGCACTCTAATTCGATAGTGGAACTTTAAGGACAACTTGTTTGTATTGATGAGTAGACAGCCTTCTTAAAGTTCCGCTATTGAGTGCACCCCGTAGTTTCACTCCGAACTGTGAACTCGCGTATTAAAAAGACTGTAAAAACCCAATTTCGTTGCAGGTCTTCCAGTCTTTTGATGGAGATGGGTCATAGAACGTCTTTTGGAAGCGTCTGGAACGTCTTGCCAGCTGCGGGGATGGTCGGATCGTACTCTGGCTCATCGGATCGTCCTCACTGTCTCACTTCTGGGGTTCTGTTTGATCCGGATCTCTACAGGGTGCACTCTAATGCGATAGCGGTACTTTAAGTAGGCTGTTTACTGAGCAATACAAACAACCAGCCACCTGGTACGGTCGGCCACAGTCACAGATACTCTATGGCAGTTCTTACCGCGCACGGCATAAGGCCGCCAATCGAACAAAAAGGGGTATCCTAGTGTGTGGCCGACTGTACGAGTAGTTTGTATTGATGAGTAGACAGCCTACTTAAAGTTCCGCTATCGAGTGCACCCTGTAGTTTCGCCCCGAACTCTGAACTTGCGTACTAAAAATATTGTAAAAAACAAATTTTATTGTAGGTCTTCGGGTCTTCTGATGGAGATGGGTCGCAGAACGTCTTTTGAAAGCGTCTGGAACGTCTTGGGAGCTGCCGGGATCGTCCACTCTGTCTCCCTTCTAGGGTTCAGTTTGATCCAGGTCTCTAGTAAAGATACTGAAGGCTGCTGGCGGGCTGATGGTGTGGTCCAGGGTGCTTGGGGTCCTGGTGAAGATGGGTGTGAAGAAGAAGAAGAAGATGGTTTACGGCTTATGTGGAACTGCTCATTTGCTTCGCTCGCTCGTTCAATTAACTTACCATCGTCTCAGCTAATGTTCGGCAAGCGTACTCAATCGAAAATTGTCCCAGACACTACTGCGTCTAGTGTGAGTGAAGATGCCACTGGTCTACAAGGTTGTGATAACGTGCGAATCACTCGTTCAATTATTATGTAGGTATATCTTTCTGATTTACGGGTCCATGGGGACCCAGTCCTTTATTATATTCCCCAAGGAAAACCTTGAGCCGACTTAAAACGTAAGTCCCCAACACAACATTCCCAAACTCAATTTTCTAAATCCAAACCCCTAATCTTAGAGAAACTTATTAGAGAAATCCAATTAAAGATCTCAATAGATCTGAACTAACTAGTCTGTAACTAAATTACTAGCTTAGGTCTGATTACTAGACGTATGGCTTGGCTGATGAATAGATAGGCTAAGGCTTAACTCTACCGTTGCTGAACGTATGCTTAATCAGCTGTTAATTTAAGCCTAAAGCTATTTATAAACAGAGGTATTTTTACAAAGACAAGTACCAACTTTTTTACCTTAACTTTACATACTCTTAGGCCCTTAAGATCAATCACAGTTGAAACTCAATCCATAGATTAAACCTCGCATTTTGTATGAAAGTTAATCGACAGATAGGGTTAAAACTAGCCTTTTTGGTTTAAACTGTGATTGATCTTACGGGCCTTAGGGGGACTTTATACAAGGTGTTACAAAAGTACCTAACTCTTTTTACAGCGTAATAGCACCCGGTGATAGGGATCACAACCTAAATATATTTTTTTCTCTATGACGTTCCGTTAATTTTTAAATTAATAAAATGTGAACGTTGTGGTGGGAGAAAAGTATTTTTTAAATATGGTTTTCATTGAATTTCACAATGTCTTAACAACTCAAAGCTATGTAAATACACTTACACGCACAAACATATTTTTAAATTTGAGCTTATAACAAAAACAAAAAGTTTAGAATTTTTTTCAATTTTGAGGTTATAAAATAAAAATTGTTTTTTTTCAACTTTTTTTAAAGATTTGACATCCTGTTGACCAGTAGCTTACACCCTGTAAAAACAGTTAGGTACTTTTGTAACACCTTGTATAAAAAGCGCCTGGGGCGCTCGCCGTACGCGCGCCCCGGACGCGCGCCCTGCACGCGCGCCTCGGCAGCTGCTGCTGCGTCCCTTTTTTCTCTGAATTTGCCTACCACCATCATATCTTTTACCGAAACAGTACTTTTTTAACAGACCAAGAAGAAACATCAAGAAGAAGGCAAAAAGAAGTCGAATGTCGATGCACTTTGATGAAAAAAGAGATATAAAAGATGACTTAGGGCCGGTTTCCGAGTTGAGAATTTTACTAAGCGCATACTCACGTATCACTCTGTCACGCTATTTTGTGGACGATACTTACTCAACTCAGAAACCGGGCCTTAGCAAGAAATGGGAACCGGAGCCCGCCGCGCGGCTGTCGCGCGCCCGCAACGCGCGCCCGCCTACGATTGCCACACGCGCGCGCCCGGGCCGCGCGCCCGGGACGCTTTCTATATCATGTCCCTAAAAGCTATCATACGTATTCTCGGAATAAATAAGGCAATTTATTTCACATACAAAATTGCGGCTGGACCCGTTTCGTACCCAAAATAATGTGTGAATATCGCGGATCATTTCTCAATATCACTTCACTTGCCTCAGATTGTTTTCAAGGTGGACCGTTTTTGATAACTCTTTTTTTGTTTGAAAGGGTATTCTTCCCGAGTGGTAACATTAAAAAAATTATGTAGAACTGATGAATAACGGACTTTGAAAGTGTAAAATGTACAGTATATTTTTTTTGTTGTACAAGGCTGGGAACTTCTAAGTTAGTTGTTGAGGCTCCATTGATCAAGAAAATACATTTATTTTTGGCCGCGCGTGGTTGAAAGTTCGTTTTTTATAACCCACTTTCTAGGTTATAAAAAAAAATTCACCACGAGTGACAAAAAAAAATATATTAACGAGCTTTTCGAAAAGTCGTAGAGCAAAAGTTGTTGAAAATAACATGAAATTAACGTGTTTCAGGAATTAAGCTATTAAAAAATTGCCCTATATAAGCTACATCCTAAGCTTTGTAATTTGTCTATTTCCCCAAAGGAGTAACCAGCCCCTCTACCCTTGACGCATTTTTCCAATACGGCCGCAATATGGCGCAATTTACAAAACTTAATATTTTACAAATTAAGACGCATTTTGTGTTTTTATTGAATAAAACAGCCTTACCTTTGAATAAATGTTACAAAGTATTTAAAATCAAAGCATTACTATGCGAATTCAAAGAGAAATAAAATTTGAAACTTTTTCAATTTGATCGCAATAGCATCAAGAGTAACCCCCCAGAGTCAACATAATATTGGATTATAGTTCCGGGTTTTGTGGCCTCGATTCTCCATTGTCCGTTTTATTTATTCAGTAACCGGTCGGACCGGCAAGTCCCTTATGTGATTCCTTCACGTTGGCATCCCTTGGCTACCCCATGTATTACTCATTGTCTTAGCCTGGGTCAGCGGTAGGTAGGTAATCGTATGAAGAAGGAGCGTTGAAGTCGTCCATAAAGTCTCTAACATGGCTTAAAAGGAGGATACACCGTCCACTAGCGCAGCCAATGACAAAAAAATATATATCTTCTTTTTAAATGCGTTTTTTGCTAATGATGATAATACCTAGGCTTAACGATGTTTAAGACCTAAGGTCTAGATTCCAGATCACAGAACCTACAAATAAATCCCGCACAAGAAAAAAACGGCCACTTTTGACTTATGCCGGTTTTATTCGTAGGTTCCGAAAATGAAAATTTTGGTTATAAACCCCTTGAAACTATTACATGTCGTTGTCGCTATAGACAACTGGGAAAGAGGAAAAGAGCTATACCCAGCAGAGGAAAAATTTAGGCTGATGATGATGATGATTAGGATGACGTTTTGTCATGTCAGAGTCTGATAGTGCCTTATGTAATCAAAACGAAATTAGACACAATGAAAAAACCTCAATTTCAACTTCAAAACGGTGAATTTCCACCGCTGCTGCACAAAGCAGCACACCGCTGTATAAAATCAGATGACGATGATGATGTTTCATCATGTCAGAGTCTGACAATGCCATAAAGAATATCAAAATGAAATTTTGACACTAAGAAAAACCTCAATTTCAACTTCAAAACGGTGTATTTCGAACAAAAAACTTTGGGTTCCGAATTCCAACTCCCCGCCATCAAAACGGCGTATTTCCACCGCCACTGCACAAAGCAGCACACCGCTGAATCAAATCAGACCCCATCAGTGGTTGCGACGCTTCATCTCTCGCTGACGTTGGTTCGCCGTTTATTTTTCAACGTCTGCCCGCTTGACGGTTACACCACTCAGACGCCATGTTGGGTGAAGCGCGCGGTTCGAAAAAAGAACGCAGTTGGGAAATGTGAATGTTATTATGGCTCACCACACATGCTCGTTTTTATCGGACGATGCGTTATTGCGATATCTGTTTTCAGTACATTTTGTTTTAGGATGGCCATGGTGTTTCACACTGCTGCGGTAATAACGCCTCAACGTTCCTAATACAAAATGTACTGATAACAGATATCGCTATACAGCATGCGGTACTACAAACCGATAAAACGCGCCTGTGTGGGGGAGTCCAAATATATAGAGCATTGGATGTCAGTCCAAATATATACAAACCTAACCAAAATGTAAAATGTAAATAAATTAATACTAACACTAGAATAAGTTACCATTATATACGTAACTAACACTATGGATTCGTCCGAAATAAAAACTTTTGAATTGAATTGAATTTACATACTTTGAGCACTGGAAGTCCAGTAAGTAGAACGTTGGACACAAGTGTGGTGTCTCAGGTTCAAGTCCCGGTACGGGCATGAACATAGGCGGGGCGTCGTTTTTTTTTCAAAATTACGTATGATGTGAATTTGTTGTAGCCTTTAAACGATTAAACTATACGAGACGTGTTTCAGGAATAAATATATTGAAAATTACCCTGTATTTATCTACGAAATAATATTAGCAATCAGACTCGTCCGATACCGAAGGAATGGAACAAAAGGGCTTATGCCCGTTTTCACCAACCACCCCTAATTTTAAAAGACCTTTTAACGAAAATTATCTGCGCCTCTGCAAGTCTAGGGGTCATGGATGAAGGACCATACGAATTCCACTCACAAGCGTTATGAGTTGAATGTGTATGATCCTTCATCCATGCCCCATAGACTTGCAGAGGTGCAAATAACTTTCGTTAAAAGGCCTTTTAAAATTAGGGGTCGTTGGTGAAAACGGGCATTAGTCTACGCAACGCAAAGTGCTACGAAATGCTACGCCGTAGGCGCTGTGCTACGCGGCTCCGTAGCGCGTAGCAGAGTGCCGATGTCGAATATTTTATTTCGCTTTTGCGGACTATAAATTGGTTTCTGAAAAAAGAAAAAATACTTTTCATCTCCCACGCTCGGAAAGTTTGCTGTTACTAGTAACTTACGATCGTGTAAAGGCCGGATTTAAACTATCTGCAATTTAGTGCGCTTCGAAATTTGAACGCGGCACCGGGAAAGTCTTTCCCGCGCCCTATGGTGTTGAAAAAGAAAAAAACACTGGCCGTTTAAGTAGATGCCAGATCCCGACGGAAAAAAGATCCTCATTCATAGTTCATTTACACGCGTACTTCAGCGAAAGTGATTGTTCGTGCCCATTCTCTATACAAAACTGTGAATGTAAATGGGGCATAAGGATCTTTTAAAAAGGTAAAGTCACGGAATAGAACATTCAGAAACGCGGTTTCTTCTTTCAGGTTTTTTCAATATTTTGTACACTATATTTATTATTAATACCAGTAAATTAAAAAAAATGCTTCGCTTCTGTTTTATCAAATAAATAATTATGTTTTGGTTTGTTAAATACATTTTTTCAAACGATATTACTAATTTATTTTTTTATCTCCTATAAATTTTTAATTTATATTGTAAAAGTTCAGAATGCACCCGGAAAAAAAAACATTCTTTTATTTACATTATTTTTGTGTCTGGATAAATAAACTTCAGGAAATTATTAATAAAACGAATGGTTTTAATACCAACGAAGCTCAAAATTTTAGTGCGGCAGCCGTAACTACAGTAAAATATGCTTTTAAAAGGAACTTATTTGACTCACCTGTTTCGCCTGTAAGTAGTTTTCTATAGAGTTTTTCCCGCTTGGCTAACAAAACCATTTCCTCGCTTCTGTGAGATGAAAAGTTTTGTGTTTCGCACGAATGCAATATTATTTGCGTCTCGTGCTTCTGAATACCTCGCTACGCTCAGGTTTCTTTTTTTGAACCACTCGCTACGCTCGTGGCTCAATTTTAGAAACCTTCGCTAGCTCGGTTTTCAATACAAGCACTCGCCGCAAACAATAATTTTGCATTCTTGCATAACAAATAACTATTATTTAAGAAAGACCTTCACGTTCTTATGTCATTGATTGCTTTATAGCAACCTTTTACAAAATCCATTTTTTTATCTTTTAATATCATTTCCTGATTTAAAGTAGGTACCGTATATTTATTCACTTTTGTTTTCAATATCATAGAAAGAAAGAAAGAAAGAAGAGGCATTTATTGCACATATCATAATTATTGGCTCTGAAACTTAATGGTTTGCTGAATTATTCTTGTCTAAATATAATAAAATGTATAATTATGACGATCGTAGAACAACACAAGCATGGTGTATGGTCTTTACTTTAGTGTAAAGTAACCAATTATAACCCGAAAAGCGAATCCGAATTGCTTAGCAGTTAACACGAGACAGAGATACCAAATAAAGTGGGCACTCAATTGGCTTACTATTACTGTGAAAGCTGGGGTCACCAGTCTTATCATTGGTTTGGATTGGCCTAATTCTATTATGCTCGACGGGCTGTCCTATCCCATTCTACCGCAAGACGACGCGACGGTAGATTTATATTCTGCGGTTGACTTTCCACTGTAATGGAAAATAGCCTTATCATTGCCATTGCATAACAGTGCTTAAAATGTGTAAAGCCTGGGGTACTAAGGGTGGTATTCTAGAACGCTACTTAAACTCAGTTTAAACAGAGTTCAGACTGTCGATAAAACAGTGCATGTTTTTATATGATAAGAGGGATATTCAAATGAAAAAAAAAACCTGCACTGTTTTATCGACAGTCGACACCACTAAACTCTACTTAAGGTGAACCAAAATAGCTCAGTTTAGCTACAAAATGTAAAAAACTGTGAGAATTTTGAATTTCCCGCCACGTTGCTATCATCCACCCTTAAACTGAGTTTAAACAGAGTTCAACGAGCGTTCTAGTTTGAACAGAGTTTAAACAGAGTTTAAGTACCGTTCTAGTTTGAACTGAGTTTAAGTAGCGTTCTAGAATACCACCCTAAGGGTGGCATAAATAGTCGTCGAAACAAGATCGATCTCAAGTAGGTGATCTCATAAAAGTCAAATGCTAATTTCAAGCCTTGGCTAATGTCAATGTCAATCTCAAGATAGTTTATATTAATATGCTGACAGCTGCTCAAGTTTGAAATTAGCCAAGGCCATTAGCATTTGACTTTGCTGAGTTCACCTACTTTAGATTTATCTGAAGTAGGTGATCTCAGATGACTATGAATACCACCCTAAGCCTTCGTAATGTGATGACTTATACAGCTTAGAGAAGCACCTTCACTCGCACTACAGGGTGCACTCTAAGTCGATAGCGGAACTTTAAGTAGGCTGTCTACTGATCACTATAAACAACTTGTACCAGGTGGCGAAAAAAATGGAGCGAAAAAAATATCGGCTGTTCCATACAAAAGGTCAACTCAGTACTGCGCCAAATGTATGAAACAGCTGATATTTTTTTCGCTCCATTTTATTCGCCACCTAGTACAAGTTGTTTGTAGTGATCAGTAGACAGCCTACTTAAAGTTTCGCTATCGACTTAGAGTGCACCCTGTAGATAAGTGAAGTGTGGTCACTTCACACATCTGTATGGCACTGTAACGCTACAGTGCTTGAGACATTGTTAGGTGAAGTAGGCTTGAGCTTCGCCTGAAGTATAATGGTACAATAAACGGCTAGACTAGCATACTTATCTATCGGTACGCAAAGTTTTTTGTTCGAAAGTCCGTTATTGGCTTAATCTTATCTTTAGACAATATTGAGAAACTAATTTCAATTTTTTTTTTTTGGTTCAGTAGTTTGGATTTTACAACGTTTCAAAGATACGGTTTTATGACCTTCACGCGACGGTCTGCATACTGTTGGCGGTCATAGGAACAAAACATTTTAGCGCATAAAAACAAAAGTACTGAAGCAAAATAAAAAATATTGAAATTAGTTTCTCAATATTGTCTAAAGATAAGATTAAGCCAATAACGGACTTTCGAACAAAAAACTTTGCCTTCCGAATTCCAAGAGCAACTTTTACTCGCAGTACAGCAACTGTCAACACGTGACTGTATAATATTTTGTTTGTAGAGATAGAGTTTTTCCCAGAAGTTATACCAAGCAGGGGCAAAACAAGTGTATGTGCTTAAAATGTGAAAAACTACTAATTTCAAAAACTTCTGACATTTTGATTTCAAATAAGCATAATATAAAGAAACGGCTAAACCGATTTTGATAAAAAAATTATAAGAACACTCGCTGGAAAACCTGATTTAATTTTTTAAACGCTCTTAAATCAGTTCACCCTTTTAAGAGCTACGGTGCCAAGAGAGACATACACATTAGCTGTCAAACTTATAACTCCTCTTTTTTAGGCCGGGGATTAAAAAGGTAAAGTTTACAATTATATAGCTTGTATCACAAGGATAAGGGGACAAACATTTTCTTTGACTCAGTAATATAAACCCCGATCTATGGCAAAACGTGCCAGAGATCGTCATGGGACTTCTCAGCTTATCAAGCGGGAAAAATGTTTATTACTATATTACTCAAATCCTAGCCGAAATTCTTCATTGTGTTGCCAAAAATGCAGCGCTTTATTCTATCACGAATCCCCAATTCCCTTTACTTTATGTCACAAATTTTATTGCTCTCATTCCCACGAGAAATGACGTACCAAGGTCGCCTTGGTACGTCATTTCTCGTGGGAAATTCAACATCACATGGAGGTCTCGAGGTTAAATGTATAATGTAGAAGTACACATTCTTCATTTACAACGATGTCTTGCATTGAAAGCTTACTTTGGTACAAGGATAGTATACTACTATCCTGTCTGTGCTTACAAGACCAAGTAAGTACGAAATATTTATGCGCTGAAAAAGACTTAAACACCACAACATTTAACGCCAGCAGAAATAAAGGACTCTTTACGATGAGCTCTTTTGGGCGAGCAAGGAAGTGTGAGGTCATTATTTTTGACATCTGCAGACACAAGCCGGAATAACAAGACATGGGTCGGCAAGCGCGATTATTTCCAATGAATTCGTAGATATTTTGCTGGGAAAAATCTTCGAGTCAGACCTTTATTGAGGTCTATGCGAGGGAAGTTTAGAAACGGCGGCAAGAGGGCTTGGCTAGTTTCAGCTTGAGATTTCTATGAAGCTAGTTGAGAAGTGGTGGCCTAGTGAAGCGGAAGCGAGAGACCCAGGTTCGATTCCCGGTGCATATACCTTTGACTTTAATTTATTTCTAAGTTACGTATATTTGTGAATTTGTAGTAGCAATACCACTCGCTGACCGTGAAGGAAAACATCGTGAGGAAACCTGAGCGTATGAGGCATTATACCCTCAACGCAAAAATCGCCAAGGGAATGAATTGCCGTACCATGTACATACCACGTTGCTTTATTTCTGGTCAAGTGTGAGTCAGGGGGACAACGAGTAAAGCAAATTCTTTGTCATGCCCCCATCTTGGGGGGACCACGAGTCCGAAGGGGAGAGAAGGCCTTTGCCCAGCTCGGGACATGTACATTTGTACAGGCTACATCTTACTTTTTAGTTGAGAAGTGATTTAAACAGGGTATTCCGAGAGCACACAAACGCTAACACCATCGTTGCAAAGTCGCCCGTCACGTAAATGAATAGAGTGCACGCGTGTAAGCGTCTACGAGCTGTCGTGTGTACGAATCACGGGTCTAAAATGTTCGAAAGCTCTTTCGTTAAATCCTTCCGCCCTATATTATATTATCTATGTTCAATATTATATTTCTTCTGAGTCTTCAACGGTATTATGTTCCAAAGAGGTAGTTTATATTCACTGCCGTTTGGAATATAGAAAGGAGGTCAGAACCTCATTTTGAGTGGGTTTGCATTGAAAGTGTTGCACTTTCAAGACACCGTCTGAAGAGTTGCCAGGAGGTAACGAATACAGGTGTGAAATTCAATATTCCTAAATGTAGTTTTGTTTCAAGTAACGAAAAATTCGTGAAGTCGAATAAAAAAAATATTTTAACTTTCATGGCCTTGGGCGGTCAAATGAGAATTCATTTGACGGCTCGTTTTTTAGCAAAAAACGCATTCAAAAAGAAGATATTACTTATGATGTTTTTTTTCATTGGTGTCTTGTATCATAGAAATAAAAACTGATCTCTAGATTTTGATATATTGTATATTGGAAGTTTTGGGTAATAGAATGAACATGTTTTATATTTTTTCAATATAAAATGTGCTTACAAAAGTTTATGTTGTATTTTTTTACTTTTAATTGATATTAAAAATTCTATCCGCACGAGTCAAACCTCACGCAAAAGCTAGTTGCTCAACAAAAACTCGTCGATAAAGCCAATCAATGTGGAATAAACCCTCTTCCGTTCGGCAGTGAGTATAAAATCCCATTTCGCTTCCCATCCGTCGAGCTGCACCAGTGGTGGCAAAAAAAATAAGATGCGGTTATTCTGAAAATTTTGGATATTCATTTCGTTCGAACAACAATCATTTTAACTTTCACTATATTCGAGGCTGGCTAAGAATTTCTATAGAAATAAGTTCACCCTTGTGCATAATGTTAGTAAGTAAAGTAGGTCACACACACATAATACAATTATTAGCACCTTACGACTTCAAATACTATTAGGATAGTTACATGATACAGTTTGGACATTAAAAGTAGGTACTTATATAATTCATAATGTTTGCTGTAGCAATACAGAATGGTCATAAATATCAGCGTAAATATTTACTTCAACCAATTATTGAAGGGTAATGTCTCACATAATAATATTATCTATTAGTTAATTGTATTTTTTTTGTGTAATAAAGAGTGTAACCAATAAGTTACTGCAACAAACATTCTCACACACATTTTCAGACAGGAAAGTTGGGTTTAGCTCTGGAGATTTTATCTGCTACTAGCGAAACTAGCGAAAAACACATCGCGAGTTCATAGTTCGGTTGAACCACTAGTTAAGGCGCTGGGCATAGTGAATTAGCCCGCGCGCAAAAAAAATGCACAAAAACGATTCCTGTATCAAATACACAAAAAAAATCGAAAATGTTCACATATCAAACCCTAGAATTAGGTGAGAGCTATCTAAAACAGCCAGTTTTGTGTTGATACCCATAACAGATTGCAAGATATTTTGTTTGAAAAAAAGTGCGCCGCCTATTTTTTTTCATCAAAAATATCTTCAAAACGTTTATGAATGTCAACACGAAACTGGCTGTTTTAGATAGGTCTCACCTAATTCTAGGGTTTGATATGTGAAAATTTTCGTTTTTTTTAGTGTATATGATACAGGACTCGATTTTGTGCATTTTTCTTGGCGCGCGGGCTATTCACTATGTACAGCGCCTTAAGTTAGATACCAATAAATATTTGAACGGGCGAGAGCGAGCGAAGCGAGAGAAGTTCTCCGAGTCTACTGGAACAATCCGGCGTTTGTATGTATGTATGTACGTTTGTATGTATGTATGTATTTTGTATATATCTATGTATGAATGTTCATTCGACGATAACTTAAGTTTTGGTCTGATCGTTATGCAATTTGGTAGGCGGGTAAATGAAATTAAAAGAATTTTAAAATTCGAACATGAGCCAAATCGGTCGAGGGGTTGCCGAGCTATTGGGCTCGTGAGTTGACTGTTTGGGGTGAACTGTTCTGTCTAACTAATCTTTATGTGTGGAAATTATATCCTCAACACTCTTGGAATGCTACCAAAGTAGAACCCCTGATATTTTTTTTCCCAGAACACGCGTTGGATCCGGGGGACATTTTGATTGAATCCGCACTGACGTCTGTAGGGAATTGGATTGTCGCAAACCGTTGCTGTTGCGACTCGTTCGATAAGCCGGACTATGGGTATAACATACACCCACGCCATACTTAGAAGGAGGGTAAGCAAGGGTACCCTACCAAAGCAAGCGGCAAGCCTTAAATAGTAAAAAAAAACTAGTGGTTCGTCCCGAACTATGAACTCGCGACCCCATATCTCAGTAACCCCTCGACCGATTTGGCTCATGTTCGAACTTAAAAATTGTCTTGGCCTCATTTACCTGCCTACCAAATTTTATGACGATCCGACTAAATTTATTCAAGTTATCGTCAAACGAACATTCATACATACAAACATACATACATACATACAAACGCCGGCTTGTTCAAATAGACTCGGAGAACTTCGCTCGCTTCACTCGCTCGTTCAATTATTTGTTATGCAAGGATGCAAAACTATAGTTTGCAGAGAGTGCTGGTATTGAATACCGAGCAAGCAAAGGTTTCTAAAATTGAGCCACGAGCGTAACGAGTACCTAAAGTAACAGCATACTTTCCGTAATTTCAGGTCTTACACGAGTGACCGGCCACATTAGATGGTATTTTTTCGTCGTATGGCAATTTAATGATTCTGTTCATCATTTTATAATTTAAAAATTCATAAAAAAAATAAAACAAAAAAATGTAGCAGTATTTTTTTTTAACTTTGAACCTCATTATCTCAGAAACAGGATTTCCTAGGCATAGTTCCTTGGGCAAAAAATATCGTAATGATGAGGACATCTCGTGGTTTCCCGCTTTGTTTGCGGTCTTTTAACACCCTGTATAACAAATTAAAAGAGCAGCCGGTAACCTTTTACGTGAATAAAACGGTTACCGGCGAATGTACTACTCGTATAGACATAATTCAGTTTATAAATGTTTTCTTATCCGTGTTCCGAAACAGTAAAATGATAGAAACGTACTAGGTACGTCCGGAAACGACCGGGCCTTGCTGGTACTAAACACGATTACCGGAACTATTCGTAGAGTAACTAGAGGTAGTGCAGGTAGCGCTGTGGTTTCGACAACGAATCGAATACTTCAGATGGTTCACTGCGATGGTTTTTTAACCTAAATGTCATGAGAAAGAACTCTCCTTTGTCCAATACTGTGTTTAGGGTTCCGTACCTCAAAAGGGAAAACCTCTCAGCTGGAAGGAGCTAGAGGCTGCCGCGCAAGACCGCGAAAAAAGGAGATCCCTTCTTCGAGCCCTAAGCCCTGATAAGGGATAAAAGAATATCATCATCATCATCATCCATCATATTCAAAAGGGACAACGGAACCATTATTAAATTATAAGAGCACTTTGTCAGTGTGTCTCTCTGTTTGTCTGTCAAGACCTTTTCTCAAGAACGCGTGGAGGTATCATTGTAGTGACAAAGGGATTAAGACGCAAGTGTTATAAAAAAACCTGCCAAGTGCGAGTCGGACTCGCGCACGGAGGGTACCGTACCATTATCTATAAAAATGGCAAACGAATCACATTTGTTGTATGGGCTCTCATACAAATATTTATTTTTATTCTGTTTTTTTTAGTATTTGTTGTTAAAGCGGCAACAGAAATACATCATCTGTGAAAATTTAAATTGCCTAACTATCACGGTTCATGAGATACAGCCTGACAGACGGACAGACAGACACGTACCCGTTTTACCTTTTGGTACGGAAGCCTAAAAACTAACTCTGGCAGCACCCGTATCACGGTTTTTCCCATGCTTCTTTTTTCCGTTATCCCAAACTTTTTCGGTTCTTCTGCACCTTGCCGTTTTCCGTTCCGGTGTTTTGGCGCCTTTAGTTTTCGACTTGCTTAATTAGATTTCAGGCTGTGAAAATGTGCCGGAAATACGAGTAGACGTTAATGCGAATTTTGGCTGTTGCTTTTAGTCTTTCGGTCGCTTAAATAAGGTTTTTGGGGCTTTCAATGTAGCACTGCTGTTGAAAACTTAATATTTCTATCCAATTTTGTTCCTATACCTTTATCTATACCTACCTAATGGCGATGTCACTGGGCCCCAAAACGGAAACCATAGCCCACTAGGCCTTATTTAAGGTGGGATGATAGCAGCGTAACGGGAAATTCAAAATTTTCACAGTTTTTTACGTTTTGTAGCTAAACTGAGCTATTTTTGTTCAGCGATTTTTCGTTCGCGGAAATAAAATAGTATTCTTTTCATTATTGTAAACAACAGAACAACAATAGTTCAGCCGATTATGTGTTCTGGTCTACGAAGCAGTGGCACTGCCCAAAAAACTTGTCGTAGACCAGAACACAATAATCGGCTGAATTATTGTTGTTCTGTTGTTTACAATAATGAAAAGAATACTTTGTTATTGCCACGAACAAAAAATCGCTGAACAAAAATAGCTTAGTTTAGCTACAAAATGTAAAAAACTGTGAAAATTTTGAATTTCCCGCCACGCTTCTATCTTTCAGCCTTAAATAAATTCCTTCAATATTATTCCAATATGTCTTTGAGGAAGTAAATAACTTTCTATCAAGCTAATGAACAAATACCCGGTAAAAAGATTTCATAAAAGGAGCATAATTCTGAATTCACAAAGCTTTTCACTGTCCGACTCACTCACAATCGGATCAATTCACTATTTGCACTCCATTCAGAGTAAAATAGCCTCTATTACACGGAAAATAAAACTGATTTAAATGGATTCGTAACGCGGAAATGGGATTCTGGATTAAATCAATGAAGGTTTTGTTCGACAAAATCAAACGTAGCTTTTCAGTTTTTTTTTAAAATTAGACCACTTCAGCGTGGTCTCCTCAGAGAGATGTAAATCTTAAGATAGATAGAGACGTTTATTAATAGCCACGGAAATACAATGATAAAAAAAGAAACAAAACATAGACACATAATTACTTACACACTAGATATAAGCGACCTAACTGTCGGAACATCTCCGCAGCTAAAAATATGAACCTCAGCACTTGTTGTAGGTTACCTAACGTTTATTAAAACTGTAAAAGAAGGTGGCTGGGGACCTGGGGGTCTACCGGCTAAGACGAAGCCGATTACCATTGGCGAAAACCGAAGTTCGATTTTTGAAAAATGTACTGCCACCCAGTTCATTTTACTGCCACCCAGTTCATTTTACTGCCACCCAGTTCATTTTACTGCCACCCAGTTCATTTTTCATAAATCGAACTTCGATTTTCGCCAATGATAATCGGCTTCGTCTTAGCCGGTAGACCCCCTGATACCCTAGAAACAACTATTTATAACGAGAAAGGTGGAGGGCAAAGGGCTTGAGACAGACCACCCATTAGCTGGATGGATATTATGAAAAGCGCTCACAGCATAGTTAGACTGGCCAACCTCGGGCGCGGTCAGTCCATGGATGGCTGACCGCTAGTGGCAACAATAGAAACGCTCACAGCATAGTTAGACCAGCCATACTCGGGCGCGGTCAGTCCATGGATGGGTGACCGCTAGTGGCAACAATAGAAGCGCTCACAGCATAGTTAGACCAGCCATACTCGGGCGCGGTCAGTCCATGGATGGGTGACCGCTAGTGGCAATAATAGAAGCGCTCACAGCATAGTTAGACCAGCCATACTCGGGCGCGGTCAGTCCATGGATGGGTGACCGCTAGTGGCAACAATAGAAGCGCTCACAGCATAGTTAGACCAGCCATACTCGGGCGCGGTCAGTCCATGGATGGCTGACCGCTAGTGGCAATAATAGAAGCGTTCACAGCATAGTTAGACTAGCCATACTCGGGCGCGGTCAGTCCATGGATGAGTGACCGCTAGTGGCAATAATAAAAGCGCTCACAGCATTGTTAGACCAGCTATACTCGGGCGCGGTCAGTCCATGGATGGCTGACCGCTAGTGGCAATAACAGAAGCGCTCACAGCATAGTTAGACTGGCCAACCTCGGGCGCGGTCAGTCCATGGATGGCTGACCGCTAGTGGCAATAATAGAAGCGCTCACAGCATAGTTAGACTAGCCATACTCGGGCGCGGTCAGTCCATGGATGGGTGACCGTTAGTGGCAACAATAGAAGCGCTCACAGCATAGTTAGACTACCCATACTCGGGCGCGGTCAGTCCATGGATGGGTGACCGTTAGTGGCAACAATAGAAGCGCTCACAGCATAGTTTGACTAACCATACTCGGGCGCGGTCAGTCCATGGATGGGTGACCGCTAGTGGCAATAACAGAAGCGCTCACAGCATAGTTAGACTAGCCATACTCGGGCGCGGTCAGTCCATGGATGGGTGACCGTTAGTGGCAACAATAGAAGCGCTCACAGCATAGTTAGACTACCCATACTCGGGCGCGGTCAGTCCATGGATGGGTGACCGTTAGTGGCAACAATAGAAGCGCTCACAGCATAGTTTGACTAACCATACTCGGGCGCGGTCAGTCCATGGATGGGTGACCGCTAGTGGCAATAACAGAAGCGCTCACAGCATAGTTAGACTAGCCATACTCGGGCGCGGTCAGTCCATGGATGGGTGACCGTTAGTGGCAACAATAGAAGCGCTCACAGCATAGTTAGACTACCCATACTCGGGCGCGGTCAGTCCATGGATGGGTGACCGTTAGTGGCAACAATAGAAGCGCTCACAGCATAGTTTGACTAACCATACTCGGGCGCGGTCAGTCCATGGATGGGTGACCGCTAGTGGCAATAACAGAAGCGCTCACAGCATAGTTAGACTGGCCAACCTCGGGCGCGGTCAGTCCATGGATGGGTGACCGCTAGTGGCAACAATAGAAGCGCTCACAGCATAGTTAGACTGGCCAACCTCGGGCGCGGTCAGTCCATGGATGGCTGACCGCTAGTGGCAATAATAGAAGCGCTCACAGCATAGTTAGACTAGCCATACTCGGGCGCGGTCAGTCCATGGATGGGTGACCGCTAGTGGCAATAACAGAAGCGCTCACAGCATAGTTAGACTGGCCAACCTCGGGCGCGGTCAGTCCATGGATGGCTGACCGCTAGTGGCAATAATAGAAGCGCTCACAGCATAGTTAGACTAGCCATATTCGGGCGCGGTCAGTCCATGGATGGCTGACCGCTAGTGGCAATAATAGAAGCGCTCACAGCATAGTTAGACTAGCCATACTCGGGCGCGGTCAGTCCATGGATGGGTGACCGCTAGTGGCAATAACAGAAGCGCTCACAGCATAGTTAGACTGGCCAACCTCGGGCGCGGTCAGTCCATGGATGGCTGACCGCTAGTGGCAATAATAGAAGCGCTCACAGCATAGTTAGACTAGCCATATTCGGGCGCGGTCAGTCCATGGATGGCTGACCGCTAGTGGCAATAATAGAAGCGCTCACAGCATAGTTAGACTAGCCATACTCGGACACGGTCAGTCCATGGATGGCTGACCGCTAGTGGCAATAATAGAAGCGCTCACAGCATAGTTAGACTATCCATACTCGGGCGCGGTCAGTCCATGGATGGCTGACCGCTAGTGGCAACAATAGAAGCGCTCACAGCATAGTTAGACCAGCCATACTCGGGCGCGGTCAGTCCATGGATAAGTGACCGCTAGTGGTAATAATAGAAGCGTTCACAGCATAGACTAGCCATACTCGGGCGCGGTCAGTCCATGGATGGTGACCGCTAGTGGCAATAATATCCGTGCTTCGGAAGGCACGTTAAATCGTTGGTTCCGATTCTTTTTGAGCAATGGCGGAGGCCCTTTGGGCGGGCTAGAAACTCTGACACCAGGGGTGGCCACTACCTCATTCAATAACCTAATCCGCATTGCGAGTAACATGAATCAATAGAGAATTCTGCTCAACTTCAAGTAATGGTCATGAAACTCTTAGCACTTTTCTGCTGATTGCACGAACAAATTTCACAACTGGTTCAAAACTAAAACTGCCCTTTAGATGGGTGTTCTTTGATAAAATATTTGATAGGAAATAGCCATAAAATGGACCCCTAATAAAATGAGTGTTACAAATTTTATTACACAGGCCACCATGTTTGATAAAGACAATGTAAGGCAGTAAAACCTCCTAAATACGGTAATGTTAGTAAATTCTGTAATCTGCTCGTATTTGGTTTCCTGTGATTCTACGAGTATTTAGACTATAAATGAACGGCATATTATGTATCAAAGTGACGTCATATTTTTTTTTTAAATCTGAAAGTTTATACACTTTCCCAATAATATTATAAATTTATACTTAGTTTTAATATTTATGCGCAAGTTTGTGCGTGTGGGCGTGTTTATGTAACTGGTTCGCGTTAAAATAACTAAGTAGACAGATTTAAATGAAAATTATAATGACACAGAGCATAAATACGAGAACTATAAATTACCAGTTAATCTAGTAATTTATAATTCTCGCATCTCCAGGTCACGAGACATAAGTCATCTTTTCCACTTATTCTTTCAAATGTTAAACAATAAAAGACAAAACTGAAAACCTTATAACTTTTCAGCTACACCATCTTTTCAGGGAACAGCACTTTTTGTCGCGTCCCATTCAGGGCACATTCTATAAGCGTTATCATTCAGTCGCCAAGGGTATTTATTCTGAAAACCGCTCGAGAGTGGTCCCTTTCAGTAGTTTTCAGAACCCCTGAATAGCAGGTTCCTTTCACAGGTAGTGGACGTACTTTGCTAGCGAATTTCACGAGCAAAATGGCAGATGTTGGCGTTGGAACCGAGGGCCTGAGTCTGTAACGCAATGGCGTGCCAATGGCGTCCCAGCAGAAGGACAAAATCGGGGTTTCATCGTTTTTCTCCTACGAACGAACCCTCTAGAATTAGAATAAGAACATTATTTGATGTAGGGGCGTAGGGGTACTACATAAACATTTTAGAAAAGACCGACAGCATTAATAAATCGTAATTGAAGCTGTCAAATGGGACTACTGGGAGCCCATTTTGGCCCCAATTCGTTACACAATCAGGCCCCTGTTATACGTCGTAGCCTTGTAGAAATAAGTTCTGATGCAGAAATTTGTCGGTATTCGGTGTTGCATACGAGTAGGTGCCTTGAACCTATAGGTCCATGATAGCTATGTACACTGGTTACTTATTCTGGTTACGTATTTTTAAATTATCTATGTGGTAGGTTTCATACACGACTTCTTGTCAAAAGACAATATAATATGGCATTCGAAAAAAATCCCGTCAGTGAAACTGACACACAATTTTATTATTATTTTTATCACATCTATTCGAAAAGACCTAGTTCGTTTCCCGAAAACAGGGACTAAATTAGCTTTTTAATCCTGGAGGGACAAAAAGTGATTTGAATTTGGAATATGAATACTGTAAGTAAAAGTTCAAATGACTAAAGGGTTTACAGACAACATTGAAAGAGATCAATCACGAACAATGCATGGACAAGAAAATGGCAGTATACATATAAAAATAAACACCGCGCCAAAATAAATGTACTTTTGAATCCATTCCTGCGCTCAGGATTCAAAGAAACACTCTCGCCTTAAAAATTGTGTTTTAGCCCCTCGGGTAACAATTAGCTATTGTCTTCTGGGCCTAAGCCTGTAACACAATGGCGTATCAATGGCGTCCCAGGTAGAAGGGCAAAACCGGGATTTTTTCGTTGTTCTCCTACAACCAGAGAACTAATCCTCTAGAATTAGAATCAGAATATTCTTACTATAAAAAACATTAAAAGATGATTAAAAGGACCGACAGTATTAATAAATCGTAATTGAAACCGTCAACTGAGAGCCCATTTTGGCACCATTGCGTTACAGGCTAAGGGCCCTGAACAAATGGCCCAATGGTTACTTCCAAGAAGTTGTGAACCCTTTGCGGTAAGAAGGCTCAAGCCCCGAATCACCCCACATACATCACTCAGGCCCGTTTTTATTTAATTTGCCTAAAGTGCCGGGTGCCAAATTATGCCGGCCCTGCGTTTAACGATTCCATACATATTTATGTTATCTGGCTGCGTACGTACCTGCATTAATATTTATGTGTACGTTGGAGAAGTGCGGTTTGGGATCGATAGCCCTATGGCCACATTCTATTGAAGGGAAGATAAGGCATTGTCTATGTCGATTCATCAACCAATAGACTATTATTTGACAGGACCTGTGGTCCATTTCATAAAACAGACGATGAAAATTTACAAAAAAGTTCATGTTACTAATTCTAAGGTTCTAAATGAGCCCTTTTTCGCTTCATTTAGTGTAATTGAGGAATCAATTTAGTATTTTTTTTCTTTGCGAGCGGGCTATTCACCGTGCATGCCGCCATTACAAGTTTCAGAAACTGAATCCTCTCCCGCCAAAGTCACGTCGCCTGTCTTCATCAAGACAACGCAGTCCAATCCCCTCCAGATTCAATGTCACAAAGACAGTTTGTCATCTCACCCGCAATAAATGAAAGTGTTGAAAATATCAGATGTCCTTTCAACCTCGAAGGGAGGGTGGCGCTATCTGTAATCATTCATACTCGGATTTCAAAGGGTTTCTTGGCGAAAGGAAAGTTACTCGTTCGGAAAATAGGAGAGCGCGCCGGGCGTAGACTCGCCTTGAGGGTTTTAGGGACTTGCCACGAGACGTTTGGAGCCAAAATTGTAGAAGTGTATTTTTAATTATCAATAGGTCAATAACATCGTGAGTAATCCTGAGCGTTTGAGGCATGATACCCTGAACGAAATCGCAGATTTGCAGTGGACACGTGCGGTGATCAAGGCAAAACTTGAGCTAGTGGGACGTGTATGAGCTACATCTTACTTTTTAAACCCCGACCGAAAAAGAGAGTTGTTAAAAGTTTAACCGCTGTGTTTGTGTGTGTTTATGTTTTATTAAAATGTATGAGATATTATTATACATTTTAAAATCAGCCGTTTATGAGATAATTATGCCAAAGTGAAGCTGAAAAAATTTCGGAAATCTGGTAACTTTAAAAACGTACGGAACCATTGCGAAACCTGGCTGGATTTTTCTTTTTTTTTTTAGAAACAAAGAGATATTCGATTTGACGGCACGTGGATTGGGTTTAGATATTTCGGTTGAATAGCAAATTGGTTTATTGTGCCCCTCCCTCCTCTCTACGCCTGCGTTCGGTGTTCGAAATCCAAATTTGGCTTACTTTTTTTTTGTAAATAAAAAACGTGGCTATTTTTCAAGTTCCGTTGAGCCTTTTCATTTTGTTTGAAAGCTTTTCTATGCCCAATGCGTGTTGGTTCTAAGCCTAAAATATTTTTTAAAGTTGTACAACAAAATTGTTTTGCATAAAAAACTAGTTTGTGCTTGAAATGGGGACGTAATATGAGTTTAGGCTAGATCCCACTGTAGTAACAATAACTTTTGACTTTTCTATAAGCCAGTCTGACAAGGCTGATAGGTTGGTGTGTACCTCTAAGGGTGGTATTCTAGAACGCTACTTAAACTCTGTTTAAACTCAGTTCAAACTAGAACGCTCCTTGAACTCTGTTTAAACTCAGTTTAAGTAGAAATTAGTAGTGTCGACTGTCGATAAAACAGGGCATGTTTTGATTTGAATATCCCTTCATATCAAAACATACACTGTTTTATCGACAGCCTGAACTCTGTTTAAGGCTGGAAGATAGTAGTGTGGCGGGAAATTCAAAATTTTCACAGTTTTTTACATTTTGTAGCTAAACTGAGCTATTTTTGTTCAGCGATTTTTCGATCGCGAGAATAAAACCGTATTCTTTTCATTATTGTAAACAACAGAACAACAATAATTCAGCCGATTATGTGTTCTGGTCTACGATAAGTTTTTTGGGCAGTACCACTGCTTCGTAGACCAGAACACATAATCGGCTGAATTATTGTTGTTCTGTTGTTTACAATAATGAAAAGCATACTTTGTTGTTTCCGCGAACGAAAAATATCTGAACAAAAATAGCTCAGTTTAGCTACAAAATATAAAAAACTGTGAAAATTTTGAATTTCCCGCCACGTTGCTATCGTCCACCCTTAAGTAGCGTTCTAGAATACCACCCTAAGTGCCTATTAGGTACTCCATATCTAAACATAAGTAACTCAATTATAATTGCAGCGTCCTGAGTGTTCACTTCACCTCTTACGAGTATGTGAATGGATGGTGCCTTTGACGCTGTATCGATAATGAATATTTTCGAGGACCATTCGGAACACCCTGTATATCAGTGAATACAACAAGCCGTTTGTCATGTGTTGGGTAATCCGAGATATGCGACACCTGTGTCCCTTACTGTGGGGACAGCTGTTGTACGCGGTAATGTGGGAAACACTGGCAAGTGTTACCTACATTACGAACATTATTTTATGAAGCTCTCACCTGTTTGGTCACCCTATTTCGACAAGCTGTTCTTAATCGATTGGCAAAGTTAAGCAACAACGGCCGCGGTCAGTCCATGGATGGGTGACCGCTAGAGGCAATAATATCTGAGCGCTTCCGTGCTTCGGAAGGCACGTTAAACCGTTGGTCCCGATTGTTGTTGACAAATAACAATCGTTAAGCCATGTCCATGAAAAATCATAACTTTTTTGTTTTTGGTATAAGCTCAAATTTTAAAATATGTCTGTGTGTGTGCATTTACATAGCTTTGAGTTGTTAAAACATTGTGAAAGTCAATGTAAACAATGTTTAAAAAATACTTTTCTCCCGCCACAGCGTTCACATTTTATTAATTTCAAAATCAACGGAACGTCATAGAGCAAAAAAAATATTTAGGTTGTGATCCCTATCACCGAGTGCTATTACCCTATAAAAAGAGTAAGGTACTTTTGTAACACCATGTAGATGGCGGAAAATGGTTTTTGGCAACAAGATACATCCCCAAACACTTTTGTTGTACACACGACAGCACGTCGACCCTGACACGCTAGCACTCTACTCGGTTACGGTACGGGCGATTTTACAATAAAAGTGTACACTCTGACGTGCTGTCATGTGTACATTAATTAGTGATTATTAAGTCTCAGAATGAGCATATCCGAGCTTGAGCTGAAGGCGCAAATTCAATTCAATTCAATTCAATTTATTTCAGATTTGCATCCATATTTTGTTCGTATAATCTTAAGAATTACGTTAGTACAGCAAAACCTAAAAATAATTATAATCGCAAAATCGGCTAGAAACGAAGATTGATTTATGAGCCCTAAGTCCCTGATTAGGGATGACAGGAACTGATGATGATGATGATGATTATGATGATGATGACCCGAAAATGATGACTTGAGAAAGTGTGGATTTGTAGCGCGGTCGCGCCGCCGTATAAAAGTTTACGGAGTGAATGAATGTCTATAAATGGCTATAGACCAGCGAGCGGAAGATCTATAGACGGATATACAAGGTGTTACAAAAGTACCTAACTCTTTTTACAGGGTGTGACCTACTGGTCATCAAGATGTCAAATCTGTAAAAAAAAGTTGAAAAAAACAATTTTTATTTTAAAACCTCAAACAAAAAAAATCTTTTTTTTTTTTTTTGTTATTATAATGGTTATTAGATTTTTGTAAGGTTAAAAAATTCGCTCGGGACAGGATTTGATCATTATAAAGTTCCCTAGCACGGGTTAGTGCTTTAGAAAATACAAAAAGTTTTTGTTATTAGCTCAAATTTAAAAATATGTTTGTGCGTGGAGGTGCCTTTACATAGCTTTGAGTTGTAAAACATTGTGAAAGTCAATGAAAACAATATTTAAAAAATACTTTTATCCCGCCACATCGTTCACATTTTATTAATTAAAAAATTAGCGGAACGTCATATAGAGCAAAAAAATATTAAGTTGTGATCCTTATCACCGGGTGCTATTACCCTGTAAAAAGAGTTAGTTACTTTTGTAACACCTTGTAGACGGCCATAGATGGCACTGCAGCGCCGAGTGGTCTCTTCACCCATCTATTGTGAGTGAGTGAGGTGCAACTGGACGCTGTTCAAATCATCTCATTACGTACATCAAAGCCTTAAGTTCAAGGCGGATATAGCCTTTTTTTCTTTCATCAGTGTAAAACAGCTCTCCTCCACCAACTTGGCATTGGAATAGCACCCGAGCGCTACATTGCGTTATTAATAATTTCGTTATCTAATTACCTGTTTGTTCGTTAACCTCGTAGGTAGGTATGTTACAGGGTGGATGTTAAATCTTAATTAAACTTGTCTCCGTGTGTGTTGATAGAAAAGTTCTTTGACTTGGGCGTCTGTTGTTTGATGATTTATTAGTTGAATACTTTGTAGTCTCTGCCAGCCTCTTCGCTAAATTCAAGTCCAGGTTGTCAACTATCCAACCTTTTATTTTTCGCTTGAAGATGATCTTTGACAGTGTTGTTAGGCGGAATATACACAGAGTGGATTTTTAACGAATAGTAACAAATAAGCGAAATAAGAATCACTTTGAAACTGTCATTGACTATGTATGTCGGCATTGCACGGGACTGTAAAAATAGCTTATCTGAATTTGTAAAGACATATCGAAACATAACTTGTTATGGAACAGTACAATTCTAAGCAGATTTCTTTGAAGCGACCATAATAAACTATAATAAATAATGGAACAAACAATGACCCCAAAAGAAGGACGCAGCAAAGTCAAGCGTAGAAAAAAAAACCGAATACCCAACAATCAAATGAAAGGAATAAACTTAAGAGGGCTAGGGTTAGAAACACAGATTCGGTCACTCGATTCCCGCGACCAATTAGACTTCTCGACGAAGAAAATTAAATTTGTCTTAACGCTCCAAAGCGAGGGCCGGTTTCACAAAGGTGTAACTGACGTTTAGTGACAGAAGACACTAAGTGTATCTTTTCCCACGTAAGGGCGCGTGTCCACCGCACCGACTCGATCTGATATTTTATCGACGCCGACATTTACTACTATGCATTGGACAAGCGCCCCAATGCAAGACTTCTTAGCCCTAATACGCTCTGAGCAAATGAGAATCCCTAGGCTTAACTTTTTTAGGACCTAAGGCCTAAATTCCAGATCCTAGAACCTACGAATAAATTCCGGACGAGTCAAAAGTGGCCGTTTTTTTCTTATACGGGATTTAATCGTACACAAATGAATGAAGGTATTAGATAACCGACATTACAAAGCGATGCAATGTGCTATCAAAAATGTAAGCCGTTGAAACTTCTTCAAGTGCACTTCAGTATTTAACTCCAAGTTCCGTTCAACTAATCGCCGTTTAATTCGCGCTGCGATGCCGGGCCAGGCGTGTAAATTTATGAGATAAGTTGAGGATCCGTGACCCCTTTCAGTCCTTGACGGGGCCCCCCGCCGGTTGCCATGGCAACGGCCGGGAGGCCCAGACAACTCCCGACTCCCGGCCGATTGGATTGCCCTAGTGCGATATGATAGGTGTCGATTTTTTCCCTCCCTTTCCTTTACCGTTTGACGGCCGATTTGGGAGAGTTATTTATGTACCTACGAGTTTAGGGAAGGGAGGTGGAAATGGTGGAAGGAGTAGTTGCTTGTGCATGGACTCTAAGAGCTTAAATACTTGTATGAGCCACTCACACATTCACATTTAATTTCTGCTTATAGCGCCTACACCACATGCGCGACCTAATTAAGAGGGCGCTAGAGCACCATTTTCCCATACAAACGTAGTTCAGGTTTAATTTCTAAACTACAGGCTGGATTTTGCTGAAACTTGGTATGTATCAGTAGATGACCAATACGGAGGTTTACGAATAGTTTTTATAATAAAAAAAGTTGCCTTAAAGAAATTAGACTGATGCGTTTTTCGCGCCGAAAAAGGGGTTACTTTTAACTGTTATTTACTTACATTATTACACTGTCTATTGGAGTCTAACTACCTTGGGAACATCAATAATGTGTTGTACTCGTCAGAAATATATTTTTTTAAAATTCCTAATAAAATGTAGAAATGGCAGCTGTACTGCGAAAAAAATTGGGAAAATAGATCTATTATATTACAACTACAACTAGTTACTCGCGAAAGGATACGAACACACGTAGACTGATACAGCCGCATTGCCTCTCACTTTTCCCGCGCCCGGTCTCGCTCTGGGTGAAACAGCTATAGAAAACAGCGTTTCACGCGCTTGGCCGTCACTGAGTTCCCAAGGTCCTGAAGGGGACTCTTAAGAGGGCGCTAGAGCACCATTTTTCCATACAAACGTAGTTCAGGTTTAATTTCTAAACTACAGGGTAGATTTTGATGAAACTTGGTTTATATCAGTAGATGACCAATACGGAGGTTTGCAAACAGTTTTTATAATAAAAAAAATAGCTTGAAAGAAATTAGAGCGATGCGTTTTTCGCGCCGAAAAGGGGGTTACTTTCAGCTGTTATTTACTTACATTATTACACTGTCTATTGAACTCTAACAACCTTATTGCCACTAGCGGTCACCCATCCATGGACTGACCGCAGCAGAGCTAAGAACTGCTGGTCCAACTAGGCTGTGAGCGCTTCTGCGCGGAGCGTGGAGGTGGCTCAATATCGAAAGTCTTAGGTGGTCTTAGGGTGGCATTAATAGTCATCGACTCAAGATCGAACTCAAGAAGGTGATCTCAGAAAAGTCAAATGCTAGTCAAGCCTTGGCTAATGTCAATGTCAATCTCAATATACGTTTCTATTAATATGCTGACAGCTACTCAAGTTTGACATTAGCCAAGGATTGACATTAGCATTTGACTTTTCTGAATTCACCTACTTGAGAGCGTGATCTCAGACAACTATTAATTCCACCCTTAGGCTAAAATGTTGCTTGTCTTTCATGTTTTCCTTTCCTTTTAAGTTTGAAGTAAAAAGGCACTGCAGTGTCCCGTGGTCGCTTAACGCAAGTGTGAGTGATGGAATTGCAAAAGCCTAGTTGATACCAACGTGGTAATGAGGACTACCGTTTTACTGCTCACTAGTCGGTGCCACTGTTGAGTAAGGCCATGTAGTTTAGCTTTTAAAGTTAGATATTTCTTAAAGTTAGTAAGTAAAAAAAGATTGGTCCTGGTTTGTCAGGAAAGACTTATATAATATTGCCAACTTCAAGTGTTTGTCAACCAGTGTTTGAGGCAAATTCTAAGAATATTCTGGCCAAAGAAAATTACCAACATAGAACTGTGGAGAAGGACTAGCCAAAAAGGAATAGACGAAGAAATAAAGCTGCGAAAGTGGCGTTGGATAGATCATACTATGCGAAGACCCTCCAAGATAGCACTGAAATGTTGTCCAACTGGATCACGAAAGAGAGTGCGCCCTAAAACTGCCTGGCGTCGATCAGTGCAACAGGAGGCTAACAGTCTTGGGATGAGCATATCCGAGCTTGAGATGAAGGCGCAAAATCGGCCAGATTGAAAAACTGTTTTTTTAAGAGCCCTATATCCCTGATAAAAGAAACTGATGAGGAGTACGTAAAAAAAAGTTTACTTGCATTAAAATCTTCTTTTTAATACCTACATTAAAATTGTACTAATAAACCCACGTAGGCCATACAAAACAATGATATTTTGGACTTAGAGGTACACCAGCGCCCCTTGCGGCAAATATGGGCGCGGTACCCTCATCAAAGGTTGTGAATTTTTTTTCCATCTTATTCTGTGACTTCGTCACAAGCCATGTTCTCAAGATGCCTCTTTATCTTATTTTAACTAGTGGTTCGCCCCGAACTATGAACTCGCGACCCCATATCTCCGCAAACCCTCGACCGATTTGGCTCATGTTCGAACTTAAAAATTATCTTTGCCTCATTTACCCACCTACCAAATTTCATGACGATCCGACTTAATTTACTCAAGTTATCGTCGAATGAACATTCATACATACAAACACACATACAAACATACATACAAACGCCGGATTGCTCAAGCAGACTCGGAGAAATTCGCTCGCGTCGCTCGCTCGTTCAATAAGGGTACTAGCCCACCAGTGGTCAAGTCACAAAAAGTTAAGTCAGGGCCCTTAGCCTGTAACACAATGGTGCCAAAATGGGCTGTCAGGGGACGACTTCAATTACGATTTGCTAACGCTGTCTGTCCTTTTAATGTTTTTGTAGTACAGCAAAGAATATTTTGATTCTAATTCTAGGGGATTAGTTCTCTGGTTGTAGGAGAAAAACGAGGAGAGCCCGGTTTTGTCCTACTGCCGGGACGCCATTGACCCGCCATTGCGTTACAGGCTAAGGGCCCTTGTCAGGTTAATGGACGATTAACTGTCAACTTTCCGTATTATATAAATTTACAACGTCCATTTATTATGTACCCGGTATCAACGTAAAACAAAGTTGCGCTATAAATAATTAAATTAATGTTACAGGGCTAAAGCTGCGAATAAATAAATAATAGAAGAACTGCTTTGGTCCCTCTATTAAGCGGGAAATATTTATTCTATTGGTTCTACTGGTCCGACTACAATAATTGTAGTCCGACTAGTAGAACCAATAAAATTAGTACTACCAACACACAGTGCGATCAGCATTTCAGGTCTTGCTGGACAAGCTGTAATGAAGGCCGAGGCCGAAGGTCGAGTCGTCTTACCTTTTTATACCGACTTCAAAAAGGAGGAGGTACTCAATTCGACCCGTACCTATGTTTTTTTTATGTGTGTTACGTCAGAACTTTTTTATCATTTTTTAGGTTGAAAGAGTTCTTCCTCTTTGTTCCCATAAATAATGGTGAAGATCTGATGTAGAACTTTGGAGATGGACAGCAACCAATGACTCGGGTACCTTTTCACCAGTGAAGTTGGCTTTTTATTTTTGTTAAAGTTGTATTAATTCTGGTTGTCTTTTGTTTTGGTTATATCGATGAAAAACATGTATATTACAACCTTTTTTGACACATATTTTGATACAACAAACTCGCTTATCAAATCCTAAGAGTAGTTTTTAGTAGTTTTCATAATATCAGGAAAATATTGCCATTTTCAGCCTTTTTTCACCCCTTAATAATTAAGCGGCAGGACTTCAAAGGTATTTCTGCTTATTCCTTTTAGCAAGAGGCGCTTTATGAAATTTTATTAACATTTTAACGGCATCTTTGTATTAAAAAATTCAACGCGCTCCTTTACGAGTTTCCAAGTCGAAAGCGTCTTTTGAAGGACGAAAGAAAGAAATATTAAAACGGGTTTACGATAACTGGAAAATAAGAGAAGAGGGCCTAATAAAAAACTTGGAATGTTGCCTTGTCTTTGGAGGAAATATCGTATAGAGTCGTTCCAAATTGAATGTAGCTGGAAAATATTATTAGTATTTCTAGTCGGCTAAACCGACATATTATTGTTTTACATTAATATTAAGTTTTTTTGATAATAAAGTGTTTTTAGTTTGAAAGTTTACTAAACTGTTTACTAAATACAAAAAGCTTGAAATTATTTTAGGCGTACTAAGTATTTTTTGTAAGTATCACGGTCTTATTTTTCAGTTTATTTTTCTTGCAAGTATTAAACATAATACAAGGTGTTACAAAAGTACCTAACTCTTTATATAGGGTAATAGCACCCGGTGATAGGAATCACAACCTTAATATTTGTTTTGCTCTATGACAATCCTTTAATTTGTAAATTAATAAAATGTGAACGATGTGGCGGGAGAACAGTATTTTTTAAATATTGTTTTCATTGACTTTCACAATGTTTTAACAACTCAAAGCTATGTTAATGCACCTACACGCACAAACATATTTTTAAATTTGAGCTAATAAACAAAAGCAAAAAAGTTATGAAATTTTTTCCATTTTGAGATTATAAAATAGAATTAAAAAAATCAACTTCTTTTACAGATTTGACATCATGTTGACCAGTAGGTTACACCCTGTAAAAAGAGTTAGGTACTTTTGTAACACCTTGTATTGTGATGATACGCACCATTACGGCTCCCTAGAATGTTGCCGTACAACTTCGTTTTAGAAACCCGGTCACATTCAGTGCCGTAGAGCTGACTGACATCATAGTACGTGTAGATTTAAGAAAGTTTAAGTTTTGTGTTCCTTATTTGGCGTTTTACTGTCAGCCCTTCTATGATGCGCAACACGTTCTTTCACGGCGCGAAAAGACTTCGACGGGATATGTCGCAAAAGCTAACATTGCTGCCCTCCGCGCGACTCAACTGAATAGCTACCACGAGTGCTTACTGTCACTGTCACTGAAAGTGATAAGTTGGATGAACAACCTTACTACTATAATAGTATTAGGATACATGACAGACGTCCCGCAGTCGTCCGGTACAGCTTTTTCGCACTCGTGGTAGCTACTCAGATAAGATTTTGAAGGCAAAAGCAATTCTTTAAGTGACAAGTACTGTAGACATCAGTCGCGTTTCGCGAAAAGACATGACACTAACATGACTTCCCGTAGAAAGAAGGTGTATCTCGCGGGCAAGCGTAGATAAAAGTCGCGTCGCGGCCTGGCATTCTAGCCCTGCAAGTTTCAAACATGTAGATAGATACTAATAGGTATAAAAGGTCATATATCCCTCAATATGAATACATACAAACTTACATACTTTGTATTTTTCTCTAGCATATTTAAGCCTAAATCATGCTCTTAAATAAACCGCGGAAAACAGCAAAAAAAAAGCTTGGAAATTATTTTTATTATATTTTTTACGCAAGGCAATAAAGGTGATTCCGTACGCTGCTTGACATTCAGCCCCGGGGCCCCGCTTTATTAAAAGTGCTTACGGGAGTCTACATGTATGTACCCACCTTTATTAATACTGTAACCCGCCTACGCCTGGTATAAAACATTAAGGTTGTGGAACGGAGATCTGCAATCTACATCCGTTTAAGAATATCCAGTTTTTTATAAAGGAATAGTATTATTCTAAAACATACATTAAAGGCAATAATCAAACCTCACATGCAAAGGCCTTTGCATCTACGTAATGAGATGATTTATGCAGCGTCCAGTGGCAGCTTCACTCACACTAGAAAAAAAAACGAGTAAATAAAAAATGTTACGGCGGCAAAAATTAGAACTCAATTTGCGCTAACCAAAGATAAAAAGAAGACAAATCAGTCAATTTGAATCGCAGATTTAGAAATCAAATTTTACAAGTTCCGTCTCTCCAATGTCTTATGCTGCGTTTAGACTGCACAAGTTCGTCGGAAAAAGTGATGTGCATTGTGTCTAAACACTTCACTTGCGCGACCGCTTAGAGGGTTTGTACGAAAGTTGCGGACTTGCGAACCATGTGATTTAATATCACAGATATTTTTGTGTTGTATTTAATTTTTAAGGTCACTCTCCGCTAAACCAATGTAAAAAATCATAGTGCCTTGATTGAACGAGAAAAATATCAGACTTTCAACTTCTTTTCAAAACGACAAAAAGCAAACTGTATGTCAAAACTTAGTTTTGCACAATATGGGTACTGAAGAAATCTTGACAAGGAAGCCTATTTTTCTTCTTTTTAGGGTTCCCTACCTCAAAAGGGTAAAATGGAATCATTATAGGATCACTCATGCGTCTGTCTGTCTATCCCTCCGTCTGTCACAGCCCATTTGCTCCTAACCTACTGGACCGATTGAGTTGAAATTTGGTACACATGTGTAAATCGGTGACCCAAACACGGACGTGTAACGTAAATTATTTTGCTGTTTATCCAGCTCTAATCTAAATCAGAAAAAGCACAAGCTTTCGACCTCGATAAAGCCATTGATTCTAAACATGCAGGACGCAGCTGAATCTAAACGGGGCACTCTAGATAATGGTCTTAATGAGTCAATTCCGAAGATAAATCTCGCGTAAAGATGGCTGAAACTCGCTGATTCGCTCACGGAGAGATGATGGGAGTTGGAGGGAGATGGAAAGATTGGATAAGGTGTAATTAAGTTACGTCTAATAAGGCGGTGTTCTAATTAGAGCAGGTCGGCAGATATAGCGAGGTTAGTTAGATTAGCCGATAACCTAAAGCGCTAGATTGCTGACTCATACGTAGGTATGGAGAGTAAAAAAAAGTTCTGTTGTACCATGCAAGGGCTCTAGCTAACTAAGCTATTCCTAATATGGCAGGTATGGATTCGGTTAGTCGAATTTCCTTGATCGGAGAGGAATCGAATGGCACGATACGTTTCAGGAGTAATTAAGTAGACCAATTCGAAATCCTAGATCCGAAATCGGCTGACCATAGGTCTTGTAGTAATGACGTTATTTCAAAGTACAAGGTGTTGTTTTGTAAAGTGACACACGACTCAGGGGTGATTATTTACACGATAATGAAGCAAAAAAAAACTTTGTGAAAAATACCCAAAAACTATAATTTGTGGCCTCCCTTACTATTATACTAACGCTTGCGGCGAGTAGGGCGCCACATCGCGCGCGCGCTTTGAGAAGGCGGGGGTGTCCGCACGTTGCGGTTTTATAAAACAACTTGAACAAGGTAATTTGTCACCAAAAAAACTTTAGAGAAAAAATTAACTTATTTTTAGTTTCAAGGGTTACTCAAACTATCGTCCCTGAGTCGGATTTCACTGACCAAAACAACACTCTGTATGTTGACCTACTTTTAAAAGATAATACCTAGTACTATAACAAACTAAGTAACTCCGCTACAAAGCTAGAAGCGCAACTTGTTAGGCACCCCGATGGTCAGTGGACTGTAGTTGGATGGCGTTGGTATTTGGGGTACGGCGTGAATAAAAGACAGCAGTATTTCGTAGCTGGAGAGACTTGTACGGGCAGCGTAGCGGGGCTTTTTACTGTGCGAGAGCCAAAGAGAGAATGAAGCGTTGTCTAGCCGCCCGCTATTTATATCCGATCAAGCCACTCCTCTTCATTTCAAGTGAGAACCTGTCGCGCACTCGCGGACCGACCTATGACATGTTTATTCCTGGATCTCGGCGCAAACTTGTTTGCGCGGGAGTCTATCGCGAGTTAGAACATGCTTTTGTATACCTACATCGAGCCTACATGTTTGTCCTGCGATGACGCCCCGTAGTGCACGTCACGGCAGGTTCCTATTCTATTTTTATTCATACAAATATCTTATTTACGCTATGCTATACTAATCTATACCTATACTACTTATTTATAACTATTCTGTCGTGCACACAACTTTTACAAGATTTATAAAGATCTTTGTTCACTGTTCGCTTGGATGCGTAAATCCGAACTGCAACGGCCTCCTCATAACTATCATTTAAGAAGAAAAACCGAAGAAAACTTGGCCTGTTCGCGCGAAATTAAGTTTTCCACTTCCCTTACTGTTTTTATTCTAACAACTGTTAGCGTAGAGCGAAAACTTGCCGTATTTATTGGACGGGAAAGTTCAAATTGCTTCGTGCCGGATGAGATGGCGAAAAAAACTACAAAGAGCAGAAAAAGTAAGGACATAACACTTAGGTGCTGTAGTAATGGATTGGGTACTCTTATCTACAACCTGGAAACATGGTTGAGTTGGAATTTAGCTCTTACTCCGAGAGCTTAAGGGCTACATAGTTGTTGTTTTTGTTAGATGGAATAGTACAGTGGGCGTTGAATAGAAGTTGGCGAGTCCTGGCCTGTTGATAATTTATATTTATTGTATTTCTTCCGTGTTGGAAAATTCGGACGGGTTTTAGGGTTAAGCTGGTACTTGGTTAGGTTGGTAAAGATTCTGTTTTGTTTGTCGTACATTTGTCAAAAAAAAAATGTTTTGTTTTTTTTTTCTTGTTTAAATGAAACATAGATATTATACAAGTTTAGTAAGTCGAGCATTTGTATGTTTTGCCGTTTCGGTTTTTGTGTTTTTATCAGAAACACCCATATTATGTATGTGGGGAATACATTACGAACAAACATATCCTTCTTTTTAGATTTCATCGCTCTAAGGTGAAATATTTCGCGTGTTGATTTATTCTTAGTAAAAATATGGTTCGTAAGCCTCTACAAACAAGTCCAACTCGCACTTGGAAAAGTATTAAGGCTAGGTGTCTCTAGTTGCAGCAGCTACTTAACTAATTGAAGAGAGGTGTTTTCATTAAAACAAAGTCTTTTGCTCTGAAAATGTAGCCCTAGAAAGAGTAAATAAAAGACTACACTAAGGGTGGCATTAATTGTCGTCGACTCAGGATCACTCGAGTAGGTGATCTCAGAAAAGTCAAATGCTAATATCAAGCCTTGGCTAATGTCAATGTCAATCTCAAGATAGTGTCTATTAATATGCTGACAGCTACTCAAGTTTGACATTAGCCAAGGTTTGACATTAGAATTTGACTTTTTTGAGTTCACCTACTTGAGATCGAGCTCAAGTGTGATCTCAGACGACTATTAATAACACCCTAAATAATGTGAATTGTGTAGCAGAGTTACAAAAAAACTCGCGACCTTTGTGACGTTTGATGAAACGATATAATGTATTTTTTACCGGAAAAGGCGAACAAATTTTCTCATCAAATAGACCACCAACCCACTAATACAGCCAGCTTTGAACAAGAGCCCTAACTAACAAAGGATTTTTTACCCAATGGTGTATTATATTAGCGTAGTTATTCGATTGGCGGTGAAGCAGCCACTTATCGGAGACTCACGCACAGGCCTGGCTAAATGAAATGAAAATATTTTTGTTATTTCGCTCCCCTCCCGAGGGCTTTGGTAAAAATGGAGGGTGCAACTGATTTCAGACAAAAAATTTCACTTAAGGCCCGGTAGGACGCATAACTAGCGCCGCCAATGAAAACAAATAATCATATTATCTACTTTTTGGATGCGTTTTTAGCACAAAACGCTTCTGCGATTTCTCAACGCGAGGCTGAACTATTTTTAGGACCAAGTGGCCACTTTTGGCGAGAATCGATTACATTCTTAAGTTCTAGGATCTGGAATCCAAACCTTAGGTCCTAAAAATAGTTAAGCCTCGCGTTGAGAAATCGCAGGAGCGTTTTTTTGCTAAAAACGCATCCAAAAAGAAGAGATGATTTTTTTTTCATTGGCGGCGCTTGTTATGCGTCCTATTGCGTCTTAAGGCACCGTGCATATTGAATAGCCCGCCCGCAACAAAAAATGTATAAATGTATGTTTTGAAGATACTTTCGCTATTGCGAAAATGCCTTGCTAGTTGTTATGGATATCAACATGAAACTGGCTGTGTTAGATAGCTCTCACCTAATTCTAATGTATTATGTGTAGTTTTTCGGTTAATTTTCTGTACCTATCTGATACAGGAATTTTATATTTCACATTTCGCGAGGGATTTTCCGATTGTGATTAAGCTCGAACTCTCTTTCTGAGAGAAAGCCTTTGCACAGCTACTGGGATATGTACATGTTACTACTTATCACCATTTTAAAGCTAAATAATGATATATCGGGTTTTCCGATAATCCCATTGATAACCAGTTAACTGACCTGACTACTATAGTTTTAAAGCCAATGTTCGTGCACGAATTGACGATAACAAAAATAGACCAACAAAATCGTGACTCTAAACAAGGAAACAAGCAGAAATCCAATCGAATTGTCCGCTCCGAAATTGGAATCTATTGAAAAGGTAGTGAAAGTAGAAATTGGTCGCACCCGGAATGGCGGCCATGAATGGGTCGGGCAAGAATTGGAGACTGCAACAGAATATAGAATTTCCTTTGAACCTTTTGTGATGGAAGAAAAATTGTTTAAAAAAATACCCCGGTGGAAGTGAACCTTGTGGGCCGGGTATAGAGTAGCTACCACGAGTGCGAAAAAGCTGTACTGGACGTCTGCGGGACGTCTGTCAAGTATCCTAATACTATTTTTTTTTTTTTTGTATCACTTTCAGTGACAGTGACAGTAAGCACTCGTGGTAGCTATTCAGACCCAGCGAGGTATAAAGTGGGCTGGCAAGTTAAACGAACAAGCTCGAAGGCAATAGCTTTACAACACGTTAACTTTAGAATTCCAATCGCAAATTCTAGTGCCGTTATATTTTTTGGTTAGATTTTGAGAAAAATATTCTGTAATTAATTCTGTAAAAAAAGTTGAAAAAAACTATTTTTATTTTATAACCTCAAAACAAAAAAATAAAAATAAAACATAACTTTTTTGTTTTCGGTATTAGCTCAAAATTAAAAATATGTAAGTGCATTTGCGTATCTTTAAGTTTTTAAAACATTGTGAATAACAAAGAAAACAATATTTAAAAAATACTTATCACCCGCCACAGCGTTCACATTTTATTAATTAAAAAATCAACGGAACGTCATACAGCAAAAAAAAATATTGTTGTGACTCCTGTCACCTTCTTTTGTATCTATTGTAACATTCTATAGAAACAGGCTATGCTAACTGCCAACTAGAGATGCTTATCTGATTTCAATTTAAACGTGTGTGTTAAGTGACATCAAGTTACTTAAAAATCTAAAGTATTACCCGTTTTCGGCACTATTTGTTATAATAGAATACCTAGAGTGTTAGTACACCAACCTACTTACGTTTGGATCAGCCATTCTAAGGCCATTCTTAATCGATTACATCGGGCGCGGTCAGTTTATTGATGGGTGACCGCTAGTGGCAATAATATCTGAGCGCTTACGTGCTTCGGAAGGCACGTTAAGCCGTTGGTCCCTGCTGTTGTTGACTATTATCCATCTAGAAGCCATTTCAGAGGCCCTTTGGGCGGCTTAAAAACCACTACCTCATACGATAACCTGCTAACCTAACCTATTATTTGTGGACATTTTGATAGAAGTACCTAGGGTCTGAGGGTAAAATGGTAAAAGTATTCCTACCGTTTAGCAACGTTCGTTTGTTTTAGCTCATGATAGCATAGTCTGTTTACAGCTTTAGACTTCGTTACTTTTTTGTGTTATGAAAAGCAATAAAGAAGCATTTTATGACTAAAGCTTGCATTTTAATGTAAGCAGATAATATTTAAAACTTCATTGAACTTTAACTTAGAAAAAAAAAGTGCAATATGGACGAATAAATTTAATGCTGAAGAAGAAGAGCATTACTTCTAGCAGCTACACTTTCTAAAGATGTATTCGAGTGATTGTAGTATCTTGTTTGGATGAAATAAATAAAGAACGAATAATTATTGAACGAGCGAGCGAAGCGAGAGAAGTTCTCAGAGTCTACTGGAACAATCCGGCGCTTTTATAAGTGTATGTGTGAATTTAAATTCGAAGATAACCTGAGTAAATATAGTCAGAGCGGCGCGAAATTTAATAGGCGGGTAAATGAAATTAAAATATTTTTTAAGTTCGAACATGGGTCAAATCGGTCGAGGGGTTGCCGAGATATGGGGTCGCGAGTTCACAGTTCTGAGCGAACTAATAGTTACACGATCTATAATGTGTGTGTATGTGTAGTGAAAGACAAGATGGTTCGACAAAGACTGGTTCATTTTTAATAGTGTTGCCACACATAATAAACACATAGCATACAGTACATAGGTACCTAACATCCCCTTCAATATTAATTAAGTAAGGGTGGTATTAATAGTCGTCTGAGTTCACCTACTTGAGATCGATCTCAAGGAGGTAAATGTCAAGCCTTGGGTAATGTCAAACTTGAGTAGCTGTCTGCTTATTAATAGTCACGATCTTGAGATTGACATTGACATTAGCCGACTTACTTGAGTGAGTCGACTTACTTGAGTCGACGCCATATTAATAGAGCCGACTTGAGCTCTGAATTGAGTGAGTCATTCATCTTTTGACAGTCCGTGACGTCTCAATTTCAATACAACGTGGTTTAGAGTACTAGGCGTGCATAAAATGTTAAGAAGCTGTAAGATCACTTACTTGAGACCGGAGTCGCTGGCATATTAATAGACACAATCTTACGTGAGTTCACCTACTTGAGACCAGACTTGCGACTGTCATTTCCAAGTGCAGGCGATAGCCGACTCAAGTTCGTGTTTTTCATCACCCGACTACGCAAAGCAAGAAGGGGAGTTATTTTCTTTGATAATTAATATACAAAAATGATGTTTAGTCAGCGCGCATCCAAAGCGAACCTACCGCAAGAAGTTGCAGCTTAACAATATACTTAGGACCATCGTCGATATGGGAAGTTACGTGTAAAGGGACCTTGTGGTGTGAAATAATTTGTCGTCGTCATTCGACCGGCACCTCTACCACATCGCTATGACTAGCCAGAAAAGTGTTTCTACCAGCCCGAGTTCTTCGAGCTGCAAAACTCCAGCAGTTCAGAGCCCCACAGTCATATTACCAAGAAAGAACTCCGAAGAGCTGAGGTTTAAAAAAATAAGCTGGTACTAAGTTTGAGTTTAGTTTGGTATATAGCCTCAGACGCTCCGGTTTCCTCACGATGTTTTCCTTCACAGTCAGGGAGTGTTATGTATGCGACTTTGAAATAAATTAATGTCATGGGTAGGGTACATGCCCTCATCGGGACTCGAACCAGGATCCCTCGATTCCGAGTCTATTGTTCTACCCATTATGCCACCACCGCGTCACCATCTAAAACTCAAATACTACCTATAAAGGCATGGTAGAATCAGAAGCTACGAGCTTGTACTTGGTCAAATACAGAAGTGTTGTCAAAATTAAGTTTTAATTTCAAAGAAATACTACTATTTGCAGGCTCCCATAATCTTGTAAGAAACTACACCACACACTAATAAAATCGCAGAAAGTATATTTCAACTCTTTCCTTACTTACGATGTAATAGGGACTATTTTTGTACAATCCAAGGGAATTATTTCGTGAAACACACGTACACACGACAACACGTCGACCTTTACACGCTAGTACTCTACTCGGTTACGTTACGGGCGACTTTACAACAAAAGTGTACACTTTGACGTGCTGTCGTGTGTACAATAGAATTTGAGTGCTGTAACGTGAATGACGTCATGTCAATGGTCTGAAGGTATTAGGCGTGCATAAACATCCGGAATCTCTTCTAAGGCGATTGGTGACAGAAAGTTTCATGTAGTATGATACATATCATGTAGATGGCAGCACAACATACAATTCAAACCTCTTTACTCGTACCTAGTTTTTTTAAGACAATTTGCCGGCCTTCAAAGCCCAGTTGGACCATAGAGGTTACTAGGCATGCATAAAATATAAAGCGGATATAGTAGGGAAAACTTGAGGGTGTGGTATCATTCATACGAGTAGTAGGTATTCAGTAAATTAAGTTGATACTTGAAGATAAATCTGAATAGGGAAGACCTTCATTATTGTTACATAATTATCTAATTTGTTTTCTAATTGGAAAATAAACAAGCCTGGGAGAGTTGTAACATATTTATTAATACAATATTGTTTCCTAATCATCATCTAAAATTTCTACACCTGACATGAATTTGCGCTGAGTCGAGTATTCTTCCCCTCATTTTATGTGTTCATTCTCCACACATTATTCCAGGTTTCGGGACCAATGCTGGTGTTTTAAAATTGCCTTGGTTTTTATCCCTCCTATCATAACGCCCTAACTTCGTCGATTATGCGTCGGACAGTAGGTACTTTCTGATTTTCCTGGAATCAAAATAAAACATTAATGTAGTAGAATGATGTGCGCAACGATCAAACGTTAGGTTTGCAGTCGCTCTATAATTTATTATAAATTCGCTTGGCAAATTACTACTTTCTCTACGTAAACATAACCTCTAAAGTTATATTAAATGCGCAAAAAAACGTTGATGATGGGGTATTTTAAAGACCTAACTGACGATATCTGTAACTTGTATCGTGAACTATGTATATTTTATACAATTATAGTGAATAAATACCTGTCTTGTCAGCAACTCGTTTGTAGAGGTCATCCAACTGGGTCCGCTAGGTACTGAAGCTCGAAAAACGGAAGCTCGAATAACAAAAGCTCGAATGAACTGAAGCTCTCTGTTGGAAGTTTCCGGCATGATATTTTTCGGCCAAAATATTGAAAATAACCTCTCTGGCGCCACTTATTATCCATAACCGACTAAAACGTTCAATATACTGAAAATCACAAGAATTTACGAGACATTTTTATAATAATTATTTTCGTAGTTTGACTGATGTTTGACAGTACAAAGAGTTTTTTCTTTTATTCGACAGTTCTGAAAACCGTGAAAAAAGTTGTTCACCTTACGAACCTCTTTGAAGGTCAAACTGAGGTTGTGGCTAGCCTCTTTCTAATGTATGGTAGCCTAGTACATTCTTTACTCAAGCGTTGAAATAGTTCATTCTTGACTCAAGTCGAGGACTTGAGATCGGTCTCAAGTAAGCGCTGCTTTATTAATATGCTGAGTTACTCACTCAAGATCAAGCTCTCTGTTGCCAAAGTAACGAATAACAATGCTGAATAAAAATGGCTGAAGCGAGTCAGATCTGTTCCTTTTTGTCTAGACCAGGGTGCCGCTACGAAATTGTGTCGTCATATTGAACGAGCGATCGAAGTATGTTTGTATGTTTGTATGTATGAATGATTGTGTCGTCATAAAAATATAAAGGCGGCTTAATGGAATTAAAAGATTTTTAAAATTCATCCAAAAACCAAAAACATCCAAATCCAAATCGGACGAAGAGTGGATATGGGGTTAGCAAAAAGTTAGTTATCCTGAGTTCACAGTTCGGGGTGAACCACTAGTTATTATAATCGAGTACCTATTTGGAGTAGAGTTCGTGTTATATCTTGTAACATCACTTTTATGTTTGTGGAATCCTGGACTATTATAGAAATGACAAGTTGACAACTGAATAACACCGGACCATGGACAATTTTATGGACCAAAAGGAGGCCAAACTCAGGTTGTGCCTTTTCGAATAGTCTCTTTATAATGTATGGGCGCCTAGTACTTTTGAGTTGGGTTTAAGCTTTTTGACCACATTTTGAACTTTAAATGGTATCATTCGTTCAAATAGTTCATTCTTTACTCAAATCGAGGACTCAAGTTCGCGCCTAAGATAGGTTTATTAATAAGCCAATGTCTCAAGTAGGTGATTCTGTTTTCTGAGTTCACCTACTTGAGACCGATCTCAAGTAGGTGATCTCAGAGGACTATTAATACCAGCCTTAATTAAATAAAAATGCCTTTTGGTTTGCTTTCTAAATTTGTAAATCTATTGAGGTTCTACTCCCACATCATTCTCCCTGTACCTTAAAGCTAGAAGCATGCTCTCTTGAACCGAAACAGACATAACTCGATTCCCAGGCCGTCCCAAAAATAGCCGCCCGAAAAAGCCTCCGCAACACATCACATTCACACGGAGAATATTCCGTCAACAAAGGAGCTCATGGGCGCCCTATTGTTGGGAATTAACGGCCTTTCCGTGTTGCCTGGCACTTTGCGTGCGCAGAGCACGAACGGTGCGCTTTTCACAACCTAATGGTCACCCTACAGTATGTGTGCCGGAGTAAATTGATTAGACGGCCTGGGGCCTTAGCCTGTAACGCGATGGTGCCAAAATGGGCTCCCAGTTGACAGCTTCAATTACGATTTCGAGGCTTCGAGGAGCCATTTTACTATGGGAGATACTTTAGCTTCAACAGCGCAGAGATTTTACCAGTATTTGTATTGCAAAGGCTGCTCCAGCGGTGGCCAAGCGTTGGGTAAAGTTTTAAAACTGTTTGCCGAGCTTTTCAGATGCGTTCTCGAACAGGGGCCTTAGCCTGTAACGCAATGGTGCCAAAATGGGCTCCCAGTTGACGGTTTCATTCAATTACGATTTATTAATGCTGTCGGCCCTTTGAATGTTTTTGGAGTACAGCAAAGAATATGCAGATTCTAATTCTAGAGGATCAGTTCTCTGGTTGCAGAAGAAAAACAAGGAAACCCCGGTTTTGGCCTTCTGCTGGGACGCCATTGACACGTCATTGCGTTACAGGCTAAGGCCCTTGTCTGACGGACGAACCGGCTGGGTTTTCGGAATTTCCGATGCTTGCCAGCTGCGCGAAGATAACCTAAGGTTCATTCGATGAAAGAAGCGTGCATAAAATTTTCCATTTTTGCAGTTTTGTAACTAAACTGAGCAATTTTTCTGTAACGATTTTAGTTTCACGATCATAAAATAGTATGGTTTTCATTATTATAAACAACAAAAAAACAATTTATTAATTTGGGCAGTACCTAACACTGGTTTGACGAATAGAAAAAGAATAATTGTTGTTCCATTGTTAAGAATAATAAAAAAATACTAATAATAATAAGAATAAAGAGTAGGTACTATAATAAACACCATTTAGACTTTGAATTTAATCCCAGAGATGTCGTCTGGAAGCGTAAGTAACCTTTGAGTTCCTCAGACAAACATTTCTTCGCAAAACTAGCCCTTATTTAGGGTGGCATTAACAGTCGTCATCTCAACCTCGAGCTCAAGTAGATGAACTCAGAAAACAAAATCCGACTTGAGACCTTGGCTAATGTTAATGTGAAGCTCAAGCTAGTGTCTATTAATATGCTGACAGCTACTCAAGCTCGAGCTTGAGCTTGACATTGTCATTAGCCAAGGAGTGATTTTGTTTTCTGAGGTGATCTCAGCTAAATTCATGGAAATATCTTGTTTGGTTTCCGTCTAAATAACTACGTCTCTAATGAACTTAGCTACCAGTAAATATTATGTTCAGATGTTGAAGTAAATTGCAAACGATCGCATGTATAGCGGTGGCCTAGTTTTTAAAGTCACTTTGAAAAAGAAAAAAAAAAGATTGATAACGCGAACGAGCTTTAAAATTCAGCTATCAATCCACTAACGCAAAACGTATTTAAGGGTGGACGATAGCAACGTGGCGGGAAATTCAAAATTTTCACAGTTTTTACATTTTGTAGCTAAACTGAGCTATTTCGTTCAGCGATTTTTCGTTCCCGGCAATAAAACAGTATTCTTTTCATTATTGTAAACAACAGAACAACAATAATTCAGCCGATTATGTGTTCTGGTCTACGAAGCAGTGGCACTGCCCAAAAAACTTGTCGTAGAGCAGAACGCATAATCGGCTGGACAAAAATAGCTCAGTGTAGCTACAAAATGTAAAAACCTGTGGAAATTTTGAATTTCCCCCCACGCTGCTATCTTCCAACCTTAAGCCACGAAAAAATGGGATTGATTTACACTAAAGGTGGCATTAACAGTCATCAGCTCAAGTTCGAACTCAAGGTGATCTCAGAAAACAAAATCACTGACTTGAAACCTTGGCTAATGTCAATTTCAAGCTCAAGCTAGTGTCTATAAATATGCTGACAGCTACTTAAGCTCGAGCTTTTGTTCGGTGATTTTGTTTTCTGAGATCACCTACTTGAGCTCAAGCTTGAGCTGGTGACTAGTAATGCCACCCTTAGCCAAAGTGACTTGTCCATTTACTTCTAATAATGTTTCGAAGAAATAGGGAAACGCTGTACATAAGTTCCGAGATACAAATAGCAGGAAATAAAAATAAGACCCAGCATAAAAGAACCCTAAGGCTTATTTACTTAAATATTCCTTATTCAGATAACCATTTCGCCAAACTGGTGGGAGATAAAAAAGTTTATTGGTTTCATATAATAAAGAAAAAAAGTTTGCCCCAAAGGACATTGTGGCTAGTTCCCAATGACTCGAAATAAAAAAAAAATATAGTAAGGATTCATCATTCATTCATTCATTCATTCATTGACAGCACGTCAGAGTGTACACTTTTGTTGTAAGTCGCCCGTAACGTAACCGAGTAGAGTGCTAGCGTGTAAGGGTTGACGTGCTGTCGTGTGTACCTAATGATTACTCCGAATGTGCAACGCAGTGGGGCGACCATAGATATATCGCGACACAAAACGTGTAAATAACTGAATACAACATATACAACGTGTTACAAAACATCCTAACTCTTTTTACAGGGTGTAACTTACTGGTCATCAGAATGTACATTCTGTAAAAAAAAAGTTGAAAAAAACTATTTTTATTTTATAACCTCAAAATTGAAAAATGTTCATAACTTTTTTGTTTTTGGTAGTACCTAGCTCAAATTTAAAAATATAATTGTGGATACAGGTGCATTTGCATAGCTTTGAGTTCTTAAAACATTGTGAAAGTCAATGAAAACAATATTTAAAAAATACTTTTCTCCCGCCACAGCGTTCACATTTTATTAATTAAAAAATCAACAGAACGTCATAGAGCAAAAAAAAAATTTAGGTTTTGATCCCTATCACCGGGTGCTATATATATATATATATATATATAGAATATTTCTATTTATTTCTCCCAATTAAAATACGTAATAGTGAAAAGAATGAATAAAGTACGACAAAAATGTATTCAAATATCACGGGACCTAGATCATGCATGCCTCTATTTTTAGATAAAATATTGTGTTTGAAATTTTCCCGAAAGAGCTTCATCATGAGAAAACTGAAAACAGGTATAGAGGTTTTGGAGCAGTTAGGAACACACCGCACGTAGGTATGGCCTTCTCTTTTATGCGTTAGGGCCGTTTTTATTTCGGACCATACAATTGGTGAAATAATAGTGTACGGGGTCGTGGAGGCAAAGTTTTGGGCGTTCTAGGTGAGTAAGTATAGGGTGTTTGGCACGAAAGTAAGGGTGAATTAGATTAGCCTTAATAAAATTGAAAGCTTGGTGTTAAGGAAATCACAGATATTGATTCCAAAGAGAATACCTTTGACTTAAAAAAAAATGTATTAAGGTTCCACGAAAGTAGCGTAGCAAAAAATGCATTCACAAGTTCACAGGTTTTGTAGCTAAACTGATTTTTGTGGAGCAAATTTTGTTTCACGGCAATGAAACAGTTTTATATTCATTATTATAAACAACAAAACAACTATAATTCTGATTATTATGAGATTTGCTCGAACTTCTAGTTTTTGGGCAGTGCCACTGGTTACATATTAACGGGACTTTCTAGTTGTAAATAATAATTTTATATTAGTTACTCACCTACCCTGTGTAAATCAGCATTTAATTTTATTCTTCATTTTGCAATTTAATTAGCAATTGAAAGGAAGTGCAGAGACAACGGACCAAACCCAATCATCTGAATACACAGTGTGGCAAGCAGTGGGCATAAAATTTTAATAAAATAACACTTTTGGCAGAGCTAGAGGCCGCGTCGCCCGCCGTGTGATCGGTGGCCATTGCAAAACAACCTCGTTTCCACGGTAGTAACATACACAGGTTTCTCTTCCGACTAGATAAACCGCTTCTTCTTCTTGTAGTGCCGTCTCCTATCTTAGGTTGGCAATCATCTAGGGTATTTCTTCCTTTGAGGCCGCCAAACGGAACAATGAGGTCGTGGATTGTTGATACCAATGGCGTAAGTCTCAAGCCATGATATCTTGGGTCTTCCAGGTCTCCTCCTGCCGTGGTATCTTTCCTTGGATGCGCGCCGAGATAATCCGCGCGCGATGAGAATGGGATGGAAACTTGTCGAAGTCATTCAAAAATATACTTTATTTTACTTTGACAAGGTAGCTTCGATGCTAGTTTGCTTATCGCGCGCGTCCAGTTCTAAAATGTCGCATTCCATTCTCATCGTGCGCGGATTATACAGGCAAGTGAGTACGCACTTATAGGTTAGTATTGCAGAAACTAAACTCAAGTGACAATTCGCCATTCATAACAATCACGCAGCCCTTATTTCTTTGTGATACAACTTGTCATGGTTCTAATGATTTCGTGTTAGGCTGACATTATAAAGGTTGAAATGTTTTACATCCGACTATTCATCATCGCACATCAGCTGTTTTCTTAGGATGGTATTCTAGAACCTTAAACTCAGTTTAAACAGAGTTTAGACTGTCGATAAAACAGTGCATGTTTTGATATGAAGGGAGGGATATTCTGAAGATAAAACATGCACTGTTTTATCGACAGTCGTCACTACTAAACTGAGTTTAAACAGAGTTCAACCCCTTGAACTCTGTTTAAACTCTGTTCTAGTTTGAACTGAGTTTGAGTAGCGTTCTAGAATACCACCCTTAGTGTCAAAGTGTCACGTTTAAAGAGAAAACCTATAACGGTTCTACCATGCCTCGTTCCAACTACTTTTATGTGGCGATGGCGGATTTTTTAATGAAAACTTAAGTGGGATGCGGTTTTCTGAACGTTTGCTCTCGACCTTATGGGTTTTCGGTGCAAATTGGTTCGTAGCTCGAAGTGGCGGGTTTTTTAAAGACTCCATTTAGTTTGTCCGTTTTATGGGTACAGCGTTTCTACAAGAACTGTGTGTTTTATACCGTATATTCGCAGTTTTATATTTAAAATGTTACAGTATAAGCGATGTGGCACTAAGTACCTAATTGTTTTGTGATTTGGTTGTCGAAACGTAGTCCGGCGGAACCAATTTCGAATAAAAATGTTTGTGCCTTACTGCAGGTCTGCCTGAGACTTGCCAGGTTCTTTTATATCCAGACGGCTTTCTTGCACCTTAATAATAACATGGCGATAGGCAAGATCCTACAAATTTTAGACCAGTTTCAGTCCTACCAGTATTAAGTAAAATATTTGAGAAAGTCGTGCTCGCTCAGTTACTATCATACTTTGATAAACATAAACTTCTCCACGACCAACAGTTTGGTTTCACAAAAGGACGCTCAACGACGGATGCGGGAGTGATGTTAGTTAGGCACATTTATAGCGCATGGGGGGATAGGAAAGATGCTATAGGCGTATTCTGTGACCTTTCAAAGGCATTTGACTGTGTAGACCATGAAACACTTCTCATAAAATTAAAATACTACTGGGTAAAGGGTAAAGGCTTAAAACTAATGAGATCATACTTGGGTTCAAAAAGCTGACATAAATCGTACACAGTCTGCAGGTTCGCAGGTGAAGATAGGAGTTCCGCAAGGATCCATCTTAGGACCGTTTCTATTCCTTATTTACATTAATGATCTGCCACATATGGTGGAGAACATGTCTGAGATAGTACTATTTGCTGATGACACATCACTTATTTTTAAAATAAGGAGACAAGAAGATGACCTAAGTGATGCAAATACTGCTCTCTCACGTGTATTAGATTGGTTCACAGCCAATAATTTACTGCTAAATTCTAAAAAAACAAAATGTATAAAGTTTACCCTTTCGAATGTGATACAGGTAGAAAACAATATTATACTAGGAAAAGATAAATTAGAGCTGGTAGAAGAAACTGTATTTCTAGGCATCACTATTGATGCAAAGCTTCAATGGGGCCCTCATATTGTGAAATTATCTCATAGGCTCAGTTCTGCAGCTTATGCTGTAAAAAGAATCAGGGAATTGACTGACGTCGCAACTGCTAGGCTTGTCTACTTTAGTTACTTCCATAGTATTATGTCATATGGCTTACTACTATGGGGTCGGGCAGCAGATATTGAGAGCATCTTCATCTTGCAGAAGAGAGCCATCCGATTTATCTATAGACTAGGTAGTAGAGTGTCGTTAAGAGAACTTTTCAAAGAAATTGACATCCTGACAGTTGCAAGTCAATACATCTACGCCAACATTGTTTATGCTAAGAAGCATATTGCAGAGTTCGATACATTAGGTAGCCATCATAATATAAATACTAGGAATAAGCACAAGCCTACAATTCCAACTCTTAGGCTTAAGAAGGCTAGAAGCCCATTTCTCGGCAACTGTATACGCTTCTATAATAAGATCCCAACAGATATCCTAAGTTTACCAGAGGCCCGATTCAAAAAATGTGTAAGGCACACGTTGTGCCAAAAGGCCTATTACAGAATAGATGATTATCTAAATGACAAAGAAGTCTGGCACTAAACCAGTTCAGCGCACGATCACCACACTTACCAATGTGTTATTTTTAAGTACCTACCTGCATTACAAAATGTATTATTTTTTTAAGCACGAGATCCTTGGAGTTTCTTTACCATGCTTCTTCTCCAAGAACGATCAGAGCTAGTGAAGCTGGAGAAAAAAAAGTAGCTAGATACTTAGTATTAGATAGTAATAAGTATCTGATTTATATACTTTTTTTACTGTAGATAATATTTTGACGTTCAATGTAAATAATTTATTTATTGCATATTGAATAAAAAATTTGAATCTGAATCTGAATCATGGTTAACTTTCAAGAAATTGCATAATTGATTAAAAAAAGGGCTTGTCAATGACGTAATATTTTAAGCGTTTTTTTTTTTCAATAAAAAGTGTCAATTCGTCTGACAGTTATGAAGCCACACACTTCTATGCTAACAGGGAACTATTAAGAAAATAAGATTATTGTAATTTTGAAACATATAGAAATAAATAACTTTTAAATTTGGTTCGAGAAGGGTCAATTCGCTGTTATTTCAAATGAATTATTACCCTTTTTTCTATTAAATCACGGTTTTACTCACTAGAAAAAATGTGCAGTGCTCACGAAAGTTTAAGTTTTAGAATTATTACCCAAAAAAAGTTCTAAGGTACCAAAAAATAAAAACATACGGGTCGAATTGAGTACCACCTCCTTTCTTTGAAGTGTGTTAAAAAGAAAATAAAATAAAAAAAAGTTAGTAATAACGGGTGTATTTAACCGTTAAAAACTGTGTAGTTTCATTACATACTAAAGAACTTCACACCGAAATGTACGGACATAAAAAGTCAAGATTGAAAGTGAAACGAAGCGCTGCCATAAAGCAGCACATACTCACTATAAACAAGTAAAAATTTAATTGTCAGACCGTGTGTTCAGCATCGCTATTAGGCAAGCTGCCAGACTGCCTGCATAATTTTATTACGATTTTATGCGGCATTTGTGTTCTGAACGTCCCAACGCTATCGTTCCTGTGACGAGGCTCGCTTGAGCAGTCGAAGTTTGTTTTTGAACGCGATCGGTCACTTTAAGGAACTAGGTAATAAGTATTTTGATATATACTTAGCTGTAATGATTCGGTTCAAGACGATACTTTCAAGCATCTTGGCCAACCTTTATCGAATTTGTGTTTTGTTTCTTGGTCTTGTCTCGCTCGAATCAAATGATCAAGATAAGACCAAGACATCGTCTCAATCATTTGAATCGAGCGAGATTGAGCGAGAGTCTCGAAATAGAGTCCGCGCCACCACTAAAGTCCGATAGACGTGGCGCTAGCGCAACGTACAAAATGTTTCCAGTGTTAGACGTAATAGGCGTAGTTCCCCGAGTTCCCGTAAGACTTGAGTCGTGGCGCGCACTCAATTTATTTTCAAACAGATTTTTTATTCCGTAGAATTTTGGCAGCTATAATTTTTTGACATGTCAGAGATTATGTAAACCTTTTTGGCTGGCCGGTTTTGATTGATATGGCTGATATGACACAATCGAGAGTCTCGATTGTGTCAAATCATAAAAACAAGACCAAGACAATATTTTCGCTCGCCTGACAAGATCGAGACCAGGCAAAAGTTTTGATGCCGTCAAGACAGTCTCGATATCGAAATTGTCTTGTCTTGTCTCGCTTGCCGAATCACTTCTAGCTGTGGAAACTAACCTTTAGCTCTAAGAGACAGCCCATTTGTTTACTTACAGGTCTAAATTCTAGGGTCGGCGGACTTAACCACATAAGTCCTATAGAAATTGTATAGGACTTATGTGGTTAAGTCCGCCGATCCTAGAATTGTTCTTTCTGTTTTGGGCTTCTATTTTGTTTTTATGTAACTTCTGCTCATTTATAATATGTAAAACTAATTAACTATTTTGTTATATGAGTTTTCTGAGGACAATTAATTAAAGCAATACCTAAGTCTTACATTTAAAGCTCATTATGTTATCGTTATTATGCATTATTGGTTAACTATAAAAATAATATACCTAGACTGCGTGACATTCACCGTTCTGTCAACGGATAAAAGTGCACCCAGTTATCCAGGTAAGCTATACAAAACCACCTTTCACGAGGTACCGAGTGAAAAATGCTCAACACCACACGCCAACTCTCTACAGTCTACGGCACGGCACGCCTGACCCATTTACAACAGGGGGCTAATTCCCGGGAATCTCGCATTCGACACATCTCGAAGGAAAATTTCATCTTTCGGCCAATGTCACACCTTCTGTTCTCACGAAGTCATCCTCGACATAAGGCACGAGATTTCTGCGAGATACTTCCCTTTTTCGCTCGACATGACTCGAGTGGTCGGGAGCAGTCGAGAACTCGTGATCGAAATCAATCTATATGTCTATCCATCCCACTGCTGGGGCCTCTTCCTTTTCACGCCAACCCCCTCGGTCTAAAGCTAATCTCGTCCATTGTTCTCCCGCGGTTTTGACAATGTCACCGACCCATCAAGCTTTCAATCGAAATAACATGAGATTTTTCCTTCGATCAAGGATAAAACTAGATACAACATAGAACTCTGAAATGTTTCTGGAAAAATAGATGTCCAAACTGCCTTTGGGAGCTTATTTGCACGTAGTCTATGCAATTAAAGTAAAACTGTACACTAATGCAATAAGGTTGACATTCGAATATTAGACGTATGGTCGAAATGATGTTTCGTATTGTTCTATTGCTGATATCATTTGTTTCTGTGGGGACAAGTTTTTATTGTGATTTTATACGTAATGCGGATTCTATGGGATTTAGTTCGGTGGATTTTTCCTTCAGGATGTGTCGAATGCGAGATTTCCGAGTATAAGCCCCCTGACCCAGTTACAGCAGCAAACTAACAATAATGTTGCATTACTGTCGCTTCCCAGTACTTAAGACCAGATGTCGATCGGAATGCTGTTGAAATCGGCTCGACCCTACGTGAGGTCTTGTAATAGGCAGGCGTTATGCGAAGGGTTAGCGTTTCATTATGCAAAAGTGTTATGGTCATTCGGACTACCCTAATAAGGGATCTTTATTGAATAACAGATGGTATGCCTTTAGTATTTGTGGAGCTATTCGATCACTAAGGAAAATGTCTTACTACAGGGTGCACTCTAAGTCGATAGCGGAACTTTGAGTAGACTGTCTCCTGATCACTACAAACAACTTGTACTAGGTGGCGAAAAATAATCTGCTGTTTCATACATTTGGCGCAGTACTGAGTCGACCTTTTGTATGGAACGGCAGAAAAAAATGTTCGCTCCATTTTATTAGCCACCTAGTACAAGTTGTTTGTATTGATCAGCAGACAGCCTACTTAAAGTTCCGCTATCAACTTAGAGTGCACCCTGTAGTGTTGATTTTGAACACAGGCTAAGGGTGGCATTAGTAGTCGTCAGCTCAAGCTCAAGTAGGTGATCTCAGAATACAAAATTGGCTAATGGTTCAAGCCTTGGCTGATGTCAAGCTTGAGTAGCTGTCAGCATATTAATAGACACTAGCTTGAGCTTGACATTGAGATTAGCCAAGGTCTAAAGTCAGTGATTTTGTTTGCTGAGTCCACCTACTTGAGCTCGAGCTTGAGATGACGACTATTAATGCCACCCTAAGAGTAGGTACATCTTAAAAAAAAAACTTTTTGTAGACAATTTATGCGCAACAGTTCAGCTTTGAGCAGATAGCATAAAAACGCTGCAAACTCATAAATAACTTATCGCTTTATAACTCTCACGGATTGATTAATGAATAAGCGAGGTTTTTAATTAAAAATTAAAACGTGAACATAGTCCGTCCCAGTACAGATTAGTAGTGTAAAGAAGGCCCAGTTTTTTTTATTGTTTGTGTTATTCGTACTGCATCATTACTGAGTCGCCATGCATTAATTTCTCAACATAATAGTTATGCCTTTTTTTTGTCGTGTTTCAGGAATAAAGCTATTTCAAAATTACCCTGTATTGTCACTTCCACTAGTGGAGGGGCACGTTAAAGAGAAGAATGAGTAAAGAGTCCTTCAAACTTTCACGCAACCTTCATTTTTTCCAACGGGGACTAAACTTTCCATCGGTTGAGGTTACCTTCTGTCAGTTAGCATATTTTGCGGGCCGCGATTTTTTATTTTAATTTTCCGAGCTCATGGTGCGTTCGGGAATATTGGAATTGCGTCCCGTGGCAGCATATAGATACCTGTTTTTTTTTTACAGGCTGGTGCATGTGCTGCCTTACCTGTAATGAAAAAAAAGTATATTAGAATTCATCGGCTTTTTGGTTCTGCAAAGCTCAACGGATAAAATGTATGAACATTCAGCGACACGCCAGAATACAATTTTTAACCCATCGATATAAAAAGAGGGGTGTTATAAGTTATATGTGTCTGTCTGTGTGTGTATCTGTCTGGGGCACCGTTGCTCCGGTCATCGCATCCAAATCGGTTTAGCCGATTTGTATGCGGTTTATTTTATTTGAAAGCAGGTTTTCTAGTGAGTTTTCTCAAATATGTGATATCAAAATTGGTTTAGTCGTTTATGAGATATGCTAATTTAAGGCGCTGTACATAGTGAATAGCCCGCGCGCCAAGAAAAATGCACAAAATCGAGTCCTGTATCAAATACACTAAAAAAATCGAAAATTTTCACATATCAAACCCTAGAATTAGGTGAGACCTATCTAAAAACAGCCAGATTCGTGTTGACATTCATAAACGTTTTGAAGATATTTTTGATGAAAAAAAATAGGCGGCGCACTTTTTTTCAAACAAAATATCTTGCAATCTGTTATGGGTATCAACACAAAACTGGCTGTTTTAGATAGCTCTCACCTAATTCTAGGGTTTGATATGTGAACATTTTCGATTTTTTTAGTGTATTTGATACAGGAATCGTTTTTGTGCATTTTTTTTGCGCGCGGGCTAATTCACTATGCCCAGCGCCTTAAGGCGCTGTGCATAGTGAATCGTCCGCGCGCCATGAAAAATGCACAAAATCGAGTCCTGTATCAAATACACTAAACAAATCGAAAATTTTCACATATCAAACCCTAGAATTAGGTGTGACCTATCTAACACAGCCAGTTTTCTGTTGAGATTCGTAAACATTTTGAAGATATTTTTGATGAAAAAAAATAGGCGGCGCACTTTTTTTCAAACAAAATATCTCGCAATCTGTTATGGGTATCAACACAAAACTGGCTGTTGTAGATAGCTCTCACCTAATTCTAGGGTTTGATATGTGAACATTTTCGATTTTTTTAGTGTGTTTGATACAGGAATCGATTTTGTGCATTTTTTTTGCGCGCGGGCTAATTCACTATGCCCAGCGCCTTAAAGCTAAAATGTCGGGGGTATTTTTTTATTTAGTAGTTATTGAAGCTTATGGTAACTTTTCATGATTTGCGATATTCACACAATAACATGCCTCTTATATTTTTGTCACTTATAAATTGATACAATTAAAATAATTAAAAAGTAAACAAGTAACAATAAAATTAAACTTACATCAATAAACAACTTCTATCATTTATCATTTTCTTTGAAAACACGAAAGGTTAAAGGGAAAATCATTAATTATTTTTCTAATAAAACAACGATTCATCTCTTTTTCAATTATCACCTTCAAGTCACCATTACATATTTCAATTAATTTAAAAAGGAAAATTTCATTTAACGGGAAAAGTATTTTATTTTAATTAATTAGAAGTTGAATTTTTGTAGCTATTATTTCCTTATAAAGTTTACGTAAAATATAGAGGTAGAGGGAATTGTAAATTATTAATAGCCCTTTTTTTAAGTTAACAAAATAGTTTCAGTAAATCGATATGAGAGTTCAATAAAATTGTAAGTAGACTTCTTTGACCTCATTTTCACCAACACTTTTTAACCAGAAGAGACCATAAGAAATTCTTTATGGTGTTCACTTTTGTATGAAGCTTCCAACGGAACGCAGGGAACCCTAGCAATAAACCCCTATTGGCTCAAGCGTCAAAGTAACTTTCGTTAATAAAATACAGTTGTAAAACGTAATATAGGGCGACGCGACGGTTACGCTGGCTTGCCATAAAGATTGTCCGGGGAGCTAAATTATAAGTTCTAACAAGCAGACTAGCTCTTGCACGTGGCTTTGTTCAATATTAGGGCCTTCAACACAGGAAATGGACGGCGATCAGTGGGAAAGCCAGCAGCTCAGTGGTAGAGGTGTGTAGTTCGCGAATGAATGCTTCGATTGAATGCATTCGTTATATGAAACCATTCATTCATTCATTCACTACCAATCTTTAGATATCACATTCACTCTAGTCCACGTAGTTCATTCTTCAAGAAACATTCTTAAATCTACCACACTAAGAACCAAAATTCTGTAAATCTTTGTATATCACATTCACTCTAGTCCACGTAGTTCATACATTCTTAAATCTACCACACTAAGAACCAAAATTCTGTAACTCATGTGTCTCGCCTTTGTCACCTTTGTCATTCGCGGACTACAGTGAGTCAAAAGATACGTGAACGAACTACTGAGCTATGAACTATGAATGAGCTATAAACTATGAATGAACTGTGAATGAACTGTGAATGAACTATGAATGAACTATGAATGAGCTGTGAACTATGAATGAACTATGTTAATTAAAAGTCCCTTTTTTGCCTATCCCATAGTTTGTGTAGATTTGCCCCTTTTCATCCCTTAGAATATTGTCCAGCCCTTCCCCATGACAACTAGACTGACTGACAGCTAGGTACCTACATATAGCACCGCATTGGCTCTGCGAGGGAGATTCGCGGGGCCCCCCACACCCTGCGCCCGAACGTGGTCGCGTGCGCACGTATATTTTGTGCTAAATAACCATAAAGCTTTCCCTGAGCTTTCCTGGACCCTTACCAGCCTACAAACGCTTCCACTGTGTGTGTGTGCCCGTATTGTGCCTGTGAATCTGGTGCCTTTTGGATAATCTGGTGCCCCTTGGATTTGCGCTTATGCGCGCTGGTGAACCTGGACACGCGGTAAGTACCTAGCTACTTCCATACCTAAACCTCATTTTGAAGAACCCCCTCGTATTTGGCTTCCCTTAAGGAACCTCCCTCGTGCCCATTTGTAAAACCCTGGTAGCAGAGATTTAGTGCCCCTGCCTTACCCCTTTCTCTAACAAACTATAAGTGAACTGTGAACTAAAAGAGTGAACTAGTTCAGTGAAGGAAATTAACTATATCATTCTTTTCTTTTCACTGAAGCGTTTCGCGCACCTCTACTCAGTGGTGAGATTCATGGGGTCCATGGATGCAGATGACGCGGGACCGGGAGAAAACCGCATGAGGGAAAAGGCCTATACCCAACAGTGGGCAGAGGTGATTTTGATGGAGGACCGTCATTGGAAAAAGCTTTTATAGTTGGAGGGCAGGTGATAATTTGATTTATTTTATATTTTTAGACTTAAACTTTCGTAAGCACTGCTAATTATTTTATACAAGGTGTTACAAAAGATGCTAACTCTTTTTACAGGGTAATAGCACCCGGTGATAGAAATCACAACCTAAATATTTTTTTTAGCTCTATGACGTTCCGTTGATTTTTAAATTAATAAAATGTGAACGCTGTGGTGGGAGAAAAGTATTTTTTTTTTAATATCGTGTTCATTGACTTTCACAATGTTTTAACAACTCAAAGCTATGCAAATGTACCTACACCAACACACATATTTTTAAATTTGTGCTAATACCAAAAACAAAAATTTATAAAAATTTTTCAATTTAGAGGTTATAAAATAAAAATTGATTTTTTCAATTTTGACATTTTCTGACAATTTCTGACATCCTGTTGACCAGTAGGTTACACCCTGTAAAAAGAGTTAGGATGTTTTGTAACACGTTGTATTTATGACGCGAGAAAGCTTAGAAGACAAACATACCTTTCATATTTCTCCATTAGTAGATAGGGAGCATAATTAATATTTTAATGACCGAGCAAGCTTTTGCCAATTTCACAACATTGTTTCGTATGAAATTATATCACCCACATTAAAATTAACTGCGTTTTTGACATGTATTGTGTTTGTTTTAATTAAACATTAATTTTATTGGAAATTTTCAGGTTTATTAAACATGGACTGTCATTTTACATGTCTCGAGTATCGGGTCAATATTTGGTTATGTTTCGAAATTGTTTATTCGACGTCATAGCAAATAATTGCCACGTTTAAATAGGGCTTCGGTCAATGCTTGAAATTCGACCAATACTTGGCATTTCAATATCTCAATATTAGTTTAGGTGTAGCGCTTCATAAGCTACATAGGTAGGTATGACCCTAGTAACCAACATACGCCACATTTTGATACTCATATTATGTCCATACATCATAATATCGCGAGTGATAGAGCGCAATGGAGAACTCTGTGATGGTCACGATCCTCAGTATTGAGGGTACGACTGATTTTAGCTCGATTTTAAGCAGGCATCCCAAGCCTACGAAAAATTACCGTCAAAAGGTTCCCCATTTTGCGCACGAGGCCCCAAAAAGCGAAAGGTAAACGACACGTAGAGCGTAGACAATGGTGCCGAGGTACCAGGCGCGCATAGAACCGACATAGTTTTCCCATTTGCCCGATGAGTCTGCCGGGCGGGCGCGTAATGAAAAACGCCTTTCTGTGCCGAGCGGAAGAGTTTGAAGCCTCCTAAACGGTTATGAATTCCTGGTACTTCTTTTCCTGAGTGACTGCTTACTGGGCGGCATGGAATTGTAAAATAATTGTAAAAGGTTGTCAAGTTTAGGAAAAGTTTATAAATTGGGCTATTTTATAAATAAAAGAACAATGGCAGAAACCTTCTTAGGCATAGCATACGATATTAATTATTTTTAGTTTTTTTTTAATAGAAATAACTACTAAATTCAAAATTTAAAAAAAAACCCAGAACCATCGCAAGAAAGCCTACTTTTATTTATTTTTAAACCGCGTCCAAATTGGTTGATCAGTTTTAGAGCGCTGGTGATTTGTGCCACAGACACACATACGTCGGGGATTAAAAAAAGGTAGGTAAAATACGTTTTTTTTATCTCCTGTCACGCAGCAGCGGAACATCGGATCATTGTGATTTCTCAAATGAAAAAACTTTGTTTGGGATCGTGATTTAGGCTTTTTTGGTTGAAAAATCCCTCGGCGAAAAATAATCAACGAAGCTGAGACCGAAAGCCAAAAAACTGCAACCTTTGCTGAAAATCGTGAAAATAAGTAGGTAGGTAACTATTTCGATGCATCTTCTTTGTTTGAGAGTTGAGACAATCCAACATTCCATCTCATAAGGACCAGGTATTTTTCAACCACAGCTTCGCCTCGCCATGAAAACCAACAACTGCACCGACGGGTTGACAATCAGCGGCAATCAAATGTCGCCTTTAAACTGTAGCGAATAAGGCCCACTGTTTCAATCTCAACCCTCGCTTAATCAAGGAGTTGGATAAACAAAGCCGCGAAATGAAAAGGTCTGAGGACTTATTCTGGAGCGACCGATAGTTGCGGCTGCCTCGTTCCAGGGGCCAATTCTTGTCCTAATTTCTAATGTCGCATTAGAGATTTTGCAAGGACAAAAACACGCACAAGTCGCATTCGAGATTCCTGAGAATTGCCCCCCGGCGCGTCAAGTCTGTGGGAGAGTTGTTTTCCGTTACGATATATTTTTTTTTATTATTTGTTGTTGTGTCCCCTGTTATTATTAACACACATGCTGCTGGCATTTTAACTGTCTACCTAAGGTTCCAAAAATATAGCTCTTTAACCCTAGATCACTAACCATTCGTCTCTCAGACTACGCATACCCTCCACGTTGCATAGTTCGGTATGTTCCCGCCATCCGCACCTCCTCCCTCGCTCAGTACCTTCCTCATTGGACCTATTAGTGACTTGAGAGCCTTCATTGCGGTCGCAAGCGCATTGTTGCAGTAGATACAGCCTTCCAGTCGTCTGACAGACGAAAGGTTAGTGACTGAGTAACCCAAATCTAACAAGGTTATTTACCTTTTATCTACTACCTATGATCAACCCGGTATCAATGATGGTACCAAGAAGCCAGAAATTATTCATTTCTATAATTATTAATCTACTAAAGGCGCTGGAGAAACCTACCATGAATCAAATGTGCTCAATCGTGAGTATGGTCGCAAAACCAATAGATGGCCGCTATGCTTGTTTTAGGACACTTTTAACATTAGTATCATAAACTCGTTATGCTGTTTACGTATCCACCATGATCCGAGACCGTAAGAAACCGCCTGAAGAGGACATAATTTACCTTACAAATGGCGGATAACCCTGGCTACTCGAGCGCTACAATATGGTGACTTTGAAGCGTGATTTCAAAAAAAATATTGGAGATAGTCTTGTCATTGAAGAGCCACATGAAAGCTATGTTCAAGAGCTAACTAAACCAGAAAAATATTTTGATTTTTCCCGGTAAATAAAGGCGTACGACAAAATATACTTGCACATACTGCAAAATGGCCATTTGCGGGGAACTCACAGTTCCTATTGATTATAATTTGTAAAAAATAATATTATTCATTTTTATTATTATTTTTTGATTACCTAAAGAAAGCACTTTAAGTTTGTATTAATTTCATAAAATTAATAATTAAGGTTTTGAAAATAATAGCGTCTTATTGCGTAGTCTGTGAGTCGAAGGGTTAGTGACAGAGTTACTCCGATTTAGGGTTAGTGATCTAGGGTTAAAGGTAGGAGAGATAGACAGACAGCGGAGGTAAAATAATAGGGTCCCGTTTGGCACCCTTGGGGTACGGAACCCTAAAAATCATAAAAGTGAGAGTTGGTGTTCCGTAATAAATTGTGTATAAATTACACAAATTACCGATTTTCTAATTTATTTACTTTGCACTTAAACACTTTCGGACGCACCAGAATACTCCCCTAGTGCCCCTTTTATCCCGTTGTACTCTTTGTTGCGAGGCTGTAAGCTTGTTTCCTGCAGAATGCAAAGGCCGTTTGATTACGATTATCCTTGTCGTATTTGTTTTTTTGTTTCGTTTGATTAAAGATGAGCGACCCAGGTTCATGTTTTTTCGGACTTTTTCGTGGAACGACCAAAGAAGGGTTATCGCGACGGGGAAGGCACATTGCACTAGCGCCGCCAATGAACAAAAAAACATAAAGAACATTTCTTTTAAGGGTGGACGATAGCAACTTGGCGGGAAATTCAAAATTTTCACAGTTTTTTACATTTTGTAGCTAAACTGAGCTATTTTTGTTCAGCGATTTTTCGTTCGCGGCAATAAAACAGTATTCTTTTCATTAGTGTAAACAACAGAACAACGTTTTTTGGGCAGTGCCACTGCTTCGTAGACCAGAACACATAATCGGCTGAATTATTGTTGTTCTGTTGTTTACACTAATAAAAAGAAACTAATAGAAAGAATAAATTCGCAAAGACAGTACTTGACTCGGTAGCTCAATTGGTAGAGCGACCTGCACGGAATGCAAGAAGGTTGCGGGTTCAAGTCCTGTCCGGAGCGAATTTTTTTACCTTATAAAAATATTTATAAAGTTCCCTAGCACGGGTTAGTGCTTTATAAAATACACAAAGTAATAAAAAGAAGATTGTTTTATTGCCGCGAACGAAAAATCGCTGAACAAAAATAGCTCAATTTAGCTACAAAATGTAAAAAACTGTGAAAATTTTGAATTTCCCGCCACACTGCTATCTTCCAGCCTTAAGGCCCAAACTTAGGCACAACTAGCGCCGCTAATGAAAAAAAAATCATATCTTCATTTGGATTCGTTTTTTGCTAAAATCTCTTCATTAGGTTATCAACGCAAGGCTTAACTAGTTTTAGGACCTTCTTAATTTAGATTCCAGATCCTAGAACCTATTGTATGTATGCGTATCTGGAATCTAAAGCTTAGGTCCCAAAAATAGTTAAGCCTATAATTGATAACCTAATGAAGAGTTTTTAGCAAAAAATGCATCGGAAAAGAAGATAATATGTTTTTTTTTTTTTCATTGGCGGCTTGTACCCCGTCCACTAACGCTATTTCTTTTTGGACCGGGTACAATCCTCCGGAAAGGAATTATGTTTAATTTTTATGCGAAAGTTTAAAATGCTTCAGTTAGTAATACGGTTTGTAGTTTTCGTGAAAGTTGAGGACCTGGAAAATTATGTTACCATTTTTTTGGGCTATTGCCCTACAAAATAGTATGATAACGCTACTACACAACTGTAATTGTATCCAACTGTATCTATAGTGCGCTACGGGGCAATTTTATTGGAAACATTCCTACCCTTGTGCGTAAGGTCCCACCTACTTATTGAGCTTGTGACTTAAAAAACCTGTACATATGAAATAATTTCCAGAAAAGATATTAACTTATTGAACAACGAAGTCACGCGACCTATTTCCTAACCGAAATCAACAAAATTTTATTCAGACCTCGAACAACATGTCACCACTGAATTTATAATTCTAGCCTACTAAATAACAATGCGACACACAAAACCATCAGCTTTACACAAAGGTATCGCATGACAGCTAAATCACCCCGAAACATAATTACTCTACATTTCCTTGCTGTACACACGACAGCACGTCGACCCTTACACGCTAGCGCTCTACTCGGTTACGTTACGGGCGACTTTACAACAATGTCACGTTTAGCCTTGAAGAGGCGGTAAAATAAAGTAAATAAAAAGACGCGAGCAGAATTTAATAGGTTTAATAAAGATATAAAAGTGGGTAGATTACAAAAGTGCTACCGGCTACAAAATCGAAGAGCTAAAGTCGAAAGTAAAGAGGGCCTAATCAGTTTCTCAATCAGCGTTGAACTAACACGTCACTAGTACTGTCCTTGTTCGCTGAAGGTGGTAGACCCGCAGGAAGAAGTGCCAGGCAGGTAGTGGTCGGGCGCAGGTGTTAGGCGGCCGACGTGAAGAGAAGAGTAGAAAAGATTGCAAGGGGCCGTAACGCGGCCAAGAAGTAGGTGGGCCGGTTTTCCAGCCGTGCAGAGAAGAGGCTACATTTGTAGCCGTGCCGTGGAACCCTGGAATTAGGAAATTTCCACAAAGTGAATTCCAGGTTCGGAATGCTCTGGTTTCGTGCAGCGCCACCAACAGCAGAAGAAACAGGTCCAGCAGTAGCAAGCGTGTGGCGGTACACAAAACCAGAACGGGGAAAATTATAATCATTTTTACACAAAAACTAGGCATTTTATAAAACAACTGAAAATGCGAGCTAGTTGCTAAATTATATTTTAAATGTATAAAAGATTGCTAGCAAGCGTGAAAATGCCAATTAATGAAGGTTTTATGAAATTAAAATGAAAAGGATTTAAAATAACACGATGACAAGCATTTTGCGGGCGACTTTACAGTCTGACGTGCTGTCGTGTGTACGTATACTACGTGTAAATTAGAAAATACATTAAAATTCGGTAACGGTCCATTTCCATCAGAGAAATTGAATTGTGATGTGAGGGTAGTTTCCCAACTGTCACCATAATAAATAAAACACTCTCCGCTCCAGTCTACCCGCGACCACGGCAGCTGTAACGCGGCCGAAACGTCCGGATAAATAAGGTAATTAATTTGCCTAAAAACCAATCGCGATTCGACCCGTTTCGAATACAATAATAGAGAAATTTAACTTTCGTAAGAACTACATAGTGCACACACCACACAGAAGAGACGTGGGACGAGGACGCGGCGCGGAGACGTGACGTTTTGTATAATCCGTGCGGAATCAGAATGGGATAATACCTTTTGGAACTGAATCGAAAATGACAGTTCTCGAGTAGCGTCAGTACAAAAATTGTTAGTTCTACGTTCTATCATAGGGTTCTGAAATTGGAAATACACAAAAATGTTCAATGGTTGTAATCTAAAACCATTCAATGTTATTGCATTAATTGAATAAAACGTGATAAAACTCGAGCAGACACCCACGCGCACAGAAAACACAAGCAAGTTTCGACGCGAGTTTGCCATAGACAACTAGAGTTTGCCGAAATGCTGACGCTACAGGACCGCGAGTGTCTCAGTTCCAAAAGGTATTATCCCATTCTGATCCCGCACGGATTATATTGACCTGACGTTTTGCTTTGTCCGCGCCCCGTCACTTCTGTGAGACCTGCTTCGCGTCGCTTCTATACATTTTGTATGACATGACAGTGACGTGGCGTCGATGCCGCGTCTTGGTTCCATGTCTCTTCTGCGTGTATGGCCCCTAAGAATTCCAGACGAGGTCGAAACTAGTCGACAATCTCGACGTCAATAAAATCAACTATCAGAAATATGTGTAAACTTAGTTACTTGACCCTGGGATCTAAAATACTAGGATCTAGTGTCGAAAATACAATAATAATGGGGCTAAAAGTAGTACAGAGCAGCTACCGTGAGTGCTTACTGTCACTGTCACTGAAAGTGACAAGTTGGATAAACAACCTTACTACTTATAGAGTATTAGGATACATGACAGGCGTCCGGCAGACGTCCGGCACAGCTTTTTCGCACTCGTGGTAGCTACTTAGTACCAATGTTTTTTTATACAAGAAGTTTATTAGCTTTGAACGTGGTAGGTAGTTACATTACGAGAAATTTTATAATTAGAAAAGAAATCTAACTCTGTTTCTTATCTTTGGCGCGTCGTATTTCATCCATTCCAAAGATTACATTTCCAAATTGTTATGTAGATACATTAGAATGCCTCAGTAACGAATACACCCAACTCTAGTTCATATTTATACGCACGCAGCGTTATACGCACGCTCACGCCTGCACCTGTACCCGCGCCTCGGTGATAGTCATAACTACGCCACGCGGAGCAAGGGCAAGCTGGCCGGAGTCAGCCGAACATTGACAAAAAATGAAAAATCCTTGCATGTAATGGGCCCAGAGGTCTACAACAAACTCCCCGCAGACATCACAAACTCGGACAGTGAGTCAGAGTTTAAAACTAAATTGAAAAAATGGCTTGTTGAGAAGTGTTTTTACTGCTACGATGAATTCTTACTTGTCGATAAAAAAACTATTTTTGAATAGTTTTATTCGCCTTAAAAACTGATTTTAATTTTTAATTTTGATATTTTTTACATTGAATTGTAAACTATTGTGTTTTAATTATTGACATTAATTTCACGGTATTATTATTTATTAATTGACTTATTTTATTTTGACATTAATTTCATGGGTCTGATAATATTATTATTACTAATTGACCTATTTTATTTTATTTATTTACTTTAAATTACTCTTTGTGTAATTACTTTGTGACATTAGTTAATTAATTTGATAGACACGAAAATGTACTGACCTGTAATGAATATAACCAATAAAAATGTCTATGTCTATGTCTATGTCTATGTCTATGTCTATTCCGCTCGCAAAATTACACATTTCAAATGCAACGGGCGAGTGCAAATGGGACATCATTATTCAAAACGTCGCTCGCTGATGAGACTCGAAATATTTTACATTAATTAAAGAATCGTGAGCCACGGCCACAAATTGGGTAGGAGCAGAAATTCCAATGAAGTATCAATGGCCGCTTTTCAATTAAGGGTGGACGATAGCAACGTAACGGGTAATTCAAAATTTTCACAGTTTTTTACATTTTGTAGCTAAATTGAGCTTTTTTTGTTCAGCGATTTTTCGTTCGCGGCAATAAAACAGTATTCTTTTCATTATTGTAAACAACAGAACAACAATAATTCAGCCGATTATGTGTTCTGGTCTACGAAGCAGTGGCACTGCCCAAAAAACTTATCGTAAAATAAGTGTGCAATAAAGAGTTATCTATCTATCTATCTAAATTAAAAGGGTCAGTAGGCGAAATTAGTTTTACTGTATTATATGCTCTTTGGTTTTACCCACTTTTGATATCGTCGCAGAGCTGCCACATAACTTAACTTGCTTACCGATGTGTGTGGACGCTACTTTTTAACTTAAATATTAACTAGCACTTGTCAAACAACTTAACTCTGTACTGTAATGTACTGTAATGTAATTCGGCGTTTACAGAAAAGTCTTGCAATCACCAAAACATTGCTTTTACCCTATTAAAACAAATGAAAAGTACTACGGTTCACTTGCGTCAACCAGGATTAGCCATTTAACTCTGAGTTAGCGAAGCGAGTTTTCACGGCTGCCAAATTATTTTTTTTCTGAAGATGTAATTAATCTGTGTAAGCGAAATTTGACAGCTACTATCTGACAAGGGCTTTGAATTTAGCTTTTAACTGTCAGTTGAAAACGGGCCATTGTATGGAAATGTCAAATTAATCCGGAGTTACTTGGCTAACCCTGCTTGATGCAAGTCCACCTAAATGGTTTTTTTTTTAGCTTTTTCGACCTTCTGAATGTTTCCATGAACGTCATGCTGGCGCTATGGTGATTAATAACGAAGGATTAAAACTTACTTAAGACTGTTTTCGTATTGTCATTATTGTGGAAATTTGAGACAAGCTAGGCTTTGGAAGTGGATGTCTTTGAATAAATAATATAATAGAGAAGGGAAGATAATCTTTGTCTTGTTAAAATAACATGAACTGTTTATCATTTTTTAATACAGTTGCTCAAAAAGTGGCGTATTGCAGGGACGTATAGCGTTCGGGATGTGGGCTATTACACACTCGTGCTTTTTTTTTTACCTTTCCCGCACTCGTGCGTTCACTTTCCCAACTGTCAAAATAATGTCTATTAAAAAGAAAAACCAACCATGAAGTTTTTACTGAAAAAGTTTTTATGATTCATGCAAATACGTATATTTCTAAAAAGAAGCTACTAATTTGTTTCAATATCAGATTTAATGATTTGATTGAATGAGTTTGGTTAGGTTTCATTTCATTAAATTTCATTTTCATTTCATATCAATAAAAAACTTCTACTGAAGACTTGGCTGTATGGGCATAGTTGCCTTTGCCTACCAGAATGGGTGAAGAAAAAAAAACTCTGCTTATATTCTACGGTTGGCGCCATTTTGATTTTTCAGAAATTTTCTTTGCTTTACATAGTTGTTTGTTGCACAAAATGAGTAATTTCGACCCTAGTTTTTTTTTATTAACACCACCGGAACTCAGTATAATTGCACAAAATGCTTCGGAGAACATTTTACCGGAAAAGTCAAAAATGTTAAGTTAGTTGAGTTTATTGTGTTTTTATTATTTTATTACATTGCTTAATTTTTTCGCAACTGTATTAAAAATAGTCGTTCAGTACACGTGCGGAACCGTCATTGCAACTTGTTCCGACTGTCAACCCTCGCCTTCGGCTGCGCCTCGGCTCGGGTAGTCATTTGTCGGAACTCTTTGCAATGACAGCCTTTCCACACTTGTAATGAAATATACTATTTTTTTTTTTCTGAAAATGGTGGTGTGTTAAGGTCCAACGTGGCGGGAAAGTCAATTTTTTCACATTTTATTTTGAAGCTAAACTGAACTATTTTTGTTCAGCGACTTTTGTTTCACGGCAATAAAATAGTATTTTTTTCACTAGGTGCTGTAAAAAATAGAACCACAATATAATTCAGCCGATTATGTGTGTTCTCGTCTTATCACTAGTTTATGGGCAGTGCCACTGGTTTCTCGACCACAAAACAAAATCAGCATAATTATTTTGCGGTTCTCTTGTTATACTAATGTAAAGAATTTTTTTTTTGCCATGAAACAAAAATCGCTAATTAAAATTAGCTCACTTTAGCCTCAAAATAAAAAAAACTGTGAAAAAATGGGCTTTCCCGCCACGCTGCTATCGTCGTTGGACCTTAAGAACGATTGCTTTTCAAGCGGAGGTGCACGGTTTGAATCTCAATAGTGACTGTACCGCGTTTCCTTATCATGTTTTCAAATTAACTTAATTTTGTGAAATTTTTGTAACTACTATCAAACTCCTGAGTCGTCGAGTCGATGGTGGAAAACTACCAATGTTTTGATTTTTTTTTGTACAGAATACCATCATCACTGAGTAAAAGCCTCTTCATGCTCACGCCACTTCTTACGATCCTGACGATCAGTGTCAGACGAAACTACGGTTGGCTATTAGGGCTATGTCGTCGAACCATCGTCATGTTATCTATTTTTAACTCCTGTAAATTTTGTTCCATTTGGAACAAGTTTCTTTTTCTAATCCGCACCAGTTTTAATTAAGACTTTCCAAAGAAAATCTCTTTGATAACTTACCTTTCAGCAAACAAACGTCAACAGTTGATATACTCCATTTCAGACAACATTAGACGAAGCCGCAGGGACGGCAAAAATCTAAACTAGCCTTTTATTTAGAAACCTTGTCTTTAGTAAACCTTAATCCCATTGAAATAAATTGTCCGGTCCCTTACCATCACTACGGCATAAACTCGGTAGTTTTAGATTCACAGAAACGTTAACCGAAGACACAAAGCGTGGTCATTTATCTAATCTATGGCATGGTGCCGTGATGGCCTTCTCACACTTCGCAGTGAAGCCCAAATAAAGCAGTGGACACATCTTAAACACTTCCTTCAATACTGTAAAGGCCTTGCTTTTAAATTTAGGAGCCGAAAGGGCAAAAAATTCGCCTCGCCACACGTATTGACTTGTCTTTCCTGTGGGCTAGGCCGACTAGGTATAGGTGCTAGGCAAGCCTACTTCATCTAAAAACCAATGTCCCAGTCACTGCAGCGCCGAGAGGTCTCTTCACCCATCTTGTGTGAGTGAAGGTGCCCCTGGACGCTGTATAAATCATCTCACTACGTAGATGTAAAGGCCTTAGTTGTTGTAATGCTGTCTGGAATGGAGTATAGTACCTCCTAGAGCGACGCACACAAAGAGCGGCTGAGTAGTCGGCAAGGATTTTTAATTAAAAACTAATTTACTATCCGTGGAGGTGGTTTCACCAGCTACCTACTATAGCGCAAGATAGAGGTGTATGGAAGGACTAGTCGCTATCTTACTTTTGGTGTTCTTCTCAGCGTATCAATGGCAAAACCGATACCTAGGTAAATCGAAACGGACAACCCGCCTTGAGGTCATGAGGTCCACCTGTTGGGGCACGCAGGGCATGATGCATACCTACTACACAAACTTTTGGTTTATATTTGTCGGTCTTCTGCTTTTTTCGTGTCGAAAGCGTCACACTTCACGCTAACAAAAATGCGCTAACTTGATTGCGCTGGAGGTCGCTTCTAAAAGTCCCTACTAGCTACACTGTGGAGTATCAGAATAGGTGTGAAGATGCAATGTGGTCCGTGTGTCTCCATATTGGCTTTAGTGTTATCCAGTGTTTATAGTGTTTTCCATATCTTTGTTTAAAAAAAACCGTCTAGGTAAATCAGAATTTTTGGTTGCCATACCTAGTAGGTATCACAATAGAAGTAAAAATGTGAGGCGCATAGAAAATCAGAACCATGAAAATATTGATGCCTATGTAATGGATTGTTTTTTATAATTTATAGATATTTATATATTTTATAGGCTAATATTTAAAGATTGTTTTCGCGGGATGAATTGAAGTAATTAAAATTCATAATATTTTCTTGCACGGTCTCGAAACTTTGGAAAATGTAAAAAGTTAATAAAACGAGTGTTAAATCCGTTAAAATCTGTGTTTAAATTAATTAAAATTCACTATACAACAAACAAAGGTCAAAGTCGTAAAACATAAAGGCAAAAATATTTAAAGATTGTTTTCGCGGGATGAATTGAAGTAATTAAAATTCATAATATTTTCTTGCACGGTCTCGAAACGTTGGAAAATGTAAAAAGTTAATAAAACGAGTGTTAAATCCGTTAAAATCTGTGTTTAAATTAATTAAAATTCACTATACAACAAACAAAGGTCAAAGTCGTAAAACATAACGATGTTTTATCTTTTCAATAGAACAAATTAATAACTCCAAAATAAAGGCATGAGGTAGTGAAACTGATAGCAAACATTCGATAGAAGACGACAACATCACTAATAGGTAGCAATTATGTTTCATCACTAGTACTAGCTACTCTATGGAGCGAATGTAGACTCCGTGTTTTAGCTTGCTTGTCGGGTAATTTGATTAGATTGATATGAGGCTTCTAAATTGAAATACTAGAGCGTGAAATTCCTTCGTGTTAATTAAAAAGCGGTCTCAACATAATAGTGGCTGCCATGAAGACCAGAAGACATATTAACATATTTATCTAAGACTATCCGAATTAGGTATCAACCTCATTGAAAAATTAAAAGTTGCCATGATGCGGTGGTAGCCTAGTGGATAGAACAATGGACTGAGAAGCGAGAGACCCAGGTTCGATTCCTGGTGCGGGCACCCATTTGTGCATTTGTAGTAGCAATACCACTCGCTAACTGTGAAGGAAAACATCGTGAGGAAACCTGAGCGTGTGAGCCATTATACCCTCATTGCCAATCCGCATTGAGCACGCGTTGTATGTAACTATCTCTGAGAGAAGGCCTTTACCCAGCTAGTGGGACATGTACTTGTACAATGGTACAGGCTACATCTTACAAGAGAACTTCCAAAAAGTCAAGATGAAAATTATTAATTACTATTTATTTAACGAAGCGCTCACAGCTTAGTTGGACTAGCCGTTCTTAATCGATGGGCAAAGTTAAGCAACAACGGCCACGGTCAGTCCATGGATGGGTGACCACTAGTGGCAATAATATCTGACCGCTTCCGTGCTTCGGAAGGCACGTCAAACCGTTGGTTCCGGTTGTTGTTGATTAATAACAATGATTAAGCCATGTCAAAGGCTCTTTGGGCGGCCTAAAAACTCTGACACCAGGGGTTTCCACTACCTACCTACTATTAATTTAAATGAAACAAAAAATACAAGGAACCCTAACTTCAAATCCAAAATAACACTGGTTCAGAATTTGGTACTAAATAGTTTTCCTTAGCTGGAATTTTGACCAACTTAGCTCGAAATTTAATCACGGAAGCACAAAACATCTTAATTTCGTATTTCACTAACGCTTGTTTCATTCCCTTCACTTCAACTCGCGTTAATTAAACAGAACTTACGAATAACAGTTGAATAATTATAGTACACTGTAAATACTGAAATCCAAGATGGCCGCCATTGCAAGATTAGCAAACGGAGACTGAGCTGGATTTGATGAACGTTTTTGGTGGAGCTATTTAAGTTTATAGACGGTTGGAATGGCCAGTATCATTTATTTTTGATAGAGATTTATTAGTTTTTCTGGAATGGAATAGTAAACAAAGGGACACGTATTTTTTTGCTTTTATTGAATTTCTTTGGAAATACTAGTTATTTATAAGTTTTAAAATTTATATTTCTAGGCCACATAAACCTGAAAAATAAAATGTCACTTATCCTGTCATTGTCATGGAAGTATTTTGTGATAGCCCATCCAGACTCATGGCGAGACGTCTCGGAGAGAAGTTCGCCGAGACTTCTCGGCGAGAACAAGCAATCTATCCACACTCTCATTTTTCTCACTCGTGTTCTGGATCCCATCAGGTATGGACGACTACTGACGATAGTCAAACTGCAGCTGGTTTGGCTCTGTGTGCCATTGAATATTAAAATTTTGTGACAATTTTAACTAATAATAAAGTTATAAAAAAATAGAAAAGCTAGACTTTATATTTTGTTTTCACCAGCTCCCGATTTAGGGGAATCTTTCACCATTTTCCTGTATTTTCTGTAACTCGCAAAAAGAGACTCTTTTTTCCATTAATTATCCGAGTCTGTTCCACGAATCATGGTTTAAACTTTTATCCCCTAAAAATAAATAGAGCCTATAGGATTGAAATTATTCAATAAGTTTTTATTCTAGATCGTTATTCCACATTTTGAAAACGAAACAAAAAATACGGGTGACTGATCGACACTGCGAGAAAACGTGAGTGTGATACACTTCTCTTTTCTCGCCCGAGAAATCCTTTGAAGCGGCAAAATTTACCGACGCCGGTCGGAGAACAGGCGAGCCACGGCGAGCCAGGGCGAGATACTCTTCACATTCACGCTTCTCGGGTGTTCTCGGGTATACACGCCGTGAGTCTGGATGGTCTATGATATTGATTCCGAGCTGACAAGCTCTTTCTTTTTTTGTCATTTTACCTTTTTTTTTGTCTAGCAAAGGCTGAGGGCAAAGGCGTAGCACACTGTAGAGTCGTGTTGCCGTCTTTTTTTTTATTTAGCATTTTTAAAATTTTCTCTGAAACAACACTGCAGAAAAATCTTCGAGTATTTTTCTTGTATTCCATGAAGCTCAGTAAGTATCGAAGCGGTTTTTTTCTTTCACAGCTTATTTTCAACTGTCCATTTGGAGGGAAAGTAACCTAAATATTGATCAAAGCACCATCAGTTTTTTTCTCGGAAATAAATAAAACTGCATTGTGCCGAGAATTGGGCCGAATAGGACTGTGCGCTAAAAATAATTGATTGCAGTTAAAAATAAAAAATAATTACTTATTTTCGAAAAAGGAACACCTTTACGGAACGGCTTGGGCGTGAACTGACACACAAGCATTCTGGCACTAGTGCCAAACTTAATAAAAAAACCTTAAGAGGGTGCATGAGCCGTAGTTCCGGTTTCCCATACAACCGTAGTTCCGGTTTAATTTCTATGCCTCTCGGTGCCTCTCACTTTTCCCGCGCCCCGTCTAGCTCTGGGTGAAACACCAATAGAAAACAGTGTTTCACGCGCTTGGCCATCGCCTAGTTCCCACGGTCCTACAGGGGATTCTTAAACTTCCAATCATCGTAACTTGCTATAACGTACAAAACAAACTAAGCGGAGGTCATAAAAAGAACAATCATCCAAGTACCCTAGCAAAAGATAATTACCTACGTCTCGTGAAGATAAAGCTATAGGCATATTTTCTACAATACAATAGAGGCTCCCTATATTGTAGACTAATAATGACTTCCACTTACAGGGACTTAAGTCTGTAATGTAATGGCGCGTGGATGGCGTCCCAGTAGAAGGAAAAAACTGGGGCTTCCTCGATTTTCTCCTAAAACCAGCGAACTAATTCTCTAGAGCAGGGGTTCCCAACCTATTTTTGTCTACTGCCCACTTTAAGAATAAATTATTTTTTAACGCCCCCCTTTTTAAACATACTTAAAAACCGCTAAGTGCTTATAACTGATTATTGAAACACAACTTTATAGTATTCGGACAGAGTATCTTTTTTTTTCTGGGTCTCTTACCGCCCCCCTTTAGGCCTGCAGCGCCCACAAGGGGGCGTTATCGCCCACGTTGGGAAAGACTGCTCTAGAAATAGAATCAGCATATTTTTTGCTGTACTACGGAAACATTAAAAGGATCGACAGCGTTAAAAAATCGTAATTGAAACCGTCAACTGGGAGTCCATTCTAGCACCATTGCGTTACAGACCCAGGCCCCAGCTCAAAGCGTCGTCGGTTGTATTAGCAAAAAACCGGCCAAGTGCGAGCTACTCGCGCAGTGAGGGTTCCGTACCAACATACAATTTAAAAAAAAACTGGTTGTACGGACCCTCGCTCCGTGCATGACTCCGACTCGCACTTGGCCGTTGTAAACTATATTATATCTTCTTCTCTCGTGTCGATTACTGAACGAGCGAGCGAAGCGAGTGAAGTTCTCCGAGTCTACTGGAACAATCCGGCGTTGGTATGTTTGTATGTATGTATGTATATTTGTATGTATGTATGTTCGTTCGACGATAACTTCAGTAAATTTGGTCGGATCGTTATGAAATAACCAAGGCGAGTAAATGAAATTAAAAGAATTTTTAAGTTCGAACATGAGCCAAATCGGTCGAGGGGATGCCGAGATATGGGGTTGTTAAGTTTACATGGGGTCGCGAGTTCACAGTTCGGGGCGAACCACTAGTATTATTCATATTAAGTTTGAGGCCGTTACCGTTTTTATGATAGAGCAAAAATAATAAAAAACACGTTTGTTGTATGGAGACCTCCTTTGTTTATTTTTTATATTTTTTTGTAATGTTGTGTCCTCCATTATAACCAGATTCTGTGCACTGGCTACCTAATATGCTTCCAAAGATACCGCGTTTTAAAAGTAGGACAGACAGCGTAGGCAGAGTAACATTACAGGGTCCCGTTTGGTACCGTTTGGGTACGGAACCCAAAAAAAGGTCTAGTTTTTTTCCTCGTCGCTCGTCGAGGCACTTAGTTGCTATTAATTAGGGGCTAGGTATTATTCATCGGTAATTAATTAGTTTATTAATGAGATGAAGTTCCAAGAGATTTTCGTTGCCGAGCCCAAATACTAGACCTTTATTTCTCTAAAATCTGAGTAAGACCTACTTACTTTTTGGCACGTTGAGGCGGCTTACTAAATATTTTAACGTTGGCTCACTTCTATGAGTAAATGTTTTAGATTCCAACATTACACAAGGTTCTGATTTGACGCGTTTTTTTTCACACAATAATCAAAGTTATTATAGTCACAGTACCAACAGGATGTTAGGAAAAAAAAATGCATTTGCATCAAGGTAATAAAAACTAAGCTCTTTGCATCTACGTAATGAGGTGATGTATACTAGCAAAACCACTCGCTAACAGTGAAGGAAAACATCATGAGGAAACCCGCAGCTTAGTAGGCTCCACACGTATTGACTTGTATTTTCTGTGGGCTAGGCCGACTAAGCTGTTAGGATGGTATAGGTGCTGGGCAAGCCTACTCCATCTAAAACAATGTCCCAGGCACTGCAGCGCCGAGTGGTCACTTCACCCATCTAGTGTGAGTGAAGGTATCACTGGATGCTGTATAAATCATCTCATTACGTAGCTGCAAATGAGTTGGAAATAGTAGTAGTTACTGACAATAAATAGGTTCAAGAATTTGCCGCATCCACAACCATCTCTAGCGTTACTCCTCGATCGGAGTAGATTATCCGACATGTAGGTACCTCGCTACGTGTCTCGGCCTTGTTTATTAAGGAAAAGTAAACCTTGTACTTAACACTAAGGTAGCTGGAGTAAATATTTACTCTGGCCTAACTCGCCGATTCTACTGGTGACCCTTCTCGATATAGAGTTAGGTTTTAAGATGGAGATCACCAAGATGGGCAGGTGAGAAATATAATTTGAAAGGTAGGTAGGTACTACCTACCTGGTCCTCAGCATGAAACTTCAACATCGACACTGTTTGGCTCTTGTTATAAAAGTGGTAGATAGATAAAGAACTCTTTATCGCACACCAGAAATAAAATTACCTTACTTCTAGGATAAACCAATTTTATTACTCTACTAATTACTAAGGCCTTTTGCATCTACGAAATGAGATGATTTATACAGCATCCTGTGGTACCTTCACTCACACTGGGTGATGCAGTGCCTGGGACATTGTTTTGGATGGAGTAGGCTTGCCCAGCATCTATACCATCCAGACAGCTTAGTCGGCCTAGCCCACAGGAAAGACAAGTCAATACGTGTGGAGCCAACTAAGCCGCAATACCGCTAACGGTGAAGAAAAAACATCTTGAGGAAACTCTACTAATAAAAACAAAATTAAATTTAGGTACATTTAGACAGATATTCTACTAAAACTGGTACAGTAGAGAACAATAGTGGAATCCATCGTCTACTCTACCCTAGGATTTAGAGCGCAACGCAAACTTGATCCTTGACCAATCTTATCTTAAAGCTGAAAGATTAAAAATTGTCACAGTAAAAAACTGTGAAAATTTTGAATTTCTTGTCACGTTGCTATCGTCCACCCTTAAACATATTCTTCTCTATTTTTTTATGTTGAAACATCACTAACGTACGCCTGTTGAAATAACACTTGAAAATCCCCCACTTCCAGCAAACGATCGATGCAACAACACCCAAAGTCCAGCGCTTTGCATCGAATATTGCAGCGTTCGCCGTCTAGAGCAATAATAATGACCTAATGAATATGCGACGGCAGCGCCGCGCTTCAAAGCGCCCGTTCCACACGCTGCCGAGTTGGAGACGGACAGGGTCTGAAAAACGCAGCGTTTAACCCTACCCGAAATTGGATCAATTGGCATAAAAAAACCACACAAAATGTATGGGAAAATGTATGTATGAGAAACCGTACAAAATGTATGGTTATAAAGTTCCCTAGCACTGGTTAGTGCTTTTTAGAATACGAAAAATGTATGGGAAAAGTTATTTGTGATTTCTATGATTTCTAGTTACCAAACCTCAGTTGGCTCCTTAGACTTTTTTGATCCCTACACGAATTTTTTTTTCGTATTTTTGCATTGTTCTCGCTTTTGCATTGTTCTCGTTTTTTTAAATCTTTAAGTGCAGGAATATCTCAAAAAGTTATGGATGGTCTCCTAAGAACATTTTCCTCTAACTGTAACAGTTAGGGTAGGTTGCCCTAAAGTCCGCGTTTCAAAAATCCACCCTGTATAGTCATAGAGCCAATAGAGCTACAGTGAGATTAGGATTACACGCAATTACTTTTAAAACTGATCGAGTGTTTCGGTAAGGTTCTGAAGGTTGTAGCCAATTGGAAAAGTTTTGGTGCGAAAAATGTGTCCGAAATACGAGTAACCCATATGAAACTTCACAAGTGAAATTAAATCAAGTTGTTAAATTATAATGCTCGTTCAAACCTAAGACAATGTTATTCAAATACAACGAAGAAAAAACGCAGCGTTTTCCATCCGCGCTTTTCCCGACCCGGTCCCGCCCTTATGAACCTATCTTTGGGGCCCAGGATTCGCTCATTTTACTTTCATGAAGCATAAAATGTCGCACATTTTAAAAACTTAAAATAAAATAACCGACCAACATAAATTGTCGCGGTCCGCTTGACGTCCATTCGTAATTAAAACGCACACATTTGCATTGTATTGTGTTAGTGGGTTTGTTCCCTTTGAACCCTCATAATTGTATACCAGTTAGAAAATTTAAAAGTACGTTTTTTGCAAAAAAAAAATGCATATTTATATATTTTTTTTATTAGCTGCGTTAGTGTACCTTATTGCCCCCTTGCTGAGACTTCTGCTAATGGCCTCGCTCGATATCTTTCACGAATGGACTGAAAAAATAAATATGACTGTGTAACCACCGAGAATAATACTTGAAACTTGTTGAGTGAGATACTAAGTTTATCCACTGGACCACTACTCTAAAGGAGATTTTTTTTTCTTAACCGTTTACTTACGAAAGTTTAAGTTAAAAAAAACATTTTATTTCAACCGACTTAAAAAAGGAGGAGGTAGGTACTCAATTCGGCTCGTATTTTTATTTTGTATGTTTGTTACGTCAGAACCTCATTCTAGATGAACCGATTTTGATTGTTCTTTTTTTAATTGAAATAATGTATCTACGTACCGCGTGGTTCCATGAAAAATGGTAAAGATCTGGTGAAGAACTTTAAAGATGGAGAGCGGAACTCCTCGATGGAAAGCAGCAGATCAATCGAAAACAGTGCAGTATCTTAATAATAGTGTACTTTTTCACCAGTGATTCCAAATCATAACGAGTCTGATGAATAGCTTCGAAGATGGAGAACAGAACATGAAGCAAGTTTTTTAGTTTTTGGTAAGTAAATACGATTATTTTATTCACTTTTAATGAATCGCGATATTCACACATTATTGTATTCGAAACACTCGCCGCTCCAGTCTACGGGGACCACGGCAGCTGTAACGCGGCCAAAAAGTCGGGTTAAATAAGGTAATAAATTTTGCCTTAAACCAACCGCGATTCGACCCGTTTCGAATAAAATACTGTACGATTATTTTAGCATTAAAATGTTTTTAGGGTCAAACGCCGATACATATGGGATTCATTACAAACATAATCCACAAATAAAGAAGAGGAGGAGTCTTTAATGGAAGACCGCGCCTCACACGCTTCAACTACCGAAGAACACATCTGCTAATGGCTCGAGAAGCCGATCGCATGATAAAAACTGAACGAAAAAAAAAGTTTTTTTTTTTAATGAGGTCACAACTTGAGGCTCAGTAGGACCTAACCCATGCTTGTGTCATGAGAAGAAGGTTTTGCCACAGGCTCGGGCAGGGACGTAAATAAATTACTACGTTGAATTTGCATCTGGTTTCTTTGTTGTTTATAATAAGGCTGTAACTTTGCTGGCCTTTGTCTGCATGTAAAGTGCTGGACGTAGGCCGGGAGACAGGCTTAGTTATTCTTGTTGATAATGCTGACTGAGTTTAGAGGCTATTATAGAATATCTGTAAGCCTATGCCATCAATAAATGTTACTGAAATGTGTCTGAAGGATCAATACATCTCATCATCATGATCATCATTAACAACCTATATTTTTAGACATAGGTCTCTGCCAAAAAAATTACAATGTTGGCAGTTTGCTGGCTTTCTCATCTGCTGTTTTGCCACTTTCTCCACTGTAGGACCCGCCTGGACCAGTAGCTCCTTTACATTTTAACTATGTGGCCTGTCCAGATCCCATCCATTAGATTTGTAGTATTATTCCGGGAAAGCTTTCAACACTAACTTATCCTCAGGGTGGTATAGTCGTCTGAGATCACCTACTTGAGCTCGAACTCAGAAAAGTCAGTATTAAATACTAATGTCAAGCCTTTGCTTTTGTCAAACTTGAGTAGCTGTCAGCATATTAATAGACACTATCTTGAGATTGACATTGACATAGCCAAGGCTTGACATTAGCATAAATTACTTTTCTGAGATCACCTACTTGAGTTTGATCTTGAGGAGACGACTATTAATGCCACCCTAAGTCTTGGAATGAGCATATCCGAGTTTGTGATGAAGGCGCAAAATGGGCCAAATGGACATTGTCAAATCCTATTTTTTATTCTATAAATCGAAACTATAAGAAACTAATTTGAATATTTTCTTAATTTTTATTGTAACAATTTATTTTATTAATTATTAAAAATGTTCTATAAGTTTATGTGTATGACGTCACCACTGGCATTATGTACTAAGTTCATTGCATTCAATTAATGCTTTTAAAAAATAAAAATATGTTGACTTTTGACAAATATCAGTGTCAAGTCAACAAGAGTTGTGTGGTTTGACAGTTGCTGTTGTTGTTGACGAATGTATTTTTTTAAATATTTGTAGGCAATGGAACTACCGCATTAGAGCCAACGATGACGTGATCAAAAGAAAAATGAAGTTAAAATTTTTGGCGATAAATATTAATAATCCGTTTGAATTTTACTTATTTAAACTCCTAATAGTAATCAGTATCCCTATATTCCTCGAAATGGTTTTCAATTTACGGCAATTAGGGGGGTAGGTAATCGTATGAGGTAGTGGCCACCCCTGGTGTCAGAGTTTTTAGGCCACCGACAATTTACGACAATTGATGCCTTCCTTGATTTCATTAGGCAACTCCCGGACTACACGAGTACCTTTGTAGTGTGTTAGCTTTCACCTGGACCAACTAAATTTAACAAAGCACTATGTTGATGGCATATACGTTATGTTGTCTTAGTATAGCCCGTACAACAACGTGAGAAGCACATTTTGGCCGTATACTCGTGAGTTTGTGCACAATTTATCATTTAACTAAGCAAACATTATTGTCATCTCCCAGGCTCGGAAAGTATGCTGTTACCATAAGCATACCATCATGGAAAAGCCAATTTTAAACTTGCATTTTTGCGCGCCTCGAAATAATGGAACTCCTTTGACTCATCTGTCAAAGCAAAGAAGAAGGAAACTGATTTTACTAATCCTTATGTACCTAGTTGCCTATTGTTTATAACCCCCTCCCCTCCCCGTGTTATACGTTTGACCTCTATGTTTGTTTGTGTGTGTCTGTCTGTGTGTCTGTGTATCTGTCTGTGGCACCATAGATCTGAAATGGGTAAACCGATTAAAATAGATATTACAAAAAAAAAAATTTTTTTTTAAATTTCCTTTCATATGTTTCATCTAAATCGGTTCAGCCGTTTATGAGATATTGTAATTTAAAGTTTAAACGTCAGGGTTTTAATTTTTTTTAATTTAGTCTTTATTGTTTTTTTTTTAAAGCACTAACTCGAGCTAGGGAACATTTAAAGATTTATTATAACGTTAGAAAAAGCTTATAAAAGTGAAGTGATTTTTTAAACCTTACAATAAATTATAAATCATCTTATTTTGCAAAGGCCAAATTCTTTGTGAATATTTTTATTCAAAATGTTATAAATTCTGAACTTCAAATCCATGGAGCATCTTGGAAATTACGCTAACCATTATGATTAGCATCATTTGAGAAATACTTCCAAAAACGGATCAATTATAAGTTTTAATGAACCAATATTCCGAATTGTTATCTTACTACCCAAAAAGAGGGTTTCGCTTTGTAAAACACGTTGTGTACTAAACAGCCTACCGACAGAATAAATGCCGCTACGGGGCTACACTTCGTAGCACTTGTAGCAGCGGACCGCCTACGCCGTAGCAATTGTAGCAGCGGACCGACTACGCCGTAGCACTTGTAGCAGCGGACCGCCTACGCCGTAGCACTTGTAGCAGCGGACCGCCTACGCCGTAGCACTTGTAGCAGCGGACCACCTACGCCGTAGCACTTGTAGCAGCGGACCGCCTACGCCGTAGCACTTGTAGTAGCGAACCGCCTACGCCGTAGCACTATAACATGACGTGACGTAGGCTTACAAGCTTTAGTTTATCATTCCTACCTTCTTGTTAATCAAAAAGTTATTGGATAATATTTGTTTTTTATATTCATGTATTTTTTATTTGGGTCATAAACACGTTAGAAAGTACAGTAACTTTTCAATAAATATGGGTTTTTTCATGACTTGGTATACTATCTAAAAACATTGACCACAACACTCATACTTAAAGAAAATAACACACACTTAACCTATCATGGAATATATAATACTAAAAATGTAAACAAAAACATTAAGTAACTTTACAATACGTTAAAATAAGTTTTATTATTTTATTATTCATGCCACCATGTTTCTACTTAATAAAAATACTAGTACAGAATTTTTAAAAATCCTTGTAACTTCCTCTAACAATTTAGTGCAATAAATAAATTTTTTACTTTACCTACTTATACTAGCGGTTATACATTACAAAACACACACAGCTTTAGCGATGCTGTTTTAGAGCTGAGCAGCTTTTGAGAATATAACATGAATCCATAAATATATTCCTAAAACAAAATACATAGCTACAAGACACGTCACGAAGCAAGAGTTCGTGCAAGTGAACTCAAGAATATTCAAAACTTTCTCACAACAACCTCTTGTCAAATACCTTCACTTAAGTTAGCCTCCTTGAGTCACCTGGGGCAGGAGCAGGGCAGGAGCTAATCTCTAATAGCATAAAAGAACAACTTTAGTGTCGCACAAAAAAAAAACTTCTTTTTGGGTGCGTTTTTTGCTAAAAACGAGCTGTTAAAGCCGCGTTTTCACAGTCAAACTGCCGATTTCTGAATTGAGAAATTTGCTCAGCAAATGGGTAAGTATCGTCCTGTCTCTGAAGATTTCTCACAAAAGAGCGTAACAGAACGATAGTTAAATATTTATTTAGCAAAATTCTCAATTCAGAAACCGGGCCAAAGTACACCACAACGAAGAGCACCGTCCAAGTGGGCTGGGGCTTCTGATTGGTCGGCCATTTTATTTTATTTCCATCGAAGTCAATTTTGACGAGTAGAGCTCCATCCTAGTTGACGTTTTTGTGCCCATAGACAACATAATTATCAGAAGAACCGATCAATCACAAGCTTTAACTTGCTTGGACGGTGCTCTTCACAGAGTACATTGTGCTCTTCGTTGTAGTGTATTTCGACTGTGGAAACGCAGCTTAAATGAAAATCCCTAGGCCACTTTTCGCGGTAGCGGGATTTATTCGTAGTTCACGTACAACAAAATTTGTTGGAAAACACATTAAAAAGTTGAAGTGTTTCAGGAATAAAGCTATTTAAAAATCACCATGTATAGTTCGCAGCATAGTCAGTGCTGTAACGTGATACTATGCTGTTTACTCTATCTATTGGAGAGATGAATATAATGACAGACAGGCATATCGATACATGTATGTATACTTAGAGACAAGGTTTGACTTCGCTGCGTGTCTTCCAGCTTAGTGACTCCGCTCAAATATAACTCGAGGAAAGCCGCTCGGTTGGTCTGATGCTTTGCGCATAAATTATGGCTACTTCATCGTGGGATTTGTGATCACAGTGCAGAGGTCTTAGGGCATTAGCACTTGTAAGTCCATGGGGCAGAGCCTCGACTTAATCTCTTCAGTGTAGCGGTTGCAAGGCTGCACTTAAGACGAAACACGGGTAAAGATAAAGATAAAGATAAAATATTCTTTATTGTACACCAATATAAATACAGGCAAAGAAAAAAACTTAACTAAACAAGGTACAATTGGCGGCCTTATTGCTAACAGCAATTTCTTCCAGGCAACCACTGATGGAAAAAAGTGCTAGGGAATTGAGAGACGGTAGTTGGTAGCCATTGATCCATACAAAGAATACAAAAAGGGAGACCTATTTCCTCCCTGGATAAATTGTTTTAGAAAAAATATGTTTATGCCATTCAATTTATATGTACCTCTGCCATATCCCTATGTTTTCCTTTTATTATTATTTTAATTATTTTAATAAAATTTATTTAAATAATTAAAATAAGAGAAAAAAGGTAACATAGGGATATGGCAGAGATAGACTGAATGGAATAAACATATTTTTTCTAAAATAATTATCCAGTAAGGGGCAAAGGGCAAAGGCCTTCTCTCAGGGATAGAGAGTTCGAGCTTAATCACCACGCGTGCTCAATGCGGATTGGCGATTTGTACCTACGACTTAAATTTATTTCAGTTACGTACATTTGTGAATTTGTAGTAGCAATACCACTCGCTAACTGTGAAGGAAAATATCGTGAGGAAACCTGAGCGTATGAGGCACATACCCTTATTTTAATAATTATTCAATAATAATACCTATCAGTTGCTAAGAAGTAATATCCATTTGCCACACGTCGTTTCCATAATACATCTGAAAGTGACGTGTTGTTCAAAAGTTCAGTAGCACCATTTTTTTTGTCCAATAGCTTAATATGGGTCTGGACTATTTCAACTTTTTGCTACTCTCAGATCTCACCCAAATCTCTGAATTATATTCAACCAGTTCTTAAAATGCAAGAAAATCCTGTTGAGGCATAAACAAATAACCAAAATGTATACAGGGTGTTAATTTGCAAGCGTGCCATATTTTAGGACGTGATTATACTGCTGATAAAGAACAAAAATCAATCATAAAAGAAGGGTCGATTTTTTTTATTTAATTTTCAGACGTCACAATTTTTATCGATAAAGACAACGCCCAGCTCTAACATCGAAATATCTCGCCCATCCCTAAATTTTAGTGTTCACAAGACGAATGAACGACGAACGGTTTGGCAACAACCATGCACTCGATGCAAGAGCGGGAGCGGCATATGCCGTTAACAGTAGATAGAATAGAACAAACACACCGCCGCGCGCGAGCGCACCCCCCCGCCCCCATCAATCAGCCTAGCCGCCGCCCGCCCGCCACTCACTCAGTGACCGGATATTCTTTGTGACGTGTGCACGTAGCGCACGCTCCTTTACTACCTACCTTTGCGCGCGCGCCGGCCGCCGGCGCCGCCGCCGCCGCCGCCGCCGTTTCGTAATGGTTGATGAGATGTTGGGCGACGTGCCATTGAACGTTCATCAAAACCTCAATTGTCAGCAGGACGGAGCTCCTTCGCACTACGGACTCCAAGTGCGCGAGTACCTAAATGATATTTTTGGTGACCGCTGGATAGGAGTTAGGACGTGGAGGCCCACTGGCCTGGCCAGCGCGGTCCCCGGATCTTACCACCCTAGACTTTTATTTGTGTGGGAGAAGTGAACAGTGCGGCTGTGTTGCGTGAAAGGATTAATTCTTCTGCCTTCCAAACTGTTAGTGAAAAAAGTGTTTACTCAAAAAAGCTCGTAATGTGGTCATTAATTCGACAACCTTCTTTGAGCAAAGGAGGACTTGCGGGCTACTTTGATTAGGCGCCAGAAAAGTTGTATGGAATTTTATTAATGTCGTGTTTTGCGGCCAGAAAAACTGTATGAAAATCCATTAATGTCGAGTTTTGTTTCAAAAATAGAACTCAAAAGTCAGGCACAAAAAGTATTTATTTAGAAATTGGCTGTTTGGGTGCTGGCAGTCTACAAATTGCATAGAAAAAAAAAAGCGCGGCCATATTGTTTTCGCCGCTTCGCGCGTTGTTCGAAGTCATTTTTTCTGTGCATGCTGTTTTTGTTGTAAATAAAAGTGAGCTCTTCAAGCAACGAATCCTCCGATTCAATGTGTTTAACAACGCCGAACATAACAACGCGAAATAAGATATTTAAAGGTACCTATTGCCACCGAAGTCAAAGGAAAAATACAAGTTTATCTACCAAAAGTTTGCGGAATGAAAAATCAACAGAAAGTAAACTAGGACAAAAGGTAAGCTGGTTCTATTTAAATTACTCGCATTTTTTGAGTAAAGCACTATACAAGCCTTGGTCTGCAATGAGTGCGCTTCTGGCCACGCTATGATGGCCTCGAGCTTAGCTTAGCTACGCTCTCGGCCATCAAGCTTGGTCATCATTGCAGCCCTTGCTGTCCGCGCTATAAAGGCCTCGACCTTCGGTCTCGGCCTTCATTCCAGCTTGTCCATCAAGGGCTGAAATGCTGACCACGCTGTGAAGGCCTTGAGCTGCGCTACGCTGCGCTCTGTCGGCCATCAAAAGCGCGCCAGAAACGCACCCATTAAAAACCGCGGCAGTAATGTACTATTGTGTTGCAAAATTGAAAAAGCAATTTGTGTCGCCGTGCATAGCGCAGAATGTTAGCCACTTCGAACAATAATGCTCCATACAACTTAATAATTGTAAGTACCCTGTAAATAGCGTATCAATTAGTGTAATTTTTTTAACTTTTAGACTTTTAACTACGCCGGATCATCGATTTATTTGAAGGTAGGTTAGTACTTGGGTATGTCATCTACTTCCTACTTTTTATTACTTACCTGTAAATAAACTAGTAACACATTTGCGCAATATTTTCCTACCTACTAACCGCCTACCTACCAAAGAAATTTTGTTTTGTCGGTCCTAAGCCCGTGAGAGTGGAGATCTGAAATCATCTGTTTTGTTGTTGTTATTGCTGTCTCTTTCGATCGGTGCCAACTTGGCAACGCGGTCTCGGTCTCTTCCCAATACGTGCGTAGTCATAGCACCTCTAAACTTAGGTTATTCCTATTCACACCCTAAAAAGAAGTTTAATTTTTATCTTCGGTTTCCTTGAATCTGTGAGACTGTGAGTAGGCTACATTAGCTGGTAACATGAATTACTATTTTTTCTTTAAATATGGCACGCTTGCAAATTAACACCCTGTATACTGGGTGTTAAAAGACCGCCAACAAAGCGGGAAACCACGTATTGTCCTCATCATAAGGAACATTTTTGCCCAAGGAACTATGCCTGGGAAATCAACGGTTTCCGAGATAATGAGGTTCAAAGTCGGACTTTTCAAAACTTTTTTTTTGCAGAAATGTATTCAGTGCCTAGTTCTTAACATACCTCCCCAAAAGACCATATCAAAATTATGAATATTTCTTTGAAAAAACGACGTTAAAATTGCAACCCGCAATGTATTCTAAACATCGGCACTTTAAGCTTAAGTAACATAAACTTATACATACGCTTGCGCAATATGGCTTCTGTGCGGTACACGTCCATCGCGTGATAAAATATTTTTCAAAATTATAACCTAAAAAACCAAAATCATTTCCCAGCAATAATTTATCGAAAAAGTACTTTGTTTTGGTGTCTAGTATGCGTGGCTTTCGGATCTGTTGGCGGTCTTTTAACACCCTGTATAGAAAGCAATACTCATATTTTGACAATTAATAACAGGAAACTAAATTTCGTGTGAATAGTACTTTTATTTTTCGACAATAAACTTGTCAGACACTGCCGGCAAATATATCTCTTGTTTTCTTAGGTTAGCATGAGCACTAAGATCCATTACATAATTTGAACAAACTGTCTCTTTTTTGTCTCTGTCAAATCATAATATAGAAACAAAGTTGCTTCCCGCGCGTGTCCGAACCCACAGTAATAACTGGCCCAATCGGAGCGCCATTTTGCGCGCGACGTTGTTGCCTTCTTGTAACTGATCCGGTCGGACTGCCTCCGGCCGTGCACATAAAACTGGGGCCTTAGCCTGTAACACAGTGGCGTTTCAATGGCGTCCCAGGTGGACAAAACCGGGATTTTTTCGTTGTTCTCCTACAACCAGCGAACTAATCATCTAGAATTAGACTCATAATATTCTTTGCTGTACTACAAAAACATTAAAAGGACCGACACTGGACCCACAGCATTAATAAATCGTAATTGAAACCGTCAACCGGGAGCCCATTTTGGCACCATTGCGTTACAGGCTAAGGCCCCTGTTTGAAACTATACTTTCCGATTAGCTTGACTTCACAGACTCAACATTGTCGGATAGTCTGAATACACTCTAATCTAAAGTTTTGACTGTATATGGCAACCTCGATAGAAAAAAACAAGTTTGTATTGATCAGAAGACAGCCTACTTAAAGTTCCGCTATCGACTTAGAGTGCACCCTGTAGTACATTAATAAAAGACGAGTGATAAATCCTTTAGAAGTGTAATTTCGATCAATACATTTATGTCAAAACTGTCTAAACCCTACGAAAAGTGTTCGTAACTTTATCGCGACCTGTTATCGGCGAGGTAATTCTGTAATAATTGTAACGAATCACGAATTTTTAACACGCTGATTGCCGTCACGCGACCTCCGACCACTTAATGGGTGAGTAGGATATGAGTTTGGGGTGGTAAAGGTAGTTTTTATTAGGGTTTTAAAATAATTATCTGGTACTTTGATGAAATTAAGGTCAGCAATCTTTTAAAAGAAAGTTGCTTGTGTCGGCACCAGACTAAAATACAACCCCAGAGGAGTAACGAAAAAAAAGGATGAAGATGAAGTGTCACTGAGTAAAATTATGTCTACGTAGACGTAAGCTGAGTCCACAGATTGCCTTGTTAGAGTTAGGTTAGTCAAAATTGGCAATTTTTTCATGTGCGGGATTTATTCGTTGGTTCGAGGATATGGAATATAGGCCATAGGTCCTAAAAATAGTTAGACCTATATGGATTCTCATTTGACGGCCCTTTTTAAGCAAAAAACGCAAACAAAAAGAAGACATTTTTTTTTATTGGCGCCGCTATTGTGCTTTGACCATTAACCTATCAATACTACTGCACTATCAAAGAGGTTGCAACATCAAATTATAAAACCAGGACACTTTTAAGACAAGTTTAAAACCGATTTTCTACAATAAAGTTTTTCCAACAGAAATTACAATTTGAACACGAGCAGCGAGTAGTTTTTCTTTCATTTATGAGCGACGAAACTTTGCATTTTATGCTGTGATTTTAGCATTAATGCTGCTACTCTAGCTTTATGGCTTATAAGACCGCGAAGGGTACCTACTAGCAGTGGCGGATCCAGGATTTTGTTCTGGGGGGGGGGGGGCTTGAACCCAATGAGCGTAGGTTTTCAAGATAAAAATATTATATGCAGTGAGCTTTTAGTGGGAGCGAAACCACAATATACTACGTCATAATACGCTTTCTCATTTCTCATACACAGTTACTGAATAATGACCACAGAAAAAAGAAAGAATAAAAGAAATAACACACTTTTTGGGTCGAGTTCGGTCTAAAAATAAATAATAATCCCTAGCACAATACAAAAAATAATAATCCATCTAGAAATTCTAACAAAAAAAGAAAATTCATCGTTCGTGCGGAAGCGATAAAATTCGGCGCTGTCACGAAATCTATTAAAAAAAAACAATTTTGCCGTCAACTGATTATGTTAGGCTTAGTTAAAATAATTTTAATTACGAGTATGATCACTTTATACCTTTAAGAGGCCCCGCCAACGGCGACTTTTTGTCGCGCGTTTCGTAAAGGGGTAATTCTACGGCAGACCAATTCCCGTGGCATTTTTTATTTAAGGGTTTTCAGATAATTATATAATCATGTAACTATAAAATTGTTGCTAATGTATTCTAAAGTAATGTGAGAACATCAAATTATCTGAAAACCCTTAAATAAAAAATGCCACGGGAATGGCTCTGTCGTAGAATTACCCAAAGGCGAAAGAGCATTGCTACTAATGCGCTTTATTCGCATTTGCAACGCGCTACAGAAGCGATGCCAACGCGCCAATAACGCGCTACAGCATCGCGACTGTATTGATGCAAAAACGCGACCGTGTCGGACGATATACAAGGTGTTACAAATGTACCTAACTCTTTTTACAGGGTAATAGCACCCGGTGATAGGGATCACAACCTAAATTTTTTTTTGCTCTATGACTTTCCGTTGATTTTTAAATTAATAAAATGTGAACGCTGTGGCGCGAAAAAGTATTTTTTAATATTGTTTTCATTGAGTTTCACAATGTTTTAACAACTCAAAGCTATGTAAATGCACATACACACACAAACATATTTTAAAATTTGAGCTAATACCAAAAACAAAAGAGTTATTTTTTTTTTTCAATTTTGAGTTTATAAAATAAAAATTGTTTTTTTCAACTTTTTTTTGCAGATTTGACCTCTGTTGACCACTAGGTTACAACCTGTAAAAAGAGAGGATGTTTTGTAACACGTTGTAGAGGAGACAGCGGAGGAAGGGTGGAACGCGAATCGCGTTTGCATCGCATCGCGACTGAATCGGGAGTTGTATCGCTATTGCATCGCTACAAAAAGTCTCCGTGGGCGAGGGCTCTTTTTTTTCAGTAAAGAGTTGTTTACAAAAAGCTTTTTGGTTCTAATTGATTCTATTCTGTTGCATAGTTTGAATAACCAAACTATTCGCTTTTTTAATCACCCATCTCATCCAATCAGTGTGGATAGTTAACGCTTTTTCGTAGAAACTTTCACAGCTATTACATTCACACTTTTCATTAAAGGAAATTTAATATAGCATTCATGTATTTCTAGGAAATTTCCGATACGGGACCAATCTTCATTTCGAAAAATTCACGAAAGCAATACCGGGTGTTCCGGGAACCTACCAACGCATGAGCGAAAATCACTGTTACAGTCGGCCACATGCTAGGATAACCCTTTTTGTTCGATTGGCGCCCTTAGGCCGCGCGCGGTAAGAGCTGCCATGGGGTATCTGTGACTGTGGCCGACCCTACACACGACAGCACGTCGACGCTTACACACTAGAACTCTACTCGGTTACGTTAGGGGCGACTTTACAAAAAAGTGTACCGTCTGACGTGCTGTAGTGTGTACACTTTTTTCACAGGCTCCAAGCGAGGAAATCTGGGTCAATGACTTTACTTTTTTCTCGGGGCAAAGTTATGCGCGGGGCATTACTCAATGTCTCCCTGTTAATTGACTCCCATCGTGTATTATGGATGTCAGTGCTGAGATTAGCTGAGAGTAGGTTGAGGCATACTGATTTCTCAGAGAGGTCACTTAGATATAGATAAAGCATAGTTTATTTAAAAAACTTTAAAACTAAAGTACAAATGGCGGTCTTAACGCTAAAAGATATATCTTTCAGACAACATTTGGATGGACAGCACTGAGAGCGGAAACACGATGAAAAAAAATTTATAATGATAAAATAGTGTACACTGGAATAAGTCATTCTGGTACTGTGATTAGTAGAGAGAGACAGATTTCGGGTTATACTGATCAATTTAGTGATCCTTGTTTACCTATCTACTGTACAAATATACTAGTAGTTCGCCCCGAATTGTGAACTCGCAATTTGTTTATTTTTGCTAATAACACGCGCGCCTTGCATATAAACTTTACAACCCCATATCACGGCAACCCTTCAACCGATTTAGCTCAAGTTCAAACGTTAAAATATATTTTGTTTAATTTACCCGCCTACAAAATGTCATGATGATTCGACCAAATTTACTAAAGTTATCGTCGAATGAACATTCATACATACAAACATACAAACGCCGGACTGTTCAAGCAGACTCTGAAAACTTCGCTCGCTCGTTCAATCAATGAGTGAATCATCATGGCTGCCAACCAACCGCTACCCACTCGCAATTATCTACTCTTCCATCCTTTACCAGCCTTCCGCCAATTATACTATTGCTTGGTATTATTAGTATAGATTTTCATTTCATCTGATCTACGGAGCCATGTATTGTGTCTCAACAACAGACAGCCTTTGTTCGGTCTCACCACAAAATAACGCGAACAGAAGGTGAAATCAAAAGATAAACCAAAAACTCGTACAGTGAGCTTGTTCTGTAAAAATGTTCTTGATTGACAGGGTGGCATTAAAAGTCGTCTGAGATCACCTATTTGAGATCACCTATTTACTTTTTTGAGATCACTTACTTGAGTTCGAGCTTGAGATGACGACTGTCAATGCCACCCTTAATAATAATAATAATTTTATTTCAGACGAATATACTTTTACGATATTTCTCCACATTAATATAGAATTTAAATATCAAAAGTACAGCATTATAACGACAAGTCAAGAATACAATTTAAACGATTATTATAGTACAATAAAAAAATCCAAATCCAAAATAGCAAAATAAAAAAAATACTATACTCCACACAATTTTATTTTCATGTGGAAGAGTTAAATAAAATAAAATTAAATGTACGTATATGCTGCAGCAGTGTCCCAAGTATTTAGATGCAGTCCAGTCGACTGGCAAACGTGGTTAAAGACCATGCTTTTGTCGTATTCACTCTGTAGTCAGGACTGCTTTGTTCGCTCCATATCAACGCTTTGCGGAGAGCACAATGGGATAGAAAAATTGGTTTCATTGCCTGTTATTAATTGATTTCGAGCATGTTGGCTGAATAATTTGGATTTTGTTTGTTCTTTGTTGGGAGTGAAGTTTAATTGCTGCAGCTTGTCTGTGCTTGATGGGCCCAAGCTTTAAAAAATATTATTTTCATCTCCCACGCTCGGAAAGTTTGCTGTTACTAGTAACTTACGATCTTGTAAAGGCCGGATTTAAACTATCTGCATTTTTGTGCGCTTCGAAATTTGAACGCGACGCCGGGACAATCTTTCCCGCGCCCTATGGTGTTGAAAAAGAAAAAAACACTGGCCGTTTAAGTAGATGCCAAATCCCGACGGAAAATAAAACCCCATTCATAGTTCGTTTACACGCGTATTTCAGCGAAAGTGATTGTTCGTGCCCATTCTCTATACAAAACTGTGAATGTAAATGGTGCATAGGCATCTTTTAAAAAGGTAAAGTCACGGAATAGAACATTCAGAAACGCGGTTTCTTCTTATAGTCTTTTCAATATTTTGTACACATATTTATTTTATAATACCAGTAAATAAAAAAAATGCTTCGCTTCTGTTTTATCAAATAGAAAATTATGTTTTGGTTTGTTAAATACATTTTTTCAAACGATATTACTAATTTAATTTTTTATCTCCTAGAATTTTTTAATTTATATGGTAAAAGTTCAGAATGCACCCGGGAAAAAAACATTCTTTTATTTACATTATTTTTGTTTCTGGATAAATAAACTTCAGGAAATTATTAATAAAACGAACGGTTTTAATACTAACGAAACTGAAAACTTTAGTGCGGCAGCCGTAACTACAGTAAAATATGCTTTTAAAAGGAACTTATTTGACTCACCTGTTTTGCCTGTAAGTAGTTGTCTATAGAGTTTTTCCCGCTTGGCTAACAAAATCATTTCCTCGCTTCTGTGAGATGAAAAGTTTTGTGTTTCGCACGAATGCAATATTATTTGCGTCTCGTGCTTCTGAATACCTCGCTACGCTCAGGTTTCTTTTTTTGAACCACTCGCTACGCTCGTGGCTCAATTTTAGAAACCTTCGCTAGCTCGGTTTTCAATACAAGCACTCGCCGCAAACAATAATTTTGCATTCTTGCATAACAAATAACTATTTCATCTCTCAGGCTCGGAAAGTATGCTGTTACTTTAAACATGCGATCGTAGAAAAACCTATTTTAAACTATTTGCATTTTGCGCGCTTCGAAATTTCAACGTGACGCCCTATGGTGTACAAAAAGAAATAAGGAACTCCTTTGACTTGTGGAAGACACGATCTTCTTGAAGTTTCATAAAATAAACAACCCGTTGCTAGGCATCGCCATAGATTTATCTGTCAAATCAAAGAAGAAGTAAACTCATTTCACTAACTTTTTTTAGTTGTGTATTGTTTTTCTTGCATCTAACATAATAATTTCCTCGCTCTGTGAGATGAAAAGTTGTATGTTTCGCACGGATGCAAAATTATTTGCGTTTAGTGCTTCTGAATACCTTGCTACGCTTGTGGCTCAATTTCAGAAACTTTCGCTAGCTCGGTCTTCAATAAGAGCTCTTTTGTTCTATCAAGAGCTATTTTGTCATTGAATTGGAAATATGATATAATGGCAAGGATTCGGGTCACGCATAGGCGAAAAAAGGCGCGTGTAACTGGGATATGCGACTGGGATAGGGGTGCACCTTAGGCTTCAAGTCTTTAAAATGTAAATCTTGTAGAGCACAAAACTATCAAGCTTGATGAGCTGGGGCCTTAGCCTGTAACACAATGGCGTATCAATGGCGTCCTAGGTAGAAGGACAAAACCGGGATTTTTTCGTTGTTCTCCTACAACCAGCGAACTAATTCTCTAGGATTAGACTCATAATATTCTTTGCTGTACTACAATAACATTAAAAGGACCGACACTGGACCGACAGCATCAATCAATCGTAATTAAAACCGTCAACCGGAAGCCAATTTTGGTACCATTGTGTTACAGGCTAAGGGCCCAGCTTCTCCGGCGGAAGCAGTAGAACAATTTTCCGCCGCGGGCGGCAAGGCGGCACGATTTAATAAACGTTACGAGGCGCAAATTGAGTGCTGCGACTGCGGCCGCCCAATAGTGGCCTGCGCCAGGGGTTCACAACCTGCGGTCCGCGATCCTATAGCTCCTTTCATATGTTGACGCATATGGGGCTGTCTAATGACTCCCACTGCAGGGCCTGTAAAGAGGCGCCAGAGTCCATGGAACACGTTCTGTGTGACTGCGATGCTCAAGAAAGTAAACGCATGAGTCTTCTCGGGATAGCATACCTATCCTAGACCGGAAGAATATAAGTTCCTCAACCTCGGTGACGTCCTAAAGCTTATGACCTCGGTCTTTGCACGTCCTGAGCAGGAATAAGGACGGGGGTGAGACAAAAGATCCCACTGGTTCGAGGTGTCCCGGGCTCTCAGCCTGGCCCCATACTAATAAGATGAGATAAGATATGTTGATGCAGGTCGTTGTGACCCCTCCGGTCCGTAAATGCGTAAGTGCAAGTTGTAGCCAGGAAGGATTTATGCGCTTTGACGCATGTCATTGTGACATCATCATCATCCACCTCTGCCTACTGTTGGGTGTAGGCCTTTTTCCCCTCGCGCCACCTCCCACGGTCCCAAGCCATATGCATCCATGTACCCTCCGCCGCTGTGACAATGTTGACTATCGGGCTGCTGATATCTCCCGACTGATCGGATCAACTGATTATGACATACGTTAATGCAACTATTAAAAAAAACTAAGGCCTTTGCATCTACGCATGAGATGATTTATACAGCGTCCAGTGGCACCTTCACTCACACTAGATGGGTGAAGAGACCACTCGGCGCTGCAGTGCCTTGGACATTGTTTTAGATGGAGTAGGCTTGCCCAGCTCCTATACCACAGGAAAGACGAGTCAATACGTGTGGAGCCAACTAAGCCGCGGGCAACTATTAGCTAAGAAGGCTTTATTCCCTTTGACACAAATATTGTTGTGACATATTTTACGCGTGTCATTGTGACATACGTGTGTGCAACTATTAGCTAAGAAGGATTTATTTACTTTAACATAATATTATGTCGTTGTGACATATTTTAAGGCAAATTTTAGCTACGAAGGACTTATTAGCATTAGTTCAACTATTAGCTAAGACGGATTTATTTGCTTTGACGTAATAATATGTCGTTACGACATGCGTCAGTGCGACTTTTATATTGTGACATAATGTGTCAATGCGATTAACGACTATTAATCTTACATAGCAAGGATTTATATGGAACTGATGCAATAACATGGTTGACTTGTAAGTCACACTGTCAATGTCGCAATGAAATCTATCAAAGTATGACGGACCTTGTGGCATGTTATCGATGACGTTTTTATCCCCCGTACGAATTGTGCCATCTTCATTAACGTGATGATGATGATGATATCCTTTTATCCCTTATCAGGGACATAGGGCTCTAAGATAGCGGTGAAATAATACCAGCACTTAATTTGGCATTGACTGCCGTTTCAAGTTCTGATAGGTTCATAACTTTTCACTCACAAATACATTGCCATTGTTATTTAATTGAAATTTTAAGAGCGGAATTGTCGTATTTAGTATTTTAATGATCCATGTAAACTGCCTGATTGTGTCAGTCAAATGGTTCGTCCTTGAAAAAGGTTGGGAAGGACTGTTCTAGGCAGCGGTAGATGATGCTTTATTTACTTGGCTTACTTTGTTGCCATTCCGAAGGATGGATTCTCGTTCTTATACGGAGAGTCTGCCAAAATTGCGCTCAATCGTGAAATGTTTTTTTTTTTCATGTAACATCCATGTCCACCGTTAAAATTAAACAACAGGTTTAACCGATACCATAAAAGAAAACAATTGGGATGACCTGCTAAACTCTCTATGAAAGCGAGATAACGCTAGTTTTGAAGTTCATCCCATTTTTGTTTCTTTTGGCACACATGATAAAATAGGTACCTGTATGAAAGTTTTTTGACGATCATTGTATAAAATAGCAAAGACAATCCAAATTCTGGGTAAGCCGTAATCATGTATCCAAACCACCGAACTAACAGTTTCATAATGACTAGCGATTCGTTTCGTTCGAACTCTCCAAAATAATGTCGACCCCTCTCAGGCATTCTCTAGTTCTAACATCGACAAAGTGGTTAAATCCGACCCGAACTCCAAACACAATGGTGGCAAAACAAAAAAGGGGGGTTAGTATCTGATGGTCTAAAACGCAAGTGGTCTATGGAAACAGCTCGTCAAAAAAGTGACCGGTCTAAGAACCAAGTAAAACAAGTATTTTAAACATTTATAATAAGTTGAAAAAATTCACTCGGGACAGGACTTGAACCCGCAACGTTTGTTTAAAATATTCCCTAGCACGGGTATTGTACGATATACCTGGCCGGTACAGTACAAGTGTACATGTCCCTTTGCAAATGCCTTCTCTCAGAGTGAGAGAAAGAGAAATCGGGCTTAATCACCATGCGTACCTAATTTGGGCTTCGGATTGTCAATTTTCGCGTTGAGGATATAATGCCTCAGACGGTTTCCTTGCGATGTTGTCCTTCACCGTAAGCATTTTAAATGCTGCTAAAAATTTACAAATGTCAGATACTTAAGCTTTGTAAACCACATGCAAGCACACGAACGCCGTAGTTGAAGCAGTCACCGTGGCCAAAATCTTCGTGTCTATGGTCCGTTTTCAAAGCACAAATTAAAAGCACTTCATAGATGGCGCTTATAGGCGTGCCCATACAAGAACCGGGACACGATTGTCAAATTTCGCTTAGCACAGATTAATTTTGACAGTCGCGTTCCGGTTCTTATATGTATTATGGTCACGCACGCAATTTGTGCTTTGAAAACGACAAATTCACAAATGTGGGTATTTAGCCCTCTGATCTTCTTCTTCTTCTTTTGGACCGGTCCCTCAATTCTTAGGAACGTTGGTCAATTCAATGGTTCTCCACTCATCACGGTCATGGTCGCGATGGGATGAGTACTGAATGGATCCACTTGCTGCCTTTTTTAGGGCATCAGACCAGCGCATTGGTGTTCTGCCTCTCGCCCGCCTGCATTCCATCTGGTCAAACATTATCAGTTTTTTTTTCAGAGAATGACGTGGTGACCGCTATGCCCAAAAAAGCTAAGGGCCCTCTGGCGACAGACTGTTGACAGTCGTTTTGTTATGTTGGGCTCGTTTAGGATGAAAATATTGTAAATATTTTAGCCGTCTGATACTAACCCAAAAAAGGCGCAAGAAAGTGTAACGGTCACATAAATCAAAGGACCCAAGAGCCATTGAAACAAATATCGCTAGGAAGCCCCATTCAACCCGCTCGACGATAAATTCCGAATTAATTAAATCGGCCGTCGTCTCGGATGACGAATCGATTCGATTCGGACAATTAGTAGCTAGTAACAAATTGGGTGACGTCTTGGGCGAGCTGGCTGGTTTACTAGTTGGCTGGTTTACTAGTTGGCCTCGTATTAACAAAAAAAAGTCAATTAAGGCCAAAAGGAGGTCCAACCAACCATGGTTAAAGTATATGACTGTATATGTACTGAGCTACGAGAGATATTTTGCCTAACTTACTGTATGTAGCAGTTTCAGGTTAGCTTCCATTTTTAAAGGTTCAAAGGCCAGGTACAGGCCAGGTGGTGACTGTCACAGGTTGCACTCTAGTATAAACGGTACGCCCTTACCTGAAAAGAAAAAGAAAATCAAAATGAGATTTCAATACAATTTAGTTTCAGGTCAAAAGTTAAGTGATTTTGTTATTTCTTTAGTATAATGGGGACCCTTTTGTTTTATTAGTACTATCATTGATAGATCAGCTTAGTTACTCTTTGTCCATAGTAGAGTGTTTAGATAGGATTGTTCAATGAACATTTTCAACTATCAAAGGGTTATTTATAGTTGCCCTTTACAATGGAATGTGAAATGATTTCAGCTTATTAGTATTTTGGCATTTTTTCGACTGCTTTTTGGTTTTAGGTAAAATAAAATGCATTTGTAATTTTTGTAGTTTTTAACGAGGAAAAAACCTGTGCAACACAAAATATAATTGCGACTAGTTTAAATACTCGCAACGATGTTTAACTTTCATAAAAGTAGGTAACTACAGGCATATAGAGCTTAGCATATACACCAGCATTTTCATGTTGTTTTCATCGATAACAACTTGCAAGATAGATTGATTGATTGTCGTGTTGATTGTTTTAACACAATAATGAGAAAAAGATGCGCGTCCCTGGTGCGTCGCGTGCGAGCCAGCGCCAACAGTATCCTGGCCATGATAGCCAATAGGCTAGACTGCCTTTACATTAATCAATGTGTGAGCAAATCCACATCGATTAATGTAAAGGTGGACGTGTAGCTATAATATGTGTCTGTTTTTTGTAAATAATGTACCTACTGTGTCTATGTTTTAGTTTATATGTTTGGTTGGGCCTTTGTTGCCAAAATAAAGAAGTTTTAATAAAAAATAATAAAAATAGGTATTTTTGGTGAAAAAAAAAGGACACCGCCTATACAGGGTGTTAAAAGACCGCCAACAGACCCGAAAGCCACGCATACTAGACACCAAAACAAAGTACTTTTTCGATAAATTATTGCTGGGAAATGATTTTGGTTTTTTAGGTTATAATTTTGAAAAAAATTTTATCACGCAATGGATGTGTAACACACAGAAGTCATATTACGCAAGCGTAGGTATAAGTTTATGTTACTTAAGCTTGAAGTGCCGATGTTTAGAATACATTGCGGGTTGCAATTTTAACGTCGTTTTTTGTAGGAAATATTCATAATTTTGATATGGCTTCTTGAGACGATATGTTAAGAACTAGATACTGAATACATTTCTGCAAAAAAAAAGTTTCGAAAAGTCCGACTTTGAACCTCATTATCTCGGAAACCGTTGATTTCCCAGGCATAGTTCCTTGGGCAAAAATGTTCCTTATGATGAGGACAATACGTGGTTTCCCGCTTTGTTGGCGGTCTTTTAACACCCTGTATAAATTTCTCAGCGAAAATATCTTTAAAACGTTTATGTATGTCAACACGAAATTGGCTGTGTTCTCACCTAATTTAAGATCACCTAAGGTTTTTTTTTATTTATTTAGTGTAATGGATACTGGAATCGATTTTGTATTTTTTTTTTTGCGCGCTTGCTATTTTATACGCACGGCCTCTTGAGCACTATGCCTGTAAACTAATGTAATGTCACTCCAGTTTTTGAACCTGAGACCTTAGGCCGTCGATCAAGGATAAAACTAGATACAACATAGAACTCTGAAATGTGTCTGGAAAAATAGATGCCCAAATTGCCTTTGGGAGCTTATTTGCTCGTAGTCCATGCAATTAAAGTAAAACTGTACACTAATGCAATAAGGTTGACATTCAAATATTAGACGTATGGTCGAAATGATGTTTCGTATTTGTTCTATTGCTGATATCTTTTGTTTCTGTGGGGACAAGTTTTTATTGTGATTTTATACGTAATGCGGATTCTATGGGATTTAGTTCGGTGCCTTAGGCATAAAATGAAGCTCTCTGCGAAGCCTCAGATTAGATTAATCTTTACATAATGTATTAAGGCCGCCCCATCATCGCACGCAAATTAATATTGATTAACTGGTCAGACTACGTAACAACTCTACTGTACTAGCTCGCGAACCTCGTTCCAAGTTTAAATGAGTTTTGACATAACGTTATTGTTCAGTCAGAGACACGGTAGGATACACCTTTTTGTTCCATTAACGCCCTTATGCTCAGCGCGATGAGAGCTACTTTAGAATATCTCAGCGTATCGCTGAAAAAATATAGTAAACAGTCCTTTCGTGTAAATAAGGGAGTTGTATCCACCAATCCCGGGGTCAGGTAGTAAAACTACTAGGTAACTGTAAGGTATAGGACCTATTTAGTTTTGTTATTAGTGCAAAGCCTACTCCATCTAAACCATATCTCAGGTACTGAAGCGTCCAAGTGGTAGCTTCACTCATCTAATGTGAGCAACTAGGATACAATCATCTATCCTAGATTCAAACGCCCAAGTTTTTGTGCTGAAAAAGAAATGTTTTATAGTGCGCGAATATAATTAATAATCTACTTATTTCCAAACCGAAATCCACAAAGTGTCGTTAATTAAAATATATCATCGACGGGAAAAACCACTCAAAATCTAGAGCACGAAATTACGACAAAAAACAAAATCACAGCGCAAAATCTCGGCATCAAAACGAAAATGGCGGAGCAATTATTTTTAGTCTAACTATAATTGTTTTCGGGTAATTTGTTTTTACGGCTCATTAGGCTGCTCGTAATTATAGGGCTCCGTGTAATAAAAATTGTAAAAAACGGCCCGTAATGTCGGCCCATTTTCGGAAGTGCTTTTTTATCATATAAAAGGTGGAAATACTTGACGCTTGACGCGTTGGTAGCTAAGGGCGTTTATCATGGGTTTTTGAGATATAACTTTATTGATTTCATCTGAAATAAAATCCCGGATAACTAAGGAATATCTTGAAAAATTATGTCTGAATTGTTAACATGTTTTGCATTTTTTCTGAAGCTAGGGAAACCTTAAAAGATCTAAGATGAGGTTAAAAAAGCTACCAAGCCTCATACATAATATTATTATGTTATATGTATGGTAATGAACGCATTTCTAAAATTTTGCTTCAAGCAATGAACGCATATTTTTCATCTCTCCATCTATCGAATATTTCAATTTCAAGTCCAACGATGCCCATTTCTAATTAAGTATTTTGTCAAATTAAATGCTTCGCGTGAAAACCTTTTTGTAATCACTTTTTACGTTTTAACTAAAACAAAACTTAATTAGATGTTATCTAGATATTGCAAGTGTTAAAGTTTAACCTTTGCAAAAGGGCCCAAGTTTAATTGCGAAGCCAAAAAGGTCTACTTACGCGTCTTGATTACAGATTTTGTGAATTCAGAATTTACTCAAAAGCATAAATGGGATCATCTATCCATCACAATGCTAAAAATGCTTTGTGAAGATAATTTGTTTTGATAAAATGAATTAGGTTTGATTGGCTGGCTGGTTGCTAGATATAATATATTTTTCAATAAGTTGCTTTCTAGCTTTGTAGCTAGTTTATTGGTTTGACCGTTATTGAACTGGTTAGTCAATGGAATGTTTTCAAATCGACTGTTAAATCAAAATTACTTGAAACAATATTGATCGAAAATTAAGGGCAGATCCGTAATCATGTACCACAAACAACAACTACATTCAGTTCAAAAGATACAGACCTTTTAGGTACACAGTACAGACGGAAAGATTATAATTATTTAGAGCTTAATAATGGGTTTCCGTAGACACCTTTCGGTAATAAGAACCCTGAAAATCTACAAAAAGTGAGCTAATTTTGTCAACAATTTTATTCTAAAAGCTATTGGGTAATGTCATAGATGCGCGTCGGCCAGCCACAAATGTTGACCGCGTCACGTCATGCGTTTGAATCCGCATCGCGCCGCAATTTTAACACCAATTTTATTTACGGATTGTTTCAATTTTGACGCTCGTTTCCTTGCCACTTTACCCACTTTATATTATTATGGATTTGATGATTTTTGCATCGGGCTCAACAGACATAATAAAAAAATCCACAAAGATGCTGCAAAACTCATCCGTATTTACAAGGTAGTTAATCGTGTGAGGCTCCACCTCTGGTGTCATAGTTTTTAGGCCGCCCAAAGGGCCTCTGACATGGCTTAACGATTGTTATTAAGATGAAATACGACGCACAACTAGCGCCGCCAATGAAAAAAAATCATGTCTTTTTTTTTTGCAAAAAAACGCTCCTGCGGTTTCTCAACGCGAGGCTTTACTACTTTTAGGACCTAAGGTTTGGAGCGTTTATTACGTCTTTATCAACAACAACCGGGACCAACGGTTTAACGTGCCTTCTCAAGCACGGTAATTAGTGTAAGTGATGATCATTGATTTAAAGGGTACATCCACTTTTACATATGGATAGCCGACACAAAGTAGTCGATTATGCCGACGTTACAAGTAAAACACTTTACCTTTGCGTTTATTGTACCTCCACCAAGGCGGACTTGCGTCAGTCGGGGTTAGCCAATTAACTCTTAGTTAATTTCACATTTAAATACAATTATTGACGTTAAATCCGAGTTAACTGGCCAACCCTGGTTGACTGAAGTGGACCTTAGGCGATATGGATGAATTGACTACTCGGACGCAGCACTGTAATGCCTGGGTCATGCTTAGATAGAGGAGAGGAGGCTGGTCCAATCCTTAGATTCCATAACCTTAGTTCAGTCAACAAAAACCACGTAGCCAACAAGGCCGCACGATATTTTCTTTATTGAATTAGGTTTGATATCAGTCTACACGGACAATCACCTGTCCAAACAAGGAGTGACGTGGCAAGAGACGGCCGGGCCGCCCCCGTACTACCTAGAAGCGCTCAGTTGACAAAGAGGCTGTATCGACTGGACTCGGCTGTAAGGACCTAGAGGCCGCCGCGCAAGACCACGAAAAATTGAGATCCCTTCTTCGAGCCTTATGCCCCTGATAAGGTATAAAGAATATCATCATCATCAGTTTACATTGGACGAAATGTGGGATCAAAACGTTAGACCCAAAGGCACCAGCTCTTTTAGACCGCACACTGGCAAACAGTAATTTAAATTAGTTTGAATTTTGCATTTTGGTGATCAGGCCCGCGTTTCATATAACTGACATAAATATTTTATTATGACAATTCGATGTTCATTGATAGGTCGGTTTTTAAACAAACCTTTTTTGTAACCTCATGTCAAATCGACTACGCAATCTATATCGAATTGTCATAATAAACTATGAATTGTATTTATATGAAACAGGCACCAGGTGCTTCAATGACATGCAATTGTTTAAGGGAAACTTATCTGTGGTTTTATAATGCTAAACAAGATGGAATAAAAGTCTATTTGTCATTACCCCTAGATTGTCACAAACTTGTTAGTACACTAGACAGCACGTCGACCCTTACACGCTAGCACTCTACTCGGTCACGTTACGGGCGACTTTACAACAAAAGTGTACACTCTGACGTGCTGTCGTGTGTACCAATGAGGATCTTATTTCCAGCATCCTTGCTATTATAACCCGTGTCATTAAAGAAAACATTTAGGACGAAGTTAAAAACCTAGCATTGTCTCGCTTTGACTGTATTAATTAGAGCGAGAGGGCGAGTGTTTTGAAGTTCATCCTAAATGTTTTCTTTAATGACACGGTTTATACACCGTTTTTGTAGAGACGCCGAAGTAGGTATTGATTATGAAAACACAAAAAGAGACCATTACGAGTCTCGATCTAAGAGTTAGGGAGTCTTGATAGTTGGTCTTGTAAATTTTTCTGCAACGTGGATTGGCTGTAAATAATAATATGATAGTTGTATGTCAGGCAAGACAGTGGTTGCACCTGGCACAGGATCGTGAAAGGTCCCAGTAAGCATTAAGAGGTCTTTTCTCAGCAATGGGTGTTAACAGGCTGATGATGACGATGTCAGGCTAGGCATTACTTAATTGAACGAGCGAGCGAAGCGAGCGAAGTTCTCCGAGTCTACTTGAACAATCTGGCGTTTGTATGTATGTATGTATGTATGAATGTTCGTTCGACGATAACTTGAGTAAATTTAGTCGGATCGTCATGAAATTTGGCAGGCGGGTAAATGACGTAAAGAGAATTTTTAAATTCGAAAATGAGCCAAATCGGTCGAGGGGTTGCTGAGATGTGGGGTCGCGAGTTCATAGTTCGGGGCGAACCACTAGTTATTGGCGTGAATAGTGTGCACTTCTCAATAATATTATTTGAAAGAAAATGGCAGGTCGAATAAAACTTGTTGTTTTTTTCTAAAGCACAAACCCGTATATTTCAAAGATTCCCGAGCGATTTTATTTCAACTTATATAAATCTTTAAAAGGTGGAACAAAACTTAAACAACCAAAAGAAAAAAATATGCAAATACAGTCGATCTTTTAACCAGTTTTCATTATTCTAATCCTACCCGGACAAAGTCCCAGCAATAAACTAGTGCTAAAACAAATATGTTGTTATGCAGAACAATGCATGCAATCGCGAACGTGATTCTGACATCCCGACAAATACACAGGTGCGCCTACTAAAGCACCTATATACCATTATACAGGGTAAATTTTATATAGCTTCATTCCTGAAACACGTTAACTTCTAAGTGTGATTTTCAACAACTTTTGTTCAACGATTTTTCGAATAGCTCGATACTTTTTATGTATTGAACATTTCTTATTCTTTAAAAGTTCGCAGTTGTACACAGCGATGCCTGCGCGCTAAGCTTTCGTTAATATTAACTCTTTACCACCTCTCCAGCCTATATTCAAGTCCAAAATATTAAAAATATTTTTTTTTTGTATGGAAAATTTTAATTCAGCTTTGCCCTAAATCGTGGAACAAAAATTGTTGGAAATCACATTTAGGAATTGACGTGTTTCAGGAATAAAGCCATTAAAAAATTACCCTGTAGATATAGCTGACAATTTATTTGTGGAATTTCAATTTTCAACGCCAATTATTTCTTTTGTCCAACACGTCACGCGCATGTATGTTCAATAATAATTACTAATCGTCGTCGGTGCGGTGGTGCTCTAGTGGGTAGAACAGTGGACTCTGAAGCAAGAGGTACCCGGTTCGATTCCCAGTGCGGGCATGTATCTATGACTTTGTTTAATTTCAAAGTTACGTACATTTGTGAATTTGTAGTAGCATTACCACTCGCTGACGGTGAAGGAAAACATCGTAAGGAAACCTGAGCGTATGAGGCATTATACCCTCAACGCAAAAATCGCCAACCCGCATTGAGCACGCGTGGTGCTTAAGCTCGAACTCTCTCTCTGAAGGCCTTTGCCCAGCTAGTAAGACATGTTATGTGCAATTGTACAGGCTACTTAAAAAAAAAAAATCGTCGTCGGTCTGCGCAATGACAGTGCAATCGTAGTGACTTGATGGTCCCTCGATGGTGCAACGGTAGTGCGTCGGCAATGCTTCGATACGGTCAGTAAGTGAAACTCTTGTTTTTTTTTAATCGTCTATTTTAGAGAAGCTTTAGTACACAAGCGTGACTATGTCACCTTCGTAAGAGCTACTACCTACTTAAATTACGTATTATTCTTCTACACACCATTTATATTACCTCCTACCACTTATATCAAACTTACATACAAATCGAGCCGCGTAACGGGTTGAATCGCGATAACTTTTCGAGGTAGGTAAATTTAAATCTATCACCAAAACTTTTAAATCGTAGATTTCAGTAACGTTTCGACGGTAAAATAATTAAATATTGTGTACTAGTTAATACTCTTGCCACACATAAATGCATCAATAAAACAAAAAAGGTGTTTCTTAACACGGTCCCAGTCCTCATACAAAGAAATCGGACGACCCTGTTTATCCGGTTATAAAGATTTTTTATTCTAAGATATTATGGATATTCAGGTAAATTAAATTTTTTTCTAACGTTATTGCTCCTTTATAAGTCCAAATACACCGTGGAATTTTAGTGGTTTTAAAGCCGAAGGTATTTTGTTGCATTGGTGATTCTGAGCCAAATTACAAAATTTCATTCCAAAACGCGCGAAAAAAAAATTTACTCCTCCATACAAATGGTGTCGATTGGCGATAGCCTGTGTTGGGAATTGGGTATTGGGAAGTGTTTTTTTTTTCGCTCGTTTTGAAGTAAAATTTTGGAATTTGGCTCAGAATCACGAGTGCAACTAAATAAAACCACTAAAATTCCACGGTGTATAAAACAAAAACTTACCTACAAGTCCAAACAAAAAAAATGAAAGATTTTGAAATTGGTGAACTCCGTGACTCAAATATTTCAATGCTGTCGTGACCCGAAATTTGGGTCACGAGACAGGAAAGGTGTTAATAGTATACACGACAGCACGTAAACGCTTACACGCATGCACTCTACTCGGTTACGTAACGGGCGACTTTACTACAAAAGTGTACACTCTGACGTGCTGTCGTGTGCACTCGTGTGTACTAAGAAAGTACATCGCTGATAAGTCGTCTAATTATTAGTATTGGTGCAATGGTTAGACGGTGATATCAGATTCAAATTCTCTTTTCATAGCAGATACAGCAAGCTGAAGCGGCGTGAAGATAACACCTAAAGTTTACCAATTCCCCTTGCCAGATGAAGAACTTTCGGTTTAGTACAATTTACGAGGCAAGGCCCATAGCAACAAAAGAATATTTTTACGAGCGCATAAATTAAACGCGGTAACTATCGTAAGATAAAACCACTTTACGACTAGTTGCGCGACTAAGTAATCGCTTTATTACGCTCGCGACAATCATCTTTATTGCCGGGGACGAGGGTCGCAAATTATGTCAACTTTTTGCACTCAATAGTTTTCAAGGAAGATGAGACGATAGCTGGTAATCCTCCGCAATCTTGCTTTGACCGAAATATTGCAGCCAACCTACTTTCACTTTTTAAGCGACTTCAGAAAATGATAGTCCGGTGGCCGACTGCAAAAAACCCCACATAATAAAAAAAAAAAATACTTACCTATTCTGGGTAGCTGACTTTTAATAACTTCAAAAACTCTTGGTCGGCCGCGACTTATCTTGGGACATTTTGCGCAAATGGCAAAAAAGTGGTGCAAAGATTCATCAAAAAAACCTCTCTTTTTACTGTCCTCAAAAGGGCCTCTATCCGATCGTACAGCTTACATTATATTTTTCGATGTGGTTTTTTGATGAATTTTTGCACCACTGTTTTCCCCTTTGCGCAAAATTTGCCAAGATAAGATTATATTTTTTTCTATTTTTTTATTAGGTAGGGTTTTTTTGCAGTCGCCCACCGGACTATGAGGAGGTACTCAATTTGTCCTTTTTTTATTGTTTGTTCGATCTCATGTTTGTTTGGTTTGTTTGATCAATTCCAAAATTTTAGAATGTCTACGACCAGGCGAATCTTTTTTTAGTTAAATTATAATCAGCTACTCACGACAGTGAAGAAGAGTGAGAAGTAAAAAATTAAAAATCATGCAGCCTCTTAAAAAAAAAACATTGTAAACTGTATGATTCAAGATATGTATTTGCTTTAAGTATGATTGATTACTTCTCGTTTCTAGCACGTAAAAGCAAAAGCGATGTAAGAACAGCACACACAAGAGATGCGTGCGCCTCTTTCATCGTAAAATAAGCTCTAGTTGCAATAAAATTGGGAGCCGAGCCTTAAAGGTAAGCTTTCACTACCGGGGCCCTACCAGTCTGTAAGCTCTAAGGCAAACGAGACAAAAATTTCCTTGTGGCTATTTTCGTCGGCAATTTTTGTCTCGTATGTTCAATTTATTAGAAATTTTAGCTTCAGTTTATTAGAACTAAAATAAGTTTGGTTGACAGACCACCAGCCAGATCGTCCGACGACATAACCAAAGTAGCCGAAAAACAGTGGTTGCGCCTGGCACAGGATCGTGAGAGGTGGCGTGAGCATGAAGAGGCCTTTACTCAGCAGTGGGTGTTAACAGGCTGATGATGATGATGATGATGATGAAAACCAGTGACTATATTTTTTTTTTTAATACACCGTGGAACCCGTGATTCTGAGCCAAATTCCAAAATTTTACTTTAAAACGAGCGAAAAAAAAACACTTCCCAATACAAACGGCTATCGCCAATCGACACCATTTGTATGGAGAAGTGAATTTTTTTTCGCGCGTTTTGGAATGAAATTTTGTAATTTGGCTCAGAATCACCAGTGCAACAAAATACCTTCGGCTTTAAAACCACTAAAATTGCACGGAGTATACAGGGTGTTACAGACATGCCCAGTCATACCGAAGAGGTCGTTTAACTAATCAATCCAAACAACTTTTACTACGAGACCACATTTAATGCGAAATCTCAAAAATAAAACCTGTTGCTCCACGATACATTTAATGGTGCTGTGGTTATAACATTTTACTATACTAGGACAGCTTGTTAAGCTTGTATAGAACAACAAACTTGTAACTTGTACTCGTACATTTTATGTATTTCTTCAACTAAAACACTTTCCTGAATTTGGATGCATTGGGTACCTAGTCTTCACAGTTTTAATTTGTTTACTAAGGCTCAATTATTTTTAGTAGCAATACCACTCGTTGACTGTGAAGGAAAACATCGTGAGGAAACCTGAGCGTATGAGGCATTATACCCTCAACGCAAAAATCGCCAACCCACATTGAGCATGCGTGGTGATTAAGCTCGAACTCTCTCTCTGAGAGAAGGCCTTTGCCCAGCTAGTAGGACATGTACAATTTATACAGGCTACATCTTAGATCTTACTTTTTTACTAAGGCTCAAAAACTTTTAAAGCGGTGATACAAGATACAAGACGTTTATTCGCTTTGATTACATTGATTCATTAACTGTGAGATAGATAGATCGATAGATAGAATACTCTTTATTGTACATACACCAAAGAATTACAAATAATTTTCTTACAACAAAGTATCACTATAATTGGCGGCCTTATTGCTAAAAGCAATCTTTACCAGACCAACTTTGGATGGAGATGGAGGCTATAATAAAATAGACGAAAGGTAAGTGTACAAATAACATAAAAAATAACCGTGAGCTGAAAAGGCTTCAAATCCATTTCTACCTACCTCTAGACATTAAATTCAACGTTATTTGCAGTTTCATAAACGATGCAGATATTTCTTTGTTTGCAGAGAGTAAGGAATATAATAAATTAAGTAAATAGAATTCGCTATTAAACTCCCTGGCAATACTAACCAAGAAATGCGGTTGTCATAACTCTGGTGGTGGTATCAAGAGATGAGGTAGCTGTATTTTATAGTGGAATCATAAATCAAATCTTACGATAAAGTGGTAGAGGGGTAGGCACTGTATTAGAGACATTTTCTTAACTGAAGATTATTACCATACCACCTCAATATTATACAAGTTGTTACAAAAGTACCTAATTCTTTTTACAGAGTAATAGCAACTGGTGATAGGGATCACAACCTAAATATTTTTTTGCTCTATGACGTTCCGTTGATTTTAAAATTAATAAAATGTGAACGCTGTGGCGGAAGAAAAGTATTTTTTTAATATTGTTTTTATTGACTTTCACAGTGTTTTAACAACTCAAAGCTATGTAAATGCACCTACACACACAGATATATTTTAAAATTTGAGCTAATACCAAAAACAATAAGATAATGATTTTTTTAAATGAGTTTATAAAATGAAAATTATTTTTTTCATTTTTTTTTTACAGATTTGTCATCCTGTTGACCACTAGGTTACACCCTGTAAAAAGAGTTTTTTAACACGTTGTTTTGCCAGGGTTATACAATTTGCTTTGTATTTCCATTGCCCGTGCGTGACACTGCTGAAGCCTAAGCCGTCAATGAAAAAATAATTTGAATCCAGATCCTAGAACCTACAAATAAATCCCGCGCAAGAAAAAAACGGACAGTTTTGACTAGCACAAAAAAATTGCCAAAAGTGGTCTTTTTTTGGTACCCTCATCTTATTTTTGTTTGTTACACTTTATTGCACACATAATATAATATAAAGACTTAAATAACATGGTAGTAAGAAAACGTGTACAAGGGCGGACTTATGTCTAAAGAAATTTCTTCCAGCCAGCCCTAGTTAATAATGAAACATAAATGTTGAGAGCGGGATGGGCAAAATAAAACACAAACATTAGAAATTAACTGCCGGTTTCTGAATTGAGAAATTTGCTAAGCAAGTGGGTAAGTATCGTCCTGTCTCTGCAGATTTCTCACAAAAGAGCGTGACAGAATGATAGTTATGTATTTGCTTCGCAAAATTCTTAACTCAGAAACAGGGCCTAAGATTCTTAAAAATAATATATCAACATAGGCGTACACACTAATATTACACCCTAATACAAACTACAAACTTCTTAACCCTGAAACAGTGTGATGTCGTCTCAACAACCGACTCACCAATCGCCGACTTCACTCAGAAAAATTGTTGCTTTTATGTGTTCCCCGTGGCCCTTTCATTACTTTGATTGATTACATCCCCTACCCACTACTTATGTATGAGTGACGATGAAGTCGAATTGGCTGGGTGTTTTAGCTGGAAGTCGCAATAAATATAGCTGTTGAGCAAAATATACGAACAATGCGATGACTGATTTTCAGCAATCATGTACGGAGCAATTTTTAATAGCTTCTGATAGCTCCTGAACTTCGATCAAGGATAAAACTAGATACAACATCGAACTCTGAAATGTGTCTCGAAAAATAGATGCCCAAATTGCTTTTGGGAGCTTATTTTTTCGTAGTCCATGCAATTAAAGTAAAACTGTACACTAATGCAATAAGGTTGACATTCCAATATGAGACGTACCTATGGTCGATATGATGTTTCGTCTTGTTCTATTGCTGATATCTTTTATTTCTGTGGGGACAAGTTTTTATTGTGATTTTATACGTAATGCGGATTCTATGGTATTTAGTTCGGTGGCTGGGTGTTTTAGCTGGAAGTCACAATCAACATAGCTGTAGAGCATAATATACGAACAATGCGATGACTGATAAATTTCAGCAATGTACGGAGCAATTTTGAATAGCTTTTGATAGCTCCTGAAATACGTCAACTTCTACATGTCCAACAACTTTTTTTCTACGACTTTTCGAATAGCTCGAAACTTTTTATTTACTAAACATTTCTTTTTTTCTTGAGTATTAAAATAAAATAAATATTTGCCTACTTATTACTAGTAGGTATTAGTAGAGATAATAATGGTTTATTTAAGGCGCAATAGGTCTCACAACTAACGCCACCAATGAAAAAAAAATCTTCTTTTTGGATGCGTTTTTAGCAAAAAACGCTCCTGCGATTTCTCAATGCGTGGCTTTACTATTTTTAGGACCTAAGGTTTGGATTCCAGTTCCTAGAAGACTCGCGTTGAGAAATCTCAGGAGCGTTTTTTGCTAAAAACGCATCCAAAAAGAAGATATGATTTTTTTTTCATTGGCGGGCGCTAGTTGTGCGTCGTATTTCATCTTAAGTAATTAATGAATAGAATATACAACCCATTATCAACTACATAGTGTAACCAGTACCTACATAAATCAAAAGGATAGATAGAACGCGCTTACGTTTGGGGTTACGCGTTTAAAAGTTGACAGCCCCATAACAAAACAAAAAACAAATGCGATTTATTACCATCACTCCATTTCAGTCACACGAAATCTCTTTTTTATAGGAAAAGCGGATATACTGACAAATTAAATTAGCTACGAGTAACTCGAACTCATCCATCAAAGTTTGCAGTATCTCGTCCAAAACAACGAGATAACTAAAACTTTTACGATTTGCGACAGTTGGTGAAGCGATCCATCAGTGATGACGATGGGAAGGATACAAATAGTCGAACAGACATGTAGATTTTTTTTAAATGCTCTACCGGATTTTTCTACCCAGATATACCTTCTATGATCTCAGGACCTGCCTGGTCCAGCGCTTCTTATCCATTCTGGCTATGTGGCCCTCGTTTTTCGTGTGATGCTTTGTGTGATGATGCTAAATACGTCTACGTCTCTGGCCACGAGGCTGCCAACCCAGTCGCTGGGTGGATGACATCCGCGAACAGGTGGGTTACGACTGGATGAGAAAGGCCACAAACTGCCAACACATTTTTGGGAGAGGCCTATGTTCAGAAATGGACCAACAGAGGCTGCCAATGATGATGAAGATACCCCCTATACTTAGTTGCTGAAAATCGAGAAATGTTTTACTCTGCTGGTGATTCTCAACAACTTTTTTTGTAACTTTTGAAAATACGCGGAAATTGCTACAAAATTAAAAAAATATATATACTTCCGACATCGGTTCAACCGTTTAAGAGCTACGGTGCCTCAAACAGATACATAACGGTCAAACTTATCCTCTTTTTTGTCGGGGGAAAAAAATATTATGGGAAACACGAATTTTTCAAATTACGAATTACTGATTCGCGGTATTGTCAGAACAACTGCAGTGCATTGCCCCTACACCGAAGAGAACACAGATTTGAACTTGAAATCTATACCAATACTCTCAATATAGAACACTGCCTCCTCATGGACATAATTTCAAGAAATAAAGGCACAGGCGCGTTTTATCGGTCGATAATATCGGCTGCGTTATTACGATGTCTGTTTTCAGTACATTTTGTATTAGGAATGCCATGGAGTTACACACTGCTTCGATAATAGCGCTGCAATGGAAGTAGGACGTTCCTAATACAAAATGTGCTGATAAAAGATATCGCAATAACGCATGCGATATTATCGACCGATAAAACACGCCTGTGTGGGGGAGCCTTAATACTTTGGACCACAGACTTTGGACCCAGACTCTTGTCATTGCTAGTCCGAACCGGCTAACAATTTGGCCACCCCCCACTTTCTGACGCTAACGATGCCTATAAAACCACACATAGTAAAACCTCGGTTACAGCTACTGAAACTAGAAATTTCGTAACAGTCTCAGATAGATTTGTCCAATAACTCACTAGTAGCAATAAGGTTCCAGCGGGCTGTCGGCTGAAAGCTTTAACAAACTTTTCCCTGCTGCCTTGGCAGTGAAAAATGGCTTTTAGCACCACGCGCTAAGAGTCACTGGTGTTAATCTCGCGTGTTGCCGTTAAGACGGCGCTGGTTCTTTTTATTGGTACTGAACTAACATTTTCTTTCGCCCGTGCCTTAGTGGGATGTTATGGTGAATTATTGTCGAGTAAATTCTTGTCGCGCTGGGTAAGGGAAGGCAAAGGCAGGGTGGAACCTTCTTTGGAACTGCATACAAGGTGTTACAAAACATTCCAACTCTTTTACAGGTCAATAGCACCCGGTGATAGGATCACATACTTTTTTTTTTGCTTAATGTTTTTCCGTTTGATTTTAAATAAAATGTAAACGTTGTGGTGGGAGAAAAGTATTTTTAAATATTGTTTTCATTGACCTTTACTATGGTTTAACAACTCAAAGCTATGCAAACGCACCTACACACCAATACAGATTTTTATATTTGACCTAATACAAAAAATAAAAAAAGAAATGAAACAATTAAAATTTTGAGGTTACAAAAGAAATTGATTTTTACAAAATTGACATCCTGTCCTAACTCTTTTTACAGGGTGTAACCTACTCGTTACACCCTGTAAAAAGAGTTAGAATGTTTTGTAACACGTTGTATTAAATCCCATCAGCCTGGGATAGGATGCCAGGCCGCGACGCGACTTTTATCTACGCTTATCCGCGAAATAAACGTTCTGTCTACGGGAAGTCATGTTAGTGTCATGTCTTCCCGCGAAACGCGATTGAAGTAACAGTACTTGTCACTTGTAGACTTGCTTTTGACAAGCCATGATCGCCTTTGACACAATAGAAAACAGGTTCATCCGCAAGACGACAAGTCTACAAAAGGTTATCGGTCGCGGAGAGTAGCCATCTTGCGACATAGTATTTCACGTCGAAATATTTTCGCACCGGAAATGAAGTCGCGTTGCACCTAGGGATACCTACCTACTGGTTTAGCTAGAAAAGACTAATTGAAATAAATGCCAAGACCAAAAAAACTCTTTCAAGTAGGTAAGTGCTTGCAAAAGATTCTAATTTGCATGTTTTTGTAGTTATGAATTTTGTCAAGCTTCTGAAAAACGCCGCATTTTTTGGCGTCTATACCCTACATGATGGTTCTGAAGTCTAACTAAGGTTAGAGAGGTATTAAGATTTCAAAACGAAAATAGGCTTGTAAAGTTAACTGATGTCTCCTCAAACATGAATAAATCGCACAAGAAGGTGTGTATTGGCAAAAGGGACGTATAGGTATTTTATCACCTGACTTTATACTTTTTTACGGTGGTATAAAATTTCCTTTTATGCGTTATGGGGTGAATGGGTATATTTTGGAGTTTTATGGCTATTCTTACGGGAATATATTGATACTTGCACATCCCGTTCTGTTTACTTATTTTTGATGTGAGATAGACAAGAAGGAAGAAGGTATTTGCCTACTCGATTGCATTGAACGATATTATCAAGATAATTATAGTCAAGTTTATATTAAATACTCAAAAAAAAAAAAGATGTGGATAATTTATTAAAGCGCTGTTTTAGATGTTCTTAGCACAGCATTACTTCCATTGTGAATATTAACTTAAATTTAGATTTTTCGAAAACATCGTGAGGAAACCTGAGCGTATGAGGCATTATACCCTCAACGCAAAAATCGCCAACCCGCATTGAGCACGCGTGGTGATTAAGCTCGAACTCTCTCTCTGAGAGAAGGCCTTTGCCCAGCTAGTGGGACATGTACAATTGTACAGGCTACATCTTACTTTTTTTTTTATTAGCGGTCAAAAAACAAAAGATGAAATGGTTTCCAAATACGGTTAAAGTAGATAAACTTTATTAATTTATCGGAAATTGGAATGAAAATTAATGTTCAATTTTCCCATTTCCCTGATCTTGTAAATAACCAAATAAAATAATTCCAAATTGCCCAAGAATGGAAAAATACATTCGTACGGAAACAGTCCCATTCGTACGGAAACAGTCCTGAAAGACAGTATGCATAATTTGATTGTATTTAGCAATGACTTTTGTAAGTATTTGGAAAGTCATTGGTATTTCGTTTCTATTTTCCAATTTCGTCTCGTCGGATTGCAAGTAACTGCCTAGACGTAGGCGGGGCCACATCAACAATTTTCCAAGCAACTTGAAGTCACCCGGAGAATTTTCAATAAGTTCCAATCTTGTGAAAAATCTCATTTCGTATTGCGACTGCGCTCCGAGTCCTTTCAACTATCACCGAGTTGAGGAAAAAATACTCAGTTCCATTTTTTCATCGTCCGGTTTTTTTTTTCAATCAATTGATCGCAGATTTGATTCTGATTGGTTTTTGTTTTAATCTCTAACCGGTTAAGCAATAGTCATTTGTTCCCAGGCTGTTTAAGGCCGGTCGGGTCGTATTTTAGTTGTGGATACCTACAAAATGTCAAACGAATATAAACGAAAATAGTTACCGAAATACCTAATTACTATAAGACTATGCATTTTTCTAATTTAATTATGTATTTTGTTAGTTAATTTGCCTAGTGGAAGATAATCTGTCGAATTAGATGATCTGTAAAGACAGTACATATATGCAATAAATAAATAAAAAAATAAAATAATCAAAATAATTGCTTTGAAATCGTTTGATATCTATTTAAAAACTTGATGACTTTTATCAAGTACTTTTGTGTGCTTATTCTGTAAATAATAATAATAAAAATAAATCTTTATTCCAGGATTCCCAATACAAATAAAAAAAAACACCGCACTGGTTTTGAGGACTAGCAACTGTGCGGATTTTTTTTACAGAATTAGCCCACTGATCTGCATATTTTCATACATTGTTTCTCTTGCTGTAGAAATAAAGTATGAAAATATGCAGATCAGTGGGCTAATTCTGTAAAAAAAAATCCGCACAGTTGCTCATCCTTAGACAAAAGCAGTGTATGCGGCGGCTATTATAATTAAATAATAGGGTAAGAAATAATGATTTCATCTTCACCAAGAGTTCCGTGTGATTTGACAATCAAAACAACAGGGGTTGCGTCAAATACTTAAACTTAAACTAACTAAAAGACTCATTTTACAAAGATTAACCCTCACGCGAGCTTCCATTTTAAACCCTTCTCAAGTCAGGTTATTATTACTAGCACCACAATTCCTACTAGACTTAACCAGCCAGTTCACCCAGACCTCTGCACGCGATAGTCAAACAAAGGGCTTAAGGGCCAAGCACACAAGGCTACGTTGTTAGCTGTAATAAATCTGGAATTCGCATCGCGGTAGCACCGTCACGCGCGACCGTTGCAACTAGCCAATTGATTTTGTGCAATAACTCTGCAGGTTCTACAGGGTGCACTCTAAGTCGATAGCGAAACTTTAAGTAGGCTGTCTACTGATCAATACAAACAACTTGTACTAGGTGGCGACAAAAATGGAGCGAAAAAAATATCTGCTGTTTCATACATTTGGCTCAGTACTGAGTCGACCTTTTGTATGGAACAGCTGATATTTTTTTCACTCCATTTTTTTCGCCACCTAGTACAAGTTGTTTGTATTGATCAGTAGATAGCCAACTTAAAGTTCCGCTATCGACTTAGAGTGCACCCTGTATTTAACCGACTTTGAACAGAGAAGTAGGGGTGGTATTAATAGTCCTCTGAGTTTTCCTACTTGAGATCGGTCTCAAGTAGGTGAACTCAGAAAACAAAAATGTTAATGTCAAGCCTTGGCTAATGTCAAACTTTAGTAGCTGTCAGCATATTAATAGACACTATCTTGAGATTGACATTGACATTAGCCAAGGCTTGAAACTAGCATTTGACGTAAGATTGTGTCTATTAATATGCCAACGACTCCGGTCTCAAGTAAGTGATCTTACAACTTCTTAAGATTTTATGCATGCCTAGTACTCTAAACCACGTTGTATTGAAATTGAGACGTCACGGACTGTCAAAAGATGAATGACTCAATCAAGTCAGAGCTCAAGTCGGCTCTATTAATATGGCGTCGACTCAAGTAAGTCAACTCACTCAAGCAAGTCGGCTAATGTCAATGTCAATCTCAAGATCGTGTCTATTAATAAGCAGACAGCTACTCAAGTTTGACATTACCTAAGGCTTGACATTTACCTCCTTGAGATCGATCTCAAGTAGGTGATCTCAGAGGACTATTAATACCACCCTAGATCTGATAATTTAAACATAATTTAAAACTGTTAAATCCGTTAAAAATTGTGTTTAAATTAGAGAAGTAGATGTAGGAGTTACTACACCCTTTATTGGCATTTTTGTGGTACTGCATTTGGTGGGATGGTATTAAAATTAGTGCAATTAATATTGACAATATCACATTTTGTAAAAGAAAGTAGGTATTTGGATTGTCAAACAAGCCTAAGATCGTGGTAAGAATCCCGTTTTCTTACTAAGATGTCTGAATATAATTACGAAAGCTACAAAAATATTGTTGTTATTCTTTGAAAGGGCGTATAAATCCATGTTAATTATCCGTGTTAACATTTGATGATGATGATGATATCCTTTTATCCCTTATCAGGGACATAGGGCTCGAAAAAGGGATCTCCATTTTTCGCGGCAGCCTCTTGAGCTAGCTCCTTCCAGCCGAGTCCAGTCGTTTCAGTCTCTTTTAACATCCTCGTGTTAACATTTAGTCTATGTAAAACTTAGGTATAACTTATAACTTAGCCTCATACATGTTTTATTAGTATGTACAGGCCTTCTCTCAGAAAGAACGTGGTTGGCGATTTTCGCGTAGAAAGAAAATCAGGTTTCTTCACGATGTATTTAACGATAAGCCTGTGGTATCGGTATCACACATCTTTAAGGGTGGTATTAATAGTCGTCTGAGATCACCTACTTGAGCTCGATCTTAAGTAGGTGAACTCAGAAAAGTCAAATGATAATGTCAAGCCTTGGCTAATGTCAAACTTGAGTAGCTGTCAGCATATTAATAGACACTATCTTGAGATTGACATTGACATTAGCCAAGGCTTGAAATTAGCATTTAACTTTTCTGAGATCACCTACTTGAGTTCGATCTTGAGTCGACGACTGTTAATACCACCCTAAATGTAGGTAGTTATCTATCTAACTGAACCGAATAGTTGTTGAAAGTCCCAGAATTCCTTCAGTTTTTTCCCAAGTCAACCAATAACTGGACTCATCTATTTGAAATTCAATTTGCCTCGGCCATACGTCTTCTTAATCCCTAAGTCAAGCTACAATTCCGCTGCACAATGCTCAAGAATAACAGCGGGACCGCACAGTTGGCGAACTGCGCGATATTTCTTAGGAACCATCCGTTTGGGGCCCCTACTCTCTAAAGCCAACCTACGGTTATAACCAGTGATCGAATAATCGGATGCATATTTACCTAAAGTTGAGGTGTTGGCTGTTATGGAATGCACTTTTGTATCGAAAAAAAAACTACTTTTCCTGTTACACCCTACATACACACACATACATACTTGCATCGGAGGCTAAAATAAACTTTAAACAAAGACACATATAAATAATTATGTAATACCAGAGTCCCGGGTTTTTTTAATTCATAATACTACACGCTAAATAAGTCGTCTCCATGCTACGTATGCGATTAGTTTTGCATTCCCGAATTTTTTGAAATCCCGGGATTTATATTTAAAAAATATGTTTTAAGAAGCCGTTTCCATAATTTCTGAGCCAAAAAATAACTTTAGGTAAATATGCATCCGATTATTCAATCACTGGTTATAACACAAGCTGGTTGTTTTGTAATGTGACATCCGACTCAGGGGTAATTATTTACACGACACTGAGGCCAAAAAAACAAAATAAAAAAAAAACAGAAACAGGAAAATACCCAAAAATCGCAATATCGGGCGCCACTTCGCGCGCGCAGTTTGAGAAGGCCGGGGGTCGGCACATTGCTGTTGTTAAAGAACATATTAAACATAATAAAAAATAATTAAAAAAAACACATTTTTAGTTCCAAGCGTTACTAAAACTATCGTTCCTGCGTCGGGTGTCACTAACCAAAACAACACCCTTTATTAAACTTGAACATTTGGGTTGTCTTCTTTTCTCTCGTGCGTGACACAAGCGTTGACGTCCCCGCCATACTTTCTCGTAGCAGGTAGGTAATCGTTGTAAGTAACAAAATTTGAAAATTCAGAAGTAAAAATAATGTTATTATGGTAGTCGTCACCAGTTCTAAGTAGACCCCACCATCCGTTCCGGTTCAGTCGGTGCGGCAATATGTTTCTTTTCGCTTACTCTACGGTGAAACTGTATTGACAGCCTGATGGGGAGAAATGGAGGCTGCACTGACTTCTTGTTTTATGGCTTTGCGGCTTAGAAGGTTTTAGTTTTAGTGAAGCGGCTTGTCGAAGGCTTTTTATGGAATTCATGGAATGGAGGTTGCATTTTGGCGGGTTGATGCATTGACTTGAACTTTTATTTGAACGTATCACATTCGTATTAGGTAGCTAGTAAATGTTGACTTTTGGATGGACTTCTAAGTTGGGTATACGGGTATACGGTATAAGATATGAATACTCAGTACAATTTTTTCAACTTTCAAATGCAAAAGTCTCAGGGTGGCTGCTCTAACTCGAGCTCAAGTAGGTGATCTCAGAAAAATAACTCACCTCTTGGCTAATGTCAATGCCACTCAAGCTAGTGTCTATTAATAAGCTGACTGCTACTCAAGCTCGAGCCTGAGGCCGAGGCAGAGCTTGAGATACCACTATTAATACCACCCTTAAAATTGTATGTTTAATGTAGGACTATATATAAATATAATATCATTTAATAAAAAAGGTAGGCTTCACTGTAAGTGGAAACCTCAAAAAGATGCATTTTTTTCAAAGAGGCAATTTTGACTACATTTTGATACCATAATCGGCAAAATGTATCCACATATAATTGTGTGTTTTATGTTCACATAAAACACACAATAGCAGAAATAGTTTTACATGATGACCCGTTAAGTTTTCCTTCCCTCAAACACAGCCTCAAGTTATGGCATGGCACCGTTGACATAGGAAATTAAATAACGAAACAGGCCATACTTACTTACAACAACTTTTAACGCGGCTAATGGAATCTCGGGAAGTTACTGGGGGGGAAAGTTTTGAATTATATTATAGGGAGGGCGTAATTTTAGGGTTTCGCGTGATTTTTAGAATGGACGAAGCCCTGTTGCTGGGTCCGACCATTTATTCTTTCATTAAATTTTATTTCTCATTCAAAAACAAGGCAGTTTCCAGTTTTAGTTTGTACCTATGAGACTGTGCACCAATCCACGCATCATAAACTTTACTCTTGTTACAGGCGGTTATGTGAGAGTTTGCAGTTTAGTTTTATTAAATAGTCAATATTATCAATATTTATATCAATAATATCAATATTAATTACTCAAGTAGGTCAGAGATCACCTACTTGAGTTCGATCTTGAGTCGACGGCTATTAATGCTACCCTAACAGAATTTAAGTTGGCTTTCCATAATTTTAATGCTTTTTATATTGCAAGATTCTATCAAATACTTTTTCATCTCACTCAGCTCAGGAGGGCTTTATTTCAAGTTCGAAATGTAAGTAAGTCTATTACGGCCGTTTTTTGCGGTTATCGATATTTTTTTAGCTTAAGTCTAGAAATTGAGTTGGGTACCTACACTTAAAAATCTAGCAAAAGCATGGCGCGTGGGCTCATCTTAGGATTTTGTCAGAAACTTCTTCTGAAGGAAGATATGATTTTTTCAACATTGGTGGCGCTAGTTAGCCTTATACCGAGCCTTAAGGTACCGCAGAGGTATAGAGGGCCTTTACACGGTCACGCCACGTGAAGGTACGTTAAAGTAAATAAAGCTTGCTACAGAACCCTTTCAGCAAGAGTCCAACTCGCACTTGGCAGTTGATTTGTTTGTCTTCTCCTTCGGTCCCCCTCTGTTCTTTTCAGTTCGTTTATTGACTGTCTCTTGGTCGGCGGATGAATATTCATTGGCTTTTTCAGGGTTGTGCGACGCAGATTTTTTCAAGTTAACTTTGTCTTTTAGTCATTCATCTTCTTTTTATTAACTGACTAAGAAAGGAGTCGAGATTTAACTCCCTGTAAGTCACCGTTAGAACAGCGGTTTTTGAATTTTTAAATCTTTACTTTGCAACTTCTATCGATCACTAGGTAGGTAGGTAATCGTATGAGGTACGAGTAGTGACCACTTCTGGTGTCAGAGTTTTTAGGCCGCCCAAAGGGCCTCTGATTTGGCTCAACGATTGTTATTTAAACAACAACCGGGACCAACGGTTTAACGTGCCTTCCGAAGCACAGCTGCGCTCAGACATTATTTTTGTCTACTAGCGGTCACCCACCCATGGACTGACCGCGGCCGTTGTTGCTTAACTTTGCCAGTCGATTAAGAACACTAGCCGTTCTTACTAGGCTGTGAGCGCTCTGAGTTTGGTCGGTAAGTCAAAAAACACTGAAGTACCATAAAATTACAATAATATCCAATCTCGCACCATCACAACACAAGGGTCTTTATTGTCAACTTTAAATATTTCTTAGTACATGATTTACTTTCTTATCGAATGATACGTTGATATCTTCGGGCAAGCAAAGTAGGTCACCATCGTCGTTACGTTTATCGTAGCTGTTATACATCTATGGTCTGCGGTAAATGCTCATAAATTATGGATATACCTATCTATACAACTGTAATGGCTGGCAATTAATACCTACTTGAAATGCAATGTTAATTATCGATAGGTCGACTTATTAAGTTGGCGCCACTGTCTAGTAAGGTGCTGAAGCATGACTCTGAAAGTTAGTTGAACGAGCAAGCGAAGCGAGCGAAGGTCTTCGAGTCTACTGAAACGATCAAGCTTTTGTATGTTTGTATTTATGTTTGTTTGTATGTGTGAATGTTCGTTCGACGATAACTTGAGTTAATTTATCGAATGTTCATGAAATTTGGTAGGCAGGTAAATGAGGCAAAGATAATTTTTAAGTTCGAATATTAAATTTATTTCAGGTATTGCGAAATATTTACCAGATTATTCTAATTAGAAATAAACCCCGACATTTATTATCATTAGCCGAGGTCTCAAGTCGGAGATTTTGTTTTCTGAGTTCACCTACTTGAGCTCGAGCTTTAGATTACGACGATGCCACCCTAAAGATCACCCTTTCGCCACCCAACTACCCAAATCACAACCAAAACCAGTCCAACATTTAACAGCTCCTGAAACCCAGAAATCTTCGTAAAAACCTCTCACCCATTGCCATTACGAATGGGCGAAAAAACAGTAATTAATTAGACTCCAGCAGCGGCTACACGGATTCTATACGACAGAAGGACAAATCACTTTTTCTACTAATTAATAGAATAATTTGGTACTTTTCCCTGGAATGATTTTCGGGAGTTCCGAATTTGTTTTTTGAATTTTGTTAGCAATTTAGGGTATGGGTACTTAGGGCACGGAGCTCGGGAAAAATACTGGAACAGCGCAGATTTTATATTTTCCTAACATTAAATACTAGCCTAATTTAAGGCTAGAACAAAAAGTAAAAAAAAAATTTTGCTTGTAGAGAAAAACCAATTATTGGATTCGTAATCTAATCAGGACACTTCGAAAAGCTCAAAACTATAAAATTACAGGGTAATTTTAAATAGCTTTATTACTCAGACACCCCACTCTCAATAAAAATGTGGAAATCACATTTTTATAGTTGACGTGTTTCAGGAATAAAGCTATTTAAAAGTTGCCCTGTATACAACTATGACATTTATAGATTAAAGGTGGCATTGTAAGTCGTCATCTCAACCCCGAGCTAAAGCAGGTGAACTCAGAAAACAAAATCACCAACTTGAGGCCTTGGCTAATGTCAACCTAGTGTCTATTAATATGCTGACAGCTACACTCAAGCTTGACATTTATAGCCAAGGCTTGACATTAGCATTTTTGTTGTCTGAGATCTTTATACTTGAGCTCGAGCTTGAGTTTAGAAAAATACACTTACAAGAAATAAATAGCTTGTCTGCAGACGACTTCAATAAGAAATCGCGGCTACCGAATGTATAGACTTGTATTTGAAGTGTCTACGTCGTTTCAAATGGTTATATTCACGTTCAATAAAAATAATAATGCTCCACTCTATGGACCAGATACCTAGTAGTCGAAAAAAAACTTAAAGCTTTCCTTCTTCGTTACTCTGTGGCACCGATCCGTTAATTCAGCGGACATTTCGCCTCATGTCGGGGCCGGGGGTTGACAAATTATACCCTTACACCACCTAGGGGCGTGTAGAGAGGTGGCTTTTTACTCGTGAGCATGATTCAATAAATATAGGCACTAAGAACCTACATACCTACCTTGTAAAAAATGCGGGGCGGCATGAATACGCGACCGTAAATGACTTTATTACCTCCGTCACAAAAAGACCATTGTTACCTATAAGTTTGACCGTTATGTGTGTGTGTCTGTCTTTCTGTCTGTCTTTGCCTCTGTCTGTGGCATCGTAGCTCTTAAAGTACCCAACGGGACCCTATTTACTAAGACTTCGCTGTCCGTCCGTCTGTCTGTCTGTCTGTCACCAGGCTGTATCTCATGAACCGTGATAGTAAGACAGTTGAAATTTTCACAGATGATTGTATTTCTGTTACCGCTATAGCAACAATCTTGATTTTTTTGCCGTTTTATAGATAATGGTACGGAACCCTTCGTGCGCAAGTCCGAATCGCACTTGGCCGGTTTTTAAAACATTTTTTTAAATATTTTTTGGTCTGTTTGCTAATTGCCTTGTATACAACTAAGACATTGCCCTTAAAATAATTCGACAAATACAAAACAACACCGAGCTTAAATAAGTTACAAATGTCTCCACAACATTGCGTAGCGTTTTTAAACATTTACTCGTGCCTCGGAGTTCCTCGAGCGCCCTTCGCAGTATCATTTTCAATTTGACGACGACATGTCATCACGGAACACAAACATCTGTTTCGTGAAGGTAATAAAACCTTTTAAGTAAAACAATTGTATGCCGCCTTTACGACTCGAATTGGACGTAAAAAGGTAATTGGATGAGAAAAATAACAACTTTTAGGGTGGCATTAATAGTCGTCGACTCAAGATCGAACTCAAGAAGGTGATCTCAGAAAAGTCAGTGCTAATGTCAAGTCTTGGCTACTGCCAATGTCAATCTCAAGATAGTAATAAATATTATTATTTAGGATTTTTGTACTTAATTTAACCCATTTTTCTACAGACTTTTAGCGAAAAAAATAAAACGTCATATTTGCCGAGACCCCACCTCTCCCCCAAATGAGATTGGATGAGATTTAGCCTACTCCTCCCCCTCATCATGTGATAGCCGTGGTAGACTATTCGAAAATCAACTCAGTTTACCGCAAAAGACAGTTTCGCATGTTTTTTTTTCTGTTTTATTTATGCGTCTAGATCTGGAGGCAATCTTTCAATCACAAATAGGGAAGTAAGGTTAAGACCACCTTTCAGAGAGTATTATTGAGATCAACCGCCAATGACTATTAGCTGTTAATCCTAGAAAACCCGTCCAATTCGCTCGCGGCGTACTGGAAGCTCATGTTGGATTAGGCTGAGCCACGTTAGCTCCAAACTTGGCCGACGAGGTGGCTTCAAATTGTTTTGGGGAATGGCTTGGGAAAAAGGGTTGGATCCAATGTTTGCGCTAGGAGCTGTTTGGATCCCTTGTTGAGCACTTTCTTAATTTATCGACGGTGATTTTGAATACATTTTTATAGAGGACTCATACGCTGGCTCATCGATCCGAAGTGGATCTTTGCCTCCGCAACCAAAAAAAATGCCTTCTATCTTTATCATGTACCACTTCCCTCCGATTTTTATTACTAAAACATAATTTCAAAGCTATTTGTGCTGAATAGGTAGCTGTTGCTGTTGTCCTAATGGTACTCTAGAGGTACATAGGGCCTTTACAAGGTCAAACTGCGCCCTTGAGTCCTCAGCCACTTTTCTAAATACTATACGCACCTAATCAGCCCAAAATGAGATAATAATATAAGGTTTCACTTGAACTTAGTATTTTACGTCCTTGTTACTCACTTACTACTAATACAGAGTCAGGGCTATGGTAGAGTCTTGAGCGAAACCTCTGAATCCAGATTTTGCCAGAATGAACCGGATTTCGGACGGAAATTAGTTTTCGGCCGGTTCCCGGCCCAACTGCCGGCGAGTATGACGGGGCGCGAATTAAAAGGCTAAATTAAAAAGCGTCAGTCCAGCAAAAGGTTAGTCAACTAGTTGTTTTGTTAAAGTCTAGAACGGGCAAAGGTTTCCCTTTTAAACTGCAATACATCGCAGGCCACTTCCAGTCATCCTGGCACGTTTTTGACACAAGGGTTCATCAATATTTTTTGTCGCAACAAAATTATAACTACATAAACTAAATCAACTCAAATGAGCAGTAAGATTCGAAATGGTACAAATCAGAGTTTGGATTGTATTATCTGTGAAATCTTGCGTAATCTGACAGGCCGCAAATGAACATGGAATACCGATTCGACTAGCCTAACTATTCTACGTTTCTGTATAAAAAGGAAAGCTTTTCGATATAATATTATTTAAGGTTGGTATCCCAAGTTTTTTAGTCATATAAAAGCGTTTAAAGCGATATAAAAATGTGCAGTGCTTACGAAAGTTTAAGTTTTAATATTTTTTTGTCATGTTCACTTTAATGATGATGAACGATGAAAGGTAAGTAAGGTGTAGCCTGTACAATTGTACATGTCCCACTAGCTGGGCAAAGGCCTTCTCTCAGAGAGAGTTCGAGCTTAATCACCACGCGTGCTCAATGCCGGTTGGCAATTTTTGCGTTGAGGGTATAATGCCTTATACGCTCAGGTTTCCTCACGGTGAAGGAACGGTAAAATAAATTAAAATAATCGTACTCTAGCGATGGTTTTAATTAATTTTAACCGTTCATCATCTCGTAAAGAACCAATAGAAATAGTGCAACTTTCACTAACATTAAAAAAACCTTTCCAAAAACTCCAAAAACTGCCCAAATCACCGGCCTAAGCCATTTCCATCAAACTAGCGCCCGTAAAGTGGCTAGCCGGCTAGGGGCTGCACCGAATAGTATCGATCAAGCTAAGCCGATCTGCCAACGTTACTACGTCCGATACGCTAAGCTGCAACAAATTAATGCCACTAGATAACTTCTGTAGCATGAAGCTGGGGTCTTATTGCCTTACTTCAACCTTAATGGTGATCATTTTGTGTTTTGTAAACAGTTTCACTTTCTTTTAATTATGTCGGGATAGCCGACTAGTTTCGGTTCTCATTCGGCGAACTTAATCATGGGAAGTGCTCGCCAAATTTTGAGTAAAAAATCAATGGCCGTCACTTTCAATTTGGCATTTGAAACTTAATAAAAGGTTCAGATTGCATTTATTTGTCACTTGCTGTCAATTATAGAGATTGTGACTGTGCATTACTGCGTTACATACTTGTTTTTGTAGAATTTTGTGAATTATTTTAGTCAATATTATACTGTCAGTCAGATTGTGAGGTAAAACTAATAAAACTGCAATGTAAAGTCCCGATTACGATACTGTTGAAAGGGATGGCGATAGATGTTGTAGTAAGACATTTAACCCCTGGGTGTAGCAATGTGGCTTCAACCGAGGATGAGATGGATTAGGAAGTAAATAATGGTCGAACTGATAAAACTGGGGATTGGAAATATCGAGCGTTTGGTAGTTTCCAAGATTCTGATATTTTTGGTCCAATAATCTTGAGCTTTAATCGACTATGTCACTAAAAAATAAAGAAGAAAAAACTTATTACGTTATTTGACCTAGGTAATAATATTATCTTTGATAAACTTAAGAACTTGGTTTAAACAACTCAAAACAAAGATAGAGCATCGGACGGGTTTAATTTGGTTACTACAAAATCGTCTTTCTATTGAATTAATATTGCATTTCAAATCTAAATTGCTGCTTTACCTTTTTTCAAGAATCTTCAAGTCACTTTGCCTCAGTAATCCATTCCGTAATCCATCAAGATAAACCAGCCACATCTACAGTTAGCAACATCAGAACGTATACCACGACAGTTCTTATAGTCTGAGACATAAGGGCGAATATTGGAGAATGAGGTGTAATTTCATTGGTGTTCACCGTACCCATTCCCATATTTGAGTTTTTACTGTCCCATTACTATTTATGCGATCGTGAAAGCGGACGAATGCGGTCCGTAATTGGGACCAATGGTCCGAAACGACAGGGTTGCCAGATGCGTTTTTCTGTTTCTCCCCAAATTTAAATTATTTTTTCTCCAAAACGATACTATTTTCCATGGTTTTACCCAACGGCCTAGACTCGTTTTTTCCCTTATTCTACGGCATATTTCGCCTGGTAGCATCAAAGATAATGTTTTTGTTTACAAACAAATGGCATTCACTGTAGTTTAACTAAACTTTTTGTATATGGTATTGACATAAAACAAACTAAATCGTACCTATACAGAAAGTTTATTCACACAACTAAAACTCCCAAAGTTCTGAACGCAGCAGCCCAGCTGAGCGTTCGAAAACTAATGGACGCGTTCGTAAAAATGCATGAGCAATGTACGGATGCGTTCCAAAGCAAAAAAAAATAATTACTCAAAACTCTCCACTGTGTTTTATTTTTATCCAAACATTTCTCCAAAGATTTATTTTCTCCAAAATTTCGCCAGGAGCCAAATTTTTACCCAGAATTGCGAGAAAAATACCCAATCTGGTAACGCTGCGAAACGAGGATGGCACTAGAGGGCGAGCCAGTGGGAAAAAATATGACGAGCTTGCAGCGGTCCCTTAGATATAAAGTAGGAACTATGAAACTTTAGCTCTACAAACCTATAGACGCTGGGCAAGTCGTAACTAGTCATTTGCTCTGATTTTGACGGCATATTAAAAATATGTCAGCGTCGTGTTAGTAATAATAATAATAAATATCTTATTCCAGCTCTAGGTCATATTTTGTTAGTAAGTACATGTTAATTAATAAGTTATGTTAAGTTAGAATTTTTTGGTAATACATGTTCTCCCTAGTTACAATTCAATCCACTTCAGTTCATTATGTAAAAGATAAGATAAATTTAAATTCGATTCATTATAGTATAAGTACAAGTAATCTAGAATGAAAAATAAATGAAAAGTATAAATTAATTTTTTTGGTCACTCCAGTTACAATTTAATCAACTTTATTATTAAAGTTAAAAGTAAAAGTCACGCGTTGAGTTTTAAGCAAAAAACGCATCCTTTTTGAAGGTATGTTTTTTTTTTTGTAGCGGCGCTAGTTGATATGGGTCATAAGGGGATCCCGAAACAGTTTTACACTTCACCCCGAACTGTGAACTCGCGGCCTAATATCTCAGCAACCCCTCGACCGATTTGACTCATGTTTAAACTTAAAATTTTGTTTTTATTTCATTTACCCGCCTACCAAATTTCATGTCGTTTGTCGAACGAACATTCATACATACAAGCGCCGGATTGTTCCAGTAGACTCGGAGAACGTCTCTCGCTTTGCTCGCTCGTTCAATTTCAGAGAACAAATATCAGCTGTTGAATGCACTAACATAACTTTCTATCCCTATTTTTACCCCCATCCTTCTACAGGGTGCACTCTAAGTCGATAGCGGAACTTTAAGGAGGCTGTCTACTGATCAATACAAACAACTTGTGCTAGGTAGCGAAAAAATATATCTGCTGTTCCTTATAAAAGGTCGACTCAGTACTGCGCCAAATGTATGAAACAGCAGATATTTTTTTCGCCCCATTTTCTTCGCCACCTTGTACAAGTTGTTTGTATTGATTAGTAGACAACCTACCTACTTAAAGTTCCGCTATCGACTTAGAGTGCGCCCTGTACAAAACACCAAAGCTCCCCTGTTACAACCGTAGGCAGTATCTCTCCTTCACCTCCCTCCTTTATGCTCCCGTACATCCCCTCCCTGCCATTAAGCTATATTAAAGGTTGATGACAAGAGGTCTGTTATCTATGGGAACGCATGCATCCTTCAGGCAGGTACTCGGAATTAGAAAGGCGAAATGAAAAGCCGTGAAAGAACCACTCATATCGCAACAATGTATGTAAGAAAACTGGATCTTTAATTAGATTGCGTAATGGTAAGAATCTCGTTTTTTCTTGCGTTCTTCATCATTATCAGCCCACCTCTGCCCACTGTTTGGCCTTTCCCCTCGCGCCACTTCTCACGGTCCTTAGCCGCCGCTGTGACAACATTGTCATTGCTATTTTAGGTACAATTTTATTTGCAGACTAGCATCAATACTACTTCTACCCCTATATCTCAGTTTGTATCACTCGCTTCAGGGTTGCAAAATAGGGGGTCTACGAGTGCTACGAGCGTTGCTACGAGGCTACGAGATTTCGTAGCAGTTCGTTGATGCTACGAATATTGAAACGCTGGGCGAATGCGATGCGCCATTACTAAATATACCTTGTGGAAACCCGGCCCGGCTGAAGTCGGGTACAGTTAGGAGGTATTTTATTTAACTAAACACTTAATTTCCATCTATCACCAGCACTATTTTAAAATTGATCACTCCTAAGTATACACTGTGACAATCACTAGAGTCTGACCGTAGTTGCTTAAATAAACATTTATAATTGCGCGCCAGCCGCGATAGCATCCTGAGCCAAATCGCAGGCCGGTATGATGGTCCGCTATATGCACATTGGTGCAAAATAATTACCAAACAAAACAAGTATTACTAACAGTTATTATTAAGTTGTACTAACAAAACTATGGATTATTATTATCTGAAAATAAATGAATTATTCACCCGGGACAGGAATGCTTAAATAAATCGAAAAATAGAGTTTTTTGTAGTATCAACAATTTTATTAAATGTCAAGTCCTAAATATACCCAGCTGTGACACACCACCTCGGGTATATTTTAGGAGTGCGGATATTTTTTACACTTCTACTAAATATACCCGGCGAAAACTCGATTGAGTATTTCGCCAAGGTATATTTCGTAATATCGCAGCAAACGATAGCCAACATTTTAGTGGAACATCGACCAATATTACGCTTTCGTGTTTAGAGGCACAGTATTTATGTTGGTATGTTGCAATTGCGGCATGTAGTTTGATTTCATTTATTTTTTCTTGCAAATCCGTGAAGGAAAACAAAAAGAGGAAAAGCTTTCGGAGACTAGATATGACTAAGTATAAAACACAGGGTTCAATAACGAGTAAAGGTCAATTATTGTCATGTGAAAGGGTCATTGAACTCACCAACACAACTCAGAAATCGGGGTATCGAATTCTATTATATAAACTGCCGTTATTATAAAAAAATAAACATGTTTTAGGACCGTCATAAGTCCTAGCTTACAGGATTTATTTATTTATTTTTACCATAGCGTTGTTTAGTGGATATCATGTTTTATAAATAGGGGCATTAGTTTTTAATTATACTGTGATTTTTATTTTGTTGTCGTATTATACAACATGTAGGGAAATTGTGAAAAAAATTAAAAGTTCTGTTTTTGCCAATTTTGTTGCTATCTACAATTTAGGTACTAAAGATTTTTTTGCTGCAGAAAAGACTCGCCAAAATTCTTCTTTATTTCAGAACCGGCGACATAATACACTGGCCGAAATAACACGCCTCTAACAAGCCTTTTGAACGAAAAAGAAAACCAACTTTTTTTAAAACAGAACATACAGAGGCAAAGCTTTAAAATCGGCTGTTACCGGCATCTGGTTCCGTAGCTTGTCCGCTTCCGGCTCGCGTGGACAGACACCCACTTCCGGTTTGGGGTGAGCAGTTGAATTTCGAATTTGGAACTAGAATCGTGTTGGAGATTTCTTGGCAATAGTCCGGCTAGATCGTGATGAAGATTTAATCAAAAATATTTTCGATTTGCTTGATTAGGCAGTTTTGTTTGAACTTTACGGGTTCACTTATGCCACCAATGAAATGCACAAACGTTTAAGGCCCAGTAGGACGCATAACTAGCGCCGCCAATGAAAAAAAAACATATCTTCTTTTTGGATGAATTTTTGCGCCCTATTGTGCCTTATGGTGGGACAATAGCAACGTGGCGGGAAATTCAAAATTTTCACAGTTGTTTACATTTTGTAGCTAAACTGAGCTATTTTCGTTCAGCGATTTTTCGTTCGCGGCAATAACATAGTATTATTTTTATTAATGTAAACAACAATAATTCTGCCGATTATATGTTTTGGTCTACGAGGCAGTGGCACTGCCCAAAAAACTTGTTGATGACCAGAACACATAATCGGCTGAATTTCTCTCGCTTCGCTTGCTCGTTCAATCATAAAAAATAATGAAACCGTGTGCTTTTTCTTAATTATTTCTCGGTTAAGTTTTTGTTTGAAAGTGCTTGCAATAATGTATAGTAATAATGAAAATATTTCTTCATCAAGTCAATTCAATTTTACGTTAGAAGAATTTTCTTTGGCTTTAGTTTATTTCTACTTGAATTCTTAAGACCCTTTCGGTATTCAAGTTACTTAAACGATGGCATATTGAAACGGCTTACGAAGATACACTTTCCATGATATTTTTTATTTATAATAAAATAACTATGTTGCAAGAAAATTTAATATCCTTAGCTTCAAATGCAGTGGCATTTTCCCGGTACTGAGTTGACAAAAAAAGCACAAAATGTAGTATTTATCTTGCAAAAACTAGCCATTGATCTTTGATTTTGTAATAATAAGCTACCTACATTAAAAATAAGTGTCAAAACCACAAACAAAAAGAAAAATGTTGTAAAATTAAAAAGCTATAATAGCAAAAGAATACGAAATGGTTGTGAATCAACAAGGTTACAAATACTTGGTGAAACTTTATTGTGGGTTTTTATACTTATATACTTTCGTAAGCACTGCACATTTTGTGTTTCGTAAACTTACTTGTATTTATGTTGGTGTAGCCTTGATTAAGGTCTCCGAATGAGAACCGAAACTAATCGGCTACACGAACATAAATACAAGGAACTTTTACCGTATACAAAATAATTTATTGTGGGATTCATAAAAAAACATGTTTCTGTAAGATTAAAATACGATAAAAAGTTTTATGCTCATAATAATATAGCTGGCAAACAAGTTTGGTCAAAGTCAAATAAAAGTATAGAATGAAATCCAGCGAAATCCACAGTAAATATGTAAAGCCACAGCAAAATGTAAACAAAGAGTTTTGTTGCAGTGGTCCCTACTATGAGATGTCGACACATTCCATTTCCAAACACAAAGTCAAAGTGTTTTATTCAATATGCCATAAGTAATTTTTTACATTGAACGTCAAAATATTATCAAAAGTAAACAAGTTCACTTTTAATGACTCGCGATATTTACACATTTTGTATTAATCAAACACCTTATTACTATCCAATAATAAGTCCCGCCTTGCTTTCTTATCTTCTAAGAATAAATCACAAGTATATCGCATGGAATTGGATATGTTTGTAAAGGGTATCACATAAAGGTCCTGTCGTAGGTACTCGAGGGTGTCGTTACCCCCTCCACGTAACCACCGACCACCAATGAAAAAAAAAAAAACATCTTTTTGGATGCGTTTTCCAAGCCTAGGTAGGGCTCATTGGGCCCGTTTTTACCATTTTATTGCTGCCTGTATTTTTTTTCCAAAATCTGTAAATGCAGTTGATAATGTCTCAAAAAGTTATGGATGGTCTCCTAGGAACGTTTTTAAGGAAAATAAAATTTGATTTTTAAACATCTTTATATTTAGAAACTTTGACCCAGTGTACATTGATATTCCTAGGCTTAATAAACACAGTAGGTATTACCTAACACTCAGCAGTAAGTGCTAACAGGCTGATGATGATGATGATGATTTTTGATAGCATGATTTATAATAAAATAATTAACAATAATTTAAATACCACTTTTTACCTTTTTTTTTTGTTACCTGCACGGTATGCGAGAGGTTGCGGGTTCAAGTCCTGTCCCGAGTGAATTTTTTCAACTTATTATAAATGTTTAAAATAATTTAAATAGCTTAACATTTACACTCGATATAGCCTAACAATTTGGACACTTCACAGTAACCCCCGAGAGAATGAAATATCGGAACCGAAGCTATTTCTCGCTCCACTTCGCCGCTAGTCAGCTAGAAACTTTGCGTTGAGAATATGGAAATGTAAGGAATGTTCGAGGAAAAACATTGAATTTTTATTTCCCTTTGAAACTTATACAGCTGGCCCCGTGGAAATGGATGTAATTGCATTTTTACCCGGGCAATGTATTAATTTGTGCTTATTGACGTGTTTTCAGGCAAAAAGTTCAATTTTGCCATATTGCGTTCCTTTGAGTTCCATCTTTTGGCGACGCCCTATTATTTTCTCAAAGTAAGGAGATATTTTCTCGTAAAATTCTTTACGATGTTTACCATCAAAAAGTTTCTTACCATGTACCCTTATGTTTTTGTCATCTTTACCTTTATATCTTTGGGCAAAACAAGTGAAAGCACAACCAAAAAGGCCTTATTTTGCCGTACATCGTAACTGTTTTGCTTCACAATTTTGCGCTTCCACTTTCGAGCGATGAAAAAGTTGTCTTCCATTTGCTATAAGCCTTCAAGATAGGACTTTAAGGAGTTTGCGGGCGTCAGAGATGCTGACTAGAAGATTATGGGATCACCCTACTACACCGACCATCCACGCAGAGAAAAACCAACTCTAAACCTAGCTGGATTCAGTGGGGAATCGTCTGAGACATGAGCCTTCGTTGCCAATCGCCACGCATATTCTTTTGCTAAGCTTAGGCTATTTTGGCCGCGGACGCGAGAAATATGATATTGGACTTTAATAACAAAGAAAGACGGTTGAAAATTGTATATCCTCCTTACATTTGGGTTGGCGAATTTGTTTAGGAGTTATTGGCCACAAATTACTTTATGTGATTTCAGTAATGGAAAGGGTTCAGTTAAAATATCTTTCATAATGCTTTGTGGTGAAATGGGTTTTGAGAAGAACTAATAGAGATTTGGTTGTGCTCACGTACATTGTAATCGTTTAAAGCAAGATATTATTTTAAACGTATTTAAAGCCGAATTTCATTACGCCGAATTACAAAGGCCCATGTTTAAATCTCCTAATAGCCATAACACCGAAAAAATTACAATACCAACAGATCATTACATAGAATGATTGAAACACCGAATTTCAAAATGCCTACACATTTTTTTCTCATAAATAAGGGCACAATAAAGTGCTCTAAGGCTGGTATTAATAGTCCTCTGAGATCACCTACTTGAGATCGGTCTCAAGTAGGTGAACTCAGAAAACAAAAATCACCGACTTGAGACATTGGCTTATTAATAAACCTATCTTAGGCGCGAACTTGAGTCCTCGATTTGAGTAAAGAATGAACTATTTGAACGAATGATACCATTTAAGGTTCAAAATGTGGTCAAAAAGCTTAAACCCAACTCAAAAGTACTAGGCGCCCATACATTATAAAGAGACTATTCGAAAAGGCACAACCTGAGTTTGGCCTCCTTTTGGTCCATAAAATTGTCCATGGTCCGGTGTTATTCAGTTGGCAACTTGTCATTTCTATAATAGTCCAGGATTCCACAAACATAAAAGTGATGTTACAAGATATAACACGAACTCTACTCCAAATAGGTACTCGATTATAATAACTAGTGGTTCACCCCGAACTGTGAACTCAGGATGACTAACTTTTTGCTAACCCCATATCCACTCTTCGTCCGATTTGGATTTGGATGTTAGAATTTTAAAATTCTTTTAATTCCATTAAGCCGCCTTTATATTTTTATGACGACACAATCATTCATACATACAAACATACAAACATACTTCGATCGCTCGTTCAATATGACGACACAATTTTGTAGCGGCACCCTGGTCTAGACAAAAAGGAACAGATCTGACTCGCTTCAGCCATTTTTATTCAGCATTGTTATTCGTTACTTTGGCAACAAAGAGCTTGATCTTGAGTGAGTAACTCAGCATATTAATAAAGCAGCGCTTACTTGAGACCGATCTCAAGTCCTCGACTTGGGTCAAGAATGAACTATTTCAACGACTTGAGTAAAGAATGTACTAGGCTACCATACATTAGAAAGAGGCTAGCCACAACCTCAGTTTCACCTTCAAAGAGGTTCGTAAGGTGAACAACTTTTTTCACTGTTTTCAGAACTGTCGAATAAAAGAAAAAACTTTTTCTATTGTCAAACATCAGTCAAACTACGAAAATAATTATTATAAAAATGTCTCGTAAATTCTTGTGATTTTCAGTATATTGAACGTTTTAGTCGGTTATGGATAATAAATGGCGCCAGAGAGGTTATTTTCAATATTTTGGCCGAAAAATATCATGCCGGAAACTTCCAACAGAGAGCTTCAGTTCATTCGAGCTTCCGTTATTCGAGCTTCCGTTTTTCGAGCTTCAGTACCTAGCGGACCCAGTTGGATGACCTCTACAAACGAGTTGCTGACAAGACAGGTATTTATTCACTATAATTGTATAAAATATACATAGTTCACGATACAAGTTACAGATATCGTCTAGTTTACGATATAAGTTACAGATATCGTCAGTTAGGTCTTTAAAATACCCCATCATCAACGTTTTTTGCGCATTTAATATAACTTTAGAGGTTATGTTTACGTAGAGAAAGTAGTAATTAGCCAAGCGAATTTATAATAAATTATAGAGCGACTGCAAACCTAACGTTTGATCGCTGCGCACATCATTCTACTACATTAATGTTTTATTTTGATTACAGGAAAATCAGAAAGTACCTACTGTCCGACGCATAATCGACGAAGTAAGGGCGTTATGATAGGAGGGATAAAAACCAAGGCAATTTTAAAATACCAGCTTTGGTCCCGAAACCTGGAATAATGTGTGGAGAATGAACACATAAAATGAGGGGAAGAATACTCGACTCAGCGCAAATTCATGTCAGGTGTAGAAATTTTAGATGATGATTAGGAAACAATATTGTATTAATAAATATGTTACAACTCTCCCAGGCTTGTTTATTTTCCAATTAGAAAAAAAAAAAGATAATTATGTAACATTATTTAAGGTCTTCCCTATTCAGATTTATCTTCAAGTATCAACTTAATTTACTAAATACCTACTACTCGTCTGAATGATACCACACCCTGAAGTTTTCCCTACTATATCCGCTTTATATTTTATGCATGCCTAGTAACCTCTATGGTCCAACTGGGCTTTGAAAAAAACTAGGTACGAGTAAAGAGGTTTGAATTGTATGTTGTGCTGCCATCTACATGATATGTATCATACTACATGAAGCTTTCTGTCACCAATCGCCATATAAGAGATTCCGGATGTTTATGCACGCCTAATACCTTCAGACCATTGACATGACGTCATTCACGTTACAGCACTCAAATTCTATTGTACACACGACAGCACGTCAAAGTGTACACTTTTGTTGTAAAGTCGACCGTAACGTAAGCGAGTAGAGTGCTAGCGTGTAAAGGTCGACGTGTTGTCGTGTGTACGTGCGTTTCACGAAACAATTCCCTTGGATTGTACAAAAATAGTCCCTATTACATCGTAATAAGAGTTTCGTCAAGGGAACTCTTTCGTGAAACGCAATAGAGCCCGGATTTTCAGTAAGGAAAGAGTTGAAATATACTTTCTGCCTTTTTATTAGTGTGTGGTGTAGTTTCTTACAAGATTATGGGAGCCTGCAAAAAGTAGTTTTTCTTTGAAATTAAAACTTAATTTTGACAACACTTCAGTATTTGGCCAAGTACAAGCTCGTAGCTTCTGATTCTACCATGCCTTTATAGGTAGTATTTGAGTTTTAGATGGTGACGCGGTGGTGGCATAATGGGTAGAACAATGGACTCGGAATCGACGGATCCTGGTTCGAGTCCCGATGAGGGCATGTACCCTACCCATGACATTAATTTATTTCAAAGTCGCATACATACCACTCCCTGACTGTGAAGGAAAACATCGTGAGGAAACCGGAGCGTCTGAGGCTATATACCAAACTAAACTCAAACTTAGTACCAGCTTATTTTTTTAAACCTCAGCTCTTCGGAGTTCTTGCTTGGTAATATGACTGTGGGGCTCTGAGCTGCTGGAGTTTTGCAGCTCGAAGAACTCGGGCTGGTAGAAACACTTTTCTGGCTAGTCATAGCGATGTGGTAGAGGTGCCGGTCGAATGACGACGACAAATTATTTCACACCACAAGGTCCCTTTCCACGTAACTTCCGATGTCGACTATGGTCCTAAGTATATTGTTAAGCTGCAGCTTCTTGCGGTAGGTTCGCTTTGGATGCGCGCTGACTAAACATCATTTTTGTATATTAATTATCAAAGAAAATAACTCCCCTTCTTGCTTTGCGTAGTCGGGTAATGAAAAACACGAACTTGAGTCGGCTATCGCCTGCACTTGGAAATGACAGTCGCAAGTCTGGTCTCAAGTAGGTGAACTCACGTAAGATTGTGTCTATTAATAAGCCAGCGACTCCGGTCTCAAGTAAGTGATCTTACAGCTTCTTAACATTTTATGCATGCCTAGTACTCTAAACCACGTTGTATTGAAATTGAGACGTCACGGACTGTCAAAAGATGAATGACTCACTCAATTCCGAGCTCAAGTCGGCTCTATTAATATGGCGTCGACTCAAGTAAGTCGACTCACTCAAGCAAGTCGGCTAATGTCAATGTCAATCTCAAGATCGTGACTATTAATAAGCAGACAGCTACTCAAGTTTGACATTACCCAAGGCTTGACATTTACCTCCTTGAGATCGATCTCAAGTAGGTGAACTCAGACGACTATTAATACCACCCTTAATGTAAAACTGTTTTAAGAGTCCTATGCCCTTAAGATGAAATACGTCTCACAACTAGCGCCGCCAATGAAAAAAAAATCATATCTTCTTATTGGATGCGTTTTTAGCAAAAAACGCTCCTGCGATTTCTCAACGCGAAACTGGAATCCAAATCTTAGGTCCTAAATAAGAGTTAATTTTTAGATTCCTTACAGATCAGACTGCAATCGATACACGCCAAAAGTGGCCACCAGGTTCTAGGATCTAGAATCCAAACCTTAGGTCCTAAAAATAGTTAAGCCTCGCATTGAGAAATCGCAGGAGCGTTTTTTGCTAAAAACGCATCCAAAAAGAAGATTTGATTTTTTACTCATTGGCGGCGCTAGTTGTGAGACCTATGGCATCTTAATCAGGGTAAAAAGTAAATGATAATACTGGTGATTACCTAGCCTAACATTACGCCAAAAATGTAGCATGTTAGGTGTGAATATTATAGTAGGAAGATAATAAAATATTTTGGCAGCAAAGCGTAGGAAAAATGACTTGAGGATTTGGGGTATTTACACGAAATCTCTTGATACAGTGCGCCCGTCAGTGAATGACGACGCATTACCATGAGAATATGATTATTTGCATCATTTTTCCTCGAGGGAATATTTCTGTACTCTCGTCATCACTCAATGTCTTATTAGATATGCCAGGGCGTTGTGAAAAAACATGCCTCACACGACCACCGAGGATGAAATTACATGGAGGATACTAATGTTGTGGGATAAATGGACAAGGGAATACCGAGGTTTTATCGTTCCTAACCCTAATATTATAATCGATTTATCGTTTTATCGTAAGTTCAATGAAAGTAGCGTGGCGAGAAAGTCCAAAATTTTACAGTTTTTTTTACCTTAACTGGGATATTTTTGTTCATCGATTTGTTTTCTACACTAATATTATAAAGAGCAAAAGTTTGTAAGTATGTATGTATGTATGTAGGTTTGTAGAGGGTAATCTCCAAAACTACTTATCCGATTTTTTAAATTCTTTCACTAATGGGAAGCTACGTTATCACTGAGTGATATAGGCTATTTTTATTGTGATAACGGGGAAAAAATAAGCCTACGCGGACGAAGTCGCGGGCAAAAGCTAGTACAACAATAAAACAGTATTGTTTTAATTATTCTAAACGATAGAACAACAATATTTAGGCCGGGATTTCTGCGTAGGTTCTAGGTGTCTTCGTAGGGTCTTAGGTCCTAAAAATTGTTAAGCCTAGGAATTCTCATTTGACGGCTCGTTTTTAGCAAAAAACGCATCCAAAAAGAAGATTTATATTTTTTTTTTATTGGCGCATACGCTCAGCCGTTCCAAATCTGCAGCCCAAGAGACGCATCCAAAAAAACACACAGAACTTCACAGCTTTCCGCGACATAAGTAGGTGGGCTACTTGTTAAAGCCGAATTCAATGCCGGCACACGTATTTTATTGAATTACGGACTAATGTGTATTTTTGAACGTGCTTCGTTGCGTATTAAATATTAATGTTGACGCGTGTCGGTGTGTACTTTGTACTCCGTCGCTTTATTCGCAATTGAGAAGGATAAGTAATTATATTTTCATCTCCCAGGCTCGGAAAGTGTGCTGTTACTTTAAACAAGCGATCATAGAAAATCCCATTTTAAACCTATCTGCATTTTTGCGCGCTTCAAAATTTGAATATCTTATGGTGTATAAAAATAAATAAGGAACTCCTTTGACTTGTGGAAGACACGATCTTCTTGAAGTTTCATAAAATCAACAACCCGTTGCTAGGCAACTCCACGGACTCATCTGTCAAAACAAAGAAGAAGGAAACTCACTTACTAACCTTTTTGAGCCTACCTAGTTTTCTATTGTTTTTCTTGCATCTAACATAATAATTTCCTCGCTCTGTGAGATGAAAAGTTGTGTGTTACGCTTGGATCAATATTATTTGCGTCTCGTGCTTAATACTCGTACCCCGCTACGATCAGGTTTCTTTTTTTGAACCAGCCGCTACGCTCGTGGCTCTATTTTGGAAACCTTCGCTAGCTCGGTATTCAATGCAAGCACTCGCTGCAAACAATAATTTTGCATTCTTTCATAACAAATAACTATTTCATCTCCCAGGCTCGGAAAGTACGCCGTTACTTTAAACATGTGATCGTAGAAAATCCCATTTTAAACTATCTGCATTTTCGCGCGTTTCGAAATTTGAATGGTGTATAAAAAGGAATAAGGAACTCCTTTGACTTGTGGAAGACCCGATCTACTTGAAGTTTCATAAAATCAACAACTCGTCGCTAGGCAACGCCACGGACTCATCTGTCAAAGCAAAGAAGAAGGAAGCGGATAAAGGCCCACACAGGCGCGTTTTACCGGTCGGTTGTACCGCATGCTTTATTGCGATATCTGTTATCAGTACATTTTGTATTAGGTTGGCCATGGAGTTACACACTGCCGCGGTAATAACGCCGCAACGTTCCTAATACAAAATGTACCGGTAACAGATATCGCATGCGGTAGTACCGACCGATAAAACGCGCCAGTGTGGTGGAGCCTTAAAACTTGTATCGTGACGTTGTGCTCCCCTAGCAGGCATCTTTCATACAATTGAAATACCAGATAATAATTTCCAGGTTTTTCACGACTATACAAGGTGTTACAAAAGTACCTAACTCTTTTTACAGGGTAATAGCACCCGGTGATAGGGATCACAACCCAATATTTTTTTTTGCTCTGACGTTCCGTTAATTTTTAAATTAATAAAATGTGAACGATGTGGCGGGAGAAAAGTATTTTTTAAATATTGTTTTCATTGACTTTCACAATGTGTTAACAACTCAAAGCTATGTAAATGCACCTGTGTAGGTGAACAAAAATATTTTTTTTAATTTTAGTTAATAACAAAAACAAAAAAGTTATGAAAATTTTTCAATTTTGAGGTTATTGAACGAGCGAGCGAAGCGAGCAAAGTTCTCCGAGTCTACTGGAACAATCCGGCGTTTGTATGTATGTATGTATGTATGTTTGTATGTATGTATGAATGTTTGTTCGACGATAACTTGAGTGAATTTAGTCGGATCGTCATGAAATTTGGAATTTTTAAGTTCGAACATGAGCCAAATCGGTCGAGGGGTTACTGAGATATGGGGTCGCGAGTTCATAGTTCGGGGCGAACCACTAGTAAAATAAAAATTGTTTTTTTTCAACTTTTTTTTACAGATTTGACATCCTGTTTACCCGTATGTTACACCCTGTAAAAAGAGTTAGGTACTTTTGTAACACCTTGTATATAACAATTTATTCCATCTCACAACCATCGTTTTTCTGAGAAGCGCCATATTTACTCAAGCATCAAATGGAGGTGTGAAGTCAAAGCTCAAAATAAATTAGCTGGCTGCTCAATTTGTCTTCAAAAGCAGAAAATTAGTCGACTAATCTATTGCCGAAATAAAATAAATGTCTGCCTTAAATATTTCAGCTTCAGAGGTAGTGAAATATTCCAAAGTCTAGGCTTATAAATTCTAAATTCCATTCAAATTGTTTCCAAAGGGCCTTACTCTGGAACTTTACAAACCTCTCCCAAATACAAGACATAGTAAGGCGCCACAAAGAAGAGACAAACAAAGACGCGGCGCGGGCGTGAAATTTTGCTTTGATTTGACATTTTGCTTTGTCGCGCGCCGTCTCTTCTGTCTATATTGCGTCACGTCGCTTCTATGCATTTTGTATGACAGTGACATCAAACTGAATGACGTGGCGTCCGTATCCACCTATCTGTATCCGTTTCGTATCGAGAGGTACAAGCGACGACTAGAGCCACGATTGAATCACTTATACTGCATGCGATAAGAGCTATCTTAGCGTGTCGCTGACCATACAAACATAAATTACAGTCAAGGCACCGTCTCATTTTGAGCATTCGCATATTGTAATATAACGTTATACAGTCGAACATTGCATCAGTGAGGGAGGAGAAACGAGCATTACAGTGCGCAACCTGTAATGTTACAGATTCGAGCATTACTTTATTGAGGGAAGAGAACCGAGCATTACAGTACCATATTTTGATACAAGTTGTAACATCGAATGTTACATTACAGGCGAAGGCTCGTCAGTCATGGAGGCAGTATTGTATGTAATGTAATGTTCAAAATCGAATCTGAAATGTTACATTACAGAATGCTCCAAGTGAGGGAGGACTTTTAGTCGAGTGTTACCCATTTGGCGCACTACAGAATAAAAATGTTCTCAAAACGGGACCCTATTACTAAGACTCCGCTGTCCGTCCGTCTGTCTGTCCGTCTGTCACCAGGCTTTATCTCATGAATCGTGATAGTTTTACAGTTGAAATTTTCACCGATGATGTATTTCTGTTGCCGTTGCCGCTATAACAACAAATACAAAAAAAAAACAGAATAAAATAAATATTTACAACAAACATGTTTTTTTTTTCGTTTTTATAGATTGGTACGGAACCTATCGTACGCGAGTCCAACTCGCAATTGGCCGGTTATTTAAACATTTCTCGCATTATTAAGAGTATTTAAGTTCTAGTGTTAAAACATTGAATTAATTTACTTACTTTGCTTTAATGAATTTACTCTGAACAAACGAGATTTTTTCAAACTATTCAGATTCAGAATGCGTTAAATGGTGGATTTACAACATTTTGAATGTTAAATAAGTAACAAAGTTGAATAGCTGAACAAAATAAAAATTCGACAATTTAATCACTGTGTTTAAAGTTTCATTACTCTCATTAGCTTGATGAATGCACAATGGGCCAAAATTTTGAGGAAAAGTTATGAATAAAAAAAACGCAAAATGAAAATACTGTAATGCTCTTCACTGCCGCATAATGAACAGTCGGCCACACCCTAAGATACCCCTTTTTGTTTGATTGGCGCCCTTATTCTGCGCGCGGTAAGATTTGCCATGGGTTATGAGGACTGTGGCGACCATACGGACTTTTTAGGACGCCCTTGTGCTCCTTCAGAGAAAAGGTTCTCAAAATAATTGAACCAAATGACTCACTCAAAAACATCAGTAGGTAGCTATAAGAAACTCTGTAACTATAGATATAGCTCCGCCTAATATAGGCAATGACCTGCGTTTGTGGAAAAAAAATATCCCGGGATGCAAGTTTTTTAACGATATTGGTTCGTGAAAGAAACAATTAGGGGCAACTTTACTGTCTGGCAAGCTTTGAATAAGTGGATCGATACCTTTATAATATGCTAATTATAGGTATAATAATATATAATTTTGCACTACAGGCACGCGACTGGAAGGAGACCGCACAGGGGCCTTGGCCTGTATCGCAATGGCGTGTCGATGGCGTCCCAGCAGAAGGACAAAACCGGGGTTTCCTCGTTTTTCTCCTACTACCAGAGAACTAATCCTCTTGGATTAGAATCATAATATTCTTTGCTGTACTACAAAAACGTTAAAAAGACCGACAGCATTAATAAATCGTAATTGAAGCTGTCAACTGGGAGCCCATTTTAGCACCATGGCGTTACAGGCTAAGGACCTGGACAGAGACCCAGCCCGTCCATGATTCGCACTGCGACTTCCTGTGCGGCGCGAAAAGATTTCGACGTGAAATATGTCGCAAAAGCCAAGACTCTCCGCGACTGATAAGATTTTGAAGGCAAAAGCAAATCTATAAGTAACAAGTACGACTTGAGACTTGTAGACTTGAGTAGTGACTACCCGTAGAAAGAAGGAGTATATCACGGGCAAGCGTCTCACTCATGCTAGGGCCTAATTGTCAGGAATCTCGCATTTGACAAATCTCGAAGGAAAAATCTCATATCATTTCGATCTCGACTGCTCCCGACCACTCGAGTCATCGCGAGCGAAAAAAGAAAATAGCTTGCAAAAATCTCGTGCCTTATAACGAGGATTTTTGATAATACCTATTTTGACGTTCAATGTAAATAATTTATTTATGGCATATTGAATAAAACGTTTTGACTTTGACTTTGACTCTTACTTTGGATGACTTCGTGAGAATAGGAGATGTGACATTTGCCGCAAAATGAGATTTTCCTTCGAGATGTGTCGAATGCGAGATTCCCGAGAATTACCCTCGGCATCCTAGCCGGGCTGTAGCGACTTCTTTTGTCTTGTTCTTCTTGTGAGCACATAACGTTTTGTAGGTATCTTGTCTGAGGCCAAGATCCATTTCGGACCCCTGAGCCAGCGGAGTAAGTATAATAATAAAAAAAAAAACGAAATGTACTTGTTTTTGTGAAACTACACTAAAATTATAAAGAGGAAAGATTTGATTATTTGTTTGTATTAAATAGGCTCCAAAACTACTGGACCGATTTGAAAAATTCTTTTACCATTAGAAGCCGACATTATCCCTGATGAATATAGGCTACTTTTTACCGCGGGAAAATTCTTTTCTAAATTTCACCCCTAAGGTGGGTAAAACGGGTTACCAAACTTTGTAGAGGAATTTTTTTTTTGTCGATAGCTTGTTTTTTTCCTGACTGACGTCTATAGGGGAGGAAAAATAGAGCTGCAACCTTTTATCATAGTCACCGCGGACGAAGTCGTTGGCGAAAAGCTAGTCATAAATAAACATTTATAAGCAAATCAGCCCTTGGTTGCGGTAACATACGAGAGGAGAACGTTGATGAAGACAATAGAATGCAGAAGAGGAAAAATGCTAGGCCACTTGCTACGTCACGACAAATTCATAACCAACATAATAGAAGGAAAGATAGAAGGAAAGAGGTAGAGGAAGGCCACGAAGAAGCTACTTTGACCAAATTAAAGAGAAGGTGGATATCGTTACTTACCAGGCTGCAAAGGAACTGGCCTGTGATAGAAGTGCATGGAGAATGCTGCACCGACAAGAGGATATAATGATGATGAAGCAAATCAAATGAGAAGATTCAGCGTCACACGATTCTACGATGCAGACTGACAAAAACACAACCCTCGCTTTCTTGCAGCAGTCGCGCAGTAAAAACCGAAAGTAATCTTTCCACACGTCGTAACGGGTTACGGGGGCCCTAAACAAAGACATCGGCCCTGCTATTACGGACCCTTAAATTTCGAACTACCATCACGAAACAATACATCCCGGGAACACCTAGAAACATCCAAGTTATGCCTCGTAAAGCTGCCAGAGTGGATGCGGCTCACTCACGTTCTGGAGGCGAGGGCGGACTTGGTCCGTGGGGTTTTACCCATTTATTTGTCTCTATGTCCTTAAGGCCCGTAAGATCAAACACAGTTTAAACCAAAAAGGCTAGATTAAATCTAAGGTCTGGGTTTGATTTGCCTACTGAACTTACCGCGATTCGACCCGTTTCAAGCCAAAATTAAGAGTTTAAACTGTGATTGACACAGTTTAAACTCATAATTTTGGTTTGAAACGGCACTTAGCGTTCCTTCCTATAGCATTCAACTTATTGATAATCTTACATTTAAGGGACAAAAAGCATGGCTTTGGTCCTATTTTGGCCGGCCCTATGCACAAATTCGTGTTTACTTTCATTGGTGAATTTCGTAATTTTTTGCATTAATTAGACGAGGTCTTATTATGCTATGATTTTTATGGTAAAATTTTAATTAAAACAACAAAATAACTCCAACTTGCACCTCCCAACTTAACTATAGTTGCAGTGCCAGAAAAAAGACTGGGAGAAATGGGGGGAAAAGTTATGGCATGTGTAAGATCACAGGGGTCAAACTATACCAACCAAAGCGGTCTAAAACCCGTATCGCGCGGGGTATACAGGATTATAAGGTCATCATTCCGACAATGAATTTCCCTTTCGCGAGCTTTATGTTGGCGGCAATAAAATTTTCGCTCACTCCACTCTCACATATTTTCCGCGGCCGTATTTTTAACGGTATAACTCGTCAACTTGCCACATTATATAGGAGGAAATGATTATAGACTTTGCTCTTTATGGGTACGGGTTAAAAGTTATTGTTTTTGTTCGGCCAAGTTTGGTGGACTGTGCTATTTTGAGGGGGCTCGGTGGCCTATAAATTTGGCGTTTGTGGCACGCGTATCGGATAGATAAAATGGGTCGTTAGGTTTTGGGCTGAGCCGGACAAATTATGGACTCTCTGAGAGTATTTATTTTTGTTCCTTTGGCTGCCAGATTTGTAACAATATAACCCGGTTGTTGTTGATTAATAACAATCGTTAAGCCATGTCAGAATCCCTTTGGGCGGCATAAAAACTCTGAACCTGCCACTACCTCATACGATTACCTACAGTTCCCGGCGCATAACTTGAGCAAAAGTCTGCGTAGTGGGTATGAGTTCGCGCATGTCAAACAAAACTTAACCAATCGGGGACGTCCGAAGCAATAGCAATTCCGTCGCGCCCCTTGTACCCCGCCAAAGAGACCCAAAAATCGTCTACTGCGCAGTCAAGGTCATTTTTCAAGTTATACGCCGGGAACTGTACCGAACAAAAACATTTTCAAAGAGATTTCATGCGTTTTATTCTTGCAATTTACGATGTTTGGCAGAAGTAGTTTATCATCAAAATCATCTCCGTCGCGTGTAGGGTTGCCAGATGATAATTTTATAAAGGAGGGCAGATGGGTCTAAAAAGGAGAATTTTCTGTACAAAAGAAAAACATTCACAAATTCAACGATTTTTTTATATTTTTTCTATTTATTTTAATCATATTTAGCTGAGCTGCCAATTTTTACAAGAAGTTCTTGATTTTTCAACAAATAATTATGAAAATCTTCACTAGTCATGTTTTAAAAGTTGTATTGAGTAAGAATGAAAGATTTAACTGACTGCTCTCTTTGCTCCATTGACTATTAATCAGAGAAAAAACTCTTTCCACATTTGCGTTACGTACGACACGATATTTTGAACGTTTCCAAAAAGGTGGACTTACAGTAGGTAAAGGAGGACGGGAGGACAAAACATGGAAAAGGAGGACATATCCTCCTTTTGGATACCATCTGGCAACCCTAGTCGCGTGTTCTACTGGGTTTGTGGATTCAGTTACTAAGCCGCTTTTCAAATTTCGCTTTTGACGCCAAGCTGTTGAGTCGAATATTCTCCGTAATCCTCAAAACCATGGAGATAATATTAAGGAGAATTTCTGCTAAATTCCAGCAATTTACCCTTTGGCGAGGTTAGATAATGTTGCTTTTCTATCAGACACGGCCTTTGTATCTACACTAATGAGATGATTTATACAGCGTCCAGTGGCACCTTCACTCGAAGTGAAGAGACCACTCGGCGCTGCAGTGCCTGCTGGGACATTGTTTTAGATGGAGTAGACTTGCTCAGCACCTATACCGTCCTGACAGCTTAGTCGGCCTGGCCCACAGGAAAGACAGGTCAATACGTGCGGAGCCAACTAAGCCGCGGGTTTCCTCACGATGTTTTTCCTTCACCGTTAGCGAGTGGTATTGCTACTACAAATCCACAAGTCCGTAACTTTGAAATTAAACAAAGTCCGCACCGGGAATCGAACCTGAGACCTCTTGCTTCAGAGTGAGTCCTCTGTTCTACCCACTAGACCACCATCGCTTCTATCCTTCCTATATGTAGGTATGTTTGAGCAATAGTACACATAGTTCAGTACAGTAATACTGATTTGCATTCATCTACGATGATTGAGCGGCGCTACAAAGGGCTCTGGTTGGAGTCTAATCCACAAAGCTACCGCAATCACGGAGGAGTTGTTGTGCTTGGGTCCCTTGATTTGATCTTACTTTAAAGTGAAATTAAAATGCCACCTATTTCAGCCAACTTATTCAATGGTAATAATTATAATAATTAAGCCATTTATTTCCAAAAGGTTCATGCATAATTTTCTAACTTAACTTTCAAAATAATTTACTATAGCATAAAATCAAAATAAACATTTTAGCTAATCAAAAAATTTGATAAAATTGTAAAAAAGTGATAATAAATTAAAATTATTAATTAATTCAAATCAAAAAAAATAAACTCATGACGAACAATCAGGTTAATTATAAAATTTTAAAATAGTAATAAAAATAATAATAGTTCAATCAGTCAATCAATCAAATAAAATAATTCACTCATTGATCACTTTAAATAAAATGTCTGTTCAATTTGGAGTGCCCGTATGTCGAGCATAGGCCTCCTCCATCCCGCGCCAAGTGTGCCTGTCTGTGGCTAGCCTCGTCCAAGTGATGCTGGTCCACGCCACGATGTCGTCTCTCCAGCGGCATTCAATGGTACTAACTCAAAACACATACACACACCAAATTATGTTTTTAAAAGTCATAGTGAGGAAATGTACCTACCTAAAGTATAACATGAGGTCCAAACTTTGTTTTGCGTCTATTCAATATGTTTTCTTTTTTTTTCTTTTTTTTTTATTATTTGCCGTACAAATAGTGTCGACAATCTACCAGAAAATAATAATATTTCGAGAGCAAAGGATAAGATGCCATCCTGCTGTCAGACGTATATACAGACTGATTTGCAGTCTTGGCCGCCCTAGGACGTGTAGTACAGTCGACAGAACGTAAACCTTTACATTTTCGTTTCAAACTGGCTTAAAATGTTCACTAGAAGGAAGCTTCTTAGTCTCTTCCCAGTTAAAAAAAATATTAATATACCTAAGATTTTTTTTATCAACTAGCACGCTGCTTAGATCAAATGGAATCAGAACGCCTGATCCAAAGGCAAGAAGTCAATCAGAGTGGCTGAGATTATATCCAAACATCCCGACAATCATAGGCGAAAATGTCGCGGTTTATAGAGCTCTCGAATTGAGCCGGTTCGTGAAAGGACCCCTTAGAATTGATGATTTAATTAGATGCTTTAGTTGACTCAGAAGTACAAGATTCGATATTTGTCTCAGGCACGATTTAAACACAATACAGATTTAGGTTGTTATTAATAGTCGTCTGAGATCACCTATTGAGAACGATCTCAAGTAGGTGAACTCAGAAAAGTCATACGCTAATGTCAAGCCTTGGCTAATGTCAAACTTGAGTAGCTGTCAGCATATTAATAGACACTATCTTGAGATTGACATTGACATTAGCCAAGGCTTGAAATTAGCATTTGAATTTTCTGAGATCACCTACTTGAGTTCGATCTTGAGTCGACGACTATTAATGCCACCCTTAAATCTAATTACCCATCGATTTAAATCGATGCTAATACCACTAAAGAGTATCTATTTTGAATCTCTATTACTTACTCTATTATCAGTTTTGCTTTAGATGCATCTAAAGCACCCATCTAGTTTGAGTGATGTGTATAATTATCATCTCATTACGTAGATGCAAAGGCTTTAGATTATTTTATAAGTTTTTTTTTTCTGTGTAGGCTTTGTAATGCATCTAGCATCTAACTAAAGCAATGACCCAGCCACTGCAGCGCCGAGTGGTCTCTTCACCCATCTATTTTGAGTGCTGCATAAATCATCTCATTGCGTAGATGCAAAGGCCTTAGATTTTTTTTTATAATTTTATTTTTTCTGTGTAGGCTCTGTAATATGGTGCTATCTCTAAAACATATTTTGCGTGCATAATCGCTCATAGTTATTGTTAGGCCAAGTTTTTAAAGTGTGATGTTTTTTACCTTTTTACCTCATCTCATCGTAAAAGTTTAGTCACAGGGTGATGATTAGATAATTTTGGTTTGAAATGGGTCGAATTGCGGTAGGTTTAGCAGGTAAAAGAATTACCAAAATTATGTGCGGTGGTGGTCTAGTGGGTAGAACTGTGGACTCTGAAGCGAAAGGTCCTCGGTTCGATTCCCGGTGCTGGCATTGTATCTATGACATTGTTTAATTTCAAAGTTACGTACATTTGTGCATTTGTAGTAGCAATACCACTCCCTGACGGTGAAGGAAAACATCGTGAGGAAACCTGAGCGTATGAGGCGTTATACCCTCAACACAAAAATCGCCAACCCGCATTGAGCACGCGTGGTGATTAAGCTCGAACTCTCTCTCTGAGAGAAGGCCTTTGCCCAGCTAGTGGGACATGTACAATTGTACAGGCTACATCTTACTACCTATGTGTGAATATCGCCATTCATTAAAATGTTACTGATGATTTGATCATTACACGTACACCGAATGATTATTCAGAAGCAGCTACTATGTGTCTCGTACCAGTAAATGGGAGTGGACTTACAGCCGAGTTACATTCCTTGTTATTGCAACTGAAACCAGAAGAAACAGCTAGAGTCGTGCAAAGCTAACTTTGCAGTGGAGCATCCGAAATAGTAATTTCCGTACGTTGCTTTTGTATGTTTTCACCATATTTTCAATATTTATTTATTTTCCATATTTATTTTCCATATTTTCACGTAACAGGTACCACTTGTAAAACTTGTAACATGTATCACTGCAACGTACGGAAGACTCTAGTATGTGTCTTTGCAAGACTCTAGTATGTGTCTCTTCCAAGTGAATGGGGACTCACAGCCGAGTTACGTTCCTTGTCAAGTGGGACGTCTATAGCGATTAGAAAAAACTATAAATTTTTGAAATAAAAATATTATTATTATTATTTTTTTTTTAGTTTCCTAGCACGCGTTAGTGCTTTAGAAAATACAAAAAGTGGTTATAAATTTTAGTTTAAACTTTTCAACTTCTTGAACATGATACTTTAATTATTGCATCTCTTGATCAACTTAAAAAAGCCCTGATTGTGACCGAAGCCAGAGGAAGCAGCTAGTATGTGTCATAGTGAATGGGGGCGGACTCACAGCCGAGTCACGTTCCATGTCAAGTGGAACACGCGGGGCTAATGAACCGCGTTTCAGCTCGAGGCTTAGCGGTGGCTTGCCGAAGAACCGAGAGCCTGTAGCATAAACCTTGCATAAAATAAAAAGTTACAGTCGGACTCACTTGCTGAGAGTTCCGTCCCACCACACAATACATCTGTGCTAATCATATGCATGTACCTAAAATCTAGCTGTACGGTCCGCCCAGTGCGTGGTTCGGACTTGCACTTGGCCGTTTTTCAACCGGCTACCTACCGGGCTTCATTAAAATATAGCCGCTTAATTGTAGGACATATATCGTAGGCAGAATAATAGTTCGGGTACGGAACCCTAAAATTTAATCTTAAGAACCCTCAGTTTCTAAGTTTGACTCACACTTCTATTTATTTCTATCCAGGCCATGAAGGACCCACTGATGAACATAGGCCTCTTCTTTTTAACGCCAACTTCCCTGGTCTTTTGCTAGTTGTGTCCACTACTTTCCAGCCACATTTTTGATATCGTCGACCCATGGGATCAGTGGCCTGCCCACCGGACGTCGATCGGGGGCCTTAGCCTGTAACACAATGACTTATCAATGGCGTCCTAGGCAGAAGGACAAAACCGGGATTTTTTCGTTGTTCTCCTACAACCAGCGAACTAATCCTCTAGAATTAGACTCATTATATTGTTTGCTGTACTACAATAACATTAAAAGGACCGACACTGGACCGACAGCATTAATATATCGTAATTAAAACCGTCAACCGGAAGCCCATTTTGGCACCATTGTGTTACTAAGGGCCCTGTGGCTTGAGTTTGTAACTCAATGGCATCCCAGTAGAAGGACAAACATTAAAAGGATCGTCAGCGTTAATAAATCGTAATCGAAGCCATCAACTGGAAGCCCATTTTGGCATCAGTTCTAAGTTGTCACTCTGTAATTGCTTTTGTCCATCGTCCATCCATATTATGATTTGCCTCAGTCTTTCGATCGACGATCAGCTCTTCTCAAAGTGAGTCTTCCGTCCAACTCGCTTCAGTGTCGCGTCCCCAGCGGTACAGCTCACGAGTATATGCTGAATACATTAGTTACAGGTGAGATAATATGCTTGTTAGCTGTGCAAACGTATGGCGCGGAGAGTGACAGTTTCGGGAAGAATCTGGGGTGTTTCGTCGCGACAGTTGAACTATTTTGGTGATTATCTCTCTTCATAAAAAAAACATACAAATACACACAGGGATTTTTTTAAACAGCTTTGTTCCTGAAACACGTCATCTTCTAAATGTGATTTCCAACCACTTGTTCTACGACTTTTCGAAAACCTCGATATTTCAATTTATTTAACGTTTCTTTTCTTTAAAAGTGTGAATTTCTACCATTTCGGCGCTGCCTGCGCGGCGTTTCATACATCTCCACTCTCTTCCACCTTTCCAGCCTTTCTCACCTCCTATTATTTACTCTGCGCCCAAAAATTTTTTTTTTCTTTTCACCAAAGTTGTAGAAGTTGGGGTCTGAGGAATAAACCTATATAAAAAGGGTATTTTTTTCTGTGCAATTTGTAGACTGCCAGTACCCTTATAGCAAAATTGTGAATAAATACTTTTCGCGCATGATTTTTCAGTTCTATTTATGAAACAAAACTCGACATTAATGGCTTTTTACCCGACTACGCGAAGCAAAAAGGAGGGTTATGATTTTAGCAGCGTATGTATGTATGTATGTATGTATGTATGTATGTATGTATGTATGTATGTATGTTTGTGTGTTCATCTGTTCCCTCGCAGAGCCTAAACTACTCGGCCGATTTCAACAAATGAGGTGTCGTTGGATTCGTCTTAATCACCCAGGTAACATAGGATAGTTTAATTTTGAAAAAAAACAAGATGGCGGCTGTGCTGCGCCCCAAAGTGGAGGACCTAAAAATAAAAATTATCGGATACCATCGTCATGGGTATCAAATGAAAGGCCTTTAAAAGACCTTTTCAAAAATTTATAACACATGTAGCGTCAACATAACAAATAGAACAAAAAATTCCAAAATGTGTTTTTTTTTGCCCTTCTTGGTTCTATTCTGGGTGATCGTACAAAATGACTTACTAAAAAGCTCAAAAAAAAATAGAAGTTAAAAACTAAAACCCGACTACTAAAAGGCTCAAAACAAGACCTGTTCATCCTTAAAATAGACTCATAGATAATTAATCGTAGTCGGAGGACACCACATTCGCATTTGATAAACCGATGGCCTCCGACTACGATTAATTATCTATGAGTCTATTTTAAGGATGAACAGGTCTTGTTTTGAGCCTTTTAGTAGTCGGGTTTTAGTTTTTAACTTCTATTTTTTGATACTAATTTTCTGGCCACAAAACACAACGGTATTTCCAGACAAATTTTCTAGCGCCTAATCAAAGTAGTCGGCATTCTGACTTTGCTTTGGTTGTCAAAGTAATGACCGTTTTTTTAGTAAAATACATTACAATGTTATTCAACCGCGAACATGTCATCGCTAACAAAATATTGTTATCCACGCTTCACAGGAGCTGTTAACCGATGTCCTAATTAGCAAGTTCAGCTGTACCGGACACTAATCTCTATGGAAATGTAAACAAAAGCATTGTGATCGGTAATAATTAGTTTCAGGCTGGGGCTATAATACCTACAGAGCGACGCGATCCGTGATACGCAAGTGAACCAAACAATAAATTATTGTACATATCTCTATCACTAATTGCTGGGCAAAGGATGGGGTTGGTTAAATCGTGACGCAGCTTTTCGAACCCAACCCCAAAGGATTGTCCCACTAATATTGCTCTCAGAAAGATCCAAGCCTACAGGCCATAATACAATTATTATTATAATACAACCAATCACGGGGTAAGTATCAATAATTTCTCTAACAACATATTATGTGATTGAGATAACGAATAATAGGTCAAACCAGGTTGTCGACTTAAAAAAAGAGGAGGTACTCAATTCGACCCGTATGTTTTTTTTTTATGTGTGTTACCTCAGATTTTGATATTATTTTTTTCTTTGAAAGGGTAGATATACTTCCCATGTGGTCCCATAAAAAATGGCGAAGATCAGATGAAGACATTCGGAGATGGAGAACGGAACTCCTCAACGGACGGCAGAAAATCACTTGGAATCAGTGCAATAGCTTAATAACAGTGTATCTTTTCACCACTGAAGTTGTTTTTTTTTTTTATTATACCATTACCATTAGTCGACAAAACAATGTCCAACTGTTATTTCATTGTCCTTCAATTGCTGTATGGTTGCATTTATTTCAGTATCAATTTCTTCATATTGTTTTCTTTCCGTTGTTTAGATTTTTTTCACTATCGATGGCCAGTGACTTATAAGGAGGATAAACCTATTAGGTCCCGACTACTCATCCACATGGTGACATGACGGGAAAGGTGGAGGGAAAGAGAGCTCGAGGCAGACCACCCGCTAGATGGACGGATATTATAACAAAAGCCACGCAAAAACACCTGCACAAACTGATCCACATCGCGAGTGAAAGAGCGCAATGGAGAACTCTACTCTCCGCCACCTTCAATGATGCGTGAGGTATTTTGATGGACTCATCCACATTCGTAACTAACTAAAAGTTACAAAAATTGTTTTTTTTATTTATTTAATAACTGGTTACAAAACAGCGAATATAAATTCTTCTTTGGTAACTGGTTACAAAACCATGGTTACCAAAGTGGAAGAAGGGACAAATCCTACAGGTAAGACAATGTCAATACGTACGGTGCCAGCTGAGCCGCGGGTTTGCTCACAATGTTTCGGTACTGCAACGTCCGAGTGGTGACTTCACCTATCTAGTGTGAGTGAAGGTGCCACTGAATGCTGTATAAATCATCTGTCACTCAATGATAACCAGCATTTTTACGCATTTTTAAGGATCCCTTAGTTTATTCACAAAATACCTCACGCACGAAGATAATAGTCGAAGAGCCATCATCTTATTGAATTGGGTCCACGTCCATAAGTTACGACATTTCGAGAAAGAATAGGGGTGTAAATTCCAGACTAAAGATATAAAGATCGACTCAGTTCATATCCAAATAATAAATTCACTCTTCGTGCTAGATATTAGTCTGCAAGTTATGTCTGTACTCTTAGCTAAAGTTTCTGGCTATTTTCTTCATCTCTCCCACTTTGGTCCGCTCCATTCATCTTTCGAAAGCAAAGTATGAATCTTATATTTAAACATAAAATAAAAACAACAAAACATAAATAGTCCGACTTCAAGTTCCGTTCTCCATCTTCGAAGTTCTTCATCAGACTGGTTAGGATTTACAATCACTGGTGAAAAGGTAATAGTACATTACTGCCGCGATCTGTAATGAGTGCGTTTCTGGCGCGCTTTTGATGGCCGACAGAGCGCAGCGTAGCGCAGCTCAAGGCCCTCACAGTGCGGTCAGCATTGCAGCCCTTGATGGACAAGCTGAAATGAAGGCCGAGACCGCAGGTCGACCTGCGGTCTCGGCCTTCATTTCAGCTTGTCCATCAAGGGCTGCAATGATGACCAAACTTGAGGGCCGAGAGCGTAGCTAAGCTAAGCTCGAGGCAATCATAGCGTGGCCAGAAGCGCACTCATTGCAGACCAAGGCTTGTATAGTGCTTTACTCAAACAATGCGAGTAATTAAAATATTAATTAGAATAGTAATTAAAATAGTAATTTAATTAGCTTACCATTTGTCGTAGATTAAGTACTTTTTGTCGATTTTCCATTCCGCAAACTTTTTGTTGGTAAGCTTGCTTGTATTTTTCTTTTGACTTCGGTGGCAATAAATTTCCAATTACTAATTTCGCTTGATTTTGAATGTCCGGCGGTGTTAAACACATTAAATCCGAGGATTCGTCGCTTTGAGAGTTCACTTTTTCAACAAAAACACAGAAAAAAATCACTTCGAACAACGCGCGAAAAGTCGAAAACAATATGGCCGCGCTTTTTTTTTCTGTGCAATGTGTCGACTGCCAGTACCCATACAGCCCAATTCTAAATAAATACTTTTTGCACCTGATGTTTGAGTTCTATTTATGAAACAAAACTCGACATTAATGTTTTTCTGGCCGCAAAACACGACATTAATGAAATTCCATACAACTTTTCTGGCGCCTAATCCAAGTAGCCCGCAAGTCCGACTTTGCTCAAAGAAGGTTGTCGAATTAATGTCCACATTACAAGCTTTTTTGAGTAAACTGTTATTAAGATACCTACTGCACTGATTGCAAGTGATTTTCTGCTGTCCGTTGAGAAGTTCCTTTCTCCATCTCCGAAGTTCTTCATCAGATCTTTAGATCTTTTTATGGGACCAAACGGGAAGTATAGTTACTTACCCTTTGAAAAAAAAAAGATTCATCACAATCGGTTCACCTACAAAAAAGTTCTGAGGTTGAATTGAGTGCCTCCTCCTTTTGGAAGTCGGTTAAAAATGAAATGTTGTTTCTGAAATAACTTTCCTAATTACTGCTTTGACCAATTATTCGTTATCTCAATCACAGAATATTATTTTACTCAAAAAAGCTCGTAATGTGGTCATTAATTCGACAACCTTCTTTGAGCAAAGGAGGACTTGCGGGCTACTTTGATTAGGCGCCAGAAAAGTTGTATGGAATTTCATTAATGTCGTGTTTTGCGGCCAGAAAAACTGTATGAAAATCCATTAATGTCGAGTTTTGTTTCATAAATAGAACTCAAAAGTCAGGCACAAAAAGTATTTATTTAGAATTTGGCTGTTTGGGTGCTGGCAGTCTACAAATTGCATAGAAAAAAAAAGCGCGGCCATATTGTTTTCGCCGCTTCGCGCGTTGTTCGAAGTGATAATTTTCTGTGCGTGCTGTTTTTGTTGTAAATAAAAGTGAACTCTTCAAGCAACGAATCCTCCGATTCAATGTGTTTAACAACGCCGAACATAAAAAGGAAGCGAAATAAGATATTTAAAGGTACCTATTGCCACCGAAGTCAAAGGAAAAATACAAGTTTATCTACGAAAAGTTTGCGCAATGAAAAATCTACAGAAAGTAAACTAAGACAAAAGGTAAGCTGGTTCTATTTAAATTACTCACATTTTTTGAGTAAAGCACTATACAAGCCTTGGTCTGCAATGAGGGCGCTTCTGGCCACGCTATGATGGCCTCGAGCTTAGCTTAGCTACGCTCTTGGCCCTCAAGCTTGGTCATCTTTGCAGCCCTTGCTGTCCGCGCTATAAAGGCCTCGACCTTCGGTCTCGGCCTTCATTCCAGCTTGTCCATCAAGGGCTGCAATGCTGACCACGCTGTGAAGGCCTTGAGCTGCGCTACGCTGCGCTCTGTCGCCCATCAAAAGCGCGCCAGAAACGCACCCATTAAAGACCGCGGCAGTAATGTACTAATGTTGTTTAAGAAATTATTTATACTTACTGTTGTATTATGGCTTGTAGGGATCAACTTTGGCAAGCAAAATATGCTTTGGCTACAAACCGTTGTTGTTTCCATTCTATCACGAAACAAAACCAAGCAAGACACAACAAAAAAGTAACCTTTTGACCCCCGCTTGCGCCAAACGTCAGAAAACCTCTAGCGCCAAAAATAGGTCAGGGGTGCTCCCAAATGAGCGGGGTCTAATAAAGGCAAAGTTAACTCGACGAAGGCGCTTAGACGAGTATTGTGGTGTAATATACCCTCACGGTGGGCAACCAAAGGAGGGGATAGCAGAGGGGTTAAGGCTTTAATAAGGGCTAACTAGCGCCACCAATGATAAAAAAATCATGGCTTTTATTATAACCCCCTTTTTGAAAAAGTTAAACAACAGAGTTTTCTTTAATACTAATAGCAATTTTTAGAACCTACAACCTGCAATCTAGGAACAACAACCTCGGCTACAATTTCGTTTATGCCAAAAATGGCCGTGTCTGCAAAAAGTTAAATTGTAGCCTAGATTCCTGGGTCTCGGCTCTGGCCTGATGGTTCTAAAAATTGCTATTGGTAATATAGAAAACTCTGTTGTTTAACTTTTTCAAAAAGGGGGTTATAAAAAAAGCCATGATTTTTTTATCATTGGTGGCGCTAGTTAGCCCTTATTAAAGCCTTAAGAAAGGACTATCACGCGGTTTGCCGATGTTCTTATCCGATGTTCGGAAAATCCTAATTTATTTTCTATTGGTACTTATAAAATTTTGAGCTGATAAAGTTTAAAGCGTTATCGTGTAGAAAAAGGCCAAGACCGGCCAAGTCACAAAATGATAGTGATAACAAACTCATTTGTGTTGCTCACACTTCGACAGGGCGAAATACTCTAGACATAAAACCTACCGCGCGTAACTTTGATTCAATTCACCGCCATTCTTAGGCACAAACTTATCTAGATTACACGCCTACGGACAAGAAAGCTCCCATTTTCCTATTATCCGATAAAAAAAAACGAGAAAACCCCAAATCAGTTTGTTGTAGCGTGACATTGATGTAAAGCGAACGAAACTTTCTTCATTCAATTACCCGAACATTTTTCTTAGTCCAAAGAAAGGGAGATATAAATTCCGGCCAACAAAAAGATCATTCCGGCGAAATAACTCAAACACGTCGTAATAAATTCACCATGTAGCGGGTAAAGTTGGAATTACTCCACTATTGAAAATCGCCGGAGATCGGGGACCGTCGATTCGACGCTTGAAACTTTGCCTGAGTCGTAGTTTTCTTCTCTTGCATGTCCAACTTAAGGCACACATGGCCTTGTTTGGGCATTTAAGATTTAGGAGCTCTCGGCTCGCGGGAATATTTAAAATTGCATTTTTATTCAACTTTCCAAGGAGGACGGCTTGTAACACAACTTCTTTATTGAAATATTCATTCAAAACTAGCTTATGCAGGAGTCCGTAGCTTTCGACGTCAGTACGAGCGATTTACGATAGATGCCAATATAGTAGGAGTAGCGTTCCGTATATTGCTCGACAATATATTATTATTTTTGATCGGGTTTTGTTCAAGTTGTGAGAGGAAAATTGTCTGAAATAAGTTCTCATCTCAGCGCCCCCTGAGAAATCACAATCTGGTGGGTAATTTGCCATGCATCTCTAAGAGAAAGCTTATAACCAGCATATTGGGAAAGCTGACTGATGAAACCCGCCTAACATTATTGTATTCGAAACGGGTCGAATCGCGATGTTTAAATATCGCGAATCATTAAAAGTGAATTATGAAACCCGCCTAAGTTTGCTGCGTCCGACTAAAGCCGCATTTTCACAGAAAAAGTAAGATGAAGAGCACCATCCAAGAAAACGAACGCTTCTGATTGGTCGGCCATTTTGTTTTATTTCCATTTTTGCCAACTTTGACGAGTAGAGCAGCTCTATTAGAGCTCCGTCCTAGTTGACGTTTTTGTGCCCATAGACAACATATCAGAGGAACCGACCAATCATAAGCTTTAGCTTTCTTGGACGGTGCTCTTCACAGAGTACATTGTGCTCTTCGTTGTAGTGTTTTATGACTGTGAAAACGCGGCTTAAGGTCTCTCAAGACTGATGGCAAAGGTGCCAGGCAAGCATACTTCATCTAAACTTGGCCCCAGGTACTACGTCCGAGGGGTCACTTCACCAATCTAGTGTGAGTGGAATCACTAGACGCTGTAAAAAATAATCTAGTTAAAAAAAGGGACGGTGTTGCCAACAGTCAGTATAAGCCGACTGTTGGCAACACCAACCAAAAATTAAAAATTGATACGTTCGTATCCTAATATCACTTGGTCTAGTTCTAATCGTGTCAGCATACAATAAAAGCCTTATGATCAATTACGCACCTAATTTAATATAATCCACTAAAAAACTCTCCACCACCACCAAGTTTGAAGAGCTCAAGATAGGTTCCTCTTTACTGACGATTATTCATTTAGGTATTCCCTAGCCATCAGACGGTACAAAATAAAATGCATGAAACAATTCGCATCATAGGCATTAAGGCGCGGTGCATAGTGAATAGCCCGCGCGCCAAAAAAAATATGCACAAAATCGAGTCCTGTATCAAATACACTAAACAAATCAAAAATGTTCACATATCAAACCCTAGAATTAGGTGAGACCTATCTAAAACAGCCAGTTTCGTGTTGACATTGAAAAACGTTTGGAAGATATTTTGCTTGAAAAAAAATAGGCGGCGCACGTTTTTTCAAGCAAAATATCTTGCAATCTGTTATGGATATCAACATGAAACTGGCTGTGTTAGATAGGTCTCAACTAATTCTAGGGTTTGATATGTGAACATTTTCGATTTTTTTTTGTGTATTTGATACAGGAATCGATTGACGCGCGGGCGATTCACTATGCACGGCGCCTTAAACATTATTAACTTTTAATGATTCGCGATATTTAAACATTATTGTATTCGAAACGGGTCGAATCGCGATTATCCCGAAACGTCGGGATAAATAAGGTAATTAATTTGCCTAAAAACCAATCGTGATTCGACCCGTTTCGAATACAATAAAGCCTTAAACATTATTACCAAGCCACTGGCATCATTTAAAGAGAACAATAAAAGTCCCTACCTTTCTTCGCTTTAAAATCCCCTCAATATTTCACCGTGTACCCAGTCTGGAGGAAATAATAGTGTCTTAGAGCTCTTGAGCGTAAGAGCTATAAATATAATCCACCAGCCAGGGTGCAGGATAAATCCAACCTAAACCAACGTGACAGAATCAAAAATTCAGACTATCTGCGCTATTCCTACATTGGTCCTGTTTGCCCCACATTTTGATCCTTTATACATAATACTACAATGTTTGACTTTTTTTCAAAATAAAGCACTAACCCCGGTTAAAATTCAGTCCCGAGCGAAGTTTGTAACATTTAAAAAATACATATTTATACTCGGTACAATGTATTCCAAGTGGTTTGGTTTTTATTTTGACGTTATAATGTCATTTAATTGTTCAAACGTGTGATTTTCCGTGTGAACTTGTGATTATTACTAGAATAAAAACTACTCATTGCAGATGTAAATTAGCTTGATGATTGACTTAGCCAAATTACCGATACGTAAAATACAAAAAAATGATGATGATATGAAAGTTCACAATCCTAGGGAATCAAATAAAAGATGATTTTACCTACGGTAGTTTTTTTACAAAATTTTGTTTTGAACAAATACATCCAAACAAAGTATAAAAAACGTGACATTTAATTTTATTTATATTTGATATTACAACATAATGATGATGTTGACGACAAAACCCATATTAAGGCCCAGTAGTAGGAATTTTGAGCAAAAAACGCATCCAAAAAGAAGATATGTTTTTTTTTCCATTGGCGGCGCTAGTTGTGCGTACTATTGTGCCTTAATCCATGTTTTCTTCTCTTTCTCCATGTCTCAACTCTGGGGTGAAACTAAGCTGACGAGGCGGTCCACACCCACCTCCAGCAGTAAAACCGAATGAGTGGAGTTACGGGCACTTTTACGATGTATCTGAAAAACTCGAGTTTCGTATATGTTTAATACATCCTTTGTTACGGGGAAACTTCGCTACACAAAGCTTGCTTAAAAATTCATTCGGGCGTCTTTACTATAAAAGTTGGCATGCGAATATGTTCCCGCTAATATTGACAACCAGCTGAGCCTACAATATTGCACGTTTTAGCCCCATTTTATAGGGTAACTGTGCTAAAAAGTTGGCCCTTGTTGACGGCGATTAAGAGGCCCCTTCAGGACCGTGGGAACTCAGTGACGACCAAGCGCGTGAAACACCGTTTTCTATAGCTGCTTCACCCAGAGCGAGACGGGCGCGGGAAAAGTGAGAGGCAATGCGGCTCTATGAGTCTACGTGTGTTCGTGTCCTTTCGCGAGTATCTAGTTGTAGTTGTAATGTAATAGATCTATTATCCCTAAATTTTTCGTAGTTCAGCAGCCATTTCTACATTTTTTGGTATTTAAAAAAAAAATTTTTTTTTCTGACAATACAACACATTATTGATGTTTCCAAGGTAGTTAGACTCCAATAGACAGTGTAATAATGTAAGTAAATAACAGCTGAAAGTAACCCCTTTTTCGGCGGGAAAAACGTATCGCTCCAATTTCTTTTAGGCAATTTTTTTTATTATAAAATCATTTGCAAACCTCCATATTGATCATCTACTGATATAAACCAAGTTTCAGCAAAAGCCAGCCCGTAGCTTAGAAATCCAACCGGAACTACGTTTGTATGGGAAAATGGTATTCTAAAGCCCTCTTAAATGTCTTTTTTCTGGCTTTTTATATGAGCGTATCAGTATTTTCTTCTTCTTGGTGTGCCTCTCCACTAATGGAGGTTGGCCTTTAGCTCTTGAAACAGTTTTTGAACGCCTGCTACATCCGTTCATCCTCGTCGTCTCAATCTTTCCCATTATAATTACTTGAGGAAGTGTTTTAATAATTGTAGCAATAAAAAAAATGCAATATATTTCCTCACAAAGGTTTTATGACCTTATTTAGTTTAACAGGTAAGTAGTAATTACGTGGTGATTAAGCTCGCACTCTCTCTCTCTCTGAGAGAAGGCCTTTGCCCAGCTAGAGGGACATGTACAATTGTACGGGCTACATCTTAACTCTTTTGTTTTTATTGCTATAATAATTGAACTTAAAAGCTATTTTGTAATTTAACAAAAACGGTTACAATAATGTGAACATGATTCGAAAAATATTGATTGATATAATATCCCCTTGACCCAGCTATTAACTAGCATGAATAATAAATGCAAAATTGGTCCAAGTAAAAGATGTTTGTCTTGGTAATTGATATGCTAGAGTCAGTTAGTGTATGTTGTGTCGCCCTTCCCCTAGTTAAACATTCGTGACCTCATAGAACGTAATTAAAGTTCTTACCTACATACCTATTGGATTTAACGTTATATTGGATTTAAGTTTTGTAAAAGTAGAAATACTACTGTAATGCTTGACAATTTAACTTAAACGAAAACGTAAAATAATATGAATGTGTAGTAGAAATCTCGCTAACTGTGCCACATATTTTGACTAAGGTGTACAGCATGTGAAGTTAAAGCTTGTGAAGTTAGAGCTTGTGAAGTTAGAGCTTGTGAAGTTAGAGCTTGTGAAGTTAGAGCTTGTGAAGTTAGAGCTTGTGAAGTTAGAGCTTGTGAAGTTAGAGCTTGTGAAGTTAGAGCTTGTAAAGTTAGAGCTTGTGAAGTTAGAGCTTTTGAAGTTAGAGCTTGTGAAGTTAGAGCTTGTGAAGTTAGAGCTTGTGAAGTTAGAGCTTGTGAAGTTAGAGCTTGTGAAGTTAGAGCTTGTGAAGTTAGAGCTTGTGAAGTTAGAGCTTGTGAAGTTAGAGCTTGTGAAGTTAGAGCTTGTGAAGTTAGGGCTTGTGAAGTTAGAGCTTGTGAAGTTAGAGCTTGTGAAGTTAGAGCTTGTGAAGTTAGAGTTTGTGAAGTTAGAGCTTGTGAAGTTAGAGCTTGTGAAGTTAGAGCTTGTGAAGTTAGAGCTTGTGAATTTAGAGCTTGTGAAGTTAGAGCTTGTGAAGTTAGAGCTTGTGAAGTTAGAGCTTGTGAAGTTAGGGCTTGTATAGTTAGGGCGTGTAGAGTTAGAAGCATAGCTCTACGTGAGGTGTATAGACTCGTCTTGGCAATTTTTTTTACGTGAAAATGTTTTTGGTGGGATTTATTTTTAGGCGAATCATGTTATGATTTTTTGTTTTCTTTTGTAGGTGACGTGTCAAACTAATTTTGGGACGTTTTACTAGTTATGGCCTAAATTATCCAAATCGCAGGCACTGCGGGAATACGATAGCGATAATCCAAATTATTCACTGGTTTTGGATTCTATTCCGATTGAATATACCCCTTTAATGAGTAAAATGCGCCTCGCCCAAGAATTGTGTGGCAATGGCTGAAAGCTCATCGACATTTCACTGTGAAACAAAAAGTGATTTTCAGAAACAAAAACAAATTAAAATTGAGCTCATGATATAACAGATATCGAGTTTCAACGTGTCTAGTGCAAATTCATGAGGATTAATTTATCAATATCACTTTTCAGAACCAATAAATGCCATTGTTTTCTGTTTTCCTTCACATAATAATTTATAATTATTATTTCCGTGTCATAAAGTCTGTTTTCGAGAATTAACTTGCATTGTTTGCATCTTACATACAAACCTTTTTCCTGTTTGGTGATTTACATAAAGGTTTTATCAGAAGTTTCAGGTTCAATGTAGAGCATGGTTTTGTTATACATTGTAAAAAAAATATACAATAACATTAAGTAACTTTACACCAATATTTATAACTCTATTTAAATATCAGCAAACTTCTAGAATTAATAATGACAAAACCCGACGCTTGTGTATTTGTTCTTTGACGAAGGCGACAGTTTGGGCAATCAGTGCCAGGCGAAGTTTTCTTTCAAACATTTTAAATGAGTTTCAGTCAAGTATTTTGCCGCAAGAACTGATTTCGATACCTTTAAAAGTAAAAAAAGGAAACCTTTAGTTTCCTGTAAGAATTAAAGTCATGGTTAAAACTCTAGAAATGTAAAAAAAAAACAATAAAAACCATTTCCATTATACAGGATGGCGCGTCAAAATGGGTCACTGATTGAACTTTAATTGAACTTGTAATAATAGGATGTAAAATGCTTTACAGATGTTTTATCTCCCGAAGGCGGAGCCATACTTGTGTGTGTAAATAATACTTAATTAGTAAAATGGTTATGTAACATTGAATCCGGCTGCTTTTGAAAATTTGTTGCCCCGTAAAAATACGCACCCAATTTTCTATGTCAAAATGAAAACGCCGCAGTGCTCGATGCCCTTAGAATATTTTGTTCATTTTTGCGTACAGCAAAACCTTTTACATTTCAAATACGAAATTTCTGTACTGCCTCGAGGCACATATCTACCATCAATATGTAAAACATAGGATAGCAACGTGTGGCAGCGCGTATCTAGGTAAAATGTGAATGCGTATATTTTGGGTCCTCAATTTATTGACGAGCAGGGAAGTATACAAGGTGTAACAAACGTACCTAACTCTTTTTACAGGGTAATAGCACCCGGTGATAGGGATCACAACCTAAATATTTTTTTTTGCTCTATGACGTTCCGTTGATTTATAAATTAATAAAATGTGAACGTTGTGGCGGGAGAAAAGATTTTTTAAAATATTGTTTTCATTGACTTTCACAATGTTTTAACAACTCAAAGCTATGTATATGCACCTACACACACAAACATATTTTAAAATTTGTGCTAATACCAAAAACTAAAAAGTTACGATTTTTTTTTAAATTTTGAGGTTATAAAATAAAAATTGATTTTTTCAACTTTTTTTACAGATTTGACATCCTGTTGACCACTTGGTTACACCCTGTAAAAAGAGTTAGGATGTTTTGTAACACGTTGTATTGAGGCTTTAGGAATAAAACAACCAGCTACGATTTTTATGCACATAAGGGTCTAATATACCTATTTTACCTACTTACCTAACCCTAGATATTTGGATTGCTTTTAGCGCAGTGGGTTGGTTAGTGGGCTTCATACGTGAGCTGGAAACACTTTTGCCCGAATGACTATTCAGTGATGACGCTTGACAGGTAGGTAGTAGATGCAAAGACCTACAAAACTAACGCCTTTGCATCTACATAATGAGATGATTTATACAGCGTCCATAATATCACTTTCACTAACGCTAGACGGGTGAAGAGACCATTCGACGCTGCAGTGCCTGGGACATTGTTTTTGACTTGTCCTCCAATGGATACAATTAAACACCTTTTGGCTGAGCAACTTCTTAGCCTAGTTTATTTAAACTCCTCCAGAATACACTCCCGCATTCCACCGCGGCATTTTGCGGCTGCACAAGATACACTGCGGCGTAAGAAGCCTTTGGGGGCCGGTTCGTCTCCACTAAGCTAGCATTTGATGTTAACTACTCGCTGAGGAACGATTCCGGGCTTCATTCGCCGGAGGGAGTTTTAGGCCTGCCACATACTGGGCGTTCGTAGAAACAAGTCATGGATACAATTTGATAGATATTATTATACCGCAGTCAAATGGTTTAAGATGAAATACGTCTCACAACTAGCGCCGCCAATGAAAAAAAAATCATTTTTTTTTTTTTGGATGCGTTTTTAGCAAAAACAAACTATTTTTAGGACCTAAGGTTTGGATTCCAGATCCTAGAACTTAAGAATGCAATCGATTCTCATTCATTCGTAGGAAATCCAATCCTGGAATCCAAACCTTAGGTCCTAAAAATAGTTTAGCCTCGCGTTGAGAAATTGCAGGAGCGTTTTTTGCTAAAAACGCATCCAAAAAAAAGATATGATTTTTTTTCCATTGGCGGCGCTAGTTGTGAGACGTATTGCATCTTAATAAGCCGGTTAGGTTGGATGGATAGCTATTTGATTGGCCGCCGGTATTCCATTAAATGGCTAAAGGTTGATTAGCCAACTGATTGACAGACCTTAATTATTTGGTTGATCAAAAGTTAGACTTTTCCGAGAAAACTTGACGTCACATCAAACTTTAATTATTTTTCTGCCACGATGTGATAGAGACAATACATGAAAGAGGATCGATTGGACAAAAAATATATTGGTATTTTTGCATTTTTATCGCTGACCGTATTTTTTTTCCAAAATCTGTGAATGCAGTTCATAATATCTCAAAAAGTTATGGAAGGTCTTCTAAGAACGTTTCGCTGTAACTATAACGGTTAGGGTACTTGCCTTTACTGCCCCGTCTCAAAAATCCACCCTGTAGAATTGTAGAGTCTGAGCCAGTGCAATCAATGTAGACTCGTAATAGTACATTACTGCCGCGATCTGTAATGAGTGCGTTTCTGGCGCGCTTTTGATGGCCGACAGAGCGCAGCGTAGCGCAGCTCAAGGCCCTCACAATGCGGTCAGCATTGCAGCCCTTGATGGACAAGCTGAAATGAAGGCCGAGACCGAAGGTCGAGGCCTTTATAGCGCGGCCAGCAAGGGCTGCAATGATGACCAAACTTGAGGGCCGAGAGCGTAGCTAAGCTAAGCTCGAGGCAATCATAGCGTGGCCAGAAGCGCACTCATTGCAGACCAAGGCTTGTATAGTGCTTTACTCAAACAATGCGAGTAATTAAAATATTAATTAGAATAGTAATTAACATAGTAATTTAATTAGCTTACCATTTGTCGTAGATTAAGTACTTTTTGTCGATTTTCCATTCCGCAAACTTTTTGTTGGTAAGCTTGCTTGTATTTTTCTTTTGACTTCGGTGGCAATAAATTTCCAATTACTAATTTCGCTTGATTTTGAATGTCCGGCGGTGTTAAACACATTAAATCCGAGGATTCGTCGCTTTGAGAGTTCACTTTTTCAACAAAAACACAGAAAAAAATCACTTCGAACAACGCGCGAAAAGTCGAAAACAATATGGCCGCTCTTTTTTTTTCTGTGCAATGTGTCGACTGCCAGTACCCATACAGCCTAATTCTAAATAAATACTTTTTGCACCTGATGTTTGAGTTCTATTTATGAAACAAAACTCGACATTAATGTTTTTCTGGCCGCAAAACACAAGACATTAAAGAAATTCCATACAACTTTTCTGGCGCCTAATCCAAGTAGCCCGCAAGTCCGACTTTGCTCAAAGAAGGTTGTCGAATTAATGTCCACATTACGAGCTTTTTTGAGTAAAGTTAATTTTTAGCTTCGATACATACGCGTATAAATAAATAAAATATCTTAGATGAACTGCAAAACGCACGTCCTTTCGCTCTAATTGACAGTTTCTCAATATTGAGTGTTTTCCATTATTACAAACTAACGCAATGACAGTTTTGGAAAATATGCTGGTTCGTTAGGTGCATGTATACCTATTCTCCACATTCACAAGCTAATTGTGACTTGTGTTTTATGTGTAGGTAGTCGGCAACACATTCTCGCTTTCACCGCTAATCTCAGTATGCATCGCCCCTTAAGGCGATTCGCAGCAGAAATCTTAGAGCGCTGTTGTAAAATACAAAACTGCACTTTGTTATACAAGGGAAGTGGATGTGTTTTTGCTCTTTAGAGTGCAAGAGATTTAGTTAGCGTTTGTTGCGATTTATTTTATTAGGTACTGTTTTAGCGATTTTCGATAGAAAACCAACGATATCATACCAAGTTTGATGCCTATAAACTAAGGGTGGTATTCTAGAACGCTACTTAAACTCAGTTCAAACTAGAACGCTCCTTAAACTCTGTTTAAACAGAGTTCTAGAATACCACCCAATGTATTGCCATTTTCCGTTACCATGGTGTCCAAGTACCTAGAACACGAAAGAAAGGATGGCCTAAAACTACCATGGGGGCGTCGATCAGTGCAACAGGAAACAAATAGTATCGAGACCTATTACGGTTCATAAGATACACCCCTTTAGAGGTATGACAGATGGATAGACGGACCGACATCGGAGATACAGTAATAGGGTGCCATTTCTTCATGTTTGGAACAAGGGTTCGTTTAAAATACTCTGCTTTTCTAAAAATACTTTTAGGTATCATAATTTTTTCGTTAGTAGACATGAGTTAGGGCGTGGAAAAAGTTTTTTTTTTTTTTAATTTAAGGCCAAAGTATGTAAACTTGGTCACATTAAAACCTTAAGATGGGACGATAGCAACGTGGCGGGAAATTCAAAATTTTCACAGTTTTTTACATTTGGTAGCTAAACTGAGCTATTTTTGTTCAGCGATTTTTCATTCGCGGACATAACAAAATATTCTTTTCATTATTGTAAACAACAGAGCAACAATAATTCAGCCGATTATGTGTTCTGAGTAGCTACTACGAGTGCGAAAAAGCTGTGCCGGACGTCTGCCGGACGTCTGTCATGTATCCTAATATTATAGTAGTAAGGTTGTTTATCCAACTTATCACTTTCAGTGACAGTGACAGTAAGCACTCGTGGTAGCTGCTCTGGTCTAAGAAGCAGTGGTACTGCCCAAAAAACTTGTCGTAGACCAGAACAAATAATCGGCTGAATTATTGTTGCTCTGTTATTTACAATAATGAAAAGAATACTTTTTTATGTCCGCGAACGAAAAATCGCTGAACAAAAATAACTCAGTTTACCTACAAAATGTAAAAAACTGTGAAAATTTTGAATTTCCCGCCACGTTGCTATCGTCGACCCACTTTTAACCGAAAGGTGGGATTAACTCAAAAAGTCGAAACTATCAATTTCGCCACTACGCAAAACTTCTATTCACAGGTCTGGTATACCCCCTTCCTTTGGGAGATCTTCGTTAAGTTTCGGCAGTGTGGTCCGCTATTGTCATCTTTGTTTGATACCATAAAAATATCAGCTGTTCCGTACTAAAATTCGATACTTACTGCACAAAATGCAGCTGATATTTTTTTTCGTGATTTCCTATTTTGTCCCATAGTAGAAGTTTGCTTGTATTGTGAGTGAAATGGGTTCAGTGCCACTACTGGGTAGGCTTGCATGCTTGATGACAGAAATGAAAATGAAGAACTTTTTTTTTTGCTTGCAGAGTAATGGAAATCACTGCCAACAAAGAAAAACAACTTTAACTAAACTAGTTGTTATGTACAGAGCCGAGGGTATTTCCAATAATAAATTACATTCAAGACAACCTGTCACTTCAGTCTACCGCGGCCACAAGCCCTGCAAAGGTCTCGAAACGTTGGCAGAATGTAAAAACTATTTGCAATTTCTAAAGCACTAGGATCCCTCCCTGTTCCCACATTATAAAGATTTAAAGGTTAAATAAATTGCTCGGGACAGGACTTGAACCTCTTACAAAAAAAGATATTTTTCTAAAATGTAAAAAGTTGATTAAAACTAGTATATTCGTTAAAATTATAAAACAAATTATATTTAAATAACCACACAATGATGCGTATTTGTATACTGGAAGACTGCTTTGAACGAATTTGATTTGAGTAAAGATTTGAGACCATCTACTTGGGTCGCAAAGGAACACACCGAGTTCAAACTAAGTTTAAGGTAAACTGGAGGGTTTCACGGATTAGCGGTTAGCAGTTGTTAAGCTCCTGTCAGACCCGTTTACATTCTAAGCCCTCTGCCCTTGAGTTTGACGGAATTACGATTGATTGAGCGATAAAAAATATACAAGGTGTAATCGAATTCGATTCGATTCGAAAGAACTTTAAGTAGCCAGTATTATACTGATCACTACAAATAATTTGTTCTAGCGGGAAAATGAAGCCAAAGAAATATCAGCTGTTTCATACTTAAGGAGACTCAAAAAACTAAGGCCTTTACATCTACGTAATGAGATGATTTATACAGGGTGTTAAAAGACCGCCAACAAAGCGGGAAAACACTATTGTCCTCATCATAAGGAACATTTTTGCCCAAGGAACTATAACTGGGAAATCAACGGTTTCCGTTGGTTTTAGATAATTAGGTTCAAAGTCGGACTTTTCAAAACTTTTTTTTCCCGAAATGTATTCAGTATTTAATTCTTAACATACCTTCTCAAGAAGCCATATCAAAATTATGAATATTTCTTACAAAAAACGACGTTAAAATTGCAACCCGCAATGTATTTTAAACATCGGCACTACTAGCTTAAGTAACATAAACTTATACCTACCCTTGCGCAATTTGACTTCTGTGCGTCATACGTCCATTGCATGATAAAATATTTTTCAAAATTATAACCTAAAAAACCAAAATCATTTCCCAGCAATAATTTATCGAAAAAATACTTTGTTTTGATATCCAGTATGCGTGGCTTTCGGGTCTGTTGGCGGTCTTTTAACACCCTGTATAGCGTCCAGTGGCACCTTCACTCACACTAGATGGATAAAGAGACCACTCGGCACTGCACAGCAGTGCCTGGAACATTATTTCACTTGGAGTAGACTCAGTACCTACTGCACCAAATGCTCAGTATAGCAGGCGGAGAACAAAATTATATACCTAAATCGGAAAAAAATAAAGACACAGATAGAAATTCATCTAAATCTATGAAAAACGTGTAGTAGAAGCCATTTTGCCTTTTTTATGTGCTATTCAATCAAAATCGTCCAATTAATGGGTGCGTTTACAGAAAATCGGTCAATATTTACATTTCCGAACGGTTTTGTTTTTCGTAAACGGTCTTTAAATATTTCATCATTCAAATTTTCAATTGAAAATACAGCTCTGTTTTTCTTTTCATTCAATGAGGCTCGTGATGTAAAATTCATTTGGGTAATTTTCATAGGCATTTAAATTTATAAATGTAGCGTCATTTACTGTGAGTTAAAAACAAATCAAAACCATCAAAAATATACCTACCTATTTTACTATATCAAAAATAGCATTTAGTTTACAAAATATCATCCTATTATAAAAAAATACGTCCACAACCCAAGTAGGTACTTACATAATATAGGTATACATATTTTTCTAAACTAACGATGTAGGTACGCGGGCAAAATTTTAAACTACCTCCTTAACTAGCAATCTTGTAAAATTTAATCTTTGCCGAACGTGTTTTTTAATAGCATTTTAACTCGCACAAAAGTGCACCCTGAAGTAGGTACTGGTAGGTACATTATGTAATGGTATAACGAGTTCGTATCCGAGGTCCCTTTGTGACGGTACAGTGGCCGAGAAAAGTCAATGAAGCGAGGTCTTTTTTTTAAATCGTGTAAAAACTTGTGGTACGAACTGACCACCTTATTATGCGAAGCGTACAGTTGCCCGTGGCGTTTTGAACTTGTACTAAAAATGTTGCCGTTTCCCTTTTGAAAAATACAATATTTTAGATGTAAACAACGTAATTCTGGATATAAAAACCTTAGTCAAAGTCTTACAAATCCTAACCCGACGCAACCATAAAAACATACTTAATTATCCAAAATGACGTGGCGGATAAGTAAAAAAAAAAATTTAAAGGAGAAACGACGACCTTTTTAGTAGAACGAGTGACTGTACTAAAATGCTCGGCCAGGTAGACTGGGCGGCGAGTCGCCATACTGGACTGAACTGACCGAGCGATTTGCCTTGCGCGGCTGCTCGGTCAATCTCTACGCCACCCATTGAGGGACTGAAGAGGCCCTTGTCATTGATAAAGCGCCTCATTGTAGAGTTAAACGTTCCTTACAAACCAAGTGAGGGCTGGTACGTACCCCTGGTTGCCTTTGATAGAGTTTTACGAGTACAAAGATTGTTCGAAGAGACATAAAGCGAGTTTTTAAAATGTTAAACAATTGATTTCCATAGTCTTATAGCTTCAACATAGTCTAGAAATGACAAAAATACAACACGTTACGAAAAGTAGTTTCCTCTGACTTTCGAGAACTGGACAACTTGATCGAAATCATTATCATTAGATTAATAAAAACACAGCATGAAGGTGCGTAGTAGCACCTTGTACTCGTAGTACACACAAACCGAATGTGTGGCGTAGTTGAATGCGTTTTTTTTTGTATTGTTTGAACTTGTATGAAGAAATCGAAGGCGTGGGGGAGCAGAAGGTGGTTGTCAGTTGTCAGTCAGGGTAACATACAACGTGTTACAAAGCATCCTAACTTTTTTTACAGGGTGTAAGCTACTGGTCAACAGGATGTCAATTCTGTAAAAAAAGTTGAAAAAAATAACAAACGAGCTTTGAGTCGCGATGTCAGAGCTCCAAAAATCGCGTGAACGGCTCAGTAACAAACGCCAAATAAGATTTTGAAGCCCTCCCAGCCTAGTTGGATGGACTAGCCATTCTTAATTGATTGGCAAAGTTAAGCAACATCGGGCGCGGTCAGTCAATGGACAGTTGACTGATAGTAGCAATAATATCTGAGCGCTTCCGTGCTTCGGAAGGCACGTTAAACCGTTGGTCCCGGTTGTTGTTGATTAATAACAATCGTTAGGTCATGTCAGAGGCCCTTTGGGCGGCCTAAAAACTCTGACACCAGGGGTGACCACTACCATACGATTAAATACCCATAGAAAACGCTGCTAATCGCAAACTCCTATAAACTTTTGCACCCGACCGTACCGAGCGTTGCTCACAGTTACTTCACTAAGAACATTTTTCTTACTCTTTATCTTTCATAAAAGTTATGCACAGTTGTTATCAGTTATGGCCGTGACAAAGGAGGAGTTTCTTCTCTGCGTTTAGATGACTTTTTATCTGATTTAACTCTGTACAAGAGTTGCAGGACGGGATCTTATCGACTTGTTACATCTTAAATGAGGTTTAGAAATATGGTTACCTTTATTTTTGGGCATGAATGTCATTCTAAAGTGCGGAATTTCGGCCTTAGCACTACATATTTTTATACTAGACACCTAACAAAAAATACTGGACCTGTAATAGGTATCAATAATTAAACTATGACTACGACAATAAATTAAATTCCGAATTTTTGTGACAAAAAGTTGACCTCATCAGTTTAAACTATTTAAGACTGCGGGCCTTATAAATCAAAAAGAACCATACTTATCAGCCGGTTATCAGAGTCAGTGGTGACTTACCTGAAAAAAATAAAATGCATGTTGTTACTTGCTAAATCAATAAAAATAAAGTTTTTAAGGCGCTGGGCACAGTGAATTGGCCAGCGCGCAAGGAAAAATGCACAAAATCGATTCCTGTATCAAATACACAAAAAAAATCGAAAATGTTCACATATCAAACCCTAGAATTAGGTAAGACCTATTTGAAACAGCCAGTTTTGTGTTGATATCCATAACAGATTGCAAGATATTTTGTTTGAAAAAAAGTGCGCCGCCTATTTTTTTTCATCAAAAATATCTTCAAAACCTTTACGAATCTCAACGCAAAACTGGCTGTGTTACATAGGTCTCACCTAATTCTAGGGTTTGACATGTGAACATATTCGATTTTTTTAGTGTATTTGATACAGGAATCGATTTTGTGCATTTTTCTTTGCGCGCGGGCGATTCACTACGCCCAGCGCCTTTCGTGAGCACTGCACATTTTAAATTAAATCACGGTTTTACTCACTTGTATTTTGTCGGTGTAGCCGACTAGTCAGTTCGAGACTAGCCGCGGCGTCGTGAGGGCCGTCTCGTTCTCCATGATTAAGGTCTCCGAATGAGAACCGAAACTAGTCGGCTACACCGACAAAATACAAGTGAGTAAAACAGTGATTTAATCGATAAAGTTGTTTTAAATTACTCGTGCCTTCCCAAGTGCCGAGATTCAATAGGAATGATTGAGTCTAGGCACGTTTTTAAATTGGCAGCACATAATACAAAAAGATGATTACCCGCATAGTCAAACGCTTCAGTCCACTCTGAATAAAGGAGCCTAAAGGATCCAATACATCCGAGAGAAGTAGGTACCTATCTGATCTATTCGCTCCTAGTTACAAAATTTGTAAATCGATAAAAAAGTCGTGTTACAAAAAACGGAACATAAACTTTCGTCAGCTCAAACTCGAACTCAAGTAGTTGATCTCATAAAACAAAATCACCGACTTGAGACCTTGGCTAGTCAATGTCAAGCTCAAGCTAGTGTCTGTTAATATGCTGACAGCTACTCAAGCTCGAGCTTGAGCTTGAACTTGAGCTTGACATTGACATTAGCCAAGGGGTGATTTTGTTTTCTGAGATCACCTATTTGAGCTCGCGCTCCAAAATATAAAAAAATCCAAAATAAAATACCTAAAGTTTCAGTGGCTAGTGGCAGTCTTTAGATCCATTTTTTTAAATCTGGTTCTAAAGAGAAAGTAAAATCTCGTTGGATCCATTATGGATCTAGCCATTGGATCTTTATGGAACTAAGGTTACGCGAAAATCACTAATCCTCAAAAAGCATGCGTAACTCTCTGCCGGTTTCTGAATTGAGAAATTCACTAAGCAAATACGTAAGGGTGGTATTCTAGAACGCTACTTAAACTCAGTTCAAACTAGAACGCTACTTAAACTCTGTTTAAACTCAGTTCAAACTAGAAAGCTCCTTGAACTCTGTTTAAACTCAGTTTAAGTAGAGTTTAGTAGTGTCGACTGTCGATAACACAGTGCATGTTTTGTTTTGAATATCCCTCCCTTATATCAAAACATGCACTGCTTTATCGACAGTCTGAACTCTGTTTAAACTGAGTTTAAGTAGCGTTCTAGAATACCACCCTAAGTATCTATCGTCCTCTCTCTGTAGATTTCCCACAAAAGGGCGTGACAGAACGATAATTAAGTATTTGCTTAGTAAAATTCTTAATTCAGAAACCGGGCCTTAGTCTCAGAAGGCCTTTGCTCAGCTAGTTGGACACGTACTACCTACACATTTGTGGAGGCTACGGCTACCTCTTACTTTTTATGGCATTTCCAACGTATTTGCCAAAACGCTCATTGCGAATTAATACTCAGATGTAGCAGCGCCTCAAGGCACTAAAATGGAGTAAGATATTTTTTTCTCCCCGCCCCACAGGAACAAGGGAATTGAATTTCGCGAGGAGACGGTAATTGTCCTTGGACGAACAAAACAACAGACGTACCCGGAGGATTAAACTGTTTACCATTCGACGATCTTCGGGAGAAATCATTTCGACTTCGCGTTAGGTCTTGGACCTGTTGGGCCCGTAATACCAATCACAGTTTAAACCAAAAAGGCTAGTTTAAACCATGTCGATTAATTTTCATACAAAATGCCAGGTTTAATCTAAGGTCCGAGTTTAAACTGTGATTGGTATTACGGCACTTAGGCCCAATTTCTGAATTGAGAATTTATAAGTAAATACTTAAGTATCGTTCTGTCACGCTCATTTTTGAGAAATCTGCAGAGACAGAACGATTCTTACGTATTTGCTTAGTGATTTTCTCAATTCAGAAATCGGCTGTAAGTATTTATTAATGTTTGTTAATTTTACTCTATATTTTTCCATAGATTCAACTCATCAACCAACAAACTCAGCAATAAAAAACTACTATTAGGTACTACGGGGTCAAAAAATTAGGTAAATTAAAAGCAGCTGTCTCCAATCATTCCATACAAATGAATACAATAGGTATTTTTCTGCCCCATTTTTTTGGATAATAAAGTAGTTTATATTAATGAGTAAGTAGGAAGGCTACTTTTAATTACTTAGCCACATAAAATAAGCGGGAAAAGTTAGATTCTGGTAGTGGTAGTTCAATCACTGAAAAACTTTTTCCTCGACAAAAGCGCGAAAGAAAATGCTTATTAATTTTAGCGCATTTTCAAAGGTGTCAAAACCTTTTCTTTTGTGAATAATTAATACAAAAAGACACGGCAATTACTCAATATGAAGTTAGGTTTTCCTGTCGATCCAATCTGCCTGAAAGGCTAAGGCCCGGTTTCTGAGTTGAGATTTTTGCTAAGCAAATACTTTACTCTCGTTCTGTCGCGCTCTTTTCTGTCACATAAAAATATGTTGGCGTTTGACAAATGTCAGTGTCAAGTCAACAAGAAGGTTATTTTCTCAGTTATTTGACACTTTTGACAGTTGTTGTTGACGAATGTATTTTTTTAAAGATTTGTAGGCAATGGAACTACCGCATTAGAGGCTATGATGACGTCATCGAAAGAAAAATTAAGTAAAAATTTTTGGCGATCAATATTAATAATCCGTTTTAATTTTACTTATTTAAACCCCTAATAGTAATCAGTATCCTTAATCCACGAAATGGTTTTCAATTTACGACAATCGATGCCTCACTGATCAATGCCCATTGGCTTCGTCTTAGCCAGAAGACCCCAGGCCCGCGTTTCATATAACTGACATAAATATTTTATTAAGACAATTCGATGTTCATTGATAGGTCGGTTTGTAAACAAACCTTTTTTGTAACCTCATGTCAAATCGACTACGCAATCTATATCGAATTGTCATAATAAAATATTTATGTCAGTTATATGAAACGTCCACCAGGCACCGAACTAAATCCCATAGAATCCGCATTACGTATAAAATCACAATAAAACTTGTCCCCACAGAAACAAATGATATCAGCAATAGAACAATACGAAACATCATTTCGACCATACGTCTAATATTCGAATGGCAACCTTATTGCATTAGTGTACAGTTTTACTTTAATTGCATAGACTACGAGCAAATAAGCTCCCAAAGGCAGTTTGGGCATCTATTTTTCCAGACACATTTCAGAGTTCTATGTTGTATCTAGTTTTATCCTTGATCGAAGGCACCAGGCCATAAAATCTCAAAAAGGGCCAAATGATAAGGGCCACTGACGTCCACAGCCCCCAAGCGTTCACTGGAAATTTTGTCCTGCAACTTTTGAACAAATAGCTTGAGCGGACCCGATTCATTATGCGCCTTTCAGCAAAGGAAGTAATTCAAAGTTTCCTCTCGCCGTTCATTCTGGAACTTTGCGACCATTCTCCTGGGGGCCCGGCTAAGCGACTTATTGCTATTGGTTACAGCGAGCAACACACCTTGAGGGGACCTGTGTGCTTTGTTCTGTAAAACAATCTGCAAAGTTACTAGTCCTCAAAATTGGTTTATTTGCGGGAAAATATAATACGTGCGTAGTATTTGTCGAAAAAATATATTTAAAAAATATAAGAGCTATTTTTCCTGTTTTTTTTACGTTGTAACAAGAAGCCGCACTAAAGTGGCAGACGTCGTCGGAAAACGCAGTACGACGCGACGCTTCGCGTCATACACGGCGCGAACCAACGTTTCACTTTAAAATTGTCAAAAGTTTCTTTCCAGCCAGTTTTTGAGATTCAAAGTTCTCTCTATATCTTGTACCGAGTCAAACTACGCCAAAAAGTTTGGACAAGTTTTGCAAACCCCAATAGTTTTCAATACATTGTTTGTTTTGCGATGCGCACTGGCCAGAAAACCTTCCGCCAGTCGATCATTATGAATAATAGAACGAGATACGAACGAGTCTTAAGGGTGGCATTAATGGTCGTCTGATATCACCTACTTGAGCTCGATCTCAAGTAGGTTAACTCAGAAAAGTCAAAAAAGCTTCATGCCTTGACCGAAAGCTCGATGGGTCGATGGCATTGTCAAAACAGCGGGACGACAATTTATGGACGAGATTGGCTTTAGACCGAGGGGGTTGGCGTGAAAAGGAAGAGGCCTATACCCAGCAGTGGGCTTTATTTATGGGCTGGATAGATATATACATAGAATGTCAAGCCTTGGCTAATGTAAAATTTGAGTAGGTGTCAGCATATTAATAGACACTATCTTGAGATTGACATTGACATTTACAAGGCTCGACATTAGCATTTGACTTTTCTGAGATCACCTACTTGAGTTCGATCTTGAGTCGACGACTATTAATGCCACCCTTAGTTTTGCATAAATAATACTAGCATTTACTTTGTACAAGTTATCCCAGAAATTAATGCCTTGAGGTCACAGGTCGAGAGAGACCTCTTAGAAGCTTGAACAAACGATTATGACAACGTTTTAAAAAATACATTATTTTATTACCAATATTTTTTACAATCCTCTTTGAGGATAATCATAAAAACGACAGGAGGACTCGTATAAAAAATTCATCAACCTTCAGAGGTCGGGGAGGGAAACAGGCTATATTTTACTACCACTGAAATGCTGTAAGCAGATTAAAATTATTCTTTATGGAGGCCAGTTGTTTTAAAATTACGTCTTTGGGCGAAAGCCAAATAAAATCCGGGAAAGACAAGGCTTATGTTTTGCTTTTGCTTTTACTTGCTTATTATTAAGACTCTTTTAAGGTGCTGTGCATATAATAGTGAATTATCCCGCGCGCAAAGAAAAATGCACAAAATCGATTCCTGTATCAAATACACTAAAAAAATCGAAAATGTTCACATATCAAACCCTAGAATTAGTTGAGATCTATCTAACACAGCCAGTTTCATGTTGATATCAATAACAGGTTGCAAGATATTTTGCTTGAAAAAAAGTGCGCCGCCTATTTTTTTTTCAAGCAAAATATCTTCAAAACGTTTATGAATGTCAACACGAAACTGGCTGTTTTAGATAGGTCTCACCTAATTCTAGGGTTTGATATGTGAATTTTTTTTTAATTTTTTTTAGTGTATTTGATACAGCAATCGATTTTGTGCATATTTCGTTGCGCGCGGGCGATTCACTATGCACAGCGCCTTAAAGCGGTGGCTCTTCCTTTTGAATGCTACATCAAACCACTCCGAAATGCTTGCACAAAATAAAACTAAATGTAGACACGACTAGCAAGGGGCGGGGGGAGGTTGGTGGAGCTGAATAGATAGTTGTAGCCTAAAACAAGTATACATGCCACACCAGCTGGACAAAAGCCTTCTCTCAGTTAGAGAGAGACCGTAATCACCACGAGTACTCAATGCGGATTGGTGATTTTTGCGTTGTGGGTATAATGCCTCATACGCTCAGGTTTCTCACGATGTTTTTCCTTCACCTTTAGCGAGTGGTATTGCTACTACAAATTCACAAATACGTAACTTTGAAATAAATTAAAGTCATAGGCACATTCCCGCACCGGGAATCGAACCTGGGTCTCTCGATTCCGAGTCGATTCTTCTGCCGCTAGGCCACCACCGCTACAAAACTTGAATAAAAAAATATACAAGGTGTTACAAAAGTACCGAGAACTCTTTTTACAGGGTAATAGCACCCGGTGATAGAGATCACAACCTAAATATTTTTTTTTGCTCTATGTGAACGCTGTGGCGGGAGAAAAGTATTTTTTAAATATTGTTTTCATTGACTTTCACAATGTTTTAACAACTCAAAGCTATGTTAATGCACCTACACACACAAACATATTTTAAAATTTGGGCTAATACCAAAAACAAAAAAGGTACGATTTTTTTTATCAATTTCGAGGTTATAAAATAATTTTTTTTTTTTCAACTTTTTTTTATAGATTTGACCTCCTGTTGACCACTAGGTTACACCCTGTAAAAAGAGTTAGGATGTTTTGTAACACGTTGTATATTTTCCCCACAAATCCAAGATTTTCCTTACGAGCCGGTTCTTAACTGGACTGCACTTATCAGGTTGAGTGGGCCGCAAGCCTATAACTCATCGGAACTGCTCTCGCATCGCATTTTGGCGCCAAGTGGCGTCCAAACTGCTTGCAATGACCACATATTTCAGACCAATGGCCCCGTTGAGAGCGCAGAATAGGCTGGCCGAAGGTGGTAATTGAAAACGATGCGTGGCTACCTTTTAGTGGCTGAGTTGTGTGAAACCGCGGCCAAGTTGGTTGTACACAGTGATGTGATGTGTTTTATCTGTCTCTCCTATACAAGGTGTTACAAAAGATCCGAACTCTTTTTACAGGGCATTAGCATTAGCATCCGGTGAGAGGGATCACATTTTTTTTTATTGTTCTATGCCGTTCCGTGGATACTTAAAACCCGTCTGGTAGTAGAGCGACAATTATTTAGCTACTACTTACTCAGAATTTTTATTTAGCTGCCAAAAATAGCCTACCCCTTTTTTGCTTTTACTACAGTAGTTTTTTAAAAGTTATCAAGTTGAAAAATATTGACAACCGTAATGCGCGTAAAATTGCATTATTTCCCCGCGTAGTGTAATAAAAAAAAAATACATACATACAAATTTTTTTTCGTGCACCGTTTTCCGTCAATTACTAGCACCGAGCCCTACACTCGGCTCGTGGCTCGTATCTCAAATGTGCGATCGCTTTTATCGAACAAGGAAATATTGTTACATCTTCTTGGAGTGTTACTCTGAAGCGTGTGAAATTAAAAGTCAAAGTCAAAGTCAAAAAGTTTTATTCAATATGCCATAAATAAATTATTTACATTGAACGTCAAAATAGGTAATATCAAAAGTAAAAAAAGTATATAAACCAAATACTTATTACTATCTAATACTAAGTAAGTATCTAGCTACATCTTTTTCTCCAGCTTCACTAGCTCTGATCGTTCTTGGAGAAGAAGATCCATTTACCTACAGTTTGTTGTAGCGTCTCTCACTTTCTTTTTCATACAGAGTATGACCGATGTAATTTTTTCTGCAACTACGTAGAATTTAACAGAAACAGCAAACATACTAAAGTGTTCAGACAAAAGAAAAAAAACCCGGCTCCGTTTAGGCCGTCTTGCACCACTTTCTTAAATGTGGTTTAAACAGCATTTAACTAAAATCTTCATACAAAAGTCGATTTTTTTTCATTTAGTAACTCTCGTTGTCTTAACCAGCTGATATTTGAACGAGCGAGCGAAGCGAGCGAAGTTCTCCGAGTCTACTGGAACAATCCGGCGTTTGTATGTATGTATGTATGTATGTATGTATGTATGTATGTATGAATGTTCGTTCGACGATAACTTGAGTAAATTTAGTCGGATCGTCATGAAATTTGGTAGGCAGGTAAATGAGGCCAAGAGAATTTTTAAGTTCGAACATGAGCCAAATCGGTCGAGGGGTTGCTGAGATATGGGGTCGCGAGTTCATAGTTCGGGGCGAACCACTAGTAATTAGGGTTACTTATTTATTTTGTAAGGGTTGAAATCCATCTACACACTCACACCGTGAAGCCCCCTGAAAGAGTGTGAACGTGAGTGTGGATGAGAAAAGTTCACGGTTAATGTGTAGAGACAATAACATGATTTTTATAAGGTTGTAGCGACCCCTATCGGTCGTACAGGAAACTGCTTCATATAGTTAGGCAACTACTCTGCTCGCTACTAATCCTGCATCGCGCCAGCAAAATATCTTTCGTGGCTGAGTATATATGTTACCGGCCAAACCCGATTTAAGGATAAACTAGTTTCGCCTAGGCCAAACTAGTTTATCCGAACGTCGTATGGATAAACCGGTATGTCCTAGGCCAAACTAGTCTAGCCGAAGCTCGTTAGGAGAAACCAGTTTAGCCTAGGACAATCTAGTCTGGCCTAGCAAGAATATGTAAGCTTCAGGATAAACTAGTATGGCCTAGTCCGAGCTGATATTGACGAATGATTAGATATGAATGTTACCATATCTCGTAAACTAAGAGGTTTAGCGCAAAAATAACGAAATTTTCGAACCCCTTAATAACCCCGGAACCAAGCCTTTTACTTCTATACGTGTTCTAAAAACCCACATACAGGGTGTTTAACATACAGGGTATTCCTGAAATTGTGACAGACAGTGGAAAAAGATTTAAAACAAAGGTTAGGTCAGTAGGTTTGGTTGGCGACACACTGACAGTCATACCTCTTTTTGTTTACGAATGGTCCTTTAAACCGGACAAAACCGGACATACCGTAGACTTTTTGAATGTAGACTTTTTCAAATTCGGCCTTTAACATATACAACTTCCAACTATGTTCAGTTGGACCCGACCGGGCCCCAAGCACAACATCTGCTTGGTGAGAAATTTCACTTTATAGTCGAGGAGCATGATCACCCGCTCCTCCTATAAGGTTAAAAAATTCGCTCGGGACAGGATTTGAACCCGCAACCTCTTGCATACCTTATAAATAAAAATCTTTATAAAGTTCCCTAGCACGGGTTAGTGCTTTAGAAAAATACAAAAACGATAACAGGATCCACGCTTCAAAGTAAGACCCCAAAGGCCCGTAATATAGTAGCCAGTGACAAAAACAAAGACATTAGTCTTCACCAGATGTCTTTTACCTTTCATAATAATGCTCTGGATATTGTTCGTAACGTAATAAACGTATTATTGTATGAAAAGTCGCGCAACGGGGTGATTAATGGGAATATTTTTTTGTATGGCTGCTTACAGGGACTTCGTTGCTAGAAATGTAATTATATTTTCCTAAGCTGCGTGTATTATGGTAGTCCTTAAGGATAGATAGGATGATGTTGAATCCTTTCCAATGTAAAGATTCAGTCAATGTTCAGATATTCGGACGTCGCGCGTCGTCCCTACTAAATGTAGTGTGTTGATAGGTATTTCATTATATTTTTTTTTACAAATTTCTAACGTTCTGACATTTTTTAGACTTAAAATGTTTCAGAAAATCTAAAGTGACAGAACTATACCTCTTGTACTTTGTAACGAATTCTTCTTTCTTCTTCTACCTCTTTAAATATAAATTAATTCTTCATCATTCATTCATCATCAGCCTGTTGACACCCACTGCTGAGTAAATGCCTCTTTACTTAATGAAATTTACAGACTAGTGGTGAGTATTATCGTATAATGTGTTTAAATGACTGAACTTATTCTCTTCTTCTTCTTTTGGTGCTATCTCCTATCGGAGGTCGGCTATCGGAACAGCCACTTTGGCTTGTGATGTTGCGGCTCGGAAGAGTTGTGTGTTGCTTGTGTTAAACCATTCTGCGACATTTTGTGACCATTATTTAGTTCTGTTTTTATTTAGTTTGTGCCTGAAAGTGCCCCAAAGGGAGCGATCCTTCTTTTTAAAACTTTAGTTGAATCCAAGACTTGTCCTGATCTATTTCGTCCCACGACTCTCGGTTTGATAGATAGCCATCTAGTACTGAGTCAAAAGTGGCAGTGAACCGGTATCCTCTTCTGGATTGATACCATTTAATTTTGTCATTTAAAATGTATTTGTACCTAATCACTTCGTATATTGACTTCATGGTTTCATTTACTTTTACTTCTTCTCCAAGAACGATCAGAGCTAGTGAAGCTGGACAAGAAAAAGTAGCTAGACACTTAGTATTAGATAGTAATGAATTTTTTTTTTACTTTTGATAATATTTTGACGTTTAATGTAAATAATGTATTTATAGCTTATTGAATAAAACCTTTTGACTTTAACTTTATTATCGTTGCGATAACCGACATGTTTCGATCTCTTCCGGAAGCCTTATTCATGAAGAGGAGACGATAAGATGCGCGTGCTTACGAAAGTTTTAGTTGGGATATTATCACTCGTTGCTGAGTAACTATTTAAAAAATTTGCCAACGTTTCGAGATATGGAGTAGTTAATATCAAAATCATGTCACTATAGAAATAGAGCCAAGGGTAGTTGTACAAATAACAAATATGATATTCAAGACACCCTGTCACCTCAGTCTGCCGCGACCACCCGTGTCCTGAAAAGGTCTTGAAACGCTGGCAAAAATGTAAAAAGTTAATTGAACGAGCGAGCGAAGCGAGCGAAGTTCTCCGAGTCTACTGGAACAATCCGGCGTTTGTATGTATGTATGTATGTATGTATGTATGTATGTATGTTTGTATGTTTGTATGTTTGTATGTTTGTATGTATGAATGTTCGTTCGACGATAACTTGAGTAATTTTTGTCGGATCGTCATGAAATTTGGTAGGCAGGTAAATGAAATTAAAAGAATTTTTATGTTCGAACATGAGCCAAATCGGTCGAGGGGTTGCCGAGATATGGGGTTGTTAAGTTTATATGGGATGAGAGAGGGCGCCACTGCTGCCTCTCAGTAACATTAAAATAGTGCTAAAAAGTGATTTTAAAAGTGATAAAAACGTAAATCTAATCAGTAAACAGTGAAAGCAGTGATAAAAACTAACAAAAGTGAACTATAAATACAAATTCTGTTTGGAAACAATATTGTGGATATCGGACGTAAAACTCAATGGAAAAAATAAAAATAAACTTTTACGGGTCGCGAAATAATCCGTAGCAAGAACTCTATTTTAATCCAATAAATCCAAAAAAAACCAAAAATTTTGCTAATTGCTAAGGTCCAAAATAAACCAGATTAGAAAATACAAAACAGCGCCATCTATTTAAAAAAAAAATGTTATTCTACTTCCTAACAGAGGGCGTGACAATTTTTTTTTATCAGAGCTATCTAGTGTTCAAAATTATAAACCAAAAAGTCCTTATGCTCAACAATAGAGGTCGCTTTACTTCAAAACTACAAGAGAGTCCTATACAAAACTTAAAATGGAAGAAATACTAGATAAACTACAAAAAATCCAAAATGATCTAGAGGCACAAAAACTTGAAATAAGAAAAAGCGGCGAACAAGTTACAGAAAACATTCAAAGAATTTTTGGCGAAAAACTAAAAATGCTAGAAGAAAAATCTGAAAATCTTTAAAAACGAGTGGAAAATCAAGAGCAAAGACTGTACTATCTAGAAAAAAATGCTAGACAGAAAAAGTTGGTTTTCTTTGGCGTCGAGAAACGTGAAAAATCGTAGTTTGAGTATTTTTATTTGTAATGATTGAACATTCTGCATGTGAAATGAAACAAAATGAAAAAAATAATTTAATATCACATTAATTGGATTGTAGTACTACGGCGTGCGTGGGGACGTATACAACACGTAGAGGCCCGTTTGACAACTTTGATCTGATGTAAGGTGGTGCACCTGTTGGGTACCCCAGAGTGCAACCAAACACACAAAAATACACCTGAGAATCCCCATCAGGGGCATCACCTACATTGACCTGGTGCGACGTGACTATGCGCATCCTCAAGGTCCATTCTGCGAGGGCACCATACACCAAAATACACTCGCAGTACTTTCCCGTCAAGTGGACAGGTCACGCCGACCTGATGCAATGTGGGTTCACAAATTGGGTTTACCACCTGAGCACACCACAACACAAAATGCACTCTGGTGGCTTTCCCGCAATGAACACAGGCTATTGTAGAGTTGGATGGGAGCAAAGAATTGGGTTATGGGGATGCATATGGATGGACTGGGTAACTGGGCTATGGGCTTTGAGACAACGGTCGTCTGCCACTAAAATGTCTCAAGTAATTAAATTGGCAGACGGTGACTTGCTGTTCACTAAATGGGCCACCTAAATAAGCCGCCGCTTATGGGTCTAACCCTGGACAGCAAGGTGGCAACATCGTTGTGAACAGCTCAGGGTGTCGAGAGGTGTGCGCCGCTTTCTACCCAGTGACTGTAGTGTGGTAGCCACAGTCACAGTGCCAACTCGCATCTTATGCATCTTTCACTTCCACCCTGCGACCAATAGCTCTTGCGCTCCACTCTGGACAGCCGGTAAAGGCAAGCCAGAGGTGAGGGTCTCGGTCCTCTTGGATTCCAATCCACTCTTTTACAAAGACGACGTTATTATTAAGTTTATATGGGGTCGCGAGTTCATAGTTCGGGGCGAACCACTAGTAAACAACGAGTGAAGTGTAGTTTCTGTGGTCGTACAGTCGACAGCACGTCAGACTGTGCAGTTGTGTTGTAAAGTCGCCCGTATCATAACCGAGTAAGTATAGTGCAGGCGTGTAAGTCAAAGGCAACGTGCTCTCGACTGTACAAACCTAAGAGAATATTGCACAATTAAAGGGATCAAACTGAAAGGAGCTCATAGAACCAGTCCCACAAGAAGTAGGCACGTAAAGTTGCGCCGTAAATTTCGACTTGTTACTCCGTGTCACATATAACTAAGTTCACGAAAGAATGTAAAGTTTCGTACGGTATCGTGTTCAGGAGGTGACTTATTGGTAGGCGTGAATAAGGCATGTAATATCGGATGATTTTCGATTCCGGAACTGAGTTACGATACAACTGGTTCGATTCCGGAATTCCGGAACCAGTTCCGGAATTAGAAAAATATAGGAAGTTTAAAAAAACATTAAATAGGCATTAAATTGGCATTAAATGTTTTCTAGTACAATAAAGAATATTCTAATTCTAATTCTAAATTGTTTTGTTAAATTAAATCTTGTGAATGGTGTTGAAAAAAGTTAATATAGTAGGGGGGGGTGGGGGCAGATTCGTACGCGGGGCGGGGCTCATTCGTACACCGCTCGTATGACCCAAAGCAAACACGCTAGCATAAATGGTTGTAGGAGTCGATAGAAGCTCCAGCACATGCCACTTCACTAACTTGTTGATTAACAAAAAAAAATAGTACTTGTAAGCACATCGTTTTGGCCTTTTTGTAGCCAAACTAAATGTCAAAAACATACATGCTCCTTTCAACTCTTTGGCGTCAACATTTGCTAAAAATTGTGTGTTTTTGTAAAAACTGTACGAAGCAGCCCCCACTTCCCCTACTCGTAGCATCATCCATCATCTTAGAGCCTCAATATTAACCACAGTGCAGTTTTAATCAAAAAGGCGTTTCCAGGGCAGGCGGAAAAGCGATCATTAACCTTTGAGCGGATCACAGAAATAAACAACATTTTTATGCCAAAGGTTTTTTGAATTTTTGACAAGCTTACTACGAACTGGCACATTAATGAGCGATGAGGTTTAGTAATTATTAAACAATTACCTATTTTAATGTGAAACGACATCAAAGTGGCGAAAAAAAAAAACAGGTTGGTATGAGTATACATTAATTATATTAAACAGGGATGTCACGTTCATCAGTGTCAGTTTCACAATCGTTTTCTGATGATGAGGATGTGCGATTGTACACACTTGCGCAAAAATTCCTAACAGTTTCGTCGAGCGCTCATAACTCGTGACTCTACCTGTAGCACGTTGAAACAGGTTTTTTATCTCTGACTGACTCGGATCTCTCACCCCACCCCGTACCTAAAAACACGCTTCGATATCCAAACGATACAGAAATGTAAGGAGAGTGACGGAGTGCGACACGAATCGTTATATTTTTATGGTAACATAGTACTTCGTATCAATGATCGCTTTTCCGCCTGCCCTGGAAACGTACTTATAGTTTTAACCCTATCCGTCGATTAGTTCTCATAAAAATAGTAGATTGTTACCCAAGTTATGTGATTGTTAGATTATGATTGCAGATTATGTTTTGTGATTGTTAGAAAAGATTGTTAGAGTGTTTTTATGTGTTTTTTTTAATAAATATTTTTTTATCTTATCTTGTATTCAGAGCGGAGCGAACACTTAGTCTGAACACTTACACTTACTGCCGGTTTCTGAATTGAGAAATTCGCTAAGCAAATGGGTAAGTATCGTCCTGTCTCTGCAGATTTCTCACAAAAGAGCGTGAGTTAAGCACAAAAGAGTTAGTTAAGTATTTTCTTGGCAAAATTTTCAATTCAGAAACCGGGCCTTCGTCATTTGAACTTTTACTTACCCCTACAATATCCACATTCCAAATTCAAATCACTTTAAAATTCTAGGATTAAAAAGCTTTCTTAGTCCCTGTTTGCGGGGAATAAACTAAACTCTAATTTTTAATTCGAGTCCACGGAATGACAGTTGCTAGTATGCAACTGTCAGATAAAGCCTTTGTAGCAACTGTCATTCCGTGGACTCGAATTAAAAATTAGAGTTGAGGTCTTAACGAATACATTTGATAGCAAAATATGTTGTATATTTAGGGACATAGTGCTGGCGACCGTATTTACACATCGTGGCTCATGGCATGTGTGTTGGACTTTTTCTGCTTCCACTTTAATTGTAGTTAAAGTTGTTGGCGGTTGTTTCCGTTGTTTGCGTGGCTTTTTGCAGCGATAACGTAGATAAGACAGCAAAATTAGATAATTCCTAACATGCTTTTGGTGTTGTTAAATGTTTCTGATTAGACAGTTCACATTTTTAAACTTAAACTTTCGTGAGCGCGCGCAGCGGCTACTCAAACGCAGTTCGAGACTAGCCACGGCATCGCGAGGGCCGTCTAGTTCTTCATGATTAAGGTCTCCGAATGAGAACCGAAACTGATCGGCTACACCAACAAAATACTAGTGAGTAAAACTATGATTTAATAGAAAGACAGTTCACATGGTTGCAAAATCACCTAGAGTTTTGTCTTTTGAAATTAGAGAACCAGTGTTTGATTCCTTCTTGCAACCAAAAACTGGACTGTGACCAAAAACTAGATGAAAGTTTTATAAAGGGTAAAGCTGAAAACTCGGAACAGGGGATTTTTCCAAGCATCAAAAATAGCACGATTATAACAGCTGTCAAAATCAGTCTACTAAACTGTGGTTTAAACCACAGATTTAGTTGCGCGATAAATCGCGAATCGCTGTTAAATTTGACACTTGGAAAAATCCCTATTGAGCTACCTAGTCAAGTAACCGAGCGAGCCGAGCCAATTTTTTAACCTTGTAAAGAAAAAAAACTATAATGTTCCCATAGCATGGGTTAGTGCTTTAGAAAACACAAAAAGTGAAATTTACTGTTGCGGAAAACAAATGACATTCGGAAACTGGGTTAAAAGAGTCCCTAGTTACCTCAGGTAAGGTAGCAAGCTGCTAGAGACTACTAATACATCTATTCTCCTTAGCCTCCCAATCTCCAAAACTCATTAACCAAGCGAGTCGCATAGAAATTTCGCACCTTAGCACGAGCGAATCCAAGAAAAAGCACCCCCGATCTTATCACGCAGTCACAATGTTATACAGGGTGTAGTTAATTCGGAGCAAGCGTGCACGCTAGCACATAAACTCTGAATTTAATCAAGCTCTTTGAGAAGGCGCCCGTTACGGCACGGGGCGTCGGGTGATTGGCAAATTTGAAATTGGAACACGGGGTTTCTGTTACGTCATTGCTTTTGTGTGTGCCGCGAGCGTTTTATTGATTTCATTTTGTTTTTCGTTATTCTTTTTTTTTTTGCTGGCCGGCTGCTGCGCCGATGATATACGCTGCTGAAAACAGTTTTTCCTTTTTTTTTTTTGGACTGGCGAACTAGAAGTTACTTCCGATGTTTACTTTAAGCCACTGTAATGGTTGCTCCAATACATTCAAAATTTTTTTCAGTAAACGATCCTACGGTCTGCTTTCGCAAAGGCATACAAAAATTGTTGCTCTTGTTTTAAAAAATAATCATCTAAATAGTGACGTACAGGCCCAGGTTAGGGTATAGTCAAACAAAGAGATGCATAATCAACCCATCAAAATTTTATTTCGTATGATATCATAGGGGTATTTCATACGGAGCGGTGATGGCCTATTGGGTAGAACAATGGACTCGGAATCGAGAAACCCAGGTTCGATTCCCGGTGCTGGCGTGTACCTATGACTTTAATTTATTTCAAAGTTACGTATATTTGTGAATACCACTAGCTGACGGTGAAGGAAAACGTCGTGAGGAAACCTGAGCGTATGAGGCATTATACCCTCGACGTTAAAATCGCCAATCCGCATTGAGCACGCGTGGTGATTAAGCTCTCTCTCTCTCTCTCTCTCTCTCTGAGAGAAGGCCTTTGCCCAGCTAGTGGGACATGTACAATTCGGTACGCAAAGTTTTTTGTTTGAAAGTCCGTTATTGGCTTAAACTTATCTTTAGACAATATTGAGAAACTAATTTAAATATTTTTTTTTTTTGTTTAGAAGTTTTGTTTTTATGCGCTAATGTTTTGTTCCTATGACTGCCAAAAGTATGCAGACCGTCGCGTAACGTCATAAAACCGTATCTTTGAAACGTTGTAAAATCCAAACTACTGAACCAAAACGAAAAATATTGAAATTAGTTTCTCAATATTGTCTAAAGATAAGATTAAGCCAATAACGGACTTTCGAACAAAAAACTTTACCTTCCGAATTGTAAAGGCTACATCTTACTTTTTTTTCCATATCTAGAACCATCCTAGACCAAAGCAAACTCTGAGACTTCCATGCTAGAGGTCGTCAGTGTGCTTATTATGTAAAAAAAACGCATAGTTGTTAGTCCTCAAAACCAGTTCATTTGCTTGAAAATATAGATAAAAATCTTTTTTCCACGTATTATTTGTCAAAAAAATATTGTTTATTTCGATAACAGCTATTTTCCCGCAAATAAACCTGTTTTGAGCACTAGCAACTGTGCGGTTTTTTTTTTAAGAATAACCACACAGGTCCCACTCAAATGCACAAAAAACGTATCTCAGTACCTAATTTACAAATATTTCAGGAATGAACCCATGCACTGCAGCGCTGAGTGGTCTCTTCACCCATCTAGTGTGAGTGAAGGTGCCACTGGACGCTGTATAAATAATCTCATTACGTAGATGCAAAGGCCTTAGTTTAGTTTTTAGGCATGAACTCTTAATTGCCAAGATAGTCTTCAGTTGCCGCATAAAAAGCAACTGTAGCTTCTTTCCAGCCAGCTTTTTTTTTAGGGTTTCGCGCGTAGTCTAAAAAGAACCCTTTTAAGGGTGGACGATAGCAACGTGGCGGGTTTAAAATTTTCACATTTTTTTTACATTTTGTAGCTAAGCTGAGCAATTTTTGTTCATCGATTTTTCGATAAAACAGAATTATTTTCATTATTGTAAACAACTAACTAAGGCCTTTGCATCTACGTAATGAGATGATTTATACAGCGTCCAGTGGCACCTTCACTCACACTAGATAGGTGAAGAGACCACTCGGCGCTGCAGTGCCTGGGACATTGTAAACAACCGAACAACAATAATTCAGCCGATTATGTGTTCTGGTCTACGAAGCAGTGGCAATGCCCAAAAACCTTGTCGTCACCTTGTTGTGCCAGTTTAGCTACGAAATGTAAAAACAGTAAAAAATTTGAATTTCCCGCCACGCTGCTATCTCCCATGTTTTTGTTACATTCTCAAAGTGCCGGCTCCAAACAAATTTGGTTACTTTCCTTTAGGTAGGTACTTAGAACGTGAGAATTAAATTACTTCAATTTTACAAGCTGAAGAGTGATTTTCCTCTCTGTTATACAGGGTAGAGTTTGAAGGTAGCGCTACAAGGCCAGCAACATTAACCGTTATAAGTAGCTACTGGAAAACAGAACTATGCAAAGAACACACTACCAGTGCAATATACAGATTTTGATACACAAAGTGCAAAATTAGTGATTTTGACAAACATTTTTTTTACATTTTGTTGTTTAAGGATTAAAAGTCACTATCGATTATTGACTCTCCTTTATACTTACAGCTACGGAACCTCAGTACGCGCGTTGCCAGACATGCTCTTGGCCAGCTTTTTATTACCATCGCACTTTGCCTCCCAAAGTAACAACCGAGCACTGAAAACGAAAAGTGTAATTCCATTCCCGCTCTTTTGTTTTTACGAATTTCACTCCGCACCTCAAATAAATAGGCTGGAGATTTTAATCTACCTCTTGGATCGCAAAGAGTAGGTACGTCAAGCAGCCCGACTGAATATTTGATAACCCGCAGCGTATGGGCATAGCTTTAACTTGGACTACTCTGCAATTTGGCCGGATTATATCACCTGGCAGTTTGATATAGGACGGGTGAATTATACGTGCGATTGTACGTGCTGGTTGAATGTTTGTTCTAATATTCAGTAAGGGAAGAATATATTAAGTCTTCTACGCCGTTTCTTCTGAATTGAATTGGGTGATTGATCGTATAGAGTGGCGGGTGAAAGGTAATGTTAGGTTCGCTGTCAGCTTTGGTTTTCCTATTCACTGACAACGTTGAATCTGATTGACGTTGGTTTTGGGGCAAGGGGCAAATTGGGGATGTTCATTGTCACGACATAGGGTATGAATCCCCTATGGAGGAAAGTCGGACCTGTCTATGATCTGATATCATTCGATTATTTTCTTTCTTACCTATATCTTCATTAAATCAAAAGCTTTTCTTTTCTTTGCTTAGACATTGGCGCAAAAACAGGAGAAAAACTCCTGTTCGCCCACCAAGGGAGAAGATGGCACCTTTAGGATCCAGAAAAACGCTTGAAAACCTCATGGGCGAACCCAACGTAATCGGAGAGACTAAATCTTCAAGACTCAGCTGGCTCGGTCACGTAGAAAGAATGGGAGAGGATCGGGCAGCAATAACAGGATACGAAGGGCAACCTTCCGGACGTCAATCGGTTGGAAGTCCCAAGTATGGGTGGATTGACGAAGTCTCAAAGGACTTGCGCGAACCCCAGGTGGAAGATTGGAGGGAAGTGGCGCAGGACAGAGAGAGATGGTGTCTTTTGGTTGCGCAGGCCAAGATCCACTTCGGGTCGCTTAGCCAGCGTAGTAAGTTTTTCTTTCCCATTATACAGCGTGCTACATAAAGGTCCTGTTATACTGACGGGGGTCTTTGAATACAAGCCACTTTTAAAACTTCGGAATAACTTCGAAATCACGAAATAAATATCAGCTGTTGGTTCCATACTAACATTCGATAAATATTGCACAAAATGTATGATGGAGCGGCAGATTTTTTTCTGAATATCGCACTTGGTCCCTTTGTAAAAGTTGCTTGTATGGATGATGATACCCTCTTCAAAATGACTGCATCTTTTTGAAACACCCAGTGTTATTTAAACACCCTACAAAACGTGTTAGCGCATTACTGAAAGTCATTATCTCGAGGCACTTCTCTATCATTTACAACACATAAACAAGTAGTTAACACACGCACCCCCCTACTTTAGGTGGGGATTAAATCTCCCTTTCTAAGAGCATCCCCGTATGTAGCGCAAGAGGATGTGCTATATGGCAATGACTCTAGAGTTGTGGGTAAGTACGTACGGTAGGTAATCATAATATGATGTTTCTGAGCCACGAATTATTCTTCTACCATCATGATCAATGTCTTCTTAACAGTACGTTTTTGTTCGAAGCCGGTGGTTAGATAGACTCCAGTGTGCTTATATCTGCTTATTATCTGTAAAATGTATTATCTGTCGATGGGTCGATGACATTGTCAAAACAGCGAGGACAATGGACAAGATTGGCTTTGGACCAAGGGGGTTGGCGTGAAAAGGCCTATGCCCAGCAGTGGGCTTTATTTATGGGCTGGATAGATAGATAGATCTGTAAAAAGAATCCGCCCAGTCGAAAAAAAAATCGCAGTGTCTAGTTCTCAAAACAAGTTTAATTACGGAGAAAAAAAGATTTGTTTATTTCGATAAGAGCAATTTTCCCGATAATAAACCGGATTTGAGGACTAGCAACTATGCCGTTTTTTTACAGAATAATCACAGTGAACTCAACTATGACAAAACCTTTTAACTATGATAAAACCTGTAAACTCAGTCCAGTACATCACGCCCCCTCTTCCCGCTACATAGGTACAAGTACAACTAACTGCAAGGCCACTTTCTCGGGAGACGTCCGCGCGTCGAGTGACAGATCGCCGCCGCCTAAAACTTTTCTCATAAACATGTCGGCTGCCTTTATAAAGTTGCGGGGCTCCCGGGCTTCGTCCACTGCTTCCGTGGATTAAGGGTGGAATTAATAGTCGTCCGAGATCACCTACTTGAGCTCGCTCACAAGTAGGTGAACTCTGAAAAGTCAAATGCTAATGTCAACCCTTGGCTAATGTCAAACTTGAGGAGCTGTCAGCATAATATTATTAAACACTATCTTGAGATTGACATTGAAATTAGCCAAGGCTTGACATTTGACTTTTCTGATATCGCCTACTTGAGTTCGCTCTTGAGTCGACGACTATTATAAGGCCACCCTAAGTGAGGTGGAAGAAATTATTGTGAAACCTGGCTCTACCAATCCGATTTACTTACTCATGAATGACCCATCCTACAATCAGAGAGTATCGTAGCAAAGCTATAGCTACTCAAATATACGGGGTAAGTAAGGAAGTTAGATAGATGGCATGTCAGGATTGTCAGGGGAAACGGCCAATCTATTTTAAATTAGTCAAACTACCATACAATAGGTTTAATGAGAAAAAAAAAACATTACAAAGTGATCAATAATTATTTACAAATCATTTCTATCTATTTATTCACGATTCTCCTCCACAATTTGAACTTTATAGTAGTAGAACAGTGGACTCTGAAGCGAAAGGTCCTCGGTTCGATTCCCGGTGCTGGCATGTATCTATGACTTTGTTTAATTTCAAAGTTGCATTTGTGAATTTTTAGTAGCAATACCACTCGCTGACGGTGAAGGAAAACATCGTGAGGAAACCTGAGCGTATGAGGCATTATACCCTCAACACAAAAATCGCCAACCCGCATTGAGCACGCGTGGTGATTAAGCTCGAACTCTCTCTCTGACAGAAGACCTTTGCCCAGCTAGTGGGACATGAACACATCTTACTTTTTAGTAGCGTGAAAGTGTGAAATACGACATCAGATTGCAAAGTCACCCATAAGTTGTGGCGTAGGTAAGCTAAGTAATAAAAGCACGTCGGAAAAATAAGCAAAAAGCAAAGTTACCGGTAGTACTATATTGTTATCATCACAAAGCACTATTCTCCACACTCTTAAGAGAGAGTGTCTGCGTTGGCGTGAAACTTGGGATATAAATGAACAGGCTTTTCTGTTACTGCTAGTTCTTACTGGAGTCAGATCTTAATTACTTATCGAGTTGTTGGGTGTTTGAGGTGAGAGGCGATCTGGCTCCAAATCTGATAGTGTTTCTGAAGTTGGTGCGGTATAAAATGTAGATGTTCAGAATGGATTCACTGCGTTAATTCAAGTAGAAGGTAAATTCCAAAATATTATGTAGTACTTGGTCCGCCAACCCGCATTGAGCACGCGTGGTTATTAAGCTCGAACTCTCTCTTTGAGAGGAGGCCTTTGCCCAGCTAGTGGGACGTGTACAATTAATTGTACAGGCTACATCTTAACTTTTTTTTTTTTTTGTTGGTACTTGAAACTTTTGTCACGACTTGTTTTTTTTAAGAATTTCAAGAACTGCCGTTATCTTTATTACAACGAGTACCCAAAAGGGTACTGAGAGGATCTCACGAAATATGGCTAAAGGCAGGGAGAGGAGCTCGGCCAGTGAAGGTGAGCGTTGATGCGTATCGTCACGGGGCCCTATAAACCTACACCTAGGTCGCAAGTCCCAGGTGCTGCTTTGGACTCTCCTTCGCGCCCGTACCGTGAATCCATGGAATGCTAAGAATATAGTGTCTCTCCAAACTTAAAGGTCGTTGGGCGAAATCCGAACCGGTTTGTAAGAGATTGCGTACACAAACAAAATTAGTTTTAAATTATTAAGATGAAACTGACTTTTGATTTTTTTTTTTTTGCTAACCTATGGGAATAAAAAGTTGCAGCATGTTCAAAATCAATATTGGTTGAAAAATTATGTTTTTTTTTTGTTTAACGGATTTTCTATGGTGGAAATTGACGATGGGGCCTACGATATAGTGAGCTTACCCAGTGGAAGCCTAAAAACAAAAATATTTATGAAGATATATTTTTTCAAATAGTTACGTTTTTTTTTCATCGTCTACAAAAATGTGACCTTTGCGATCATCCAGATGGACAGGTTAATCAAAACACAGCAATTCCAGTTCAAATATAAAACTTCCCAGCACATTTCATATCACCAAATCGTTTCACGCCAACTCAAAGCCGAAAGTTGGCAGTTTCACTCAGGAATAATACGTTCAAAAACTAAAGTTGGTTGTTTCAGTTAAACTTCGGCTTTTGAGGAAAGCTCTGATTCTGCTAGTTTTTTTACTCGCTATACTGAATATTTTTTATTTAAGAGTTTAACCGCTTGGTTGGCGTAAAAAATGTTCCAGTACCCTCGGGCGTCTATGAGCCGAAGTAATACCAATTGGTTAAGAGTTAAGATTTTTTATATATTTTTTTATATTATGGGTTTTAAGGGCAAGGTCTACGTACACTACAATACAATAGCCCTTTATTCGAGTGCACTTTAATCAGTTGCTTTACGAGCAATTTTGCATGGATTGTAATGATTTACCTGATCTTGCTGAGCAATATTATCAGATTTCATGATTACGCCTTCTTCTACTTTTTGCATACTTTCGAATTGAAATTCACGTTTATAAACCTTGAGCCAATGCCTCATTTGGATCTCAAACCACCCCAGTATAATCCCAGTTATTATAGTTCAATAAATGCAGTGCCTGGAACAATGTTTTAAATAATATATAAGAAACATAGGAAAGAGAATATATCCGGACGGGATGAGAATGGGATGCGAACTTTTGGAACTGAGACGCGCGCGGTAAGCAAACTCGCGTCGAAGCAACCTTGTCAAAGTAAAATAAAGTATACAGGGTGGCCCAAACATAGACGTCAAGCGAGAAAATCTAGATAGCTGACACCGAGGGCTACCCGAATCACCCCCATGTATGTTCAGCCATTTTTTGTCGTTTAGAAGTTATGAAGTTATGCCCTTGGTTGCGGTAACATACGCAATCATTAACCCGGCTCATGGGGTAATAGAGCCCCCTTCTCTATCTCCCACATGAGTAATTCCAGTCCGACGCGTCCTCGTCGCGGGGGTGGGCACCACTCACTCCAGTAGGCCGGAGCGAACTGGTGGCTAAGTTCGGCAGGGACCCAGTTCCACAGGGTATAATGTGGACCCCGAGCCCAGGGTTACGGGTGAAGACCACAACGGCTGCAGCGGCAAAGATGGTACCCATCAACTTGGCAATGTAGGCGGAAGAGGCAAGTCACAAGGACTTTATCTTGGACCCTGACAGAGGGCAGCAGTACCTGTCAGTACTACCCAGGGGCGGAGGTTAAAAACTGGTACGGCTCTGGAGTAGACTATTCTGAGCGCAGCTAAAAAGCGAGACGGTCAGAATACTGCGGAGCAGAAGGCAACGGGAAACCACTGCTCTACATTCCCACAAAAGCAGCATGAAAATGTCAGATCACAGTAATACCGTTCTTGACAACGGGCTTCCACGATGTAAAATGCCGTGGCGGTCTGAGTCCGGCAGAGGTGGACGCGGCAAGGCTACCCCGGTCGTCATCAGGCGAAACCCTTGCCAGATTGGAACGTGGAACGTAAGAACCATGTTAACCGATGGGAAGCTAGAAGAATTAAAAATGGAAATGGAAAGGAAGAAAATAGATATATTGGGATTGGCGGAAGTGAGATGGAAGGGTAGTGGAGACTACTGGAGCGATGACTATAGAGTAATATATACAGGAAATGAAAAAGGAGGCGAAAATGGCACGGCGATTATACTCAATAAAAAATATGGAAATAAAGTAGAAAATACCATTCATCACAGTGAAAGAATAACGGCCGTTAAAATAAAGACTACACCAGTAGACATAATTATAATACAAGTATATATGCCAACTGGAAGGTATCCAGATGAAGATATTGAGGATATGTATGAACAGATTGATGTACTGATAGATGCAACAAATGGAAAAGACAACCTTATAGTAATGGGGGATTTTAATGCAGTTGTAGGAGAGGGGAAAGAGGAAAACTATATAGGAAACTATGGCCTAGGGAAGCGCAATTCAAGAGGGGAAAGATTGATACAATTTTGTAAGGAACGAGAAATGACTGTTATAAACACGCAATTCAAACAACCAAAACGAAGACTGTATACATGGAAAATGCCAGGAGATCTGGGTAGATACCAACTTGACTACATATTAGTAAAGCAAAAATACAAGAATCTGATTACACAATGTAAAACATACCCAGGGGCTGACCTTAACACAGATCACAATCTACTACTGGGCAAATTTAATATAGAACCAAAAAGAGGTAAAAGAATCGCAAAGCCAAAGAAAATTGATCTCACTAAGTTAAAAGATGTCTCAAGTAAGCAACGAGTGCAATATAGTAATAATCTAGGATATAAGTTAGAAGAGTATAAAAACAAGAACCTAGATAATAATAAATATAGTATTGAAGAGAGGTGGACGAATATGAGAGATATTATACGAACTAGTGCTGAAGAAAATCTGGAGAAAGAAAAAATAGTACCACGCAAGAAATGGCTTAGTGAAGACATAATAGAGTTAATGCTTAAGAGAAGGAAACTCCGCACGAAAACAGACGACGAAAGCATGACTGAATACAAAATTTTGACAAATAAAATAACACTGGAATGCAGAAAATGTAAAGAACAAGACATTGAGAAATGCTGTAAAGGTATAGAAGAATACATGAAGAGAGGTAAAATTGATAAAGCTTATAACATAATAAGAAATATGGAAAAACCTAAATGTACTAGAAGCACTGCGATCCTAAATGAACAAGGACGTATCCTAATAAACAACAAAGATATACTAGAAAGATGGACGAGATATATTGAAACACTCTATGAAGGAGATGGACTATCTGAAGACGATATAGAGTACGAACAAGACGTAGATCCAGACAAACTAGGACCAGACATAATCAGAGAAGAATTCGATTATGCGCTACAGGGCATTCAAAATGGGAAGGCAGGAGGAGAAGATAGAATCTTAATAGAGTTAATTAAACACGCTAATAAACCTATTATTGACGAAATATTTCAAATTGTGAAATCCATCTACGAAGCTGGAACAACACCAACAGACTTCAACATCACTAAAATAATAGCCCTGCCCAAGAAACCTAACACTTTAAAATGTGAAGAGCATAGGACCCTAAGCCTCATTTCTCAGGCCTCTAAAATAGTACTTAAAATAATTCAAAACAGAATAAGAAGCAAAACTGAATTCTGCCTAGGAGACGACCAATACGGATTCAGACAAAAGAGAGGAACAAGAGAAGCCGTCCTAGCCTTAAGACTATTGATAGACCGAAGAATGGACCTAGGACTAGACACAAACATAGCTTTTATAGATTTAGAGAAAGCGTTTGACAAAGTTGATTGGAAAATGATGATGAAGAGCTTAAAAGACGCTGATCTGGACTACAGAGATAGGAAGATAATATACGAGCTCTACAAGAACCAAGAAACAATAATAGAAATTGGAGAAGAAAAAGGAAAAGCCAAGATCAGACAAGGAGTTCGCCAGGGATGCTCACTGTCACCACTACTTTTCAATATATTTATAGAAACAGCTATTAATAAAATACTGGAAGAAACAGCTGAGGGAGTCGTATTTAATGGAGAAAGAGTGGTCTTTATCAGATTTGCGGATGACATTGCAGCTGTTGCCGATAACACCAGTGATCTAGAAACACTACTTAATACTATGGATACCATATTCAAGGAACACAGTCTGAAAATAAATATAAATAAAACAAAAGTTCTAATTACATCTAAGAAACCGACCCCTCCCATAGCTAACATCAAAATTAACGACACTCCTATACAGCAAGTTAAATCTTTTAAATACCTAGGCAGTATAATAACCGAAGACTCCAGATGCACCGCAGATATCAAAGCTAGAATTGCAATGGCGAAACAAGCTTTCCACAAAAAAGGATATATATTAAAATCTAAAAATATATCAAAGACCATCAGAAAGAGACTTATTCTTTCCTATGTATGGCCCATGGCACTTTATGGGTGCGAAACATGGACAATGACACAGAGGGAACGGGAAAGGCTGGAAGCTTTCGAGATGTGGTGTTGGAGGAGAATGGAGAGGATATCTTGGACGGAAAGAGTGTCAAATGAGCAAGTCCTGGAAAGAGTAGGGGAGAGGAGAACGTTGATGAAGACAATAGAATGCAGAAGAGGAAAGATGCTAGGCCACTTGCTACGTCACGACAAATTCATAACCAACATAATAGAAGGAAAGATAGAAGGAAAGAGAGGTAGAGGAAGGCCACGGAGAAGCTACTTTGACCAAATTAAAGAGAAGGTGGATGTCGTGACGTACCAGGCTGCAAAGGAACTGGCCTGTGATCGAAGTGCATGGAGAATGCTGCACCGACAAGAGGATAACTCTTAAATGTAATGATGAGAAGTTATGAGGCTTTAAAGTTTTTTTTGAAAAAAAAAACCTAGCATTGGATTTTATTTAGTAACTTTTCTTTCTTTTGACTTTTCAGTGATATTTTTTATTCTTTAGGGTCTCAGATAAATTATCTAATACCAAAAAAATAATGATTAGTTAGGGACTTCTAGAAATTACCGCAATTTTGGTCCAAAGTCCAAAAAATTTGTTTTCGAGAAATCGTCACTGAAATTGTTAGTATGGAGAAAAAATTATGTAGAGGTCTGAAGGACTTTCTTTTAATTTCAAAAACTTTCCCAAAGTCTAAGTACTTAGAATAGTACAAAAAACCTGTCACTTTATGGGACTTTTATTCAAGTAATTCGCAATCAAAGTTGAAAAACTGGAGTTGGAAGAAATTTTATTTTAATAGATTAGAATTTATTTTAGTTTATTTGGACAAAAATCATCGCAGGTAGGCTTAATATCGCCTGCCAGCATGGTTTGCATTCAAAATTCACGGAAAAAATGAAAAAAATAACGATAAAATATTTTTATTTTTTTGCGCTTTTTTTTTCATTATTTGAATTTTTAATTATTTTATTACTGAATTTACTTACAAAAAATAATGAAAAAGTAAAATTAAGAAAAAAAAAAAATTTTTCGAAAATTAAATGAGGATTTTTTTTTTTTTTCCGTGAATTTCGAATGCAGGCCATGCTGACAGGCGATATTAAGCCTACCTGCAATGATTTTTGTCCAAATAAACTAAAATAAATTAAAATCTATTGAAATAAAATTTCTTCCAACGCCAGTTTTTAGACTTTGATCGCTAATTACTTGAATAAAAGCCCCATAAAGTGACAAGTTTTTTGAGCTATTCTGACCACTAAGGCTTTAGGGAAGTTTTTGAAATTAAAATAAAATCCTTCAGACCTCTACTTATTTTTTTCTCCATAGTAACTATTTCAGTGATGATTTCTCGAAAACAACATTTTTGGACTTTGGACCAAAATTGCGGTAATTTTTGGAAGTCCCTAACTAATCATTATTTTTTTGGTAAAAGATAAATTATCTGAGACCCTAAAGAATAAAAAATATCTCTGAAAAATCAAAAGAAAAAAAAATTACAAAATAAAAACCAATGCGAGGTAATTTTTTTCAAAAAAACCTTAATAGCCTCATAACTTCTAAACGACAAAAAATGGCTGAACATACATGGGGGTGATTCGGGTAGCCCTCGGTGTCAGCTATCTAGATTTTCTCGCTTGACGTCTATGTTTGGGCCACCCTGTATTTTCGATTGACTTCGACAAGGTTCCATCCCATTCTCATAGCGCGCGCATAATGCCATCTTTGCATGCACGCACATAAATATAAATGAGCCCTCAACTGACGCTAAAGAGACTTTTGCACATATCGCTGAAGCTAAAGCAAAAACACCGGCAATAAAAACGAACTTAAACCAAAATACAAACAGGAAATTAAGCGGCTCGGCGGAAAAAAGGAACTGAACACAGAATATGCTGTTAAAATACGACATTCTGTCGCAATGCGGTTGGGCACAACGACATTTGTGGGAAGATCACATTTACATCTCTTTTACTGGGGAATCCCGGGCCGCCTTTTGTAAAGGTAAGAGCAGACTGAGCGCACAAAAAAAAAAGAAATTATGATACTTTTATCGGATTTACTCTCGCTCGCACAAGGATTTAGTGCTCGTGCAAACTTATGAAAACCTGATTTATGTACCTACTTGGTTTTTTTTTCGCTTAAGGTTCAATCAAAGTTGCGTGGCGAGAATGCATAATTTTCACAGTTTTTTTAATGTTGCAGCTAATCTGAGCAATTTTTGTTCAACGATTTTTGTTTTACGGCAATACAATTGTATTATTTTCATTATATTAATCAACAAAACTACCTGCAATATTTAGGCTGTTATGTTTTCCTGGTCGACAAACCAATGGTACCTTCTTACCCTTCTTCGTTGTGAAACAAAAAATGCTGAACAAAAATATCTCAGTGTAGCTGCGTACAAAATAAAAAAAAAATAGAAAATTTGGGCTTTTTCGCCAGGTCCCATCATTTTCTTTTAGGTTGAGTCATTTCAGTTTGGCTCATCTAATTTTACAAAGGTCAATGTCAACATCATCAAAAAGCAATTCATTAATTTATTTACGCTGTCGCTTTCGTTCGTGCAGTCGGCAGTCGGCTTAGAAAGGAAGTTTTTTTATGCCAGCAAATAGGTATAGTGGTGCCGGTTTATGGCCTATAAAGCATTTTGTCTCGTCGGTCTACTTCATGGTGGGGCTCGAAATATGCCCGTTAAAGGTAACAACTTAAGTTTTTTTATTTTTCCCGGAGAAAGTGTGTCAAAAAGTTTTTTGTGGCGACTCAAATTAGGTTTGCCAGGCTTTGCTTTCCCGGCTCAACATTTGTTTCTTTTTAAGGGGTAGGTCTAGGCACATTAGCGCCGCCAATAAAAAAAAACATAGTATTTTCTTTTCGGTTGCGTTTTTTGCTTAAAGCCTTAACTATTTGAAGACCTAAAGTCTAGATTCCAGATCATAAAACCTAAAAATAAATCCCGCCAACCCCAAAAGTCGCGGTTGTTGGCAAATAGTTTTTGAAAAATTATTATGCCTCAAAATTTATCGGCTCGTTTTAAACAAATAACGCATCCAAAAAGAAAATAAGTTTTTTTTTTCATTCGGAACCTCCGATAAAACAAATGATTAAACTAACTTCAATGTATCAATGCTTGCAAAGTTTATGGTCACTGTGTAGTGCTGCAGTAACAAAACGCAACGAAGTATCGGTATCACACAATATTATAATATAACAGGCTCATCCCAACATAAATTACAATCTCAGCAGCACATCCCACATCAAAAGCGCATTTCAATAAAACGGAACATATAAAAGCTTATCAGTTATCACCGCTGCAAGCGGGGCAATATTCAATCTTCAATATCCGAATAGACTCATCCTGTATATTATTATGTGTATGGGGTTTTCGATCTGTATTTTATTTCAGAGACGGCTTTCTGAAGAGATTTCACCGAGCCGAGAAAGCGAGTCTATAAGATTGCACTTTGAGAATGCAACAAAATACTCGTACCAATGCGTGAAACGTCCTCTCTTACAATATATTTGCTACTATTCGAAATAAGCAAATTATCGCTCGAATATTAATTCGAACATGTTTATTTAGGTTACAAATGAGAAAGTCCTAAGACGTGTCAACAAGAAGCGAGAGCTTTGGAACACCATCAAAAGGAGAAAGGTTGCATATCTGGGACATGTGTTCAGACACGAGAGATACAGCCTCCTGGGGGTCTACCGGCTAAGACGAACCCGATTACCATTGGCGAAAAACGAAGTTCGATTTTTGAAAAATGTACTGCCACCCAGTTCATTTTACCGCCAACCAGTAAATTTTTCATAAATCGAACTTCGATTTTCGCCAATGGTAATCGGCTTCGTTTTAGCCGGTAACCCCCTGCAACTTTTAATGATGGGAAAAGTCGCTGGCAAGAGACGCGTCGGCCGAAGGAAACCATCCTGGCTAAGAAACCTACGGGAGTGGACTGGGATCGCGAGTGCTGCCCAGCTATTTCGCCTCGCGAGAGACAAAGAGGGATATGCAGAGCTGACCGCCAACCTTCGCTGAGTCGGAGAGGCATCCTAAGAAGCAGAAAAAGTTTATTTAGAAAAACTAAGCTGTTAGCTAGTAGACTAAGCTGTCAGGATGGTATAGGTGCTGGGCAAGCCTTCTCCATCTAAAACAATGTCCCAGGCACTGTAGCGTTCAAGTGGTCCCTTCAACCATCTAGTGTAAGTGAAGGTGCCACTGGACGTTGTATAAATCATCTCATTTTGTAGATGCAAAGGCCTTAATTTTATAGCTAGTAGAGGTAAAGGTTGATGTGTAAACGAATCGGATAGTGGCGATACGTTTTTTTTTTGTCTAAGCTTTCTACTGTACTTATTACTACTACAGCTTATTACTATCCTTGCCCAATGATAGTGTCTATTAATATGCTGACAGCTACTCAAGCTCGAGCTTGAGCTTGACATTGACATTATCCAAGGTCTCAAATCGGTGATTTTGTTTTCTGAGATCACCTACTTGAGGTCGAGCTTGAGCTGACGACTATTAATGCCACCAGCCTCAGAAAATGTTTACTATTTTCGTCTCGTGCGAAATCCCGCAGCACTACGAAGAATACTTTATTCCTTAAATCTCCGATATGCAATCTAGGATCTCAATGGGTAAGAGCTCTGAGCGAGACGGGATTCCCTTCGCATTCTCTACTAGTAAACAAAACTATTGATGCATTCGTTGAGTGCTTTTTGTTTTTTTCTTTATTTAGTCTAATCCGTCCCGGTTCTATCTGTTTAACCGGTTTATTGACTCAAAAATTTGACCCTTATTAAAAAAAACGTCTATTTTTTGTCATTTAAAAAAACGGGATTAATGTATGATTCATAATTTTAGAGAATACATACACAGTATCCAAACATCTAGCGCGTGGTCTGCCTCGAGCCCTCTTGACATTTTCTGTCATAATTCAATGGGCATTGATCAGTGAGGCATCGTTGAAAACCATTCCGAGGAATAGGCATACTGATTACTATTAGGGGTTTAAATAAGTAAAATTAAAACGGATTTTTAATATTTCCGCCAAAAATGTTTACTTCATTTTTCTTTCAATGACGTCATCATAGCCTCTAATGCGGTAGTTCCATTGCCTACAAATAGGTATTTAAAAAAATACATTCGTCAACAACAACTGTCAAAAGTGTCAAATAACTGAGAAAATAACCTTCTTGTTGACTTGACACTGACATTTGTCAAACGACTACATATTTTTATTTTTTAAAAGCATGAATGAATGCAATGAACTTAGTACATAATGCCTATGGTGACGTCATACACAAAACTTTTAAAAAAATTAAATAATTAATAAAAAAATATTTACATGAACAATTAAGAAAATATTCAAATTAGTTTCTTATATTTGTCTATATTTTCGATTTATAGAATAAAAAATATTATTTGACGATGCCCATTGTCTAGGCTAGCAGATCCTCTACCGAGATCTGTGTCTGAAGAAACTTACAATTATTTAAACCATCATTTTGAAAAGGGCACAAGTCACACTTTTCGTCAAAACCACTTTTTGGCGCCACTTTATTTGTTGAAGCGTTTTACATAATATTCCCTGTGAAAACCTTCATACATTACAAGTCAACTTAAAAGGCAAACGAAAATCAGAGACTGTTTGAAAACGGCACGAGTGAGAAATACATTTTTGTTGATCCTGAAAAGTTTTACTTATTGGACTCGTGCCCTTTTCAAAATGATGGGTTCAATTTGTTTCGGGTAGTCGGTTGAGAAAATAAGTATTTTTCAGGAGCTCTCTCAGAAACCAACTCAAGACAGACGTAATCGCTCGCAGCCCCTGCGCTAAAGTGGGAAGAGCCACTAGAATGAATTCGAGACGAGTCTACTCTCCCATACATCCATCCAGCTCTTATCCCCAATGAAATAAGGGCTACAATCCTAGAGACAACCCGAGCTGACTGTATTTTGCTGAAGGAAAATACGCCCCTTGACTTCTGTAGATGGTTTAAAGCGTTCTTGTTCTAGAATTTTACCATTGAAGGTTTTTCATGTAACTTTTGAGTGAATGGTTGCGTGAAAATATAAATGCAATTTCCCAGCCAATTTTTTATAATTAGCTACTTAGTACTAAAAGTACGGTCAATCTAATTAGTTGCACATGCCTTTTCTCAGCGCTAGCTCACGAATAAGAAGAACATTATACCTATAGTATGTATAGATAAACAATGGCTGCATGAACAGATCGTCCATACATGGTAAAATAATGCAGAGACCTAAAAAAATATACTTAAGTATTCTAATTTCAAAGCTTCTGTGGCTCTGAGAGATCTAAACCTCGTGAGTTTGTCAAGTCTTTGAAATTGTCAAGACATGTCGACACGTGAGGCGGAGCGAAAATTTCTAAAAAACCGAATAAAAAAGGCCAAATCCGCATACAATTCGCACTAAAAAGCGTTAAAAATAATTTCATCGATTAAATTTGAGATAAATCGGCCGGTAAAAAACAAAGTTCGACATTTCCTACCACATTTGAGAGTGAAATTTCTAAAAACCGAATCGATATCTATATTATCGAATCTGCTCCCAAAATTTCACGATAATAGGTTGAGATATGCCAAGGAGAACAGATATTAGGACATAGGTATAAAAGCATTTTTTCCCAAGCTGAAACGGGGACGTTTCGTTCGCTACGCTCGCTCGGTCGGTATGGTTACATCTTCTCACGTTCTTACCTCATTATACGAAAGAAAAATAACCGCAAACTACGGAATAGGTAAATGAAAAGAAAACTTCGATATTATTACCAAAGGAAAATCAGCAATCATAATATTCAAACGGTACTTTTAAAATATTATGTACTTCTGTTAATTCTCCGGATTTTTTTCATTATAAATTGCCTTTAAAATTTAATAAAGTTTAAAATTTTAGTGAAACTATAGATATCCTTCAAAAAATGTGCAGGGCTTATTGGATGTCCTATGCAGTTGTCTCAAATTTTAACATGTAGCAAGTTTTAATAGTTTAATAGTCCAGTAGATTTTTAATAGTTGTTTAAAATAGTGATGTATTGAAAAGAGTAAAAATGCGAACAGATAGGTAATAAACAACACCGATAAAACATTTGATTTATTCGCAATTGCAAAGCGCTCAGTTGCTCAAAGCATCCTTTGTTCAAGAAAAACACAATAAAAATGAAAATGTGTTCTCAGAGTATAAAAGTTTAAGGTTCATTGCGCCCCGGCGAGTTACTTCGGGAGCAGAGACAACAAATATTCATCCCGTTGGAATTCGAACTGTGCTATTCGAAATTTAAAAACGGAACTGTCGTTCGTTGCGCCATCTCTTGGGATTCGGTTGTGGAAATCTTTGTCTTTACTTCTTGGCTCTGTAGTGCTGTTGGCTTAGCATGATCAAGGTCCATATCGAGGTTAGTAAAGTTCTGTAAGTATGTCGATCAAAAGAGTACCTATTGGATTGATGTCATATCTGTACAGATATGGCGCTCATAGCCTCGGACAATTAATAATAATCAACAACCGAGACCAACGGCCTAGCTAGCCTTCCAAAGCACAAAAGCTACAAGCTGTTACAGACTGACTTATATTCATAGACTGACCTCAAAGCCTAAGCAAACTATTTTAATAACGAACTTAAGCAAGCAAGCAGTTGATTTTTAAAGTAACGTGTAGAAGGAATAACGGTAAAAGAAAACATTGTGAAGAAACTTGAGCGCCTGTGTCATTGAATTCGAAAATCGCCAATCCTCAGTGGGCACGCTTCGTGATTTGGTCTGAGAGAAGGCCCTTTAGCCCAACTAGTTGGACATGACAGGGCAATTTTTAAATAGATTTATTTCTGAAAGACGTTTAAAATGTGATTTCCAACAACTTTTGTTTTGCGGCTTTTCTCATAGCTTAATTACTGATCGTTCCATGCTTAAAAAGTTGGAATTTGTGCAATTTCAGCGCTGCCTGTGCGTGGCGCGCTTTTGTGCCCGTCCAGTTTCTACCACCTTTCCAGCCTCTTCTGCTCCTATATGTATCTCTGCGCCAATTTTTTTTGTATGGAATTAAAATAGCTCTTTCACCAATGTCGTAGAACAAAAGTTGTTGAAAATCACATTTAGAAGTTGGGTGTCTGAGGAATAAAGCTATTTAAAAATTGCCCTGTACTTGTACGCTGCATCCGACATTCTTCTACCACCCCTCTAAACGTCAAACAGCATTCAAGACAGTGTTGCCATGCCGCTAGGATATCGATAAAAGCATTAAACAAAAACCCCACAGATTTCAACACGACGGGGACTTTTGCAAATCCAGGATGTGAATTAAAGAGCTATCCGGGGTTTCCCGGGTTTTATAGCCCAGCCGTCCCAAGACTTCCAATAAACTTCAGCCGTCTCCTGCCGATTGACTTGCAATCCTATTGGCAGCGTCTTAAAGTGTTATTTTCTGTTTAGGCAATAGCGAGTGAATTCATGGACTTTAGAGCGATTGTGGGAGCAATAATTTTACCTTCACAAACATGGTGGAGTATCTTTGAGAGGGTACTCCGGTAGGATTTCGTTTAGTGAAATAGGAGATACTTAAGATGCTTATCAACATCAACCTAACCTATTGCTTTGGGCGTGTGAGGGTATAAGAGGATGTGTGTGTGTGGAACACTAGTGGTAAGAAGGTATGTATTTGCATTTGTCGTCGTCTAGCTTCTCCATTCATGATGATGATAATGGTTATAAACCATTAAAACACGCACCATTTCTCTTTGATGTTATTATGAAAGTGGCCAGCCATGGCACGAAACTCACGAAATGATTGGACATGTTGAAATTTTATTTCATCATTAATCTAATTTCAAAATGATGAGGAAATAATTTTCCAATAACATTATTAATTTCGTTTTAATTATGTTACATTGCGCTGTTGTCCTATTTACAACATATTTGCAACATCTGACAACATTGCGGTCCTACCTACGGCATGCTTTTGCGATTTTGTGATTTCCAGTTTTTGCGTTATACTATGTATGCACGTCATGTTTGTGAGATTTCGCGTTTTTTTTGCGTTCGACTTCCTACACTCAGGGCCGCCTAACCCAACGTCAAAAAACATAGTCACACCAATAACTAGTACTTTAGCTCGCCCCGAACTTTGAACTCGCGATGTGCGATGTATTGTGTAACTTTTGCTAACACCATTCGCGGACCCCTCGCCCATTGCATTATTATTATAAACTTTACGACCCCATATCTCGGCAACCGCTCGACCAATTTGGCTCATGTTCAAACTTAAAAAATCTTTTAATTTCATTTACCCACCGGATTGTTCCAGTGGAGTCTGAGAACTTCTCTCGTTCAAGAAACTCTCTCTCTTTGCTCTTGAAACCACTGGGGTTTGGGGAATTCAGGGCAAGGTTTTTGTCAAAGAGATAGGTCGCCGATTGAGGAACCGTGGGTTTGACTACCGCTCCGGGGCATATCTGATGCGGAGGATCTCCCTGGCGGTTCAGCGTGGTAATGCTGCTAGCGTCATGGGGACCTTTGGGTTTATTTGAGTAGGTATTGGCTTATTGTTATTAATTTTTTCTTTGTCATGTTTATTGCGTTTTATTATTGACATTATTTCTTTTATTTTTATTTTTGGACGAAGCATGTAATTATGAAATTTGGTGCATGGTTTTTAATTAGAATAAATAATACATCTGAAATGATGTAACTCCCACGTTCAAAGCAAATAAATATCTAATTCGTCTCGGAGCGGTTTCATCAGTTGATTTCTTTATTTTTATTATTGTTTTATATTATGATTTTTATTTTATTTTTTTATTTTAGCATTCTGACATTTTATATTAAAGTTTTGTATTGAGTGTGTGTGTGTGTGTGTGTTTTGTTTTGGCATTTCTGTAAATTTTAATTTTTCTAATCAATATTATTCACACAGAAGAGAACTCAACTCACCATTTTTCGCCGCCATCGCGAGCAATGTGGCGCCGAGCAGCGCAGCCGTGGCCAGCAAGCGACACAGCGCCGGCAGCATCGTGACACTCACACTAAACCATCACCTTCACTCACATGACACTCACTCACTCACAAATTCACTCACTTACACTCCGAGCGGCGCAGCGTCCGGCGCCGGCAAAACATGGCCGGACGTTCCGAATTCAGAAAGCGGAGTTTGACATTTTATTTTTTTGAAGGTTAGGTACTAGGTAGCCAGTCACGTTTCATCCATGGTTTCTGTAACAATGAAAGGAAATCATGTTAGTCGATGCATTATAAAAGATACTAGGTACTAATACCTAATTGTTAGGCTGAAGGTATGGTATTAAATATTTAGATAATTTGAACCAATCCATCATCCAGAGAAATATTAATTAAAATCGCCCTTTTATCGAAAGCTATGGTCATATAAAACGATCGAAACCGAGTGCCGACCTATTGCGGTAGGTCTTGCCACTTCCGCTTGCGCTTTGGTACTCTGCAAGTGGATGCCTCCACTAACTTCTTTTCTGGAAGGTGCCGTAAAAATAAAAATAATTATAAAATATATAAGTATAATAAATAGGTGAAGGAGCTGTAAAAATAATTTAAAGCAATTATCATTGTCAGTTGAGCCTCCTTTTTTAGGGTATACAATACACCACTTCCCTATTTCAGTAGAACAGCATACGAGTATAACTCCAACGCAGTCCACCGACCTTTGCAATTGAATCATTTAATGACAGTCGTTTCGACAAGCCATTAGCGGTGGCCGGCGACCTTTCAACTCTGTGAGTGTATGAGTGTGATGGTCCGTAATTAACAAGGCTTGAATGGAAGTGTAAGTGGGTTGAAAGGACTTGTAGAACTTTTCAGGGTTGTTATTATGCGCATCAACACTATCAATAGCCCTGTCCACTGTCAATACTATCAATCAATACAAATTACTTTTACTTACTTTGACCAAGATCGAAGTCTTGTGTGAGCATTTCTACACAAATATTTAATTACTTATCTCACGCTCTTAGTACATTATGACGAATTGAGCCATCAAAGTCAGCTAAAGCTTAGTGTACTAAGACCATGAAAACGCATCTTCAGTCTACGCAAAAGCTGTAAGTAGGTACCTACAATATTTTTCGATTGGTCCCATAGTGAAAGATGATTGTATAAAAACTTAGGAAGCTCTTTGAGAATTACTAGCTAGACCTTTTCTCACCGCCCTGTGTCAAAGCAGCTTTCGAGGCTTCAGTGTTGCCAAGCTACACAACATTTCCTGGGTCAGACCAGAGACAGATCTGTCTCTTTCGGCTATTTATTGCTTATTGCTTACCTTGCGAGTCTTTTTTGAAATCGGTACAAGACAATCTCCCGAAGAATAAGTGCATAATCTATGTTTGCACAGCTTCTGCATTCTGTTGCCTGTAAACACTACTTTACAATCTTCAGGTAACAAACAGAATTGCATTCTACAACAATCGTGTACCGCTGGCTGTTGCGAAAATTGCATATTTTCCGCGGGGCGGTAGAATCGCCGACCGCGCGCGGCCAAATACTTTCATAACTCACGGTGGAGGCAGCTGGGCGAAAAATAAATAAACTAAACTGTTGTTTGTTGCAGTTCAGGAAATAACTACAGTCACCGGTAGACCCCCAGGATTGTATATTTTTTCTACATATGTAGTGGTTCCGTGTAGAGATGTGTAACTCAGGAGTGATTCATAAAGAAGATGTACATCCTTCCAAAAGAAGCATTCACTTAGTAAATCCTACGTCTTCCAAAGGAGTGATCGAATGGAAGCATGAGATTGAGATCGGCTCACGATTGGGTTGATGGAATGGATGGAATATCGTGTATATCTTACTAAATATAGGTCTAGCTTAGCTATAGATAAGTTTGGATAAAAAAAGACGGTAGAAGAACGTCATATCGAACAATTATTTATTTTCGATCAGTGATGTATTTGGGATTTAAAGATTTAGATATGTTAAGCATAAAGAATGACGGTAGAAGAACGGGATGTATTTATATAAAGATCAATTTCGATCAGTGATGTATTTGGGATTTAAAGATGTATAAGAGTGATTTAAATCTTTTGATCAAAAGATGTATAAATCTCTGATCTTTGAAAAGATTTACATTGCGCATGTCTAGCCTTCGTGAGGTTTTTGATCCGTTTTTGTTCCTTTATGTTACAACAATTAAAAATAAGGCTTAAAACACCGCATCATCATTGATGCAAAAAAAAAACATATTCATCTGGTGCTGAGAGTGTAAGCTTTTCTTTTGACATTTATTAATACTGTTGCTCCGTTTGAGTAGGAAAAACAATTTTACCGACATTTTAATACAAATATTATATAGCAAAACATTTTCCGATAATGCTGATTAAACCGGCGAATGCAAAACCAAAAATAATTGCAGCCCATAATGCTGAAATTACTTTGCTTTCGCTGCTGCTAGAGGAAATAGATGTAAAAAGTGCGTTGGTGTAAACACGTTGTACTTAGGTCTTTAAATTTCAATAAAATATCATCGGCTCAGTACTGTAATGTACAGTCAACCACACTCTAGGATACCCGTTTTTTCGATTGGCACCTTTATACCGCGCGCGGTAAGAGCTACCATCCTAGACTGTACATAGGACTCCAGCGTACGAGTGGTCGCTTCTACTGTAAGTTGAAGGACGCCCTTTAGTACTTGTTTAAAAATGTAGAGCCGATGAAATTGATGATGTGTCTATGGCGTCCCAGTAGAAGGACAAAACCGGAATTTCCTCGTTTTTCTCCTATAAACAGCAAACTAATCCTCTAGAATCAGGATATTCCTTGCCGTGCTACAAAAACATTAAAAGTACCGCCAGCATTAATAAATCGTAATTGAAGCCGTCAACTGAAAGTCCATTTTGGCACCATTGCGTTACAAACTAAGGCCCCAGTGCAACTTGTGATGATGAGCATGTGATCAAGGCGCAAAATACTCACTATTGTTTTTTTTATTTTTTATTTTGATAATTAGAACGACTTCTCCACTACACACGTCACACACAGACACAACACAATACCCTATACACAACATAAAAAACACTCCACTTACACACCATCACTCTCATCACACTTATCCACAATAAACTGTCACACTATCACACATCATACAATGAAAAAGGAGAATTGATGATTGTTTGGCTTCTTTTTTCTTTCTTTTTATAACTATCAACTTTTTGATATATATTTTTTCTTTTAATTGTGTGTGAACTTGCCCAGACTTACGCTCGAAATAATATCTCAAGAGCTGGGGATTGCTTCTTCCCATTTGCCAAAATTGTTAGATATAATTCTAAACCTAACCCGCTAATGTTAAATGTTTTTTGTATGTGATGTTTTGGTTTTGGCAATAAATGTTTTATCTTATCTTTATCTTTGAAATCGGCCAAAGTGGAAATCGAGCCCTGTGTCCGGTTGTCAGAAGCTGATGATGATGAAGTAGGTAGCGACCTACGAGTATATGTAAACGAAGGGTTGAATGTAAACGGGGCTGACGCTATAAAGTAGCTAATGAGAGGTAATTTGGCGGTTCTGCGCCGATGGTACACACTACACACCATCGATACGGGATTATTACCGTCGAATACCCGGTAAATTTGGTAATTCGGTTATTATAGCCACTCACTCATTATAGCAACAGCAGGTAGAGTTAAAAAAAGCTGAGGGTTTCAAAGGTAGGTAGATAATCGTATGAGGTAGTTGCCACCCTTGGTGTCAAAGTTTTTAGGCCACCCAAAGGGCCTCTGACTTGGCTTAAGGGTAGACGATAGCAAGGTGGCGGGAAATTCAAAATGTTCACAGACTTTTACATTTTACATTTTTCGGCCGATTATGTGTTCTGGAGGCTTATTGTGTAACTTTTGAATCTATCATGATCCCCTTCAATTTGACGTTTGAACGATGCTGACGAACTTCACACTGCATTTATTTTGACACGAGCTGTCATTGAAAGCTTTTGCGATTGTGACTCTTTTTTGAAGGATATTGAATGAACTAAATCGCAAATTTGACGTTAAATTGGTATTGTCTAGCGAAATTACAGCTAAAAATATCTTTCAAAGTGACGGCAAATGTCAAGAGAAAAGATTTCGCGGAGTGGTTGCCTCTTTCGGTGTTTTAAGGTAAATATAAATTACAAATTGATTGAATATAGTATTTCCATTGCTGTAACTCATCCGCATTACTAAGTATTATGGGTTTTATGTTTTAGTATGGCCAGAGCAATTTTGCGCGCGATGGTGGAAGAGGAGATGTTGGCGCACAGATCTCGCCTCGAACGGCGAGTTCTTCGAAGCGAAAGTCGGCCTCTGCTCTTGCCGCAGAAGGAGTTTAAGGCCCTTTACAGGCTAACCAAAGGGCAGTATTCATTGCTGTGTCGGGAGCTCATTCCGTTGCTGCCAGCACAGCAACGAAATACAGCGATAAAACCCGGGCTCAAGGTAGGCTACATAACCACCTCATTACCAGATTATAGTTAGGTACTTTTGTACCTACTTATTAGAACTAAGCTAGTGAATAATTAAATTATGTCCTATTTTCAGATATTGGCTGCCATAGCGTTTTACGCCCACGGATCATACCAAAAAAATATAGGTGCCATGTACCATCTAGGTCTGTGTCAGACCGCAGTCTCTCAGTGCGTTCAGGAGGTGACACAGGCCCTAAACTCGCCAACCATTTTGGCAAAGTACATAAAATTTCCCCGGACTCTCCAAGAGCGGGAAGAAGTGGCACTTGGGTTAGTTATATCCTAATCCTTATAATAATTATGCCTAAATAATGAGAAGATTTATGCTGCGTCCAGTGGCACCTTCACTCACACTAGATGGGTGAAGTGACCACTCGGGCGCTGAAGAGCCTGCGACGTTTGATAAGATGCAGTTCAATAACGTAGGTACCTACTTATCTATTTCAGATTCATGAGAAAATTTGGGTTTTTTGGAGTGTTGGGAAGTGTAGATGGCACCCACATCGGTATCGTACGCCCAGCTCTACTCGAAGAAGACCACTACAACAGGAAGGGGTACCACTCCAAAAATACAATGATTGTAAGATGTAGTGCATATCAGTTTTTAAATGTTGTAGGTACTTATCATTGTAATTAGCTTAACTTATGCATGTTAATAAAGGCTTCTAGGATACCCCATGGCAACACCTACCGCGTGCGGCATAATGGTGCCAATTAAACAAAAAGGGGTATCCTGACCTATCGTGTGGATGAGTGTAGGTACCTATTTACTTCTTACTTCTATTTTCAGATTTGTGATTCAGACTTGATCATCCTTCACGTGGATGCATCATTTGGAGGAGCAGCCCACGACTCCCACGTGTGGAATTGTTCCCCAGTGAGGAGACTGATGGAGCGACTCCATACTGACGGGGAGTCATTTTGGTTGTTGGGTATGTTTGCATTTAGACTTAAATAAACTTAGGCCAATTGAGTATATCAATTAAATATCTTTTAATTTTAGGGGATTCTGCATATGCCCAGAGACCCTGGATGATGCAGCCCATCTTAAATGCAGAGCCAGGGACTCCCGAGGAATTCTACACGGCAATGCACTGCAAGGCCCGCAACGTAGTGGAGCGTTGCTTTGGGGTCCTTAAGACCCGATGGCGCTGTCTGTTGGCGCACCGCATACTCCACTACCACCCTACTAAAGCGGGATTAATAGTTAACGCATGTGTGGTGCTACATAATTTTATAAGAGATGCATCCATTTCTATTGGTGAGTAGTGAAAAATAAAATAAAAAAAAACCGATGTGAAACAGTCATTTAATTTTATGGTTAATTCTATTAATGATTGTGTATGATAGATCGTGAGGAAATGCAGCTGGATCGCGCTCGTCAGCCAGTGCCCGTACCAGCCGATGCGCAAGAGGTTCGTGATGATGGTGATGGAGGTAGAGCTGCAGTTGTTAACCGACTCTGGCTTAGCCGGCCCACTAGGCAAAGGTAATAAATAAATCTGTGTACTGAAGACGAGTGAGGCTAACTAGTGAGACCGCTTGCTGGCGCTGGCATGACTTATCCTACGACTATGCAAACATTCAAGCAAATGGGTTCTTTGTAGCTTCATAATAATGTATTCAAACTCTTACCCGTTGATTTCTTTGTTACAGATTACAGGAACCAGAAAACTAGAACGATATTTTTGTTAAATTTCGTTTTTTTAGTTTATATGCTGTACAAAATATCATTTGACTAATCTGTCAACAGCCCCGTTATTACCAAACAACAATAATTTCTGTAGGTATAAGGAAACTAAATCACAATAGTTTTAATCAGTCTTTATAATGTCCTTAACATAATAATCTTTTACAATTAGTTATAACTATTCTTTGTTAACAAAATATTCTGTACATTTACAATACCTACTATATTATTACTTATATTTCTAAATCACATATTTTGTTTTTATCAGTCTTAATTATTACGACAAATAATTATTCTTTACAATTATGATATGATAATACAAAATTCTGGACATTTATTCCTAAATCACACATTTGTTTTATCAGTCTTAATAATTTCCGTAAACATAATAATCCTTTAGAATTAGTTATAACTATTCTTTGTTAACAAAACATTCTGAACATTTACAATACTTTATTATTATATTTCTAAATCACATATTTTGTTTTTATCAGTCTTAAATTATTACGTCACATATTTATTCTTTAGAATTTCTATGATACTACAAAATTCTGGACATTTATTTCTAAATCACACATTTGTTTTATCAGTCTTAATAATTTCCATAAACATAATAATTTATACTTTAGAATTAAAATATACAGTGTCACAAAAAGGTCCTATCATACCGCAAGGGATCGTTGAACTCATCAATACAAGCAACATTTAATTTTGCTATTTAAGACAAATTGAGAAAATCTCGAAAAACATCAGCTATACCAGGCAATTATTTTGCTAAAATGGTACAAAAGAAAACTTTTTAAAACTTAAAGAATAAGAAACGTTAAATATATAAAAGTATCGAGCTACTCGAAATCTTAGAATTAAATTTGAAATTTAAACTATTCTAAAATTCGATACTTAGCTGCTGCTTTCTCTTTTTAAGATTTTACAGTTGCTCCCATAGTAATAGTTTGCTTGTATTGATTATTTAAGCTATTCGGTATGGGAAAAAAACTAAGGCCTTTTGAATCTACATAATGAGATGGTTTATACAGCGTCCAGTGGCAATTTCACTCACGCTAGTAGGGTGAAGAGACCACTCGGCGCTGCAGTGCCTGGGACACTGTTTTAGATAGAGTAGGCTTGCCCAGCACCTATCCTATACCATCCTGACACCTTAGTCTGCCTAGCTCACATGAAAGACAAATCAATCCGTATGACAGCACCATTCGAATCCAGCCAAACCTCTTAATATTCTTGGTGTACCGGAGTGGGCTCGCCAGACACATTTCTGAATCTAATTCAATCAATTAATAATTATTCTTGAAATTCGACTCGGAAATGTGGCAGCCTATCGTCTAAAATTCTATAAATTCCTCGCAACGCTTCTCCTATGCTCTCAAGGGCGGCTGTATTTCTCGCCTCTGTCTGGCGTGCCCACTCCGGTACATCTGGTGTCGGTATCGGATGTCTTACATCTGAAACAAAATAATGTCATATAAAAAACAATATACCTACTTACTACTAAATAAAAATAAAAAAACACCCTTGATATTTTAGCTTTAAATTAGCATAAATCTCTTAAACGGCTGCAACGATTTTGATAAAATATATCTGTGAACACTCGCTAGAACACCTTTCAGATTTTCAGATAAAAAAAACTGCATCCAAATCGGTTCACCCGTTTAAGAGCCACGCACGGTGCCACATAGAGATACACACATACACAGCGGTAAAACTTAAACACCACTGTTTTTGGGTCGGGGGTTAAAAATAAGCTTTCAAAAGACACCTTATAGTGTAGGAAAGGAAGGGGTGGACCCCCGCATTAATTCCTCTGTCCACGAAACTCGTAAATTAGAGGTTTTTTACTAATGAGGGCTCGGATACTATTTTTGTCAATTCAGTTCCTATTTGTCCAATCTATATAGAGAGCGTCCCACGGCTATGCCACATGGAGGGAATGTACCTTGAATATAGTAGATGGAAAATTTTACTGAAAGAAGACATTATTTGAATTTAAAAAACAATTTAAACTGTATCATAGATATCTAAATAATTACATGGTTGAACCAGGAATCGAACCCGTTACTTAAAAAAAATATTTATCCTGTAGTTTTATCATACCGATCGAAAGGCTTCATCATAAAGATTATTTTTTGCTAAATAACATAGTGTCAGAAATAAAAGGAAAACCATGAATTTTAGCATTTTTAATACAACATTAATCAATTTATCAATGAAAATCATAGTAACAAAAGAATAAAAGTATGAAAACGAAACACATTTTTGAATGGAGAATACCATTAACTTTTGATTTTTACCTTACCATACACTCTATTAAAAATGGAAACATTGTGTGAAAAATGTCTTATAGTTCTCGAGATATTTAATTTTAAACTAGCTGTGCGACGGGCGCGCGGTCTTCAGCTGCTGTGACGTCACTAAACAGCTGGCAATGTTTCCCATTGGGAATGTTCCCGGCAATGTTCCTGGCAATGTTTCCAGTTTATTTCCGGCAAAGTTAGTTGATCTTGTATAGTGCTGTGATGAATTTTATGATAAAGATAAGCATTAGCCGTTTAGGAGATATGGGCAGTTAACGTTTTGATACTTTTATCGGGTAGATCTCGTCGAGCCCTTTTCTTAGAGTACCATGAACATGGGTCTAGCATTAGCCGTTTAGGAGATATGGACAGTTAAAGTTTTGATACTTTTATCGGGTAGATCTCGTCGAGCTCTTTTCTTAGAGTACCATGAACATGGGTCTAGCATTAGCCGTTTAGGAGATATGGACAGTTAAAGTTTTGATACTTTTATCGGGTACCTAGATCTCGTCGAGCCTTTTTTTTAGAGTACCCCGTCGTCTAATTCATTCATCTACCAAGTTTCATGGCTTACCTGGGGAAATGTACCTATACATCCCGAGTTTACAGTTCAGGGCGAACTAATAGTATTAATTATTTGGAATATTATAAAAACCCGCGATCAGTCAAACAATTCAGCCCACTTTTGACCATTGTCAAGGAGCATAACATCGGTAGCCAATGGTTGAAGACAAAAAAACACAATAACTCTGAGTTTCATTGAAGATTGACTTCACTAATATATGTCAATGATATGGATAATTCACTTTTATTGGCAATAAGTAGGGATTTCATGGATTTTTAAATAAAATACCGATTTTATGCAGTTTCTATATGGCAACACTGTAAGGAAAGACGCTTATTCATTGTCACGTGATTAACGAACGCGATATTTCAAGAATTAGCATGAATTATAAACAAAAAAACTACTGGGAATTTATGGGAACATTGGGAAACTTTCGGAAACTTTCCGGCAATGCTTCCAGTGGAAACATTGCCGGGAGTGGCAATGTTTCCAAGCGTACATCACTACCCACTACCCATCTCTGCTACCGTGTATTGCAGCTTGGTGAACCGAGGAATTAATGCGGGGGTTCACCCCCTTCCTTTCCTACACTATAAAAACATTTAATTTTGCTATATCATTAGTAGTGAATTTGGTAAATCATGTTGATATGTTTTTAATCAATGTTAAAAGAGCTCTCTTTTGAGTATTTTTAATTACCATGTTTGTAAACTTGAACTTTACTATGTTGTATAAATGCATTTGCATCTACGTAATGAGACGATTTATACAGCGTCCAGTGGTACCTTCACTCACACTAGATGGGTAGAGACCACTCGGCGCTGGAGTGGCTACCTATTACATTATATTTTTCTATAGAACCCTAGAAAATGGGTTACTGTATGAATTGGCCAACATCGATTTACCGGAAAAGCTTACTACTAAACCTGATCTGAGTTCAAATACGTCCGGTAGTTTTTTTTCCCTAGCGCAGGGAGCCAACAGCTCCCTCCTCCTACCCACCACGGAGTGATGTTTTGCTACCAGGTTTATTGGACTAAGGTTGGCCTGCCTAACAACCCTGCCATGGTAGCCCAACTTCAAGCTGAAATGTTTTACTCTTCTCAAAAGAAAACTGACTAACATAAGTATTTAGTTAAAATAAATATCTATACATACATGGCCGTCTCGGAGGTGGTATTTGAGCAGATGACGGTCCGGGCTCACTGATGAGAGGAGCACATGGAGGTGGTGACTGGGACAGTGGGGTTGGTGATGGGGGCAAAGGTGAGGCCGGTGGAAGAAGTAGAGGTACTGCAACCTCAATATTGGCGTCTTCATTTTCCAATTCCTGTGAAGTTGCAATAAACTGTTATAATATCTAAAAAAGGCATTTTGTTCTACTAATAATTAGGCATATCAATATCACTCACTTGGATATCACTGAATGCGTACAGCCTCATCTCCATATACACATTCCTTCCCGAGTATGTTGAGTATCCGCCACTCTTCATCACTTAAGTCACCCTTGTCCCAGGCGGGGCCACCTCCCGTGCCTCTCATGTGAGATTTCCGTTGTGCGGCTTTGGACCGCACTTTATATTTCATATTGTTCCAATACTGTAAAGTAAACAAATGAAGTATTACAGGCGTGCATCTAAATTGTATTATACATGGTGAACCATATAAGTATAAATAGATTTCCAGGAAATCTCAGGAATCTCCAGTTTCAGTCGATTTAGTGACTCTGATCCTCTCTCTTTTCACTAGGACTCCCTATTCCTGGGACTTCCTAAACGACTATCAACACTTGCCGTCACTTTGGTAAGTTGGCGAATATGGCCCCGGAATTATTTGTTACATAAGGCATAGGTACAAATAAGAGCTTCGGCACTAAACTTACCACTCTCCATTCTTTGTATGATTTGGTGACCCCATCGCCCACTGCGTTTAAGGAGTCAGCCAGTTGGCCCCATTTATTCAACATGTTTTGTTTGCCCAGGGGCCCGCCTTCATGCGAGACGCGCCCCTTCGCTATATCTATATTGCTCTCCATGAAGGAGAGCAAAATTTCTGTTTGTCGCGCCGACACTTTCTTGTGGGCCGGCATTCTGTAAGCGATATCAATGCAAGAGTTAGTGATATTATTATAGATTTAACTCACAGAAAATAACACCCAAGTTCATGATATTAGGGCTAAAGAAGGTATCTAAACTATAGAAAATGGGACACACTTACGTTATAGTCCTCAAGCTTGAAGCTGAAGAGAGAAGAAACAGTTTTCACTAACAACAAATTAACAACTTTTCTATTCAGAACTTTTCCACATATTTTTTTCTCCATCTTTGTTTTTGACGTTTCAACTGCGTTTTGTTAATGCATTGTACGCACGCACAATAGACACATTGCAATTTTTAAAACGCCAATAAAATATTTTATGGTTTATTATTAATGTTTTAATTAAATTGGCTTTGGTTTTGTTGACGTAATTGTGTTTATTTTTGAAATTATTAACTAAGTAAAGTAAGTTACTAAGTTAAGTCGATGAATCGATAAAACTAAAACCTATTAGTAACAAAACGTTTTAAAGTGAACGCAGAGTGAACGTAATGCGATAGTTTCATTCGGCAAGAGGATTTTGATTGCGATTCTCAAACTTAGACAATTCCATTTTAAAGTCGCGTTCGCAATCATAATCCCGGTAGGTTTGAAAGGGATCATGATAGATTCAAAAGTTACACAATAAGCCTCCTGGTCTACGAAGCAGTGGTACTGCACAAAAAACTTGTCGTAGACCAGAACACATAATCGGCTGAATTATTGTTGTTCTGTTGTTTACAATAATGAAAAGAATACGGTTTTATTCTCGCGAACGAAAAATCGCTGAACAAAAATAGCTCAGTTTAGCTACAAAATGTAAAAGACTGTGAAAATTTTGAATTTCCCGCCACACTACTATCTTCCAGCCTTAACGATTGTTATTAATCAACAACAACCAGGACCAACGGTTCAACGTGCCTTCCGAAGCACGAAGGAGGATTTCAATGTTAAAATGTGTAAACATTTAATTTTGTATTCGAAAGTTAGGAAGAAATCATTACGTTATTTATGCCGACATTTGTTTTCATTCATTGTACCGTAAAAAAGTTATTATAAACTAGTGGTTCGCCCCGAACTATGAACTCGCGACCCCATATCTCAGTAACCCCTCGACCGATTTGGCTCATGTTCGAACTTAAAAATTCTCTTGGCCTCATTTACCTGCCTACCAAATTTCATCACGATCCGACTAAATTTACTGAAGTTATCGTCGTTCGTTCGACATACATTCATACATACATACATACAAACGCCGGATTATTCCAGTAGACTCGGAGAACTTCGCTCGCTTCGCTCGCTCGTTCAATAACTAGTGGTTCGCCCCGAACTATGAACTCGCGACCCCATATCTCAGCGACCCCATATCTCAGCAACCCCTCGACCGATTTGGCTTATGTTCGAACTTAAAAATTATCTTGGCCTTATTTACCTGCCTACCAAATTTATGACGATCCGACTAAATTTACTCAAGTTATCGTCGAACGAACATTCATACATACATACAAACGCCGGATTGTTCCAGTAGACTCGGAGAACTTCGCTCGCTTCGCTCGCTCGTTCAAATAGTAATCTAGACTTGCCAATGTAGATTCAATTATTTATCTACTATGCTTCTGCGGCGGCATGATACTACAAAGCATACAATACAGCCACTAATCGAAGCTAGAAATGGGATTTAGTGCGGCGGCGCCGAACCAACAGTGGGATCGGATGACGAAATAATTGGTCGTTTCTAATGCCCCCCGGATTGTGTGATGACAGCTCTATTGTGGGGTCTAGGGACTATTGCGGGCTTTTTGTGTTAGTCATAGAGGTACTGAGCCCTTACTCTTTATGGCAGTTTGCGACAAGTAATTGTTAGGTTTTCGGATTTTTCTCCTACAACGCTGAAAATATCGAAACACGACTGCGATACAGATTTTTATCGGCACCATGATTTTAATCGGGCTCAAGATACTAAACCAAATATTTAAATGACATGTAGGTATTATATCCTGTTCTTATTGAGCATCTGCTTGCTACTCTAAGGTCCGGTTTTGGAATTGAGAATTTTACTAAGTAAATACTTAAGTATCGTTCTGTCACGTTCTTTTGTGGGACATCTGCAGAGACAGAACGATACTTAAGTGCTTGCTTAGCAAATTTCTCAATTCAGAAATCGGTGTTAATTCTGCTTTCAGTCCAGAAAAAGTCCTGCATAATACCTCTACTCTGTGTATTTTTTTCTGCTCTGCAATAAAAGCTCTATGAATTTCAAAGCAAGAGAAACCTTAAAATCAAATTTAAAACGTGCTGTCACCTGAAATATTACCCTTTGGCGCCAAAGCATTGGCAACGTATTTTGGGACATCTCTACCCAAAACAAGGTGGGCAAGGCAACACAAATTCAATTTTCCTACAGGCAACCAGACGAGCAACAAAAAACCTTCGCTCAAGTTTCACCGGGCCGTGCCGAAATTCGTCGAGCTAACGAATCGTGAAAGTCCAATTCAAAACCTTTTTATGTTACACCGATTTCACGATAATTTCACCCTCGCTGCGGGCTGCTCCCAGCTGGTAGGTCTATGCCTAAGCGGGAAATACAAAGTGTTAAATTCTAAGACAGGGTGTGTTTCAAAGGAAAGGAAAGGATCTTGTTCAACGTGGTAACGCGGCAAGCGCCATGGACTTATGGCACAATATAGAAAAAGATTTATGGGGACCTTTGGGTCGGAGATGGCCCGGAGTGGTTTATTTGGTTAAGGTATGCGAGGGTGTGTACGTTTCTGATTGTGTTTTTGGTTTTTTCTTTGTGACATTCTGTGACATGTTTATTTTATTTTATTTTTTTGACGAAGATTTGTGAATTTATTAAGATTTATTGTATTTTTTGACATGAAATAAAATTGACATTTAGACACCCTGATTTCATAATGCATAAGAGACGCGACGCACCTGTCAATTTGAATTTATTTGAATTTGAATTTTGCTATCGCTGAAAATACGCAAGATGCTCGAAATTTCTTGCGTATTTGCAACAATGTCATTGTTTTGTTCGTGCATAACTTTGTGTAGACATAGCCGAGTATCTTGTCTTGTCGTCGAGTGTATCCTTAGCCAAGGGCAAATTAAAGTTTGTACCACGTGGGAACAATCCCATGTTGAGTGGGATTCGAAAAATCCCTTCACAATTAATGAACCATTTTATGACTTCAAACGCTCTATAGTCCTACGAATATCACAATCGCGTTTGTGGTCAAATTATTGTTACCTACATTATCTCTAAAGCTTTCTATTTACCAAAAACAAGAAAAATTTAAGAATATCAGATTTCTACAAAAATGAATCGGGACTGGAATCCGCAACCTCTGACAAGCGGTCGATAATGATTAAGGCCCCCGTAAAAAAAAAGAACCTGTTCGGCTATTACGGTGTAATTGCACTTTCACCAAAGAAGTAGAACCAAAGTTGTTGGAAATCACATTTAGAAGTTGGGGCGTCTGAGGAATAAAGCTATTTAAAGATTGCCCTGTATATCTATTTCGCAAACGACATCATTGAACAAGAGTATTATAAAACAGTATAATTATTATATTATCAGTCCTGTGATTCCACATTTCATTCAATGTTGATATCTTTCTTTCCTTCCGCATTTCCAATATTGAACTCAAGAGTCATTCGCAGAAACTATTCATGCGATATTTTCCAACTTTTCCCGTAATTTGATCGGTTCTAGATTTACAAATCCCTCATTTCATTTCCTATATAATTTCCGAGATTTCGAGATAAATTTTATTAATCTTTACCTCGAATTCCATTTCAACCCCGTCCGTCAAAATATAGGCAGGAAATTAAAATAGAAAATACAGCTTTGACACGAACTAAAAAGTTATGAAGAGCGGATTCGGAATATGAATTCGTAAAACGTTTGTTCCCTTTTTGGGTTCCGTTCTAGAGGGGAAGGTACCAACGGGACCATATTCTTTGTCCTTTAATCCGTCTGTCCATATTTACTTTGAGTCTTGTATGGTTAAGTAAAATTACTACTTCAGAAAAACACCTACCTAATAACTAAGTAACTAAGTAGTTTTACTATTATGCAGATAGATAGATTTATTTGTATTACTACATCGAACTATCATAAATCATCTCATTGCGTAGAAGCAAAGGCCTGACTTTTTAATGCTCGTACGTACTGCAATAGTTTAACACTGACTTTTATCAAACAGGGGTGGAACCAAATTGGTCTAATTAAAACTGATCAAGCGCAAGTCGATGTCATTCGCCAACGAAGAACACCACCATTTTTATTAATTGCCTAAACTTTTGAATCTATCACGATCCCTTTCAAATTGACATTCAAAGGGTGCTGACGTACTTCAGACTGCATTTATTTAACACAAACTGTCATTGAAAGCGATTGAGATAGGGATGGCCACTCGATTTTGAAGGATATTGAGTGAAGAAAATAGCGAAATCGTTCACTCAATATTCTTAAATGTTTATGGTGTTTTAACTCATCCGTTCAGTTAGCGATTGTGATTCAAAACTTATACAATTCCATTCTAAAGTCGCAATCATGATCATAATCCTTTGAAAGGGATCCCGATAAACTAAAAAGTTAGACAATAATTAGGCCCCTGGCTGATGACTCAACCAGGGGCTTAATTGTCTAACTTTTGAATCTATCGCAATCCCTTTCAATGGTATCGGGATTATGATCGTGATTGCGACATTAGAATGGAATTGTCTAAGTTATAAATCACAATCGCTAACGGAGCGAATGAGTCAAAACGCCATACAAATTGAATGATATTGAGTGAACGATTTTGCAATTTTCTTCACTAATATCCTTCAAAATTGAGTCGCAATCCCTTGCCCTATCCCTATCCCAATCGCTTTCAATGACAGATCGTGTCAAATAAATACAGTGTGAAGTTCGTCAGCACCCTTCAAACGTCAAATTGAAGGGGATCGCGATAGATTCAAAAGTTAGACAATTAAGCCCCCGATCCGATGTCGTATAAACCAAAAAGTAAATAATGTATGGTTGTATAAAACCCTCGGTGCTATTGACATACTCGCACTTGGCCGGTTTGTTTTGTTTGGCTCCAGTGCGCAGCAGTGTAAGCCGTTATTCCGCCAAAACATATTTTTACAAACACGATTTGTTGAATATTGAATAAAGTTTTTAAAAACGCATTCCTGTTTTCATTCACGAACCGTTTTTGTTCCGTTAATGAAAAACTCTCGGAACATTTTGTGCGTTGACGTTTTCGTAATGTTAGTTGATTTGAGGTTATGAACGGATTCTATGGGGTTTACTTTGGTGTTTCTCATGAACAAAAACTACATGTGAGAGAAATGAACATGCTGCGATGGTCCGGTGGTGTAACTAGACTCGACAAAGTAAGAAACAAATACTAATGTAGGCAGTTTGTAAGTGGCACACATCGCGGAAAATCGGCTACGGTGGTACGGCCATGTCATGAGTATTAGCTCATGTTTGTGTGTGGGCTCTACCAAGGGCGTTGAATTCAGCTTTTAACTATCAGTTGAAAACGGGCCATTGCATAGCTGGTTAATATATTGTGAAAATCAATGAAAACAATATTTAAAAGTACTTTTCTCCCACCACAGCGTTCACATTATATTAATTCCGTTCACATTTCGTTCATATTTAAAATCACCGAAACGTCATACAGCAAATCCTATCACCGGGTGTTATTACCCTGTAAAAAGAGTTAGGATCTTTTGTAACACCTTGTATAGGTACACTTTTACAGGCTACAATCTTACTTTTCTTTTAGCTTAGTCCATGACTGCCATGACTTGACCATGCTTAGACTCGCTCATACAGGGTGTTTTAGAAATGTCCTGAGATACTGAAAGGGGTAGCTTAACTCAGCAGCTATACAAGCAACTTTTACTATTGGACAAGTGCGAAATCTCGAAAAAAATATCAGCTGCTCCATACGTTTGGTGCAGTAGGCAGAAGATAATTATGGCAAAAAAAAAGTTGGTTCAATGGGCATTGATCAGGGAGGCATCGATTGTCGTAAATTGTAAACCATTTCGAGGAATAGGGATACTGATTACTATAAGTAAAAAAAAAACGGACTATTAATATTTAGCGCCAAAAATGTTTACTTGACTTGACACTGACATTTTTCAAACGTCAACATATTTTTATTTTTTAAAAGCATGAATGTATGCAATGAATTTAGTACCTACATAATGCCAGTGGTGACGTCTTATACAAAACTTTTAGAAGTTTTAAATAATTAATAAAAAAAATCTTATATTTGTCTATATTTTCGATTTATAGAATAAAAAATAGGATTTGACAATGCCCATTGGTGAATTAAGCGACCCGTTTCAGTGTCACAGGATTTTTTTCGAAACACCCTGTAGAAAACACAACCAGGTACACCGTCCTCTTAAATTCAAGCGGCTACGTTGCAAATAGTTACTCCTCCCGTAGCAGTGACAGTTCCAATTTACCTGCCGCGAGTGTAGAGGACGTGTCGTTGCATTCATTGTAGTTGGCAACGAGTCGCAGCTTGTGATGTTCCCTTCCCGGGAACATTTCCAATCGCTGGAAACATTGCCTGCAATGTTTCCCAACTGGAAATTTACTGGGAACTTTTCTCTAACCATTAGATACTTCAATATTTGTTTACTGAATTGTACATAGTTTTGATACACCAAAATGTCCCAGGCACTGCAGCGCCGAGTGGTCTCTTCACCCATCTAGTTTGAGTAAAGGTACCACTGGACGCTGTATAAATCATCTCATTACGTAGATGAAAAGGCCTTTATTTATACACCAAATAATGAGGTACCAAAAAACCCATAACATTGAAATTTCATAATTCATACAAATTTTATTGTTAGTACAGATTTTATACGGATTTTTTAATGAAATACCGATTCAATGCAGTCTCCGTGAGGCAACCCTGCAAGGACAAGACGCTTATGTAACGTAGTAAGTGAACAAAAAAATTTACTGGGAATTTATGAGACATCGTGAGGAAACCTGAGCGTATGAGGCATTATACCCTCAATGCAAAAATCGCCAATCTGCATTGAACACGCGTGGTGATTAAGCTCGAACTCTCTCTGAGAGAAGGCCTTTGCCCAGCTAGTGGGACATGTACAAAATTGTACAGGCTACATCTTTCTTACTTTTTTTAACATTTGTAAAGTTACGAAAAGTTTCCGGAAATATTTCCAGTGGAAACATTGCCGGGAGTGGGAATGATTCCGAGCATACATCACTAGTCACAGCGCCAGGGGCAGCGGTTTACTACCAGCGTGTGGTCCGTTCATCTTGGTCACTTTATTTTATTGCTTACCTAATTTTGTGCAACAAACCAAATAGCTCCAAAAATGTGGAACAAATGTTTGAAAACACTTACGTAGGTTTTCTGATACCAAAACGGACGAAACCGACCACCGAAAAAAAAAACGGCCAAGTGCGAGTCGGACTCGCGCACGAAGGGTTCCGTACCGTTATCTATAATAACGGCAAAATATCACGTTTGTTGTATGGGAGCCCTGTGGTTATTCTATTTTTTTGTATTTCTTGCTACAGCGGCAACAGAAATACGTCATCTGTGGAAATTTCAACTATCTAACTATCACGCTTCATGAGATACAGCCTGGTGACAGACGGACAGACGGACAGACAGACGGACAGCGGAGTCTTAGTAATAGGGTCCCGTTCGGCACCCTTCGGATACGGAACCCTAAAAAATGGCCATCGACCTTTTTAAAACCTAGTATCTAAGGGAATTTCTCTTGACAGGTTTTAAAGGTTGTCGATGGTTTATACAAGTTTTACAAATGGTATATTGGACAAACATGCAAACGCCGGATTGTTCCAGTAGACCCTGAGAACTTCTCTCGCTCCGCTCGCTCGTTCAATTAAGCAGCAAAGCAAGTCTTCTGGCTACCCACTTTGTTTGATAGCAATACCCTTACCTAAACATGTAACATAGGAAGCGTCCATCCTGCAACCGACATACGACCCTGGTTGTCAGCTGTTGAGTTGAGACGGGTCGATAGACGCAGAGTTTCATAATACATACAGCTTAGACTTGGGCTTGACGTGTTGTGGTTAATTTTGACTTGTACATACGACAGCACGTTGGAGTGTACACTTTTGTTGTAAAGTCGCCCGTAACGTAACCGAGTAGAGTGCTAGCGTGTAAGCTTCGACGTGCTGTCTTGTGTACGTAAGTTACGAAGGGCTAGACAAGAAGGTTCAGTTGTTACAAAGTCTCAAACATCAGTGGAGTTTTGACGACTAGGTTTTTCGTGCGACTTTACCCTCGCAAAGTTATAAAAAAGTTGTCTACCTATTTTACCCCGCAATCGATGACAGTGGGGATGAAATCGCGAGAAAAGGTTTAGTAGATTGTCGTGATTGTTACCCGAGGGAGTAAAATACAAATTTTAAGGCGAGAATTTTTCTTTGAATCCTAGCGAGCGAAGGATTCTAGAGTAGAATCCCGAGCGTAGCGAAGGTTTCTCAAGCAGAATCCTGAGCGCAGCAAGGGATTCAAAGTACTCGAGCTAAAAATAGTGTTGCTCCCTAGGTGAACACTCTACTTTTTATCATCCTCTATGAGAAAATAATTGACTAATTGTCTGATACTTGAGGAAGAAATACTTTTATTTTATGAAAGTATGTAGGTCCAATCCGAATTTCAGTTAACAAATAAACAATAACGAATGACGACGGAATGCATTTCTGTTCATTTTCATTTAAATTTTATCACAACTTTTTTTTTTTTTGGGCTCGCGCGCGATTTATTTTTTTATGCTGCCAGTTTCTTGTCCATAGGTACATTGTTCTTGATTGATCTTTTTTTGTTTGAAAGGGTATACTTCCCGTGTGGTTCCATAAGAAAATGGTGAAGATCTGATGAAGAACTTCGGAGATGGAGAACGGAACTCCTCAACGGACACCAGCAGATCTGTCAGAATCAGTGCAGTAGTTTAAGGGTGGACGATAGCAACGTGGCGGGAATTTTTTTTTTACAGTTTTTTTACTTTTTATAGCTAAACTGAGCGTTTTTTTGTTCGCGGCAATAACACAGTATTCTTTTCATTATTGTAAACAACAGAAAAACAATAATTCAGCCGATTATGTGTTCTGGTCATCAACAGTGCCACTGCTTCGTAGACCAGAACACATAATCGGCTGAATTATTGTTGTTTTGTTGTTTACAATAATGAAAAGAACACTATGTTATTGCCGCGAACGAAAAATCGCTGAAAAAAAATAGCTCAATTTTGCTACAAAATGTAAAAACTGTGAAAATTTTGAATTTCCCGCCACGCTGCTATCTCCCAGCCTTAATAACAGCACGTACTTATCTTTACACCAGTGAAGTCGGTGTTTAATTTTTTTATAATTTGCATTTGTTTTCTCTTTACCATAAATTCCGCTGTGTTTTCCTTTCCTTTCTTATTATTATTCTTGAAATGAAATGGATAATATATTCTTATTCTACCTATAATCAAGAACTATGATGTATCTTCCTGCTTCGGTATATAAAATCTTCTATTTCTTTAACTATTTAATTCTGTACCATTTCTTACTATTGTTTCTTCTATCTGTGAAAACCTTGTGAAAACTTTTAATTGGCTTTTTATTAACTATGTAATTGCTATCTTGTACGTATCTTAGCCGTAAGTTTTTCTCTGAAAATAAAATAAAATAAATAAATAGTCTCGGTGAATGAATGCTACAAAAACGTAAAGCGAATCGACGGCGCAGCTAATAAATTCGAGATTCCAAAATAGCATTCGATTCTAATTGAATGAACCGATTATGTATGTCAAGTATCCAACGGTTGGTTCCAGCGCTCTGTTTAATTGCACCTGTAACTCCACTACTATTGAATGGAATGGCACCAAGCTCTGTTCACTCAAAAGGCAACTCTATTGTGTGACTGCTAAAGTTCCTAGTCCAATAATGTTATCGGTATTATCTTGGGATAATCCTTTGGCAACACTTTAGGGGAAGAAGTTAAATGGCTGTTGGTTTAATATGATTTTAGTACTCTTTAGATTAGCCCTCGAATTCATTGGCTGATGGTGACGATTGGATTAGGGCTGCAGTAAACTAGTACAGATAATAGATAATTGACCAATCTGTTGCTGTCTTGCGTCCAGTGGCATTTAAAATCACACCAGATCGGCTGTGCAATTTTAGAACATAGCATGAACCATTTGACTGCAGCCAAAAAACGGTTTAGTTACTTTGTTTCGATTCCCTGTTAAAACCATGAGACACAGCTGAACGAGAGTAAGCTCAAAAGAAGCTACAGAACCTTGGCTTACCTCCGATATCTGAATTGAGAATTTCACTAACCAAATGCTTATATAATAATAATTAATTTATTAAACAGACAACAATGGTCCAAAACAGTTAGTATGCTTATCCTATGTTAGTACTTAAAAGTTAGATTTGATTTTGTGGTACGCACAAAGTGGTACATTAAAGGGCACGCAAAATTATCAGCTATCGCTTTCAGGATGCTGTTGCTACTATCCCTTACTCTGCGAAGAAGTGACGCCGTTTTTTTACGAATAATGGCCTTAGATCCGTCTGTGTAGGCATACATAAACATTGCTGACGCACTACAGTATCGGGGTAGCCGCAACAGCACCCTGAAAGCGTTATTATATTGGATATGCAGAGCATCGTCAGATTTTTGGGTATACCTGACCCACAGGTTTCCAGTGTACAGTGACGTGCAGTATGCTTTAAATAGCGTTATCTTGACCGCATCCGTACACCGAGAGAACCTGCGCGCCAGCATATTGGCCCTCACTGACAATGCTCTGCGTTCCCTTTCCATATCTAGATCATCCTTCAGATCAACTGTCAACCAGTGTCCAAGATATTTAAATTGGTATACCCTCTTTAGGGGCGCGCCCCTCAAATTGATAGGTGGAACAAAAATTGGACACTTGCTACCCGCCTTAAAAACCATGTACTCGCTTTTTTTTACATTATAGAGTAAACCATGCGAGGCGGCGTAAGACTCACAAACAGTGAGCAGTTTTCTGAGGGCACTGACCGATGGAGCCAGCAACACCATGTCATCTGCGTAGCTGATATTATTTACACAGACATTACCTACAAAACATCCGACATGCATGTTGCTGAGTTCCTCGATCAGTGCGTTTACATACAAGCTGAAGAGTATGGGCGAGCTCAACCCCCCCTGTCTCACCCCGCACTCCAGCCTGTACGGCTCGGACAGTTTATCCGCCCACCTCACATGGTTCACCTGGTTCTGATACCAGTGTCTTAACAGACATGTCAGTTCCACAGGCATCCCTGTTTTTTCTAACTTGTTCCACATTATGTCGTACGAGACCAAGTCGAAGGCCTTCGACAGATCCAAAAAACAGGCATATATTGGAGTCTGTCGATCTGTGTAGTACCTGACAGTGTGCTTCAAGGCAAGAATCGCACTTTCAGTAGACAATCCTGGCCTGAAGCCAAACTGTGCATCATTTAGTTCTATAAATTTGTTCAAGTAACCGTTGAGCACACTGTCAAGTACCTTGGCCGTTATTGTTGCCAATGAAATAGGCCTGTAATTTGACATGTCCGATACGTCGCCAGTTTCGTTCTTTACAATTGGCACGACTAACGTCTTCATCAGGTCGGCCGGCAGATGGGAGTGGCCTAGGCAGAAGTTAAATAACAGAGCAAGTACTCTGGGTAGGTGGCGACCTGCGTAACTTAAGTGCTCGATGCTAAGAGCATCGTGACCTGGTGATTTTCCTCTTTTTATTCTTCTAATCGCTGCTGCAATATCTTTCGCTAATATAAGAGTATTAAAATTAGCACTTTGCGTGTCAGCATCGATCACCGAGTTTGAGGGCCCAAGTGGTGATTTTACTGTGAAATGGTTCTTAAACAAGTTCGCAATTTCATGAGGACCACTTACACCATCGATGCTCACAGGCGTGCTAGCCTTACCTTTCATTTTATTCGTGCATTTCCAAAAACTTTTGAAATCACATTGTGAGTGGTGCGCTGCTATCCGGTCCATTCTGATTTGATCCTGATGGTTTTGACACCACTTCACTTTGCCTTTATATATTTTTCGGGATTCAACCATTTCATCAAAAAGAGGGCCTGTGCGAGGTTTACCAAATTCTAACCAAGTACAAAACTTACGCTTTGCATGCCTGTGAGCCTCGCTGACATGTTGATTCCACCCAGTCAAGCAGTTCTTACGTTTTCGACCGGTACTCTTACTTTCACAACTATCACTAGCAGCTTTACTCAACGCCTCAACAATAGAGCAGTACAATTGATCTATGATTTGCCGATGTTCGGTCTTATTACAGGATGTTTGACAACAGTCTCTAAGTTCGGCTGGGAAATCTATATTTTTAAGTAGTCTATAACATAAATCTGAATATTTAGAAATTTGCTCATTGCTTCTTTCGCCCCACGTAACTGGGTTGCGTCGCATATTTTGTACAAAATTTTTTGGCTTAATTATATTCAGATTACATTGTATAGTTAAAGGAAAATGGTCGGACCAATGCACATCATATTGAACGTGTGTGTTTAACACACTTGGCCATGCCGCCTGCGTTACAATGCAGTGATCCAACCAACTTTTACAGCCATTGGCCTCACTGATATACGTAAAAGTCCCTGAGGCTAAAGTCAATTTATCAAAATCTGCACATACCCAGTCCTGTTCGTGGCAGAAATCCATTAACTCACCGCAAAACAATTCTCCTGGATGTGCATTAAAATCGCCTAGTATAAAAGCCGACGACTCAACGCCGTTCTCCTCAATAATAGCACTTATGGCACTCAAACAGTCCGTAAAATCAGGCAGGTTTTTAACGGAATCGGTTGGGCAATACACACTTAATACTAAAATTGGCCGATCACTAGTCTGGATTTTTATTGCCGAAATACGCGGGTTTGCACACGGTATTACTGAAACGCACTGAAATAGGCTCTTTCGCCACAGAAGAGCCACGCCTCCATGTGGCCTACCTCGTAATATACCAGCAGATGTATCAACTGCAGATGTAGCAGTACCAACGAAGTCACTATGTATATCTTCGAGGAAGTGGAGGTCGTGCGGCAGCAGCCAGGTCTCCTGCAACGCGATGATGTCAGCTGACTCGCATAACTCTCTTATTCCATCTACAGAGCGTCTGATGCTCTTACAGTTGTATGATACAAGAGTTGTCTTATACATTTTTGCGTATGTTCGAGATCTCACTGCCACCACCAACAGCTGTATTTTTGTATGGCCTAAATCGGCGACAGGTTATACCATCTGGCCAAAGGTCATCTTTTAAGAATATAGGTAATTTATGCCTAGATATCATAATTTTATAAGCACTATATCCTTTTTCATTTTTCATCTTTATTTTCTGCAGAGAAATGTTTTCTTTTGTTTTGTCATAGATATACTCTACTATATTTTTCTCACATGCATCTTTGTGTACATTCGAGACAAACAGTGAGACTTTTATTTCTGCCGCTTTAAAATTTTCATTTGGCATACTGGGCGCCTTTCCTATGACGCCAGAGGCTCGATTTCTATGCCTTTTTCGCTGCACTTGAATCCATTGATCTGTCTGCTTTTGACTAGCCCAGTCACCATCGAGCCTTACTACTTCTGCCATGGATAACTGTGCAATAGGGCACGTATCAGCTGTGTTTTGTTTATTTGTCATACGGCCCGCCTCGGGTTGCTTTTGTTCCGACAAAGACCGGTCGAGCGGCTGAGACTGCGTCATCGTCTCGGGCGCCTTTTCCATCGCAGGTGCGAAAGAGACCACAGGATTTTGTACCGCGGCGCTAGGTTCTTGCGGCGAAGAGTGAGATAGTCGCCAGACGCTAGCCGCCGGTGCCCGCGCACTAACGTCTTCCGCGCGTTCGGGGGTATTATTTTCCGTTGGCGTGAAATGCGGCATACCCACCGGTCCGCTATCAAATCTATCTAATTGGTATGCTCGCTTTTGTTGTGGTTGACTCACATAATGATCGCTGACTAAGGATGCGTGTCTGAGATGGTCTAACTCAGTTTTAATCATCCGGTTCACCTGTTCGGGTGTTCACCTGTTAAGTATCATTCTGTCTCTGCAGATGTCACACAAAAGAAAGTGACCGAACGATACTTAAGCATTTGATTAGTGAAATTATCAATTCAGAAACCGGGCCTTACTCTATGTATAAATGAAACTGAGCTATTAAATATGCAAAAAAAAGCTTTTTTAAATCACGCTTTATTTCATTAAAATACTCTGTTCAAGTTCGAGGTCAATAATAACATCTTCATCCATCTTGTAAGAGTCCTATGTATGCCTAAGATACTTTGGCAAAGACAAAAATCCTCGCCTCACTCATGTCAGAGCTTTCCAATTCATTTAACACAGACGATTGTCTCAGCCCATTTCAGCCTGTCAAACTGAGTGACGAATACTTTTTTAGGGTTCCGTACCCAAAGGGTAAAGGGCCCTATTACTAAAACTCCGCTGTTCGTTGTCGGTCCGTCTGTCACCAGGCTGTATCTCATGAACCGTGATAGTTAGACAGTTGAAATTTTCGCAGATGACGGACGACGTATTTTTGTTGCCGCTATAACAAGTAATACTAAAAAAACAAATTAAAATAAATATTTAAGGGGGCTCCCACACGACAACCGTGATTTTTTTGCCGTTTTTATAGATAATGGTACGGAACCCTTTGTGCGCGAGTCCGACTCGCACTTGGCCGGTTTTTTTCTTTGCTGAACAAGAGTTCTTGTACAGAGGGAATACTTGAGAAAAACTTCCCTACTTTATATGCGTGATGTCCAAAAGTTTCCCTTGGAATATGATTACGGACTTTCGGAGGGTATTTGTAAAAGCTGAAGTCTGTAACGCAATGGCGTGTCAATGGTGTCCCAGTAGAAGGACAAAACCGGGATTTTATCGTTTTTCTCCTACAACTAGCGAAGTAATCTAGAATTCTAGAAATCTAGAATTAGAATCAGAATATTCTTTGCTATACTATAAAAACATTACTAAATCGTTATTGAAGCCGTCAACTGGGAGCCCATTGGCATCATTGCGTTACAGACTTAGGCCCCTGAATATTTAGAGAAAGCTCCTGGGACGATTCTTCTTACTAGTTTTTCCAGTTAGGCAAAATTGATGTTAAGTTGGACATCTGTAGCCAAATTGAATAACTAAAACTATTTACTTTTAACTTGGCTGAGCTTGAATTTGATAGAAATTTTATTTTGTCGCAGGTTGTACTTCTACTATTGGATAGGTATTGATGTGGCAGGACTAAAATCTTAGTTCGTTTGGAAGTATTTTTGATCAACCTGTAATTGACTTTATGCATAAACATATTAAGATACCGTCGTCATGCCTTCGATCCATCATGAACAAGATAATAAAATATTTTTTAAAATAATCAACTGACGATTAATATCACAAAACAACCACTTACGCCTTCAGAGTTTGTGAACATAGCCTCTAAATTAAGCCTCCGAATGCCTTTACCTACATGTAAATAATTACCCACAGTCCAAAACCCAAACTACACAAGTCAAGGCAAAGTCAAGTTTTATTAGTTTGTGAAATATTGAGCAGCTTGCTTTCGTTATAGCCCCCGCGTAATGTATTGGCCAATAGATATCACTTGCAATCACGACAGATCAGATTTATTTATTTATTCGTATGGCCACAAAATTCCGTGTTTTTGATCGCAGTGTGGTGTTGCGGACCCTGTCGATCCTTTTGACGCCAAGTATGCTCCGCTCCATTGCCCTCTGGCAAACCTTGAGCTTGTCCTTTTGTTTTTCGGTCAATAACCAAGTCTGGGAGCCATAGGTGAGGACAGGCAGGATACACATGTCGACGAGTTTCCGCTTCAGGGAAAGCGGAAGGTTTCCCTTCATGAGACCCTTCATGGACCAGTAGCACTTCCAGGCGTTCTCGATGCGGCGATCGAGTTCCTTGCCTTGCCTGTTTTCGAAGCTTACTATCTGGCCCAAGTAGGTGTACTCGTCGACATAATGTATTATCTGCCCATCTACCTCAACCATTCGCTTTTGACTGTTGGTCATGACTTGCGTTTTGGACCTGTTCATGGAAAGTCCAACCTCAAGGCTTGCTGTATTAAGCTCTTGCAGCATATTTTGGAGCTCAGATGAGGTTGAGGCAAACAAGACGATGTCATCAGCGAAGCGGAGGTTCGTAAGCCGCTTGCCACAAATTTCCAACCCTCTGTGTGCCCAAGACTCTGCCAGCGTCCTGAACACTTCTTCGAGGGCGGAAGTAAATAGTTTTGGTGAGAGTGGGTCACCTTGTTTTACGCCTTTTTCTATTTGAAAAGATGGTCCGAAAGAAGTTAGTTTTATATTTGCTGTGCTGTTCTCGTAGATCAATTTTAAGATATCAATATAGGTTTTATTTATGTGTTGGCTTTGTAAGGAGCTGAATATGGAAGAGTGTATGAGGCTGTCGAAGGCTTTGGAATAGTCGACAAATGCCAAATAAATAGGAATATGGTATTCATTAGACTTCTCAATTATTTGGTTTACAGCCTGCAGGTGATCCGTCGTCGAGTAGCCAGGGCGAAAGCCTGCCTGCTCGGGAGGTTGCTGAGAGTCTAATTGTGCTGCAATACGATTTTCAATTACTTTGATGAATATTTTATATATATGGGAAATGAGGCTGATGGGTCTATAGTTCCCGATTTCACTTTTGTCACCCTTTTTGTGTAGAAGGATGATATTAGCATGGCACATTTTAGTAGGAAGACTGCCTTTGTATAAGATGGGGTTGCACAAATTTGTGATATGAGGCAGTAGTGACAGTTTCCCTGTCTTCAACGCTTCCGTGGTAATACCATCCTCTCCAGGACTTCTGTCATTTTTCATACTTTTTAGTACGCGGTTTATCTCTAAACCGGTTATGGGATGGATGTTGTTGGGATCTGGGCTATTGTAGTTTAAAGAAGTAGAAGTTTTAATTTTTGATACGTCCGAGTATAAGTTTTGGTAAAATGTTGTGCAAATATGAGTTACTTTTTCTCGGCTCCTTTGCTTGACACCGTGTTCGTCAATAAGACTGGTGATCCAGGTCTTTGATCTAACAGCACCCTCTTTTGCGATTCGAAGAGACGTATTATTCTCTATGGCTGTTTTAAGTAACTGCGAATTTAATGATCTTATGTCTCTTCTAATACTGCTACTAATACTCTGTTTTTACTTCTTTTCTCAGGTTTAATTTTCTTACTAGCTCTATCTATTGCGAGTTTAATATTGTTATATTGTGATTCAACGTCTTCTATATCCGTTTTCAAATTTGAAAAATAGTTTTTGATCTCTAAATTGAACGAGTCGAAATGGTTGCGCAACAAATGCTTATTGTGCCTTCTAATTTGTTTAATGAAAAAGTTTTTACGATTTATTTTAAAAACGCTGGCAGCGTTAGGTGTTAGGGTGATCAACAACGATCAGAGCTAGTGAAGCTGGAGAAAAAAAAGTAGCTAGATACTTAGTATTAGATAGTAATAAGTATCTGATTTATATACCTTTTTTTTACTTTAGATAATATTTTGACGTTCAATGTAAATAATTTATTTATGGAATATTGAATAAAAAAAATTGATTCTGATTCTGATTCTGATTCTGATTCAAGTCGTCGGGGTCTCCGTGATATGATCTAAGAGGGCACTCGCGAAAAATGTGCTCGACCGTTTGGGAGTCGGCCCCGCAGTCACAGTGGGGGGAGGCAGTCTATCCGCAGAGGTGTTTAAACCAGGCGGTTCGGCCGTGGCCCGTGCGGATCCTGTTTAGCTGGCACCACTCGTGGCGGGGAAGATCGAAGCCTTGCAGCTTATGTCCGGGTTCGATATGACCACCAAATTTAGTGGACATATTTGATTGCCACTCAAGTACCCAGGCATCCTTTGTTGCGAAGTTCTCCTCTGCAAGTCTCTGAGCCAGGCGGCATGGAGCACGTCGAGATCGGAGCCGCTGGTGTTCGGGCTGCAGGAACTCCTGCCGACAGGGTAGGTTCTTGTTCCTCTCTATTTTACCGTGCTCTCGTAAGAGTGCCTCTTTCTTTCGAAGGTGGGGGGGTGCTATGTTGCACAGTGTCGGCAGCCAGGTGGTGGGCGTAGATTTAAGAGTCCCGGAAATGCAACGCATTGCTTTGTTAAGCTCCGTGTCGACAAAGTGGGTATGAGCGCTCTCCAGCCAAACCGGTGCGCAGTACTCGGCCGTGGAGTAAACCAGAGATAAGGCTGTTGTGCGCAGGCAGTCGGCGTTTGCGCCCCAGGACGTTCCAGTGAGCCTCGACAGGATGTTGTTCCTGGTTTGGAGCTTTTTAGAGAGCTTAGAGAGGTGGTCTTTGTAGGTCAGTGAGCGGTCCAGAGTGACTCCCAGATACCTCGGGGAAAAATTGTGGGATAGTCGAGAACCGTTCCAGACGATGCTGAGCTCTCGTTTGGCTAGGAGGTTGTGCAGGTGGAAACATGTGACCTCGGTCTTTGCCGCGCTAGGTGTAAGTCTCCAGGCTTTAAAAAACCTGTTAAGTTTAGCTAGGTCATCTGACAATGAGGATTCTAGATGCCCAAATTCCGTGTCTTGCACAACCAGCGCTATGTCATCGGCGTAGATGAACTTCCTTGAAGTTGTTTTAGGGAGATCGTGGATGTAGAGGTTGAAAAGTGTTGGTGCGAGGACAGAACCCTGTGGGAGGCCGTTGTTCAGTTTCCGATTACTGCTGATAATATTTCCAAGGTGAACCCTGAAAATCCGTTGCGATAGCATGTTGGAGATCAACTTGACAACTTTTAAGTTGGGCACAGCACATAGTAGTTTGTATATAAGGCCCTGTCTCCACACCGTGTCATAAGCCGCCGTGAGATCGATAAAGACAGTGCCCGACTTAAGTCCCTTCTGAAAACCTGCTTCGATATGAGACACGAGGCTCAGTACTTGGTCTGTTCAGATCAGTACAGATCAGATCAAATCAGATCAGATCAGATCAGATCAGTACAGATCAGATTAATTAATGGAATTAATAGAATTAATAGAAATAACAGGTCAGATCAAGTCAGAGTCAGGTCAGAAACGTTTGTTTTTTTTTTGTGGTTTTAGAGCAATTTGTATAAAGAAGTGACTTTTTTAAGCATTTCGAAAGCGTCGAATACAGAATAAAATCTGTACAGAATCGGCTCTACTTTTTCTTTGCGCTCCCGCCGTCTCCTATCGGAGGTTTGCAATCAGTTTGGCTACCTTGGCTCTAAAACCACGAAAAAATTAGCCAGTAAGTAATTACAGCTAATTTACTGGCAATTTTTTTCGCGGTTTTAGAGCCGAAGTAGCCAAACTGATTGCCAACTTCCGAGGCAATTTGGATGAGCACCCAAATTGCCTAAATAGCTCACAAACTTTTTTCCAGGGTGTAAGGAAGCATCCCAAACTATGGAGAGGTAGAGGAACAAAGGGGAGGCATTTAGCACTTTCATTTAATTTTAATTTGAGAAATCTGCAGAGACAGGACGATACTTACCCATTTGCTTAGCAAAATTCTCAACTCAGAAACCGGGCCTTAGTTCGCCTTCTAAGTAAGCGGCCAACTAGTCGCGCGCGGGCTACATGTAATCAGTTCAGACCCGATGTCTCCTTATCAAAGTTAGAACCTAAGTTTACTTCTGGGAAATGAATCTTAGGTCCATTAGTTAGGTTTAACTGTGAACTAAGTTCATTCGATCAGGCGCAGTTAGGGGATTAGCCGTTAGAAGTTAAATCAATCAAGATGGTTAACTTTTAGATCATCCGACAATGAATTTTTAACCGTTTTTTGTTTTTTCTAAAGCACTAACCCGTGCTATGCAATATTCAAGTGAATTTTTTCAACTTATTATAAATGTTTAAAATGATTTTTTATTAATTTTTTTATTGATAACGTAAAATTATAACACGAACAAACTAAACTTTTGGTAACAAGTGCTACAATTAATACTTACGCCACCTAAGCGCTCTATTCCATAACTATTCTAATTTATATTGAGCAATACAGAATCCGAATATTTTTTCAGTCTGTGTAATCTGACAGGAGACTGACTCAATATTGTATTGTGCGCCAAGATAATTATATTTTGTGTAATATTTATGAAGTTACTAATAATTCCATCAGTAGGTATTCGTTTGTATTTAAACAAAGCAAACTATTATTATTATTATTTAATTCTTTATTGCACATTAAAACGTTTGTACAAAGGCGTACTTAATGCTAAGTAGCATTTTCTACCAGTCAACTACATCCTCGTTCAGAACTCCGTGGCAAAATACACCGTGCAATTTTAGTGGTTTTAAAGCCGAAGGTATTTAGTTGCACTCGTGATTCTGAGCCAAATTCCAAAATTTTACTTCAAAACAAGCGAAAAAAAAAACACTTCCCAATACAAACGGTTATCGCCAATCGACACCATTTGTATGGAGAAGTGAATTTTTTTTTCGCGCGTTTTTGAATGAAATTTTGTAATTTGGCTCAGAATCACCAGTGCAACAAAATACCTTCGGCTTTAAAACCATTAAAATTGCACGGAGCAGTTCTTGGTTTCAAAACAACTAAGGGTGGCATTAATAGTCATACTCAAGCTCGAGCTCAAGTAGATGAACTCAGAAAACAAAATCACCGACTTGAGACACTGGCTAATGTAAAGCTTGAGTATCTGTCAGCATATTAATAGACACTAGCTTGAGCTTGACATTGACATCAGCCAAGGTCTCAAGTCGGAGATTTTGTTTTCTGAGTTCACCTACTTGAGCTCGAGCTTGAGCTAACGACTATTAATGCCGTGGCACCTTAGGAGCATTTATGCATTGCAACTAGCAACCGATCTGAATTAGAAACTCCTAATAGAACAAAGTTTCTCACCGACCAGTCTCGGATTCGGAGAGGATGTGAAGTCGTCTAATCTTAATAAATATAAAACAAAGTCGTGTTACTTACAACTTACACCACATACTCCGTGCAATTTTAGTGGTTTTAAAGCCGAAGGTATTTTGTTGCACTGGTGATTCTGAGCCAAATTACAAAATTTCATTCCAAAACGCGCGAAAAAAATATTCACTTCCATAAAATGGTGTCGATTGGCGATAGCCTTTTGTATTGGAAAGTGTTTTTTTTGTTCGCTCGTTTTAAAGTGATATTTTGGAAATTTGCTCAGAATCACGATTGCAACTAAATACCTTCGGCTTCAAAACCACTAAAATTCCACGGTGTATAACTCGAGAACGGGTGGACCGATTTTTATGATTTTTGATTGGATTTCTCTCCGCCCCGAATAGCACAATAACCATTAAAACAACGAAAAAACTCATGAGGAAAAAAAAATTGTCTGCGCGGACGAAGTCGCGGGCAAAAGCTAGTAAACAATAAAATTCACTGGAGTAAACTGATAGACTAATGAAATAATAGGCTAATGAGCCGTTTTCAGCACAAATTCACAAAGCATTCCATAGATGACACCTACAGGTGCCTGTTTCATATAAATACAATTCATAGTTTATTATGACAATTCGATATAGATTGCGTAGTCGATTTGACATGAGGTTACAAAAAAGGTTGGTTTACAAACCGACCTATCAATGAACATCGAATTGTCATAATAAAATATTTATGTCAGTTATATGAAACGCGGGCCAGGTGTGGCCATAGAAGACCGGAATCCGGCTGTCAAAATTTATCTGTGCTAAGCGAAATTTTACAGCGGAATCCCTGTTTTTCTATGGCTGTAAGCGCCATCTATGAACTGTTTTGAATTTGTTCCATACAAAAGGTCGACTCAGTACTGCGCCAAATGTATGAAGCAGCTGATTGATTTTTTTCGCCACCTAGTACAAGTTGTTTGTAGTGATCAGTAGACAGCCTAATTAAAGTTTCGCTATCGACTTAGAGTGCACCCTGTAGTTTTTCGGAGTGTCTTTAATTCGCAAGTGGTAAGATTTAAATGATAGATTCTATTATTTTTATAATACACGATAATGATAAAATGATTAAAATGTTAATAAGAATACATTGTTCCATCCATTATCTAGGGCCCCATGACGCGCGCGACTTCGTTTTTAGCAAAAAACGCATCCAAAAATAAGATATGTTTTTTTTATTGGCATTCATTCTAGTTGTGCCAAAATTTTCCGCTTAAAAAAAAACGATATCAATTTCTGAAACTGCAAATTCATGGTCCTTGTCGTTTGTACAAAAAACAAATCCAAAATAATAAAAACAACTATCAAAATATTTTTTTTTTGTCAGAAAGCGCGCGGGGCCCCCAAATGTGCGGGGCCCGTAGCATATGCTACTCCTGCTATATAGCTAATCCGGCATTGCTTGGTGCTCGAAGTCGTATAATGATTAAATGGTTAAAATGTTAATTCGAATACATTGTTCCATCCATTATCTAGGGCCCCATGAAGCGCGACTTCGTTTTTAGCAAAAAAAGCATCCAAAAATAAGATATGTTTTTTTTATTGGCATTCATTCTAGTTGTGCCTAAATTATCCGCTTAAAAAAACGATATCAATTTCTGAAACTGCAAATTCATGGTCCTTATCGTTTGTACAAAAAACAAATCCAAAATAATAAAAACAACTATCAAAATATTTTTTTTTTTGTCAGAAAGCGCGCGGGGCCCGTAGCATATGCTACTCCTGCTATATGGCTAATCCGGCACTGCTTGGTGCCCCAATTCGTACTAAAGCCGCGAGTGGCGCTTTATCTCATTGTTACAATAAATGGCTGACTATCATGGTGTTCATGCGTTTTTTTTTTAATATTATTTATTAACAAAAATCCACAGCAATACAGTTGTTATAATGCTTCTTATATAAAATACTAATGGAGCCGATAAAGGATTTCACTATGTAAGTAAATGCGTCGAACACGGCTACACCGTTCCTACTTTACACGTCACTCGATAAATAATTCCCAGTAACCACGGCATGTACAAGTACATTAAAAAATTTAAAGCCCAAGCGTATATCCGTTGCGAATTATTTAAATCGCATCCAATGCGGTAGGGACAATAAAAAAAAATGCCGTCCGGATATCCGGCTACGATTCCGCTTGATTTGTCATCGGTACGTGCTTCCATTGCGTATGCCACGTACATCGACTTGCCGCCGTAAACTGAGCGTTTCTATAATGGCGGCCGTTTCGAGGAGATCGAGCTTTTTATTCTTCGGCCGTGGAGAATGGAGTTACGTTTATGGTGTCCGATTTTATGTAGCTGCTTAGCTATAACGTCATGATTTTTATCCGGCTGCACATAAGGAAGGTAAATTATGATACTGATGATACTGTGATAATAATGCTGGCGTAGGCACTGCAGTGTTCAAGTGGTCACTTCACCCATCTAGTGTGAGTGAAGGTGACAATGCAGTGAAAAATAAAAATCCTTCATCCATCGGTATCAGTGTAGGGTAGTTAGATTGACCTAGTTACCTCTTTCATCTTCACCATGGATAAAAATAGGGAAACCTGTAATGACAGAGTGCCTTTTGAAATAAAATAAAATAAAAAATATAATTTCCAGGAACAATATTTCCATCTCAAAGCACAATTAATTTATTAATACTCTTCGCTGTATTGAGAGCGAGAATAGAATAATGTATTATTCAAAACATAGGTCATTTATAAACATATGGTCAAAATAAGATGTGCTCTATGTTTTGCCCAAAGGCGTACCAATTTGGTGATTTACATTAGGTGCTGATTACTTACTAACTATGAACATATTTACAGGGCAATTAATTAAATACAGAATTAAATTAATAAGAACTAGATAACATTTATTGTCAATAAATTATAACATAAAACGGTATATAATATTTAGTTTATGTTTTGTCATTAAATATTATGTGATAGTGTAATAACACTTTGATAATAGAAATTTAAACTGTAGCCTCTTCAAATTCAGTACATTTTCTAGTTTTATACTGTCATGTACGTTATTGTACATGTTTGGTCCCATTATAATTCAGCTGTTATGCATAAGAGCTGATGTACGTTCTGTTATTGAGAGGTTATTGATATATTGAACTCTTACAGGATTATGACGTATTTCAGTAAGCTTAGTAAAATAAGTCCTATTGCATTTTACATTAACACACAAATTTAGTAGATGTAGATGCAGGGCAGCGTTGACAATTTCAATTATTTGAAAAAGGGAACACAGAATTCTGTGTCTGAGATCATTTGTAGTTTCGTAACCGCTACCGCTCAACACCGAGTCCGTAGCCGACTCGAGTAACGCAGCCGATTGTGAGCCGATGCATCCTCCGATGTTGTATGCAAGCGCGCGGCCATCCTCGGTTTATCACGCCCCGTATATCAAACGGAATGCATTACACTTCCTCGAATATTGTATTTTGTATTGAAGAGACCGATTTTCGTATCATGTATCCCCGATGACCGGCTTATTGCAGCTTTGTTTGACATTCCATGCGCGTATGAGGCGTTCCTAGGAAAGATGGGTATGTGAATCAATCCGATTTATTATCGAACAAAAGGGGTATCCTAGCGTGTGGCCAACCGCACCTATACTGTAGGTATCATAAAATTAACTGTTGTTGTAGTTAATTGTTGTAGTGTGATTTTGTTCTGTAGTCATATTTTATTTTAGGTATTATTTATTATTAAGAGAGATAATTTCAAAACAACCTTTATTTTTATGGAGTCTAAAGAACGCACAGTTTTGTCTTAACGTATGCAAATACTAAGAGATAACAGACTCACTCATACAATATTAAAAGTATAAAGCAGGTAAGGTAGGTAGTACATATCAATATCATACTAAGTCACCCACACCTCTTGTCCTGCCCTACTCCAAAGCTTGGGATCGGTTTAGACATATTACGTAAGTAAGTACAGTCGGCCACAGTCTCAGATACCCCTTTTTGTTCGATTGGCGCCCTTCTGCCGCGCGCGGTAAGAGCTGCCATGGGGTATCTGAGATTGTGGCCGACCGTACCATGAATTACCACAAAACAAGAGGGTGTATGAAGCATTTTATTCATATTTTAGCAACTAATCTACAAGAAAAACCATAGCAGAAACCTCTGAAGGTAGCTGGTTAAAAAGTTAAATGTTACGTTGATACATCACAGGCAGTGCAAAGTAGTAAAACCTAAGCCTTGCAATTCCTAACCCTCCAATTCCTGCAACTCCTGCAAATCGAATACTACCTACCTATATATATGTACATCGTAATATTAATTTAAATTAAAAATGTTTTAGCTTGTGCTAATGGAGCCCTTTCATACGATAGACATGATACGGTCGTTCGTTCCACTTTGCAATTTGCACCCCACACTTTTTCCTCAACGACCATACAAGTTAGAGAGTCTCGCTGAATATTAAGGTAGGTAATATGTAAGCACATCATAAGGCATAATAGATAATTATTATTATAACTAGTTGTGCCCGCGACTTCGTATGCGTTTTTACACATTTGACATTTAATTTAAATTCGACTGTGGAGGAAAACTCAAAAGGAAGGTTTTTTTTAACCCCCGACCAAAAAAGAGGGGTTTTATAAGTTTGACAGCTTTGTGAGTGTGTCTGTATAAGTGTTTATGAGGGTGTGTCTGTTTGTGGCACCGTAGCTCTTAAATGGGTGAACGATTTGGAAGCTTTAGGTTTTTTTTATTTATTTGAAAGCAGGTTTTCTAGCTAATGTTCTTAGTTATGTTTTGTCAAAATTGGTTCTTATTGGCAATTTATTAAATATGCTTATTCGAAGCTAAAATGTCGGGGGTATTTTAATAGTTATTATTTCTTAACTTGCGGTAGCAGGGCTCAAAAGAAAGCAATAGAATAAAAACCCTAATCTAAACAATACATTTATAAATTTAATAATAAATATGTATTGTTTACTTGTAAACTTTACATTAAGGTATCGCCCGTGATAAGATACCAGGAAGCTTAGCATAAGAATTGATTAGGAAGTAAAAGGGTTTATAATATGTATCTCCCTCGACGTAGAGTGGGATAGATAAAGTTATAAGCCCATAGATAAGGTCTTACTCATTCTCATGCTAAGCCAGCAAGCAAAGCATACGGCTAATAACTCTGTCTATCCAGCTCAACGGTAAACAATGTTTATTTGTTATGCAAGAATGCAAAATTATTGTTTGCGGCGAGTGCTTGTATTGAATACCGAGCGGTGTTAAAAGACCGCCAACAAAGTGGGAGACCACATACAGGGTGTTAAAAGACCGCCAACAAAGCGGGAAACCACGTATTTTCCTCATCATAAGAAACATTTTTGCCCATGGAACTATCCCTGGGAAATCAACAGTTTCCGAGATAATGAGGTTCTAAGTCGGATTTTACAAAACTTTTTTTTTGCAGAAATGTATCCAGTATCTATTTCTTAAGAATCCCCTGAAGCTCTACAGCCCTCTCGCTCGCACTTTTCAACATTTTAATTGATTGTAAGAGAATGATTAAACTTTGGACGATAAAATATAGTTGCAGACAGATAATAAAGCTATCGACATGTGGACACACTTTTGATTTCATATTCCTACTAATAAAAAAAATATCACTGAACTTCGGTTAAAAGTAGTAGTTCAGTAATTTATTTTTTAAACTATAAATGTGAAATTTAAAGTATGTCTACATGTCGAGAGCTTTATTATCTATGTCTGCAACTATATTTTATCGTCCAAAGTTGAATCATTCTCTTACAATAAATTAAAATGTTCAAAAGTGCGAGCGAGAGGGCTGCAGAGCTTCAGGGGATTCTTAACATACCTTTTCAAGAAGCCATATCAAAATTATGAATATTTCTTACAAAAAATGACGTTAAAGTTGCAACCCGCAATGTATTCTAAACATCGGCACTTCATGCTTAAGTAACATAATCTGATACCTACGCTTGCGCAATATGACTTCTGTGCGTTACGCGTCCATTGCGTGAAAAAAAAAATTTCAAAATTATAACCTAAAAAACCAAAATAATTTCCGAACAATAATTTATCGAAAAAGTACTTTGTTTTGGTGTCTAGTGGCTTTCGGGTCTGTTGGTGGTCTTTTAACACCCTGTATAGTCCTCATCATAACGATCATTTTTGCCTAAGGAACTATGCCTAGGAAATCAACGGTTTCCGAGATAATGAGGTTCCAAGTCGGATATTTTTTTCCGGAAATGCAATTTTTTTTTTCGGAATTGTGTTCTGTATCATGTTATTAACATATCTTCTCAAGAAGCTATATCAAAATTATGAATATTTCTTACAAAAAACGAAGTTAAAATTGCAACCCGCAATGTATTCTGAACATCGGATAGCCTAGATTGTTCCCAAAACCAGGACTTATCACGGTTCTAAATTTGACTGAAAACTATTCAGCGGTATTCGCGTGATGAGGTAACACACAGACAGACAGACAGACAGACAGACAGACATAGACCGATTTTTTTGCATTTTTGTATTCAGTATAGTTTACTTAGTAACCCCTGATAGTTTTTTTCTAAAAATATTAAATGTACAGAATTGACTTCGCTAGAGTTTTATTTTGTTTTATATAAGTATAGATTAGTGGTTCGCTCCGAACTATGAACTCGCGACGCCATATCTCAGCAACCCCTCGACCGATTTGGCTCATGTTCGAACTTAAATTCTCTTTGCCTCATTTACCTGACCACCAAATTTCATGACGATCCCACTAAATTTACTCAAGTTATCGTCGAACGAACATTCATTCATACATACATACGAACATTCAAACGCCGGATTGTTCCAGTAGACTCGGAGAACTTCGCTCGCTCGTTCAATCATTTTATTACGTGAAGGAATACTAAGCCGACAGGCTTTTTTGATTTTGTATTGTAGTTAGTCCTTATTTTGACATGGGGAAACCAGTGTCGGTGCTGCCATGGAATTTGGGTATGACGTACTCGTATGTTTCAGGAATAAAGCTATTTAAAAGATGCCCTGTATAAATGCAAAGAGGCGAGTTTCAAATAAATTCTTCGATGATAACATGAACGCTGTTGTAAATTGTCCGCTTGTAAAGTATCAGCCGTAGGCAGAAATCCTTTGTGGTCTCAGTAGACAGACAAAGCTTTACCTTTTGTCCAACGTGGCTCTCGCTGTCATCAACTTACTGTGTAGGTACTTGTCGTATACTGTGTGGGTCTATTTACAGGTAAGTATAAAATACCTTCACGTAAAAAACTAAGGCCTTTGCATCTACGTAATGAGATGATTTAAACAGCGTCCAGAGGCACTTTCACCACATTATTTATTTATTTTGCGAATGGCATTGTGCTCGAAATGCTATACGGTGAAGGGTAAGCCATCCAACCATGTCGTTACGTCTGTGTCAGCCTCATGCACCTTAGCGACGCCGCCTTGGATGGCGAACAGCGGGCAGTCGTCGGTGATGTGGGACATCGTCTGAACCCCCCCGCACATGCAGCTCGGGTCCGACCCAAAGTTCCATTTGAGCATTAGCTCCGCACACCTTCCCTGTGAGACCCGGAATCTATTAATTTGGGTCCAGTGCTTTCTGGAAAGATGGAAGCCTGGCACACGGGTGTCCGCATTAATAGATGGACCACATTAATAGATGGATTAAGAGACCACTCGGCTGTGACTCGGCGCTGCAGTGCCTGGGACATTGTTTTTAGATGGAGTATAGGCTTGCCCAGCACCTATACCATCCTGACAGCTTAGTCGGCCTAGCCCACAGGAAAGACAAGTCAATACGTGTGGTGCCAACTAATCCGTGGATGTTTTTCCTTCACCGTTACCGAGTGGTATTGCTACTAAAAATTTACAAATGTAAGTAACTTTTAAATTAAACAAAGTCATAGATACATGCCCGTACATAATAATAATACTTAGCATTTATGACAAAGAAAGGTAGTGCTCTTTAAGCTTATAACCTGCGGACATTTTACATTGAATGCTTGGAGGCAAAATAGTTTAAAATTATTAACATAACTGGTTTCTAGAACAAAATGTTTTCTGCCAATGAACGTTAATATTCCCTGTGATCTCTCAACTAGCTTTTGCAATTTTAATATATTTTTTTTTCCGAGAACTCCGCTTTGACCATCATAGACCGTGCAATATTTAAAATAACGTTTAATCAGCGAACAAAACAACATGGAAGCATTTCTTCAAGCTAACCCATCCTCTAAAATCGGCACACGCATCTACGCACGCAGGCAACTTTGTTAAAAATATTTTAAACCAATAAGAAAACAGGAAACTCCGTCATTGGTGGATAGTTTTCGTGCTATTGATGTTATTGGACGTATTATAATGACAAAGTCAAACTGACGTCTTCTCTAAGTCACGTCTATCGAATTACATAAATCGTGAGAGGAAACATCTGTAGACTCCGCCCCTACGAGAACCATATGCATTAGGTCATTTCTCAGGGCTAGTGAGATCTCCATATTTTCTTCTGCTCGCTGCGTTTAATTAATAAAAAAATACAGCGAAGTAAAGTTTTACAAAAATAAAAACCAAATAGTAAAAACGCATTGAAAATACTACGAAAATCATAGCCATTCATATAATAAAATATATAAACGAGTCGATACTTCGAATGAATTGATGATTAGCGTTCCGAAAACTCAACAAAATTTCCAATTTTGTCGAAATAAATTAAACTTCAATGACTACGAAAATCGTAGACGTACTTTTGTGAATTTGTAGTAGCAATACTATCCTGACAGCTGGTATAGGTGCTGGGCAAGCCTACTCCATCTAAAATAATGTCCCAGGAACTGCAGCGCCGAGTGGTCTCTTCACCCATCTAGTGTGAGTGAAGGTGCCACTGGACGCTGTCTAAATCATCTCATTACGTAGATGCAAAGGCCTTAGTAGTAGTAGCAATACTCGCTTAAGACGAAAGAAAACATCTTAAGTCAGAAAGTAAATATTGAGTAACAAAAATATGTTGTCATCATGACCTTTAACTTCAGCCTTACTAAAAATGAATCCTTATCCACGCTGTATACGACTGTTATAAGCACTGTGTATCTGTTGTCATAGAAACGAAGCTCTTGTTATGGCAGCTGTATAAATCCGATCTCAAGCATTATTAGTATATTTACTGCCTCAATAAATCAAAATTACAGGTTTTTTGTACTATTCTGAGCACTAAAGCTTTAGGGAAGTTTTTGAAATCAATACCAAAATTTTCAGAACTCTACTTATTTTTTTCTGGTTATTCATTAAAACGGAATGTAGAGTAGGTGAAGGTAACAAAAAAAACATCCGGCTCGTCCGACATAAAAACCGTCCCAGTTTTATATTATTTAAAAAAAGTCGGCCAACTTTTTATCCATTTCAGCCGATTATGTGCTTCGCCGATTGTAAATTTGTTACCTAACAAAGGAGGAACAAAAAAATTGTACTCATCAAATTGCGATTTATGCCCGCCCGTCGCATTTCAGGCTCTATTTCCATTAAACAAAGCTCCATTTACTTGGCACAGCCAAGTTGGCACAATTTGATGTGAAACCCTGGTTCTGTAAACGTCCATCATATTGTCATTTGGACGACCGTTTGCACTAAACGCCTGCTGTATCAAGCGAGTCGAGTACCCAAATCGATGGCCGAGCTCTAGCTGGAGCATTATTAGGTGGACGTTTGAAATCGTTTTTACGAGGAAATTGTTATTTTAGTCGGGGAAGCGAGCTTTCACTATAATTGAACGAGCGAGCGAAGCGAGCTAAGTTCTCCGAGTCTACTTGAACAATCCGGCGTTTGTATGTATATATGTTTGTACGTATGAATGTTGGTTCGACGATAACTTGAGTAAATTTTGTCGGATCGTCATGAAATTTGGTACGCAGGTAAATGAGGTAAAGAGAATTTTTTTAATTCGAACATGAGCCAAATCGGTAGAGGGGTTGCTGAGATATGGGGCCGCGAGTTCATAGTTCGGGGTGAACCACTAGTAGTTAGTTATTACCTGGTAAGTTTATTTTGAGCATCTATGAAAGAACGGTATCGGCCAGAATGGAAAACTGTTTTGTAAGAAATAATATTTGCCTGATTAGGGATAACAGGAAAAGCGCCTCTATTATGTAAAAATTCCACTCAACCTCACAGCGTCAAAACAACCGAAATTGGCCCTTATTGAAATGAACAATCTATTTTTTGACATTTAAAAACCGTTATTTTTACGGTGGATATTTTAGATAATACAGGGGCTGATGATAATGATCTATGAATGTACTTATACGTAGTGAGATGTTCGGAATGCTTACTTTATCTTGCATCTTTATGCACAAGTACAGGGTTCAGTAGTCACTTCGTCCATAGAGTGTGAGTGGATATGGCTGTAGGTATTTACAACTGTAACACAAGACCTAATTGTAGTAGGTATCTGAGACAAAATTGAAGCAAATTATTTACTCTATTGCAGGTATTTTGTGATTTTCAGTCTACTGATACAATGTATGTCATGTCGTCCCATGTTCTTAAATTCCTGAGAACGATGATTATTATAGATAAAGTCGGCCACACGGTAGGATACACCTTTTTGTCCGATTGGCGCCCTTATGTCAAGCGCGGTAAGAGCTGCCATGGAGTGACATCTGTCTGGGGTATCTGTGGCCGACCGCACATAAAAGGTACATACCTAAAAGGTAGAGGGTCACCTGTCACAACCAAGACTCGAAACTCCGACTATCCCATGAAGAAGTCATACTAGTCTACCAAACAGGGCAACCACTACCACCGATCGATGCGATACGTAATAGTAACAAATAAAATATTATATTGGCGCATATTTTGCCTCGCCACCATCGTCGCTGCCGCGGGGTATGTGCTTCGATGTTCCCCGTATTCCCTATATTCCCTATATTCCCTATATTCGATGCGCGCAAATTGCTCCTGTCAGCCACAGATACGCTGCGTATGTATTACACTATCTGCACTATAATTTGTGACACTACACTGACTATGTATGCATAGCTGTATAGATATTTTGTTGCGCGGATTAAAATGTGGGCCCCATCGTATATTGTGGTGAATTTGTTACATCCAGGATGCAATAAGAAAAAGTCATCTTCATCATTGAACGAGCGAGCGAAGCGAGAGAAGTTCTCAGAGTCTACGGGAACAATCCGGCGTTTGTATGTTTGTATGTATGTATGTATGAATGTTAGTTCGACCATAACTTGAGTAAAAGTCGGATCGTCATGAAATTTGGTAAGCGGGTAAATGAGGCAAAGAGAATTTTTAATTTTAACATGGGCCAAATCGGTCGAAGGTTTGCTTAAATATGGGGTCGTGAGTTCATAGTTCCGGGCGAAGCACTAGTGTTTAAGAGTTGGACTCTTGTAGGAGCAGCACTCTCAATGCACTCCGGTCACGGGCCAGAAGAGGAAAAATATTGGGCTACTTGCCACGTCACGACAAATTTATAATTAACATACTTGAAGGAAACATAGAAGGAACGAGAGGTAGAGGAAGGCCTCGGAGAAGCTACTTCGACCAAATTAAAGAGAAGGTGGATGTCGGGACGTACCAGGAGGTGAAAAAAAAGTCAGCGAACGTAAATAAAACGTTCCCCGTAAAAACAACAGAAGTCATAATCTGAACAGTGCTTCCAAGGATGTGAAGAAGTGAAGACCATCAACAAGCAATGGAGGCTTGAGAATTTAGAACATATTATACGTGTCAGATACGGGTCAGAGCAAGAGCAAGAGAGAGCTATGACAAGAGTGAGAAAGAGAGTTTCAGGTTACTTATTCGAGGCAGAAAAGACAATAAGACAAAATTAAATAGTTATGCCCTACTGCATATTTTAATGTATAGCAATTAGCGGACCAAGTACTGATTCTACGATGCTTCTCAAACATACACGCAGACAGGAAAAGAAGCAGCAAGAAATTTTTAAAAAACAATTTGAATTGCCTCCCAAAACTTTTCTAAATGAAAAACTACGGGCGGAGTTGCCGACAAATGCATCATCAAGTTTACAATAATGCAAACTATAATAGTCTGATAGAATACTTGTAAGCGAATAAGTGAAATCTTCCCTAAATGTTATCCGAGTCCATCCCAAAAGCCGTTACATATTACAGCAGACGGTGAGATCGTGTAGAATCTAAATGCATTGGTGCAATAGCCTTCAACAGATGCTGCAGTGTCCGAGACATACCTACGCAGCAAAGTTGAACTCAAGTGAACCGTTAACAGGCATTTTTCACGTCTCCCGCCGCAGTATATTACACGTACACGACTCAGATCACGTAGCTTCGAGGGGCGAGTGATATTTCTCAATATGCAACGGACTGGTACGTTTATTGCACATTCGTTTCAGTACACCTAGTCCTACTTAGTTGGTACCGGGGAGGGAAAATTTTCACCGTGTTTTCAGCCCACTCTACTCTCAGTTCTTTTTTTAACAGACTTCAAAACTCTACTCTTTTTTCTAGGTGCTTTGCCTTTACCTACTTCAAACTTTTTTCTAGGTGAACCGGTGTTTTTTTTTTAAGTATACAAGGTGTTACAAAAGTACCTAACTCTTTTTACAGGGTGTAACCTACTGGTCAACAGGATGTCAAATCTGTAAAAAAAAGTTGAATAAAACTATTTTTATTTTATAACCTCAAAATTGAAAATGTTTCATAATTTTTTTGTTATTGTTATTAGCTCAAATTTAAAAATATGTTTGTCCGTGTAGGTGCATTTACATAGCTTTGCGTTGTTAAAACATTGTGAAAGTCAATGAAAACAATATTTATAAAATACTTTTCTCCCGCCACATCGTTCACATTTTATTAATTAAAAAATTAACGGAACGTCATAGAGCAAAAGAAATATTTAGTTGGTGATCCCTATCACCGGGTGCTATTACCCTGTAAAAAGAGTAACACCTTGTATACTTCCCATGTGGTGCCATAAAAAATGGTGAAGATCTGATGGAGAACTTCGAAGATGGAGAACGGAACTCCTCAACGTTACGGACAGCAGCAAATCCCTTGGAACCAATGCAATAGTTTACCTTTTCACCAGTGACTGCAAATCTTAAGCAGTCAATAATCAAAAAACTTGAAATCGTTTTTAATAAACGAAAATATTTTGAATTACTCAATATTGGACACACTAACTTATATTACAGACGCGAAAGTTTTTTGCATGGATGGCATGAATGAATGCTTGGATGTTTGCAACTCTTTCAAGTTTCAGCTGGAAAGATTTGGTATCATTTGGAATCATGGCCATGATGGTATTCTGGCCGTAGGTAAAAGTATTATGGGCTTGATTGTACTTCGGTACAATGAAGTACAATCACCCACTGAAAATCAGATGCTGTCGTACGTACCATAATACCCCAGGGACGACAGCATCCGAGTGGATACTTTGTCCATGTCTCCAGACGAATACAATCATAAACAAATTCCGTAGTAGATGAAAGAGCACAAGTAATTTTGTGTGGCTTGTATGAAGCAAGAAGGCGCTAAGCCAACTCCATGCATACTTCGTTGGAAAATATTACATTATGCACATAGGTCCTTCAACACGTAATACCTACGACGGGTTAACTTTTACCGGGATAATGGCGAAAGTTGCAAACTAATTATTTTGATTTACAACGGCTCTACAACCGTAGCTATAGTGATGACAGAAGAACTGTTTATGATCGTTTATCTTTTCTTTATTTTTGTAATTGTTGATGTTTTACGTTACAAAATGTATATTGCAGTTTTATAAAACGACCACTGTTTTTTCTGTACCATCAATGATAGAGTCATCGCCCACGGCGACCGTTATGAAATTTGGTAGGCGGGTAAACGAAATTAAAAGAATTTTTAAGTTCGAACATGAGCCAAATCATGAGCCGAGATATGGGGTTGTATAGTTTCTATGCAAAGCACGCGCGCGCCTGCGCGAATGGGGCGTAAGCAAAGTTACACATCTGTAAATGGGGTCGCGAGTTCATAGTTCGGAGCGAACCACTAGTTACTCTGTTTGCATATTATGTTTGTTTGTAGTATGTGGGTACTAGTTAATAAATCAGTTGTTGCTTAGACCTCGCTGTGTTTGCATCAATCCGCGTCCCTCCACTATTACATGGTGTCAGGTGTGGCCAAAACCACCCTAATAGTTCTAAAACTACGGAGTACAGTGTGTGTAAAGTGTAAAGTTTCGAGAAGTGCGTGTTAAAAGTGAAAATGCCGGATAATAAGGCAGCAACTCCCGGTGTGTTGGCCGGGCCGAGTGTGACGTACTCGGCGATACAACAGCCGGCCGCCATGGCGGACACGGGCAACCTAGCGTTCAACTGGCGAGAGTGGAAGTCTTCCTTCGACTTCTATCTAATTGCTGCTGGCAAGGATGATGTTTCGTCGCGTGAGAAGTGCGCATTATTCCTGCATATAATCGGCAAAGTTGGCAGAGAAATTTTTGACGAGTTGGACTTAGACGAAAACTCGAAAGTAAACTATGACCTCTTGGTTCAAAAGTTCACCAAGCATTGTGATCCAGCACGCAACGTAAACTTTGAAAGGCACTTGTTTTTTGAAACCAGTCAGGGTGATGAGATTTTTGAGAAATTCCTAAGCACCCTCAAACAAAAAAGCAAGACTTGCGAGTTTGGAACATTGCGTAACAGTTTGATTCTCACGCAAATAATACGAGGCATAAAAGATTCCCACATGAGGGAGAGATTGCTAGCTAAGAGTAAGCTGGAGCTAGATGAAGCCGTGTTATGGTGTCGCGCTGCGGAGAGCGCGGGCCGGCAGGCCGAGGCCTGTGGGAGCAAGGACGCAGCCGGGGGCGCGCCAGCTCCGGGCCTGGCAGTGGAGCAGATGGGTCGAGGTGGACCGCGGGCGGAGCGCTCGCGAGGTCGGGGCCGGCGCGGACGCGGGGGTCGTCCGCTGCCACCGCAGTACCACTCGTCCTACTCGCGTATGTGTGATAAGTGCGGCCGTACACACGGTGAGAATGATATGTGTACGGCGCGAAATGTAGTGTGTTATCGGTGTGATCGCGTTGGTCACTTCGCCAAACTCTGCCGAGTGAGGTCGGTACAAGAGGTAACGAACGAGTGTGAGGAGGACGCTGAACTATGTGAGTCATTATTATACAGTATATCTATAGATGCGCTGGACAGCGAGTGCGAGCCATGGTTCGAATTGATCTATGTAAACAAAGTACCTATCAACTTCAAGTTAGATAGCGGAGCCGATGCATCGGTTATGTCGTTAAAATCGTTTAGGGAAGCCGGTTTTAATGTAAACATGCTTAAAACAAATACAATTGTGCTGAGAGAGATTAGTAAATCAAAGCTGTCGGTAGTAGGTTATTTTGAACCGGAGCTAGTATTTAATAAAATTAAAATTGTGCAAAAAATTTACGTGCTTGACTTAGAGTGTAACAACCTTCTGGGATTAAATGCGTGCATGAATTTAAGGCTCATAAAGCGAGTTAATGAGGTCATTACTTATAAGATAGATCAAAATATATTTGAAGGATTAGGCTGCTTGCCGTCGGTCTGTAAAATAACTGTAGATAAAAGCGTGCCTCCTGTGGTATGCGCCTCAAGAAAAATACCTATTAAAATGAGGCCCAGATTAGAAGACGAATTAGAGAGTATGATCACTCTAGGAGTCATTAGGAGAGAAGACTCCCCTACTGACTGGGTGTCAAACATTGTAATCGTGGAGAAACCTGATGGTAAAATTCGGTTATGTTTAGACCCATACTATTTAAACTTGGCAGTGCGCCGTTGTCACTTCCAACTACCTACGCTTGAAGAGATTGCGAGTAATATGAATGGCGCGATACTTTTTTCAAAACTGGATGCCAAAAAAGGGTTTTGGATGCTGAAGTTAGATGAAGAAAGTTCAAAGCTGTGTACTTTTTCCACACCATTCGGTAGGTATCGATTTTTGAGGATGCCGTTTGGGATAAAATCGGCGCCGGAAGTATTTCACAATGAAATGTACAAAATATTTTCGATGCCAGGGGTGGAAGTCTACTGTGACGATATTTTGGTATGGGGCTGCACGAAGAGTCAACATGATGAGAGGTTAAAAGAGGTGATTCGTCGGGCTCAGGTACAAGGCGTAAAATTTAACAGGGAGAAGTGTATTTTTGGAGTCCCAGAAATTCATTATTTGGGACATGTGTTTAGCAGTAACGGTATGAGGCCAGATGAAAGAAGAGTGAGTGCAATTGTCAATATTCCAAAGCCAACAGAGCGGAAAGAGTTGGAGCGATTTTTAGGTTTGACTAACTATTTATCAAGGTTTATACCTAACTATGCCAATATTGCTGAACCATTAAGATTGTTATTGAAAAAAGACAATGAATTCGATTGGTCTCATGAGCAGGATAGGGCGTTCGAGGAGCTAAAACGGGTCATTAGTTCGGCGCCCGTGCTGCGTTTTTATTCGCCTCGTGACCCTGTGACCTTGTCCGTCGACGCCAGCGGGCGCGGTTTGGGCGCGTGCATCATGCAGGGCGGGCGGCCCGTCGCGTATGCAGCGCGCACGCTCACGCCCAACGAGACGCGCTGGGCACAAATTGAAAAAGAGCTGCTAGCAATAGTGTTTGGGTGCATGCGTTTTCATCAATACGTGTATGGGCACGATCAAGTTACAGTGGAGAGTGATCATAAACCGCTCGAAGCAATATTCAAAAAGGCTTTAAACGAAACGCCGGCAAGATTGCAGCGGTTATTGTTAAAACTACAGGCATACTCTTTGAATATTGTTTACAAGCCGGGAAAATTTATGCATATTGCGGATGCATTGTCGCGAGCGGCGACGGAAGAGGGTACCCCTGATGACGTGTGTAAGGAGGTGACAGTACATGTAAATGCAATGTATGAAAGCTTGGATGCAGCGCCGGAGAGACTAGAGCAAATAAGGGTAGAAACGGCGAAAGATGAAGTCTTAACTGCGGTTATAAAATGTTATCAGGAGGGTTGGAAAAGTGATAAGGCCAGTGTGAAAGAGGAGATAAGGATGTTTTGGTCGATGAGATTAGAACTGCACGCTATTAATGGTATTCTGTTCAGGAATGAGAAGATAGTGATTCCTAAAATGTTAAGGAGTGAGATGCTCAAAAGAATACACGAGGGACATTTAGGGATAGAAAAATGTAAAAGACGCGCGCGAGCGGTGATGTGGTGGCCCGGAATGGGCGCAGAGATCGAGCAGGCTGTAGCGCGCTGCGCTGTGTGCCAGCGTCACCGCGCCGCACAGCCGCGCCAGCCGCTGGTGCCGCATACGCCCGCGCAGCGGCCCTGGCAAGTGCTCGCCGCGGATTTGTTCGAGTTTAGAGGAAATCACTACTTGTTAGTAGTCGATTATTATTCTAAATACGTAGAAGTGGCCTATTTACCTAACATACAGAGCGGGACTGTAATAAAACTATTTAAAAATATATTTGCGAGGTTTGGAATACCGATCAAGCTAGTGACAGACAACGGTACACAGTTTTCGTCAACGGAGTTTAAAAGATTTAGTGAGAGTTGGGAATTCAAACATTCAACAAGTTCCCCACTATACCCTAGGTCTAACGGACTAGCAGAGAGAAACGTTCAAACAGTGAAAAAAATACTTATGAAAGCTAGCGAAGATGGAACCGATTGGCAACTTGCGCTATTAAATTTCAGAAATACGCCGATAAGCGGCGAACCATATTCACCGGTCCAACTTCTCATGGGTAGGAGTTTAAACACTAGGCTGCCAGTGAGTGCACAAATGATGGATCCTCAAACAGTGAACCCGGCTGAACTGTGGGCTGCAAGAGCCGGTAGAGTGGCACGTATGAAAGAGCACTATGATCGTGGTACTAAAGAAATGCTACCTCTGCAGCCGGGTGACAAGGTGCGTGTGAAGGATGGCAAAGTGTGGATCGGTGCAAATGTAGAGAGAAGGGATGAAAATGAACGGTCGTACTGGGTTAGAACTGACAACGGTGGTATTTACAGGCGAAATCGGGAGCACATATTAAAAGTGCCAAACAGTAGAGATAATCAGGTGTCTCCGCGAGAAAGGGGACGTTATGATGTCTGCGACGAACACTGGGGTGACACTTTGTGTCCTACTAATACCCTGCCGTCACCAACGACGTCACAGCGGTCCCCACAGCCGCCTGCACCGTTGCGGCCAGATGGTACAGTAACCACTAGGAGTGGACGGGTTGTACGTCCACCAATAAGGTTTGAAGTACAATAAATTAAGTTTATTTTTTTTTCATTTTTAAAAAATAATGAAAGGTGATGGGTAATATAAGATACAAATAATATGATACTTTTAAGATACATTAGATTAAGTAAAATAAGGGAGATGTAGTATGTGGGTACTAGTTAATAAATCAGTTGTTGCTTAGACCTCGCTGTGTTTGCATCAATCCGCGTCCCTCCACTATTACAGTTATCTACTCCAGCAGAGTGTCACAGCGGCTTTTAAAAGAGATATTATTGTTCGTGTAGTGCTGGTATTAAAAGTGAGTTATAGTCGGTTATTCAGCAACATGGCGAAAATGAATGCGGCACTAATGAAAATGAAATATTTTATACTCGCTATTTTGAAATTCATATTGACCGTCGGATTTTGTTTTTCTGAAAACTGTATAAATGGTAAATAATACTACTCGTAAATACTCCAAAATCCAAGTGATTGACAACACTATAATGTATCAAAAAGAGATTTTACTAGTAAAGTATTAATATATTGTTATATTAAATAATTTATCACCAGTACACAGTTTTGCCTACCTCCAATCAGTTTAGGTACTGACCTCAATGGAATACATTTCCTCGTCGTTTTAATCCCCAGTTTATTTAATGCGATTTCACACGACATGAAATACATAAAATAAAATACCTAAAATACCATGCACCGTGCTAAGGAATTTCACTGAGAAAATTAAGACATAAAATATTATAAAACCAATTTTTAGAACATCGTTGAATTAGAAGCACATAAAACTGTAATCTCTCAATGGAAAAGCCACATGGTTTTTGTGATTTTTCAACTAAAATATTGTCTGATCTGAGTACGTAACTCTGCTTGGAGCCTTTAAAAACTGATTGGCCGGTCGCCAAGAAAAAAAGTGTGCTCCATCATGGAAATAACTGAAATTGTTGATTGATTAATCTTTTCTGCATTCGTTCACTGGATTATAAATGAAGAATGTCCGTGGGTCTGTTAAATCACTTGAAACTTTATGACCGTGTAGCCTAAACATTTAGAAATACACCTGTTTTTGTTTCATTCAAATCGAGCTAGTAGTTTTAAAGTTACGACGGTTTTAGTTTCCGTCCTTTTGGAGTTTTTCAAGCGAGCGCGGCAAACTCGCGTGACGTCACAACTCTACACGCACCCGACACATACACCGTAACACTCATTCAAACAGCTGTATCTTTGGAACCGTACTAGGTAGCCAGTTGAAAATTTCAGATATATTGTTTTATTATGGTGGATTACCCAAGAAATTATAAAAACAAAAAAATATTAAAAAATAAGAGGGGTCCCCATACAAAAAGCGTTGTTTTATACTTTTTGCTCTATAGAAAAAACGGTAAGACACACAAGCATCAAACTTGGTATGATTATAGGACTTACTCCATAGTATAACAAAAAAATATAAAAAACGGTCAAGCGCAACTGGGACTCACGCGCCGAGGGTCCGTATAACCAGTTTTATTTTATTGTATGGTGGTAGGGAACTCTCAGTGCGCGAGTTCGACTCGCACTTGGCCAGTTTTTTTGTGTCACACAGTGTTACAGTAGTGTTTTAACTTTATAAATAATATTGCTTATTTATAACGTTAAAAATTCGCTAGGGACAGGTTTTAAAGTCGCAAGCTCTGTTTAAAATATTCCCTTGCACGGGTTTGTACTTAAAAAAATATATTCTTACTTAGCTATGGATGACGGCTTTGAAAAATGAAAAATGACCTGAACACACAAAAAAACTGGCCAAGGGCGAGTAGAACTCGCGCACTGAGAGTTCCCTACCGCCATACAATAAAATAAAACTGGTTATACGGACCCTCGCTCGGCGCGTGAGTCCGAGTCGCGCTTGACCATTTTTAGGGTTTCATACCCGAAGGGTTCCACACGGGACCCTATTTCTAAGACTCCGCTGTCCGTCTGTCTGTCCGTCTGTCCGTCCGTCTGTCACGGCTGTATCTCATGAACCGTGATAGTTAGACAGTTGAAATTTTCACAGATGATGTATTTCTATTGCCGCTATAAAAACAAATACTAAAAAACAGAATAAAATAAACATTTAAGGGGGCTCCCATACAACAAACGTGATTTTATTCTTGTTCTTACGGAACCCTTCGTGCGCGAGTCCGACTCGCACTTGGCCGGTTTTTATATTATTTTGTTATACTATGGAGTAAGCCCTATAATCATACCAAGTTTGTTGCTTGTGTGTCTTACCGTTTTTTCTATAGAGCAAAAAGTATAAAACAACGTTTTTTGTATGGGGACCCCTCTTATTTTTTAATATCTTTTAATTTTTATTATGTCTTTGGAAATCAACCATAATAAAACATAATCTCTGAAAATTTCAACTGGCTACCTAGTACGGTTCCAAAGATACAGCCCTTTGAATGAGTGTTACGGTGTATGTGTCGGGTGCGTGTGGAGTTGTGACGTCACAGCAGCTGACGACCGCGCGCCCGTCGCACAGCAAGTTTAAAATTAAATATCTCGAGAACTATAAGACGTATCAAAAAAATTTTTTCACCCAATGTTTCCATTTTTAATAGAGTGTATGGTAAGGTATAAATCTAAAGTTGATGGTATTCTTCATTAACAGACATACTTATAATGAATCATTTTCCACGCTGGTAGGTAGTGTAACCCCCCCAACTAGAATAAAATAATATAATTAAATAGATAAATCCTGATCGCGGCCCCACAGATTGAAACCACCCCCCTATTAAACCTAACAGAACATAAATAAATAGAAATAATGTAACTAGCTAATCCGAGAATTTAAAATAATAATTATTATGGCCTTTGACATGATCGTTCTAATGGTAGGACCTACATTATGAACCCGAATTAACCAAGACTCTTACTAGGGAAAGTATGTAATCTCTTGGAAAGCTGGCTATAGTGATAACAATCCTATCAGTGAAAATAATGGAATATTGAAGTGATTAGTTGTAAGAAAAGTAATAGTGATCAAACAAACGTAAGTAATTAAATGAATAAACCTTCCCTGCCTTCTTTATTTCTAGTTTTAATTGCCTAAATGTCAGAATCATAATGCTTAGCTAAAGGAAGCTTTTAGTTAGATTAAAGTGAATTTATAATGCATTTTATAACAACTATTTGTGCGATGCTTACTAGGACAATAACGTAGGTATGTATGCCGCAAAGTTAAAAGTACCCTACTCATTCAGTGTAAAAGATAGTAAAGGAAATTAATTAGCTAAATTAAAGTATTTTGCCTTCTTTTACTACTAGATTGAAACTCATTATCAATTTCGTGATAGTTAAATTATACTGAGACTTCATTTAAATACTGTGAACTTTACTCAGACATTTTCCATTGAAATAAAATATAAATATTAGAAATTTGATAAAATGAATTAATTGTATGCTAAAAATCATACAAACATTTTTGTTTGTTGGTAAAAGGACAGCTCCGACCCGCTGAACCTAGTAAACCTCACCTCTTGTGAATTGGGTTTCCCTCCAACTTTTTTTCTCTAAAATAATTTTATTACATTTAACTTTACTTTATTCATTGAAGTAATTTATGAGTACCACTGGTTCGTAAAGCACTTATCATGAAGAAAAGAACCAGCAAGAAACTTCACATGTGTGCTTCAAGATTTTATAATATAACAAAGTTATGTCGTCTCTTTTGGACATAAATTGTTATTGATTTCTTCTTTGAAATTTACATTTAATATTGAGTAAATTCTATGTTCATTTGCACTTCATTCTTGTGCTGAACAAGAAATATTAGTAAGTATTTATTTTACTTAAGTTTCAAATCCAATAATAAAATACAGGCAAATTCTCTGCAAAATTTACATTATTATAATATGAATATTTATTTTACTTTATTTTGTGAATGAATAGACTTCCTTTTTCTATCATTTCACAGTGCAAGAATTTACAACTTGAGAAGCAAATTATTATTCCATAAATTTTTGAATAAAAAGGTTTTAATTTCAATAAAAATATACCCTTAGGTTAATTCAAAGATCAATAGAACTAATTCTTCACTAAATAGCTCTGATCCTAACAGATAATTCCATTTATTTGGAAAAGTAGTTTTTAGATTTCTACCTTCAAATATTTCCCATTAGATTTTTCTAAAAGGTTCACAGCTCAAACTCCTTTTTAGGCAGTTCGGATGCGAAGATGAGTATTTATTTATAATGGTTATGAAAATGTTTTATAACACTTTATAATTTTATAAAATCAGGTTAGTCTCTTTTTATTAGACTGAACAGAACTCTATTTATTGAGTTTAATTATAAATTGGTATAATTTTATTTCCTACCATCATCGTGCTGAATATTCATAAGGTATGTTATCTTAAGGTTTGGATCGAATGTTACACCAAATCTCAATCCGTGAAACGGAGACACTGAATCATATCAAAAACAATCCTTGTTTGCTAGACAATTTCACCCACATGGTATGAAGATTGACTAAGGTACTGCTTTGCTTGACCTCGGATAATTTTCAATACAAAACACTGACCCATTCCCCAAGCTAAAACTGATGCAAAATTCAATAAAGAAGTTATTTGGAAGGTTAAATTGCCTAACTAAGTTATTGACTCCCAATAAAACGCGATCCCTAGCCTAATGTGTCTATTGCCCAGCCTATCCCACTAACCCCGCAATTTCTACTGTGTTGAGGCAAGCTAGAAGCCTTCAGCTTCACATTTACTTTAAACGTGTAGTGTGTGATGTCAAATCTTCGATTGTGCAATGAAGATTTGCTAGCAGAGTGAAATTAAGAGAAAGCGCTGTGGGTTCGCAGCTAGGTGTGTACCTAAGTGTGTCCCTATAACCCAAAAGTGTCAAGTTCGAGCAATAGGATTGGGATCACGCCATGAACTTGACAATTCCCTATATGTTTGTGTATAGATAAATATATAAATAAGGCTGCGACGCAAGGGTGTATCCAGAGTTTTGTCAAATAAGCGCTCGCTCTAAATAAACCAATGCCCGAGTAGCTAGCAACTCGTAATAATAAAAAACGAGGAGACAGCGGCTACACACTATTCTCTAACAAAGAACCATGTCTCTGTTATTGCCTCACTAGTGAATCTAACAAAACTTTAAAATATAATTGATTGTTCTTTGCGTAAAATAAAACAAAGTCACTTCCATAATATTCCTGCATCTCCAAGGCACACCTTAGCATGACACAAGAATACTATTTCAGCAACACTCAACTAAGTTAAATTACAAAAGCACGAACTTCAAAAACAATCAATTATTTCGACCGCGATAACTAATTGCCTCTGCGCAGATAGAAATCCCTTCGCTATGCCTCCGCAATTCATAGAACCACGAAAACACCACGTTAGAATCTCTCCGAGCTAATCGCTATAATCAAATTACCAAATATAATCAAGCAGAGGCTTCCCAAGAAATCTGTCGCCAGGGAATCAACCACAAGATCAAAAATGTCGTACTAACCCAAGGGGTACCTTGGCTCTTAGTCTGACACACTTTGGCAACTCAAAAATGCAACCAGCAAGGTTCAAGCGAACTTCAAGACTCTCAGTTATTTGAAATAATCACCAAAGTTAAATTCACTAGGAAAATCCGACGAATAATAATCGCTCCCGCTACCGCGCTGGACGTTTTATACCGCTTCTCCCATGCTCCAAAAATTCCCTATGAAAAACTACTACTTCAGTTCGAAGAAGAAAATAAAGATAGTCCTATACTAATTATCACATAGGTGTGAAAGAGTGAGAGAAAATGACGACATTTCCTCCATTAAAGTAAAACATAGAACTGAAAGAATGAGCTAGAATATATGAAACATGTCACAAGCGTGAAAGGGTGAGAGATATTCCTCATGAAACAACTTCACTTCACTCTCCAAGGGATCCCTAGGTTTCAATGAAAACCCCGTAAACATCAACCTGCATGAAGTGCAAGGGATTTCCATGATGGCGGCCCGTCAATACCAAATTTTATTTCCAAAACCCGAAAACTCCATTAACGTATCACTACATTCGAATTTTGAATATGCGATGGCCGTTTGTTGGACAAATCTCGCGCCATTATCTACCCACACTTGGCCTCGGCCTTGATAATATTGCCTTGATAATTCTCAATTAAATGTAAGGAACCCAGTAAAGGAAATTTAGTGGTACTTCGCGTTTTCAACTCAATGAATCCTAGTACTTCGCTTTTTAAACTTAGTAAATTCAAACCATTCCTAATACTGCTGAAGTAGTTCTTCCTCCTTCCGCAAGATGTCGCCTATTGATTAGTTCCCTCTTTGCCCTATAGATGGCGTTATGATTTTCTTATTAATATTTATTTGATTAGTTGAAAATTGACAACGTAGTTCCCAATTTCACAAACAGATGGCGCAATTATTTACATGATTAATTTCTCATTTTATTTATTTATTTGTGAATGTTGGGCGAATCGACTGGAAAATCAATCTGGTTCGTCTCAGCGCCCCCCGAAGATTGTGCAAGTGAAGAACTGAAGCAAACTTCTACCCCAAAGAAATTAAATGACATTCACAAATGACTCTATCAAAGTTTATGAACACTTCCCTTTTGCTGTATTCTTTTTGTGTGTGGTGTGTATTTTAAACCAAATAATAGTCAACCACCTCAGAATATGAATAACAGAACAGCTGACGTCTGAATCATGTAAAGCAACTTCTCGCCCAAGATTTACGGAGTCCATTGTTATGAGGGAAGAAAAGGTTGTGAATCTCTTCTCTTTCATAAGGAAAGAAGGTTCTTTCATGGAGCCTCCGTTTTCATCATTGTACTGCGCAGCTCGATAAATGAACTTCCCCCTCTATAGACCTAGAGACAGTAGCCTCTCCCGACCATCCTTTAAGATTGATAATTTACTATACAAGTTCTTCCGCCCCATATCCCGACATCCATATAACGAGATCGCATCATAAAATTTGGTGTATGTTAAAGTATGTGAAAGGAGAATCAGTCTGATGTCAAATCTCGAAAAATTAACTAATATTCTTCTCCTCCTTCTTTAGCCATGTTATCTCAACAATTCTAAAACCAGAAACTTTTTATTCCAATAGAAAAGTTTCAAAATATCAACGTGTCCCAAGCTAAATATGAAATTCTTATTAATATTGACACCAAGAATACTCAAACGTTTGTGATGATTCTCCATTCGCACGACTTAGTGTGGGGAAAATGATTGCCAAATCAAATGGCTGCATGTAGAGTTAGACCTCCATATAAGCCTGCTTTGCATGAGCGTGTCTCTTGAATGACGGATCTACAATCTATGCCCATCTCTTATAGGAAGGTATTTGTTAATGTGTGTGTGTATCAAAGTTTCTATGTTCATAAACTTGGCTTCTTCCCGTATGGAAATCTTTTGATTCAATTAAGCCCTTTTTAACATACATATAATATAATATTTAAGTAATAGTCAGTCAAGTCAATAAATACATTTTAGTCAGGATAATAATCATACATCTCTAGAATCACCATTCACCTTTTCATTCTCTCTCTTTCGTTTCTTCTTCGCCACTTATTTGAATCACAAGCCCACGTAAAGAAGAAGCAGTAAACCAAAGTTATACTACTGTAATGTATTCAAATGAATCAGCGTTTTTTTTTTATTTTTAATAACTGGCTCATTTGTTATAACAACAAACCCCAAACTGTTTTACCATTAAGTATAAAGATAATATAATTCACTTTGCACAAAACTCAGGGAAAACTTTAATAAACTCACTAGGTCTTCCTTTTCTTTAAAAATCTATGAATACCAGATCTTTCTTAAACAAACTAATTATTTATTTTCATAACTCCATTTTATTAAAATCAATTGCAAAGATATCAAAACATAATATAATTAACTTCAATGATCCATCACTGGACTCCTATCTTAAACTCCAAAACGTTTATCTCCAATATTAATTGATTTAATAAAATAAAATTATTTTTAATAAAATAAGTAATTTTAAATAAATTGAACCTTTGCTTATACGCAACGAGGTGATTTATACAATTCAATGGCACAACAATGTATTTTTTCAATGATCACTTCACTCTCCCAAAGTGAATTGAATAATATGATTCAACAATTAAATTCAGCGTTCAATTTCCTAAAATCAGACCCCATACTAGGTACAACCTTCTTACTTGTTATTTTTCTCAACGAGCTTTTAGTAATTTAAAATAGAATAGAACACTCTTTATTACACTAAAACACACTGTAAGGATAAACAGTATTAATATCAAAATATACCTGGCGACCCTATTGCTGATAACAATGTCTTCCAGGTAATTCATAGGTTTAAAAATAATAATAAAACTTTGGTGGTCCATTATATGCTATTTAACCCTATAGATATTGCAAACCGACAACCTTCGGTTTTCGATGTAAAAATATTAATTAATTAGATAGATCAATAATAAAATGTTATTTCAGTGGTCCATAATAAAACACCCTGACCCTACAATTTCATCATCATCATCATCAGCCTGCTAGCACCCACCACTGAGCAAAAGTCTCCCCATGCTCACGCCAGCTCTCACGATCCTGCGCCAGGCAATGCAATTGTGCAATTTATACCAATAATATTCCAGTCGTAAATATCGCAAATAAATAATTTAATATGTCACCGCTCCGTTATTTACTACCCGACCCTACTTACTTTCAAAGCTTAATTTTAATTTCATTCTACCAACACTTTGTAATTAAATTACAACATATAACATGTCCAAACATATCTTCCGAATGAAGTGCAGGACGAATAAAATTCTTAAAGTAATTATTTCCTAGATGATAAATATTTGAATCATAATGATGATGATTATGACAGAAGAGTTAATATTCCTGAAATTACAATACATAACATGTCCCAAACTCATTTCCTTATAAAAAGTTCTTAAATTAATGAATCTCTCAGATGATACATATTATTTGAATCATAATGATGATGATTATGACAGAAGAGTTAATATTCCTACTTTGCAATACATAACATGTCCCAAACTCATTTCCTTATAAAAAGCTCATAAATTAATTAATCTCTCAGATGATACATATTATTTGAATCATAATGATGATGACTATGACAGAAGAGTTAATATTCCTACTTTGTAATCAACCTAGATTATGCATAAGTACTTAGCATAATCTGCACCTGCCCAAAAGTTCAATAAAAAAAAAAATGCTTGCTCAAAACATAGGTACCTACATACATACAAGAACGTATTTTACTCGAATAAGTTTTAGAATCTTTTACCCTAATAACTATACAGATAGTACCAAATAACATTCAATTTCTGTAGTGATTCAACACCGAATTGAATCAATCAATTTAAATTTTATTAAGGTTCTTGAGATTATTGAAATGACGTGTACACGGCTCTAGATCTATAATGTAACACTAATGCAATAATTCCGCGACCCTAAAGCTATCCTATAACTAACATGCAACTTAATCTGTAGAGAATTAATAAATTCTGAATATTATAAAAGTTTATCCACACAAAGAAAAATAGAAACAAGAAAAAAAAACTATTTTATTTCCAGGGGCTGGTTTCGAACCATCTCCCTTCAGATCGCCGGTCCAGTGCGTTATCTATTGCGCTAACTACTTAGCTACCGGTCTACGCGAATTAATCAATTGCATGATAGGTATGTGGCGTCTTCAAATGACGAAACGGAATGGAATGCGACAATCGAACGTTTTAATCGACCTACCTACCTACAGTGGCTGTGTATATTAATTTTATAACGCTGGAAAAGTGACTACCACAGCTTTTCATAGTATGTAAGAATTCTCAATAACGTTAGGTACTGAAATAATAAAATACTTTAGGTAGGTACTGAAACATTCTATTCCACCCGATTTTAATGACTCCATTTCAAAACCGAAAGCTCTTCATCTAGTTCATCGTACCTCCTTACTAATACTAGCCAAAATATAGCACAGCCCGTGCTAAGTTACATCTAAAATCTAGACCGTTGTCTGATAATTCCGCTTTGTCCGTCTAACTACGCTATTATGAAGAAGAAAAGTTTGTACCACGACAGCACATCGATCCCTACATGCCAGCACTCTACTCAGTTACGTTACAAGCTATTTTTACAACAAAAGCGCACACTCTAACGTGCTGTCGTGTGTACGTAATTATGTATGTAAGAAGTAATCTTCGAAACCACTGATCGGACTTTAAAAACTCCCGCACTAATGGGAAGCTTATCTATCGCTGAGTGCTACATCTAGGCTATTTCTTTTTTTTCGTGATAACGGGAAAACCAAGTCTGCGCGGACAAAGTCGCGGGTAAAAGCTAGCGTGAAAGAAAAGTAAATAAGGATCTAGTAACAAGCCTGAATTTGGTTATTTTTACACGATCCTAGATGCTAAAAGATATATTACATGTTGAGACAACCCGTTTTCCAAAACTCCCTACGTACGTCCTGTACACTAATTTTTATTGCACTAATTACAGACAAGTAAATAAGTTTCAGTTGCTAAAATATAGCATGCTAGCTTTAGATTCGTTTGATTAAACAAATAAGCAGATATGGAACATGTAAGTATGTATTGTGTTTGATTTATATTCGTATTAACCGACTTAGAATCGAGTAAGTTTACACTGTAGGTAAAATCTAAGCAAAACAAAATAACGAAACTTGAGAAACTGAATTTGAGTTTGACAACTTTGATATTACCCTGCAAACGATTGTGCTGCACGCCTAGCATGAGAGAGAGATTCTACCCTGTCAAATTTGACCATCATGTACCAACATCGAAGCGCCTGATTAACGTAAACTCACTGCTTGGGAAAGTTTGCCAGCACGTTCGTAGCAGGCGCACCGTCTTATCACCGTCAACTAACATTTTCTAGCTTGAAGAACGAGTGAGCGAAGCAAGAGAAGTTCTCCGAGTCTACCCGAACAATCCGGCACCTGTATGTCTGAATGTCTGTATGTTTGTAAGTTTGTTGAACGAGTGAGCTAAGAAGCAAGAGCAAGAGAAGTTCTCCGAGTCGACTGGATCAATCCGGCACCTATACGTCTGTATGTTTGATGAACGAGCGAGTGAGGCGAAGTGATAGAAGTTATCAGAGTCTGCTGGAACAATCCGGCGCTTGTATGTCTGTATGTTTGTATGTATGATCGTTCGACGACAACCTGAGCAAACTTGGTCCGATCGTCATGAAATCTAGTAAGCGGGCAAAAGAAACCAAAAGAATCTCTAAACTCGAACACAAGCCAAATCAGTCGAGGGGTTTCCCAGCTATGATGTCACAAGTTCACGTGTACACAAATATTCGCTGGCAAGATAATTTAAAATGAGACTTAGAGTGAGAGAAAACACCGCGAAAAGTTAATTTAAAAGTAGGTAGACCAATTTGTTCGAATGAAATCTTTGAATACTTTACACAACGTGGATCTGCAGTCTGCTCCCGACAAAAGAAAAGAAGAAACTTTATGACAAAGAAATTCAAAAGTTCGTGAAAGAGAACATGCGACAACTTTTTGTGATTTCGGAACGCAACCTCACGCAAGTGTCAAACAACCCAAACGTCAAGTTTAACCAAACGACAAAACAAAAACAAAGTTTATTTTCACGCGATTAACTAGCTTATTCTTTATTATATTCCTCAATAGTTGTGCCCTGGAACATCCCCTAATCTCCATTCGTCTTTACTACGCACAAATACGTCGGCAGGATCTGCAAACTCGAGACAACAAAGCAACCTGAAATTGGACAATGAGCTACAAACGAAATCTCAACGTGCCTGTTTTTTCACCAACCGCAAGCAAAAGAAAGCTAAGATAAGGTAAGAAAGCAAGAAATAACCCGTACAACTGCACATGTCCCACTAGCTGGACAAAGACCTTCTCTTTCAGAGAGTGAGTTCGAGCACAATCACCACTCAAACTGGCGCCTATTGCTAAAAGTATATTCTCCCTTACGCTCGGGTTCTCTCACAATGACTAGCGAGTAGCACTGCCACAAAAATTCACAAACGTAGGTACGCAATCCTGAAATAAACCAAAGTTATAGCTACATGGCCGCTGCGGTAACCAAACCTGAGTCTCTCGCCTCCAAGTCCGTCGCTCTACCACTAGGCCATCATAGATCAGAACAAAATCGCCCCCCCGAACTTACAAATTCCAGAGTACGCTCGAAAAAACTGAAGTCCGCTCCCCCATCCGTATGAATTTACTTTTTCTAACTTCTGCATTACTCTCTCTTTCAGAATACCCTCAACAAGAAAGCAAATGCATCTACAATGTTCTCGACAACTTCTACCACAAAAACCGAGACTCCGACAAGATCCAAAGTCCAGTGAAAAAGAAAAATTGAACTTAGCAAGATAAATAGTGCCGCCATGAAGAGATGAAGAGAACCTTCAAGAGTCCGCAATACTACTAGAGAAAATAATGTTCTAAAACAAATTCCTTTCGTCTACGCTTCGCAATGAGATGATTCATACAGCGTCCAGTGGCACCCCCACAGATGGATGAAGAGACCACTCAGCACAGCACTCAGTGCAATGCTTATTATGATAGTAAATTAATTACATGATAGAAAACCCTGCCGTTTCATTATGTTTCAAAAACTATTTTCCCTGTGAAATATTTACATTATTCTCATAGGTCCCTTAGGTAGTCATAGGTAAAATGTAACGAGGCCAAATGTCTCGGAAAGACGTAGTAAACCTGGTAGTGAACCCGAAAAAATAAGGTAATTATTTTCCAAAAACATCCCAATAATCTATTGACAGCTCTCATTTTTTTTTTTTTTTTTTTTTTTTAATCTGTGTCTAGCTAGAACAAAAAAAAAAAGAAAAGTTTGTCTGTGAATGCCCTGACTTGAGTGAATGATTGAATGAATGCAAATTAACCCTATGAGTGTGTGCATGACATAGACCTACAAAATAAAATAGGGGGCCTATTCTCGTTTCTTACGGTAATCTACCTACAATAAATCCGCAATCTAATCTTAATTGTTTTATTGTTTCTGAATTTGGCTAAACGTCATTAAATGGAATTATTATTTATAGTTAGTTCATAAAAGTCAAAGGTTACTCCTTCACGCTGAAATGGCTGAATGGAAATGGATGAAACTTGAAATAGAGATAGCTTAAAGAAACGGCTGAACCGATATGGATGAAATTTGTTATACACTAAGTTTAAAGAAACGGCTGAACAGATATGGATGAAATATTAAATACAGTTAGTTTATAGAAACGGCTGAACAGATATGGATGAAATTTGAAATCCAGTTAGGTAGTTAGAGAAACGGCTGAACAGATATGTATGAAACTTGAAAAACAGCTTATTTAAGGAAACGGCCAAACAGATACGTATGAAATTTTAAATGAAGTTAATTTAGAGAAACGGCTGAAGAAATATGGATAAAATTTTTAATATAGCTAATTTAAAGAAACGGCTCAACAAATATGGATAAAATTCTAAATAAAGTTATTTTTAAGAAACGGCTCAACCAATATGGATGAAATTTTAAATAAAGTTAATTTTAGAGAAACGGCTCAATAAATATGGATGAAATTTTAAATAGGGACACTAGCTTATCATTAAAACACACAGGCAATAAACCATCTGTCCTCCACACCAAAGACCAAAGCAAAGAACACACCCTGTTTTTTACAGTTCACGCGGACGAAGTCACGGGCAAAAGCTAGTATAATAATAAAAATACAAATGAATAACAACAACTAGCCTACCTATTTCCTCCTCACAAGCCATGTCGCCCACAACAATATAACATCTACCAGTTGCACTTCAGAATCGCCCCTTTTCGCTCAAACAACACAACACAGCGCAGCGCTCTGAACAGCGCAGCGCACGGCAGCCAGCGCGGCGCCACGGTGTCGCGGTACTCGCGGTGTCGCCCGACGGCCGCCATTTTGTGAAACGCTCGTGCACGACAAGCTAATGCAATACATGAACAAATACAAGGCATCAAAAATCTGCAAATAACTAGAAGATTTTCCCATTTTTCAACCTAGAAGCCCGGATTAACAACCAATATAAACTTCAACACGTCGAGTAACGAAGAAAACATGCTGCAAAACTGCAAATCAAGAGAAACTAATCAAGAAACCAATCGGACATGAAACCCATGGAAATCTATTATCCACGCTAAACAGGTAACTAAACAGAAACAAATACATGGGCTTTCGCCCCCCCATCACGTAAAATCTGCTCGCTAATCGTTTTAAGACTTGACCAACCCAACTAAACTCCCAATGTTGTTTCTTTTCAGAAGAGTCATCTAGCAAATGAAAAACGAAGAATCTGACTTTGCCTACAACCTCGAAGCTCTCGTCTGAAGACAAACAAGACGCTATGTGCAAAAGTGTTAGTGAAATAAGTAACCTAGTGAATTGAAGTCAACTTTCCAAGAAATCACGTACCTCTCACAACCCACACGACAACAAATTGTGTGCTCAAATGGAGCACCACATAAATAAATAGAATAAACAGATCCTACGCCACGGCACCCCATATTGTAACCCCCCCAACTAGAATAAAATAATATAATTAAATAGATAAATCCTGATCGCGGCCCCACAGATTGAAACCACCCCCCTATTAAACCTAACAGAACATAAATAAATAGAAATAATGTAACTAGCTAATCCGAGAATTTAAAATAATAATTATTATGGCCTTTGACATGATCGTTCTAATGGTAGGACCTACATTATGAACCCGAATTAACCAAGACTCTTACTAGGGAAAGTATGTAATCTCTTGGAAAGCTGGCTATAGTGATAACAATCCTATCAGTGAAAATAATGGAATATTGAAGTGATTAGTTGTAAGAAAAGTAATAGTGATCAAACAAACGTAAGTAATTAAATGAATAAACCTTCCCTGCCTTCTTTATTTCTAGTTTTAATTGCCTAAATGTCAGAATCATAATGCTTAGCTAAAGGAAGCTTTTAGTTAGATTAAAGTGAATTTATAATGCATTTTATAACAACTATTTGTGCGATGCTTACTAGGACAATAACGTAGGTATGTATGCCGCAAAGTTAAAAGTACCCTACTCATTCAGTGTAAAAGATAGTAAAGGAAATTAATTAGCTAAATTAAAGTATTTTGCCTTCTTTTACTACTAGATTGAAACTCATTATCAATTTCGTGATAGTTAAATTATACTGAGACTTCATTTAAATACTGTGAACTTTACTCAGACATTTTCCATTGAAATAAAATATAAATATTAGAAATTTGATAAAATGAATTAATTGTATGCTAAAAATCATACAAACATTTTTGTTTGTTGGTAAAAGGACAGCTCCGACCCGCTGAACCTAGTAAACCTCACCTCTTGTGAATTGGGTTTCCCTCCAACTTTTTTTCTCTAAAATAATTTTATTACATTTAACTTTACTTTATTCATTGAAGTAATTTATGAGTACCACTGGTTCGTAAAGCACTTATCATGAAGAAAAGAACCAGCAAGAAACTTCACATGTGTGCTTCAAGATTTTATAATATAACAAAGTTATGTCGTCTCTTTTGGACATAAATTGTTATTGATTTCTTCTTTGAAATTTACATTTAATATTGAGTAAATTCTATGTTCATTTGCACTTCATTCTTGTGCTGAACAAGAAATATTAGTAAGTATTTATTTTACTTAAGTTTCAAATCCAATAATAAAATACAGGCAAATTCTCTGCAAAATTTACATTATTATAATATGAATATTTATTTTACTTTATTTTGTGAATGAATAGACTTCCTTTTTCTATCATTTCACAGTGCAAGAATTTACAACTTGAGAAGCAAATTATTATTCCATAAATTTTTGAATAAAAAGGTTTTAATTTCAATAAAAATATACCCTTAGGTTAATTCAAAGATCAATAGAACTAATTCTTCACTAAATAGCTCTGATCCTAACAGATAATTCCATTTATTTGGAAAAGTAGTTTTTAGATTTCTACCTTCAAATATTTCCCATTAGATTTTTCTAAAAGGTTCACAGCTCAAACTCCTTTTTAGGCAGTTCGGATGCGAAGATGAGTATTTATTTATAATGGTTATGAAAATGTTTTATAACACTTTATAATTTTATAAAATCAGGTTAGTCTCTTTTTATTAGACTGAACAGAACTCTATTTATTGAGTTTAATTATAAATTGGTATAATTTTATTTCCTACCATCATCGTGCTGAATATTCATAAGGTATGTTATCTTAAGGTTTGGATCGAATGTTACACCAAATCTCAATCCGTGAAACGGAGACACTGAATCATATCAAAAACAATCCTTGTTTGCTAGACAATTTCACCCACATGGTATGAAGATTGACTAAGGTACTGCTTTGCTTGACCTCGGATAATTTTCAATACAAAACACTGACCCATTCCCCAAGCTAAAACTGATGCAAAATTCAATAAAGAAGTTATTTGGAAGGTTAAATTGCCTAACTAAGTTATTGACTCCCAATAAAACGCGATCCCTAGCCTAATGTGTCTATTGCCCAGCCTATCCCACTAACCCCGCAATTTCTACTGTGTTGAGGCAAGCTAGAAGCCTTCAGCTTCACATTTACTTTAAACGTGTAGTGTGTGATGTCAAATCTTCGATTGTGCAATGAAGATTTGCTAGCAGAGTGAAATTAAGAGAAAGCGCTGTGGGTTCGCAGCTAGGTGTGTACCTAAGTGTGTCCCTATAACCCAAAAGTGTCAAGTTCGAGCAATAGGATTGGGATCACGCCATGAACTTGACAATTCCCTATATGTTTGTGTATAGATAAATATATAAATAAGGCTGCGACGCAAGGGTGTATCCAGAGTTTTGTCAAATAAGCGCTCGCTCTAAATAAACCAATGCCCGAGTAGCTAGCAACTCGTAATAATAAAAAACGAGGAGACAGCGGCTACACACTATTCTCTAACAAAGAACCATGTCTCTGTTATTGCCTCACTAGTGAATCTAACAAAACTTTAAAATATAATTGATTGTTCTTTGCGTAAAATAAAACAAAGTCACTTCCATAATATTCCTGCATCTCCAAGGCACACCTTAGCATGACACAAGAATACTATTTCAGCAACACTCAACTAAGTTAAATTACAAAAGCACGAACTTCAAAAACAATCAATTATTTCGACCGCGATAACTAATTGCCTCTGCGCAGATAGAAATCCCTTCGCTATGCCTCCGCAATTCATAGAACCACGAAAACACCACGTTAGAATCTCTCCGAGCTAATCGCTATAATCAAATTACCAAATATAATCAAGCAGAGGCTTCCCAAGAAATCTGTCGCCAGGGAATCAACCACAAGATCAAAAATGTCGTACTAACCCAAGGGGTACCTTGGCTCTTAGTCTGACACACTTTGGCAACTCAAAAATGCAACCAGCAAGGTTCAAGCGAACTTCAAGACTCTCAGTTATTTGAAATAATCACCAAAGTTAAATTCACTAGGAAAATCCGACGAATAATAATCGCTCCCGCTACCGCGCTGGACGTTTTATACCGCTTCTCCCATGCTCCAAAAATTCCCTATGAAAAACTACTACTTCAGTTCGAAGAAGAAAATAAAGATAGTCCTATACTAATTATCACATAGGTGTGAAAGAGTGAGAGAAAATGACGACATTTCCTCCATTAAAGTAAAACATAGAACTGAAAGAATGAGCTAGAATATATGAAACATGTCACAAGCGTGAAAGGGTGAGAGATATTCCTCATGAAACAACTTCACTTCACTCTCCAAGGGATCCCTAGGTTTCAATGAAAACCCCGTAAACATCAACCTGCATGAAGTGCAAGGGATTTCCATGATGGCGGCCCGTCAATACCAAATTTTATTTCCAAAACCCGAAAACTCCATTAACGTATCACTACATTCGAATTTTGAATATGCGATGGCCGTTTGTTGGACAAATCTCGCGCCATTATCTACCCACACTTGGCCTCGGCCTTGATAATATTGCCTTGATAATTCTCAATTAAATGTAAGGAACCCAGTAAAGGAAATTTAGTGGTACTTCGCGTTTTCAACTCAATGAATCCTAGTACTTCGCTTTTTAAACTTAGTAAATTCAAACCATTCCTAATACTGCTGAAGTAGTTCTTCCTCCTTCCGCAAGATGTCGCCTATTGATTAGTTCCCTCTTTGCCCTATAGATGGCGTTATGATTTTCTTATTAATATTTATTTGATTAGTTGAAAATTGACAACGTAGTTCCCAATTTCACAAACAGATGGCGCAATTATTTACATGATTAATTTCTCATTTTATTTATTTATTTGTGAATGTTGGGCGAATCGACTGGAAAATCAATCTGGTTCGTCTCAGTAGGTAATCGTGTGAGGTAGTGGCCACCCCGGGTGTCAGAGTTTTTAGGCCGCCCAAAGGGCCTCTGACATGGCTTAACGATTGTTATTAATCAACAACAATCGGGACCAACTGTTTAACGTGCCTTCCGAAGAACGAAAACGCTCAGATATTATTTCTACTAGCGGTCACCCATCCATGGACTGACCGCGGCTGTTGTTGCTTAACTTTGCCAATCGATTAAGAACGGCTAGTCCAACTACAACAACTACCCACGCTATAGGGCGTCCCACGGCTTTGCCACATGGAGGGAAAGTACCTTAAATATTGCAGATGGAACATTTTACTGAAAGGAGACATTATTTTAATTTAAAAAACAATTTAAACTGCATTCATAGATATTGAAATAATTACATGGTTGAACCGGGAATCGAACCCGTTACATGAGAAAAAAAATTTACCCTGTAGTTTTATCATACCGATCGAAAGGCTTCATGATAAGGATTATTTTTTGCTAAATAACATAGTGTCAGAAATAAAAGAAAGACCATGAATTTTAACATTTACCTGGTAGTATGCAACAAATCGAGCCGTATCCTGAGCCGAAAGACGCGTAAAATTTTGTCTGGCTGATTATAAAGAAATAATTCAAAAATGTGATTCATTTTCATACTTTAAATCTTTTGTTACTGTGATTTTCATTGATAAATTGAATAATGTTGTATTAAAAATGTTAAAATTCATGGTCTTCCTTTTATTTTTGACATTATGTTATTTAGCAAAAAATAATCCTTATGATGAAGCCTTTCGATCGGTATGATAAAACTACAGGGTAATAATTTTTCTCATGTAACGGGTTCGATTCCCGGTTCAACCATGTAATTATTTCAATATCTATGAATGCAGTTTAAATAGTTTTTTAAATTAAAATAATGTCTTCTTTCAGTAAAATGTTCCATCTACAATATTCAAGGTACTTTCCCTCCATGTGGCATAGCCGTGGGACGCCCTGTATACAACTGTTCTGTGTAAGTTTTCATATAAACGAACCCCTTCGTTGTGACAGCTGTATAATATACATCCGAACTATCAATTCGGGCATAATTAAAAGCACTTTTTAATCCCCCACCTAAAGAAAGGGGTGTAATAAGTTTTACCGCTATGAGGGTGTGTGTCTGTCTGTGGAACCGTAGCTCTTAAACGGGTAAACCGATTTGGATGCGGTTTTTTTTATTTGAAAGCAGTTTTTCTAGCAAGATTTCTTAGATACTGATTAAATATAGCGGTCAAAAGTTTGGGAACCCCTGCTCTCGGCTACCACCGCGCTCCACAAACATCTGAAAACTCCCTTTAGAAGCATGCGCGACAATATCAAACTGGCTGGAACTCGTACTATCAGTGAATGTTCCGTTCCTAGTTTAAATCTATTCGGGATCGAATTCGATTATCGGATTGGTCGTGTCATCGACTAGGATGCCCAATTGGGAGGTTTAACCGGGCTTAATTAAAGCGGACAATTGATGAAATAGGACCCGAACTGGAATGAAATAAAATGCTTACTCAGTCCCGATTTTAAGCTTTTTTCTGACAATTAATTACGAGCGCTGTTACGCTTCCCTCTCGCGTGCAAATGTCCAATGATTGTAAAAGTAAAAAAACTGTAAAACAGCAATTCAACGTCTTCGGTCTTACTACAAAAAAGTTAATGTGCACGTCGCACATGAATAGTCAGAGGGTATTATCTCAAAAAAGTGAGTTTCGAGAAAAAGCGTTTTGAATATTTGAAAATTCGTAACATTTGATGCAGGCCACATATTGATAACTTTTTGTATTTGCGTTGTAGGTTGACTCTTTCTCTGCATGATTCATGAAAAAAATAGAGTTGAAAAGAAGTAGATTAATAGTTATACTGTTTTTCCTGACACTCTATCAAGATAATACTGTATAGCCTGACAAAATTAAATTAATTTGTATTTATGACTCTATAGCCAGTTTTTTTTTGCAATTCTAATGTATTATTTCAAAATAATACTGGTCTTTTTACCTGAATTTGAAAATTATATCTTTTAAAGTGTATTAAAATAAATTTAAAATCATGAAAGCAGACTTTTGTTATCATTGACAGTAGTTTTCTTAAGTAATCATCAAGTAAATAACAAAATAAGTCACATATTTCCCAACAAATAAAAATTGGTATAAATAATTGGGTATTTCAGTCTTCAATAAAGTACTTAAACTAATACCATCTAATTTAGTTATAGGTCGCTTATAATTTAATTTAATTAATTCATTTCAAATAAACTACTTCCTCTGTGCTATTTACTTTAAGAAAAAGTTATTAAAGGTAGTCGTTTGTAATTAAAAATCTAGGAACAATCAATAATTCTAGCGAGGAAACATGGAGGCGACGCACAATCAGTAATTTTAGACCTGCCCCCTTAGCACGCTACCATTTTGCCTATTCTCAACTGTCACCTTAGCCGCTTAACACTACTGAGGTGACAGTTAACAGTGGCTAAGGTGACAGTTGAGAGTAGGCAGCGTGCTAAGGGGGTAGGAATATCTGACACAAAATTGTTAGTCAATTGGTTTCGAACTCAATTTATTGAAGTGCGTGCTTAGAGAGAACCTCCTTGACGAAGAAAAACATGACTTGGCTTCATATTTTAACTCACTCATCACTGTGCCTCCTAAGATCCCCAGTGCAGGACGATTCCTACGAAAGATTAAATTCATCAAATTCGATGAATTTGCCAAATATGACAGAATTATGTTTGTGAATTTGTAGTAGCAATTACCTCTCGCTGACTGTGAAGGGAAATATCGTGAGGAAACCTGAGCGTATGAGGCATTATACCAAAAATAGCCAATCCGCATTGAGCACGCGTAGAGAGAGAAGGCCTTTGCCCAGCTAGTGGGACATGTATTGTACAGGCTACATCTTACTTTTTTTCTTACTCATAAATTCTTGTACGTATTACGCTGTTCAACATTGAGGCAAAATTATAAGATAAACCTTATAAGCAGTCCTAAATTGCCCTTTAGAGGATAGACCCAGACCAAATTGTCCATCCGTCACGGTTGCTTGGGCATAAGAATGCCTTCAAGCATCTCGCTGCCAGCGTTCCTGTCCTTGGTCGACAGCACGATCGACCTAATCGGCCAGGAGCGCTTGGCCAGACATGGCAGGCGCAAGCCAGGATCTGCGGCTGAATCTGTTCCGGGTCCCTGCTTAGCCTAGCCTAGCATGGCATAGCCAGAGATAATGGCAATAGGCCTGATGGGGTGACGCTCACTGTGGCGGTCGCTGGTTTGGGACACTACGTAATTCGACATAGTAGCACAGTCTCTTATAAAAGTGGCCTCCTGCCGCACCGGCGGCGTTGGTGCGGCTACAGCGGGGTACAAGAGGCACAAATATGCAGTCCTGGTACAGGGCTACATATTTGCGCCCTTCGGCGTAGAGACCCTCAGGGACCTGGTGCGCGAAAACTCTCTCAAGAGATTTCGTTGTGCCTGGTTGACGCCTCGAGTGTACAGAGGGCTGGTTCTTACCAAGGGCAAAAGCTGAGCCTCGCCATACAGTGGGGCGACGCCGCCAGCCTACCCTACCGAGCGACGTTGGCGATCTGGCTCAAATATTTTACCTATGTTAGGTTATTCTTAAGTTAGCAATGCAAAGTTGGTGATCTGGCATAATATCCGGGGAACTTAGAGGCAGAAATTCTCCATATGGACGATAAGTAGGGTCGGCTTATTCATCATCACAGTCTTCTTACGCTATTTCCAGGTCTTCAGCACTATTATCTACTTTGATAGCGGGACTGGCAGCAAAAACCACCTTCCTTGCACAAGTATTTAGAATTCATTATCGGTCAAAAGGGTATTATTCGGTTTACAACAATAAAATATTTAAAAAAAAACTGGACAGAGAGTAGTATCTAGATGAAACCGATGGCAATATGGTATTAAGTCAATATAAAACCAATGGTATTTAGAAAGTTGTGAAAAAAAACGGACTATAGAGTATTAAGTCAAAATAATACAAATGACGAATTATTAAAAATAGGCTAAAGAGTATTAACTAAAAGATAATACGCTCTAGACTGCTCACATTTTAACTTTTTATAGTAATTATTGACAGAGCACCTGTCATAACTTGAAATAACACGAGTGACCCGTCAATTTCGGATGGCGCTTAGTGGCTAACTAAAATGTGACAGTCTTGCCTGCTCGAATATATCGCAAACCAAAGTGGAAGACAGTCGTAAAGCTCCGTTTCTCGGCTTTAAATTAACCTACAGATATGGCTGTCTTGCCAGATTGTAGAGAAAAATTTTGCGAACTCGAATCCGTCGTAAAAAAAAATTTGCATTTTCCGAGATAATACCCTCTGACTATTCATGTGCGACGTGTTTACCAATATCGTTGCCACAAAACTGTCACTGTCACATAGACACGTCTTAGCAGCGTCTTAGACATTGTTTAAAACCCGTTCGCTAAGCAAATGGGTAAGTATCGTCCTGTCTCTGCAGATTTCTCACAAAAGAGCGTGACAGAACGATAGTTAAGTATTTGCTTAGCAAAATTCTCAATTCAGAAACCGAGCTTTAGTATAGTAAAACCTAAAAATTATTAATTCAATACATTATGACGGAGAGAACAAAAATGGAAATTCGTCTTCTTCTTTACGTGCCTCTCCACTAATAGAGGTGGCCAGGAGGAAGTGGCCAAACTTCCCATATTATTTTCTGTTTCCCAAAACTAATGCTTAGACCACCAATGAGATGGACTGACGACTTGGTCAAAGTGGCAGGAAAAGACTGGATGAGAAAAGCCCAAGACCGAAAAGAATGGAGTGCAATGGAAGAGGCCTACACTCAGCATTGGGTGGCGATAGGCTGAAGAAGAAGAGAAGAAGAAGAATGCTTAGAGGGGCAAACGTCAGTTTACCACAGCTTTTTAGGCGAACACCGATGTGCCCCACAATAGGCCTTTTTGCATCTACGTAATGAGATGATTTTTACAGCGTCCAGTGGCACCTTCACTCATTATAGATGGGTGAAGAGACCACTTGGCGCTGCAGTGCCTGGGATATTGTTTTAGTTGGAGTAGGCTTGCCCAGCACCTATACCATCCTGAAAGCTTAGTCGGCCTAGCCCACAGGAAAGACAAAGTCAATACGTGTGGAGCCAACTAAGCCGCGGGTTTCCTCACGATGTTTTCCTTCACAGTTACCGAGTGGTATTGCTACCGCGGTGGTGGTCTAGTGGGTAGAACAGTGGACTCTGAAGCAAGAGGTACCCGGTTCGATTCCCAGTGCGGGCATGTATCTATGACTTTGTTTAATTTTCAAAGTTACGTTCATTTGTTAATTTGTAGTAGCGATGTGCCTAATAATGCGGTTTTCGTTAATTGATAAATTCAAATTCAAATAACTAAAGTGATGCTGTATTTACAGCATTTAATTTGATTGTGTTTAATTAGGCGCATTGTGTTTTAGGATGTGGCTTTTCAAATTATAATTAATTGGGTTGTACAAAACGCGATTAACAATACGCAAATTGTTTTACAATACCGGCAGGGCTATCATGGCGGCCTAGAGTCCGCTTTACATTGGCTAAACTTTCGTGACAGTATTGTTAGCAGACGGGATTCATACCATTATTTTATTTTTAATAATAGCTGGAAACCATTTTCTTTACCATGCTTCTTCTCCAAGAACGATCAGAGCTATCGAAGCTGGAGAAAAAAAAGTTGCTAGTATTAGATAGAAATAAGTATCTGATTTAAATATCCTTTTTTTACTTTAGATAATATTTTGACGTTCAATGTAAATAATTTATTTATGGCATATTGAATGAAAAACTTCTGAAGATTCTGATTCTGATTCAATCAATTTATTCCATCTTACCTACTAGGCTGGGAGTTCACTTCTAAAATTCAAATTCTAGGTTATAAAATTTCGGGTATGATAACTCCAAAATCTCATCAAGATAAATCACAAACGAAAGCCCAACAGCGTCCTCAAAGAGAGGACCTAGATAGTATTTCCGCAAGTTATCACAAAAATCATGGTTGGCTGTCAACTCCATCATTCTCCTCTATTAATGTTGGGCAAACAGGATGGCTTCGACCCTAAAAGCATGGACTGATTTGGACCTGAGGCTTTGTCCATTTTATTAGGATATGAGTGAAACGCAAAATCAGCAAAAATCCCAGTTGCGCGCGCCTTTTTTCGTGGTGCCGCCGCGCCCGCGACTTTGAGTGGCAAATACGAACATGAGCTTATGCGCGAACCAAATCCTTCCCATTATATCCCATTTTGAAATCTGATTGTAAGAACCATTTCAATATCAATTTCAACTTTTTATATTTTAACCCATATTCATGAACACTATAATATGCTACTTACTTTCAATTCAGTGCCAAAATAGCTCTTGATATTGGAATAGTAAGAAAAATTACTCTGCACGAGTTGCGGCCTCGGGAGACGTTGATATGAATAATAAAATTATGTGTAAAAAGGACAAATATCGTGTCAAAAAGTCAAGTCGTGTGTTTTTTGTTCTATTGCGCATGCTCCACGCGCGAGTTACTTTGATAAACTGCAGCGCGCGCACTACAGGGTGCACTCTAAGTCGATAGCGGAACTTTAAGTAGGCTGTCTACTGATCACTACAAAGAACTTGTACCAGGTGGCGAAAAAAATGGAGCGAAAAAAAATCTGCTTTTCCATACGAAAGGTCGACTCAGTACTGCGCTAAATGTATGAAACAGCTGATTTTTTTTTCGCTCCATTTTTTCGCCACCTGGTACAAGTTGTTGGTAGTGATCAGCAGACAGCCTACTTAAAGTCCCGCTATCGACTTAGAGTGCACCCTGTAGTAAGCGTTGAAACGAGTGACAATGAAGAAAGGCGCGCGCGACTGCGATGTGCTATGGGGGAAGGTCTTAGAGGAAAAACGTTGTAAATTTTCTATTTATAACTCCATGTAAAAATACATCCAAGTAGTGCAACCAAGGCAGTCCAAGTGGTCACTTCGGCCATGTAGTGCAAGTTAAGATGCCACTGGACGCTGTATAAAATCTCATTAAATTGATGTAACTTTTTCTTCTATTTCGATTACTTAATTAAGGTGAATATAGGTATAGGCACAACTAGAGCCACTTTTTCATTCGATTCATTCTTCATTTGATACATTCATTGGTTCTAGGGTCTGGAATCTAAACCTTAGATCCTAAAAATTATCAAGCCTCGCGTTGAGAACTTGATGAAGCGTTTTTTTTAGCAAAAAAACGCATCCAAAAAGAAGATAGAAGTTTTTTTTTTTTTTTTTCATCGTCGGCGCGTAGTACTTGTGGTAGTTGTGCTTATATCTGGGCCTTAAGTATTCGTTGCTAAGTCACTTAAGTATTCTCCTTGCTGTAAAATTGTACTTATTTTCTCAAAAGCGTTTCCGAGACAATTAAATACGGCCTTGAGCCCATTAGGGTGCAAACCTAAGGACCAAAGGGTCTAACACCAGCCCGATTACGGTTGACCCCATCTCGGAGCAATTTACTCGGACTTTGATAGATAATTTCATTTCTTCACGCGCGTCGGCTCAATGCGTGGCGAAGTTTTTCTCGATAGAGTTTTTCTCGATAGAGTTTTTCTCGATAGTGTTTTTCTAGGTCTTGGTAGAGATGTCTCCTAATTAATTTAGGACTAGTTTTCATGTTATATCATTGTCTTCCCTGTGAACTAGGCCGACAGTATCAAGTGGGTGTCTAGTGATTCGGTTAAAGACGAGACTTTCAAGCATCTTGGCCAACCTTTAACAACATGCATTTTAATCATCATGAAGTAGATCTGCAATGTACCTAACTATACCTTTTTCTATGTAATTCCTCTTATTTGATTCATAATACTAATGTATATTGTGCATGCATTTTGCTAAAATAAATTATTCTTATTCTTATTCTTATTCTTATTCTTATTCTTATTCTTTCTCGAATTTGTGTTTTGTTTTTGGTCTTGTCTCGATCGTTTGATTCGAAGTTCAATCCGTTCAAGTGTTTCGAGATTAAGTTAGTCAACAAAAAAGCAAGATCGAGCGAGAATCTCGAAATAGAGTCCGCGCCACCACTGAAGTCCGATAGACGTGGCGCTAGCGCAACGCACAAAATGTTTCCAGTGTTAGGCGTAATAGGCGTAGTTCCCCGAGTTCCCGTAAGACTTGAGTCGTGGCGCGTACTCTATTTATTTTCAAACAGATTTTTTATTCCGTAGAAATCTGACCGCAATCTGGCTATATGGATGACATGAACAATCGAGAATCTCGAAAATAAGATGTTATAAAAACAAGATCGAGACAAGATTTTCGCTCGCCTTTCAAGATCGAGACCAAGCAAAAGTCTTGATATGTTCAATCTATCAAGCACAAGCACAGATCGATGCTCGATTGTCTGAAGAAACTCTCGATGTCGAAATTTTCTTGTCTTGTCTCGCTTGCCGAATCACTATGGGTGTCAATGAAAAACCCTCATTTTAGCAAGCTTGTCGCCACGCATAATGAAATTAAGTTTTGCCAAAACGAACTAGAGGGCGTTGCAATAGCCATCTACATAGAGTATTTATCTACAATAGCGATGTCGAAAAGGTCTTTACCTACAATTTTTTTACATTAAATCAGTGCCATCTATCGTTCACCCTCGGAACTTTATTTTTTATGGCTGTCTGAAATGCTTTTCGCACCACCAAGCGTAGCATAAGGCTGGGTTAGAGCGTGTCTATGGGTTTATAACGCTGGGGGTGTCCGCACGTTGTGGTTATTATAGAACAACTTGAACAGAATAATTTTCATTCATTCATTCATTTATTTATTTACTCAAATTTATCATACATAATTGCTTCATACATAATAATCAAACATGGATATTATATTGAAGTACAGTTCAGTGCAATTTAAGTAACTGCCTCTGTACTAGGTTCATCACCTGTATTACAGTAGACAGTGCCTCTTCCAGATTCTGATTAAATTAAGTACTATTTTTAACAAAATATTCGTGTACAAATTATATTATTAATATTAAATTAGATTTCACAAAAAACATTAATCAATTAATTCATTATAATATTGTAGTTGGATCATTGAATTGACAAATAATAATAGTAGTAAGCATGCAGTAATTACTAATTATGTAGAGTGTACCTAGACGTCCTCTCGGAGTGTAGAGTGAAGTGTGTGTGTGTGATTGTGTGTGAGGGTGTGTGTGTGAGAGGGTGTGTGATGGTGTGTGTATGAGTGTGTGGGAGAGAGGGTGTGTTAATGTAGTATATGAGCAATGAGTGTGTTTTAAATTAAATAATACCACAAATACCAAAAACCTACCTGGTTATTACAAAAAGATTTTCTGTTTCTTCATAAGTTAATTTTTGAAGGAAATCAAATACCTTCCGCTTGCAAAGAGACTGGTTCATTTCGTATATATGTAGCTGTTTATTAAGTTTGTTGTAGATAAAAGGGCCTAGGAACACATAGAATTTGTGAATGAATTCAGTATTGAAGTTATTTAGTTGGGGTACCGAAAATGTTCTACGCTTTTCAAGGTGGACTGGGTCAAAAATTATTTCACTGTGTTGTTTTAACACTGTTCTAAGTAAAAACAATTGGCGCACAGTTAATACTTCGCAGTGTTCATAGAGAAGATGTGTAGAGTAGAGTAACGGTTTGAACGTGCAAACCTTCAATATGGCTCTTTGAGCAACTTCTACCTTCTTCAGTAGAGTCTTAGCGGCTCCGCCCCAAGAAAGGATGCAGTAGTCTATTATAGATTGGCAAAGGGCTTGATAAATTTGTTTTAAAGCGTGTGGTTCCAATAAATGACGGAGTTTTTTAAAAATATAAATAAGTTTACGGACTCTGCCAGTAAGTTGCTCAATGTGTGAACTAAAGGAAAGTTTTTCATCAATTATGACACCCAGATACTTAATCGCACTAACATGCTACAGAGGCTCACATTTACATTATGTTTGCTCAGAGAGACTGCATGTGTGGGCTATGATTTTTTGTGGTAAGGGTGAAATACTTTTGAGTGTAAAAGTTAGATATTTCGTCTTGTCTGTATTTAAGGTAAGCACGTTCTGTTTCAGCCATCTCTGTACAAGGCAGAAACCACGTTGCCCCTGTTTAAAGGTTTCTTCCCAAGTCTTCGCAGTAAAAATGAGAGCGGTGTCATCGGCATATGAGATAATATTACCTTGGAAACTCTCGAGGCTAAAGAGATCGTTTAAATAAATTAGGAACAAGGTTGGACCTAAAATACTCCGTAGGAAATGGGGAGATTTGAGCTCAGATTATCACCAACCTTGACGCACTGCATTCTGCTCGATAAATAATCCTTAAAAAAGTTAAGCTGTACGCCCCGAACTCCAATGCTTTCAATTTTTTGTAGTAGGAGAGATATCGAGATGGAATCGAAGGCTTTTGCCAGGTCGAGGAAAATCGATAAACATTTATTGCCTTTATCTAGATTTTTAGAGACGTGCTCAATAAATTCATTTACTGCGTTATCAGTTGACCTACCGCGGCGAAAACCAAACTGTTTATTTGATAGCATTGAGTTGTCTTCAATGTAAGAGACTAGTCTATTATTTACTATCTTTTCAAGTATTTTCGATAACGAGGGCAGTATTGAGATAGGTCTATAGTTAATTAATATATCCCTGTCTCCCCCTTTGTGTATTGGGATTACCTGTGATTTTTTTAGATCTGTGGGAAAAACACCATTTTGCAAGCACTTATTAAATATGAAAGTAAGTAGAGGCACCAGAAATGATCTATTTTGTTTTAAAATCTGATTAGATATGCCATCCCATCCCACTGCACAGTTATTTTTTAGGGAGAGTATAATAGTGTTTACCTCAGTCTCGTCGGTATCAAGTAGAGCAAAGGAGTGCAAAGGCGAAGCATTGATATTGTAACGAAACCCCCCATGTGAATGATGGAATGAATTCTTAATATCCGAAGATATTGAGATTGGCATAATGTGATCGTCTAATAAAATGGTAGGACCCTCTACGTAGTGTTGTGTATGTAGTAACCTTGATTCTTTTAGGAGTAAGATTTGTTTATAAGATTATTCTGATTGTTTATTGGAGTCACCTATAGGAAAAACACAAGAAGAAAAACAAAGAGGTCAATAGGTATGGTTAGTGGTTGCGTGTCAGGGACGTCTGAATTCAGCGCCTGGGACTTGCGACCCAGGTGTAGGTTTGCAGGGCCCTGTTATGATACGCATCAACGCTCACCGTTCACTGCATCAAACTACCCTTTGTGTTAGTGGCAAGATAAAGCAAGCGCAGGTACAAAGGCTTAATGTCCAATTAGAATATACATAAAATCTGATAGACTTATTAGATCAATAGGAATCGGTAACTAGACTTATTAGGTCAATAGGAATCGGTAACTAGAATACGCGTAAAATCATGTATTATTACTAGGCAACAGTAGACGTTCTGAGTAGGTATGGAGGAACGATAAGAAGGAGTAGGGAATGGAAGCAAGGGTTCTCGACGAGGGTCGTTTAGTGGGAGCCACGCTCCTAAAGGGAATCGAACTTCTATATTCGCGAATCCCATTAAGTGGAATTTTAGGTCGGCCTATCAGAAATTAATATGAGTGAAAGTCACTCATTCTAATTGTGATTCTTGTTGACACATTACCCCAGTGGGTTGTGAATCCGACCCCCCTCGACAACTTAGGGATAGGGGGTCAGGGCATTGCGTCAGCGAGTGCTAATCACTAATTAGAATTTATTATTATTGACGCATACCTACCTCTCTTAAAAATGGCTTGTGAGGCCGGCATTCAAGTAAGGAATAAGGTGAGTGGTAATGTCTAATAGGCATGGGTCAATGTTCACAATAATTTACAGTAATGGCGCTTAGCCTCAAGATGTAAGATAGAAGTCGATATGCTATAGGTTGGATGAAAAGGAATTCTATTCTCTCAAAGGGAATCGAACTTCTATATTCGCGGAATCCCAAGAAGTGGAACGTTAGGTCGGCCTATCAGAAACACGAGTGAAAGTCACTCATTCCAATTGTGATTCTTGTTGACACATTACCCCAGTGGGTTGTGAATCCGACCCCCCTCGGCAACTTAGGGATAGGGGGTCAGGGCACTGTGTCAACGAGTACTAATCATTAATTGGAATCTATTATTATTGACGCATACCTCTCTTAAAATGGCTTGTGAGGCCGGTATTCAAGTATATAAAGTAGAATAAAGTGAGTGGTAATGTCTAAGAGGCATGAGTCAATATTATTCACAAGAATTTACAGTAAGGCGCATAGCCAAAATATAAGATAGAAGTCGATATGCTACAGGATGACTTAGGAATCCTACCTAACTCTATTTATAACAGACATCCCTACTCCTAAAGCTGAACTTCTTAGACTCTATCCCACGTCTTCTAGTTGAGTTCTTGTTGACACATTACCCCAGTGGGTTGTGAATCCGACCTCCCTCGAAAACTTAGGGATGGGAGGTCAGGGCACTGTGTCAATAAGAAACAACCCAACGGAAAACGTATCAAAGTGTGAATTTAAACAAGAACCCCATGACTGTCAAGAGCTAAGTAGAGTCTAGCGCTTCCAAATTGGTTTGTTGTGTCATACCTCCTTAGCGACTCGTCGATAGTCCCACCCTATGCATTGAAGTTTCGAACCTTCAACGCACCAGGCCGACCCATCATACAAATCTGGCGGGTTGTGGGCCCAGTATTCAAAAGCTTAGTTAAGGAATACCAGAGGTTTGAATCAACAGGTACTGCAGATCAAAGGAAAGGTGAGGCAATAAAAGCCCCCGGAAAACAAGGTTCCAAGGTCCTTTATCACCTAAATTTACATGTATGTACGTACATGCCAACCGGAAACGCCCATACTCCGAAATACAAGATACAATTTACATACAGACTTTAGTTATTGAACTTTAAACCATTAGGGAATTTAACTATCCACAAGAAGTTCAGTATTCCTATGTAATTTACCTATCTAACAAGTCCAAGCAACTGCAGGCCAACCCCTAATTTTATCTAATCTGTTATCGAAACATTAGCAACATAGGAATTGCAGCTAGGTACTAGGGTTGGCGCGCAGGTAGCAAGCCCTTGATTGCGAGTACTACGTATTTTGCAGTATAATTCAATAATAACCTGAATTTGACGAATGGAATAAAACTTTTTGTTTAGATGGTTCAGATGTGTTATCTTTAACTTCTTGGTGTAAGTAAATGTAATTTCAGTTGTTTAATAATCGCGTATCGATCGCTTGATCGCCACGAAGAGGTGAGATGAATTAAGGTGTAATAATAATTCGATGTCAGATTCAGAAAATAATAGTAATTTATGTTGAAGGTGAGGGATTGATATTTAAATACCACGCCACGAACAAGGCGGACTACGTTTGGCTCGAATTTTCGTAATAAAATGTAGATCCTAACCCCGTTTTGAGCGAACCGAAACACAATAATAACGATTCAAATGGTCAAAATCACACAAAATAACACATGACAAGTAGTAAGGTAATTAATAAGTAGTTCCTAAATTAGTAATAATTTTGCATCAGGGTAATTAACATGGGGAACCTATATTAAGGAAAATAACACGGAGATGAGATCCATTTAAATACTTCAGTAAAGGTGAGTTGTGTTCTACAGGGTGAAAGTAGATACCTAATAGTTTAGCAAATTTTTATCATGATGATGAAGATTTTGCTAGGGAGTTCCAACAAAGACCACCGAATTAGGCACGTTCACAAACTCTACGGAGTTCACATAGGGTAAAACAATAAATTTCAGATGAACTTATCTACAGGCATTTCAAGCAAGTGTGTAATTTAGGCTTAGATGCCTGATAGATGATTTGCACAGCCTAAACAACGAACATGTTTACTAATTAATTACCTAACGGCACTCTGGATAGGATAATGCACTGAATATCAACGTTAGTTCTTTTAGCCATGAAATACCTAAGCGATAAACCACATCGAAGCGGTTTGTAAACTCTTGCGTTTTTGCGAATAGTTGAACTAATGCTGTGGAAGAAAATAGATTAAAACTCTACAGGCCCTAAGCTCTAAGTTAAAACAGACTCACCGGCCAGGGAACCAAGGCAACCAGCATAGCTTCGACCAGATCTTCTAATTCACTTGGAGTTCTATCACTGACCACGACCTCAAATACACTGTCGAGTTTCAGACTCCAAAATCTTAATCCCACGCATTTTGTCAAACCCCTCCCCGCACGCCTACCTCCCTTCAGCCCTTGTCTTACATTTCTATGAATAGTCGACAACTACGTCTTTTAGGGTACCGCAAAATGCATCGGGACCCCCTCATAATCACCACGCTGTTTCGTATGTAGTTAGGTATGCCACAGCCGCATAAGGTTGTAAGAGTATAGGTATATTCGAAATAAGCTTTAATTCAAGGATAAATTAGGCAAGCAATTAATAATATTGAACTAAGTAGCCTTACATCTATCTGATTTTATGACCCTAATCTTTACATAATATTTCAGCTCTCACTCGGTTTTTTAGAACGTACCTGATTCCCCTTGCCTGAACATAAATAAATAAGCAATTAAGCCATAACGAGTTGCCATTCCAGTATGGGAAATTACAAATATCAACCTTATAGAATGCAACCGCAACTTAACTTACAAAATAATCCGTCATATGGACTTACGTGATTTACTTGCTACATTACCGTCAATAGGCAATTTTATAAGGTTTTGATACAAATACAATTTAAATGATAATACGGAACCAAATTCGAACAGTCTAACTAACACTTGGCCCTTTTGGTAACTTTCCACCAATGTCAAGATTTCTCCGAACTTCTCTCTATAGAAATTGTCTGCACATGTTTTACAACCCGGAATCCATAACGTCGGCGTCTTCCACTAATTTGCTCACAAACAAACAAGCCCGCAATAAAATCTCTGCCTCTTTTGTCAGTTTGTTCTTTCCCGGAGATGATACAAAACTGTCGGCATCCGGCAACTAATTACCTACAAACAATAGTGAGTCCCGAATATTGTTCTCATGTTCTGCGTATTCTCAGTGACGCTTCGAAAAAAAAAAATCCGGGCTAAAATAACAGATCGTATGGGCAAAAAAAATTGTACGGACCTTGGTTCGTTACAATATCAACGTTTGGAGTATGGGCGCTAGGGGAATTTTCTTGTGTTCGAAGAATATCTTCAGCAAGCGTTTTGCCAACGTTACTGAAATAGGCATTGATCTCATTTACCGACGACAGAGGGCATTGTGAGATAGTTAATAACTCTTTGGGATAAGTGTACGTTTTATTTGTATTCGTTATATTTTTTATTGTGTTCCATAGTTTTTTTGGATCTTTACCGGCCTCTTGTATTAAGTTTTTTTCATACATTCGTTTGATTTTTTTAAGTAGAGTGGAGCAAAAGTTTCTGTAGCGGGAATATGTTAGTTTAAGCACTAGATCTTCAGGACAAGACTTGGATTTTTTATGCAAAGCATCCCTATTTCTCATGCACCGGAGGAGACCAGGCATGATCCAGGGTTTTATAATCTTTTGTCTTCGTGGTAATGTTACTGAAATTGTATGTTTGTCAATAGCACTCTTTATGTTGTTTATAAGATCATTTGTCATGAAGTTCGGATCGTTTGAGTTGTAAATAGGATCAGTATTAATTTTACTAATTTCTTCGCGTAGGGCCTCATAGTTGATTTTTTTAATAGTATCAGTAGCGAAGTGACGAGATTGTTTCATACGAAGGCAGAGTGTGACCGCTTTGTGGTCTGTGACAGAAGTTTGAGAAACTAGTGTCAAAGATGGAGACATCGATTTTAATAGAACGTGATCAACGCAGGTTCCAGCAGCATCTCTTGTCACAAAGTTGTGAGTTGCGGCCAGGCCGTGAAGGGCTGCCTGGTTTAGGTACGAGTCCTTATCCTCCCCGGCATTTTTTCGCAAGTCTAGGTTGATATCGCCCATAATGATAATATTCTTATAATGTGATAGACTCTGTAATAATCTATTGAGGGATTCGATGAAAGGACCGAGCTTAGCATAAGAAGGAGAGCGATAAATACCGATTACTGCTGTATTTTGTTTATCTAGTTTGATGAGGAGTACATTGCAGTCCTGTCAGTTTGGCTCCTCAACTGTATACGATAGGCTATCACTGACATAAGCTACAACTCCATCATTTTGTATATGATTTCTCTTAGTTGAGTAGGAGCTATAGCCATCCAGAAGAGGAATTGAAGGAGCACAGAGGAGCCAGCATTCGGAGAGAATGAGAATATCATGGGCTATGCCAAATCTAGATAAGAGTACTTCGAAGTTAGACATATTACAATTAATGCTACGTATGTTCTGGCTATGTTCGTTTGTTCATCAAAAATTCTTTTGAAAAAAAAAACTTATTTTTAGTTTCAAGCGTTACTCAAACTATCGTCCCTGAGTCGGGTGTCACTGAACAAAACGACACCCTGTATAAACACAGCTACGCTACGCTTGCAGGTGGATTATATTAAATGTATCACACACTTGGTTATTTCACGTAACAATTCCCATAGCGCGCTGTAGCGAGTTAAATATAATTACCGACCCCGAAGTGTGCATCTGTCGATAAAACTCAGTCCTTGTCAAATAAAAAATGATTAATACAAGTGAACTGTCCACTTGTTTTGATTGATGCTTCCCGGCTGATCAATTCGCTACGATTCTTTCGTTTTATCGAACCATGAAGACATCGATAACGTGAGGCATAAAAAGTGTTACAAAACATATTTTTTTTTATAATTGAAAAAAAAAAAATCATAACTTATTTGCTTCGATCAAGGATAAAACTAGATACAACATACATTTTTTTTTATAATTGAAAAAAAAAAATCATAACTTATTTGCTTCGATCAAGGATAAAACTAGAACTCTGAAATGTGTCTGGAAAAATAGATGTCCAAATTGCCTTTGGGAGCTTATTTGCTCGTAGTCTATGCAATTAAAGTAAAACTGTACACTAACGCAATAAGGTTGACATTCGAATATTACACGTATGGTCGAAATGATGTTTCGTATTGTTCTATTGCTGATATCATTTGTTTCTGTGGGGACAAGTTTTTATTGTGATTTTATGCGTAATGCGGATTCTATGGGATTTAGTTCGGTGCTTATTTGTTAATCAGTTGTTAGTCGAATTTAAAAATATTATGTTTGCGCGTATAGGTGCATTTGCACAGCTTTAAGGTGAAATACGTCTCACAACTAGCGCCGCCAATGGAAAAAAAATCATATCTTTTTTTTGGATGCGTTTTTAGCAAAAAACGCTCCTGCGATTCCTCAACGCGAGGCTTAACTATTTTTAGGACCTAAGGTTTGGATTCCAGATCCTAGAACTTAAGAATGCAATCGATTCTCGCCAAAAGTGGCCACTTTTGGCGAGAATCGATTGCATTCGTAGGAAATCCAATCCTGGAATCCAAACCTTAGGTCCTAAAAATAGTTAAGCCTCGCGTTGAGGAATCGCAGGAGCGTTTTTTGCTAAAAACGCATCCCAAAAAAAGATATGATTTTTTTTCCATTGGCGGCGCTAGTTGTGAGACGTACGTCGTCTTAAGTTGGTAAAACATTGTGAAAGTCAGAAAAAAAAAAACTTTTCCCCGCTACAGCGATCACATTTTATTAATTTAATAATCAACAGAACGTCATGGAGTAAAAAAAAATTACTGTGACTTGTGAGTCGGGTGTCACTGACCAAAACAACACCCTGTATAGATCCCACATTGAATTGAACTCTAATGCTTCGGAATAGCGTCAAAAACCAATGAAAATTGCACATGACCTGTGGCTGATTAAAGGTTAGAATAATTAAATGAACCTTCCAGAATTTCAGCCAGTAGCTATTTAGTAGCTCCTGGCAAAGGAATAAGCCTCTTATTAAACAAAATACCAAACATACCCCGCAAAATTATATCGTCCTTTGTACTCCGCGCGTAGTATTAGTAATTACCTGAAACAAAAATAGAGAATTCGGAATTAATTCAAAACACAACATCAAGAGGACTTAATTAACGTTACTTTAATTTTTTTGGCAGCTTTGGGTGTATCTACAAAGAGAGGAATAGAGAGGGTAAGGGGTTATAAAAAGGGCGAGAGCCCACCACTTTTAAGAAGCGGGTACCCCGTCCACTAGCGCCAAGGAAAAAAAAACAATTTTCTTTTTGGATGCGTTTTTTGCTAAAAACGGGCCGTCAAATGAGAATCCCTAGGCTTAACTATTTTTAGGACTTAAGTAAAGCCTAGATTCCAGAACCTACGAATAAATCCCGCATAAGAGAAAAATCGGCTACTTTTACATCTTAACTCCCATGTTAAGGATTAACACGCCTAAATTAGCATTGAGACTAAGGGTGGTATTCTAGAACGCTACTTAAACTCAGTTTAAACAGAGTTCAGACTGTCGATAAAGCAGTGCATGTTTTGATATGAAAGGAGGGATATTTAAATCAAAACATGCACTGTTTTATCGACAGTCGACACTACTAAACTCTACTTAAACGGAGTTTAAACAGAGTTCAAGGAGCTTTCTAGTTTGAACTGAGTTTAAACAGAGTTTAAGTAGCGTTCTAGTTTGAACTGAGTTTAAACAGTTTAAGTAGCGTTCTAGTTTGAACTGAGTTTAAACAGTGTTTAAGTAGAGTTCTAGTTTGAACTGAGTTTAAGTAGCGTTCTAGAATACCACCCTAAGACAACACCCCGAGGGATACCCAATAAGAAGCAATTATTCCAAAGTTATTTTCCGTCCTAAATTACTTCACAAACACTGCGAACGAGTCTCCAACACAGATACTTTGAAACTCAAAGAATAACAGCTCAGTTACAGTGTGGAAACTGGGGAATGGGCCTTTTAACACAGGTTAATTCTAGTTATCTATCTATAGATACTTATATCTATCTATATCTATACATATAATAAAACTCTAAATTTTTGTCTCTGTCTGACTCTACCTGTCTCTCTCTGTCACTCTGTCTGTCTCTATGTCTGTGTGTTACCTAATCACGCGAATACCGCTGAATAGTCTTCAGTCAAACAGTCGTACCGTGATAAGTCCTGTTTCTGGGCACAATCTAGGCTATATATACGCTACGACTTTTGGGATAAATAATAAAGTTGAAATAATATGCATTGTTGGGCGATACCAAGGACCATCCCATTTGCCATGGTAAAAAAACAATATGACTGTTATTCGGAAAACCGATCAAACTTTATACGAGATAAGGTTGTGTTTTGCATACATGCGATCGGCATGGCCAACTCGATTATTAAATTTTTCCAGTATTCAGAAAACCGAACTAACCTAATACGATATAAGGTTGTGTTTTGCATAAATAAAAAAAGCCATAAATAACTGGATTTCCTACCAAAAGTATTGCAAGGAAGTGTTTGCGTTTTTCGTCGGATTCCTATTAATTAGTAACCGTAGCTCAGGCGGTACTGCTGTGGCTTCGTAGTCGAAAGGTTCTGGGTTCGAACCTTGGCCTGGATGATTGCTTTTTTTTTTTAGTTCGGTTTAGCGCATTTTTCTTTTTGTATTTTTTTTGTTAACATCTGTAACTGGGGTCGCAAGTTCATAGTTCGGAGCGAACCACTAGTTTTAGAACAAGGCCTCATCGGCTTCATGCCTCGATCTCCCAGCACCACAGCTGTTTTCTATTTGGCCCCGTGTAAAGAGTTACCCACGCAGCATGGTGCGGTAATTCAGACCGTAACTTTGAATTTACCGCACAACTTCGCACCGCAACACCGGGTTACGCGGTCTAATTAAGTTATGAATTAAAAAACGACGCGTGTAACAGTGTGAGGCGTTACATAACTTATGCACTTATGCCCACATTGTTATGCCACATAGAACCTTTGGGAGGTGGCAAACGCATAGGAAACAAAAAAATCTTCGCTCCATTGAAAAGTTTTACACGTACATTTTCGTAACGACATAGGCAAAAGTACGTAAGTAGTAATCTCGTTAGTAGGTAGGTAATCGTATGAGGTAGTGGCCCCAGCCCCTCTACCCTTGACGCATTTTTCCAATACGGCCGCAATATGGCGCAATTAACAAAATTTAATACCTATTCTACAAATTAAGATGCATTTTGTGTTTCAATTGAATATAACAGCCTTACCTTTGAATAAACATTTAAAAGTATTTAAAATCAAAGTATTACAATGCGAATTCAATGCGAAATTAATTTTTAAGCTTTTTCGATTCAATCGCAATAGCGTCAAGGGTAACTCCCCTGGTGTCAGAGTTTTTAGGCCGCCCAACCAAAGGGCCTCCGACATGGCTAAACGATTGTTATACGTAAGCGCTCAGATATTATTGCCATCCGTGTACTGGCGAAGCGTAGGTGTACGAAGTTAAGGGCAAACCCAAGTAGGGTTACCCTAATAAGTTCCCTGTGGCTTAAACTATAAATTAGAAGTGTATTTTTAAAATATTTCCCTTTAACAGTGACTTTTAAACTATTTTTTCCAGTGAAGCACGCGAAGAGTCGCGTGCAATTAATTTTCAAAGTGGCGACAGGCGTATCCTTGACTAAATTAAATTTAATATAACCGAAACATCTACACCTGGTACTTCAATGTTATTAAATAACACGGTGCCTGTGGAAGAGTGGGTAGAGGTCTCATTTGGTCTACAAGTCTCGTCTTGACGTTGAAGTTTCCGTTTCGTAGTTAAGAATAAGAATAAGAATAATTTATTTTAGCAAAATGCATGCACAATATACATTTAATAAGTATTATGAATCAAATAGAAAGAAATTACAGAAAAAAAGGTATAGTTTGGTATATTGCAAATCTACTTCGTGATGACAAAAATTGGAGATCCCCACACTAGGCCTAGCCTGTATCGTGGGAACCATAAAAACTCTTACAAGAAAATGTTTGTCATACTGTTGCTAAAGGCTCGACGAAGGTCAGCTATGTTGGTACTGGCAAGTCTACCGACCGACGCCTAACACATTTAGAGATAAATCTTTCATAACAATACTAGATAAAGAGATAAATTAGGGATTCGTATAAAATTTAAACGTTCAAGCGTTTTTAATACGAAGAGTATGAATTTTTAAGAGGTGACTTCAAATATTTTGAATAATCGAGAAAACTTTCACGAATCATGTTTTCCTTCACCCTTCTAGTTTTCACTGCCAATTTTTTTTATAGCCTTTCGTACGAGCTGAGATGAATAAGAATCAGAATCATTTTTTTACAAATTCAATATACCATAAATAAGTTATTTACATTGAAAGTCAAAATATTATCTAAAGTAAAAAAAAGTATATAAGTCAGATACTTATTACTATCTAATACTAAGTATCTAGCTACTTTTTTTTCTCTAGCTTCACTAGCTCTGATCGTTCTTGGATTTTTAGTTAGAAATCGACCAAAATTGAGTTCCTCCTCTTAAAGAAAAGAAGAATGGCGGCTTAGTCTTGTACGCTCTGCGAATTTGACAGGGACTGCAATCCACTAATTGCCTTGTCCCTTTGAAAAGATGAAGAGAGACCGATAATTGACACAAAGTAATGCTCAAAAGACGTTGATGATGCTGAATGATAAAGAAAGCGGAAAAGAGGCCAAATCTACAGACAAGATGGGTCCTCCACTCTAGATACTCATGGATGAGTCGGCGCGTAACGAGAATGTCTTTAGTTCATAAGGAGCGATATCGCTTGAATAATTCCAACAATTTCGTGTCTCCTCGACTAGAAACAGTCGGGCTTTATTATGTGTTGTCGAGTGGAAAAAACGTCCTTGTCTGCGTCTAGGAAAAAAATAATACTCTCCACCTAGAAAACTAGATACAAATTATGTCAATAATTTAGCTTTGTAGACGTAAAACTATGATTTTGGTCAGCTCTCCTATTATTTCCTCAAACAGAGATAGAGATCCTTCCAGAGAAATATCCAATCCATCCTACTTATATTATAAATGCGAAAGTTTGTGAGTGAGTGAGTGAGTGAGTGTGTTTGTTACGTTATAACGCTGAATCCGCTGGACGGATTTGGATGAAATTTGGAATGTAGATAGCTGAGACATCAGAATAACATATAGGCTACATATTATCACGCTTTGGTGCTTAGGAGCAAAATAAACACACAAAGATTATCATATAGTGGCTATTTGTATAAAAGTGAACGACACAACCATTTACCAAAGACCCTCTGTCATCACGTAGCGTTGAGCTATTTAATTTCGTAAATCCATCGAAAACTGAACAACGGTGAATTTTAGTGCACCAAACAGGCCCAAATGTGCCGCAAAACTCAAACGATGAACAACCGTGAAGAAGTTGTTTTTAATTATCGCTGTCATCCGTCACTGTCACAAAAATGGTATATCAACAAAGCAATAAAGGAAAAATCTACAAGTTTAATTACTCAAAACAGGCAAAAAACATAAGTTCAGTGATAGCTACTTACAATCTGAAAGAGCCAATAAATCCTTACTTAAAAAACTCTGCATCCAGCAGTTTTATCAAAGCTCTTTACAAAGTTGCGGTTGCATCCTGAGATCTTTTGGCCAGAAGAGATGGGACGTCCGTTGAGTGCATTGCTGATTGCTGGTTATTCAGGGAAGAATAGGATGCACCAGACTTCGAAGATGGACGGATATTATGACCAAATCCACACAAAAACACCTGCATGAACTGATCCACATCGCGAGTCATAGAGCGCAATGAAGAACTCTTCTCTCTGCCCCCTTCAATGATGGTCACGATCCTCAGCATTGAGGGAACGACTGAATGGAATGGAGACCTCGAAGGAAAGTTAAGATACGATGTTCTGACCAAAAAAATCCGCTGTGTGTAGCTGTACTGTGCAAATGTGCAAAACATTATAGAGTCTTGAGCGACCATAGGCGCATAACATCAGTGATTGATGGTGTAACATGAGCACCATGACCGTTTCATTTCCATTAAGTACTTATTGAGTACCCAGAAGGACTGGACAGGTGAACTTTTACATAATTTCATTGTCGCCTATATATTCATTCTGGCATGTGAAAATCCCCGAACCGCCTGCGTGGTGGTGTTGCCGGCATGAAAGATATGTGAGGAATACATCCAGAAGAGGCAGATGCCGATGTTTCGTGCCAATCTTAACTATACTGACTGACCTGATCATACCTGTCCTGATGCTCCACAGTGCAGCTGATAGGATCTCTCTAGAGGCGACCTCAGCGCGATCAAGTTAACGAGTTTCTGGGACAGCAAAGTGTGATGGTTTCAACACGAAAGAAGAATAAGACTGACGATTTAAAACCGTTGTTTCAGACTATGGTATCGTAGACGCTAAGAATACGCGTTTGGTGTTTCAGAAGGGCCGCTCATAGAAAAAAAAACTACTCAATGTGATAGACATAATATTTTAAGTATCTCCTGATATTATCACATATTTTCTGGTGTCAGAACCCAATTATTATGATCGGCCTCTTTGATATAATATGATGCAAAATAAAAAATTAAAAAAACATACGGATTTTCAATTAGTTTTCTATAAGTGCCTATAATACGAGTAGGTAACGCTAACACAGAGCTATCTGTTGGAGATCTTTTACAGTTTTATAGAATTCCAGACAGATGTTGAGACCTGTAACGCAGCAAATGCTGATTATTCATTCACCCAACTGCGCAAGCTAAAGAGATGTATGTACTTGGGTTTCAAACTACCCATTAGGGCTCTCTAACATCGGGAGAGGCAGTGTCCACAAAGGCCACAGAGGCACGTAGTTTTTGCATAAAAATACTTAGAAGACTTGGAGCGAGACCAATTGAACAGAGAGAGAACCCAGCCTGAAAGTTTGCAGTCAGCAGCAGCAGATTAGCGGACTCTAAATTATGGGATAAGGCTAAAAAGAGAAGATAATCTTCAAGTTTGTCTTGAAATGCAGGTAACCCACGTTCAATCAGTTAGTCGCCGGTAACAGTAGGTATCTGCATCTTTACTCCGTTGAGGTTGGAAAAAGCAGATAACAACTCGTGGTCCATGGAAACCAAGTCTTGGGCCAACGCTTTGATAGCGCTGGGTGTAGGGTGGGGTTCATACTAGGTGGTCAAAAATATGCTAGGTACCATTGCTAATATCCTTTTTCTTTTATCCACGTAAATGAAGTCGCGGCCACAAGCTATAAACTATAAACTGCTATCTTTTCCCCTGACTGACGTCGATGGCGGGGGAAAATAGAGCTACAACTTTTTATCTTAGTCAGCGCGGACGAAGTCGCGGGCAAAAGCTATAATATTTTATTCGCGAAAGTTTTTAAGTATGGATGGATGGATGTTTGTTATTCTTTCACGCTGAAACGGCTGAACGGATGTGGATGAAATTTGGAATAAAAATAGCTTAGACATCAGAATAACACATAAGCTACATATTATCACGCTTTTACACTTAGGAGCAAAGTAAAGCATATTATCATTTTTCTGTAGTCCACGCGGACGAAGTCGCGGGCAAAAGCTAGTTTTAATATAATATAGTAGCTGCATCACTTTTGGCACAATTACTTTTCACTGCTATGATAATAACAATAGGTATTTTACAAAAAAATATTTTTTTTTTTCAATTATGGTACTTCTGCACTCCTACCATTAGATATAATAAGCCAGTGTGAAAAAAACCTGGCTGAAAATCAGCGCTGTGCAGATACATGCACTCACAGCATTTAGCTGAGCCAGGTCCTATTCATCACAAACAACTATTAATAAGATTTTGTACTTTATTACGTGTTTTGTGATGAATAATAGTTATTTGTTATGCAAGAATGCAAAATTATTGTTTGCGGCGAGTGCTTGTATGGAATACCGAGCTAGCGAAGGTTTCTAAAATTGAGCCACGAGCGTAGCGAGTGGTTCAAAAAAAGAAACCTGAGCGTAGCGAGGTATTCAGAAGCACGAGACGCAAATAATATTGCATTCGTGCGAAACACAAAACTTTTCATCTCACAGAAGCGAGGAAATCATTTTGTTAGCCAAGCGGGACAAACAAAGTAGACAACTACTTACAGGCAAAACAGGTGAGTCAAATAAGTTCCTTTCAAAAGCATAATTTACTGTAGTTACGGCTGCCACACTAAAGTTTTCAGCTTCGTTGGTATTAAAACCATTCGTTTTATTAATAATTTCCTGAAGTTTATTTATCCAGACACAAAAATAATGAAAATTAAAAGAATGTTTTTTTTTCCGGGTGCATTCTGAACTTTTACCACATAAATTTAAAATTTCTAGAGGTAAAAAGTAAATTCAATTATATCGTTTGAAAAAATGTATTTATCAAACCAACCCATAATTATCTAATTGATAAAACCGAAGCGGAGCATTTTTTTAATGTACTCGTACTGTAATAAAAAATAAATATAGTGTACAAAATATTAAAAAGACTGTAAGAAGAAACCGCGTTTCTGAATGTTCTATTCCGTGACTTGAGATGTCTATGCCTCATTTGCATTCACAGTTTTGTATAGAAAATGGGCACTGTCGTGGAGAGTCGCGTCTAAACGAGGCTCTTCTTTCTGAAGCTTTTATGAAATTATATGGCATCTAGTGAAACGGCCAGTGTTTTTTCTTTTTCTACATCATGTGGCGTGCAGAACAAGGGCGTTTAAATTTCGAAGCGCACAAAAATGCAGATTGGTTAAATTCGGGTTTTACACGGTTGTAAGTTGCTAGTAACAGCAAACTTTCCGAGCATGGGAGATGAAAACGTTTATTTCAATTTCAATATAATAAGACATCAAAAAAAAAAACATTCTAGGCCTCTACATAGTAGTCATTAATACATAGTACAGTAATTTATTAAGGTTCAACTAGAGTAGCGTGGCGGGATGTGCACAATTTTCAGAGTTTTTATTTTTTTATTTTGTAGCTTAAGTGTGCTATTTTCGTTTATCGATTTTTGTTTTACGACAAAAAACATTTTTTTTTTCATTATTCTAAACAACAAAACATCAATAATTCAGTTAATTTGTTTTTTTTTTCTTGAAAAACCAGTGTTACTGCCCAAAAAACTAGTAAGTCTCTACATAATTGCGTAAATATAAATTAGAAAGGACAATTTATTTGACTATCCGACTCTTCGTACAAATGAGAAGTTTAATAGAAAGGGGCAGTTCCATTTATTTAATTTACCTTTGAAGCGTTATTTAATACTTTTAACGCTCCAACTGGCACCCCATACATTAAAACAAAGGTGTCGAATGTTTCACGCGTGAGGCATTCATTTTGAATCCCTTCACTGCCACTTGTAGCCCCTACTTTAAACTGCTACGTTATTTTTACGGGTATTACAATATGTTTCGTTTTCCCTCGTTCTGAAATGTGTGTGTGTAGAAAGATGCAAGATTTCAATGTTTTAAAACCGGTGAGAAGATCTGAGTGTTAAAATCACCAATTCTCAATGGGCACGCATGGCAATTAAGCCCGGAGTCTCTATCTATTAGAAAACCTTTGCCCAGCTAGAGGGACATGTACGATTGCAAAAACTACATCTTACTTTTTTCAACCTGTTGTTATTTTCTGTATTTTTTTAATGTAGAGCACAATCAGTCTTTTACGCGGTCCCCTTTTAGATCTAGAGTAGGCCTCCCTTGCGATTGATTTTCACATGAATTATTACCATATATAGTAGGGATCCCATTAAACCGCCTTTATTGAATGATTTTCCGAACGTAAATGCTTTTACTACCACAAATTTATGGACGCATATCGGCAAAGCTTATGTCGCGAAGTTTTTGCACTAAAATACCTCTTAAGCCAAGTATTTTAGGTGTTTGACAATGATGTCGGCAGTAAATTCTGCTGTATATACGTTGTATTTATACCTATATGGTTTATATACAGTAGGCCTTTGCATCTAGTGCATACGTTTTATACAGCGTCCAGTGGCATCTTCTTGCACACACGACAGCACGTCAGAGTGTACACTTTTGTTGTAAAGTCGCCCGTAACGTAACCGTGTAGAGTGCTAGCGTGTTAGCGTCTACGTGCTGTCGTGTACAGTCGCTCGTAACGGTTTATTCACGTAAAAGGTTACCGGCTGTGTGGTAACCATGGACATTTTAGTTAGAAGTAAGATGTAGCCTGTACAAGTGTACGTGTTCCACTAGCTGGGCAAATGCCTTCTCTCATAGAGAGTTCGGGCTTAAGACGCCGTACGTCTCACAACTAGCGCCGCCTATGGAAAAAAATCATATCTTTTTTTTTATGCGTTTTTAGCAAAAAACGCTCCTGCGATATCTCAACGCGAGGCTTAACTATTTTAAGACCTAAGGTTTGAATTCCAGGATTGGATTTCCTACGAATGCAATCGATTCTCGCCAAAAGTGGCCACTTTTGGCGAAAATTGATTGCATTCTTAAGTTCTAGGATCTGTATGCTTAGCATGGTCGTTTTGACACTCTCTCGAACTCGAGTGACAGACGTGCCATGTCTATTGTGCGAGCATGGCAGGCGGGACTCGAGATGGCAATAGATTAGGGTCATGTCAAGCAGAAAGTAGATATTGCCATTTTTAATAAAAATGTTGTATTTTTGTCTCCATGGCAATGTTGGCGCAGAGCCAAATCGAGCCCGACCGACAAGTTGACAGTTTTGCATAGAGAAGGGCCTATCTTGGGCTTACCATGCTGCACGTACTGGAATCGAAACCTTAGGTCCTAAAAATAGTTAAGCCTCGCGTTGAGAAATCTCAGGAGCGTTTTTTGCTAAAAACGCATAAAAAAAAAAGATATGATTTTTTTTCCATTGGCGGCGCTAGTTGTGAGACGTATTTCATCATAAGAGGAGAAATGATTTTTACGACGATTTCTAACTCTCAGCTCTTACGAAATACCAACAATATAAAAAAAAAAACACAATTTTCCGAAAGATAACACTGTTGTTAGTAGCGGGACAACCACTATTTGCTATATTAATTTATCTCAGGTATTGCAAAATATTCTCAACACATGTTCTAATGGCGCGTTTTCAACTGACAGATAAAAGCTGAATTCAAAGCTGAAACATGGCTGTCAAATTGCATTTACACAGACAAAAAATATCTTCAGAAAAAGCGAAATTTTACCGCCGTGAAAACGACTCATTAGAAATAAACAGTGGCTTTTTTAAAACTCGCTCTACACCAGCGCCCCAAACGGCGAATCTGAGCGTGGTAGCCCTCATTGCCTGTGATCACAATACAAGTGCAGATTGGAGCGGCCTGGCCCCTGTTGCACGAACGCGACAAGTCGACTTATTTGTCGAAAATTGACTTATTTGTCGGATTGTCAAGTAAATGGTGTTGTTATTACAAATACATAAATATATATATACATTACAAATAAGTCAGACTGCGACAGGTGAATTATTGACAAATTGTCAGGACTTGACAAGCGTTGCACAAAGCTCGACAATTATTAAAAAAAAAACATGGTAGGATTCACCGACAATTGTTTTCGACAAATTTGTCAGCTCTCGACTTAAGACTAGTCATCTGTCGGAATCGTCAGACAATTTGACAAATATGTCGAGTCGTCTTGACAATTTATGGTTGCACAAAGCAAATCAGACAAGTTTTTCACGACAATTTGTCACTTTTTGCCTGTCAAGTAAAATCTTTTGTGCAACAGAAATATGTCAAATTGTCGCGACAATCCGACAAATATGTCAATTTTCCACCATGACAAATTTGTCGCTCGAAATCTTTGTGCAACAGAAACTTGTCCAATTGTCGGGTTGTCACCTGTCGTCTGTCGTTGTCACGTTCGTGCAACAGGGCCCCGGGGCGCCCCAAAAACAATGCACCGCGTGAGAGCCCCTCGCAACCCTTCATCTTGTCTGTAATGAAAATCGGTTAACAGATTAACATCCGACCCTCCCAGGCCTTGGACATTATATCGATACTTCTACTTTCGACAGGCATTTACATAATGTTGTAGGAAGGGGTGGAAAGAGGTTTTTCTGCCACTCTTCTGGCAAAGGTGGATAATAGAAACTTTATTTCTTCGTCTATTTTTTTTTTCACTAGGAAGTCCAGTTGCTGATCTTCTTTGGCCAGAATATCCTTAGTAGGTTTACAAATACTTGAAGGTGGCTCGATAAGTCCTTTCTGACAAAGGTTTCGCAACCGTAGCTTAGGAGTACCGACTTAAATTTCTGTTCGTTCGAGTCAAATTTCCAAGCTTGGTGTGATGACAGAGGAGTTCCACACTGCCCTGAGTTGAGCAAAGGCTGCCCCCGCCTAGTTTATGCGAGCATCTATGTCAGCCTCCGTTCCACCTTGTGACTCAACCACGCTGCCTAGGTACACAAACTTTTCCACTCTCAGCTAAGATAAGACGCTTAGACTTAGGCACCAGAATAACATAATGCCTCCGCTTACTCCGCCTACTCAAATCTGCAGGGTCCGAGTGGTCACTTCAACCATATAGTTTGAGTAAAAGTGCCACTATATGCTGTATCTCTTCTTAATCGTTATGTTAGGGTCAGAGCGGTCACATGTAATCAGTGGCTGATGTTGCGCGCCTTACGATGCCACACCATTTATCTCGGTCAGAAATTGCCCGGGTGCATTCATACATTGTTTTCTCCACAGTGGTCTTGATTTGGTCAGTCCATCGCTTTGGTGATTTTCTCTGAGTGCTAGGGCCTTCCATCCTTCCCTGCATTGCAATGCGCTCAATTGCGCAATTGTTGTCTTGTCGGGATATATGGCCAAAAAATCTCAAGATACGACTTTGTACATAACAGTACTTGACAGACGCTGCTTGATTACCGAGTTCTCTAATATTATTTAGGGGGGCAGCGCTGTGGTCTCAGAAGGCTCTATTCGCTTACACGTACGAAATATTTGACCGCGACAACAAAAGAAACATTCACCCTTGACAACCGGGAGCGTTGACACAAGTTTCTGATTGGTCAAACAGAACCGCGTTCCTTTCCAATGACCTCAGCCTTTTTAGGGCCTGCCGCAAAAAAGACAAAAGGGTTTCCATTCCCCCTTTGTGTACAGGTCCGTAAATAAATTAGGTACCTACCTGCGAAACAAATCCAGGCCGCCTAGCGACTGCCGCAGCGAGCTATACATGGTGTTTCAAAAAGGTCCTGTTACACTTGAAAGGGGTCGCTAAACTCACCAATACAAGCAACTTTTACTATGTAGCCAAGTGAAAAATATAAAAAAAAATCAGCGGCTCCTTACATTTGGTGCAGTAGGTAACGAATTTTAGTATGGAACAGCTGATATTTTTCTTCGAGATTTTGCACTTGGTCCCATAGTAAAAGTTGCTCGTATTGGTAAGTTGAGCGACCCCTTTGAGTGTTTCAGGACATTTCTGAAACACCCTGTATAGAGATGGTTACAATCTTCTCTCCCACTTCTTTGATCTGCATAGAGCGGTACACAGTGACGTGATGTCACAGCATACAAGAATTTTATTCAATCAACCAAGCCATACCACTCTAGAATACACAACGAACAATGCTTTTACAATGATACAAGTCAAAAGCTTGCTCTACAGCCCAGTGAGGGCTCTAAAAATATCATGTTTGTGAAATAACTGTCATTGGATGAGTTCCATCTGGCCCCAAAGTAATGTTTTTAGGGTTCCGTACCCAAGGGCTAGTTGGACTCACCCACCGAGAGTCCATTTATTTTATTTTATGTCGGTACGGAACCTCCAGTGCGTGAGTCGGACTCTCACTTGGCCAGTTTTTATTGCGATAACCCAGATCATAATTCTTGGAGCACTTTGGATGAGTTTTTGGAGCCTAGTGGAATAAGCCGATTCAAAACATTAAATAAATCAATGTGAATTGAGTAACGAGGGTAGGGGAGGGGTGCTGACTGCTGACCGATTCAAATTGCCGCGTGGACGTACCCATGTCCCCACCCCCCTTAGGGGATTTGATTTAGAAACCGACAAAGTGTCATGGCTTTATTAATACCCGATAGAGTTACCTGTGTTTCTGTAATTTGACTTCGGGAATCAAAATAAAGGTCGATAACTATCCGTGTATTTTTGTTTAAGGCGCTGGGCATAGTTAATTATCCCGCGCGCAAAGAAAAATGCACAAAATCGATTCCTGTATCAAATAAACTAAAAAAATCGAAATTTTTCACATATCAAACCCTAGAATTAGTTGAGACCTATCTAACACTGCCAGATTCATGTTGATATCCCTAACAGATTGCAAGATATTTTGCTTGAAAAAAGTGCGCCGCCTATTTTTTTTCAAGCAAAATATCTTCAAAACATTTATGTATGTCAACACGAAATTGGTTGTTTTTTCAATTTGTTTAGTGTATTTGAATTATTTACAGGAATCGATTTTGTGCATTTTTCTTTGCGCGCTGGCGATTCACTATGCACGGCGCCTTAATGTGCTACAAAACTGAAGAAACAATAAAGAAAACAGAAGAGAAAATACAGTGTCAGAGTGTCAGAGTGTTTACGCCGCCCAAATACAGCAGCTGAAAAACTTGAATACCACCTACTACTAAGGCCTTTGCATCTACTGATGCATCTACTAATGAGATGATTTATACAGCAGCCAGTGGCACCGTCGCTCACACTAGATGGGTGAAGAGATCACTCGGCGCTGCAGTGCCTGGGACACTGTTTAAGATGGAGTTGTCTTGCCGAGAACCTAAACCATCCTGACCTTAGTCGGCGTTTCCCTCAGGAAAGACAAGTCAATACATGTGGAGCCAACTAAGCCGCGGGTTTCCTCACGATGTTTTCCTTTAGCGAGTGGTTTTGTTGAATAACAAATCTATTAATCCTCTATATCGGTTAGGAGTCCACCGGCCAGATGGTCCGATGACATAGCCCAAGAAGCCGGAAAGCAGTGGTTGCGTCTAGCACAGGATCGTGAGAGGTGGCGTGAACATGAAGAGGCAAATCATACAAATTCATAACTTTAGAATCAAAACTTTTTACTGTAGTGACTACCTACAGGGTGCACTCTAAGTCGATAGCGGAACTTTAAGTAGACTGTCTACTGATCAATAGAAACAACTTGTACTAGGTCTTGAAAAAAATGGAGCTAAAAAAATATCAGCTGTTCTATACAAAAGCTCGACTCAGTACTGAGCCAAATGTATGAAACAGCTGATATTTTTTTCGCTAAATTTTTTTCGCCACCTAGTACAAGTTGTTTGTATTGATTAGTAGACAGCCTACTTAAAGTTCCGCTATCGACTTAGAGTGCACCCTGTAGTTTATCAAAAGGGATCTCACTTTGAATCATTATTGAAACAATTTGAAACAATCATTTTAATAAACCTTTGGAAGTCAATTTGCACGTAAATGTAATAGGTACTACAACCCACCACCTCATACTCGTCTACCAATTACTAATTAGTATGTTAATAGGAAATCTGTCGATTACATTCGAGCAATAAGGGTGGTGCGTCCAAATAATTGTGGTCCCTGGCTGCATAGATGTTGTAGGCGAACCAGGGGTAACACTGCTTAGAGGCTGGTTATGGTATATTGGATCCCGCGAAGCATGCATGATTACCTACGTAACATGTATTGTATTTCCTGATAATTTAGGTAAGCGCTGGGTCATATTGAAAAAATTAAATGTCACTGTGGACAACTTGGCAAACGGGGCGAAGTATTGAGCGTTGAAATGGTGCAAATGATGTTATACAATACAAGTCTATACGATTAGCAGCTTGGCGTGTATGCGCCGTCATACAAAACATTCTTAGAGCGACTTAATTCAGCTAAGGCCTTTACATCTACAGGGTGCACTCTAAGACGATAGCGGAACTTTAAGTAGGGTATCTACTGATCAATACAAACAACTTGTACTAGGTGGCGAAAAAAATTGAGCGAAAAAAATATCAGCTGTTCCATACAAAAGGTTGACTCAGTACTGCGCCAAATGTATGAAACAGCTGATATTTTTTTCGCTCCATTTTTTTCACCACCTAGTACAAGTTGTTTGTAATGATCAGTAGAAAGCCTACTTAAACTTCCGCTATCGACTTAGAGTGCACCCTGTACGTAATGAATGAGATGATCTATACAGCGTTCAGTGGCACCAGGGGATCTACCGGCTAAAACGAAGCCGATTACCATTGGCGAAAATCGAAGTTCTATTTATGAAAAAATAACTGGGTGGCAGTAAAATGAACTGGCTGGCAAGTGGCAATACATTTTTCATAAATCGAACTTCGATTTTCGCTAATGGTAATCGGCTTCGTCTTAGCCGGTAGACCCCCAGTCCAGTCACTTATACGGGTGAAGCCACCACTGCAGTGCCTGGCACATCGTTTTTTTTTATATTAAGTCGATACGTGTGTGTAGCCAACTAAGCCGCGGGTTTCCTCAGAATGTTTTCCTATATACATACAGGGTGTTAAAAGACCGCCAACAGAGGGGGAAACCACGTATCGTCCTCATCATAAGGAACATTTTTTCCCAAGGAACTATGCCTGGGAAATCAACGGTTTCCGAGATAATGAGGTTCAAAGTCGGACTTTTCAAAACTTTTTTTTTGCAGAAATGTATTCAGTATCTAGTTCTTAACATATCTTCTCAACAAGCCATATCAAAATTATTAATATTTCTTAGAAAAAACGACGTTAAAATTTCAACCCGCAATGTATTCTAAACATCGGCACTTCAAACTTAAGTAACATAAACTTATACCTACGCTTGCATAATATGACTTCTGTGCGTTACAAGTCCATTGAGTTATAAAATATTGATCAAAATTATAACCTAAAAAACCAAAATCATTTCCCAGCAATAATTTATCAAAAAAGTACTTTGTTTTGGTGTCTAGTATGCGTGGCTTTCGGGTCTGTTGGCGGTCTTTTAACACCCTGTATATCCTATTTCCTATATCCTATATTTTGCACGGCTTTTGCTACTTCAAATTCACAAATGTACTGCGGTGGTGGCTTAGTGGTAGAACTTTAGACTCGGAATCGAGAGACCCAGATTCGATTCCCGGCGCAGGCATGTACCTATTTCTTTTCAAAGTTAAGTTACCCGAATCACCAATCTAGAACCATTAGGTGCTACTGCCCCCTTAGCACGCTGAGCTTTTGTCTACTCTCAACTGTCACCTTAGCCACTTAACACTACTGAGGTGACAGTTAACAGTGGCTAAGGTGACAGTTGAGAGTAGACAAAAGGCCAGCGTGCTAAGGGGGCTGGTAAGGCGGCTACAGCCAGTATTTTGTGGGCATCGTCAAATCGTATTTTTTATTCTATATATCGAAAATATAGAGAAATATAAGAAACTAATTTGAATGTTTTCTTTATTTTTTTATTTTTTTTATTAATTATATAAAAATTTTAAAAGTTTTGTGTATGACGTCACCACTGGCATTATGTACTAAGTTCATTGCATTCATTCATGCTTTTAAAAAATAAAAATATGTTGACGTTTGACCAAATTAAATGTCAGTGTCAAGTCAACAAGAACGTTATTTTCTCAGTTATTTGACACTTTTGCCAATTGTTGTTGACGAATGTATTTTTTTAAATATTTGTAGGCAATGGAACTATCGCATTAGAGGCTATGATGACGTCATCGAAAGAAAAATTAAGTAAACATTTTAGGCGATAAATATTAATCCTATCCTACTTATATTATAAATGCGAAAGTTTGTGAGTGAGTGAGTGAGTGTGTTTGTTACCTTATAACGCTGAATCCGCTGGACGGATTTGGATGAAATTTGGAATGTAGATAGCTGAGACATCAGAATAACATATAGGCTACATATTATCACGCTTTGGTGCTTAGGAGCAAAATAAACACACAAAGATTATCATATAGTGGCTATTTGTATAAAAGTGAACGACAAAACCATTTACCAAAGACCCTCTGTCATCACGTAGCGTTGAGCTATCTTATAAATTTTACTTATTTAAACCCCTAATTGAACGAGCGAGCGAAGCGAGCGAAGTTCTCCGAGTCTACTGGAACAATCCGGCGTTTTTATGTATGTATGTTTGTATGTGTTTATATGTTTGTATGTTTGTATGTATGAATGTTCGTTCGACGATAACTTGAGTAAATTTGGTCGGATCGTTATGAAATTTGGTAGGCGGGTAAATAAAATTAAAATAATTTTTAAGTTCGAACATGAGCCAAACCGGTCGAGGGGTGGCCAAGATATGGGGTTGTTAAGTTTATATGGGGTCGCGAGTTCACAGTTCGGGGCGAACCACTAGTAGTAATCAGTATCCCTATTCCTCGAAATGCTTTTCAATTTACGACAATCGATGCCTCACTGATCAATGCCCATTCGCGCATTACGCGTAGTTGCAAGATACGCAGTGTGTTTTGGCACGGGCTTCACATTTACATAGGTGCAATGGTGATGCATGCAATATGCATTCCGGGTCGCGCTAAGGGCTTTCCACGAGGGCGGATGGGTTGATGCAATTAGGCACCAATATCGGCCTCGCTGAAAATCCATTAACAATAATTTCCTGCCAGCGGTTCGGTCACGCACGCAGTACAGTCGAGAATAGACCCACCTTTGCGTTTTTGTTGAAAAATTACCCGTGTCGTAAGGGAATAGGGGCACGCGTGTATAGGGACGTTTGATTTCGACTCTATTGCGCGGTGTTATGAAGTGACCAAAGTAAAATTCCATTTATGGCGGTCGGAAAAGTAAAATATTTCTGTGATGGCGTTAAACATTTTATTTATAGTTTTATTATAATTCTAGGTGATAAACTAAGGCCTTTGCATCTACGTAATGAGATGATTTATACAGCGTCCAGTGGCACCTTCATTCACACTATGTAGATGGTTGAAAGGACCACTCGGCGCTGCAGTGCCTGGGACATTGTTTTAGATGCAGTAGGCTTGCCCAGCACCTATACCATACTGACAGCTTAGTCGGCCTAGCCCACAGGAAAGACAGGTCAATACGTGTGGAGCCAACTAAGCCGCGGGTTTCCTCACGATGTTTTCCTTCACCGTTAGCGAGTGGTATTACTACTACAAATTCACAAATGTACAAAATGTATATGTATATGTGGGTAGAACAGTGGACTCTGAAGCAAGAGGTCCCCAGTTCGATTCCCAGTGCGGGCATGTATCTATGACTTTGTTTAATTCTAGGTGATACGGTAAAGTTTTTTATTTAAATTTTTTGAAGCAACTGTGTCGAAGTGATCGCTTTAAGTATTTATAAAAGGTGTTGTTTTTTAAAGTGACACCCGACTCAGGGGTAATTATTTACAAGAGACAGAAGCAAAAATAAAATATGCCAGTGAAAAATGCCCAAAAATCATTCAATTGTGGCCTCTCGTACCATCGCTTGCGGCCGCACTCGCATTATCGGGCGCCACAACGCGTGCGCGCTCTGAGAATGTGGACACCCCCGTCGTTCTCAGAGCGCGGACATTGCGGTTATTACAGAATAATTTAACAAGGTAGGTAATTTGTGAATGAAAAAAAGTTATTTTTAAACGGTTTTATTTTTAGTTTTAGTGTTACTACTACAGGGTGCACTCTAAGTCGATGGCGGAACTTTAAGTAGGCTGTCTACTGATCAATACAAACAACTTGTACTAGGTGGCGACTAAAATGGAGCGAAAAAAATATCAGCTGTGTCATACATTTAGCGCAGTACTGAGTCGACCTTTTGTATGGAACAGCTGATATTTTTTACACTCCAATTTTTTCGCCACCTAGTACAAGTTGTTTGTATTGATCAGTAGAGAGCCTACTTAAAGTTTCGCTATCGACTAAGAGTGCACCCTGTAGAGTTATCTTCCCTGAGTCGGGTTTCAGTAACCAAACCCTGGGGGTCTACCGCCTAAGACGAAGTCGATTACCAATGGTGAAAATTGAAGTTCGATTTATGGAAATGAACTGGGTGGCAGCAAAATGAACTGGGTGGCAGATCATTTTTCAAAAATCGAACTTTCATTTTCCCCAATGGTAATCGGCTTCGTCTTAGCCGTTAGACCCCCTGCATTATTGTGTGAGGAGTGACTCTATGAATTCATTTAATTTTGTTCATTTCATGAATTTAATTTGATCATGAATTCATTTGTATGGAAGTCGTCGGTACTTAATTTATTTATCAATCGTCTGGGTCGCGACTTGAGAACTAAATTGCAATAATTCTTAAAATGACAGACCTAGTTAGAGAACCATTAAAAATCCATTAGGCGCCTCACAGTTTCATAAATAAGGCCAGAACGTCATACTGCTAACGAATTCATAATTTCCAGTCCCTAAATAGAAAGTTTACAACTATGACAACATAGTAAAGAAACTAAGTAGTATTTATGCTCGTAACTACTAAACGAAAAATTTAAGATACCTACCCCCGACATTTTAGCTTCAACGTAGCATAGCATATCTCATAAACGGCTAAACCGATTTTGATAAAATATATCCCACCAAAAACATTCTGTAAAAAACTAGCCAAGTCTCGATGGAGCTGCTTGTTTATCTCTAAAAAGTAATGAAATCTAGACAAAATCGTGCCAAGTCTAAGGTTCCTTACTGAGATTTCGTTATTATTATAGTTAGTGTTGTGTGACTTGGCCGTTGAAGGGTACATAAGGGTACAAAACCAGGTGCTCCATGACACCATTTCACCAATCTGACGCCAGAACCGCTTGTGTAACCGCTCGCTTAACTTCGGAACTGAATGACCGACAGACTTGAAATTTTGGATTTTAAGTATGTGATTATAGCTTACTGGATGACGAAAATTTCTGCGTTCTGGTCTTATCCAGAGGTTCTCAAATAGGGGCCTGAATATGCGGCGAAATGGTTCCAGTACGGCAGTGTTTGCTTCGTTCTGGACCTGGCGGGGGTTATTATTTCAGGTGTTGATGTAGACTTACTGTAGGTTTCTGAATTGAGAAATTCGCTAAGAAAATGGGTAAGTATCGTCCTGTCTCTGCAGATTTCTCACAAAAGAACGTGACAGAACGATAGTAAAGTATTTGCTTAGTAAAATTCTCAATTCAGAAAACGAACCTTTGTCTTTCCTGTGGGCTAGGCCGACTAAGCTGTCAGGATGGTATAGGTGCTGGGCAAGCCTACTAAACTCTAATTTTTAAATCAATTCCACGGAATGACAGTTGCTACAAAGGCTTTATCTGACAGTGGCATACTAGCAACTGTCATTCCATGGACTCGAATTAAAAAATCTGGGGGCACGGCAGTGCCCCCGCCAGGTCGAGCGCGAAGCAAACACTGCCGTACCATCCTTTACTGGAACCATTTCGCCGCATTTTCAGGCCCCTATTTGAGAACCTCTGGATAAGACCAGAACGCAGAAATTTTCGTCATCTAGTAAGCTATAATCACATACTTAAAATCCAAAATTTCAAGTCTGTAGGTCATTTAGTTCCGAAGTTAAGCGAAAGCAAAGTTTCGCATTTATGACACACACTCACTCACTCACTCACTCACTCACTCACTCACTCACTCACTCATGATCATCATAATAGAACTAGTACTTCCCATAAACTCAGAGAGCTGAAATTTGGTACAGAGTTAGGGTTGAATGGCCACATAAAGGGAAAACTATAAAAACTAGGATAATTGAAGATCTGGAGTACCTGGTGACCCTGATTAGAAAACACAAGAGCCCTAATAGAACTAGTACTTCCCATAAACTCAGAGAGCTGAAATTTGGTACAGAGTTAGGGTTTAATGGGCACATAAAGGAAAAACTATAAAAACTAGGATAATCGAAGATCTGGAGTACCTGGTGACCCTGATTAGTAAACACAAGAGCCCTAATAGAACTAGTACTTCCCATAAACTCAGAGAGCTGAAATTTGGTACAGAGTTAGGGTTTAATGGGCACATAAAGGGAAAACTATAAAAACTAGGATAATCGAAGATCTGGAGTACCTGGTGACCCTGATTAGAAAACACAAGAGCCCTAATAGAACTAGTACTTCCCATAAACTCAGAGAGCTGAAATTTGGTACAGAGTTAGGGTTTAATGGGCACATAAAGGAAAAACTATAAAAACTAGGATAATCGAAGATCTGGAGTACCTGTTGACCCTGATTAGAAAACACAAGAGCCCTATTAGAACTAGTACTTCCCATAAACTCAGAGAGCTGAAATTTGGTACAGAGTTAGGGTTTAATGGGCACATAAAGGGAAAACTATAAAAACTAGGATAATCGAAGATCTGGAGTACCTGGTGACCCTGATTAGAAAACACAAGAGCCCTAATAGAACTAGTACTTCCCATAAACTCAGAGAGCTGAAATTTGGTACAGAGTTAGGGTTTAATGGCCACTTAAAGGGAAAACTATAAAAACTATCCTATTATCCAATCGAAGATCTGGAGTACCTGGTGACCCTGATTAGAAAACACAAGAGCCCAACCAAACTATTATAGATCGACATATACCGCCCTTACAAAAAATATTCAACTTGGTGGGCCGCTTCATTTGATGTCATAATCTAAGGTCTGAAGTATCTGATGAAGAACCCTCAGCTGGTATCAGCTTTATTAGAGATATTATGGTAATGCCCCTTCTACTATTGGTACATAAAAAAATCGACTGTCATTGCAAAAATCAGCGTAGTGGGACACATCTTCATTTAATCTAGCCTATAGCGTCCCAATAGTGGTTCGCTCCGAACTATGAACTCACGACCTCAGTTACAGATGTATAACTTTGCTTACGCCATTCGTGCAGGCGCGCGCGCGCTTTGCATTTAAACTATACAACCCCATATCTCGGCAACCCATTGACCGATTTGGCTCATGTTCGAATTTAAAAATTCTTTTAATTTAGTTTACCCGCCTATCAAATTTCATAACGATCCGACCAAATTTACTCAAGTTATCGTCGAACAAACATTCATACATACAAACATACATACATACAAACGCCGGATTGTTCCAGCAGACTCGGAGGACTTCGCTCGCTTCGCTCGCTCGTTCAACTAGAAATAGTCGGACGATTAACTTTATTCTACTCGAACATTACACAAATTTAAAAATTGTGTCAAATAAGAAAATCTAATAAAATTAATCAATATGCCCTCGTTTCTACAAAAAGAAGTGAAATCCCACCAAAAACATTCTGTAAAAACTAGCCAGGTCTCGATGGATCTGCTTGTTTATCTCTAAAAAAGTAATTAAATCTAGACAAAGTCGTGCCAAGTCTAAGGTTCCTTACTGCGATTTCTTTATTATTGTAGTTAATGTTGTGAGACTTGGCTGTTGCAGGGTACACAAGGGTACAAAACCAGGTGCTCCATGACACCATTGCACCAATCTGTCGGCAGAACCGCTTGTGTACCCTTCAACGGCCAAGTCTCACAACATTAACTATAATAATAAAGAAATCGCAGTAAGGAACCTTAGACTTGGCACGACTTTGTCTAGATTTCATTACTTTTTTAGAGATAAACAAGCAGATCCATCGAGACCTGGCTAGTTTTTACAGAATGTTTTTGGTGGGATAGAGTTTACATCTAAAACAATGTCCCAGGCACTGCAGCGCCTATTAGTCTCTTCACCCATCTAGTGTGAGTGAAGGTGCCACTGGACGCTGTATAAATCATCTCATTACGTAGATGCAAAGGCCTAAGTTAGTTTTTGATGTAGACTGCACTACGAGGTATTTGCAGGTTTACACTATGTGATAACCATACAAAACACAAATACCACATAAATTTCATAATCACAACTACGGTGCGTGTAAAATTTATGTACACACGACAGCGCGTCCGAGTGTACACTTTTGTTGTAAAGGCGCCCGTAACGTGACCGAGTAGAGTGAAAGGTCGGCGTGCTGTCGTGTGTACTCTTCTAAGGAGTCTTGATGCCTTTAGAATAAAAGAGTGAATCTGGTCCCATCTTCCCTAACATAATTCCACTCCTCCAGAGCTTGGACTCACTACCCGTACCGACCGTAGACCGACCGTAGATGCTGACCCTGATAAGAACAAAAAATATGTTAACCTCCCAAAAAGGGCATAAACAACAGTTAGAATTTTATTTTATGTGATGGTTTCAAACCATTATAAGTATTTTGTAAAAAAAAAAAAACGCAAAGGTCTCTCGCCAAAGGATTTCGATACATAGCGTGTAAAGAAGGTCTCGTCTTGTCATACTTAATTTGGAATGCGTTTAAGTTTATTTCGACGTTAAGGAGGAATGCGAAATACCCACACAAACCATGCTGTTTAAGGATGTGAAGAAAGTATGTTTATTAAAGTATTTTGAGAAAATTAATTTTAAAAAAGGGTCGCCAAACTCACTGCGAAATTTTTAAGAAAACGGTCTGCCCATAAACTAAAATCATATTTTTTTCAACATTTCGTGGTTGGCCCCATAGTATGTTGCTGATATTAATAAGTTTAGCAACCTCCTCAAGTATGATGGGCGAAACTTTTCTAACATACTGTGGAATAAAAGAAACCAGCCAAGTGCGTACCATTCTTCTTTAAAAACGGCAAATAACCACGTTTGTTGTATGGGAGCCCAATTAAAAAAATGTATATTCCGTTTTTTAGTATTTGTTGTTATTGCGGCAACAGAAATACATCAACTGCAAAAATTTCAACTGTCTAACTATCACGGTTCATGAGATACAGCCTGGTGATAGACGGACAGACAAACGGACAGCGGAGTCTCAGTAACAGGGCACCGTTGAGCACCCTTCGGGTACGGAACCCTAAAAACATATTTTACCGCTGAAATACCAAATGTGCGTTTAGGGACGACGAATCTCTAGCGACCAAATCGGTGCTAACCCGCCAAAAAGTACTCTCCCATGATATTCCCCAAATTCCTGAAGGGAACTTCAAAGGCTTCGCTCACAGCCCTGAGTTTGTGCTCACTTCATTTTCCCCTAAATAATAAATTAGCGGCAGCCCTTGTCAAGGCTTGTAAATGCCAATTTGTAACATTGTATCTCTCTTCTGGATACCTCTACCTACTAATATAAATGACTTATGACCCTTTTGATCTAGTGGGCGATGATCGTCTAGTGGGTAGAACAGTGGACTCTGAAGCAAGAGGTCCCCGGTTCGATTCCCAGTGCGGGCATGTATCTATGACTTTGTTTAATTTCAAAAAGTTACTATGCGTACATTTGTGAATTTGTAGTAGCAACACCACTCGCTGACGGCTGTGAAGGAAAACATCGTGAGGAAACCTGAGCGTATGAGGCATTATACCCTCAACGCGAAAATCGCCAACCCGCATTGAGCATGCGTGGTGATTAAGCTCGAACTCTCTCTCTCTGAGAGAAGGCCTTTGCCCAGCTAGTGGGACATGTACAATTGTACAGGCTACATCTTACTTACTATGACCCTTTTAACAATAAATCTGTTGATAATTATATGGTAACCAGATAATGAAAAAAAAATGTATCACATTATTATAAGGTTAAAAAATTCGCTAAGACAGTACTTGACTCGGTAGCTCAATTGGTAGAGCGCCGTGATTGCGGGTTCAAATCCTGTCCCGAGCGATTTTTTTAACCTTATAAAAATAAAAAAACTTAATAAAGTTCCCTAGCACGGGTTAGTGCTTTAAAAAATACAAAAAGTGATAAATCGGAATTTTTTTCATATACTAAATTTATTCTCACGTTCAAATTCATACACAAAAACATAGCGGCATTTTACTTTCATAAACTACTGCCTTGAAATCTGCAAAATCTATAAATATAATTATCTATCTATCCAGCCCGTGATTGTTACCTACTGTTGGCCATAGGCTTCTTCTTTGCTAACTCAACCTCCCCAGTCCTCTGTCAGCCGTTGAAAAATAGACAGGACGATTACAAACATAAATATTAAGTTGAAAACTTGCATAGTTGACTCTTTCTCATATTACAACAAACATTGCAAATTCCAGTGAAATTAAAAAATACTTCTCTTGAGACTCAACTCAAAGCTTTACTTGAATGCAGCCGAACGATATTAAAATTTAATACAACTCGTAAATTTTGCTTTACCGAACGACTGTTTTGTTTTGGCAGTTTTGCTGTAATGTAATTATCAAATACGGGTTTTTTTTTTTCAGTTAATACATAAGGTGTTGACACAACGATGATTCAAATTCTTGTATCTGATCAAAATTAACTTTTACCACTTGTACCATGTATTGTGTATCAGATAACATAGTTGTAAGATGTTGCCTGTAAAAGTGTACGTAGACCACTAGCTGGGCCAACTTCTCTCAGAAACAGAACATTTAAGAGGAGGATACCACGTCCAACAGAGCCGCAAATAAAAAAAACGTTTCTTCTTTTTGGATGCGTTTTTTGCTAAAAATTGGGCCGCCAAATGCTTATCTATTTTTAGAACCTAAGGCCTTGATTCCAGATCTTAGAACCTACTCGTACGACTAAATGCCGCACAAGGAAAAAACGGCCACTTTTGACGGCTCGTTTTTAGCAAAAAAGACTCTTAAAGGAAGTCGCCAAAAGGAAAAAAAAATTTTTTGGCCCTTTTTTGTCACATGATTATGCAAGTTTAAGCGCTAGCAACTAGCTCCACTATTCATGCTTGGGTCGAATGTCACTCGGGGGACGACAGTTGCAGAACTTTCTGTTGCTAACTGACATTTGCATTAATTTTCCAACGTTTTGTGTGAATTCGAGATAGCCGCTAATACTGTTAAGTAAACTGACGGCTCAGTGTAAATGAGGCCATATTGCTAGGTGGTGTTCGAGCTGTGTGTTCGAGGCTTTGCAAGGCTCACTTTTGACGTCAAAATTATTGTAAAATATGTGACGAACCACTTTAGTCATTTCTAGAAATTTTGTTCTGAATAAATTACCATTTTGATAATTATCGTAGATATTTTTTTTATCTAATCCACGTCTTAACTTGTCTTTGTATTTTGTTAGTTAGAGGCATACCAAAAATGTATGCTCTAGTACTAGTTAGAGAGCTGGTGACCAATCGAGATATTTTTTCGTACAAGGCTAGGAGTTGATAGGCTGATAGAGTAGACTTCGCTGAGTCTGGGAAAAATATTTTTTTGGCACGGTCGCGGTTGAAAGTTAGATTTTTTCGACTTTGAAAGTTTAAATGTATGGGTTCAGTATATTTTTTTTGTCATACAAGGCTAGAAACTTCTAGGTTAGTTGTTGAGACTCCGTTGAACAAGAAAATATTTTGTTTTTTTGGACGAACGTGGTTGAAAGTTTGATTTTTATAACCCAAAAATTCACACTTTCTAGGTTATAAAAAACAATATTTCTACCGCGTTTGGCTAGTAATAAATAGTGATTTCATGATCAGCGGAGACTAAAAAGGCAGCCTAAAAACTCCCAGCCTTGTATACAAAAAAGAAATGACTCAACCCATACATTTAAACTTTCAAAGTCGAAAAAATCTAACTTTCAACCGCGACCGGACCAAAAAATTATTTTTCCCAGACTCAGCGAAGTCTACTCTATCAGCCCACTAACTCCCAGCCTTGTACGAAAAAATATCTCGATTGGTCACCAGCTCTCCAACTATACCATTATCCAAGAGGAAATCGCAGACTACGTTTGTCTGGAGAAAACACTACTGTTAACAATAAAATGAACATCATACGCTACTCACTCAGTGAGTCTTGGCACTAGTGCGATTTTGAGCTGAAAATTAGTGAAGCTACTCATTGGCCACGGCCAATGAGCCGCCGCTGGCCACGGCGTCGCGAGGGCCGTCTCAGCTCCATGATTAAGGTCTCCGAATGAGAACCGAAACTAGTCGGCTACACCGACACAATACAAGTAAGTTTAACCGTTTACGAAATACAAAAAGCTACTCATTGATATAAATGGAACTCAAGATGGCTATAAAGAATCTAGAGGACAGTTAAACGACAATCTGTCATCGCAAGTGCCGGTTCACACTCTTGTGCTCCGTGAACAATTTACGAGCGTTCACGTGTATTTACGACTCTTCGCGCAAGTGTAAATGCTCCTTTGCTAGGACGTCTCACGAATGATCGTAAAACCTTGTATCTTGGTAATAATAACTGTGTAGATTCGTTCTTCGTACACTCATGTCTGTTATAAAGGGTAATTTTTAAATAGCTCTTTTCCTAAAACACACCAACTTCTAAATGTGATTTCCAACAACTTTTCGATACCTTTTATTTATTTATCGTTTCTTATCGTTTCATTTCTAACTCCAGCTTCCAGCGCTGCCTGCGCGGTGCGCTTTCGTGTCCCTCCACTCTCTACCACCTTTCCAGCCTCTTCTGTTCTTATTTGATACTCTGTGCAAAAAAAAAAATTTACCTCTATAAACTAAAAACTAACTAAACGTTTAGTTACCTCTATAAATGTTCAGTAAATGGCTGACATTCGAATACTTTTAGAAAAACTAGGTTAAGGAGTATTGTTGAAAAATGAGTGTAAAATCTATAAAGGTAGAACAGTCGGATACGCCTGTGTACATAATATATTAAAACAGCGTCTGGACATATACTTACTGACGCGGGAAGAAACCGAATTGATGTCCAATCCATCGAATCTGAAGTATTTTCTTTGCATTTTGTTTCCAAATGTTCAACATTCATAAGGGTGGGGCCACGAAAGAGGCGTTTGAAGATGTTTACTGTTTTGTAGCATTAAACGACGTTGGAGAACATAATTGGTATACAACTGAACGTAATCTAATGTAACTTTTTTACCGACTGAAAAAAACGTGGAGGTACTCAATTCGACGCGATTTTCTATGCTTTTTTTTTCTACGTGAACCGATTTTGATCCTTTTTTTTTTTGGGGTTTTTTCCAACCCCCCATAAAATATCCCATCCCATAAAAACATGGTGAAGATCTGCTGAACTTCGAAGATGGAGAAAGGAACTCCTCAACGGACATCAGGTAATCACTCGAAATCAGTGCAATAACAGTGCACCTTTTCAGCAGAGAAGTCGGTATTTTTTTATTTTTTTGATAATTTTGTAATCTATTTTATATTAACCTTAGTCCTTCTCTTCTTTGCCTTTGCCTTATCCCATTATTTGGGGTCGGCTCTCCTCGATCTCTTGCTCCAGGTTTTTCTGTCCTGGGTTGTCGTTTTGCTCAGTTGGGCTCGCTCCAAGTCCTTTGCGACCGTGGACCACCAGGTAGCTAGTGGACGTCCTCTGCCTCTCCGGATGTCTGGGATTTGTAACGCGCATTCCATTAACCTTAGTCCAAATAAGCACAATAATGTACTCTGAGATAAGCACACGCGAATAGAGGTCCTAGTGGCCCCAGCCGTAGAGCAGCACATTTGATTAAAGTGGGACCTACAAACAGTGTCCAGGGAGACGACTTCGAAACTTCCCAACAACTTATAACAAATTCCGTTTCTTCAAAGACATCGTGGGACTGTCGGGCCACTTTGCCCTCTTTTAAAGATTCCTGGTTGATTTTATTTCTTCTTTTTTGGTTCGCTGGGAAATTTCTTTAGGGCTTGCCCTTGATGCGAAAGGCCAATTTATAAAACCTATTTCTACTAAACCTACACTTGAAAAAAAAAAAATATTTGATCGAGCGAGAGAAGCGAAAGAAGTTCTCCGAGTCTACTGGAACAGTCCGGCGTTTGTATGTATGTTATGTTTGATGTTCGTTCGACGATAACATGGGTAAATTTGGTCGGATCGTTATGAAATTTGGAACGCGGGTATATGAAATTAAAAATATTTTTTTAATTTGAACATGAGCCAAATCGGTCCAGAGGTTGCCGAGATATTGCGTTGTACAGTTTATATGTACAGTTTATATTATATTTTAATAAATGCATTTCTATTATATTCTATTCTATATGCAAAGCGCGCGCCTGCGCTAATGGTGTTAGCAAAAAGTTACACATCTGTAACTGGAGTTGCGAGTTCACAGTTCGGGGCGAACTACTTGTTATTCACACACAAATTCACACTATTGATTCAAAAATAAAAATTCACACAATGCTTCGTCAAAACAAACAGGACTCGATGAACACAAAAACTTGTTAACTTTGGAAAAACATTTGTCTAAAAAAAAAATAAACACAGTTAAGTAATAAACACGTTATTTAAAACAAAGAAATTCCATCCTTTGAAGGTGCTAATTAAAATGAAAATTAGATATACTTACACTGTGAAAATTTTTCATTAGGTAGAGGAGAGCGCGAAAAAAACAACGTTTGCCCTGCTCATAGTACCTACTTATTAACAGTAAAATGTTAATATATTTACTAAGTTCACGGTAATTAAATCAAACTTAATTAAGTTTTTGTAGAAGCTCATAAACTTTTCATAAATACCTAAGAGATGCCTTAGTTTCATTAGTGATTACTACAAAATATAACACCCCGGACATTTTAGCTTCAAATAAGCATATCTCATAAACGGCTGAACCAATTTTAATAAAACATATTTCAGAAAACACGCTAGGAAACCTGCTTTCAAATTAAAGAACCCGCATCCAAATCGGTTCACCTGTTTAAGACGTACGCCACAGCCAGACAGACATCCTGACACACACACACACACACACACACACACACGCACACACACACACACACATACACATACACAGACACCCTCGGTCCTCACAGACAGACGGACACACACACCCGCAGCCCTCTTTTTTGGTCGAGGGTTGTAAAAATATCATTAATCAACGATTAGTGGCTTCTCCACTCTGATGTGCTAGGACTTCGATCAAGGATAAAACTAGATACAACATAGAACTCTGAAATGTGTCTGGAAAAATAGATGCCCAAATTGCCTTTGGGAGCTTATTTGCTCGTAGTCCATGCAATTAAAGTAAAACTGTACGCTAATGCAATAAGGTTGACATTCGAATATTAGACGTATGGTCGAAATGAAATTTCTGTGGGGACAAGTTTTTATTGTGATTTTATTCGTAATGCGGATTCTATGGGATTAAGCTAAGCGTCTACACCTCTTAGCTTAGTCGACCAGGGGGCTAATTCTCGGTAATCTCGAATGTGACTTGTTACTAAGGTTTTCTTCGTAGAATCTCGAATGCGACATACCCGAAAATTCGCCCCCTGGGGAAAGGGGGCTTCCATTAATGGGGATTTTCTTAGTATCAAATTTGACGACGATTCTTAATAAATCGCTAAACTAAATCTATGGAAACCACATAATAATAGACTGATTTTTACAGTTATTCGTGAGGCTTTTCGGCCTATCAACTCCCAGCTTTGTACGATAAAATGAGTCGAATGGTCACCACCTCTGCAGCTATAAGTGATCGCGCAAAGGACGCATCTGAGTGTCAATAAAAATAAAAATAAAGGCCTTTGCCTATGACGTAATGAGATTATTTATATAGCGTCAATTGGGGCCTTCACTCACACTAGATTTAGGCGCGTTATTGCATTTGCGTTACTGCGTTTGCGTTTTTGCGATATCTGCTCTCAGTAGGTACATTTTGTATCAGGATTGCCATGGAGTTACATACTGCTGCGGTAAGAACGCAATGGCATTCCTAATTCAAAATGTACTGAAAACAGATATCGCAAGAACGCATCCGATGTTACCGACCGATAAAACGCACCTGTGTGGTGGGAGCCTCAAATCGCCACTCCTGGTAAGTCCGATCCGCGTTTCACTCTCTCCCTATAAGTGAGAGTTGCACAATCCCGACGTGAGCTGATTTACCAACCTCGAAACTATACGATCCACCACCACTTGTAAGGGATCTGGGATCTCTACTCTGGAACGTCGATAAACCTTTACAACTACTTTAGTAAGTATGTTTTAAGGGTCAAATTAAAGTAGCGTGGCGTAAAATGCACAATTTTCACAGTGTTTTTAAATTTTGTACCTAAACTGCAGCGAGCGGAAGATAACATGAGTTCAGCGATTTTTGTTTCACAGCTATAAAACAATATTATTTTCATTATTTTAAACAAAAATTTTACAATAATTCAGATGATTATGAGATTTGCTCCAACTTCTAGTTTTTTTGGGCAGTACCACTGGTTTGTCGACCAGAAAAACAAATCAGCTTAATTATTTGTTGTTCTGTTGTTTAGAATAATAAAAATAATACTAATTTATTGACGTGAAACAAATATTACTAAACAAAAATATCTTATTTTAGCTACAAAATTTCAAAAAACTATGAAAATTTGGGCTTTCCCGCCACGCTAATTTCATTGACCCTTAAGCCCAAACTCTCTCTCTCTGAGAGATTGTACACTAATACAGTGCTAGTATGACATGTACAGTGGTACAGGCTACATCTTACTTCTTTTCGTTTCAGAGTAGACGCCTGCGTAACGAAAGGGAACTAGGGCGATATATTATTCAAGTTCATTTGCTCGGTTTGGCCCAGCAGCGTTCAAATCAAAAACAACTTTGGACGGACGTGAGCCGAAAATCGGCCCTCCAAGTTTCTGGGCGTGCCAGATTTCTAGAATCAATCTTGTACTCTGCGGGATGCTAGTTAATATCTGGATAAACTTACTAGGAATGGATAAGTACTTACTAGGAAAAATGTCGTAAACGAAACTATTGACAGCTGTCAAATTAACGTTTTGGCTAATAGAACTTTTTTAGATCCTCTAAAGGTATGTTTTTGGACCACTTTGCCGTGATATATCTCGTGAGCGCTACGACTGACAACTGGCAAAGTAATAAAATAAAATTATACTAAAAACTTTACTCACTTTTATGACCGGTTTTATAGACTGATGCACCAATGCATTCCCTGCTGTGAACGCGGCCTTTAAATACCACCAAAGTGACATAATTTTATGGATGAGCTTCGGATTTTACTAGCATGCATCAACACCAAAATTTTGAGAGCCAACTGGGTCTACATAAGTTGTTCATAAAATAGCATCAAAACTATGAGCAAAATAAATTGTAAGACAATTTTTCCCAGACTCGGGGAAGTTTACTTGAACGAGGAAATTTGACGATATTTCACTATCTCTTCAGCTAATTGCTATGTCTACTTTGTGCAAATATTTCAAGAAGATATCATTATTTATTTTCATCTCTTCGGTTAAATGGTACGGTCATGTCCTCATGAGGAGAGACGACAATTATTATGTTGTCAAATGCGCATTACAAATCCCAGACATCCGGAGTGGCAGAGGACGTCCACTGGCGACCTGGTGGTCCACGGTCGCAAAGGACTTGGAGCGAGTCCAACTGAGCGAAACGACAATCCAGGATAGAAAAACCTGGAGCAAGAGAACAAGGAGAACCGACCCCAAATAATGGGATACAGAAAAGTGTAGTATAGTAGCTTAAGTAATTGACTAGTTATATGGTTTTACTGTAAAGCTTTAGAATTACTGCGACATAAGCGCATAACGCTGACTTAGCACCTAACTCTATGTTATAAATATTATGCACATCCAAATATACAGACACTCTCTTGTACTACCAACTACGACCTTTCACTAAAGTATCCCTGCTGCCACCCTGCTCGTGCACCACTCAGACACCATCCGATCTCAAAGAAGACGATCTCTTCGATCCATGATACTCCCGAGACACCTTCAAATGAAATCAAGGTTACCGCAGCAGCACTTCCAAAAATAAAACGCTCATTAATAGCGTGTCGCGTACATTAACGCCCAATTCGTACACAGAACTCGCGCCGCTCCCCAGTAACGCGACACCGAGCGAAATTACAAGTAAAATTACAAGTGGAATGGTATAATAAACAGGGCGTTAGTCGAGCAGTCACGTACGGTGCGAGTTGGCTGCCGCTCGCCGAATTAGACAGGTGTGTGCTAAAGCTTCGTCCACCTAATGTTATGTTCTTTTAGGCCGGGAATACACGTCCGGCTTTTGTTCTGATCAGGCTATCGGAAGGCGTCCGCGCCATATATTTGTGGCACGCTTAATAAAATAGTGACGAATTAGGATATACGTCAAAAATTAGTCACGTATAGATGTAGGCTTCTCTAAGTGACAGATTACAATGGGCATTGATCAGGGAGGCATCGATTGTCGTAAATTGAAAACCATTTCGAGGAATAGGGATACTGATTACTATTAGGGGTTTAAATAGGTAAGTAAAATTAAAAAGGATTATTAATATTTTTATCGCCAGAAATTTTTACTTCATTTTTCTTTCGATGACGTCATCATTGGCTTTAATGCGGTAGTTCCATTGCCTACAAATATTTAGATAATACATTCGTCAACAACAGCTACTGTCAAAAGTGTCAAATAACTCAAATCTGTTGACTTAGACACTGACATTTTGTCAAAGGTCAACATATTTTTATTTTTTAAAAGCATGAATGAATGCAATGAACTTAGTACATAATGCAACGTCAAATGCCCATTATCTGATATACCGCTGTGGCGGCAAAAAGTGCAAAGAGACGATAGATGCCACTGAGAGAAGCTCGTCTTGTTCATTGTTGACGTAATTCGTAACTGTTTTAGTTCGTTGTGTACATTCAATACACGTCCGAGTTTCATCGCGTCCGATGTACATACAAATGTGTGTCGGATTAGACTATCGGATGAATAAATCGGACGTGCATTCCGGCCTTATACGGATTATTTATGATTTCTAGGAGGGTTTCAGAAAAAAACTTGGCACCGACTCTTATGTGGAGCCAGCTTTAGACAGGTGTGCGTTATAAGGGAATGGCGTATTAGTGACCTATGGCACCTAAAGTAAGTATAGTGCGTTTCACTAAAGAGTTCCCTTGACGAAACTCTTATTACAATGTAATAGGGACTTAATTTAATCAACCCAAGGGAATTCTTTAGTGAAACGCACTGAAAGCAATGTGTCACAGGTTAAAATGACACTAAAAAAAGGGTCGGGGCATTTTTCCATAGAATAATATCTCGACAAAATACAAGGTGTAGGTATATTAATTGTGTTAACAAACGTCCTGTTTTTTCACAGGGCAATAGAAACCGGTGATGGGGATCAAAAAAGACTTTTTTGCTCAGCGACGAAATTAATAAAATCTGAAGAGGCTGGAGAAAAGTATTTTTAAAATCAGTTGTTAACGGCTTAAGCCATGTCAGAGGCCCTTTGGGCGGCCTTAAAACTCTGACACCAGAGGTGGCCACTCTGGTATGCAAGGATGCAAAATTATTGTTAACAGCGAGTGCTTGTATTGAATACCGAGCTAGCGAAGGTTTCTAAAATAGCACCACGAGCGTAGCGAGTGGTTCAAAATAGAATCCTGAGCATAGAGAAGTATTCAAAAGCACGAGATGCAAATAATATTGCATCCGTATGAAACACAACTTTTCATCTCACAGAGCGAGAAAATGATTATTTTAGATGCAAGAATATTATTAGCTAAGACAAGCTAATAATATTCTAGTAAGATCTTAAATCTTGAACTTCCAACTCATCACCAAGGTTATGCCTGACACAAAGACGATCGCAAATCTAATTTGTGTTGTGACTGAATTCAAGCCTCTCACAATTAGCTGGCTTTTATCAACTAAAGGGAACAACACCAACAATGGCAACGCATTAAAACTTTGAAGAGAGTTTTCGGGAGAATTTATATGAGTCTCTCCCGCACAGAGTAAGCCTGTTTCCAGCTTTGTTAGGTACACACGACAGCACGTCAAAGTGTACACTTTTGTTGCAAAGTCGCTCGTAACCTATGTGAATAGAGTGCACGCGTGTAAGCGTCTATGTTCTGTCGTGTGTTCGTAAAACGCTGATTATGTAATTGTTTATCTGATTGGTGATGTCTAGAGTGGCGAGCAGCTCTAAGGGTAGCATTCATAGTCATCAGGGTTTGTTTTTAACTATCTTTATGGACTTAATTTAATTATGTGCATAATTATTTAGTCTGAAATAAATAAATTCAATTTCGATTTGTGTCTAGTTTTCCCACGCCTTATGTCGTAGTAGGTATCGTGCAATTTTTTTTTCGAAGAGTAACGTATCATCTTATCACATAACCTTTTCTTGTAATATGGCTTTTTTTGCCAATAAATAGTAATATATAGGTATTTATTATTATAATTAACAGAACAACTAATTAACCAATGGCACTGCCCAGAAAACTAGAAGTTTGAGCAAATCTTAACAACAATAACTCACTGTGAGTGAAGGTGCCACTGGACGCTGTATATCGCTGTATGTAGCTGCAAAAAGTTGGTTCGAAGGCGGAACAAACTTTGAACTGTGGGTGTGACGTGTTCGCAACAACTCGTTTTCTCAAGGTAGGAAGCCCAGAAGGGCGCTTTTGACAAATGGTGGCTAAAGTTACAAACGGAGAACTACTAAGGCTTCAATTCCTTTTAACTTCAGAGTTACTGAGAAATCGACCACATATTATTACTCCTTCAAGACCGGGAGTTTCCAGGCTGCTTATAGGGCAATTTTTAAAATGGCTTTATTCCTGAAACACGTCAACTGCTAATGTGATTTTCAACAACTTTTGTTTTACCACTTTGGTGAAAGCGCAATATTATTTTTCCATAAAAAAAAATCACTTAATTTCACTTACTTTTATTTTGTCGAAATAGCCGACATGTTTCGACCTCGTCCGGAAGTCTTGATCATGGAGGAGGGACGGACGACGCCGATGAACTTCAAAACTAGTGAGTTTTGAAGTTCGATTATATCGATTTAACGGTTTCACTTACTTTTGTCGGAATAGCCGACATGTTTCGACCTCGTCCGGAAGTCTTAATCATGGAGGAGGAACAGACGACGCTGAAATGACACGGGTTATGTACAGCTCCCAGTGACGTCTTCACTCACTCTAGATCGGTGAAGCGACCTCTCGGACGCGGCTATGCCTCGGGCATTGTTTAGAAGATATCTTTGAATGAATAAACTATACTTTCCATCAACTTAACTTTATCTGTAAGGGAATGAAAGTTAGTAAAGCAGAGCCTCAACGCGGCAAGTAGCAAAACTCCGCAATAAATATGAAACTTGGTCGCGTCCAGAAAGCAAGACTGCAACATTTGTTGGACAACTAAACCGGTCCGACCCTTTGGTTTCATCAGAACTATTTAAGATAATAAAATTTCTAAAAGTTCGACTATGTACCTCATTATCTCGTAAAAACCGTTGATTTCCCAGGCATAGTTCATTGGGCAAAAATTTTCGTTATGTTAAGGACAATACGGTCGTGGTTACCTAGTTCGTTGGCGGTCTTTAAACAATGAACTACGAGTACCTACTTCCATCTATCCAGCCCATAAGTGAGTAAAGCCCATTGCATAGGCAGTTGTCTTGACACTATCATCGACCCATCGAGCTTTCGCTTTGAATTATGAGCGAACGTCTTAACAAATAAACAAGGTTCCTTCATCTATTAATAAACTAGCTTTTTCCCGCGGCTTCGTCAGCGCAGATAAAATATTATTCGTGAAATTTTCCCTTATTCTGTGTGGCTTGCGTCGCGTCGCTTCTAAACAGGGTGTTAAAAGACCGCCAACAAAGCGGGAAAACACGTATAGACCATGTATAAATAGTCCTCATCATAACAAACATTTTTGCCGAAGGAACAATACCTGGGAAATCCACGGTTTCCGAGATAATGAGGTCCAAAGTCAGACTTTTCAAAAGTTTTTTTTTCAGAGAAATGTTTTCAGTATCAACTACTTAATATTTCCTCTCAAGAAGCTCTGTCAACATTTTGAATAATTCTTGCAAAAAACGACGTCAAAATTGTAACCCGCAATGTATGGTAAACATCGGCACCTTGAGCGTAAGTAGCATAATTTTGTGTCAACGCTGTACAATTCGCTGTCAACGCTGTATATGATTTCTCTGCATTACACTTCCACTGCATGATAAAATATTTTCCAAAATTATAACCTAAAAAACTAAAATCATTACCCAGCATCTATTGGCAAAAGTACTTTGTTTTGGAGCCTTTCGGGTCTGTTGGCGGTCTTTTAACATTCTGTATATTTTGTATGACAGTGACATGACAGTGTCACGCCGCGGTTTCATCTCATGTATCTTCTGTATGTTTGGCTCCTTAGGATCTAAATAAACCAACGGAGGACCAACATTAGAGCATAGATGGGTCCGAAAAGGCCAGTTCTGGCGGCTTAAGATTTACTCGGTAACTTACAGGCGCTAACTCCTTTCGACTTGTCTTTGACAGTTCTCTGTGAACTGCTCCTTTTCATTATTGTCAAAACTGTTGAAAGACAAATGATAAGTTACTTGTATATTCTCTTCTTATGGGTCTTTCTTGTTGGCCTTTTCAGTTTAGGTGTGGTATTAACTAGACTTGAAGTTATAGGTACCTACATCTGACATTTTTTGTTTTGATATTAGCGCAATGATTTTCGGTTGTACAATTTTTTTTTAAGACTACAATTCAGTGAATTATCTAAAGTCCTTGGTTCGCATTCGTAGAATTAGTTAAATCACCTAATTCACCTAGAAAAAAGTTCTGAGGTAACACATATAAAATAATACGGGTTGAATCCTCCTCCTATTTTAAAATCAGTACAAAATTTAAAATGTTCTTGATTTTGTACACAATAAAGTCTATCTATCAAATACTCTGATTGAAAATCCGCACCAAAATGTAGAAGCACCACAATTTATTCTCGAATCGATACGCTCCGCCTCAGAAAATAATAATATAGTAGGTACACAAAATTATGTAGAATAAATTAGTTTTGCCTGAGCCCAGTAATTGTATACGCAAAGAAAAGCTTTGCCCTTGTTGAAACGTGGACTAATGCCCGTTTTCACCAACCACCCCTAATTTTAAAAGACCTTTTAACGAAAATTATCTGCGCCTCTGCAAGTCTAGGGGTCATGGATGAAGGACCATACGAATTCCACTCACAAGAGTTATGAGTTGAGTGTGTATGATCCTTCATCCATGCCCCATAGACTTGCAGAGGTGCAAATAACTTTCGTTAAAAGGCCTTTTAAAATTAGGGGTCGTTGGTGAAAACGGGCATTAGACTTTCAAAACATAGCCCCTACTCTACCCAATCATTAAGGTAATTTTTCTCAGAAAAAATATTACCTAATGCCACGTTTTTACAGACAAAGTACACCACGACGAAGAGCACAATGTACTCTGTGAAGAGCAATGTCCAAGCAAGCTAAAGCTTCTGATTGATCGGTTCTTCTGATATGTTGTCATCAACTAGGACGGAGCTCTAATCGTCAAAATTTACTTGGATGTTAATAAAACAAAATGGCCGACCAATCAGAAGCCCCAGTCCCCTACGTGGACGTTGCTCTTCGTTAGTTTGACTGAAAAAACGCGGCTCAATTTTGGTGGCATTTTTTATTTGAGGGTTTTCAGAGAAAATTATGTTCTTAATGCGGTACAGTTACGTGTTGATTACTCCACTACAGAACTGTTCACAGTAAGAACATCAACTTAGCTAAAAAACATAATAAAAAGTGCCACCAAAATTAGGTAATAATTTCTCTGACCCACTGACTTTATAATGGCACTTTAAAATGACCCATTGACCCCAGTGGTTACAGAAAGTGGCTTGGGAGGGAGACAAATCTGTGTCTCTTGTCACTACACTATTGTTCCCTGATTTTTCTCGTGACCTTGACGAGACAAGAAGATAAATAATAAATTCTTGAGCCATATTTCAGAGAGGTCTTTGACCGAAAATCGGAAGTCCAAACTCAAGGTTTGCCAACGTGCGATGGAGCGCAGCATATTGGGTTTTAAACGGATTGACCGCATCCGAAACACCACGTTGCGCTCGAAAACCAAAATCGCCGATGTTGGAGTTGTGACTGCCAAGCTAAAGTGGAACTGGGCTGGCCACATAAGCCGCATGGATCCAGACAGATGGGCGAAAATCGCCACTGACTGGTTGCCTCAGACTGGACACCGGCGCCGTGGCAGGCCAAGGCGGAGATTGCGGGACGATCTCGAAACCTTTTTGCCGGGGTGGCGAGAGGTGGCCCCAGATAGAAAAGAGTGAAAGACCCAAGGGGAGGCTTTTGCCCAGCAGTGGGACACAAAACAGGTTACATAAAAAAAAAACAGTGTACGAGATTTAAGCATGTAACAGCAGTATTTTTTTTATTTCAGTATTGAGCCCGAAATAAAAGTCGTTGAAATTAATAAATAGAATTACACCTTAAGTTAAACAGCGCATATACAAGGTGTTTTAGAAAGGTCCTGTGACACCGAAGGGAGTCATTTGACTCATCAAAACAAGCATCTTTTACTTTGGGGCCAAGTGCAAAATCTCGAAAAAAAATCAGCCATTCCATAAATTGGGTACAGTATCGAATGTTCGTATGGAACAGCTGATATGTAATTGATCCCTTTCACTGTCACTGGACCTTTCTAAAAAAAAATTATCATTTTTAAATACTGTTGAAAGCAATGACAATGTATTTGTATAAGTAGGTAATATAGGTAAAGAGGCCCTAATGTGCTTAAACAAAATGAAATCAGACTTTTTGCACAACTTTTTCACATCCTTTTTGTACCGCTCTTCGAAACCTTCTTGCTACAAGGGTCAACTTACTGTCATAATATCCAGCATCACAGATCGCAAGTAGGCCTCCGGACATGAGCCAAACAATTCTAATTTACTTCAGAGTTTCTGTAGAATACTCCGAAAGGCTTTTTGAGGCCGGGCTATATACATTGTACGGTACATGTTTCGTTGCCAAGGGTACTAAAATGGAATACTCATAAAAAGTTTCAGTGACACGGCGGTGCTCTATCAAGGGTCGGTAGTTCAAATTGGGTATTATTTTGGCAGCATTTTAGAACTACTTTGGGGTCACTTTGGCTTAAGAATTTTGGACAAAGAATATTCGCAAACCGAATGAAAATGCAAAAGATTTTTCCTCAAATTCCGAAAATTCTTATCATTGAACTTGAACGGCTACATCGTAATTTATTACAATAAAAAAAGGCATTTGCATCTAAATAATGAGATGAAATCATCTGTACTAAATATACAGCGTCCAGTGGTACCTTCACTCACACTAGATGGGTGAAGAGACCACTCGGCGCTGCAGTGCCTGGGACATTGTTTTAGATGGAGTAGGCTTGCCCAGCATCTATACCATCCTGACAGAAACATCGTGAGGAAACCAGCGGCTTAGTTGCTCCACACGTATTGACCCGTCTTTCCTGTGGGCTAGGCCGACTAAGCTCTCAGAATTACAATAAATCATTCGAAAAATATTCTTCTTTGAGTAAATATAAACTAAAACTCCTTAACGATTTCAAAGCCTCGTTCTATAAAACAAAATACGCGGCTAGACTGTATTTCATTCGAAGCTACAATACAAGATAGGGTTCCTAAGAAACCGATACTATACGAAGCCTGGCGTAGAGGTTCCCCAGAGATTTCATTTAATTTCAGTTTCTATTACACTCCTGGCAAACGCTGAAGGTAGCAAAAGCGAAATTCCGCCAAACTCTCAAAATGTCGCAGAGAAAAAAAACAGCCAAGTGGGAGTGGGTCTCGCGTACCGAAGGTTCCGTACCACCATTCTATGTATTTATTTGGAAGAAAAAAAACTAGATTCATCTAGAGTTGAGTGCATACAGCGCCATACAGAGTTGAAGTTTGAAGTAATATAGAGGGCGCTAGTTTCTATGTCGTGTTACATTTCTTGTATAGGGACACTATTTTTTGTCGTATCTTTTGATTCCGTTAACTTAGAAAATTGATTTTTTTTTCTGCAAGAGATTGCAGACCTGGGTATTTTGATATAAATTTCAACCTTATACCTCCAAGTGTTCTTGAGAAAAAGGTCTCTCCAGTCAGACAGACCGACAATAAAGTGATCCTATAATGGTTCCGTTTTTCCTTTTGAGGTCCGGAATGCTAAAAAACATATTTTCCTTCGCATTCCCTACGCGTTACGATAACATGATATTCCCAACATTATGTATGGAATGGAATATATTAGAATACGCTCCACTCTGTATTGTTTTCGTTGAAGAATTGTCTTGGTATCGATTTCTTCTCGAATAAAAAACAGACATTAGGAACGAGGATCAAGTTATGGTTCAAAACGTTACATCCTATCATAAGTGTGACTTACGATTAACCATTAAGTATATTGAAAACACAAAAATACTTAATCTAAGGGTGGTATTACTAGTGGTTCGCCCCGAACTGTGAACTCGCGACCCCATATAAACTTAACAACCCCATATCTCGGCAACCCCTCGACCGATTTGGCTCATGTTCAAACTTAACAATTCTTTTAATTTCATTTACCCGCCTACCAAATTTCATAACGATCCGACTAAATTTACTCAAGTTATCGTCGAACGAACATTCATACATACATACATACATACATACATACATACATACAAACGCCGGATTGTTCCAGTAAACTCGGAAAACTTCGCTCGCTTCGCTCGCTCGTTCAAATAGTGGCATCTCATGCTCTGCGTCAGTCTGAAGCTCGAGCTTGAGTAACTGTCAGCATATGACGAGCCTACAAAGCATAGTGTAGGTCTACAGAATAATTTGAATTTAAATCCACAAAAATAATATCCACACTGCATGGCCTGAGTTGAGTATATTTTATTTATTACGTGTCCGTTTATCAATTTTTTTGACCACTACTTACTTGTCTGTCCATCTGTCGTATCTGTCTGTCATATCATTAGGACAAAAAATACGTTTTGTACCTACTGTAAGGCTTTATCCTTATGCTGGTTCGCACGATCGCGCGATCCTACTAGAGTCGTTAAATAAGTAGTGAGAAAGAAAAAAAAATGTGGCCGGCATAGCTCATAATTTTTTTTAATTATTATACGTGAAAAAAAAATTATTTATAAAGTTTTTCTTTTAAACACAGAAATCATTTTGTTTACGTCGAGTCGGAGCGAGTTCTTAAGAATGTAGAAAATTTAGTTTTATTGAATTGAAGTGCTTAAAAAAGTTACTACGCTGCAGGTATCAAGACTTAAAGCTCGAGTAAATTTAAGATAAAATTTTCAAAATTATTTAATTTAGTGTTAGGTTGTTTAACAAAATTTGTTTAATATTACAATAATAAGCTTGTAATAAGAGCATAAAATCTGCCAACGAACTACTTAGTAGTTTGGCGGAATTACTGTATTATGTTAAGTTTTTTGGCCTAAATAAACATTTACTTACTTACTTACTTACTTACTAAGAACATTAGGGGCCAATAATTGGCCCCCCTTATTCTACAGTTGCGCGTAGAAAGATCTCGAAGAACATCTCAGAAGCCAGAAAATTTAAGATGATGATGCATTTATCGCCACCATATGAAAGATGAAGAGTCTTTTAAGAAGGCAATTTTAAGTTAGATAAAAGATATACCTAGTGTGTAGGCCTAAAAAGTGACTGCGTCTAAAAATAAAATAACATCTGATAAAAGTTTATTGTATCGTTTTAATTCCCGCTACATACTGAATGTCCCTCGTACATACACATCTGGGTGTCTACCGGCTAAGGCGAAGCCGATTACCATTGGCGAAAATCGAAGTTCGATTTTTGAAAAATGTACGTCGACCCAGTTCATTTTACTGCCACCCAGTGAATTTTTCATAAATTTATTTATTTATTTTTTATTTATTTATTTAATATTTAGGAAAACTAGTGACTAAATTAATATATCTTAAAACTTAACACGTTTAAAAAACATAGTAGTGGCTTGACTAAATTTGAATAACAACAGCCAGTCTTTTAAAGTTTCCACAGATAGGACTTCGATTTTTGCCAATGGTAATCAGCTTCGTTTTAGCCGGTAGACCCCCTATTCAGGATGTCCTAACAGACATTCATGCGATGATAATTGACAATACAATTTATTCTATGTTATTGCGTGAACTTCCAATGATAGTGAATTATCGCGCGCAAAGAACAAAAGCAGGCTGCCTATTTTTTTTTTCGGCGTAAATATCTTGCAAGCTTTTATGGATATCATCATGAAACGGGCTATGTTCGATAGCTCTCACTTATTTCTAGTGTTCTATATTGTGTACTTTTTCGATTCGTTTATTGTATCTGATACAGGAATCGATTATGTACATTTTTTATGCGCGCGGGCTAATTCACTATGCACGCCTTAAGGGCGCGATAATCGCGTTCTGTTATAATAACGCCTAATAAGGAGACGGATAAATTAACGGCTGAAAAATTAAAAAAAATCTCTTTTGTGAACACGACAATTCGACAATTAATCAAAATTGGCCAAGTGAATCGTCAAGCGGTTTAAAAAAAAACTTACTTTTTGTCAATAAAAAACGCAAATGTACCAACCAAAGTAAAATGTAGGTAGGTGATGACGTACTGTATTAACCTACCTAATTACATACATATTATAATCCTGACATGTAAATATATTCTTAACATCAAATCAACTCTCAAACATGTCGATTTTTCTAACAATAGTTCGCATCTAGCAGCCAATAACTTTCAAAACAATATTTGGCACTACACTCTATCAAAGATTGAACCTAGACCTCATATTTGAGAAACCGTTCTCTTATCAAATCGACAACCCTTAAAAAAACCGGTCCTTATACAGTACAAGAAACCATCCATATTAATAAAAGCACCTCGAGTATTATCCACAGAGCAAATCTCAAATAAGACGTGTAATATAAACCTTCATATTTACCTTACGACAGCTTATCCTAGCTAGGCTCTGTACACACTATACACTATCTCACTTCACTGTGAATAAAGAATACTTTACACAGTGAGTATACACCTTTCACACTCGATAATTGTACACTCGTGTAGTATTTGAGTTATCACACGGTCCACTGTAGTTTTAAACACTGGGTTTTAGTCATAAATGGCAGTTTTTGGTGTATTTGTAGCGAGCGCGCTACGGAACGGCGTAGCGTGTGCTACGGGTCACGCGGGTGCTACGACTGCCGTAGCCCCGCCCCGCGTAGCGCCGCTACGCAAGTCTTGACGTAGCGCGTAGCTTAGATTTTTTCGCATGTTTCAGTTTTTGTGTTTGCGATTTTGCTCGGCGAGTGTTTGAGTTTAATGTTTGTAAGGTGTGTAATTTTATTTTGCTCGATAATATTAAGATGTGCACTAATGACAATAATTATTCACTAATTTATAATGGTACGTTGGTCAATTAATTGAGAAAAAAATATATCATGGAATTTAAAAATTAGATTTTTTAAAGTATAGAATCTGTTTCGTGTTGAAAATTGTTAATAGACACAAAAATATTTTCATAATTATAACACGATGTATTTATTTACCATAAATTACAACTCTGCCATCCATAATAATATCCATAGGTAGATTTGACATTTAATTTTAAATACAAAGGATCACTATAAAGCATAATATACTAAGTGGTCACTTCACATATTATCTATCTAGTTTTACTAAACGTTAAAAATATCATTAGCAAAAGACGGAGCCTCACAAGTTTTGCTAACGATTCCTCTACAAAAAACAAAAAGAAATAAATAAGGAAAACCTGTTTCTATCATTCTGATTTAAATTTAATTTTATCGAATACTAAAATTATTAATTGGACTTTTAAATAATATTATTTTGAACTTTTAACTTTTTGAAATTGCCATTTTAATTGATTACTTTTTAATTAATGTTACTCTGAGATTATGAACTGCCTTACTTTTTAACTGTACAAATTGTGATGTTTTAATTTATTTAATTTTTATCTGTTTTTTACTTTGTAATCTATGGAAGTGTTAATATTCCGAAATAAATGCTTTGAATTGAATTGAATCATTCTAATTTCACCGTCACACAAATGCTGACCCAAATTAGATGAAAGGGACGTTTTCAAAGAAAGAAATATTTCAACAGAAATAACTTGTGAAACTATTGTAACCATCTTAAAGGTCGGCGTCCAATCTTTGAGCTATCAAGTCAAGATATTGGAATGAGCGAGACAAGTTCTCCGAGTATACTTGAACACTCCGGTGTTTGTATGGATGTGTGTATGTTTGTTTGTAGGTATGTTTGTATGTATGAATGTTTGTTCAAAGATAACTTGAGTAATTTCAGTCGGATTGTCATGAAATTTGGTATGCATGTAAATAAGGAAAAGAGAATTTTAAATTTTGAACAATGAGACAAATCGGTCGAGGGGTTACCGATATATTGAGTGGTGAGTTCACAGTTCGGGGCAAATTACTAGTATACAGAGTGTTAAAAGACCGCCAACATATCCAAAAGGTACGCATTCTAGATAACAAAACAAAGTACCTACTTTTTCATAATTTATTGCTGGGAAATGATTTTTTATTTTTAGGTTATAATTTTGGAAAATAGCTATTTTACCACTTAATGGAAGTTTAACGCAGAGAAGTCATATTGCGCAGGCGTTGACATGAACTTATGCTACTTACCCTCGAGGTGGCGATGTTTTGAATACAACCTATTTTAGCGTCATCGTTTTGAAAGAAATTCAAAATTAAAATTTTTATGTAGTTATAAGAAATGTTAAGTACTCAACACTGAAAACATACCTGCATTTTTTTTTAAAGTTCTACTTTGAACCTCAGTTTCTCCAAAAACCATTGATTTTCCAGGCATAGTTCCAAGGAACAAGGGCAAATTGTTCGTTATGATGACAATACGTGGATTTCCGCTGTGTTGGTGGTCTTTAAACACCGTGTATGTTGTGAAAGAAATAAATAAAATAAAAATATAAAATATTTTTTCAGTAACATGCAATGTGTGTATCTTTTCTAGTGGGTGAGGTCCGAATCTCGGAGCCGTCTCGCGCCTATCGCTTTAGTTGTAGCAATACCACTCACTAACGGTGAATGAACGGCCTTTATATTGCCGACTGAGCTCAGAGGATGATAATTATGCTGAGCAAACGTGTAAACATATTCCAGAAAAAAAGATTCTCGGTAAAAACTGAAGGAGTTTTTATGGATTTCATATATGAACTTTAGAAGGAGAAAGACTGCCTTTCAGCTAGTTATCATTGTTATCATGACGTACATATTCACCAGAGAAATATTTTTGCTAAAAATTTTGGTAATTTATTATTATCTTGTAACAGAGTTCAGTGCCGGCAAGTAAAGGTCACTGCTGCTGACTGGTGGATACAAGTTCAATATAAATCCTGAACGTTTAAGAATGTAATTCAGAAAATAATACAATGGGAAATATGTTGCTTATTAATAAATACGATGTGCGTTTATAAATAGAAATCCGATGATCCTTTATAAATATATTGTATATTAAATAAAAAGAAAATGCACTTAGTTGGACTAGTACTGTCGATAAAAGGTAAAACTAAAAATGTTTGTTGCAAAGTCGCCCGTAATGTAACTGAATTATCGCACTGAGTAGAATGCATACCTACGTGCTAAAAGTCGACGTAAAGTTGACCGTACAATAACGTAGCTTCTGATATATTTGTGCATCTTTCTCTTTTCCTCTCTCTATCTTTCTTCATATCTCTTCTTCATATGTCAAGAAGACACGTTTATTGCGATATGTACCTAATAAGAGAGCTACCGGCAATATTTGCTGAGGCAACCTAAAGTCTGGACGCCGTCGAGTAGAAAGAATTTCGTACATTGACCTATTATTACGCGGCGTCTCTGTCAATCCTGCGTAAATACATAGCCAGCCATCGCGCTTGGCAATTGTTTCTGTACGAGCGAGAAGGCAATATAATAGCGAGAGAGCAACAACGCTTAGAACAAGTCAATGACCGAAATTCTGCTCAGCGGCGTCCGGACTTTTAAGATTTGTGTAAAGTCCGTTCGCTATCATAGTGTCACTTCGATATTTGCCGCCTTGGCGCGCGGCGGCTTTTCACAAAGGAAAGTAAAGGACGAGGCGGCGCAAACACGCCAGTGAATTTCGTTCGCCGCTCGTCATGCTGTAAAGAAGCGTCGTCGTATTGAGAGGTTGTGCTTGTGACTTTTGACTTAGTAGGTATTTTGTATTGAGTGTCGATCGCTGCGGGTAGATAAAATGTTTTTTCGTCCATGGGAGGATAGCGAGGTGCCTCTAGACAAAACTTCAATGACCCAAAAATTAAAAGAGGAAGGTTTTGTGAAAGATGTTAGAAAACTCATGTTAATGTCCATCAGCATTGTGTTGAAATGAATTTGTCTGCGCCCATCACAGATACTAGTACTTCAAAAATAGTTGGTATCCCAAGAACCAAGATTGCCGTCGTGTGTACCGACACTATCTAAGCGAACGGACTTTATCATCGTATGGGTATAATAGGTTTATTCATGACTACCTTACCCGTCTCTCTTTTTTTACAACACTGGTTGTCTGGAACAAATTGCTATCAGCAATAAGGCTGACACTTGTATCTTGTGTCATAGAGAAGCTTTATTTTAGTGTATAATATTCTTTCTTTTTACACTTACACTTTCATGAACACTGCACATAAGAACCGAAACTAGTCGTCTACACATAAAGGCTACTACGGCTACAAATAAAGTAAGTAAGCCGTTTACTAAATACCAACTATTATATTTATCCCACGACGTCCCATCTCACTTCCCATATTATAAAGGCGAAAGTCTGTGAGTGAGTGAGTCACACACACACATACTCACAAAATTGTTACCTTATAACGCTGAATCTGATTGATATATTTGGATAAAATTTGAAATTTAGGTAGCTGAGACATCAGAATAATATAATATTATCACGCTTTGGCGTTTAAGAGCTAAGTAAATACACAAAGTTTATCATTATATGGCGTTTAGGAGCAAAGTAAATACACAAAGATTATCATAGTATACTTACTTATTGGCTATTTGTATAGAAGTGACTGACAAAACCATTCTACAGGGTGCACTCTAAGTCGATAGCGAAACTTTAAGTAGGATGTCTACTGATCAATACAAACAACTTGTATTAGGTGGCGACAAAAATGGAGCGAAAAAAATATCAGCTGTTTCATACATTTGGCGCAGTACTGAGGCGACCTTTGGTATGGAACAGCTGATATTTTTTTCACTCCATTTTTTTCGCCACCTAGTACAAGTTGTTTGTATTGATCAGTAGATTGCCTACTTAAAGTTCCGCTATTGACTTAGAGTGCACCCTGTAGATATAAAACCTTCGCCGGTACGGAAGCCTTGAATAAGTTCATCTATACATATATTATGTCTATGTCAAAAAATGTAAAATCAACATGTTTGTTATAAATATTTTCCAATAATATGACGGTATTTTATCATTGTATTGCCTTTTCCATTACAATGTCCTCAGAGAAAATTGAAACATATCACAAAGAGATACAGAGTAATTTCGTCTAGGCGGGCGCTGTAATTTATAAGTCTAATACTTTACAAGCAATCACAAATATTATGTTTGTTGAATTATCTTCATGTTGACAGTGTTGTCTTAGCTGTAATGTTAATTTAGTATTGTGTTATGATAAAGAATAGGTACCTATCACTAAACGACTTTGAGCTCTATGCAGACCCAACACAAGGATTTTAATTGCTTGTGTTACTAAATATATGTTTCTCTAGAATCTCTTTTATACAACGTGTTACAAAACATCTTAACTCTTTTTACAGGGTGTAACCTGCTGGTCAAAAAAAAAGGATGTCAATTCAGTAAAAAGTCGAAAAACAAAATTTTGTAAACTCAATTTATTTTTGTTTTTGGTATTAGCTCTAAAAATATTTTTGTGAGTGTAGGTGCATTTGCATAGGTTTGAGTACATAGTTAAAACAATGTGAAAAACCATAACAATATAAAACAAAAAATCTCCCGCCAAAGCGTTCAAATTTTATTAATATAAAAATCAACGGAATGTCACAGAGCAAAAACAATACTTAGGTTAAGGATCCTGTCAAAAGAGTTAGGATCTTTTGTAACACCTTGTAATGTTTGTAGGTTATCTAAAAGGCGTAGAAAGAAACATTTCAAGAGCAAGTTAGAAAAAGAACTCGTATATCATACACTAAAAGCTTCTTCGTGATATGTGAGTGTATTGCATCATGTTATCACTTAGAAAAAGAATAACAGAAAGTTATGTCGGGTGTTTCAGCTTGTTGAACATAAAGTACACAAAAACGTGCACAAAGATACGGTAAATACATTAGTGTTTATTCATAAAATGCAAATAAAACAAAAAACGCGACTATCTCGCTCGGGCTGGCTGAAAATATAGTTCATTTACCCGCTTGGTGGTGCAAGTTAGAAGAGACGGGAAAAAACTTTAAATCATGATTTTTTTCATAAAGTGTTTCCGATGTTTTTTGCAATTATTAATTCGATTTTATTCATTGTTACTTATGTGACGCGAAATAAGCTAAAGTCATAGGTACATGCTCAAATCGGTATTTGCACATGGGACCTCAAGCTTCTAGGTCCTACAGGGACCGCAACATCTGAATAATGAACGTGTTCGAAATTTGAACATTTTCTGTTCCATTTCGTTTTGTATGGAAAACTGATTTTCGGATAATAGCTCGGGACCGATAGGTAAAAGAGATTGCGCTACCCATATAGCGTCGATGAGGATATAAGATGCCGTTACCAGAAAATTTGGTAATTGCGAATATTCAATATGGAAGCTGAGATATAACTGTCGAAAGTTGAAATGACGCTTATTAGGTACGCTATGGTCCGGTTTCTGAATTGAGAAATTAACTAAGCAAATACTTAAGTATCGTTCTGTCACGCTCTTTTGTGAGAAATCTGCAGAGAGAGGACGATACTTACGCATTTGCTTAGTGAATATCTCAATTAAGAAATCAGCAGTTATTAGAACAAATTAAATAGGAATTTGACCTTTCTTATTTGGCCCTTTATTGGCCAGAGTTTGTGAGGCCGAAGGCCAGGCGCCCCCATTAGACACCTCATTCCGCGAGGCCGAAGGCCGAGTCCCACGTTGAGCGGAGCTCAGAGCTGCTCGACAACGCCCCCGGTCGTGGCAGCGGAAAGAGTGCGAGGGGTTCGGTGAAGTCTCATCTGTCGTGGCGCGTATTGCACACCCAGAGATTCGAACCTAGGACCTCTCGCTTGCGAGTTAAGCGTGCCACCATGGGGCCACCGCCGGCTCTCTAACCTCTTGTGAATTGCGGCACACACCCCCGACGCCGCGCGCGACGCATGCGCGCTGCGCCGCCGCCCGGGCGCGGGCCTGCGTCCGTCAGATGTTTTATCTCGCACAAAAACACAGAGGCTAATTTGTCCGAAAAAGGTTAAATTCTAATTGGGCAAATACAGCCCTTTTAGTTGGGGGTACCGATCGAACAGGCGCCTTAGCCTGTAACACAATGGCGTATCAATGGCGTCCCAGGAAGAAGGACAAAACCGGGATTTTTTCGTTGCTCTCCTACCACCAGCGAACTAATTCTCTAGAATTAGACTCATAATATTCTTTGCTGTACTACAAAAACATTAAAAGGACCGACACTGGACCGACAGCATTAATCAATCGTAATTGAAACCGTCAACCGGGAGCCCATTTTGGCACCATTGCGTTACAGGCTAAGGGCCCTGGGGCTGTGTTTGACCTTATCCAAAGGTTTTTACCCATGACTGCAGAATAAACGGCAGTTTTATTAACCGACTTCCAAAAGGAGGAGGTAGGTTTAACCCGTGTAATTAAGAAAACATTTAGGATGAACTTTAAAACACTCGCCCTCTCGCTCTAATTGAACAAGCGAGCGAAGTTCTCCGAGTCTACTGGAGCAATCCGGAGTTAGTATGTATGTTCGTACTTAAAAAATATCTTTGCCTCATTTACCTGCCTACCAAATTTCAGGACGATCCGACTTTTACTCAAGTAATCGTTGAACGAACAATCATACATACAAATATACATACATACAATCGCCGGATCGTACAAGTAGACTCGGAGAACTTCTCTCGCTTCGCTCGCTCGTTCAATTTAAGACCTCCACCATCGCATCCTCGGGTTAATTCCCAAACTATTGCGACGTTTGCTTACACTCGAGCTGAGGGCCCTTGAGCTGAGGGTCCCATCGAAGCTTCTAGTAGCTTATCTGCCTTCCTTATGCAGCCGGAAGCTGGCCGCCATCTTGGCACAATGATGCTACACTATAGGTTATTATTAGCTATGTCCACATAAGTGTATTTTGGCCACATATTGCGCCTCGTGCTTGACGAAAACAGCAGCCAACAAAAGTATACACCGAACCCGCAAGAAAGCGCGAATCCCAAACGCGTAAAGCATAAGCCAGATAAAAGGACAGTTGTTTCTTAGCTAAACGTCAGATAAACAGCGCATAAAGAAAAGCCCGGTTTAAAAGCTTAAGCTGTTAAGAACTGTGAAGGAGGCTGCGGATATCCTCTCGTGGACAGTTCAACGTCGAGATTGTTATGTTTTCTGTGAAGAGATAATCCTGCTTTTTATTTCATTCCGATGTTGATATTTGCTTCGTTATCTGCAATGTTTACCGCTCATGGAGAGATTTTGAGTTGCTTTTTGAGAGTTAAATCAAAGGGATTTCAAAGTGCTTTGAAGCGTTGGTAGCCCGTGGGTTGAATGGTTGCTTCTCAATAGTTTCTCGGTTTGAATCCCAGTGACGACTCAACTTTTTATTTTTCAAACCTAAAAGGAAAATTAAAACTGCGTTTGAGATTTTTCTAGTCCCCACAATTCCGACTAATTATTTAAACTTTAAAGTTTCAAGGATTTAAAGCTGCTTTTTTCTATTAGCTAAGCCTGCAGAGAAAATCTGAACTGTTCCATTTACCACTAATATCTTCTGACAAAACTCTGTTCGCGTCCCACTGTGAAGTTAAAAATAACACAAAGGAAGTCACCGTTTTGACAGTTCCATTTTCTCCCGGATACATCAAATCCGCCGGAGGCCTGTCCGGCGAGTAGATAATCGAGATGGATGCCTGTCGATGCCGGATGGCCCTGACTGATAGGCGGATCGCGGCGGCTTCCACCGGTTGGAACTGGTTTGCGCTAGTCCGAACCGCTTCGGGCCGGATCAGAGCTGTCAAAACAAGCCGCCGCCCCGATAGGCGATTGGCGAGCTCTAGTGATGCGGTTTAGTCACTGTTGCGCATCGAAGGGCTTGCGATAGCTTGTGCAGACAGCGAAAGCGAAGAGTACAGTGTCAGTTAGATAATCGCCCTTATGTAGTAGGTAGACATGGCTTGTTGTTATTTTATTTCAACCTATGACACCCTTTTTAAGCACAAAGAAACACAGATGAAATTTAAATTCCGAGTCGTGTATTATTTTTATAATCTATTCGTTTCAATTCAATTGAATTATATTTTATTTATGATGATGAGATGTTTTTGGATCCTACTTAGTAAGTTTTAAATAAATTTTGTAAAAGAATACATAATTTTTAATTAGGCTGGTGTTCTTTTTTGTTGTGACTTAAAGGAGGATCAGAGCATTTTTAAAGCCAAAACAAAATAAACCCGACAACCTGTTGAGATGAATAAACATCCAAACAAAACTGCATAAATACACCGTGGCGCGAAAACCTCTCGACTAACAAACAACCAAGAAATTGCAAAAAAGCCGTAATTTATCTAAAGAAACAAGCTAAGGACGTGAAAGTTATGTCATTAGGGTTCCGTAAATGGGTAAACAAATAAAAATGTTGTGAGGTTTTTTTTTTTATCAGTGAAGTTAGATGAAAAACCATATGTTCAAGTAAGAAAAAGATATTTCATCATCATCATCAGCCTATTAACACCCACTGCTAAGTAAAGGCCTCTTTATACTCACGCCACCTCTCACTAACCTGAGACTAGCCTGTGCCAGACGCTAGTCTAGTGGGTAATACAATGGACCCGTAAGCGAGAGACCATGTTCGATTCCCGGGGGTCTACCGCCTAAAGGCTCCTCTACACGTCTACAGAGGCATCTGCAGACGTCATCTCCGGATGCGTCCGCCGACGTGTAGAGGGGGTGATTTGCGCATCTGTGGTAGGTATTTAACGTCTGGAGACGCGTCCGCCTCGAATCCGATGGTTGTCGGTTTTTTGGCACACATCAAAGGGTTTTGGCGCGGACGTCCGGCGCGTGTCCACACGTCTGCCGACGCATCAGTTTGATCGGAGTTGCGGTTGAGAGTGGACGCGTGCCTGCGGTTTAATTTACTTTGCGCCTGCGGTTTTTATTTGAGAAATGGCTAACAATATGAGCTCTGAGGAAACTTTTAAGTTTCTTGAGCTCTATCAAACAGAAAACTGTTTGTGAAACCCTAAAAATAAATACCACAAAATTAAAAATGTTCTAAGTAAACTATTAGTATAATTTAATAATCTATGTATGTACAGTCAAGTACAGCGATGCACATTCAAGTAGTAGTTAAAAGTACTAAATAAGTAAATAGCTACGATCTCAATATATGTTGCGTCTGTCGAGAATGGACATAGACTGATCGACCTACAGACGTGTGGACAGCTCTAGGAAATCCATCTGCGGATGCATCTGCCCGCGTCCGCGGACGCATCTGCTGACGTGTAGAGGAGGCTTAAGACGAAGCCGATCACCAGTGCCGAAAATCGAAGTTCGATTTATGAAAAATTAACTGAGTGGCAGTAAAATGAACTGGGTGGCAGAACATTTTTCAAAAATCGAACGTCGATTTTCGCCAATGGTAATCGGCTTCGTCTTAGCCGGTAGACTCCCCGATGCGGGCGTGTATAAGACCAAAATTTATGTTCAAAGTTAAGAACATTTTGTGAATTTGAAGTTGCAATTGCAATACATACTTCAAGTTCATGAAAAACGGAAAAATCATTATTACTAGTGGTTCGCCCCGAACTATGAACTCGCGACCCCATATCCCAGCAACCCCTCGTCTGATTTATCTCATGTTCGAACTTTAAAATTCTCTTTGCCTCATTTACCTGCCTACCAAATTTCATGACGATCCGACAAGATTTACTCAAGTTATCGTCGAACGAACATTCATACATATACATACATACATACAAGGTAAACACCGCGTAAAGGATTTAAACATACAAACGCCGGATTGTTTCAGTAGACTCTGAGAACTTCGCTTGCTCGTTCAATTATTGCTGGACTGATTAACTAGTGGTTCGCCCCGAACTTTGAACTCGCGACCCCAGTAACAGATGTGTAACTTTGCTTATGCCATTCACCCAGGTGCGCTGTACAACCCCATATCTCGTCAACCCCTCGACCGATTTGGCTCATGTTCGAACTTAAAAATTCTTTTAATTTCATTTACCCGCCTACCAAATTTCATAACGATCCGACCAAATTTATTCAAGTTATCGTCGAACGAGCATTCATACATACAAACATACATACAAACATACAAACATACATACAAACATACATACATACATACAAACGCCGGATTGTTCCAGTAGACTCGGAGAACTTCGCTCGCTTCGCTCGCTCGTTCAATTATTGTTGACTACGGAATGCCAAAAGAGAGGCAGAGCAAAACAAATAGAAACAAGAGTGCCCTTTTCGGGGCCGGCGAAGGCAAGCAAAGTCAAGAAAAGGACAAATCTCGCTCCGTCATTGCGGTGGAATTTATGCACGGTGGTTTCTTTTTCAATTTGGAGAAAGGCAGCTTCGTTAAAAATTCAGCGGGTGGCGGCTTGGGCGGGGCCCTTCGTTAGGGCGGGCGGCGCACGGGCGGGAAACACGCGGCGTTACTTTGGGTTCTAACCCCGAAGGAAAACATTGTGGAGAAACCTGAGTGTCTCAGATATTACGACCCTCAATGTAAATAGTAAAATTTCAAATGGGTGACCACTACAATTCACTACCTACCTATTCCAAATCAACCACGTACCACAAAATATTTTTAAAAATCTTCTTCTAAAGCTATCTACTTGGAAGAAATATTATTAGCCACCGGACCACCCTTAGAACCGTAAATTTGAAAAAAATCGCCGAAAAAACTCAACAATTTAGCTGCCGTGTCAAGTAACTGTCGATGCGAATTTCCCAACCTCACTTCAATGTTCCTGTGCTTTAGAAAATATTTTTTTTTAATCCCTAAAACGGCTGCTTTGTACATTTTGTAGTCCACAACAGTGTACATGTACGCAACAAACGCTTGTCTGTTCCCGCCTTTTAATTTGGAGATAATTATGGCTACCTTGAATTCAGTTCAGTTTTGGGCCCATTTAGTCCAAAACATAAGATAACTTCTCTAACTTAATACGTCTCGAGAGGGTATCCATTTTGACTAACTTAATACCCAAGTAGCCTTTGAAGTTGCTTTACGTAATCAACATTAACAACCTGTACCATGAAAATGTACGTATGTGAAAATGAGTTTGTCTGTAAAGTGTTTTACGAAAATTTTACCAGCTTTCACCCGCGTCTTTCACCCGCGTCTTCGACCTAACAAAGGAAGCTAAAATACTGACCAATCGTTTGAAACTGAATGTCAACCACCACATTTCCCTGGCTTCATTAAAGGGTCTGTATACCTATAGTCTACCTGATGGTGGTAGCTAGTTCTTTGAACCGTACAGGGTCAATGAAAGTAGTGTGGCGGGAATTGCACATTTTTCACAGGTTTTTCAATTTTGTAGAACCGTGCGCAAAAGATAGTAGTTTCCAAGTTTATGTGTTAAAACATATTTTATTTACGTACTTCTAATGTAGTTTCTGATTATTTATGCCTGAGTGGTTTGATTAGATTTCTGCTTGCAAATTGAAAGCAACGAATTTATTACAAAGTCGACAGGCTTTGCTGAATCCTATTGTTATTAGTTTTGGGGTGCGACAAATGTAATCAAGTACGTGTTTTAATCTAAAGTAGCCGTTCTAAAGTTTTTCAATATGCTAGGTAAGGATTAGAGTTGTTATACTTTACTTACTTATACTTTAATGCACTATACATGAATAAATTATAACATACATTACATAAAAGAAAACCAATTACCAATTTGCAAGGTATTACAGAATGATCCTGTCATACCAAGGGGGTCGTTTAACTCATTTTACTATGGGACCAATCTCTGCCCCTAAAAATATCAGCTGGGGGTCTACCGGCTAAGACGAAGCCGATTACCATTGGCGAAAGTCGAAGTTCGATTTATGAAAAATGAACTGGGTGGCAGTAAAATAAACTGGGTGGCTACTGCCCACCATTTTTCATAAATCGAACTTCGATTTTCGCCAACGGTAATCGGCTTCGTCTTAGCCGGTAGACCCCCTGATCCATACATTGGTGAAGTAGGTTGTCTCTTCAGTACGACAATTAGTTACACTCTGTATACAATATGTAAACGTAAATAGGTACAATAAAATGTACTCGTCTCGAACCAAATTATGACAAAACACCTAGAACCCACAAACTAAATAATAAAATAATTTTCTCCAGTATTCAATATGGGAAGCAAATAAGACTTCTTACATCTCCTCAATAGCGAATAAGAAATGAAGCCTGAAAGCGGAAGGGGAACGAGTCTCTTTTTTGTGTCTTCAGTGCTCAACACAGAAGCTAAACTCAGAAATAAACGTTGCGCTTGCAGACACTATACAGGGTTTCACACTATAAACACACTATACAGGGTTTCCCAAAAAATAGTGTCAAGAGGAAGTCTAGAGCTAGAACACGTTTAAGTTTTTTTTTGTTATTTGGCATTGGTTTTTATTTTATAACTTTTTTTTTATTCAAATTTTTTTTTTATATATAAAAATATAAGTGCTTAGTCTGGACAACAAAGATTCACGGGATAAAATATTAAGTTGATTGATACGACATGCATATTCCTTGGTAGTACATCTCTATATGGCAACAAGACTTATGGCTCCATATGGCTTGTATGCAAGGACAAGACACTTATGCATGCCATGTACGAACACGATACTATAGGAATAAGCATGAATGAACAAAAAAAAATACTTAAACATTTCGAAAGTTTCCGCAAATATTTCCAGTGGGAACATTTCCGGGGGCGGGAATGTTTCCGAGCGTACAACACTAACTTGAGCGTCCCAGTTGTAACGTCGAGCATCGAGTCATCAACGCTGATGCAAAGGCTAGATGCAAAGGCCTAAGTAGTAAGTTAAAACTAAGGCCTTTGCGTCTACGTAATGAGATGATTTATACAGCGTCCAGTGGCACCTTCACTCACACTAGATGGGTGAAGAGACCACTCGACAGCTTAGTCGGCCTAGCCCACAGGAAAGACAAGTCAATACGTGTGGAGCCAACTAAGCCGCGGGTTTCCTCACTATGTTTTCCTGTGGATCTCTGGAGACCTGTGCGGGCATGTATCTCTATGCCTTTGTTTAATTTCAAGTTACGTACCTTTGCGAATTTGTAGTAGCTGTGAAGTATTAAGTTAAACTTCTGCAATAAACATTGTGTGGCTATGGTGCATAATTTATACGCTCTATGTGACACCTGTCGAACGTATTCAATGTAGCTGGAGGCTGAGGGTTCCATTGAGAAATTTTTGGAGCCGCGTAGTTATTGACGATGTTAATATGATTACCTGTAGGTTTTGCTTGCTTCTTTGTTAGATAAAAAGTGGTTGTTATTTTGGCCAACTTTAATAGGTAGAAGTAAATCATCTTAAATTAATTTAGTACCCACTAAATTAATTTAAGATGATTTACTCAGCGTCCATGGACCCTCTGCCCACACAACGAAGTCGTCAGACCATCAAGCTGCAGGTCTTCTTACCGACCGCCGTCCAACTCTTGGCCGCCACTCTGTCAATGCCCTTGTCCACCGCCATCTTCCCGCCTCGCCACGTGTCCTGCCCATTTCCACTTGAGACCCGCGACTCGATCACAAACGTCATCAACCTTCCTTCGACGACGGATGACGACATTTGGTACGCGATATATTATGTAGGTAGTAGTGGTAGAAATACAACAAGTACGGCCGCCTTCAACTTACTACACAAGGCGATAATTATACAAGGCAGAATGAAACATGAGAGATCTGAGATATGGTTAGAAAACCTGCGTGCAATGGTTCCAGCTAAGAACTTGTCTCATTGTTTTGTTTGGCAACTTCGGAGACGTTGCAACGACGCTCAACCGATCTTTAACCTCCAGCAGGAGACGGCACGCAAAGAAGAAGAATATTCACAATGGTACCTAAACGGTGTCTTCGAGGCCAAATCGAGCGCGAGGCAACTCGCTAACTTTCCTTCAGTGGGGCAAAGTGCGAACGCGCCTTAAACAAAGGCCTCGAGTAAATCTTGTTAATATTTAAGCGGGAGAGTCTTTCGGAATAATTACTTACCTGGCGGCGAATTAGGTGGGCAAGTGTGGACGGTTTTACATTAGATCGAAACGACAACGATTATTTTTATTGTGACCAAATTCATTAATACATACAAAATAAATTGAGCAAACGGCCTAATTATTATGATAAACCATTAGCGCTCAGACAAACGAGGCGACAATTTTTTTCTGGTGTTTAGTGATGGCATGAGTGAAATTTGTTTACAAGGTAGCAACGTTCAAATTTCTCACAATCCCCCAACCGCGCGCCGAACGCTTGCATTGTCTACCCGCTCTGTAAACGTAGCTGCTAACTAAATAGAGTTTATTTTGCCATAATATCACCGCACCGCGCGGACCCTGAGCGGTTGCCGCGTGACATAATGAGCCGTTTTAACGGCTGTCAAATTTCGGTTTTACTGAAGATATTATTAATCTGTGTAAGCGAAATTTGACAGCCACAACTCGGTTCTTGTATGGCCAAGCCTATGAGCATCATCTACTAAGGGCTTTGAATTCAGCTTTTAACTGTCAATTGAAAACGGGCCATCCGTGTCATATAAACGCGCCCTTGCGGTGTTGAGAATGGGTCCGCGACGTAGCGCGCTACGCGCGACGCCGTAGCCCGCTACGCGCAACGCCGTAGCCCGCTACGCCGTAGCAGCGTAGAACCACTTGCTACGTGTTACGGGTGGCCGTTTATATTATCATCATCAAGGATACGACTTTTTTAACCCCTGAAACAAAAGGAGGGGTGTTATAAGTTTGACCTCTATGTGTGTTTGTGTCTTTCTGTGTGTCTGTCTGTGGCACCGTAGCTCTTAAACTTGTGAACCGATTTGGATTTTCTAAGATTTTCAAAAAAAAGCAAATTTTCTAGGGAACGTTCTTATATAATATGTTTTCAACAAAATTGGTTCAGCCGTTAATGACTTGAAGCTAAAATGTCGGGGGTATATAAATTGTTTTATTCAGTAGTTATGTCTAAGGTTTCGTGAACTTTTAGTCCCTCCCAATCGGCTTCGTGGTCGCAACGTGTAAAGGCGCTCGAAGGGCAGGTATAGGAAACTTTGAAATTGGTAATTTTATAAATTATTCATTTAAACGAGCCTTCTGAGTGCGAGTGCTCTCCTTACATTAATGATTGAATATCTCGCCGCTACTAATTAAAAAGTTGATGGGACAGATTTTTGCTTATTGAAAACTATAATGGGCTTATTTGATCTATACAGGGACTCTCCCCAGTGGCAGCAGTCTGGATTTTTGTACATAATTTAGGTTTAATTTAGTTTTATTTTACATTTTGTAGCTAAACTGAGCTATTTTTGTTTAGCGATTTTTCGTTCGCGGCCATAAAACAGTATTCTTTTCATTATTGTAAACAACAGAACAACAATAATTCAGCCGATTATGTGTTCTGGTCTACGACAAGTTTTTTGGGCAGTGCCACTGCTTCGTAGACCAGAACACATAATCGGCTTAATTATTGTTGTTCTGTTGTTGACAATAATGAAAAGAATACTATGTTATTGCCGCGAACGAAAAATCGCTGAATAAAAATAGCTCAGTTTAGCTACAAAATGTAAAAAAACTGTGAAAATTTTGAATTTCCCGCCACGTTGCTATTGTCCCACCTTAAGACTTCATGGTCTTACTCGACAGTGGCGCCAACTAGTGAGCACTAAAACGCGACCCCCTCAAGTAATAACATTTTTTTTTTTTTTATGTAGCCTGTATTATGTCCCACTGCAGGGCAAAGGCCTCCCCCCTCTCAGCCCAGATTTTTCGGTCCTGAGCCACCACCGACCACTTCGGCAAATATTTGTCAAGATCGTCTCGCCATCTTCTTCTCGGCCGGCCCCGTCTACGATATCCGCCTTTGGGCACCCACTCGGTGGCAAGTCTAGCCCACCTATCCGGGTGCATTCGGCTAACGTGGCCAGCCCAGGTCCACTTCAATTTTGCCGTCGCAAGGCCCACATCGGCAATGTTGGTGCAGTGGTGCACATCGCAGTGTGGTGTTACAATTATAATCGTTTTATTTCTTGGCCATTATTAGCCGCAAATGAAAGACGATAAGCTATCCTAGTTATTGCCACAAGTAAGAATTGGAAAAAGCAAAAGTTTTGTCCCTAGTATTACAAGGTTGGTGTCCTTCGAAAAAAGAGACAAACTTGTAAATAAAGCAAAATTAAATAAACCTAAAAATGTTTTCGGACTAGCAAATTCTTGGGATCACATTGGGAACTCCAAATCTTATCAGTAAACTTTCAACACTAGACCCAAATTAAGGATAATCGCATCAAATCCAAATAAAGCATTTATAGGTTGAGAGCTGGTGACCAATCGAGATATTTTTTCGTACAAGGCTGAGAGTTGGTAGGCTGATAGAGTAGACTTCGCTGAGTCTGGGAAAATTATTTTCTTGGCCCGGCAGCGGTTGAAAGTTAGATTTTTTCTAACTGGACTTTCGCTAATGTTTGTGATTTGTTATTGTTTATTTTGGTTGCATGAACAAATATTTTAAAGACTTCACATAGGCGCGTTTTTGCGTTTGCGTTATTGCTTTTGCGTTATTGCGATATCTGTTTTCAGTACATTTTGTATTAGGATCGCCATGGAGTTACACACTGCTGCGGTGAGAACGCAATGGCATTTCTAATTCAAAATGTACTGAAAACAAATATCGCAAGAACGCATCCGATCTTAACGACCGATAGAACAAACCTGTGTGGGGATCCTTAAATTGAAAAAAAAAATGGAAAGATACCAAGCGGACCTCATGTAAACCAGAAAACGGAGCAAATCTCAGAGCGTTCCTAAACCGGAATTCCCCGGAGCGGCGCAACACTGACTCCGCGCAGAGGGGGAATGGGCCTAATTGATCCGTCGATAGACAACCTCCTCTAGGGACGATATCAATCTTGCTAAATGTACATGGGACGAGGTGAGGTGGGGATGGTTGTGGCTGTTTGCACTTTGTTTCTAATTTCCGGTTCACATTATTCCAGTGCATTCCAGTACCACTTTACATTATTCCAGTAGCATTCCAGCATTCCAGCGCTGGAATAATGTAAACCGGGCTTTAGGGTGGCATTAATGGTCGTTGACTCAAGATCTAACTCAATTAGGTGATCTCAGAAAAGTCAAATGCTAATGTCAAGCCTTGGCTAATGTCAATGTCAATCTCAAGATAGTGTCTATTAATATGCTGACAGCTACCCAAGTTTGACATTAGCTAAGCCTTGACATTAGCATTTGACTTTGCTGAGTGCACCTACTTGAGATCGAGCTCAAGTAGGTGATCTCAGACGACTATTAATACCACCCTAAGTAAGGTACTTAAAGATTTGTAAACCTTTTTATCATGCTGTTGAATAGCCAATCTTTGCCGTCGACTCGTGGATCGTGTACCAAATGTCGTCCGATGTTGAAAGAAAGGTGACAATTTTGGTGATCGAATCTCAATGACACCTGGCGAGGTGTGAAGATGGCCGCTGGATAAAAGCAGCGACAGTGTGGCAGTTCAGAACTGGACAGCAATCAGTGGGAAGACCAGCAGCCCGATGGTAATAGGACTTCGTACTTAAGGGTGGACGATACGACGAACTGAGCTATTTTTAAACACAAGTTTTTTGGTCAGTGCCACTGCTTCGTAGACCAGAACACATAATCGGCTGAATTATTGTTGTTCAGTTGTTAACAATAATGAAAAGAATACTATGTTATTGCCGCGAACGAAAAATCGCTGAACAAAAATAGCTCAATAATAGCTACAAATTGTAAAAAACCGTGAAAATTTTGAATTTCCCGCCACGTTGCTATCGTCCCACCTTAATATCGGAATATCGGCAGAGGGTCTATAAAATGCGGTTGGCGAGGGAGCGTGATAGGTGGCGCGAAGGGAATAAGTTTATGGGTATAACAGTTAGGCAAAGGGGGGGCTAATATTGATGATGATATTATTATTGAAAGTCCTATCAATTGTTTTGGCCAGTTTAACCAAGACTTCTTATCTTATCTTATCAGTATGGGGCCAGGCTGAGAGCCCGGGACACTTCGACCCAGTGGGATCTTTTGTGTCACCCCGTCCTTATTCCTGCTCAGGACGTGCAAAGACCGAGGTCATAAGCTTTAGAACGTCACCGAGGTTGAGGAACTTATATTCTTCCGGTCTAGGATATGCTACCCCGAGAAGACTCATGCGTTGACTTGCTAGAGCATCGCAGTCACACAGAACGTGTTCCATGGACTCTGGCGCCTCTTTACAGGCCCTGCAGTGGGAGTCATTGGACAGCCCCATATTGAGTAGGTGTTTGTTGGTGCCAAAGTGGCCCGTAAATGCTCCAACAATTAGTCGGACCCTACACCTACTATACCTACAGATTTTGGATACCCAACCTGTACCTGATATGCCAATGAAGGCCTTTGAATGTGCCAGTTCCGGCACACTAGACCATTCAGAAAGGTGTTTCTGTTTGGCATTTGCCGCTAGGGCCATTTTAATAGTACCTATTGAAAGGCCTATGAAGGGTTCTGGCCAAGACTTAGTTTTCTTTATCAGATGCCTCGATAAAAATCCTATTTTGTGAAACTCTGTTGTAATGTACAGTATATTTGTATGTCCCTTTTCGGGCGGAATTTGTCTTTTTGATACATCTTTGTATGTGCTTTTTGAAACTTTTGTGGTTTTTAGACATAATTAATGTAAGAAAACGGGATTGTTACCACGATTTATTTTTCTTTTGAGTTCTTTTGAGAAATATCGGGAATTCAAAAGAAAAATAAATCGTGGTAAGAATCCCGTTTTCTTACAATAATTATATCTTTGTATGTATTGTGGAAACTACAAACGTGAGGGTCTAACTAATTGACCCGTCGATAGACAGCGTGCAGGGGATTCGCCATCTATCACGCTAAGTGTCTACAGTTAGCGACTAGCTACTAAGTGGGGGATATGGCCGGAAGATGCAGTTGTTTCGTGCCGATGTGTGGCCGAACAAACAACATCGCATTTTCACACCTGTCCTGAAGCGCTCACAGCTTAGTTGGACTAGCCGTTCTTAATCGATTGGCAAAGTTAAGCAACAACGGGCGCGGTCAGTCCATGGATGGGTGACCGCTAGTGGCATGTATCTGAGCGCTTCCTTGCTTCGGAAGGCACGTCAAACCGTTGGTCCCGGTTGTTGTTGACTAATAACAATAATGTGAAGCCATGTCAGAGGCCCTTTGTGCGGCCTAAAAACTCTGACACCAGGTGTGGCCACTACCTCATACGATACCTACCCTACCTTACCTTCCCTGAAGCTCTACCACGAGTTACGTCCGGCAGACCTACGGCATAGAGTCACGAATGTGGAAGTTCTACGACGTGTCAATCGTACCCGAGAACTCATGCTGACCATAAAAAGGCAGAAGATTAGCTACCTAGGACATGTGCTTCGCCACGACAGGTACCGACTTCTTCAACTGATCGTAATGGGCAAGATTGAGGGGAAGCGGCGTCCTGGTAGAAGAAGAAAGTCGTGGCTCAGAAATATCAGGGAATGGACGGAGATAGCCAGCGTTGAACAACTGTTTCGCTTGGCGAGACATAGAAAAGAATATGAAGAGCTGACGGCCAACCTCCATTAGTGGAGAGACACGCCAAGAAGAAGAATAAGACCTACGGCATCGGCAAACCCGGTTTTGCAATAGACATAGACATATATACATCTTTATTCGTAAAATAGTTTTAAGACGCCATACGTCTCACAACTAGCGCCGCCAATGGAAAAAAATCATATCTTTTTTTTGGATGCTTTTTTAGCAAAAAACGCTCCTGCGATTCCTCAACGCGAGGCTTAACTATTTTTAGGACCTAAGGTTTGGATTAGGTTCTAAAAATAGTTAAGCCTCGCGTTGAGGAATTGCAGGAGCGTTTTTTGCTAAAAAAGCATCCAAAAAAAAGATATGATTTTTTTTCCATTGGCGGCGCTAGTTGTGAGACGTATTTCACATTAAGTTACACGTCAAGTTATTTACTATGGATAAATTAAATTAATCAACAATCCATTTGCGTATGTCTTAATTTCCATCAATGTATAATTCGGTAAGCAAAGTTTTTTGTTCGAAAGTCCGTTATTGGCTTAAACTTATCTTTAGACAATATTGAGAAACTAATTTTAAAATATTTTTTATTTTGCTCCAGTTGTTTTGTTTTTATGCGCTAAAATGTTTTGTTCCTATGACCGCCAACAGTATGCAGACCGTCGCGTGACGTCATAAAACCGTATCTTTGAAACGTTGTCAAATCCAAACTACTGATCCAAAATAAAAAATATTAAAATTAGTTTCTCAATATTGTCTAAAGATAAGATTAAGCCAATAACGGACTTTCGAACAAAAAACTTTGCGTACCGAATTAAAAATATTATAGGAAAAATCAAATCAAATCAAATCAAAATAGTAAACCTTGCTTTGCCAGTGCCGTAGGTCTTCCGGACGTAACTGATGCTCCACAGTGCAGGATCTTCAGGAGGAACCCCCAGCGCGATCAAGTTGACTTGGGAGCGCGACGTGTGACGCTTTCGACACGAGAGAAGAAGCTACTAGCTTAGATGCCCCTTTTAGTTCGACTGACACACGCTCCCATCCCAGATTTTAAAAATTTCCAGGTCCTAAAAATACCTAGTTATGATTAAAGGATTAAGAACTATAAGCGTGACATTAAATAGTCGTCGACTCAAGATCGAACTCAAGTAGGTGATCTCAGAAAAGTAAAATGTCAAGCCTTGGCTAATGTCAATGCTAACAGCTACTCAAGTTTGACATTAAGCAAGACTTGACATTAGCATTTGCCCTTTCTGAATTGACCAACTTGATTTCGATCTCAAGTAGGTGATCTCAGACGACTATTAATACCACCCTTAGATCCATTATGTGCAAAAAAAAAACACATCCAAAAAGAACGTATTTTTTATCTATCTATGTCATCACCTCAAGTACCTACAGAAAGGTTAATTTTATTTCAATTAAAATGATATTTCTTGTGTTGGAATAAGTAAAGCAATTTGGCTATGGGCTGTAAATATTTGTCAAGAAGCTCAGGAATTTATATTGATAATTCCTATATATTTTCCCTTTGTGTAAACGTAATATTATACAGTAATACGAGGGTGATGTGATAGGATGGAAAGGTCAACAAACTTTATCAAAAAATCAAGCCATTATACCTGTAAGATCTAAAGATTGCATTGTTGTGAACTTTACTGATGAAAATTTCAGGCTGCTTAGTGAAGAAGGATTTTTAAAATAATGTATAACAGTAGGTACTGTACACTAAGACACAAATACAAAAAAAAAACGTTAAAAAAGGATCGTTCATTGTATAATATAATATAAAGTTTAATCTAATATAATATAATATTTAATCAAACCACTTTTTCCACCTTTGCAGCTAATCTAAAACAATTATACGCGCACTTTCAAGACCATTCTTGCATGATTAAATTCCATAAATATTTCACGCGTTTTAATTCCAAAAGTGGCATTATTAAACACATTTTATCTCCAAAACCAACAAACTTTCGGCAGAGGCCCCGGGGGCAAATGACCCTTTGGGAAAACAAAGAACTGGGTGTGTCAATAACTTGGTGTTTTCTTACGACGGCGGTGACACAGAATTTTTTATTTTTTATTTGAAAATATCTTTACTCAAAAAAGCTCGTAATGTGGACATTAATTCGACAACCTTCTTTGAGCAAAGTCGGACTTGCGGGCTACTTGGATTAGGCGCCAGAAAAGTTGTATGGAATTTCATTAATGTCGTGTTTTGCGGCCAGAAAAACTGTATGAAAATCCATTAATGTCGAGTTTTGTTTCATAAATAGAACTCAAACATCAGGTGCAAAAAGTATTTATTTAGAACTAGCTTTTCGCCCGCGACTTCGTCCGCGAAGACTTATAAGAAGTTGCCTGGGTACATCTTTCACCATTATCAAATTAGCATGAATAGAGTCATGGGTGTTTATTTTTGTAAGCTATCTCTATTCCAAATGTCATCCAAATCCGTCGTGCAGTCTTAGCGTGGAAGTGTATGTGTTGTGTATGTGTGTGACCAAATTGGTAAAGATCAAATGAATCCAACAAAAAAAAAACATACTTTGAACCTTTTTGGCCGTTTTAGGTTTATCATTATTATTGTTTTCTTCATGCTTAGTAGATTTGCTATAAAACGCAACTGTAGTTAAATGTTCATTGAATAGTTGTAGCTTTTAAAGGTTCCGGCATTGTTATTGATACTACATCAGGAAAACTCTTAAAATGTTTCCACCCTTTTTGATGCTGAAACATGAGTTTAATTATTATTTCTGAGTTAATACACGACTACCTACTTAGTTTCAAGTTAATCTGACCCAATAAAATGATTATTTCATACAAATTTTGAACCCCGTTTTGGCCGTTTTAGAGTTAACATTATTACTTTTTTCTTCATGGTTGGTAGTTTTGCTATAAAACGCAACTGTAGTTTTTCAAAGTTGTAACTTAAATGGGTTGGGCCCAGCATTGCTACTACATCAGGGAAAAAATATTCAACGTTTCCACCCATTTTAACCCTTCATTCGCTGAAATGAGAAAAATGCTGAAACATGTGTTTGATTATTTCTGATTTAGTATACGAATACTTAGTTTCAAGTAAATCGGAGCAAAAAAAAAATTTATTTCATACAAACTTTGAACCCCGGTTTGGGCATTTGAAGGGTTAAAATTATATTCTTTTTTTCATGGTAGGTAGTTTTGCCACAAAACACTACTGCAGTTTCAATTTCATAGTTGTAGCTTTAATGGTTTAGGCCTGGCATTGATACTACATCAGGAAAAATCTCCAACGTTTCCACCCATTTTAACCCTTCATTCGCTGAAATGAGAAAAATGCTGAAACACGTGTTTAATGGTTTCTTATTTAATATACAAATACTAATTTTCAAGTAAATCGGACCAAAAAAAAAATTTATTTCATACAAACTTTGAACCCCGGTTTGGGCATTTGAAGGGTTAAAATTAAATTTTTTTCTTCGTGGTGGGTAGTTTTGCTACGAAACGCTACTGCAGTTTCAATTTCATAGTTGTAGCTTAAACGGTTTGGGCCCGACGTTGACACTACATCACGAAAAATATTCATACATTTCAACCTCGTTTAACCCTTAAACTGCTAAAATTAGAAAAAAGCTAAAACAGGTGTTAAATTATTTTTGATTTAATATACGAATTCTTAGTTGCAAGTAAATCCGGACAAAAAAATTTTTTTTTTATACAAACTTTGGACCCCATTTTTACCGCCTTAAGGGTTAAAGTTGAAGTAAATCTGTCTTAACTCGTAGCGTGTCCACAAATTACAACTATTGTCAAATTTTCATTGTTGTGGCATTAGTGATTTTGTTCCAGCATCGATCATAACTGGTGAAAAAAATCGAAAAGCTTTGGCACCCATTTTAACCCTTAAGAACATAGAAATGAGAAAAAATCTGAAATAGGTGTCAAGTCATTTTAAAAAAAAAGTACAAAAAATCAAGATTTAAGAACAAAAGAACAAAAAAAAATTTTTTCCCATACACACTTTCAGTCCTATTTTGACCCACTTAAGGGTTAAATAAAAAAAAATCGCTTCTTAAATGAACCCTCCACCATATAACGCAACTTTTGTCCAAATTTCATACTTATAGGTTCAGCCGTTTGGGCTGTAGCGTGATGAGTCAGTCAACCTAAGCCTTTTATATATATAGATTGGGCTGTATGGGTACTGGCAGTCGACACATTGCACAGAAAAAAAAAGCGCGGCCATATTGTTTTCGACTTTTCGCGCGTTGTTCGAAGTGATTTTTTTCTGTGTTTTTGTTGAAAAAGTGAACTCTCAAAGCGACGAATCCTCGGATTTAATGTGTTTAATACCGCCGGACATTCAAAAGCAAGCGAAATTAGTAATTGGAAATTTATTGCCACCGAAGTCAAAAGAAAAATACAAGCAAGCTTACGAACAAAAAGTTTGCCGTATGGAAAATCTACGACAAATGGTAAGCTAATTAAATTACTATTTCAATTACTATTCTAATTAATATTTTAATTACTCGCATTGTTTGAGTAAAGCACTATACAAGCCTTGGTCTGCAATGAGTGCGCTTCTGGCCACGCTATGATTGCCTCGAGCTTAGCTTAGCTACGCTCTCGGCCCTCAAGTTTGGTCATCATTGCAGCCCTTGCTGGCCGCGCTATAAAGGCCTCGACCTTCGGTCTCGGCCTTCATTTCAACTTGTCCATCAAGGGCTGCAATGCTGACCGCACTGTGAGGGCCTTGAGCTGCGCTACGCTGCGCTCGTCGGCCATCAAAAGCGCGCCAGAAACGCACTCATTACAAATCGCGGCAGTAATGTACTATTATTTATAGATGAATTTACAATGAGCAATACAAAAAGATCTTGTTCTAAGGCCCGGTTTCTGAGTTGAGAATTTTACTAAGCAAATGCTTTACCATCGTTCTGTCACGCTCTTTTGTGAGAAATCTGCAGAGACAGGACGATACTTACCCATTTGCTTAGCGAATTTCTCAATTGAGAAACCGGCAGTAAGTGAAAGCCCGGTTTCTGAATTGAGAATTTTACTAAGTAAATACTTAAATATTTTTCTGTCACGTTCTTTTGTGATAAATCCGCAGAGGCAGAACGATATTAAGGTGCTTGCTTAGCGAATTTCTCAAATAAGAAACCGGCAGTATGTCTTGTGTGCAGCATACTGTTACTCAGCCTGAGGCGCCTTTATGAACATTTACAATGGGAAAATAATACTTAAGTTACATGGTTTTAGGTATACATTCAATTGAGGATATACATTATTTTAGTGTAGGTTTAGAGGAGACACTGACACAGCCCAAACTCTGTCTCTATCTCTATGAGAAGGTATGTACCCAGCTGCTAGTGGAACGTGTGTACCTGTACACTATATCTACATGGTAATTTTTTATAGCTTTATTCCTGAAATGACAATTTCTCAATGTGATTGCAGGCAGTGTGTTCGCCGCCTAAGGTCCACTTGCGTCAACCAGAATTAGCCAATTAACTCTGAGTTAACGTGAATGATTATTGTATGGAAATGTCAAATTAACCCATGTAACGAGATGTTATAGACCAGCACCATAAACGGAACGCAAGATGTGCGCGAGCTCGAATACTTTCTCGCTCGCACCTCGACTATCTGCTTCACTCGCACACCGACTATCTGACCCGCTCACACAGCGACCATCGTTCTTGCTCCCGCACCAAGCAAGAGGGGCCGACGGGTATATAAGGAGACACTGCACCGAGTAACTTTTATTCGTAGCTAGACAGCTCACCTGACGCGATAGCTCTAGGCAGTCCTCAGGTGTAGCTCGGCTAAGGGGATGGGATAGCCCTATGTTAGGAATCAACGCTGATTTACGATAGCCCTTGGCAGTCTACTTCATGCGAGTATCTCTGTATGTCGTTACCTAGGAAATACCTATGTACCTACTTTTGTATGTGATCAAGATTGTAACATTTTGAAGAGTTCCAAATATATGAATGAAACCATACGCTGTCAATCAAGCAAATACCCCTACAAGTAACGCCAAGTGTTTCAAAGGCAAACCCTCCTACAACCAGAGTTATTTGGCTAACCCTGCTCGACGCTAGTCCACCTTAGACTCTTTTCGGTGCAGGAATCTCCATGCACAGGTCACAGGCCAGTGCCTTCTCCTGATGCGTCACGACATCCATCTTCCCTTTAATTCGGTCGAAATGTCCTTCTATCTTTCTTTCAATTTGATGAATTACGTTGGTTATTGTCCTGTATTGTAGAAAGTGGCCCAAAATGTTTCCTATTCTGCACATTTTGAATTTCAGGCATTTTGGGATTAAGGCAAATCAAGATTTAGAGAAACTGAAATTAAGTCATTATGAATTTGAGGCATTATGGAACAAAGGCAAATGAAAGACGTTTTGACATTCGGTCTTTACGGACCGGAGGGATTCAATCGTCCGCAGTATTGTCAAAAAATATAACAAATCTTCAAGGCCCAACTTTTATTCCAGGACACGAACCCTTGTTTTGTTCCACCGTGGAGCTAAGCAATTAAACGCAACGAAAAAGCAGCACTTTTATCAGATTGCGCCTTCGAGCTTCGCCCACCTAAGCTCCGGCATTAACGAATAACATAATGAAAATATAAACAAAAATTAAAAAACCGACTTCACTAGTGAACTAACACTAGTGTTACTAAGTTACTACTGCTGCTGTTCGTTGAGGAATTCCGTTCTCCGTCTCCGAAGTTCTTCATCAGATCTTCACTATTTATACTCGTAGGACATTGCAGGAAGTGTATCCTCTTAAACAAAAAAAAATCTTTAAAATCGGTCCACCTAGAGAACCGTTAAATCGATATAAAAACCTACAAAAAAGTTCGGAGGTAACAAACATAAAAAAATTACCTCCTCCTTTTTTTAAGTCTATTAAAAAATTCCGGATTTTCCGGAGGTAGCGACCTAAGAATTAATTAAGAGGCTTACATTCTAGATGGAGGCTAGATTAGCAACTTGATGAAAAAAATGCCGGAAAAATCAATAAGGGTGGATTAATAGTCGTCAGCTCAAGCTCGAGCTCAAGTAGGTGATCTCAGAAAACAAAATCAATCGAACTTGAGTAGCTGTCAGCATATTAATAGGCACTCTGCCGGTTTCTGAATTGAGAAATTCACTAAGCAAATACGTAAGTATCGTCCTGTCTCTGCAGATTTCCCACAAAAGAGCGTGACAGGACGATACTTAAGTATTTGCTTAGTAAAATTCTCAATTCAGAAACCGGGCCACTATGGGCTTTACATTGACATGAGCCAAGGTCTCAAGTCGGCTAATGTCAATGTCAAGCTCAAATTAGTGTCTATTAATTGAGATATAGCGGCAACAGAAAAACATCATCTGTGAAAATGTCAACTGTCCAACTATCACGGTTCATGAGATACAGCCTGGTGACAGACGGACATACAGACAGACGGACGGACAGCAGAGTCTTAGTTATAGGGTTCCTTACCCTTTGGGTACGGAACCCTAAAAAACGGCGCACGGTACAGGCAGGCAGGAAATTAAAAAGACTCGACAGGCGCGACGCAACTACTCGCCGCTAACAAACCGCTTTGTTCGCGGCTGTACACTCCTATCGATAGACTGGCTGGAGAATGTGGTAAACACATTTGTATTGAAATATTCACATAAATAGTATACGACGTGTCACAAAAGGCCCTAACTCTTTTTACAGGGTGTGACCTATTGGTAGGGTAGGTAATCGTATGAGGTAGTGGCTACCTATTGGTCAACAAAAATACATTTCGGTAAATATATAAAAATAAAAAAATAAATTATTTAGTTCAAATTCAAACCCTTTTTTCTGTACGGAGGTGAATGTTCCATACATTCACCTCCGTACACGTCACTGATATTCCATAGTGTAGTCAGCTGGATGACATAATTATCAGTATTATACATCGTGATAAAAAAAACCACCGCCTTAAGGGTAGACGATAGCGACGTGGCGGGAAATTCAAAATTTTCACAGTTTTTTACATTTTGTAGCTAAAGTAAGTAGAGTAAGATGTAGCCTGTACAATTGTACATGTCCCACTAGCTGGGCAAAGGCCTTCTCTCAGAGAGAGAGTTTCTTACATTTCTTATCTTATTTTTGTCTTCTTATCTTTGTAGCTAAACTGAGCTATTTTTGTTCAGCGATTTTTCGTTGGCGGCAACAAAACAGTATTCTTTTCATTATTGTAAACAACAGAACAACAATAATTCAGCCGATGTTCTGGTCTACGAAGCAGTGTTACTGCCCAAAAAACTTGTCGTAGACCAGAACACATAATCGGCTGAATTATTGTTGTTCTGTTGTTTACAATAATGAAAAGAATACTATGTTATTGCCGCGAACGAAAAATCACTCAACAAAAATAGCTCAGTTTAGCTACAAAATGTAAAAAACTGCGAAAATTTTGAATTTCCCGCCACGCTGCTATCTTCCAGCCTTAACAGGAAACCTTAAATTAATATTAGCGGTAAATTTATTTTTTCGTAAATCTTATTTTTGTTTATTTCTGTAAGAGCTACTTTTTTTACAGAGACACAAATTTATCTCTCTCTCACTGAGAGAAAGCCTGTGCCCAGCAAGTGGGATATGAAATCTTAACTTCTATTTTCTTTTACCTAGTTGTAGACCCGGCCAGTGGCGGAGTACGGAAGGCAAAAATTACTCTACGATCGATCTAAGCAATGTGCCGTGGAACTCTAAGTAGGCTGTCTACTGATCAATACAAATAATTTGTTCGTTCCATACAAAAGGTGCGAGCTCCAGGTGGAGGATTGGAGGGAGCTAGCGCAGGACAGGGAGAGCTGGCGTCTTTTGGTTGCGGAGGCCAAGATCCACTTTGGGTCGCTGAGCCAGCCAGAATGAATGAAATTTTAAACAAAAGGTAGAATCAGTAGGCGCAGTAATACGCCAAATGTAAGAAACAGATGATATTTTATTCGATTAATTTTTTTCGCCACCTAGTAGGTGCAAGTTATTTGTATTGATGAGTAGACAGCCTACTTGAAGTTCCACTATCGAATTCGAGTGCACCCTGTAGATTATAATATTTTGTTGTTCCTCCATACCTACGTTCTATTTTTTAAGTTTACTTAGGCCGACATAGAGTCGGAATTCCATTTCGAATTCACAGTTTGGGGCGAACTACTAGTTTAGATAGAGTAGGTTTGCTCAGCTCCCGTACTTAGGTACCTTGCTAACGGTGAAGGAAAACATCGCGAGGAAACCCGTGTCTTAGTTCGTCCCACACGTATTGACTTCGTCTCTCGTGTGGACTAGGCCGACGAAGCTGAGAGGATAAATAAAGCCAAATCACATCTTTCACAACTGTTGCTACCCAAACTTCAACGAATTCTCCAAGGACAGATTAAGAAAATGCCAACTGAGTAAGAATTAATAAATTCAGTGGTTGAGCCCCTCATTGCGTTTTGTTAATCGTAAAGAAGGTCAAAGAATAAACAAGGGACTACAGGGAGAAATCGAATTCTATAGCGGAATATAGTATAGTATATAGTATAGTCTATACTAGGCTGTCTACTGATTACTACAATCAACTTGTACTAGGTGGCAAAAAAATGGAGCGAAAGTCTATTGTCGTTTCGATATATGCTCAATCAAACATACAGACATGACTCGACATGAGTTAAAGACATGTTTCAGGAATAAAGCTATAAAAAAATTGCCCCGTATAAATTATACGTGCAAGAAGTCCTACTATTTTTACAGCCTACTTAAACTTCCGTAATCGAATTCAATTGCACCCTGTAGATACTTTCTTATTGTTCGGTTTTACGATATGTAGTCCACGCGGAGGAAGTCGTGGGAAAAAGATAGTATCAACTAATTTATTTACAGTAGTAAGTATAATCTTAATAAAAAAAAGGTCGTGTTAGTAATACCATTTATAACTCGAGAACGGGTGGATTTTTATGATTTTAGATTTGTTGGATTTCTCTCTGCCCCGAATAGCAGAATAACCACTAAAACGACGGAAAAACTCACGAGAAAAAAAATGTATGCGCGGACGAAGTCGCGGGTAAGCTAGTAAGATATATATGTTACCGGCCAAACCCGATTTAAGGATAGACTAGTTTCGCCTAGGCCAAACTAGTTTATCCGAACGTCGTATGGATAAACCGGTATGTCCTAGGCCAAACTAGTCTAGCCGAAGCTCGTTAGGAGAAACCAGTTTAGCCTAGGCCAATCTAGTCTGGCCTAGCAAGAATATGTTAGCTTCAGGATAAACTAGTATGGCCTAGCCCGAGCTGATATTGACGAATGATTAGGTATGAATGTTACCATATCTCGTAAACTAAGAGGTTTAGCGCAAAAATGACCCTTAATAACCCCGGAACCAAGCCTTTTATTTCTATACGTGTTCTAAAAACCGACATACAGGGTGTTAAACATACAGGGTATTCCTGAAAGTGTGACAGACAGTCGAAAAAGATTTAAAACAAACGTTAGGTCAGTAGGTTTGGTTGGCGACACACTGACATACCTCTTTTTGTTTACAAATGCTCCTTTAAACCGGACAAAACCGGACATACCGTAGACTTTTTGAATGTAGACTTTTTCAAATTCGGCAAAGTAGAATTTGTATTACCCCTACTCAAATAGGGCTAGACTAGTTTGGCCTAGGCTAAACTAGTCTAGCCCTATGCTCGTATGGAGAAACCAGTTAAGCCAAACTAGTTTAGCCCTATTGAGTAGGGGTAATACAGATTCTACTTATTTATGCTAGCCTAGTACTTTTTCTTAAAATTAACAAACCCGCCGTAATTATCTGAACAGTAGGGGACGCATTCAAAAAGTCGACGGTATGTCCGGTTTAAAGGACCATTCGTAAACAAGAAGAGGTATGTCAGTGTGTCGCCAACTAAACCTACTGACCTAACGTTTGTTTTAAATCTTTTTCGACTGTCTGTCACACTTTCAGGAATACCCTGTATGTTTAACACCCTGTATGTCGGTTTTTAGAACACGTATAGAAATAAAAGGCTTGGTTCCGGGGTTATTAAGGGGATCGAAAATATCGTCATTTTTGCGCTAAACCTCATAGTTTACGAGATATGGTAACATTCATACCTAATCATTCATCAATATCAGCTCGGGCTAGGCCATTCTAGTTTATCCTGAAGCTTACTTATTCTTGCTAGGCCAGACTAGATTGGCCTAGGCTAAACTGGTTTCTCCATACGAGCTTCGGCTAGACTAGTTTGGCCTAGGACATACCGGTTTATCCATACGACGTTCGGATAAACTAGTTTGGCCTAGGCGAAACTAGTTTATCCTTAAATCGGGTTTGGCCGGTAACATATATATCTACGCCAAATTTATGAGATGCTGCCGAAAGTGGTACCTCTTAATTTCTGCGTCGTGTTGTAAAACGTACAAAGGCCTATCTCCGAACCTTGATATTCTGTGCCGCCTAAGCCGCGGTGCTCAACATTATTCTCAACGACGGCCGCCATTTTGTATAAGTAGCGACATTCACTATTCAGCAAATAACCGACTCGCTCCCAGACATTAGAGCGGCTAATAGGAAAAACAGGCCGGTGCGGCCACTCAAACTGCGGCCTTGTGAATAAGATAGTTGTATTAAGGCGGTACACACAGGCGCGTTATTGCGATAGCGTTATTGCGTTTACGTTATTGCGATATTTGTTTTTAGTACATTTTGTATTAGGAACGTTGCGGCGCTATTACCGCAGCAGTGTGTAACTCCATGGCGATCCTAATACAAAATGTACTAAAAACAAATATCGCAATAACGGAAACAAAATAACGCTATCGCACTAACGCGCCTGTGTGTCCCGCAACGTTCCTAATACAAAATGTACTGATAACAGATATCGCAATAACGCATGCAGTATTAGGAAAGGATAGGGGTGAATCGTTTTCGAAAAGTAGCACAAATGGAGCGTGCCAAGTTTAGGCCTCCGACTCAAAGATCGAACATAGTCAACCGACGTCAGACTAAGGTCGATGATGTTGGTAACCGTGTTTCGAAGCTTAGGTGGAGATGGGCGGGGCACCTGGCGAGGCGAGAGAATGGCAGGTGGACCAGGGCAGTGATGGAGTGGCGGCCAAGAACGGGACGACGGTCAGTAGGCAGACCAGCAGCTCAGTGGACAGACGACATCTCTAAGGCGACAGAGGGTCCGTGGATGCATGCAGCTAGAGACCGAGGAGTATACCCAACAGTGGGCAAATGTGGGCTGAAAATGATGAATCTTATTTATTTGGAAAAAGGGTTTTGTAATGCCTTTACCAAGGACAGGAGCAGTTGAGATTGCCAGATTGGAGGGAATCAAGTTTGGTGGACACAAAAGGTAATTTTACTTTTTGCTAAACTTACCACGATCCACGATCACTGATTGAAACTACGGAACTTCTTGTTACTACAGCAAAAATAATAAATATCTTAAATATTGAAACTTCTTTTGTTATTAAGTAAGTAAGTAGAATGTTTATTTGGTACCAAATTATTGTTCTTACAAGTCTCTTTCTCTCTCTGTCTCTCTCTCTGAAAGAAGACCTTTGTTGAGCTATTGGGGCATGTACCTACAGGCTCATTCTACTTCTACTCTAAATTTTGTACGAGACTCGAGAGTTTAAGTGGCCTCCTCGTCTGTTGTTTTGAGATAATAGTTGATGAAAAATTGCTTTATTTTAGCAGCAATTTATGAAGTTGTTACGCAAGGTTTATTTTGCGAAAATTGCTAAATGCTTTTAGATTACTTGAATTTGCAAGAGAAGAGTTCGATAATAGATGGTTTTAGAAATACGTACGTATTAATCGTATTCGATAATTACGATCTCTACATTTATGGGTACCTACTACAGGGTGCAATCGAATTCAATAGCGAAACTTTAAGTAGGATGTCTACAACAAACAACTTCTACTAGGTGGCTAAAAAAAAATGAAGCGAAAAAAATATCAGCATTTCCATACATTTGGTGCAGTACTGAGTCTACCTGCCCGCGTTTCATATAACTGACATAAATATTTTATTATGACAATTCGATGTTCATTGATAGGTCGGTTTGTAAACAAACCTTTTTTGTAACCTCATGTCAAATCGACTACGCAATCTATATCGAATTGTCATAATAAAATATTAATGTCAGTTATATGAAACGTGCACATATCTTTCCGATTATGTGTTCTGGTCAGGTCATAAAACTCGTTTTTTTTTTGTTTGGCTGGTCTTTTGGTTTGTCGACTACAAAACATTAATTTTCTTCTGCTTGAAATAATAATGAATAATGAAAATAATGAAATTTTATTGCCGTGGAAGTAAGTAAGTACTCTTTATTGTACAAAATATGTTCAAGAGTTGTAGAATAAAAGTACAAATGGCGGTCTTATCGCCAAAAGCGATTCCTTCCAGACAACCTTTGGGTGGAAGCAAAAAACGCTGACCAAAAATAGCTCAGTTTAGCTACAAAATTTTAAAAAACTGTATTATTGGGCTTTCCCGCCAAGCTACGATTTTCTGTGGCTGAAAGTTCCCCTTTATTGGGATAGCCAGGGGCACATTGACGCCATTGCGTTCATATTTACAAAGTATCATTTATTTCTCTTTTACATCCAAAGTCATCCTTTGATTTTATATAGGTACATCGTGATGTTTATTCCAAGGTAATACTATTTTGTACAATACCAATATAAAATGAGTCTTAGGTAATTCGTAAAATATTGAATTTTGAAAATTCCGCCATATTGAAAAGAATGCGTCAAGGGTAGAGGGGCTGTAAGGGTGGTATTCTAGAACGCTACTTAAACTCAGTTCAAACTAGAACGCTACTTAAACTCTGTTTAAACTCAGTTCAAACTACAGGGTGCACTCTAAGTCGATAGCGAAACTTTAAGTAGGATGTCTACTGATCAATACAAACAACTTGTACTAGGTGGCGACAAAAATGGAGCGAAAAAAATATCAGCTGTTTCATACATTTGGCGCAGTACTGAGGCGACCTTTTGTATGGAACAGCTGATATTTTTTTCACTCCATTTTTTTCGCCACCTAGTACAAGTTGTTTGTATTGATCAGTAGATTGCATACTTAAAGTTCCACTATTGACTTAGAGTGCACCCTGTAGAAAGCTCTTTGAACTCTGTTTAAACTCAGTTTAAGTAGAGTTTAGTAGTGTCGACTGTCGATAAAACAGTGCATGTTTTGATTTGAATATCCCTCCCTTCATATCAAAACATGCACTGCTTTATCGACAGTCTGAACTCTGTTTAAACTGAGTTTAAGTAGCGTTCTAGAATACCACCCTAAGTAGCTCCTGGCAATAAATTTGCCCCACAGATGCGACGGAAGCGAATCAATGAAGTGTAGATAATTGTTTCTTGTGAACGTGTCGCGTGAGTTAGGCTTTGTGCTGGGTAGCATTCTGTTATTGTAGAAGGAGAAATAGTAAATTAAATCGGCCGTGTTAAATACCAGGCCCTGCATTCTCTTAAAAAAGAACGAGAAAAAAAACCCCACTTTTGACTTGTGTGGGATTTGTTTCTAGGATCTGGAATCTAGGCCTTAGGTCCTTATAATAGTAAAGTTAAGCCTAGGGATTCTCATTTGACAGCCCGTTTGTACCAAAAACACATCCAAAAATAATATACAGGATGTTAAAAGACCGACAACAGACCCGAAAGCCACGCATACTAGACACCAAAACAAAGTACTTTTTCGATAAATTATTGTTGGGAAATTATTTTGTTTTTTTAGGTTATAGTTTTGAAAAATATTTTATCACGCAATGGACGTGTAACGCACAGAAGTCATATTGCGCAAATGTAGGTATAAGTTTATGTTACTTAAGCTTGAAGTGCCGATGTTTAGAATACATTGCGGGTTGCAATTTTAATGTCGTTTTTTGTAAGAAATATTCATAATTTTGATATGGCTTCTTGAGAAGGTATGTTAAGAACTAAATACTGAATACATTTCTGCAAAAAAAAAGTTTTGAAAAGTCCGACTTTGAACCTCATTATCTCGGAAACCGTTGATTTCCCAGGCATAGTTCCTTTGGCAAAAATGTTCATTATGATGAGGACAATACGTGGTTTCCCGCTTTGTTGGCGATCTTTTAACACCCTGTATAGTATTTTTTTTCATTGGCGGCGCTCTAATATGCCTTGACCAGCCCCTCTACCCTTGACGCATTTTTCCAATACGGCCGAAATATGGCGCGATTACAAAATTTAATATTTTACAAGTTTTCGCATTTTTTGTTTTTATTGAATAAAACAGCCTTACCTTTGAATAAACATTACAAAGTATTTAGAATCAAAGCATTACTATGCGAATTCAAAGAGAAATTAATTTTAAAACTTTTTCAATTTGATCGCAATAGCGTCAAGGGTAACCCCCCAAACCATTGTGACTTCGGACGGCCAGAAATTCGAGGCGCGTAGGTTTGGTCATTTGTATGGAGATAGAAAACTTGTTCTTCCTTTCACTGTGATTCCGGTAGGCAGGGAGCTAGTGTTAAAAAAAACATGGCAATCAACGAATTTGCGACACGCGTTGAAATCGAGCTCATGCAAGATACAAATACGCTCATAGAAAGGTCGAAATAAAAATGCTGGTGTCAACGTAAAATTATCCCGTAAGTAAAGAAACGTAACTAATGTAGCCTGTAGGTACACACGACAGCACGTCGACCCTTACACGCTAGCACTCTACTCCGTTACGTTAGGGGCTATTTTACAACAAAAGTGTCCAGTCTGACGTGCTGTCGTGTGTACATATCCCTCTGGAGGGAGAGCTGGCCTAATCAACACTCTCGACCACCGCAGGGGAGTTACTCTCGACACTATTGCGTTCACTTTGTTTTGGTGTCTAGTAAGCGTGTCTTTAGGGTCCATCGGCGGACAGCCTTATACAATTTTGTGAACTATTGCCCAAAATTGTCAAACAGCGAAAAAGTAGGCTGCTCCCGGCTTATAAAGTCCATATAGAGCAGGGGGTCTACCGGCTAAGACGAAGCCGATTACCATTGGCGAAAATCGGAGTTCGATTTATGAAAAAATAACTGGGTGGCAGTACATTTTTTTAAAAATCGAACTTCGATTTTCGCCAATGGTAATCGGCTTCGTTTTAGCCGGTAGAACCCCTGAAGCAGTCGCAGACGTTTGACTAAAGTGTAAACTTACAAAACTTTGAAATCTTTGTCTCCAGGTAATGTGCCGATAAATATCCGACTGAGCACATGCTAATGCCCCATATTAAGCGCCGAGATATTTTGTTTAAGGCTGGAAGATAGCAGTGTGGCGGAAAATTAAAAATTTTCACAGTTTTTTACATTTTGTAGCTAAACTGAGCTATTTTTGTTCGGCTATTTTTCGTTCGCGGCAATAACATAGTATTCTTTTCATTATTGTAAACAACGGAACAACAATAATTCAGCCGATTATGTGTTCTGGTCTACGACAAGTTTTTTGGGCAGTGCCACTGCTTCGTAGACCAGAACACATAATCGGCTGAATTATTTTTGTTCTGTTGTTTACTATAATGAAAAGAATACTATGTAATTGAAAAATCGCTGAAAAATCGCTGAACAAAAATAGCTCAGTTTAGCTACAAAATGTAAAAAACTGTGAAAATTTTGAATTTCCCGCCACGTTGCTAACGTCCCACCTTAAAGCACTTGTATGCTTTTATTATTTTTCAAGCATGAGATCCTTGGATCCTTGCGTGTCTACACAGGTCAGCTTTTTTGACAAAAAAAAAACTTAACCCATACATTTACACTTACAAAGTCAAAAAAATCTAACTTTATGCCGCGACCGGCCAAAAACAATATTTTTCCTCTACTGAGCGAAGTCTACTACTCTAATAGCCTACCAACTCCCAGCCTTGTACGAAAAATGTGTCGAATGGTCACGAGCTCTCCAGCTATTAGGGCGGCCAAGATCAGTGCCTCTATTCTCAAAAAAGTCCACTCACCGAACGACGGTCAAAACACTGGAAAATAGCCCTTAATGAAATGAACACTCTTTTTTCTTGACATTTAAAACCGGGATCATTTATTTACGGTGGATATTTTAGATAATACAGCCCCTCTACCCTTGACGCCTTTTTCCAATACCGCCGCAATATGGCGCAATTTACAAATTTCAATATTTTACAAATTAAGACGCATTTTGTGTTTTTATTGAATAAAACAGCCTTACCTTTGAATAAACATTACAAATTATTTAAAATCAAACCATTACTATGCGAATTCAAAGAGAAATTAATTTTCAAACTTTTTCAATTTGATCGCAATAGCGTCAAGGGTAACCCCCCTGGGCAGTCTACCTCAGCTCTTACAGAGTGATAAGTTGCAGTGAACAAGCCATTGTGCGGCCATAAAGTTTATCAGAGGTACTCAAATCAGTGCATCCGTGGCGATGATCGTAAAGCCCATTCACTGCTCTCTGAGGCATCAATTTTAAACTCTGCTTACAGTACAGTCGCCCGTAACCGTTTAATTCACGTAAAAGGTTACCGGCTGCCCTGTTGATATTATGTAATCTAAGAAGTACGTAATTCCGCATATAAAAACCTAAGTTTTGCATCTCCTAACCTGCCGCAACATTAATAAAATTCCCATTTATATATTTTTTGCATTTTTTTATTTATTATTTCGGTATCGTAATATTTCAGAGCCTCATCAAATTGCCACAGGGTGAAAAAATTATATCATTAAATGTGGCTGTACACTCCAGATTGTAAGATCAGATTAAATTACTAGAAATTACTCTTTTTAAACGGTCTTTCACGGTCTTACAGTGTACGGCCACATTTCAAGGTATTTTAACGTCGTATGGCAATTGATCGAGGCTGTAGAATATTAAAATTTTTTTATGTTTGCGGCGAGTTAGTAAGAAGTTGCGAGTTAGGTCTTTATTTGCAGAATTACGTTCTTTATAACATATCAAAAGGGCAGCCAGTAACCTTTTACGTGAATTAAACGGTTACGGACGACTGTACTATTACAGGCTGTAAAGATAGCGACGAGTGTGCATTTGCAAGCCATTCGTTTCGTTGGCAATTGTTTGGAAGTTGGTACCTACTGTAATACTTTATCGAATTTTTCAAGCCCTAGCTGTGTAATTGGCACTCTGGGCGACTGTCATGGCTGTCATGTTTTTCTGTGGCCCTGTGCTGTTTGACTGTTTGTCTTGCTTGTCCGTACTATTTGTTTTGGTTTCGCTGTTTTTGTTTGCCTTTTTTTTTTGTCGTTCCACTCGTTCCATCAGTAGGTATGCAAAATAGTCTTTAATTTTATTTTTTCCTAGTTTTAGTTTTAGGTTTCTCCGGGTTCTGGCAGAATACCAGCGCTATGGGAATGGGATTATATCTGTCCAATAGCATATGCTGAGCCAGAACCCATTTATTGGCCATTGCACGCAGTTTTGTTAGTAAATTAAGGTGATGGGTAGCAAATAAGTAGTAAGTAAGTTTCTCAACTGTTTGCCTAAACCTAATATTGTAAACTGTGTGCTCTGGTCCATTAATAAATATACTAAATATAATCCAAATAATTCGAATGCACCCTTCCCTTGCACCCCCAAAAGTTAGTCGACCGTGCCTTCATAAAATTGTTCTGGAGTTGCGTGTCCCGTGACTTATGGGTCCAATTGTGGACCCTTGGACCTATACAGGGCAATTTTTAAACCTCAGACATGTCAACTTCTAAATGCGATTTCCAACAACTTTTGTTCTATGACTTTTTGAGAAGCTCGAAACTTTTAATTTTATTGAAGTTTCTTATCCTTTAAAAGTGTGCATTTCTACCATTCCAGCGCTGCCTGCGCGATGCGTTTTCGTGCCCCTCCACTCTCAACCATCTTTCTAGCCTCTCCTGCTCCTATTTGTTACTCTGATCAAAAATTTTTTTTTAAATATACAGGGTGTTAAAAGACCGCCAACAAAGCGGGAAACCACGTATTCTCCTTATCTTATGGAACATTTTTGCATAAGGAACTATGCCTGGGAAATCAACGGTTTCCGAGATAATGAGGTTCAAAGTCAGACTTTTCAAAACTTTTATTTTGCAGCAATGTATTCAGTATCTAGTTCTTAACATAACTTCTCAAGAAGACATACAAAAGTTATGAATATTTCTGGCACTTCAAGCTTAAGTAACATAAACTTATACCTACGCTTGCGTAATATGACTTCTGTGCGTTACAAGTTCATTGCATGATAAAATATTTTTCAAAATTCTAACCTAAAAAACCAAAATTATTTCCCAGCAATAATTTATCGAAAAAGTACTTTGTTTTGGTGTCTAGTATGCGTGGCTTTCGGGTCTGTTGGCGGTCTTTTAACACCGTGTATAATTTTTTTGTATGGAGAAAAAAAATTGCGCTTTCACCAAAGTCGCAGAACAAAAGTTATTGGAAATCGCAGAATTTGGGGTGTCTGAGGTTAAAAGCTATTTAAAAATTGCCCTGTTTATAGGTCCGAATGTGGATCCCAAGGAAATGTTTCGGTTTCCCTATTTTTGTGTACGATTGAATTGCATTCTTAAACTTTCGTGAGCACTGCACAATTTACAAAATACAAGTGAGTAAAACCGTAATTTAATAGAAAAAATAATTTCATGGAAACAACTGGTGGTACTATTTTCATACTAGTTTTTTTATTAAGCAAATTAATATTATACACTCTCTTTCTCCTGCTATTTTTGAAATTTTGCCTATGTTTGTATGAACCAAATCATCTAAGATTGATAGGTATTTTGAAATAATATGTTGTACCGCAAAAATAAAACAAGATTATTCAGGGAGAAGTGATTTCAGTATATTATTAGGTAATGCACGTAAAATGTTTAACAAGCAAATATCATTTATAATCATAACGTTGTTTGCTTCTTGTGGTAATACTCCTATGAAAATGTACAAAGACATAGAATATAAATAATCTGCAGAAATTAATGACACCAACATTGAATATATTTTATATTTATAGGTTACACTTCATGCTCACCTAAAGTCTTGATTTTCATTTTTTATTATACTTAATGTACAATAAAGAGTTTTCTATTCTATTCTATTCTATTCTATTCTATTCTAAGCTTTTGAAAGTGTAGACAAAAATCGACAAAATCCGAATCAAGGTACGACTGCCATTTTAGCCCTAGCCATTATAGTGTTGAGACTTGGGAGACTGTAGCTAATCTATACTTATAATAAAACTCTAGCGAAGTCAATTCTGTACATTGAATATTTTTAGAAAAAAACTAGCAGGGGTTACTAAGTAAACTATACTGAATACAAAAATGCAAAAAAATCGGCCTATGTCTGTCTGTCTGTCTGTCTGTCTGTCTGTCTGTCTGTCTGTGTGTTACCTCATCACGCGAATACCGCTGAATAGTTTTCAGTCAAATTTAGGACCGTGATAAGTCCTGGTTCTGGGCACAATCTAGGCTATCCAGTGTTCAGAATACATTGCGGGTTGCAATTTTAACTTCGTTTTTTGTAAAAAATATTCATAATTTTGGTATAGCTTCTTGAGAAGATATGTTAATAAAGTGATACTGAACACATTTCAGAAAAAAAAAAAAAAGTTTGACTTGGAAGCTCATTATCTCGGAAACCGTTGATTTCCTAGGCATAGTTCTTTGATCAAAAATGTTCGTTATGATGAGGACTATACAGACTGTATTATTGCTGGGAAATGATTTTGGTTTTTTAGGTTATAATTTTGAAAAATATGTTATCACGTAATGGACGTGTGACGCACAGACGTCAAATTGCGCAAGCGTAGGTATAAGTTTATGTTACTTAAGCTTGAAGTGCCGATGTTTGGAATACATTGCGGGTTGCAATTGTAACGTCGTTTTTTGTAAGAAATATTCATAACTTTGATATGGCTTCTTGAGAAGGTATGTTAAGAACAAAATATTGAATACATTTAAACAAAACAAAGTTTTGAAAAGTCCGACTTTGAACCCCATTATCTCGAAAACCGTTGATTTCCCAGGCATAGTTCCTTGGGCAAAAATGTTCATTATGATGAGGACAATACGTGGTTTCCCGCTTTGTTGGCGGTCTTTTAACACCCTGTATGTAGTCTCCCACTTTGTTGGCGGTCTTTTAACACCGCTCGGTATTCAATACAAGCACTCACCGCAAACAATAATTTTGCATTATTGCATAACAGATAACTATTGTTTACCGTTGAGCGGGATAGACAGAGTTATTAGCCGTATGCTTTTCTTGCTGACTTAGCATGAGAATGAGTAAGACCTTATCTATGGGCTTATAACTTTATCTACCCCACTCTACGTCGAGGGAGATACATATAAACCCCTTTACTTCCTAAGCAATTCTTATGCTAAGCTTCCTGGTATCTTATCACGGGCGATACCTTAATCTAAACAATACATATTTATTATTAAATTTATAAATGTATTGTTTAGATTAGGGTTTTTATTCTATTTTATTCTATTGCTTTCTTTTGAGCCCTGCTACCGCAAGTTAAGAAATAATAACTAAAAAATTAAAATACCCCCGACATTTTAGCTTCAAATAAGCATATTTAATAAATAGCTGAACCAATTTTGACAAAACATAACTAAGAACATTCGCTACAAAACCTGCTTTCAAATTAAAAAAAAAACCTAAAGCTTCCAAATCGTTCACCCATTTAAGAGCTACGGTGCCACAGACAGACACACGCTCATAAACACATATACAGACACACTCACAAAGCTGTCAAACTTATAACACCCCTCTTTTTTGGTCGGGGGTTAAAAAAACCTTCCTTTTGAGTTTTCCTCCACAGTCGAATTTAAATTAAATTTCAAATGTGTAAAAACGCATACGAAGTCGCGGGCTCAACTAGTAGTTAAATAAAACTCTTTTTAAGCGAGAAGTAATGAACGAATTTATTTACAAAAGTCCCTATTATTATACAAAAAGTAACATCGCACTTAGTACTACGAGCGCAAGCAAATTGAAATGAACCAATCCGGTTAGCGCTATGACGTAGGCATAGCCGTCAGTGTATTTGGTATAGCGTTGAAGCTCGCGCGGTGAGGTAGGCAGTTAGACTAAAGTCTGTGTGCTACAGTGCTCCCCCTCAAGCAAAGCGTACTGGCGCTTTGATGACTCTACCACACCGGGTCTGTCTTGGGGCTGGCTGGTTCACATCTGGCCTTTGGGTGCTAGTGTTGCTTGTCTGTAGACTGTTGTCGTTATCCTCACGCAGTACGTAGGCAGGTTTGAGACGGTCGATCGAGATAGTCGCTTCTCTGCCAGGCATCTTTATGACGAACGTCTTGGCATGTCTCTTTAGCACAGGGTAAGGGCCTTCGTAGGGCGTTTGCAGAGGTCTTCTTACGGCGTCAACACGGAGAAAAACTTGGTCGCACGTTGCTAGGTCTGGATGTACGAAAGGTGAGCGACCGGTAGCATTGCATTTCGTAGGTACTGCTCGATATTCGCTTATTTTTCGGCGCAGTTGGTCGACGTAGGTATAGTCGCTCGCGCTGTCTTCTTTAGACTGAGTGAAAAAATCACCGGGAAGGCGCAGTGGCCGGCCAAATGTAAGCTCGGCGGCGCTCACACCCGTGTCGCTTCTTGCGGCGGCGCGGAGTCCCAAAAGCACGGTTGACAACTCGTCATTCCAGTTTTGTTTGTTTTGGAGTCGGGCTTTGAGTGCATTTTTCAGCGTTCTATGCCATCGTTCGATAACTCCATTGCTCTGTGGGTGGTATGGCGTAGTTCGCATCTTTTCAACACCCATGAGCTTTGTTAAAGCTTGGAATAAGTGACTTTCAAATTGACGGCCTTGGTCGCTAGTTAGCTTTGACGGGCATCCGTATCTGGCTATCCAGCCTTCGTACAGCGTTCTCGCGATTGTTACTGCTGTTATATCTTCAATGGCGAAAGCTTCCGGCCATCGTGTTGCTCGGTCAATTACCGTTAGTAGGTATCGTTGACCTTGACTCGTAGTAGGTAGTGGACCAACTATGTCAACGTGGACGTGGTCAAAGCGGTCGCTCGACGGGAATGAAGCGATTTCACTCGTTGTGTGGCGTTGGATCTTCGATTGTTGACAAGGTATGCAGGTTCGAGTCCAGTTGCCGATGTCATGATTCATTGACGGCCAGAAGTACTTTTGTTGCATGAGTTTGCGTGTTGCTCTGGTCCCTGGATGACTTATGTCGTGCACGGCGTTGAAAGCGATGCGGCAAAAGTCTTCGGGTAAGTATGGCCGTATGTTTTGCGTTGAAAGCTCGCAGTAAACATTTGTATTGGAGTTGGGAATCGCCATCCGCCTGAGTTGTAGGTTTGTTTGTTTGAGCAGGACGGGTATATTTGCATCTCTTTCTTGCGCTGCGGCGAGTTTTGCAAAGTCGAGCGATGACGGGCATGTTATTGTTTCTATGCGTGATAAGGTATCGGCCACAATGTTGTCTTTTCCACTGATGTGCCGGAGATCCGTTGTAAACTCGCTGATAAACAATAGTTGGCGTATTCTTCGTGGCGTGTCGTTATCAGACGGTGGCTTGGCGATGGCGAATGTTAGCGGCTTGTGATCGGTATAGATGATCAACTCTCTGCCTTCGAACATTTTTCTAAAGTGTTTTACTGCCATGTAGATTGATAACAGCTCACGATCGTAGGTACTGTAGCGTTGTTGCGTGTCGGAGAACTTCTTCGAAAAATAGCCAAGTGGTTGCCATTTATTCTTGATTCTTTGTTGGAGAACCCCCCCCGCGCACTTGTCAGACGCGTCGCAGAGGAGTGAGAGGGGTGCGGAGAGGGAGGGGTGGGCGAGTAAAGCAGCGTTTTGGATGCTAACTTTACAAACCTCGAATGCCTTCTTGGCTTCCTCGCTCCACAAGATTTTAGTTTTGTCGCGCTTCTTTGCGTTATGTAGGTAGGCGTTCAACGGCGCTTGTATGCTCGCGGCCGTAGGTATATGCTCTCTATAGAAGTTCATCATGCCGAGAAATCTTCGTAGCTCTTCTATGCAGGTTGGCATGGGAAAATCGATGATGGCTTGAACTTTGGACTGTGGCGGTTTGATGCCGTGTTGTGATACTGAGTAGCCGAGGAATATTACTTCTGGCTTTCCTAGTACGCATTTTGATGCGTTGATAGTAATGCCGTACTTGTCCAATCGTTGTAACACGGAGCGAAGTTGTTGGCGGTGCTCTTCTTCGTTGCATGAAGCTATGAGCAAGTCATCGATGAAGGGAAACACGAAGTCGAGGTCTCGTAACACTTCATGTATAAAACGTTGAAACGTTTGTCCTGCGTTGCGTAATCCGGGCGGCATGCGCGGGAATTCATACAAGCCGAAAGGGGTTATTATGGCTGTTTTCTCGACATCTTGGTCGGCAACGCACAGTTGTTGGTAGGCACGATTAAGGTCCAAGGTTGAGAAGGTAACCTTGCCTTGTAGCTGATAGGTAAAATCTCTGAGCCGTGGTATCGGATATCTGTCAGGTTTCGTGACAGTGTTCAGGCGTCTGTAGTCACCGCAGACACGGAGGTCGCCGTTTTTCTTCGGGACTACATGGAGAGGACTGGCCCATGGACTTTTGCTTGGACGGCATAAGCCCTGTTGCATCATTTCTTGGAATTCTTTCCTGACGCTATTGTATCGATGTGGTGGTAGTGGGCGGGCTCTGGCGTATAGTGGTTGGCCAGTAGTTTCTATAATGTGCTCCACGTTGTGTTTTGGGCTCTCTCTCATTGATGATGGCCTCATGATGTCAGGAAACTCGGCCAAAATGTCATGGTAATCTGCGTTGGCGTCGATTGTTCTGACGGTAGGTACAGATGACAAATGCAGCGGCGCTTGTACTGAGAGGTTTGTAATCTTGTCGATTAAACAGCGGCCTTTTAGATCGACGACGAGATTGTGATGTCTCAAGAAGTCTGCTCCGAGGATAGGCTTGTTGACTGCAGCGACTATAAATTTCCATTTGTACGGACGACGAAGTTTGAAATCGAGTTCCATAGTTCTCTCTCCGTAGGTAGGTATCATCGTGTTATTGGCTGCGTACAGATTGAATAGCGTCGGCGTTGTTTGCATCTTGCCTGTGCGGGGTATCACAGAGACATTTGCGCCGGTATCGACGAGAAAAGACAGTCCAGACTTCTGATCGGTTATAAAAAGACGGTGTGAGCTTCCATAAACGCTGGCTTCCGTCGCAGCTAGCGAAGGTTCTAGTTTTCCTGATCTTTGTTATGGTTTTGTTTACCCGCGCTGCACGGTTCTATGCATCGATAGGCCTTTTCGCCAAACTTGTAATGGTAATAACAGACGTTGCCGGGGTAGGTACGGGGCCTCGAGTTGCGGGAGGTGTGATAGCGGCCGCGCGAGCGCGTCCGTGAGCGCTGTCGCCCGCCGCGCCAGTCATGGCTTTGTTGCGAGCGGCGGTGGTCGTTCCGCTGATTCATCCTCAGTTCGGCCACCTCTTGCACGAGCATGTCGATTTTATCGCTGAGCGTTTGATGGTTTTCAGTGGATGGCGGCGATTGTTGTGTTTGCAGGTTACACGGCAGTGATTGATGTGCTTGTAGGTTACTCGAATGTGCTTGTAGGTTACTGGATTGTGATTGTAGGTTACTTGATTGTTGGTTACGGTAAGTTTGATTGTGATTGCCGTATGGAGAGTAGGTATTTATACTCGATACAGGTTGCGAGTGCTCGAGTATTTTATCCGCCATCAGTGCCAGTTCGTTAATATCCATCTTTCTCGATATTGTTTCGCTCACAGCGAGGACTGCTCGTGCCGATTGAGGTAGTAGGTTAATCCACATCATGCGCAGCGTGGCTTCAGATAGGTTATTGCCGGCGAGGTTTTGCATTCTTCGTAGTAGGTGGGAAGGTTTTTGATCGCCGAGTTCCATTTCCGATAGTAGTTTCTGGAATTGTTTATCGTCGGATTCTTCGTAAACTTGTATTAGCCGTTCCTTTAGGGCCTTGTATTTGTTTTTCTCGGGAGGATTCACGATGATGTCCGTGATGTGGTCGATGTCTTGTCGATCCATTTGGGCGAGGACCAGCTGGTACATGGCCTTGTCGCCTTTCTTCTGAGGGGCAACGACTGATTCGAAATGTGAGAACCAGACGCGCACACGCTCTCGCCAAAACGATGGTATCGTCAGCGATATTGATACGCCCGCGACTTCCTTGTTGCTCGTATAACTGATTGTAGGTGTAGGTAGCGGCGGCGGCGGCGGGTTCGATGGTTCGCCCATTGGAGGAGCTGGTGATGCTCTCGGCGAGGGTACTGGTGTTCCCTGGGCGCTTTCTGCTTCTATGTCCGACATGGTTGCGTGTTTTAGACGGGGTCACCACTGTTGAGACTTGGGAGACTGTAGCTAATAGTTAAATAAAACTCTTTTTAAGCGAGAAGTAATGAACGAATTTATTTACAAAAGTCCCTATTATTATACAAAAAGTAACATCGCACTTAGTACTACGAGCGCAAGCAAATTGAAATGAACCAATCCGGTTAGCGCTATGACGTAGGCATAGCCGTCAGTGTATTTGGTATAGCGTTGAAGCTCGCGCGGTGAGGTAGGCAGTTAGACTAAAGTCTGTGTGCTACAATAGTATTTACAATTAAATTGGGTGGTCCAAACATGGGCATCAAACGAGACAATCTAGATAATTATAAGTACCTACTCAGTTATTAAGCTCTGAAGTCAGAGAAGCTGTTGTAGTAGGCACCTCAGAGGGGGGCGGGGTTTTGTCAAACCCAACTAAAATTATGAAATAAGTCATTGCAGCAGCAATCATCTGAAAAAATAAAATTCCATTCAAATCATTCAACACGAATCCTAAAACCACATGTATTTATTTCTTTAAAATTTGCTTCTAAATAATTGATGTCCTTACAGCTTTATTTTTGAGCCACTATGTATTTTAAATATGAGGAGGTACCTAATAAATTAACTGTAAATACTGTGATATATAAATTCATAACCGAATGTTAAAAGTTTCATGTAAATTCAAATGTAAACGGGGTTGAAATACATTAAGTATTTTAATTTAATTTTACTTACGTTATACACCAAAGTAGGTTCAACTGTAAAGTAGTTATGAATGGTTAATACAATTTTTTGATTATGTATTTGCGTTGCTGAATTTTCGATCTGAAAATAAATAAGAATATTATCTAAGTTTGTTGCACGGTTAATCCGTCCATCTGGTTTAGTATTAGTAAGAAGATTACCTCCAGAAATAAATTCAGGTCATTTCTATCGACTGGAATTCTGTACAGAGCTACTCCAATGTTATTACACTGAAAAATATAACACAGTACATAACAAAACGTAACTGCCGATTTCTGAATTGAGAAATTCGCTAAGTATCGTTCTGTCTCTGCAGATTTCTCACAAAAGAACATGACAGAAGTGACTTAAGTATTTATTTAGCAAACCTCAGAAACCGGGCCATAGATACCTTCTTTCTGTGTTCAGTAGGCTCAACATGTCAGGTTTGAGTCATTTCTAACAATCGTGGAAGGATAAAGGAAAAAGTGCTAAGATGCGCGTGCGCTGATGTTGTGTACGAACCTCAGATAAGATCAGACCCCCCATGTGAGACAAGACATGCACTTTCAGGAGCGCTAGGGCTAGCCAGAACGTATAATTGAAAACTTCAGTAAACTCTGCATCCCGGGTGACAACTATAATATGGTAACAAATATGCGATAGCGTCACCAAACTATGGAAACACTGTACAATGGTCAATAACAATGACGTTTGGAATGATTTGTTTAAAATCTTCATCACTTCGTAAGACTTGGCATATGTCACTGCCACTTGTTTCAGAGCTGCTGATGAGAGAGCTTTATTTTCATTGAAGATAGTCTCATTCGCATCTGGCTTGGAATACATCAGTAACTTCTCCGTGATATTCCTCAATGTTGTATTGACCATCGACATAACGTTGAACAAGTAAGCGATCACCGCATAATGGTAGAAGCTTGAATGGATCAAACATACAGCGGCAGCAAGAAATTCCCAATACATGAATGATGTACAGAAGTTCATGAATATATGCACTACCAGTAGAAGTCCAACTAAGGCTGTAGTCAACCTTATTTGGTTTCGAAGCTTTCTTAGCATCTTGTCGTTTCTATAAAATGGCATCTCAATCCAGGCTGAACCCACTAAGTTCAGCATGTCGACCAACTTGTGACGGTACCAATACACACTAAAGTGGTTACAAAGTACGAAAACCAACACTGACATCAACTGCAGAATGTAGTTGAGCGCGGTGTAGTCTCCTTCCTCATTGTTGCCTATGATAAGTTTTATGTACCAAGCGAAGAAAAATAATAGCACACTAATGTGAAACACAGAAATAGCGATACTCTTCACCAGTGACTTCGGAACAATGGAGAAGTAGTTGTTTGTCTTATCAAATTCAAGGAAGTACGGGCTTATGCCGCAAATAATGTTTAAAATGTACATTGGCTTAAATATGGCCTCTAAAGTAATCTCGTTTTTTATTTCCACTGATGCAATTTTATTTTTCGAATACATTTTTCGATTAACAATATTTTTTGGACCGATGGATTGCAAGTTAGTTAAGACTACCGTATGACCCAGTGGCGAGTCACTTACTAAAAATACATATTGCAATCGGAAAATAAAGATATATTATAACGTATCAATTACTTATTCATAGAACTGCCATTTATTTCATCGTAACGTGTAATCAAAGTCACATTTAAATGTTACATAGAAACAAAGGCATTAGGAACCATATCAACAATGATTTTTAACCCCCGACCAAAAAAGAGGTGTTTTATAAGTTTGACCGCTATGTATTGTGTGTCTATCTGCCTGTGTGTGTGTGTATGTGTGTCTATCTCTGACACCGTAGCTCTGAAGGGTTGAACCGATTTGAATGGGGTTATTTTTATTTGAAAGCAGGTGTTCTAGCAAGTGTTCTTAGATATGTGTAATCAAATCGGTTCATTGTTATAGGAGATATGCTTATTTGAAGCTTAAATGTAAGGGTTATTTTTAATTTTTGATTTAGTAGTTACCTTTTATAACCATTATTGCTACGGTGCTGGCCTAGCTGTATTTATTTATTTTACAAAGCCCACAGCACAATTTAATATATATATAAGCTAATCACAGGCTAATTACGGGCTTATATAGTACATTACTGCCGCGGTCTTTAATGGGTGCGTTTCTGGCGCGCTTTTGATGGCCGACAGAGCGCAGCGTAGCGCAGCTCAAGGCCTTCACAGCGTGGTCAGCATTGCAGCCCTTGATGGACAAGCTGAAATGAAGGCCGAGACCGAAGGTCGAGGCCTTTATAGCGCGGACAGCAAGGGCTGCAAAGATGACCAAGCTTGAGGGCCGAGAGCATAGCTAAGCTAAGCTCGAGGCCATCATAGCGTGGCCAGAAGCGCACTCATTGCAGACCAAGGCTTGTATAGTGCTTTACTCAAACAATGCAAGTAATTTAAATAGAACCAGCTTACCTTTTGTCTTAGTTTACTTTCTGTTGATTTTTCATTCCGCAAACTTTTCGTAGATAAACTTGTATTTTTCCTTTGACTTCAGTGGCAATAGGTACCTTTAAATATCTTATTTCGCCTCCTTTTTATGTTCGGCGTTGTTAAACACATTGAATCGGAGGATTCGTTGCTTGAAGAGTTCACTTTTATTTACAACAAAAACAGCACGCACAGAAAAAATCACTTCGAACAACGCGCGAAGACAATATGGCCGCACTTTTTTTTTCTTTGCAATTTGTAGACTGCCAGCACCCAAACAGCCAAATTCTAAATAAATACTTTTTGTGCCTGACTTTTGAGTTCTATTTATGAAACTAAACTCGATATTAATGGATTTTCATACAGTTTTTCTGGCCGCAAAACACGACATTAATTAAATTCCATACAACTTTTCTGGCGCCTAATCAAAGTAGCCCGCAAGTCCTCCTTTGCTCAAAGAAGGTTGTCGAATTAATGACCACATTACGAGCTTTTTTGAGTAAATATTATTTTTAATACAGTTGCTCAAAAAGTGGCGTATTGCAGGGACGTATAGCGTTCGGGATGTGGGCTATTACACACTCGTGCTTTTTTTTTACCTTTCCCGCACTCGTGCGTTCTCTTTCCCAACTGTCAAAATAATGTCTATTAAAAAGAAAAACCAACCATGAAGTTTTTACTCAAAAAGTTTTTATGATTCATGAAAATACGCGTGTATATTTCTAAAAAGAAGCTACTAATTTGTTTCTATATCAGATTTAATGATTTTATTGAATGAGTTTGTTTAGGTTTCATTTCATTAAATTTAATTTTCATTTCATATCAATAAAAAACTTCTACTGAAGACTTGGCTGTATGCATAGTTGCCTTTGCCTACCAGAATGGGTGAAGAAAAAAAAACTCTGCTTATATACTACGGTTGGCGCCATTTTGATTTATCAGAAATTTTCTTTGCTTTAGTTGTTTGTTGCACAAAATGAGTAATTTCGACCCTAGTTTTTTTTTAATTAACACCACCGGAACTCAGTATAATTGCACAAAATGCTTCGGAGAACATTTTACTGGAAAAGTCAAAAATGTTAAGTTAGTTGAGTTTATTGTGTTTTTATTATTTTACTAAATTGCTTCATTTTTTACCCGACTACGCGAAGCAAAAAGGAGGGTTATGATTTTAGCAGCGTATGTATGTATGTATGTATGTATGTATGTATGTATGTATGTATGTATGTATGTATGTATGTATGTTTGTGTGTTCATCTGTTCCCTCGCAGAGCCTAAACTACTCGGCCGATTTCAACAAATGAGGTGTCGTTGGATTCGTCTTAATCACCCAGGTAACATAGGATAGTTTGATTTTGAAAAAAACCAAAAAGGCGGCTGTGCTGCGCCCCAAAGTGTAGGACCTAAAAATAAAAATTATCGGATACCATCGTCATGGGTATCAAATGAAAGGGCTTTAAAAGACCTTTTCAAAAATGTATAACACATGTAGCGTCAACATAACAAATAGAACAAAAAATTCCAAAATGTGTTTTTTTTTGCCCTTCTTGGTTCTATTCTGGGTGATCGTCCAAAATGACTTACTAAAAAGCTCAAAAAAAAATAGAAGTTAAAAACTAAAACCCGACTACTAAAAGGCTCAAAACAAGACCTGTTCATCCTTAAAATAGACTCATAGATAATTAATCGTAGTCGGAGGACACCACATTCGCATTTGATAAACCGATGGCCTCCGACTACGATTAATTATCTATGAGTCTATTTTAAGGATGAACAGGTCTTGTTTTGAGCCTTTTAGTAGTCGGGTTTTAGTTTTTAACTTCTATTTTTTCGCAACTGTATTAAAAATAGTCGTTCAGTACACGTGCGGAACCGTCATTGCAACTTGTTCCGACTGTCATTGTCGGAACTCGTTGCAATGACAGCCTTTCCACACTTGTAATGAAATATACTATTATGGAAGGTATGCACAGGCATAGCGCTTAACCCAGTATGTTTCAGTAAAGGACATTGGCAGGGTTTGGACCAAGTGTTGCTCAAACGTGGGAGTACTTCCAAGTGGTTGCTTACGTTACTAGTAAATAAAAAATATATATATAAAAAAATCGGTCCGGGGGTTACCGATTAATTAAATACTTTGTTTTGAATATTTCTCATGTGATTAAGGCATTAGAAAACGATTTTTTTTTTATATTTACGCACAAAAATATGTAACGCGCAGGGCGTTACATATTTTTGTTCTCAGATTTTGTGCTTTCATCATGCTCTCTCAGTTGGCTTGAAAACCGGTTCTTTTGTTATCCTCGGCTTATCTATCACGTGGCGAAATTTGTTCTGTTTCGCTTCCACTCATTCCGATAAGCATATTTCTGTCTCTCTATCGCCAACCACGCCTGATTTTTTTTCTCATGATCAATCGAATAGATTTTGAAGCGCTTAGTTTTACAGACTAATGATAGTATAAGGAACATAATCCACTATGTGTTTATTCTGGGCAGCACTTGGTCCAACTCCCATACAAAAGACTGTTAATGTCCTTTAGTATCTATAGACGCGATGAAGGACGTCATCACGTGTCACCCCTCCCGCACCGCTTCACTACCGCTGTACTTATATACTTAATAATACTATAACCAAAGGCTAAACAACAGTCTTATAATAAACAATAAACAATTCTTTTTGACACTTCTCAAGGCATAAAAGGACGCACAACTAGAGAAAAAAAAATCATCAGGTCCTAAAAATACTTAGTTAATTAAGCCCACGTTGAAAAATTGCAAGAGAGTTTTTAGCAAAAAACGCATCAAAAAAGAAGATTTTTTTTTTTTTTCAGTGGTGGCGCAAGTTGTGCGTCCACTGAGCCTTGTTAGATCATTAAATCAAAAATGTTACCGCCAAAATTGGCCGCTTGTTACTTGCGCACCATTTGCGCAGGCATCAATTCATAGGTTCTAGGATATCATATAAAAATATAGTCTATTGTAGTTATGCAGGTACTTATTTTATTATTTAATAACGTTATAATAACATTTTTTATAAACTAGGATAACATTTTAATTTATAAACTAGGATTTTTTTATAAATTTAATATTCTATTACCCAATAAATACATTGATTTGGATACTGTAAGACAAGTAAAAATATACTTAGCTAAAGAAAAACTCATACAATAAACAAGGATGTAAATTATTCATGAGTATATTCATGAAGCAAATATAATCCATTTTTGACATTCCAAATAACCAAAAGCCTCTGATAGGAAATGGCACACACAGAAGAACGAAGGTCATAATAATATAGACAGTTAATCAATTTATATGTAATTTTTGTCACCAAGCATTATTTGTTTTATTAATCTTTTAATATAGAGTTGGCATGATTCATTATTGTCACCAATAGTGTCACTTATTCTTTTAGATTCAATTAATAAATCTTTATACTTTAATTCATATAACAAGTCAAAGTCAAAATTTATTAATATTTTCTTTCCTGCTTTGGCCGTCGCTAGTGTTAAAGTTAATTCTGGAGTAATATTATTTTCAGAATCCAAGTCTTTGCTCAAGAATGGATTTTGCACACGTTTCCCATTATACCAATCTTCACCAAGTTCCAAAGTTTTTTTGATCAAATAATACGCGATATGTTTGTTCCTATAGGCAGGCATTATTGATGTATACATTATTTCAATAAAACAGTTAACATCGCAGCGTTCAAATACATTTAGTTTATATTCGAGATCTCTTGAAAATTCGAATAATGACTTTGTTGTTTGGAAATTGCATTTTTTTAGTAACGTTTCGTAGTAACTTTGGCCGTTTTTCTTACGTACCTAAAAATGAATAATCACTTAATTACGGACATACGAGTAGGTTAACACCGAAGTGTGTGGCGAAGATTTATAGCTGGAGAGCTCGTGACCAATGAACTTATTTTGTCGAACGAGGCTGGAAGCTTCTAGGCTAGTTTGTTTCGACTCCGCTGATCACGAAAATAATAGTTTATAAGCAACCAGACTAGAAGCTCCTAGCCTTGTACGACCAAATAATTCGATTGGTCACCAGCTCTCCCGCTATTATAGGCTTTTGTAGAAAAAACATAATATAAAATAGACGAAAATCCAAGAAACCATCTCTAAAATATCTAAATTTATAGAAATAAAAATATGGCGATTTTATCAAGCCATCGAGTAGCGACATCTAACTTTACGTAGTGAAATAAAGCAAGATGGGGCTAGCTGATCATCATCATCATCATCCCACCTATGCCCACTGCTGGGTATAGGCATGTTCCCCCTCACGCCACCTCTCACGGTCCCTCGGCATCCGCATCCATAACACGACGAAAACGCTGAAAGCGTGACAAAAACGTTATCAGCTGAACCACAACACACGTACAAATCATTTCATCATCAACATCATCAGCCTGTTGATACCCACTGCTGAGTAAAGGCCTCTTATGCTCACGCCACCGCTCACGACCCTGTGCCAGGCGCAACCACTGCTTTCCGGCTACTTGGGCTATGTCATCGGACCATCTGGCTGGTGGTCTCCCAATCTTCCCCTCTGGAGGTCACCATTCCACAATGGACAAATCATTTACCTGTACATTATTAAATACAACACCAACCACCTCATCAGTTGTCATATCTTTTGCAACAACGCTGATGCCATCCACTGCCGCGTCATGGCACGTACTTAAAAACTCTTCTGCGGCACCTAGGTAAAGAAATAACTACTAAATTAAATATAATTAAAATACCCCGACATTTTAGCTTCAAATTAGCATACATATCTCTTAAACGGCTGAAGCTATTTTGATAAAAAAATATCTAAGAACACCCGCTGGAAAACTGGTTCGCCCGTTTAAGAGCTACGGTGCATCAGATAGACACACACACCCCTCTTTTTGGTTCGGATTATAAAAAAGGGCACTATTAGAAAGTATGCCCTTATACACTAGTGGTTCGCCCCGAACTATGAACTCGCGACCCCATATAAACCTAATAATAATAATAACCCCCGTGTTGTTCCCGGTAGGTACAGAATTGGACCAACCCCTACAGTATTTGCTCTTGATTTTCCACTCGTTTTTCAAGATTTTCAGATTTTTCTTCTAGCATTTTTAGTTTTTCTCCAAACATTCTTTGAATGTTTTCTGTAACTTGTTCGCCGCTTTTTCTTATTTCAAGTTTTTGTGCCTCTAGATCATTTTGGATTTTTGTAGTTTATCTAGTATTTCTTCCATTTTAAGTTTTGTATAGGACTCTCTTGTAGTTTTGAAGTAAAGCGACCTCTATTGTTGAGCATAAGGACTTTTTGGTTTATAATTTTGAACACTAGATGGCTCTGATAAAAAATAATTTGTCACGCCCTCTGTTAGGAAGTAGAATAACAATTTTTTTTTTAATAGATGGCGCTGTTTTGTATTTTCTAATCTGGTGTACGAGTATTTTGGACCTTAGCAATTAGCATTTTTTTTGGATTTATTGGATTAAAATAGAGTTCTTGTTACGGATTATTTCGCGACCCTTAAAAGTTTATTTTTATTGTTTCCACTGAGTTTTACGTCCGATATCCACAATATTGTTTCCAAACAGAATTTGTATTTATAGTTCACTTTTGTTAGTTTTTATCACTGCTTTCACTGTTTACTGATTAGATTTACGTTTTTATCACTTTTAAAATAACTTTTTAGCACTATTTTATTGTTACTGAGAGGCAGCAGTGGCGCCCTCTCTCATCCCATATAAACTTAAAAACCCCATATCTCGGCAACCCCTCGACCGATTTGGCTCATGTTCGAACTTAAAAATTCTTTTCATTTCATTTACCTGCCTACCAAATTTCATGACAATCCGACAAAAATTACTCAAGTTATCGTCGAACGAACATTCATACATACAAACATACAAACATACAAACATACAAACATACAAACATACAAACATACAAACATACAAACATACATACATACATACATACATACAAACGCCGGATTGTTCCAGTAGACTCGGAGAACTTCGCTCGCTTCGCTCGCTCGTTCAACAAAACAGCGATTTGGTTTCACAAAAAAAAAGCATTTATTTACCTTTTTCGGATAATATATCAAGACTGGCACAAAAGACTTCATCTCTTAAATATGAGCTACGCATCACATTGAGGGCACCAGGCAAAGTATCTGGTGTCAAAAGTTGATACTTAATTCCGTCTTTGACTTCGTCCGCAACATGTAGCAACTGTTCTTCCTTTCGTGTTGATGACGTCATTTGTCTCCTGATAAATTGCTTTCCAATACATATTCTTAGCCGATTCCTGAAACCAAAATTATCATAATATGTTATTTAGGCCGTATGGCACGTATTGACCATTTCTTTGCTTCAATAGTTTTTTTTTATTTTCAAACTAGTTGTGCCCGCGACTTCGTATGCGTTTTTACACATTTGACATTTAATTTAAATTCGACTGTGGAGGAAAACTCAAAAGGAAGGTTTTTTTTAACCCCCGACCAACAAAGAGGGGTGTCATAAGTTTGATAGCTTTGTGTGTGTGTGTCTGTTTATGTGTTTATGAGGGTGTGCCTGTCTGTGTGTCTGTCTGTGTGTGTGTGCCCTAATCTAAACAATACATTTATAATAAAATATGTTTTATTTAGATTGGGTATCGCCCGTGTAAGATACCATGAAGCTTAGCATAAGAATTGCCTGGGAAGTATGGGGGTTTATTATGTATCTCCCTCGACGCAGAGTGGGATAGATAAAGTTATAAGCCCATAGATAAGGTCTTGCCCAAGCCAGCAAGCAAAGCATAAGGTTGGGTTAGAGCGTATCTACCGCAAATAACTCTGTCTATCCCGCTCTACGGCAAACAAAATATTTTTTTTTAATATCAAGTTGGGCTCAGTAGAGTAAATATTTTAAAAAAGGCACAAAAAAAAAATTCAACCTCCCGTGGGTTTAAACCCAGAACATTTCGACCGCGACGCAACAGTACTACATTTCTAACATCGATAAACTTTGTCCGACCTCCACCGAAAACCACTCACAATTCCCTCCAGCAAGCATCATAAGGCTTGGTTCGAGTGTATCTATGGCTCTGTCCATCCCGCTCTACGTCAAACAAAAGAGTGAGATACCTATTGTTTTAAACCCATAGATACGCTCTAACCCGGCCTTATGCTACGCTTGTAGAACTAACATTTTCCGCCAAAATAAAATAAAAACAAATGCCGATTTTTCATTTACAATATGCGCCCGAAATGCCAAAAGTCGTAGCGTGCTATTATACAGAGTGTTAAAAGACCGCCAACAAAGCGGGAGACCACGTATACGTATAGTCCTCATCATAACGAACATTTTTGCCCAAGGAACTATGCCTGGGAAATCAACGGTTTCCGAGATAATAAAGTCGGACTTTTTTTTTTTTTTTCAGAAATGAGATTTTTTTTTTTCAGACGTGTGTTCAGTATCACGTTCTTAACATACCTTCTCAAGAAGCCATATCAAAATTATGGATATTTCTTACAAACAATCAAGTTAAAATTGCAACCCGCAATGTAGGTTTTCGAGAGAATGTCACCGTCATTAAAAGTCCGACAAAGTCGGACTTTTAATTTTTTTTTTTGCAGAAATATGTTCAGTATCACGTTCTTAACATACCTTCTCAAGAAGCCATATCCAAATTATGAATATTTCTTACAAAAAACGAAGTTAAAATTGCAACCCGCAATGTATTCTAAACATCGGATAGCCTAAGTTACTCCCAGAAACGTGAGTTACGACCATGTTAAGTTTGGTTGAAAACTATTCAGCGGTGTTCGCGTTTATCGTGTTCATACAGACAGACAGACAGACAGACAGACAGACAGACAGACATAAACCGTTTTTTTTGCATTTTTGGATTCAGTATAGTTTACTTAGTAACCCCTGCTAGTTTTTTTCTAAAAATATTCAATGTACAGAATTGACTTCGCTAGAGTTTTATTATAAAAGTATAGATATGTGCAGTCGGCCACAGTCACAGATCCATATAACAGCAGCTCTTGCCGCGCGTGGCATAAAGGCCAATCGAACAAAAAGGGGTATCGTACCGCGTGGCCGACTGTACATTACTATAAGTAGTCTTACCAAGCCATCTTATTATTTTTGTTTTTATATAGTTTGTGTTGTTGTCAAAGTTACAAATTCTATAGCAAGTCTGATTGAATGTCAATCCCATTCCCATCCCATGTCTAAACAATAAGAAACATGGATCCAAAATGTACACCACCATGTGTGGGATCCACTTATATAGTAACTATATATAATAACTGTTATTTGTTTAATAACAGACAGAAGACAAGTAAAAACAATTCCGTTTAATAATATAATATGTTCTATTTGAGTCCCGCCAAATAAGACTCAATGACGTAGGTATTTCGTTAGATAAAACCACAAAAATATATTTTTACTAACTGCCTCATTACCACTTTAGTGTAAATATTTATTTTGCTCAGACAAAAGTAACATAATTTGATTACTCAGATGTTTCTTTCGATAGCAAAACAACCGTTGGTGGTTTAGTAAGGTCATTTCCCACTATGGAACTTATCATTATTGATGAAAATGCATACACCGAAAATGAAAAAAAAAACACAACAATGAGTTAAAACAATTAAAACTAATTTAAATAAACATACCATCAGTCATAGCAGTAATAGTTAGAGAGCTGGTGACCAATCGAGATATTTTTTCGTACAAGGCTAGGAGTTGGTAGGCTGACAGAGTAGACTTCGCTGAGTCTGGGAACAATATTTTCTTGGCACGGTCGCGGTTGAAAGTTAGATTTTTTCGACTTTGATAGTTTAAATGTATGGGTTCAGTATATTTTTTTTGTCGTACAAGGCTAGAAACTTCTAGGTTAGTGGTTGAGACTCCGTTGAACAAGAAAATATTTGTTTTTGTGGCCGAGCGTGGTTGAAAGTTTGATTTTTATAACCCAAAAATTCACACTTTCTAGGTTATAAAAAACAATATTTATACCGCGTTTGGCTAGTAATAAATAGTGATTTCGTGATCAGCGGAGACTAAAAAGGCAGCCTTAAAACTCCCAGATTTGTAGACAAAAAAGAAATGACTCAACCCATACATTTAAACTTTCAAAGTCCAAAAATCTAACTTTCAACCGCGACCGGACCAAAAAAATATTTTTCCCAGACTCAGCGAAGTCTACTCTATCAGCCTACTAACTCCCAGCCTTGTACGAAAAAATATCTCGATTGGTCACCAGCTCTCCAACTATAATGTTTACCTACGCATCAGCGCCAGACAGATCTATGTAGGTACCTATGTGCTCGAGTGTGTCGAGGCAATACAAGTAGGCCACAACTCAGATTTTCAGTTGTTGCCTGTAGTTTTGCACGCGCACTGCCTTACAACTTAAAATGAAGACTTAAAATCAAGGGCGAAATCCAACCCGGTTTGTAAAATATTGCGTACACAAACAAAATTACTTTTAAAAGATTAACATAAAGCTCACTTTTGATTGTCTGTTTTTGTTTTTGCTAATACCGTAGGCGGACACCGCAGACGAGGCCAGCCAAGACAAAGATGGCGAGATGATCTCGAAAAATATTTGCCGGAGTGGTCTTTTACCATAGGTAGGTACCTACCCGCCACCATTTTCATTTCGTTTCTTTATTGACGCGGCTTATAGGATCGTGTAAAAATATAATGTAATGTAGTTATGTACTTAATATGTCTAAAAAAATTATGTAATCATTTACATTTAAATTTATTTCGTGTATATCAATTTATTTTTGTATTTAATTTCCCTATAAATAAGTTCTTATTGTGTTAGTATTAATTTGCATGTAATGTAAACCATAAAAAAATGCAAAACAGAGCGCAATAATTTATTTATGAGCATCTGTTTTCTGTAACACATAAGTTTGACAAATGAATTATTCTATTCTATTCTACTAGTTATATTATTTTATAAAATTGCAAATTATCCATGTTAAATTATAAATTATCCTGGTAGGATATTTTAGTTCAAGTTTTAGATATTTAAAGTAGTAGTATAATATATTTTACCGAATAAATACATTGATTTTGGTATTATTATAAGACATTATAAGACATAGCTAACGAAAATAAACAAGGATGTAAAAAATGTATTCATGAAGCAATTTCATAAATTTATGTATTAAATAGAAATCAACAAAATCATGCATCCAAAATAAAAAAATACAACTAAACAGATATCAAGAAAGAAAGAAAAACAAAGAAAAATTATATAGATTTTTGACATTCCAAATACCCAACAACCTCCGATAGGAAATCGCCCACACAGAAGAACAAAGATGATACAAAATCTTAATTAATTTATACAGGGTGTTGGTTAGTGACATCAGACCAAGGCAAGATAGTTTAAGGAACGCTTGCAATAAAAACAATTTTTTTTTTCACCAAACATTATTTTTTATTAAATCTTTTAATATAGAGTTGGCATGATTCATTATTGTCACCAATATTATCACGTATTCTTTTAGATTCAATTAATAAATCTTTATACTTTAATTCATAAATCAAGTCACAGCCAAATTGTATTGCTAGTTTCTGTCCTGCTTTGGCCGTCGCTAGTGTTAAAGTTAATTCTGGAGTAATATTATTTTCAGAATCCAAGTCTTTGCTCAAGAATGGATTTTGCACACGATTCCCATTATACCACTCTTCACCAAGTTCCAAAGTTTTTTTGATCAAATAATACGCGATATGTTTCTTCCTATAGGCAGGCATTATTGATGTATACATTATTTCAATAAAACAGTTCACATCGCAGCGTTCAAATAAATTTAGTTTACATTCGAGATCTCTTGCAAATTCGAATAATGACTTTGTTGTTTGGAAATTGCATTTTTTTAGTAACGTTTCGTAGTAATTTTCGCCGTTTTTCTTGCGTACCTAAAAAGGAATAATCACTTAATTACGGAGTGTGTGGCGAAGATTTATATCTGAAGAGCTGGTGACCAATCAACTTATTTTGTGGTACAAGGCTGGGAGCTTCTAGAATGGTTGTTTAGACTCCGCTGATCACGATTTTTTTTCCGTTCAGAACTTTCAACCACGCTCGGGCTATAATAATAGTGATTTTATGATCAGCGGAATCTAAGCAACCAGCCTAGAAGCTGCCAGCCTTGTACGACCAAATAAGTCGATTGGTCACCAGCTATCCCGCTATAATAGGCTATTCTATAAAAATATACAAAATGGACGAAAATCCAAGAAACCGTGTCTAAAATATCTAAATACAATAAAAAAATCATTACAATTTCATCATCAGCCTGTTGACACCCACAGCTGAGTAAAGGCCTCTTCATGCTCACGCCACCTCTCACGATCCTGTGCCAGACGCAACCACTGCTTTCCGGCTACTCGGGCTACTTGGTCATCGGACCATCTGGCTAGTGGTCTCCCAACTGATCTCTTCCCCTCTCGACCCCGTCCATTCCACAGTGGACAAAGACAAATACAAATCACTTTATTGATGCCAACTTAAAAATAGAGCTTCATATTAAAGAAAAGAATGGAGTGTAATGGAAGAGACCTACACTCAGCATTGAGTGGCTATAGGTTGAAGAAGAAGAATATTACAATATAGAGTATGCTTTGGCATCAAAGGGAGGAGGCTCAGCATTAAGCTAAGCATGAAATGTAGGCACATGCAAAGCGCTGTTTTTCAGCAAGCCCCTATTTTAATCTTGTACTTGTTGCTTGCCTGTTGAGGTAACAATATTATTCTTAACTAAATTTTAGAGACTTATTTAAACTTTAAACTTATTGTAATACTAATTAGAAGCAAAGATGTAGACATCTGAAACAATTTAGCACGACAGTAAATTTATAGAATTTACAGCAATAAGTCATTTACCTGAATTATGTTACCTGTTATGGCAATAAGTCACAAAACATTTACCTGTACATTATTAAATATCACACCAACCACCTCGTCAGTTGTCATATCTTTTGCAACAACGCTGATGCCATCCACAGCCGCGTCGTGGCACGTACTTAAAAACTCTTCTGCAGCACCTAGGTAAAGAAATAACTACTAAATGAAACATTTAAAATACCCCGACATTTTAGCTTTAAATCAATATATTTCTCAAACTGAAGCGATTTTGATAAAAAAAAAATATCTAAGAACACTCGTTAGAAAACCAGCTTTCTAATAAAACACCGCATCCAAATCGGTTCACCCGTTTAAGAGGAAACGCGGGTAGCCGCTGCTCAATACAAAAAGGGAGACCTGTTTCCTGCCTGGATAATTATTTTAGAAAAAATATGTCTATTCCTTTTGACCAACAACAAATTACTAGTGAGTAAAACCGTGATTTAATAGAAAATCACGGTTTTAATCACTAGTAATTTGTTGGTGTAGCCGTGATTTAATAGAAAAATGTTAAGTGCTCACGAAAGTTTAAGTTTAAAAGTATTATTATGTTTATGCCATTCAATTTATATGTACCTCTGCCATGTCCCTAAGTTTTTTTTTCTTATTTTATTATTTTAGATTAACTAAAATAAGAAAAAAGGACCATTATTTTAAAATAATTAAAACAAGAAAAAAGGAAAACATAGGGACATGGCAGAGGTACATACATATAAATTGAATGGCATAAACATATTTTTTCCAAAATAACTATCCATGGAGGAAACAGGTGTCCCTTTTTGTATGGAGCAGCGGCTACCCGCGTACGGTGCCGCGGATAGACACCCAGCCACGCACCCTGACACACAGACACAGTCAGTCACACACACACACACACACACACACACACACATAGCGGTCAAACTTATAACTTATGCTCTTTTTCGGTCGGGGCTTAAAAAAAGCCACGTTTAAAAAGTGTGCTCTTATAAACAATATTTAGGGTGATATTAATAGTCGTCAACTCAAGATCGAACTCAAGTAGGTGATCTCAGAAAAGTCAAATGCTAATGTCAAGAAAAGTCAAATGCTTGAGTAGCTGTTAGCATATTCACATAATTATGTCACTAGACACTATCTTTTCGAGTTCACCTATTTGAAATCGAGCTCAAGTAGGTGATCTTAGACCACTATTAATACCACCCTTAGTGGTAATAGTCCTTAATATGGTATTGCAGCGATTTGGTTTCACAAAAAAGCATTTACCTTTTTCGGATAATATATCAAGACCGGAACAAAAGACTTCATCTTTTAAATATGAGGTACGCATCACATTGAGGGCACCAGGCAAAGTATCCGGTGTCAAAAGTTGATACTTAATTCCATCTTTGACTTCGTCCGCAACATGTAACAACTGTTCTTTCCTTCCTGTTGATGACGTCATTTGTCTTCGCATTAATTGCTTACCAATACTTATTCTTAGCCGATTCCTGAAACCAAAATTATCATAATTATGTTATTTAGGCTGTTTGGCACATATTGATTATTTATTTGCATTAGTAATTAGTAATTTATTTATTTCAATATAAAATTTTACAATCGACCTTAATGTTACTAGGCAAGGGTGCCCTGCTTCCTAAGAAGGTAAAACCTGTAATATAGGGTAAGCAGTTCTCTCCAAAATTTTCACAATAAAAAGGTCCTAAGAACTATAAAGTTGTCTTTTTAAAGTTAATAAAAAATAAAATAAAAATAAGTTTTAATAATAGGTATTTTATTTTACTTTCAAATATGTACTGTCGGCCACAGTCACAGACACCCCCATGGCAGCTCTTACCGCGGGCGGCATAAGGGCGCCAATCGAATAAAAAGGGGTATCCAACCGTGTGGCCGACTGTCAGTACTATAAGTAGTCTTCTTACCAAGCCATCCTGCAATTTTTGTTTTTAGATAGTTTGTGTTGTTGTCAACTCTATATCAAGACTATTAGATCAATCCCATCCCATGTCTAAACAATGGCGAACGCTACACGTCAGGAAATATCGTGATGATTATAATTATGTGATATTTATTGACGTATCTTGAGCTGGATCACAGCACACCCTACTAGACAATCGATACGGATCGCGTCAGTACTGAAGCGTTCTTTGTACGAGGTAGATGTGATGGACCCTAGACAGGGGAAAATTAGACCTTGAGTGGCAATAATAAATTGTAGCCCTTTCTTTAAACAAAAGAGTGAAAAGGAAGCGATGCATGAATACAAAAGAGAGAAAAGTATACAAATCACGCAAGATAAATATCACGATCCAGGTTCTTTGATCAAATCACAATATTTCCAGAAATCCATCGATAAATATTGTGTTCCGTCAATATACTACACTAGACATCAATAAATATCGTAATCTGTCAGTTTATATTGGCGTTACCAATATGGATCTTGCGTCTAGCATTCGCCAATAAGAAACATGGATCGAAACTGTACACCACCACGAATGGGATCCACTTATATACTTCGTTCAATAACAGACAGAAGAGATGCAAAATATAAATTTCCGTGTAATATATTCTTTTTGAGCCCCGCCAAATAAGACTCAATGACGTATTTCATGAGATAAAATCAATATAGGTGTTGCCGCTGCCAATGCAAATACAATGCACATGCAAGGTGTTGTTTTGTAAAGTGATACCCGACTCAGGGGTGATTATTTACAGGATACTGAAGCAATAACGTATCGATTTAACGGTTTCACTTACTTTTATTTTGTCGGAATAGCCGACATGCTTCGACCTCGTCCGGAAGTTTTAGGAGAAGGGACGGACGACGCGTTCGTCACGGCGTTCATCCGCTCACTGCGGGCTCGGCTATTCGGTTATGTCGGCTATTCCGACATGACGGAATAGCTCATAACGTGCAGTGCTTACGAAAGTTTAAGTATCAAAAATAAAAAATATACTCTGTGCAACTTTAGTGGTTTTAAAGCCGAAGGCATTTTGTTGCACTGGTGATTCTGAGCCAAATTACAAAACACTTCTCCATACAAATGGTGTCGATTGGCGATAGCCGTTTGTATTGGGAAATGTTTTTTTTTTTCGCTCGTTTTGAAGTAACCTTTTGGAATTTGGCTCAGAATCACGAGTGCAACTAAATACCTTCGGCTTTAAAACCACTAAAATTCCACGGTGTATTTAAAAAATATGTCAATGAAAAATACCCAAAAATTTTTAAATTGTGGTCTCCCTTGCTCTAAGGTACATATTATACTAAAGCCACAACTAACGCTTGCGACCGCACTCGCTTCGGGCGCCACATCGCGCGCGCGCTTTGAGAAGGCCGGGAGTGTCCGCACGTCGCGTCGCAGTTATTGTAGAGGTAATAATAGAACAAATTGAATATATATTCAATTCAGAAATTCAAATTCGACGCAATTCAGGTTGCCAAATTCTGGGCCAAACAGTTTAGATCGGTCAGTTGTATCGGTTTTGCCATCGATACGCTAAGAAGAAGAATATACATAATATGTAAATCAAATAATATGTAGAAAAAAAATCTTACTTTTAGTTTCAAGCGTTACTAAGGGAGGTATTAATAGTCGTCTGAGATCACCTACTTGAGCTCGATCTCAAGTAGGTGAACTCAGAAAAATCTAATGCAACTGTCAAGCCTTGGCTAATGTCAAACTTGAGTAGCTGTCAGCATATTAATAGACACTATCTTGAGATTGACATTAGCCAAGGCTTGACATTAGCATTTGACTTTTCTGACATCACCTACTTGAGTTCGATCTTGAATCGACGACTGCCACCCTAAAACTATTTTCCCTGAGTCGGTTGTCACTGACCAAAAGGACATTTTCACACAATAATTACATACATGTTGGGGAAATTTACAGGGTATAATCAGATCGAGAGAATGTATAGGTGTACTCCTTGACAGTGAATTAACCTAAACATTTATAATAAGTTGAAAAAATTCACTCGGGACAGGACTTTTACCCGCAACCTCTCGCATACCGTGCAGGCGCTCTACCAATTGAGCTACCGAGTCAAGTAACTGTCGATGCGAATTTCTTCAACTAGTCTAACTAGTCAACTTATTATAAATGTTTAAATTATTCCCTAGCACGGGTTAGTGCTTTATAAAAAACAAAAAAGTGAATTAACCAATACACATTATTACATTTAATTTGTGAATTTGTAGTAGCAATACCACTCGCTGAGGGTGAAGGTAAACATCTTGAGGAAACCTGAGCGTATGAGGCATTATTGCACCCTCGACGCAAAAATCGCCAACCCGCATTGAGCACGCGGGGTGATTAAGCTCGTACTCTCTCTCTGAGAGAAGGTCTTTGCCCAGCTAGTGGGACATGTACAATTGTACAGGCTACATCTTACTTTCTTTACACATTATCAATCGTGTCACACACAGCTACAGCCCATAAGATACTAGGCTTTATTATGACAGTTGGTAGAGATTTCACTGGCATTTCTACACTTATTTTGCTCTACAATGCCTATTAGGTTGGTGACCAATCGAGATATTTTTTCGTAGAAGGCTGGGAGTTGGTAAGCTGATAGAGACTTCGCTGAGTCTGGGAAAAATATTTTTTTGCCCCGATCGCGGTTGAAAGTTTGTTTTTTTCGACTTTGAAAGTGTATGGGCATAGAATTTAATATTGTATGTAATAATTTTTTGACAAATAAATAAATTTATTTTGGGTTCAGTATATTTTTATTTGTCGTACAAGGCTGGGAACTTCTAGGTTAGTTGTTGAGACTCCGTTAATCAAGAAAATATTTTTTTTGGCCGAGCGTGGTTGAAAGTATGTTTTTTATAACCTAAGTATAAAGTGTAAATTATTGGGTTATAAAAAACGTACTTTCAACCACGCTCGGCAAAAAAAAAAGTAAGCTATAATTTATAGCGTGGACAGCAAGGGCTGCAATGATGACCAAGCTTGAAGGCCGAGAGCGTAGAGCTAAGCTAAACTCGAGGTCATCGTAGCGGGGCCGGCAGAGAACTCATAGCGGACCAAGGCTTGTATAGTGCTTTAATCAAACAATAATTTAAAGAAAACCAGCTTAGTCTTTATTTAAAGTAAAAATTTTATTGTTAAAAGTACAGTAAGTTATTACAATTCTTGGCCGTCTTTGGGTTTACTTTAATATAGTTTGTCATGATCCTAGTGCGGTATTTGATTGTCGAATCTTTTCTTCATCACGGATTGCCATAGCAACGGGTGAAAACAATGTGGCCGCGCTTTTTTTACTAGGCTGCCAGTGTCTACACAGACAAAATCTGAATAAAATCTTTTTGCACCTAACTTTTTTAACAAAACTCGATAATAATGGATTATTTTATGAAAGGAAATTGTTTGCCGCTAAAACACGACCATAATTAAATTCATACAACATTGTTGGAAAATCAATTAAATAATAATAATATTATAATAATACATTTCTTTTATTCTAGCTCGAGGCCATATTTTGTTAATAAGTACCTATACATGTTAATTAAGTAGTTATTATTTAATTAGTTATTTATAATAATAATTAATTACTTAATTAAGTAAAGTTGTAAAAACATTTTGGTATCTAATACACCTTCACTTCAGTTACAATTTAATCTACTTCAGTTAATTATGTACATTAAAAAGAAAGAGCTTTGCATCTACGTAATGCGATGATTTATACAGCGTCCAGATTGGGACCTTCACCCACAAAATAGATGTCAAATTTAATTAAAAGTCAAAGTATAAAATTAAATTAAACATTATAAATTAAATTAAAGTCCCAGGCGCTACTCCGGAGCTGAAAAGCAATGGACCCGGCACCCTCACGATGAAACCATGGACTTTTCGCACTTCTCAGAATATCGTCTCAAATTATTGTCGCCAACAATATTATTATTATTAATAATAATAATAATAAAGCCTTTATTTTTCCCATAATACAGGGTGTTAAAAGACCGCCAACAGACCCGAAAGCCACGCATACTAGACACCAAAACAAAGTACTTTTTCGATAAATTATTGCTGGGAAATTATTTTGGTTTTTTAGGTTATAATTTTGAAAAATATTTAATCACGCAATGGACGTGTAACGCACAGAAGTCATATTGCGCAAGCGTAGGTATAAAGTCTAATTCTTTATTCAGGATAGTAAACTGACAGATGCTAACTGTCACTTTGCAAAATAATGTTGCCATATTTATTGTAATAGTGATGCATTCCACTCGTTGTGCGATTCAGCTCAGTCACAAAAAAAAGCGAAATACGAAATTCCGCATGGTAGCCCGTGCGTCGGGAATTCCGGACGAAAAAAAAAACGTTCGGAACGCAATATTTCCATAGATCATTTAAAAAACACAATTTTTAACGCATTTAACACTCCTCAAAAAAAGTGGACCAAAACACACTTTCTCATTACTAATTAATAAGTTTATTGTTAATTTCATATAATAAGCTTTTCATCAATCAGCCTATAAATCGATTATATCGATTACGCAATTCGATTCATGTCAAACTTTTTGTCACCACACTATTTAATTTTCACCAGAGACTGGTCACACCGTAAACGTCAGTGTACTATCTTGAATGAAGAATTAGACTTTAAGTTTATGTTACTTAAGCTGGAAGTGCCGATGTTTAGAATACATTGCGGGTTGCAATTTAAACGTCGTTTTTTGTAAGAAATATTCATAATTTTGATATGGCTTCTTGAGAAGGTATGTTAAGAACTAGATACTGAATACATTTCTGCAAAAAAAAAGTTTTGAAAAGTCCGACTTTGAACGTCATTATCTCGGAAACCGTTGATTTCCCAGGCATAGTGCCTTGGGCAAGAATGTTCCTTATGATGAGGACAATACGTGGTTTCCCGCTTTGTTGGCGGTCTTTTAACACCCTGTATAGCACAATCCAAGATTTCATTTTCATTTTCGTAAGTAGCTTAATTAATGTGGTATTAAATTCATTTTGCTTCATTTTACATGCAGAATGTTCAATCATTTAAAAATTAAAAATTAAATTATCACAACATGCATTTAAAAATTAAATGATATGAGTAAAAAAAAAATCTGATTGGGATAATTTAAAATTTAAAATTCCTTTTTGAATTCATTATGAATTATTAATTGATTTGAATGTATAAATTAAGTAATTATAAAATTGTATTAAATTAAAAATTAAAAATATAATTATATATTTTAATTTTTGGATGTTCATTTGCGGACAAAGTCCTCCTCCATCAGATGCCAGGTATTCTTGTCTCTGGCCAGTCTAGTCCATGTCTTGCCGGCAATGGCTTCGATGTCATCTCTCCCCGCGGGTACATGGTTGCCTGGCAGAAATCGCTTTTAGCGATAAGGCCGCCAATTGTATACTTACTGATAGTTTTAATAATTTCCCTTGTGAATAATTTATAGTGTGCAATAAAGAGTTATCTATCTATCTATCTCTCCAGCGCCGTGGAGGCCGACCAAGGGGCCGGCGCGCGTCGCGAGGGTACCAGTGCAGTACTTTTTCGCTCCAGCGACCATCTGTTGTTCGGATCACGTGACCTGCCCATCGCCACTTTAGTTGACATATCAAGGTAGCGGCATCTATTATTTTAGTTTTTTCCCGTATATAGGTATTCCTCTTTCTATCTTTCAGCCGTAGACCTAGCATGCATCTTTCATATAAATATTATTATCTATCTATACTTATAATAAAACTGTAGCGAAGTCAATTCTGTACATTGAATATTTTTAGAAAAAAACTAGCAGGGGTTACTAAGTAAACTATACTGAATCCAAAAATGCAAAAAAAACGGTTTATGTCTGTCTGTCTGTCTGTTTGTCTGTCTGTCTGTCTGTCTGTCTGTCTGTCTGTCTGTCTGTCTGTATGAACACGATAAACGCGAACACCGCTGAATAGTTTTCAACCAAACTTAACATGGTCGTAACTCACGTTTCTGGGAGTAACTTAGGCTATCCGATGTTTAGAATACATTGCGGGTTGCAATTTTAACTTCGTTTTTTGTAAGAAATATTCATAATTTGGATATGGCTTCTTGAGAAAGTATGTTAAGAACGTGATACTGAACATATTTCTGCAAAAAAAAAAAATTAAAGTCCGACTCTGAACCACATTCTCTCGAAAACCTACATTGCGGGTTGCAATTTTAACTTGATTTTTTGTAAGAAATATCCATAATTTTGATATGGCTTCTTGCGAAGGTATGTTAAGAACGTGATACTGAACATATTTCTGAAAAAAAAAAAAAGTCCGACTTTATTATCTCGGAAACCGTTGATTTCCCAGGCATAGTTCCTTGGGCAAAAATGTTCGTTATGATTAGGACTATACGTATACGTACGTATACGTGGTCTCCCGCTTTGTTGGCGGTCTTTTATTTATTTATTTATTTATTTTAACACTCTGTATAATAGCACGCTACGACTTTTGGCATTTGGGGCGCATATTGTAAATGAAAAATCGGCATTTGTTTTTATTTAATTTTGGCGGAAAATGTTAGTTCTACAAGCGTAGCATAAGGCCGGGTTAGAGCGTATCTATGGGTTTAAAATAATAGGTATCTCACTCTTTTGTTTGACGTAGAGCGGGATGGACAGAGCCATAGATACGCTCTAACCCAGCCTTATGATGCTTGCTGGAGGGAATTGTGAGTGGTTTTCGGTGAAGGTCGGACAAAGTTTATCGATGTTAGAAATGTAGTACTGTTGCGTCGCGGTCGAAATGTTCTGGATTTGAACCCACGCGAGGTTGAATTTTTTTTTGTGTTTTTTTTTTTATATTTACTCTACTGAGCCCAACTTGATATTAAAAATATATATTTTGTTTGCCGTAGAGCGGGATAGACAGAGTTATTTGCGGTAGATACGCTCTAACCCAACCTTATACTTTGCTTGCTGGCTTAGCATGAGAATGGGTAAGACCTTATCTATGGGCTTATAACTTTATCTATCCCACTCTACGTCGAGGGAGATACATAATAAACCCCCATACTTCCCAGGCAATTCTTATGCTAAGCTTCCTGGTATCTTACACGGGCGATACCTAATCTAAACAAAACATATTTTATCATAAATTTATTGTTTAGATTAGGGCACACACACACACAGACAGACACACAGGCAGGCACACCCTCATAAACACATAAACAGACACACACACAAAGCTATCAAACTTTTGACACCCCTCTTTGTTGTCCGAGGGTTAAAAAAAACCTTCCTTTTGAGTTTTCCTCCACAGTCGAATTTAAATTAAATGTCACATGTGTAAAAACGCATACGAAGTCGCGGGCACAGCTAGTTATATTTATAAAATCTTTTTACAAATACGTGGCATGATTTGTGAACGTCACTAATCCTAATCCTTTTAGGTCCGACAAGTAAATCTTTATACTTCATTTCATATATCGATTCAAATCCTAAATTTTTCAATACTCGTTGTGAAGTATTGGTCATCGCTGTACTTGTAGCTAATTCAGGAATTACGATATTTTGAGAAGACCCGCCATAGTAACTCGGGAAGGGATTCTGGACATGAATCCCATTATACATATCTTCACATAGTTTTAAAGATTTCTGAGTCAAAGTATGACAAATATGTCTTGATCTATACTCCGGCAATGTTGCACTGTACATCATTTCAATAAAACTGTTGACATTGTACAATTCGAATATATTCACTTTAGATTCGAGGTCTACTGCAAATTCGAATATAGCCCTTGTACTTTCGAAATTGCAATTTTCACTTAATTTTTCGTGGTAATGTTCACCTTGTTTTGCGCGTAACTAAAACAAAAAAAAAATATTTATAAGTTTTTCAAGGTTATATAATTATGAGCGCGCGGTAAAGAGGTGTAGCCATTCCTTCGTAATATAGTGCAGCCAATAAAAAATAATCATGAGTCTTCTTTTTAGATACGTTAAACGGGCCGTCAGATGAGAACCCCTATTTAGCTTCGAAAGTATGCTTTCTTCGGCACAGCTGAACGTGTCCCCTTTACCAAAAATAACTAAGGCCTTTGCATCTACGTAATGAGATGATTTATGATGGTCTTGTATATATTTGTGTATGTGAGTATGGCATTTTACTACTTTTGTAGCTATTGCTGTTTTCAGGAAAATATTATTTACTTAATAGTTTTTGTTTTCATTTTTAAAATAGCAAATCCATGCTAAGTGGCGACTTCAATACATCCTCTTTTGTGAACCTCTATATTGTTTCAAATACCTGCATATACCTCTATATTGTTCAATAAAACCCCAACCACCTCATCCGTCTTCAGATCTTTGGCAACAAAGCTGATGCCATGCTGCGCAAGGTCATGACATGTTCCTATAAACTCCTCAGCAGCGCCTGTAGATAAAGATAAGAATGATATGTATATATTACTGCCCTATTGTGGGTAATATTGTTAACAACAAATTAAAAGAAAAAACCATCAAAGGAGATGCGATTTCAGAGTGTGATTCAGTTTAATTTTCCCATGAAAGATTGATTAATAATGGATATTGTATTGCCTTGAGGTTCTATTAAAGAACCTCGACGGGAAAGCCCAAATCCCAGTTATTTCAATGTTGTAGCTTAACTGAGATTTTTTTTTCACGGCAGTAAAATTGTATTATTTTCAATGTTTTAAACACAAAAAAACAATAATTAGGCTGATTCGTCTTTTTGCTCGAAAACCAGTGGTATCGAAGTACTTCCCAAAAAAATAGTAGTTTGAGCAAATCTCATAATCAGCTGAATTATTGTTGTTTTGTTGTTTACAATAATGAAAAAAATACTGTTATATTGTCGTGAAAAAAAAATTGCTAAACAAAAATTGCTCAATTTATCTACAAAATAAAAAAATTAAACTGAAAATTCTGCCTCTCGCTACGCTACTTTCATTGACCCTTAAAATTAAAATTAAATGAATAATAAGAAAAAAACTTTTACCTTTTTCGGATAATATATCAAGACTAACGGAAAAGGGTTCGTCTCGTAAATATGCGTTACGAATCACATTGAGAGCGCCAGGTAAATTGTCCGGTGTCAAAAGTTGATATTTAATGCCGTCTTTGACTTCGTCCACAACATGTAGCAATTGTTCTTCCTTTCTAGTTGATGACGTCATATGTCTCTTCATAAATTGCCTTCCAACTAGTAACCTTAGCTGATTCCTGAAAATAAAACCATAATATGTAATATCTTTACTAAGTTAGTATAGCAGGAAATTCTAAAAAGTTACACATTTTTTATTTAGTTGAGTTATTTTAATTAATTTTAAATAATTCAGATGATTGGGTGATTTGCTTGAAAAACTAGTGGTGAGACCCTAAAACCAGTTTGTTCCTGTTAGCGTTGTTGGCACGTAGTAGGAGTAAATTATGCACGTAGTAGGAGTAAATACGATGAGATCCATATTTGACTTCTTGTTTTGGTATTATTTACTTAAGAAATACTTAAATAATAAGAATCTATAATGCTATGCTTACCAAGCCATGTTTGTTTTTTCTTGTGTTAGATACTTTTTGTGATTGGTTTAAAAATTGAAAGAATGTCCCTGATGTCAAACTTATTTCTGTACTTAGTTTGTATCCCAAAAATAAATAACAAGTTTAACACAAAAATAATCCAAACTGCGCCCCATCATCGGAATGATTCATTTAAATATGTTTTCAAGAATATACCGAAGTTCAATTCAATTGATTTCCGTGTAATTTATTCTTTTTGTGTTCCGTCAAAATATAGAATGAATGACGTAGTAGATACAGGTATAATCCGCTTGGATCACTAGCTGATGGCCGCGACTTCGTTTCCGTTGTTTCTTATTACAATATTAGCTGTGCCCGCGACTTCGTATCTGTTGTTTCTTATTACAACATGTCATGCGAATGAAAATTAACTTCGAGAAGGAATCAGATAGCGCTGGATATAATTATTACCACTCACTTTTTAAGGTTCTGTACCCAATGGGTGCCAAACGGGACTCTATTACTCTCTCTTACCTTTGAAGAGCTGTATCTTTGGAATTTTGTAATAAGTAGCCAATTTAAGTTTTTACAGAATATTATTATTATGGCAGAATACTATAAAATTTATCAAAAAAAAAAGAGGGGGTGTCTCTATAAAGCAAACTTGTTTTTAGGGTTCTGTACCGAAGAGTGCCAAACCGGACCCTATTAGTCTGCCACCGCTGTCTGTCTGTCTGTCTGTCCTACCTTTAAAGGGCGTGTGTCTTTGGAAACGTAATAGGTATAAGCCGTGTCAATAAAGAAACGATATGAAAATGGCGACGGGTACCTATGGTAAGGTCGGAAAAAGAGGTTACGAAAATATGATTTCGGTTCATACCTAAAACTTTCTTACATTTTTGGTTAGAAAATATTGTTTTACGATGCTTTCTTTATTGTTTAGGTAATTGTTCTACGTAGGGTTTGTGATTAAACAACAATATTTATGAAAATAAGATCAATAGTATTGAAACGTAGTAAATAATACAAACCTCAACAAATAACAACACATAGCGTACAATAATGAAATAACTTGACAAACATTTAAAAAACACTAAGACCCGAACGTATTTTGGCGTGTTTTATTAGACAAGCGTAGGTGACTAATCAAGCCCAAAATGACTTTGCTAACGTTACGTGTGAGTATAGACGGAGATATGATTAAAGCGAGAGGGGGCGGGAGTGTCCGCCATTTATATATCGTTTCTCTATTGACACGGGTTATAGCTAGTCGTCGAGGGTCCATGGATGCAGATAGCGAGAGACCATGGGAGGTGGCGTCAGTAGAAAAGGTCTAGAAAAATACTAAGAAGAATTTGGTCCTGTATTAATAATTATACAGGGTAGATCATTGAAACGGGCAGCAAGGGCAGACCCTAACCGTTACAGTTACAGGAAAATGTCTTTAGGACACCATCCATAACTTATTGAGATATTCTCAAGAAAAAAAAAGAATAATACCTACTGCTTTTGGTACGCACGACAGCACGTCAGACTGTACACTTTTGTTGTAAAGTCGCCCGTAACGTAACCGAGTAGAGTGCTAACGTGTAAGCGTCTACGTGCTGTCGTTTGTACAAACATGTTTTCATTATCGATCTAATCCACACAAGACAGCACACCGTCTACGATTAAACGCTAGCTCAAGGCTAGCACCCTTTCGGGACAGAAAGTTTAATTTCTAAGGGTGGCATTAATAGTCGTCCACTCAAGATCGAACTCAAGTAGGTGATCTCAGAAAAGTCAAATGCTAATACCTTGGCTAATGTCAATGTCAATTTCAAGATAGTGTTATTGAACGAGCGAGCGAAGTTCTCCGAGTCTACTTGAACAATCCGGCGTTTGTATGTGTGTATGTATGTATGTATGTATGAATGTTCGTTCGACGATAACTTGAGTAAATTTAGTCGGATCGTCATGAAATTTGGTAGGCAGGTAAATGAGGCAAGGAGAATTTTTAAGTTCGAACATGAGCCCAATCGGTCGAGGGGTTGCTGAGATATAGGGTCGCGAGTTCATAGTTCGGGGCGACCCACTAGTTAATATGCTGACAGCTACTCAAGTTTGACATTAGCCAAGGTTTGACATTAGCATTTGACTTTTCTGAGTTCACCTACTTGAGATCGAGCTCAAGTAGGTGATCTCAGACGATTATTAATACCACCCTAACGCTCTACTCGGTTACGTTACGGGCGACTTTACAACAAAAGAGTAGATACAGTCTGACGTGCTGTCGTGTGTACGGTCGGCCACAATCTCAGATACCCCATAGCAGCTCTTATCGCGCGCGGCATAAGGGCGCCAATCGAACAAAAAGGGGTATCTGAGACTGTGGCCGACTGTACCAACAGTAAATATTGATTTCGTTCAGTCAAAAATAACATCGTACTCAGATGTTTAATTTCAATAACAAAACAGCTGTTTGTGTCTCGAATATTTGAACGAGCGAGCGAAGCGAGAGAAGGTCTCCGAGCCTACTGGAACAATCCGGCGTCTGTATGTTTGTATGTATGTTTGTATTTATGTATGTATGAATGTTCGTTCGACGATAACTTGAGTAAATTTGGTCGGATCGTTATGAACTTTGGTAGGCGGGTAAATTAAATTAAAAGAATTTTTAAATTCAAACATGAGCCGAATCGGTCGTGGGGTTGCCGAGATATGGGGTCGTTAAGTTTATATGGGGCCACGAGTTCACAGTTCGGGGCGATCCACTAGTTATTTTAGCGTCAGAATGCTGTAATATTATTAGGTATATTTAGCCACACGCTAGGATATCCCTTTTCGTTCGATTGGCGCCCTTAGAGCCGCGCGCGGTAAGAGCTACCTTGGGGTATACCGGATTGTGTCCGACCGTACCTAATATAATTTAAAAACTGTAAATCTTGATGTTGTTTCCATTTTCATACATTATCTCTACAGCAAGCTAAGAGGAGGGCATCCGCTGCCAATGAAAAAAATACATCTTCTTTTTTAATGCGTTTTTTTACTAAAAACGGGCCGTCAAGTGAGAATCCCTAAGCTTAACTATTTTTAAAACCTAAGGCTAAACCCTACGAATAAATCCCGTACAAGAAAGAGAAGGCTCTTTTTGACTCGTTAGTTTGACGGCTTGTTTTTAGCAAAAAACCATCCAAAAAGCAGATAATGCTTTTTTTTTTCTTTGGCGGCGCTAAAAGGATGCATTGCTCATGATGGGTGACCGCTAAAGGCAATAATATCTGACCGCTTCCGTGTTTCGGATGGCATGGCAAACCGTTGGTCCCGGTTGTTGTAGTTTAGTAAAAAAACTAAGGCCTTTGCATCTACGCAATGAGATGATTTATGCAGCGTCCAGTGGCACCTTCACTCACACTAGATGGGTGAAGAGACGGACGACTCGCTGCTGCAGTGCCTGGGACATTGTTTTAGATGGAGTAGGCTTGCCCAGCACCTATACTGACAGCTTAGTCGACCTAGCCCACAGGAAAGACAAGCCAATACGTGTGGAGCCAACTAAGCCGCGGGTTTCCTCACGTTGTTTTCCTTCACCGTTAGCGAGTGGTATTGCTACTATAAATTCACAAATGTACGTAACTTTGAAATTAAACAAAGTCATAGATACAAGCCCGCACTGGGAATCGAACCGGGGACCTCTTGCTTCAGAGTCCACTATTCTACCCAGCGGTGGTGGTCTAGTTTAGAGGCCCTTTGGGCGGCCAAAACTCTCTGACAACGGGGGTGACCTGGGCCCTGTTGCACGTACGCGACAAGTCGACTTATTTGTCGGAAATTGACTTATTTGTCGGATTGTCAAGTAAATGATGTTGCACAAACATTACAAATAAGTCAGACAGTGACAGGTGAATTATTGACAAATTGTCAGGACTTGACAAGCGTTGCACAAAGCTCGACGATTGTAAAAAACCATGGTAGGATTCACCGACAATTGTATTCGACAAACTTCTCATAGTAAGTGACAAATTTGTCAGCTCTCGACATATGCATAGTCACCTGTCGGAATTGTCTGACAATTTGACAAATATGTCGAGTCGTCTTGACAATGTATGGTTGCACAAAGCAAATACGACAAGTTTTTCACGACAATTTGTCACTTTTTGCCTGTCGCGTAAAATCTTTTGTGCAACAGAAATATGTCAAGTTGTCGCGACAATTCGACAAATTTGTCAATTTTCCACCATGACTTATTTGTCGCTCGAAATCTTTGTGCAACAGAAACTTGTCAAATTGTCGGATTGTCACCTGTCGCCTGTCGCCTGTCGTTGTCACGTTCGTGCAACAGGGGCCTGGCTACTGCCTCATATGATTACCTACCTACCTACTTGGTCAGTGGTAACATGAGCTACTTACAAGCTTTTAACCCCGAAATGCCGAAAAACAATCACCATCTCACTTAGCAACGCTCTCAGTACGAAACAAAGACGTGCTAAAATCTTACGCGCAGCAATAAAATCCTACTCTACGTCGAGGGTTGGGTATAAGCAGAAGTTTCTGTTTATGGCAACGCAACTGTGTTTTTTTTTACTCTCTGCTACACCGAACCCCTAATACGAATGCCTGAATTTAATTGAACGAGCGAGCGAAGTGAGTGAAGTTCTCCGAGTCTACTGGACAATCCGCCGCTTGTGTGGATGTTTGTATGAATGTTCGTTAGACGATAACTTGAGTAAATTTTATCGGATCATCATGAAATTCGGTAAGCAGATAAATAAAATTAAGAGATTCAAACATGAGCAAAATCGATCGAGGGGTTGCTGGATGCGTCGCGAGTTCATCGTTACTACAGGGTGCACTCTAAGTCGATAGCGGAACTTTAAGTAGGCTGTCTACTGATCAATACAAACAACTTGTACTAGGTGGCGACCAAAATGGAGCGAAAAAAATATCAGCTGTTTCATACATTTGGCGCAGTACTGAGTCGACCTTTAGTATGGCACAGCTGATATTTTTTTCACTCCATTTTTTTCGCCACCTAGTACAAGTTGTTTGTATTGATCAGTAGATAGCCCACTTATAGTTCCGCTATCGACTTAGAGTGCACCCTGTAGTACTAGTGTAAACAATGTAGTTTTATTAATTTCGAATCCAGTGCCTTTCATTCGCCACCGTACAAAATACAGTCCACGCTTGTAGAGCAGGCTGAGCTTCGTTCAGTTTCCTCGAGGAGAAGATTATAGATTTCTATAGATTTGAAGTGATTGGTGTCAGTGGAGATTTCACTGGATGCTGTATTATCTGTCCTAGATTTAAAGTTCTAAGTTTTTTCTAGCTAAGCTGTCCATCTGTGGTGTCCCTACATTGGCTCGACTCTTGGCAAATATTAACTCTGGGCGAATCCAATCTAATTTCCCGGAATCACCCCGGTTGGTTACATTAATTGTGCATTTGCTCTGAGAGCTACAGGGCTGCCCACTTTCTTGGCCTCTCGCCTCTTACTCTTACTACGGAACTTATCATTTAATTCAATGAAAAAAAAAACTGAACAAATGCCAATGTTCAGTACATTGGTGGCGGGGTGGCCCCCAAATAATAAAACGACTTTGATTACAAATGCTCAAATGTTTTATTTCTATTTTCGCTACCCCGAAATCTGTCTCAAGAGTTACAAACACCCACATCACCATCAGCCCACCTCTGCCCACTGTTGGGTGTAGGCCTTTTTCCCCTTACGCCACCTCTCACGGTCCCTCGCCATCCGCATCCATGGACCCTCTGTCGCCGCAATGACGATGTCGTCCGATCATCGAGTTGCTGTTCTTCCCACTGATTGCCGTCCAGGGGCTTTAGCCTGTAACGCAATGGCGTATCGATGGCGTCCCAGCAGAAGGACATAACCGGGGTTTCCTCTTTTTCTCCTGCAACTAGAGAATCAGAATATTATTTGCTTTACTACAAAAATATTAACAGGACTGGCAGTATTAATAAATCCTAATTGAAGCCGTCAACTGGGAGCCCATTTTGGCACCATTTCGTTACAGGCTAAGGGCCCAGTTCTCGGCCTCCACTCCGTCACAAACACACACAATAACACATAAACTTCTGCATTTATAATTTGGTGGGAAGTGGGATACCTCTACAATCTACATCTGTGTACGCCGAACAAGCCGAACGAAACAGACGCGCATGGTAGGGGGAGCTGCTAATATACAATCTCTGCCAACGTTTAATCAAATGTTCCAGCATAGAAAGTGGCTCGAATTTATCCTTATTGTGGACATGTCTGTATGAAAAAGCTAATGGGAAGATTATGAAGGGCAATTAACCGAGATTTGTTTTGTTGGCTGCGCCCTTCTAGAGTTGAGCGTGGGGGTAGCGGAAAGAAGTACAGGGGCCTTAGCCTGTAACACAATGGCGTATCAATGGCGTCCCAGGTAGAAGGATGAAACAGGGATTTTTTCGTTGTTTTCCTACAACCAGCGAACTAATCCTCTAGAATTAGACTCATATTATTCTTTGCTGTACTACAAAAACAATAAAAGGACCGACATTGGACAAATCGTAATTGGAACCGTTAACCGGGAGACCATTTTGGCACCATTGCGTTACAGACTAAGAGCCCAGTACTCCTAAATTAATAATGCGCATACAGATAGCGAAGATCAGGGGGGTTACCCTTGACGCTATTGGGATCAAATTGGAAAAGTTTTAAAATTTATTTCTCTTTGAATTCGCATAGTATTGCTTTGATTTTAAATACTTTGTAATGTTTATTCAAAGGTAAGACTGTTTTATTCAATAAAAACACAAAATGTGTCTTAATTTGTAAAATATAGATTTTTGTAAATTGCGCCATATTGCGGCCGTATTGGAAAAATGCGTCAAGGGTAGAGGGGCAGTAGGTACGTGAGTTACGCCCACTCATGGTCAAACAATGCTACTGCCTGAAATAAATGTCGAAGTCAATCGTTCCTGAGAATTCATGATGACCTAAATTAAAAATACTCAATTAAATACTAAACTCAATTAAATTATCTAGGTAAATACTAAATAAAAAATTTAACATACCCCCGACATTTTTTGCTTCAGCATATCTCATAAAACGGCTGAAAAGATTTTGATAAAACATAATATCTACGATGTGGAATCAATTAAGGCCCAAACCTAGGCACAACTAACGCCGCCAATGAGTACCTTACGTTTCGTTTTTAGCAAAAAACGCATCCAAAAAGAAGATATGTTTTTTTTTCCCTTTGCGGCGCTAGATGTTTTCCTTCACCCAACTTACCTCTAAATGTACCTTGAAATAAAAATAATCTCGCAGCAATATTTCGAAGGCTCTCACCCGGTATCTGGCTGTCAATCAATTTCGAACAATAACAACACCACCGGAGAGGCTTTTTTTATTTAAAATTGTCGACGTGAAATCTACGGGCTTGCTGTTTTCACGGCCCCTATCAGGGACTGTGGATCGCTGTCCACGCACTTTCTGAGGATTGCTTCAATTCGTGGCCCATTTACATTAGTCACGGTGCCGCTTCCCGCACTTCGTCTAAGTCTAAACTTATTGAATATTTAAAGACTTAGGGTGGTATTCTAGAACGCTACTTAAACTCAGTTCAAACTAGAACGCTACCTAAACTCTGTTAAAACTCAGTTCAAACTAGAAAGCTCCTTGAACTCTGTTTAAACTCAGTTTAAGTAGAGTTTAGTAGTTTCGACTGTCGATAAAACAGTGCATGTTTCTTGAACTCTGTTTAAACTCAGTTTAAGTAGAGTTTAGTAGTTTCGACTGTCGATAAAACAGTGCATGTTTGGATTTGAATATCCCTCCCTTCATATAAAAACATGCACTGCTTTATCGACAGTCTGAACTCTGTTTAAAGTGAGTTTAAGTAGCGTTCTAGAATACCACCCTAAAAGACACAGGCCCGGTTTATGAGTTGAGAAATTTGCTAAGCAAATGGGTAAGTATCGTCCTGTCTCTTCAGATTTCTCACAAAAGAGCGTGACAGAGCGATACGTAAGTATGTGCTTAGTAAAATTCTCAACTCAGAAACCGGGCCTAAAACACACAGGCCCGGTTTCTGAGTTGAGAATTTTGCTAAGCAAATGGGTAAGTATCGTCCTGTCGCTGCAGATTTCTCACAAAAGAGCTTGACAGAACGATAGTAAAGTATTTGCTTAGCTAAATTCTCAACTCAGAAACCGGCAGACAATTACAATTTCGAAATAAAGTGTTCTCTATCTATCTATCTATCTATTTCATAAGCACAAATAAAAAAAAAGTAGCTAGGTACACTTAGAGTCATGCAAAGCTAACTTTGCAGTGGAGCATCCGAAATAGTAATTTCCGTACGTTGATTTTGTATGTTTTCACCATATTTTCAATATTTATTTATTTTCCATATTTTTACGTAAGATGTACCACTTGTAGAACTTGTAACATGTACCACTGCAACGTACGGAAATTATTATTTCGGATGCTCCACTGCAAAATTAGCTTTGCACGACTCTAACTTGTTAAATAAAAGCAAAGAAAGGTAAGATAAAATTATTGACACCACAAACATTTGTTGACACATTAAAAAAAGTAAGATGTAGCCTGTACAATAATGGTAATGTCCCACTCTAGCTGGGCAAATTAAGAGATAATTAAAAGAGATAATTAATAAAAATCTGATTAATTATTGATAAAAAATTGTGTGACCCTGTGTGTTATGGCGATAGAACTGTCTCTGGAATCAGCATGATGTTGTGAGGAAGCCCTCACAACGCTGGTATTCTGCCAAAGCCTCTACATGAGGTAACGAGAATCAAAGATTGTAGTACCTATCTATACCTACTTACAAATAAGAACACCATTGTGAAACCACATGTAATTTATGGCAATAAAATTAATTTGAATTTGAATTTAAGTAACAATTGAAAAATGCATTAAAAAAATATATGTTTTATTTTTCGGCACCATCAAACGAAAGCAAATCTGGAATATTGTATTAAATCATAAAATATGAAGATTAGTATAATATTCATAAATGTTGTTTACCTGTCTGGGTTTAATCAGCTGCAGCTGCACAACTATTATTATTTTCACTGACTGTCTGCGTCGTTTTAATTAAAGTGAACTTGGCCTTGACATAATTTTAATGTCTATTCTACATTATTTGTTTTGACAGAGTTGCTTTGATTTTAGTACATACTTATGGAGATGCACAGTGTGCTTATTCTGTAAAAAAAAACCACACCATTGCTAATCCTTAAAAAGCCTTTGCGGGAAAATATAAATAGAAAGATAAGAGCAATTTTTCCGCAAATAAACAAATTCCGGTTTTGAGGACTAGCAACTTTACGGTACATTTTTTTTACCTAAGTATACGCACACTGGGCATTCCTTTGCTAACATTTTTCACTTGTTTTTCTAACCCAGGGAACTTTATAAATATTTATTTTTTATAAGGTTAAAAAAATCGCTCGGGACAGGATTTGAACCCGCAACCTCTTGCATTCCGTGTTGGCGCTCTACTCTACCAATTGAGCTACCGAGTCAAGTAAGTGCCCTGCCTCACCAGGACGCCATGGCCACGTCGCCGGCTACGTAGCCATGGCTACCTCTGGCTTCCTTCGGATGCCAAATGGAGTAGCCAATAGAAGCCATTTTCTGGCCAGTCAGTTCTCTCGGCTTGTAGAAAATGGACGCGTTGTCAATAGAAGAAATCGAAATGATTTTCACTTACCGAAATGTTGTTTTTCTTGAACCGTAATATTATCTGGTTCTTTAAAGATATCTACTATTTCTTCCCAACATTTAATTTTCATATTACAATCAGAATACTCAGATAACGAGGCATCCCATAAACAGGGACGATTCTGAATTTCTACGATAAATCTCTCAGTATCGAAACTCATTTTTCGCTATCATTGCAATGAGCGCGAATTTGGCGTCTTGCTAGGCGGACCGTTGGCTACCGAGTGAGTGAGACGCAACTTGCTCGCATACATCGCACCTTCAGAATAGGAGAGACCTAATTAAAAAATCATGGATATTGAGTTAAGGTCATAGAGGGACACAAAATGGCATGCTCTATCAGGTGAATTATTAAAACAAAGGCATTGTCATGGTCAAAAAAGGAAAAAAATAACTTCGGTCTCTCTCACACTCCCCTCTTCCACCCGCGCCCCTCGGTTTGGGAAGGACACGATCAGTGTTTGGTCAAAAGTGAAGTGAGTGTGACGTCGCAAGTTTACTCGTGGATTGACCTAAACCGTCATAGCGCTGCTTCTGGACTAAACAAAGGGTAAGAAAATATTTTAATATTCAGTGTAGGAAAGACAGTCTTTTAAATTGGGTCGTTAAGTTTCCGAACTAAGTATTGATCTCTAGGACCTAATAAGGAATGGGTCTATCTAATGTCAAATAAAAAAGACACATAACTAAATCAGTCTTTTAAAAAAAAACTTTTTTGTAACATAAAGACCTAATTTTTACCCTTTTTCTAAAAAAAATGTATATAAATACTCAAGTTAATTTTTCATAAAATGAATCAATAAAATATAAAACAAACTAAGTATAGCAATAAAATATTTAATATGTTTTCATACGAAACAATTGAACAATTTAAAGCCAATGTTGAATGTTCCAAATTCTAAAACTTCTTTCTTGATTTTCCAACAATTTGATTTTTTTAGTTATGTCTTTCCTATTCTGAGGGTGCGACATTTTGTTGGCGACGTCGCCAGGCTGCCAAGTAGCCAGTCTCCACCCAAGTGACCCGTCGTCGTGGCTACGCTTCCAAATTGGCGACGTTGCCAAACCGTCACCAAGTGAGTGAGGTGCCTTACATGTGAATACTAATTGTTTGGATACGTAGCCGGCGACGTGGCCATGGCGTCCCGGTGAGGGAGGGCACTAACTGTCTTTGCGAATTTTCTAACCTCATTGAAACTCATCTTACGGACGATGGGGCGCCATCTAGTGTGATAGTTTGCACGTATTTATACAATCTATATCTACGCACTTATCTAAAAATCTTTATAAAGTTTTCACTAGGCTCGCCGATTTGTCTTGTTTTCACGAATGTACACACGACAGCACATCAGAGCATACAGTTTTGTTGTAAAGTTGCCCGTTACGTAACCGAGTAGAGTGCTAGCGTGTTAGGGTCGACGTACTGTCGTGTTTACCATCACTTCCCTGCTCACTTCTGTCACAGCAGGCGCAATGTAAGCCTCCCTCAGGATTGCCTCAATTTTATACGACCAAGGGCAGCCAATTTCGCAATGAGGAGGGCGTATTTAAATATTGTCGAAGCTGATTTTGAGCGTTTAATTTTAGAGTAAAAATTAAGGTTGTATTTTTTTGTATATACGGTGTTATTCAATGGATGTGGTTCTTAACCTATGGTCCGCGGACCACTGGTGGTCCGCGGAGGCACCGGAAGTGGTCCGCGAAGCCACCAGAAAAAATGTCTTAGACATTTAGTGGTTTTGGAAGAAAAACCGGTGAATTTTCGGGCGCGCTGCGCGCGTTTGTCATATTTACCACTAAGGAAACCTCTGTTATGAAAAAGGGTAGATATATAATCGGTGAATTTCCGAGTGCGCGTCTGTTTATCCTATTTACATAGTCTCGGTTATTATTGCGAAAAAAAATGTAGGTAATAAAGTCGGTGAATATTCGGGCGCGCTGCGCGCGCATTTATCACATGTCAAAGGTAATCTCAAAGAAAGTTTTAGAATAATCGATAAATTTTCGGGTACACTAGGCGCGTTTTTCATATTTACAAATAAGCAAATCTCAAGGGTAACATCGGTGAATTTTCGGACGCGCTGCGCGCGCATTTGTCTTGATAACAAAGTATTTATCACGAATATGAGTACAATAAAATTACTATTAGAAAAAAAAACTAAATAAAATACGCTAAGCTTTGAATTAATTGTATGCGTATTTTATTTGTAGATAAAACAACCCTTTATTAATTTAAATTTACGTGTATTAGCCCCAAACAGTTGGTGGTCCGTGGCAAGATAGAAATATTGTCAAATGGTCCGCCATCACTGAAAGGTTAAGAACAACTGATCTACAGCGTGCTACGCCTTTGCTCTCAACCTTTGCTAGACAAAAAAAAAGTAAAAAAAATATTGACGCCTGGCAGCTGGGGAACAATATCACAGAATCAATGACATTATAAGTCATGTTTTTTAAGCCTAAAATGCTATGTCACTTCCAGCTCAAATATTAACTTTTCTTTAGGTTGGACGATAGCAAAGAGGCGGAAAATTCAAAATTTTCACAGTTTTTTAAATTTTGAAGCAAAACTGAGCAATTTTTGTTCAGTGATTTCATCGATTACAATAATTGAAAAAAATACTGTTTTATTGCCCTGAAAGAAAAATCGCTGAACAAAAATAGCTCAATTTAGCTTAAATTTTTTAAAAACTGTTAAAAAGTTGAACTTCCGCCACGCTGCTATCGTACAACCTTAAAACTTAAAAATAACTAGTATTTCCACAGCACTACATACGTAAGCACTCCCCATATTCTCGCAAGATCCACGTTTAACTGATAACAAAGGACTCGAAAGCCACCACTTTTGACCTCAATCTCCTCATGCACGTTTATGAATTTATAACACACTTTGTTACGCCCTCTGTTCTGCAAAATTTCACCCCAAAAGACCATTCGCACAGAAGTTTTGCTTTGGATTGGATAATATCGCGCCCCAAGACGTTTAGCGAAGCTCAAGGGGGCACTCTCACAGTGTCAGGGGCTTTTCTCGAAGCGCTTCGTCGTTTTTTAAACCTTATGAAGGTAACAAGGAAGGTAACCAAGGTAACCAAACATAGGTTTGGTTTATACCAGGGGGTCTACCGGCTAAGACGAAGCCGATTACCATTGGCGAAAATCGAAGTTCGATTTATGAAAAATGAACTGGGGGTCTACCGGCTAAGACGAAGCCGATTACCATTGGCGAAAATCGAAGTTCGATTTTTGAAAAATGTACTGCCGCCCAGTTTATTTTACTGCCACCCAGTTCATTTTTCATAAATCGAACTTCGATTTTCGCCAATGGTAATCGGCTTCGTCTTAGCCGGTAGACCCCCTGGGTGGCAGTAAAATGAACTGGGTGGCAGCACATTTTTCAAAAATCGAACTTCGATTTTCGCCAATGGTAATCGGCTTCGTCTTAGCCGGTAGACCCCCAGATCATTAAAATTCTCAAGAAATGGTGCCTATCGTGGACTCATTACACCAAGCCACATATTTTGACTAAGCTGTAGAGTTTGTGAAGTTAGGGCTTGTAGAGTTAGGGCAAGTAGAGTTAGAAGCTTGGCGCTACATGAGATCTGATAGCTTTTTGACAGTGCGAGTCATGGCAACATTTTTTACATGAAAATGTTTTTGGTGGGATTACTTATCCGTTCTCATGTCATCTCTCATGCGGCTTATGCGGCCTGCAATGCCCACCGAAGTTGAATTGACGTGACGCATTCTATGTGACCACTCTGTGACTCTCTTTGACCATCTTCCATCATCCCGAACGATGGACAGCTATTTAGCCGCGTACAGACTACGTTCAACGTAACATGTTATGCAACATGCAGTAGGTACAATATTTTTCATAAATTTTTCGCGCGCAGTGCGCTCGCGAACATATTAAAATCTATGGAAAATATTGCATTGCATGTTGCATTTTACGTTGCACTTAGTCTGTACGCGGCTTTTGGTGTGTGTGTGTGTATGTGTGTCTGTCTTTACCCCGTACGTTAAAGGGGTGAACCGATTTTGATGAGGTATTTTTTTTTGTTTGAAAACCCCTATTCTAGCCTTACACATGTTTCATAAAAAAATATGAGACATTCTAATTTCAAGTTAAAGCTTCGGGGGTGTTTAAGGGTGGCATTAATAGTCGTCAGCTCAATCTTGAGCTCAAGTAGGTGATGTCAGAAAACAAAATCACTGACTTGAGACCTTGGCTAATGTCAATGTCAAGCTCAAGCTAGTGTCTATTAATATGCTGACAGCTGTGTAAGCTCGATCTTTTGTTCGGTGATTTTGTTTTCTTCGATCACCTACTTGAGCTCGAGCTTGAGCTGACGACTACTAATGCCACCCTTAAATTGTGAATTTAGTAGTTATTATTATCACATACTACCTTTTGCCCGCGACTTCGTCCGCGTGGACTACAGAAAAAGGATATATGCTTTACTTTGCTCCTAAGTGTAAAAGCGTGATAATATGTAGCCTATGTGCTATTCTGATGTCTAACCTATCTCTATTCCAAATTTCATCCAAATTCGTTCAGCCATTTCAGCGTGAAAGAGTAACAACCATCCATCCATCCATCCATCCAGTAGGAAGGATAGGACAGTAGGACTTGGGTCCCGAAGGCTTTCTGTCCCATCATGCAGAGTGCCGGGGCGCCCTTTTCTCATTCCCACGCTAAATGACATCGCAGTTGACGCGGAGCAAACGAAACGTTACCAAATGTTCCAGCGAGCTGGCTCGAGACACCCGAGCTCGTTTTGGGTTAAGTGAACTTGAAAATCGCTGAGTTACGAATGTTCTTACATATTGTAAGAGCAGGCAGCAGGGCAAAGCGTGTGCGACCCACCTTACAACACTTGTAGTTGTACGTGGACGGTGGTGGAAGTTCATTTTAGTATACGTATATTTCACTGTAGCACGGAATTTACATGGTTTTACAAGTAGTGTTGTTTCGGTCCAGCGAACGGAAAAAAACCGGCCAACTGCGATATATTTATGTTTTATTTGCATTGATATACTTATTTATGTTTTATTTGCATTTAAGAGTAAAACAATCCCCTATTTTGTAACGCCGTATGGATCTACCGAAGCTCAGAACAAAGAGCAGTCTCAGAATATTTTATCAAAATCAGCTGCGCCCTTGATTCGGCTGGCTGGGCCTCTTAATATTCCATCTTGCGACGTGATAAAATGAAAATATCCAAAAGATCCCACTGAAGGAGCGCTCCGATAGGCCGAGAGGCGGCTAACGGCCAAAACCTAGGCACAAGTAAGTGAGTAAGTAAGTAAGTAAGTAACTCTTTATTGCACAAACGAAAACATTTTACTAATAAACATTTAAAAATAACAGTACAAATGGCGGTCTTATCGCTTAAAGCGATTTCTTCCAGACAACCTTGCAACATTGGCACAACTAGCGCCAATGGAAAAAAATATATAAATCTTCTTTTTCGATGCATTTTTTGCTAAAAACTAAACGTCAGGTACTCAACGCGAGGCTTAACTATTTTTAAGACCTAAGGTTTAGATTCCAGATCCTTCCAGATCCGAATAAAATGTTTTATCGCTAAAAGTGGCGACTTTTGGCGATAAAGGATTTTATTCGTAGGTTTTAAAATGTGGAATCTAAACCTTAGGGCCTAAAAATAGTTAAGCCTCGCGTTGATAACCTAATGAAGATTTTTTAGCAAAAAATGCATCCAAAAAGAATTGGCCACTTTTGGCGATAAAGGATTTTATTCGTTGGTTTTAATATGTGGAATCTAAACCTTAGGGCCTAAAAATAGTTAAGCCTCGCGTTGATAACCTAATGAAGATTTTTTAGCAAAAAATGCATCCAAAAAGAATTGGCCACTTTTGGCGATAAAGGATTTTATTCGTAGGTTTTAAAATGTGGAATCTAAACCTTAGGGCCTAAAAATAGTTAAGCCTCGCGTTGATAACCTAATGAAGATTTTTTAGCAAAAAACGCATCCAAAAAGAAGATAAGTTTTTTTTTCCATTGGCGGCGCTAGTTGTGCTTAGGTTTCTTGTTTTTTAAATTGGATCTTGGCTGCAAAGTGGATCTTTATTCTAGGACCTAGATTCTTGGATCATAGACAACATAAAAATACAAGTCAAAAACGGCGCTAGTATGCCTTCCCCTGGTTTACAAGCAAGTAGCAAGCTTGGCTCAGTTGGCTCCACACGTATTGACCTGTCTTTCCTGTGGGCTAGGTCGACTAAGCTGTCAGGATGGTATAGGTGCTGGGCAAGCCTACTCCATCTAAAACAATGTCCCAGGCACTGCAGCGCCGAGTGGTCTCTTCACCCATCTATTGTGAGTGAAGGTGCCACTGGACGCTGTATAAATCATCTCATTACGTAGATGCAAAGGCCTTAGTTTTTAGCAAGCTTGGAAACCGTCATTCCACAAGCTTTCTTGTTACAAATGTGAAACCAACAAAACCGTGCTAATGGCTTGTGGAAGTCCAATTCTTAGCCACACCTCTTCGCGGTCCCTCCTGGTAACTGTAGTGAGCATCAAAACTCACTACAGGCCAACGTGGCAGGAAGACTCACCAAGACGCACTGGCCAGCGTGGTGTTTTATGGTCCATACCTTTCCCCAGGAGTTCCTTTCCTCACTCCCATGATAGACGACGGAGGAGGATGGCGTGAAGGGCAAAAGGCCCGGGGTTACCCTTGACGTTATTGCGATTAAATCGAAAAAGTTTTAAAATTAATTTCTCCTTGAATTCGCATAGTAATGCTTTGATTTTAAATACTTTGTAATGTTTATCCAAATGTAAGGCTGTTTTATTCAATAAAAACACAAAATGCGTCTTAATTTGTAAAATATAAAATTTTGGAAATTGCGCCATATTGCGGCCGTATCGGAAAAACGCGTCGAGGGTAGAGGGGCAGTGGGTAAGTATAGGCTGAAAAAAAAAGTGCTGACGTGCAGGGAATGTACAAATACAAATATCTTTTTTGGATAGTAATAATGGTTAACAAATATAAAAATATTTCGGTGAGTTGGCAACTACCACCTACACCCTTATGGCCGTATCGCAGAGTGACAGTCAATCAGAAGAACCTGCGTTCCATCATTTAGAATTACAGTTAAAAGAAAATATTTGATTTAAGATGAATCTAAAGCAACAAACCAAAAAAAGTTAGAAAATTTAAATTTAGACTTAATGCTAAGTACAGCTGAAATTGAAATAAGAAATGTGGTCGCATACTCCCGGTCTAGGCACCTACCTAATAGGAGTCGCTCTGTAAAAACAGTCGCGCCCTCACCCCGAGGTGAGGCGTGTTTATGTAGGGCTCCGCGAGTGAGTGGTGCTTCGGCGAGACCCCCGCCCTTTAGCCGCCGAAGCCCTATCTACTTGATCGATCGCAGCGATTAAACGGAACTACTCCAGACCTGCGGGCCCGAGAAATTGGCGTTGATTTAGATGATGTTGGTGTTGAGGAATCGCTAAATCGCTGGCTGCCCTAGTAGGTCGCCTCGTTGGTCGTGAACTCGTGAGCGACAGGACGGATTTACTATTTATTTCGCGTCTCCCCCTCTACCCTTGACGCATTTTTCCAATACGGCCGCAATATGGCGCAATTTACAAAATTTAATATTTTACAAATTAAGACGCATTTTGTGTTTTTATTGAATAAAACAGCCTTACGATTGAAAAAACATTACAAAGTATTTAAAATCAAAGCATTACTATGCGAATTCAAAGAGAAATTAATTTGAAAACTTTTTCAATTTGATCGCAATAGCGTCAAGGGTAACCCCTCTGTTTTTTTTTTGTCCATGACCTTTCGTTGATTTTTTTATTAATAAAATGTGAACGCTCTAGCCGGTGAAAAGTATTTTTTAAATATTGTTCTCATTGATTTTCACAATGTTTTAACAACTCAAATCTATGCAAATGCACCTACACACACGAACACATTTTTATATTTAAGTTAGGTAATACCAAAAACAAAAAAGTTACGAAAAGTTCAATTTTGTGGTTTTTGCCTGCACACTTTTTCGCTTTATCCATATAAATCATATGATGCACGCAGCACGCACAATCATTAGTTAAAAAAAAAATTTTTACAAACATAAATTAATATTTAAGTAGACAGCATTTACCTGTAGGTACCTCGTACCAAAGGTCATAAAATGTCGAAAATGGGAAAGGATAAAATTCTGATCCGAAGAACCTGCAATAGGAGATTCGATTCGAATTTCAGAAATAAATTGAAGGGCAACCTTTTTAAAATTAACCGGTTTCCGGTACCGAATCGGGGGAGGAATTATGACGTCACCATAATATACAGGAAGGGATAAAAGCGATAAACAACGTGAAAGCAACAGAAACCAATTTATATGTAACCGGCCGCAGGCTCATTTACATTCGGGGATTCCCAACCATCGATTTAAATACAACCATCGATTTAAATCGATGTTCCCAACGCACAGAGTTGGGTGACGATTGCTAGATTTTCTAAAGCTCTAACTACCCATAAAAGCGGTGGTGGTCTAGTGGGTAGAACAGTGGACTCTGAAGCAAGAGGTACCCGGTTCGATTCCCAGTGCGGGCATGTATCTATGACTTTGTTTAATTCAAAGTTACGTACATTTGTGAATTTGTAGTAGCAATATCACTCGCTAACGGTGAAGGAAAACATCGTGAGGAAACCCGCGGCTCAGTTGGCTCCACACGTATTGACCTGTCTTTCCTGTGGGCTTGGTCGACTAAGCTGTCAGGATGGTATAGGTGCTGGGCAAGCCTACTCCATCTAAAACAATGTCCCAGGCACTGCAGTGCCGAGTGGTCTCTTCACCTATCTAGTGTGAGTGAAGGTGCCACTGGACGCTGTATAAATCATCTCATTACGTAGATGCAAAGGCCTTAGTTTTAGTAACTACCCATAAAGGTTAAAAAAATATCTCGGGACTTGAACCCGCAACCTCAGGTAAATCGTGCCAGCTCTAACCAATGAGGGTTAGAGCTGGCTCTTGGATTTGCCGCTAGGGGCGGTAGTGTTGCGTAAGGTCAAAAATGTCACTGTTTGTAAGTATGGGCTAGGCGGCTTTATTTCTAAATACAACGTGTTACAAAACATCCTAACTCTTTTTACAGGGTGTAACCTACTGATCAATAGGATGTCAATTCTGTAAAAAAAAGTTGAAAAAAACAATTTTTATTTTATAACCTCAAAATTCATAAATTTTCATAACTTTTTTGTTTTTGGTATAAGCTCAAATTTAAAAATATGTGTGTGGGTGTATGTGCATTTGCATAGCTTTGAGTTGTTAAAACATTGTGCAAGTGAATGAAAACAATATTTAAAAAATACTTTTCTCCCGCCACAGCGTTCACATTTTATTAATTTAAAAATCGACGGAACGTCATAACAAAAAAAAAATTTAGGTTGTGATCCCTATCACCGGGTGATATTACCCTGTAAAAAGAGTTAGCATCTTTTGTAACACCTTGTAGAATAATGTTGTGAATATTTTGCAATACCTGAGATTCATGTGGTCCTCCATGCTAGACCAGATATCATATAACCCGTGTCATTAAAGAAAACATTTAGGATGAACTTTAAAACACTCGCCCTCTCGCTCTAATTAATACAGTGAAAGCGAGACAACGCCAGGTTTTTAACTCCGCCCTAAATGTTTTCTTTGATGACACGGGTTATAATAATATTCATTCGGTCATATTTTTACCCCTTTAATAATACTTTTCCCCTTCCACACTACATATTAATAATCACCGTGCTAAATGGAACCCTGCCGGCGCAAGGTCCGCATGGATGGCCATTTTAAAACTATAACTAACTATCCCACTCTTATGTTCATAAAGATTAGATCAGATATTTATATCCACGTTTTACTTTTTGTAAAGGAAAAAAATCGGACGCTGCAGTCACGCAGTGAAAGCCAAACCCATTTCCCTCCATGCTAGATAGCATAAGGAGCAGTTTTCACGGCTGTCAAATTTCGCTTTTTCTGAAGATATTATTAATCCGTGTAAGCAAAATTTTACAGCTACATCCCGGTTCTTGTATGGGCAAGCCTATGAGCGCCATCTACCAAGGGCTTTGAATTCAGCTTTTAACTGTCAGTTGAAAACGGGCCATTTATAACGACATCGGTTTTTGGGGGTCTCCCTTTTTCCCCTTCCTCGCTCCATATTGACCCAACCCTATAATCACTGCGCTAACTGGACCCTGTAGCGAAAAAACAACAAAATAAACCCTCCGGGACCGGGAATCGTGTGCTAAAACAATTTCGTTCAATAAATCTTTATTTCCGATACACTTACATTTTACCTTTTTTTTCGCGTATATTTATCGTTTCAGCCAGTACGAGTACGTTTTGAAAGCTATCTTTTTGCTTGTTTTAATTCTGTTGACAATGTACCTACGTATTTGCAGTTCTATTTTTGGAATCTGTGTGATTATTCTGAAAAAAAAATCCACGCAGTTGATAGTCCTCCAAACCGGTATATTTGCGTTATCTTTTCTATTATCGATTTTCACAATGTTTCATCAACTTAAAACTATGCAAATGCACACAATCATGTGTTTGAATTTGAACTTAATACAAAAACAAGAAACTACATATTTTTTATTTTGGGGTTATCGAATATTTATCAAATTGATTTTTTCTACCTTTTTTTTACAGAACTGTCATCCTGTTGACCGGTAGGGCACACCCTGCAAAAAGAGTTAGGACCTTTCCTAACACGTTGTATAACAACCAATCCTCCAAACTAAAACCTCCCAAAAAGGCAAAACAAACCAACAGGGCCGCGGCAAATAAAATAATCCAAGTCCATACCGCACATTGGCGGCGACGGGCAGAATTGGCAACAACGGCCATCATTCCTCTTCGCCAATTCACGAAACACGTTTCGATTTTCCGAGCGAAAAAAAAATGGCTACAGGCGCGGATTTTGCGGTTCTACAAAAAATACTGGAGCCGGCTCGAACCTTATCTTTATGTGGTTTATTTTATCTTTTAAAGATTTTTATAAGGTTAAACAATTCGCTCGGGGCAGGACTTGAACCCGCGACCTCTTGCACACCGTGCAGGCGTTGCCCCAAATAGAGCTACCGAGCCAAGTAACTGTCGATGCGAATTTTAGAACCTCATTGTTACTCATCTTACGGACGATGGGGCGCCATCTGATGTGATAGTTTGCACTAATCTCCACCACCCAATGCGTTCTCATTTGCAGACGAACTATCTCATGTTGTGCCAGGATTCTAGGATCTTTACAGACGAACTATCTCATGTTGTGCTAGGATTCTAGGGCCTTTACAGACGAACTATCTCATGTGGTGCTAGGATTCTAGGGCCTTTACAGACGAACTATCTCATGTTGTGCTAGGATTCTAGGGCCTTTACAGAGAAACTATCTCATGTTGTGGTAGGATTCTAGGACCTTTACAGACGAACTATCTCATGTTGTGCTAGGATTCTAAGGCCTTTACAGACGAACTATCTCATGTGGTGCTAGGATTCTAGGGCCTTTACAAACGAACTATCACATATCGTGCTAGGATTCTAGGACCTTTACAGACGAACTATCACATGTTGTGCTAGGAATTGATGTAAGAATGACAGCACGGATAAACAACATTTTTTTTCCGACCCTGAAACCGCTCCTGGAAAGAGGGAAAAAAGTAAAAAAACGAGGCAATAGGGTTGACCGTTGAAATTATAAATCATACTGCGCGACCCTATATCTAAACACGTCCGGTTGACAAAAAGGGATGATTTCTCTGAATTTACGGGCCAGGCCTTAACTCTTCTTGGGGCGCGATCACACTGAAAACTTTCACCAAGTTTTCTCTCTCTCTCTCCCTCTCTCTCTCTTTGTCTCTCTATCTGTTTCTCTCTTTCTCTTTCTCATTTCACAGATCGAGAATAAAGATAAGGTTGCCCCGGGCGCCACTTTCTTAGAAAATGCTAACTTAGCGAAGCGTTCAAAGCGTTTTAAAGTGGACTTGATCACTTCGTCACTAACCTGCGTCAATAAAGAAACAATATATTTCAGTGCAGTGCTTACGAAAGTTTAAGTTTTAAAACGATATATTATAAATGGCGGACACCCTCGCTCCTTAATATTATTATCTCCGTCCACGTAGCGTTAGAAAATTAATTTTAGGCAGTCTTTATTGGTCACCTACGCTGGATTAATGAAATGCGCCGAAATACGTTTGCTTCTAAGTGTTGTTAAAATTTTTTGACGAATTTTTTCAGTGTTCTTAGTAATTTGATGAAGTTTGTATTATTTATTATTTTGATCTTTTCATCAAGATGGTTGTTTACCCACAAACCCAAAGTAAAATAATTACATAAACAATAAAGAAAGCTTCGTAGAACCATATTTCCTCACCAAAAATGTAAGAAAGTTTTTGGTATGAACTGAATTCGTATTTTCATAACCTCTTTTTCCGACCTTACCATAGTTAGGTACCTACCCGCACCATTTTCATTCGTTTCTTTATTGAGGCGGCTAACGGCTTATACCCACGCCTACACTGCTGGAAAGCTTCTGCGATTTAGGTATAGACAATTTATATTTCTTAAGCTCAGCTTGGTTGAAAAATAAAAATACAAATCTAAAAATACAACAATGTGCCCACGTCCTTATGGAGCGATACGGCTTGACATGCGAAAAAAATACACGACGTATTATATGTACGATAGTCTCGCTGAAGGAATAACGGATAACAAAAACTGTTTCGTGCCACTCGGTGATACAAATTGTTTACATTTGGGACGTAGGAGCTCGGGGTCTCAATCTTAGGACTAAGTTCGAGCCTTGTTTTCAACTTGTATCTGTTAATATGCCAGAGTAGTCACAGCCTGATTGGACTGGCCATTCTTAGGGCCCATCATATAGGCAGAACTACGCCAATGAAAAAAAACATATCTTCGTTTTGGATGAGTTTTTTGCTAAAAACTCTTCATTAGGTTCTCAACGCAAGGCTTAAGAGTGGCCACTTTTGGCGATGAAGGATTTTATTCGTAGGTTCTAGGATCTGGAATCTAAACCTTAGGTCCTTAAAATAGTTAAGCCTCGCGTTGAGAACCTAAGTAATGAAGAGTTTTTAGCAAAAAACGCATTAAAATAGTACATAATAATATGATTTTTTATTTCATTGGCGGCGCTAGTTGTGCCTATACACCGTGGAATTTTAGTGGTTTTAAAGCCGAAGGTATTTAGTTGCACTCGTGATTCTGAGCCAAATTCCAAAATTTTACTTCAAAACGAGCGAAAAAAAAAACACTTCCCAATAAAAACGGCTATCGCCAATCGACACCATTTGTATGGAGAAGTGAATTTTGGAATGAAATTTTATAATTTGGCTCAGAATCACCAGTGCAACAAAATACCTTCGGCTTTAAAACCACTAATATTCCACGGTGTATAATCACCTTAAAGTATGCCTAGACCTTTCTGTAACACGCTGTATAAACCACCCCAATGATACAATGTGCTGTGCCAAGCAGTGCATCAGTGTCGCCCGTGAAGTGAGGCCTTAATTCCGCTGACGCTTCGCGTGCGGCGCACCGCATTCGCAAGCCTGCTGGGTCGGTACCGTCAGTTACATCTCCTAGTGTTTACTTAGACACCTCTTATTTTGTAGGGTGTAAGAGCGGGTATTGTACCTACAAACCAAATGCACCAAATGCCTGACAGATCTTTGGTGTTCTCAATAACTATATGTATGCCAGCGCGACTTAGAAGCATATGTAGAAGCGGGAGTGAGACGTATTTAGATGCATTCGAAATGTCGATGGACAGCGATGAGAACAAATGAGTCTATACGCGAAGAGCTGAAAACACGCACCCCACTCTCAATCATATGTCAACGACGTATCTCAACGTCCTTCGGACCCATAGTTCGTGAGAACCTGATAGCCTGGAAAAACAAATTATGACGGGAAAGGTGAAGGGAAAGAGAGCTCGAGGCAGACCAACCTCTAGACAGTCTTTCCCAACGTGGGCGATAACGCCCCCTTGTGAGCGCTGCAGGCCTAAAGGGGGGCGGTAAGCCACGCAGAAAAAAAAGATACTCTGTCCGAATACTATAAAGTTGCGTTTCAATAATCAGTTATAAGTACTTAGCGGTTTTTAAGTATGTTTCAAACAGGGAGCGTTAAAAAATAATTTATTCTTAAAGTGGGCAGTAGACAAAAAAAGGTTGGGAACCCCTGCTCTAGATGGACGGATATTATAACCAAAGCAACGCAAAAACACATGCACAGACTGATCCACATCGCGAGTGATATGGCGCATGGAGAACTCTATACTCTCTGCCACCGAACGACGGAATGGAATGGTTGCCTGGGACATTGTTCCGATGGAGGTGGCTTGCCCAGCACGTATGCCATCCTGTCAGCTTAATCAGCCTAGCCTCACGAGTTGTTTTTGTTTTATCCCATTATTTGGAGTCGGCTCTCCTCGTTCTCTTTCTCCAGGTTTTTCTATCCTGGGTTATCTCCCAGTTAGGCTAGCTTCAAGTCCTTTGCGACCGTGGACCACCAGGTGGCTTGTGGACGTCCTCTGCCTCTGGATATCCGGGATTTCCAGTGCGCGTTTGACAACATGGTTGTCGTCTCTCCTCATGACATGCTTCTTCCTTCACGGCAACTGTCATCATTATATTTAAGAGTTATCCTCTTGTCGGTGCAGCATTCTCCATGCACTTCGATCACAGGCCAGTTCCTTTGCAGCCTGGTACGTCACGACATCCACCTTCTCTTTAATTTGATCAAAGTAGCTTCTCCGTGGCCTTCCTCTACCTCTCTTTCCTTCTATCTTTCCTTCTATTATGTTGGTTATGAATTTGTCGTGACGTAGCAAGTGGCCTAGCATCTTTCCTCTTCTGCATTCTATTGTCTTCATCAACGTTCTCCTCTCCCGTACTCTTTCCAGGACTTGCTCATTTGACACTCTTTCCGTCCAAGATATCTTCTCCATTCTCCTCCAACACCACATCTCGAAAGCTTCCAGCCTTTCCCGTTCCCTCTGTAACGGACGGCAACTGTACGATCGGTAATATGAGGGTACCCATGTAGCCGGCTATTTATTTTATTTGACCCATACCAACCTTACGGTTACGGTGGGCACATAACAGACAATACATACATGGAACAAAAATATCCTTAATTAATTTATACATATAAATTATAAATATAAATTAAATATGAAAAGCCAGCCCGAATGGGCATTGGACAACACAATACATGAATACCTACGGCGTACGCGGTTTTAGTCTGGCCGCGGTTTTTTTATCAAAAAATATGCTGTCCTGTTTTATGTGAAATTTAATAAGGATAATGTTTGCCTTTAACACCTTTTTCGTATCTCTTATGGTTTTCCCAAAAAAAGGAAGAAACCATTAACGGGGAGCCGTGCGTAACTGGTGACCGCCAGACCTCTGATAGTTATAACTCCATAAGTATTATGCGTAATGAAATGAATGAAAGCTCATTTTGTAGGCTAAAGTACTGACAACTAATTAACATAGGCTCCCTGACACAATTCCGTACCTAACTTTTAATAATAACCATTTTTGTGTAAAATTTTATAAGGATTATGTTTGCCTTTGACATTTTTGCCGTATCTTCTATAGTTTTCCCACAAGATTGAAAAAACAAAAAAATGGGACCTATTTCATGGTGAGAGGGGGTGAAGCGTCAGGTGGAGAGGGGGGGAGAGTTGTGGGTTTTCATCACTACACCCAAAGGTATAATGTAACACAAGTTTGAAAACTTTATTAATTAGTTTAGGTGAAAAACATAAAATGACTGAACTATTAAGCCTTTGGAAGTTCGCCGGCCCTGAAACGTGATCAGAAAAGTGCACAGGTCCCTCCTCCTCGCGAGAGATACCGTCAAGCATTCGCTGTCTTTCTTCCTCATACAACGGACAATCCCATAGCACATGATCTCTGTCCTCTTCAGCTGCTCCACATTCACACGCGCTGGACTCGCACAGCTTAAAGCTGTGGAGCTTGCTCCTAAAACACCCGTGCCCTGTCAAAATCTGCGACGTTTGATAGTCAGGCTCGACCCAACGCGATTTGAGTCGAGCCTGCCATGTAGCCGGCTGTACCATAATCGCAAGCTGTGTGGGGCGGGGACGTTTCGCGCTTAGCTAGGCGCGCTTAGGCAAGGCGTTGTTGCGGCATTGTGTGCTGTTGCTAATAGGGCAAGCGCTTCAAGTGCTTTTGGTTAGTAGAAGATACCCAATAATTTTTGGGTCACTGCAACGCAAGACATGGCAGAATTTAACCAAGGACTTTGCATCTGGGTAATGAGATGGTTTATACAGCATCCAGTGGCACCTTCACTCACTAGATGGATGCTGCAGTGACTGGAGTGTTTAGATAGATATAAGATAACCTATACCATCCTAACAGGTTATTCAGCCTAGCCCACAGACAAAATTCAAAAATATAAGTCAATGCGCGCGGAGCCAACCAAGCCGCGGGTTTCCTTACTGTTTGTGTTGGCAGAATGTAGCTTCTGTCAGAGACTCAGAGCAAAAGTTGTTAAGGATCAACACTAAACCTGGGACAAGCAGGTCCTGGCATCCTTATGAGGTAGGCAGGTAAATGAGGCAAAGATAATTTTGAAGTTCGAACATGAGGGAAATCGGTCAAGGGGTTGCTGAGATATGGGGTCGCCAGTTCACAGTTAGTAAATACATCTAAACTAAAACCAATAAGCCAAGATCTTGTCACAAACACCAACTTCCCACAAAACAATCAATTCAATCTAAGCCTGTCATACATCCTGTCTACGCAATGACAAAGGGAAACCGTCTCAGTCATACCGCGAAGTAATTGCAACAGAAGAACCACTGGACATTATTATCTTAGGCTTTCTTTAGAGGGATTCCGCACTGTATACCAAATCAAAATCCGAAAAATTTCGTTCCAAAGTACCTAGTTGTAGTACCTATAATTTATTTGACTGTTTTCGCCAGCGAACTGGAAAAACAGGCTTCGCAGTATACCCGAGTTCCTTCATCTCTCTGGAACAAAATACTGAATTACTGACGGACCGGAGCAACCGTACATGAGCAAAGTCGGTCGAGGGTTTGCCGAGATATAGGGTCGCGAGTTCACAGTTCGGGGCTAACCACTAGTAAGACGGTTTTCGCACTATACCAGATTTCTATCCGTCATCTAGGTATCTGTCAATATTCCGTTTCAAATTGAAAGACCTCTCCAATTTGGAACGGAATATTGACGAACCGAACCAACCGAGCTAACAATAGCATTATTTGTATCAACGCTCGATTGCGTCCGAACGGAATCCGACCTAGGTCCAAGAAGAGGAGTGGAGGTGGGATGGGAGTGGCTCGAAGCATTTCAACGCACGCGTCATCATTAGAGATTGGACTAGGTGTGTAAATCATCATCAGCCCACCGCTGCCCACTGCTGGCTATAGGCCTTTTTCCCCTCGCACCATCTCTCGCGGTCCCTCGCCATCCGCATCCATCGACCCTCTGCCGCCATAACGATGTCGTCCGACCATCGAGCTGCAGGTCTTCCTATCGAACGCCGTCCAACTCTTGGCCGCCACTCTGTCAATGCCCTTGTCCACCGGGCATTGACAGAGTAACTGGAGTGTAAAGCAATATCTGAATTCTTCTTCTTCTTCTTCGTTACGCTCTGTCAGAGCGGTCATGGTCCACGTTGTGTGTGTTGTGGCTGATGTTGCGCGCCTAACGATGCCACGCCATTTATCTCGGTCAGAGATTACCCGGGTGCATTCATACTGTGTTTTCCCCACAGTGGTATCTGTATTGTGACAGTGGCCTTGATTTGGTCAGTCCATCGCATCGGTGGGTTTTTCAAAGTTCTAGTGCCTTTCACCTTTCCCTGTATTACAATGCGCGAGTTGTTGTCTTGTCTGGATATGTGGCCAAATAATCTCAAGATATTACTTTGTTCAGTACTTGACAGACGCTGCTTGATGCCGAGTTAAGTATCTTATGTATGGATATCCAAATTAGATTCAGATCTGACGTACTGCGCAACCGCTCTGAACACGTCAATGCGACACTGTGTGTCCTTCTACGGACGGTTTCATACAAATCCTTGTCGTTGGTACTTCTACCGTAGTACTTCTGTAACCGAACCGACTCAGTCCGACGGTTCAGAGAATCAATCATCTCAGATTTGTCCTCACTGGAGACCTGTGACGTCACTCCGTGATGATGACGTCACGCGACCTCTGCGGACGTGGATTGGACAGGCCTCGGACAGCACTCGATCTGTGAACGGAATGTGAGCTTCGAGCGATTATGGACAGCAAGGCAGGAATTACCTTATTGTCTAACCTTAACCCTCATGGCAATCGCTTTCACATAATATCGTTTAAAAACAAGGGTCCCTTCAAAGGTGGAATTAATCGAGTTTTATATCACTATCGCTAACAAAACGAATGCGTCAATACGCCAAACAAATTAATTTTGAGATTTACCGACTCAATATTCTTTAAAAACAAGTCGGGATGACCATCAGAATCGCTTTAAATGACAGCTCGTGTCGAATTACTCACGCATTCAAGTTCAATCACATCTTTTACGTGCCAAATTGAAAGGCATCACGATAGATGTTGAAGTTAGATAATAACCGAAGGTTTGGGTGGAAATTATAACTCGATTATCGGAGAATTTCAGTAAGTAGCTCACTGCATTATGCTGGGTTTGGTCCACAACTTCACATAAGGCATGAACTGTCACTACATAACCAGATAAAATACTTAACCTGTAAGTGCGCCGCAAACTGAAAACGTTTAAGAATCCCTGAGCTAAGGCAAAGATAAAGGAGAAGATTGACTTCACACCACTACCATTACTTACTTTTGATCCATAAAACGACTCTATTATCATTTTGTTCTTTCAACTACCTTCCTATCAGAAACAGATGAGATGTGCGTCAGACTTGAAGTCCCGCTTTCGAATCCAACACAAAATACCCTCTCCAGCACTGGGCGAGCTAATAAGAGAGTGTATCGGAGAGTGTATCAGACGCTATCACATCGCATCGTGTGATGGCACGTTACACCCGGCGTTAGTTCATATTGTGCACATCAGCCGGGGGCATTATACAGCGCACGAGGCGGATTATTATTCTCCGCCGATGCTCTAGTGGAGGGCAAAGAGTACCTCGGGTTACTACGCCTATGGATGCGTTGTCTCTGAGAGACGGACGGCTCATCCAACTCGTGTAATTAAATGGAGGAACAAAAGGTTTATCTTTTTTTTCAAACTTGTAGCGACCCCTATCGGTCGCACAGGAAACTGCTACATACAGTTATGCAACTACTCTGCTCGCTCAGAGATGGGCGGTGGGTATATACCCAATCTACCCATTTGGGTATTTACCGGGTACATTGGGTATATACCCGGTAAATACCCGTATGCACCCATTTGCTGGGTATATACAATTTGTGACTTAAAATGAACAACAAAGTATGCCAATCAGTTCTAACCCATATTCCCTACGTAAAGTACGCCTTAGCAATTTTTCGTTGAACGTATATTTACTAAGTTATTACATTTTTTGTCATTTATTTGTATTTATAAGGCCATTTTCTCATACTTAACTTGGAATAACAATCGGTATATATAAAAAAAAGTACTTTGGAGGACTAATAAAATTGTTTCTCTTAAATAGCACTTCAATTTCAATTTTTTTTGAAAATCCTTCTAAATATTATTAAGATTGAACCAAAAGCTTCGAAAATAGATATTTGTATTGAAATAGTAGACAAGAAAAGTGTTCCTAGTGTTCCAACTTTCAATGGTAATTCATAAAATGTATTAACCGAGCCAGTTACCAACCAATCTCCTTGCTTTGTACAGTCAACCACACGCTAAGATACCCCTTTTTGTTCGATTGGCGCTCTAAATGCCGCGCGCGGTAACAGCTGCCATGGGGTATCCTAGAGTGTGGCCGACCGTACCACGTACACACGACAGCACGTCGGCCCTTACACACTAGCACTCTACTCGGTTACGTTACGGGCGAATTTACAAAAAAAGTGTACAATGTGACGTACAAACTCTTCGAACGAGTAGGTACTTCTCGCAAGAATGACGATAGTAGTCGAGCAACACCTTCGTATAGAGCAGGCGGGATTTTGACCGAACCGGGATTGCTGTGACGAAGTTGCACTAACTTCTAAGATCGAAGCAGGATTCCAAAAGAAACTCAAAACAGTGGCGGTGTTCGTAGATCTCAGCTCAGCATTTGACACTCTCTGGAACATGTCTGGAAACCGGGACTACCCTACAAGCTCATCCAAATTTTTAAATACAAACGCACGCATTGTCTTTTTGACGCCCTCCTTTCAAACGTCAAACTCTGAACAATGGTGTTATGCAGGCTGAGCCCTGTCGCCTACGCGATCAACAGCTACGTCAGTTACATACTAAAAGTCTCCGGGCGATCATTTATGACTGTAGCTGACGACATTGCCATCACAGCACAAGCTTCAACACTGGACAAAGCGAAAACACTGGTTCAGGAAGCCGTTGCAAAGTTCAAGCGCTATTTCTTCGACTGGGGACTTTAACCTAACTAACTGTGAGCTGCTCCTTTTACCTCCACAATAGGCAATCCAGTGAGTGAAGGTGTTAAACGCAGTTTCTGCGATGAGGCACGACCCGAACCCAAGCTATCTTGGTGTAACTCTGGACAGAACTCTCACTTTTAAAGCCCCCCTCCAGAAAGTAAATAAGATGGTATCAAGCAGATGCAACCTGATACGGAAACTGGCAGCGATAACATGGGGCTGCAAAACATGGGGTTACATTGCGCACATCAACACGAGCCCTTGTCCATAGTGCGGCCCGAGCCAGTGTAGGCCGGCCACCATACTGACCTGGTTGACGTTGAACTGAACAGTGCCATGAGGAACATATTTGGAACCGTCAGACCCACAAACACCAACTGGCTTGCCGTCATTTCCAATGTGTGTGTCATTTCCAATAAGATCAACAATATGCCACACCTGCCAATAACACCAAATATTGAGGCAACCCGCAGTGTTCTCCGCTTACCATCAAATATATCTTTCGCCATGCAGGCCCACGAACTCTTGCAGGATGACAGAACGCTGACGGAGAAATGGCGGGATGAGTGAACATTTGTGGACCTGCCTAATACGCACTCGCCCAAGAAAGCACTGGACTCAAATTAATAGATTCCAGGTCTCGAAGAGCTAAATGCACAAATGTAACTTTGGGTCGGACCAGAGTTGCGTGGGCGGTATCAGATGATGTCGATGTTTAGACCATGTTCAGACAAAGAACGAGACTGTCAAAATTAATCTGTGCTAAGTGAAATTTAACAGTCGTGTCCCGGTTCTTTTATGGCCACACCTGTAAGCGCCATCTATGAACTGTTTTTAATTTGTGCTTTGATAACGGCTCATAAGACCGAAATTATCTGACTTCATCATAGTACCGTTTCAGTTTAAATATCCATTTTGGACACTTGGATCCTAATCAATAAGAATTATTGTTTTTTTTTTGTTATATTCATATTTAAAACTATTTTATCAGTCATACAAATACTTTTTTTTTAATACCGGTTGTTAATCCTATAAAAGTATAAGACAATTTTCTTATGAATATTCGTTTCCATACGAAGAAATCACAAAACCTTGCATAACTTTTTAAATATACGTTCAACGAAAAATCACTAAGACGTACTTTACGTAGGGAACATTCATTAGAACTGATTGGCATACTTTGTTTTTAATTTTAACTATTTTCATTCTACTTGAAATCACAAATTGAATGTACCCAGCAAACGGGTGCATACGGGTATTTACCGGGTACATAACGGGTAAATACCCAGAGGTGGGTATATACCCGGGTACGTGCCCATCTCTCGCTACTAATCCTGCATCGCGCCAGAAAAATATCTTTCGTGGCATATACAACTTCCAACCATGGTCGGTTGGACCCAGCCGGGCCCCAAGCATGATCACCCGCTCATTGATAATGTTTTGGAACTGCCAACAGTTTTGGAAACCACAAGAGAAGAGACCAAGAGGCAAGACCAAAAAGCGTTGGATTGACTGCATCGAAGAAGACCTCAGAAAGGTGGGCAAATACACCAACTGGCGAAAAGAGGCAAGCGCCAGAGACAAATGGAAATCTACTGTGGTGCCAAAGGAAGTAAGTAAGTAAGTTTGGAATTGCAATTTGGCTATCAGCAACAGCTATAGGTTAGGTTATCGCATGAGGTAGTGGCCACCCCTGGTGTCAGAGTTTAACAGCTATAACAGTCTTGCTTGAAACAGTAGTAAAATCAATAGGCCTAAAGCCTGAGTGACATGGATATACAGGGTAATTTCTAAATAGCTTTATTCCTGAAACACGTCAACTAGGTAATACGGGTGGTATTCTAGAACGCTACTTAAACTCAGTTCAAACTAGAACGCTACTTAAACTCTGTTTAAACTTAGTTCAAACTAGAAGGCTCCTTGAACTCTGTTTAAACTCAGTTTAAGTAGAGTTTAGTAGTGTCGACTGTCGGTAAAACAGTGCATGTTTCGATTTGAATATCCCTCCCTTCATATCAAAACATGCACTGTTTTATCGACAGTCTGAACTCTGTTTAAACTGGGTTTAAGTAGCGTTCTAAAATACCACCCTAAATGTGATTTCCAACAACTTTTGTGCTACGGGTTTTCCGGGAGCTCCATAGTTTTTATTAATTGATTTTTTCTTATTCTTTAAAAATGTTGTGCTATTTTAGGGCTGTTTGTGCGGCGCACTTTCGTTCTCTCTACCGCCTTTCTAACCTCTCCTGCTCCTATTTGTTACCTCGCGCCGCAAAATTTTCCAAAACAATATTAATTTTTATATTAAAATAAAATTGCTCTTTCACCAAAGTAAAACAAAAGTTGGAAATCACATACACATTCAAAAATTGTCCTGTATAGGTACTTACCTAATGCCACGTCTACAATGAGCCCTCGCTAGCCGCCTACTCTTTGTAATCGGTTATGAATTTTTCATGGTGAGGCTGAGAGCCGTGTGGTTGCGGCGCGCCAGTGTTTTTGGACCAATACTGCTCTCAGAGACCTCCACGTACTGTTGTTGTGGACTCGTGTTGCTGACGGGGCATACGATCTTCTTCTTTAAGAGAATAGTAGCCCATCCACAAGTGCCGCCAATGAAAAAAAAAACATAATATCTTCTTTAAGGCGGTGGTGGTCTAGTGGGTAGAACAATGGACTCGGAAGCGAGAGACCCAGGTTCGATTCTCGGTACCTATGACTTTAATTTATTTCAAAGTTAGGTATATTTGTGAATTTGAAGTAGCAATACCACTCGCTGACTGTGAAGGAAAACATCGTGAGGAAACCTGAGCGTATGAGGCATTATACCTACCCTCAACGCAAAAATCGCCAACCCGCATTGAGCACGCGTGGTGATTAAGCTCGATCTCTCTCTCTGAGAGAAGGCCTTTGCCCAGCTAGTGGGACATGTAGGTACAATTGTACAGGCTACATCTTACTCTTACTTCTTTTTGGATGTATTTTTTGCTAAAAACGGGGCGTCAAATGATAATCCTTAGGCGTAACTATTTACGAACTTCATCATCATCATCATCATCAGCCCACCTCTGCCCACTTTTGGGTATAGGCCTTTTACCCCTCGCGCCACCTCTCACGGTCCCTCGCCATCCGCATCCATGGACCCTCCACCGACACAACGATTTCATCCGACCTTCGTCCTACTCTGGGCCTCAACTCTGTCACTGCCCTTGTCCATCGGGCATCCTCCCGTCTCGCCAGGAGTCCTGCCCATTTCCACGGGCACAAAAGAACTTATTGAACGAGCGAGCGAAGAGAGCTGGAACAATCCGGCGTTTGTATGTTTGTATGTATGAATGTTCGTTCGACGATAACTTGAGTTTTAGTCGGATCGTCTTGAAATTTAGTAGGCGGGTAAATGAGGCAAACAGAATTTTTAATTTCGAATATGAGCCAAACCGGTCGAGGGGTTGCTGAGATATGGGGTCGCGAATTCGAAGTTCGGGGCGAACCACTCCGCCAATGGAAAAAAATCATTTCTTCTTTTTGGATCCGTTTTTTGCCAAAAACTCTTCATTAGGTTATCGACGCGAGGCTTAACTTTTTTTAGGACCTAAGGTTTAGATTCCGATCCCAGAACCTACGAATAAAATCGCCAAAAGAGGTTGATTAAGAACTCCATACCGTGAATACGCCCCGCTCACACGGTCGGTTCGACGGCGGCGGCGATGTTTTCGTGTTTCTGCGCCCGTTGTCCTTTAATGAAGGTTTTAATTGTTGGTTTCGAACTACGCTGCGCTTTTGGGGCTTTCGCTCTACACTGCTTTTGGGGTTGGGGCTGAGTGCAAATACTTGAGCAGGGGCCTTAGCCTGTAACGCAGTGGTGCCAAAATAGGCTCCTGGTTGAAGGCTTCCATCACGATTTAACTAGTGGTTCACCCCGAACTTCGAACTCGCGACCCCATATCTCAGAACTTAAAAATTCTCATTGCCTCATTTACCCGCCTACCAAATTTCATGACGATCCGACTAAAACTCAAGTAATCGTCGAACGAAAATTCATACATACAAACATACATAAATACATACAAACGCCAGATTGTTCAAGTAGACTCGGAGAACTTCGCTCGCTCGTTCAATAATGCTGTCGGTCCTTTTAATATTTTGGTAGTAACGCGACGAAAATTCTGATTCTAACTCTAGAGGATAAGTTCTCTGGCTGTAGGAGAAAAACGAGGAAACCCCGGTTTCGTCTTTCTGCTGGGACGCCATTGACACGTCATTGCGTTACAGGCTAAGGCCCCTGGTATGACGTTACGACATACTGCGCCCAAATTGCGGTATGGCATGGAAAACGTACCTACTGCAAGTGTTCAATTCGCTATCAACTGATGAGTAGAATATGATCAAATAAAGTTATCTTTCTGTTCACGTCAACTCCCTCGGTTTAAAGCTGATCTTGTCCATTTGTCTTCCCATTATGATTGTCCTCACAATATTGCCGACAGTACCCATCGACTACTACATAAATATTTTAAGACCTTTTTGTAAGACTTTTTTCACTATGCGTGACTGTTGACAATTTTAATGTGGATACTGTTTCTCATGTCCAAAATTTTAGCTATCTTAGACGTGTGAATAGTGTCCAGAAGACTAAAGTTAGCGAGTTCGCTAGAGTTTAGCCACTTGCCGCGACTTCGTTCATACGGAACCAACCCGCAAATAATGGTCGCTTTGTTGTGCGGAAGTCTGAAAAGCGCGGGTTCGCGAAACGGGGTCGCGCGTTTGCGGATCCACTCGCCGTAGCATTACGCGCGCCCATTTGGACCCTGAAATAACCCCCAGCCTACCATCTTGCAGCAACTATCCGACGCCGCCTTACTTATGGAGTGCCGGAACGGCGCAGCCTCGTGTCAAGATACAATAATATGCTTATCGTGGTTCCACACCCGCCTAGCCTCGAACAATGGGGATTAGGGCACTGGCGGGCCTTTGTCGCTACCTATTTACCATCAGAGCGTCCACTCAGTAACCTCTTGTCTATGGGAAAGAAGTAGAGACGCTCAGCGCACTCACATAGGCGATTATAATATGTAAATAATTCGTTTGATGTACAATAAAGAATATTCTCTCTACAGGGTGTTAAAAGACCGCTAACAGACCCGAAAGCCACGCCTACTAGACACCAAAACAAAGTACTTTTTTGATAAATTACTTATTGCTGGGAAATTATTTTGGTTTTTTAGGTTATAATTTTGAAAAATATTTTATCACGCAATGGACGTGTAAGTCATATTGCGCAAGCGTAGGTATGAGTTCAAGTTACTTAAGCTTGAAGTGCCGATGTTTAGAATACATTGCGGGTTGCAATTTTAACGTCGTTTTTTGTAAGAAATATTCATAATTTTGATATGGCTTCTTGAAAAGATATGTTAAGAACTAGATACTGAATACATTTCTGCAAAAAAAAAGTTTTGAAAAGTCCCACTTTGATTTCCCAGGCATAGTTCCTTGGGAAAAAATGTTCCTTATGATGAGGACAACACGTGATTTCCCGCTTTGTTGGCGGTCTTTTAACACCCTGTATATCTCTCTCTCTCACAGAAGGATACCTGCATGGTGAGCACAATGGGGTCGTAAAGTTTATATGCAATGCCTGCGAGAATTGTGTTAGCAAAAAGTGACACGTTGCTAGTTCACAGTTAAGGGCGAATCGTTATCGATGAAGGCAAGCTGGAATGGAAGACCCAATACACAACAAGGTAAGTTTTCATCTTCTACAACGTGTTACAAAACATCCAAACTCTTTTTACAGGGTGTAAACTAGTGGTCAACAAGATGTCAAATCTATAAAAAAAATAAAAAAACAATTTTTATTTTATAACCTCAAAATTAAAAAAAAACATAACTTTTTTGTTTTTGGTATTAGCTCAAATTTTAAAATATGTTTGTGTGTGTAGGTGCATTTACATAGCTTTGAGTTGTTAAAACATTGTGAAAGTCAATGAAAACAATATTAAAAAAATACTTTTCTCCCGCCACAGCGTATATATTTTATTAATTTAAAAATCAACGGAACGTCATAGAGCAAAAAAAAAATTTAGGTTGTGATCCCTATCACCGAGTGCTATTACCCTGTAAAAAGAGTTAGGTACTTTTGTAACACCTTGTATACTTGTTACGGTCTTTTGCATCTTATGTAGAGCATTGAGTTAAGGTTCTTCGGTAATGTAGTGCCTTTGTGGCGCTCGATAGTGTTGTCACTTGATGATAAAACGTTCTTTTGCGCGAGGAAGGATGCTGCTTCTAGGAGGTTGGTTAGGCTTGCTTGAATTAGTCTATTTTTACCCCCGACCAAAAAAGAAGGGTGTTATAAGTGTGTGTGTGTGTGTATGTGTATTTCAAAGTTACGTACATTTGTGAATTTGTAGTAGCAATACCACTCGCTAACGGTGAAGAAGAACATCGTGAGGAAACCCGCGGCTCAGTTGGCTCCACACGTATTGACCTGTCTTTCCTGTGGGCTAGGTCGACTAAGCTGTCAGGATGGTATAGGTGCTTGGCAAGCCTACTCCATCTAAAACAATGTCCCAGGCACTGCAGCGCCGAGTGGTCTCTTCACCCATCTAGTGTGAGTGAAGGTGCCACTGGACGCTGTATAAATCATCTCATTACGTAGATGCAAAGGCCTTAGTGTGTGTGCGTGTGTGTGTGTATCTGCGTATCTGTTGGTAGCACCGTACGTATATCTTAAACGGGTGAACCTATTTAAACGCGGTTTTTTTTTTATTCTAAAGCAGAATCAAAATCGGTTCAACCGTTTATGAGATAATAATATGCTAATTTGAATCTAAATTTGTTGGTGTTTTTTTTTTTATTTAGTTGTTATGCCATATACCTCTCTACTAACGGAGTTTGGCTCAAAATACAGGGTGCAATCGAACTCAATAGCGTAACTATATGCTATAAGTAGGCGAAACAATATCGGCTGCTGCTAGTCTGGCTACGACTTCCTTCTTCTACCAGCACGCCTCTACCCCTTATTCTTGTCCATTATAACAACTTCAGTCATAAAAAACAGACATAAACTTCAGAAAAAGTCAGTACCTCTCACGACGAAGTAATGACATATGAAACACGCAGTCAATGTAGACATTAAATAAAACAGATTCACTTTATCGCTTCAGTATAATGTTTGTCAAAATCCAAGTTAATCAGTCTCTATGCAGCATCTAACGACAACCCCTCTCTTATTTGCATAGGATAGTAACCCAAAGAGGTGTCCTCTCCAAACAATGTTACGGATCAATAGCCTTTACTCCTTTAGTTTAGAGGTGAAAATACGTTGCAAGCTATAGTTTCCCATGGCTCACAGCAGTGGTTCGCAACCTGTGTTTTGAGATCATGTTGCACGGAGAATCTCAAGAAACCTAATTCCTTCAAAAAATACAAAAAAATAACTGTTAAATGTATCTACTATTACAATTGGAACGATTTGTGAACGTTCAACTATGTACCTACCTACTATGCTCTATAAATAATATCAATATGTAAAATAGCCGATTTGGCCATATTTTCAAACTACGTATTTACCATTTTGTGGGCCATGTCTCGTTATTTAAGACTGCAATTTTTTCTCCGATTACCAGTTACCAATAGTTATGTCTATGTATTACGGAACGTGACAGATCTGCCCTTTGCTTTTGACAACCGAAGTTTGAACCGTTTTGAAAAAAAATATATCTGCGTTTTACGCACGTCGGGTGGTTAAAATTCAACATTTTGATGACTGATGTTTATTACCGATAGTTTAATGGTCCGTGGTCCAAAAAGGATTGAGGAACTCTGGCTTAGGGTAAATGAAGATTCTTGTATCGGATCATTCTCGATCTTGTTGTGAAAAGGGTAATTTATTTCCATAAGGATAAGGGCGTCGTCGTATAAACAGAGGCATTACAGAGGTGTTGTTTAGGGTAAAACGTTTATCAGGTTTTAATCTGTACAGGGTTTAATATCAGGGAATAATGTTTATAGAGAAGTTTGAAAAGACTCGTGTTGAAAGCGTTACATTTCGCGGTTCACATGAACGCATGAACATGATCGCGCTATTGGCGAAGTTAAGCAATATCGGGCGCGGTCAGTCCATGAACGGATGACCGCTAATGGCGATAATATCTGAACGCTTTTGTACTTCGGAAGGCACGTTAAACCATAGGTCCCGGTTGTTGTTGATAATAAAAATCGTTAAACCATGGAGGCCCTTGGGCGGCCTTAAAACTCTGACATCACAGGGGTGGTCACTATCTCATACGATAACCTAACCTAACCTCGAGGAGATCCCTGATCCACACACCAACTCTACCAAAAACGTGCCACCTTAATCGCGCTGGGGGTCGCCTCCAGGAGATCCTGCCAGCTGCACTGTGGAGCATCAGGGCAGCTTAACACAATGGAAATAGTTATTTGTTATGCAAGAATGCAAAATTATTGTTTGCGGCGAGTGCTTGTATTGAATACCGAGCTAGCGAAGGTTTCTAAAATTGAGCCACGAGCGTAGCGAGTGGTTCAAAAAAAGAAACCTGAGCGGAGCGAGGTATTCAGAAGCACGAAACGCAAATAATATTGCATTCGTGCGAAACACAAAACTTTTCATCTCACAGAAGCGAGGAAATGACTTTGTTAGCCAAGCGTGACAAACAATAGACATAGACAGGTAGGTACCTACCGTAGAGGTTAGTGAAATGAGTTTCCTTCTTTTTTGCTTCTTCACAAAGGAGTATGTGGCGTTGCCAAGCAACCGGTTGTTGATTATAAATCGTGTCTTCTTGAAGTGTCATAAAATCAACAACCCGTTGCTAGGCAATGCTACAAGTTGAAGGAGTTCCTTTTTTTTTTATTAGGGCGTCGAGTTCAAATTTCAAAGCGAACAAAAATACAAAGCGGTTTAAAAAAGGATCTTCTACGATCGCATGTTTAAAGTAACAGCGTACTTTCCGAGCATGGGAGATGAAAAAGTTAATTTGTCACCTAGACGCAATTAAAGCCTGGCTTGAAGTGACAGGGGTGAAGTAAAGGGAGTGTGGGCTAGCCAAAATGCGATACAGTGTCACTGGACCCCTTGTCGTAAGCCTGTGAGGCCGCCGACCAGCATCTAGGTGGCTGTCAATTGAATAAAAGCCGGGTCTAGTCCGGCGGTCCTCCGCCCTGAGATATCGGGATCATCGACAATAATGCTCGAGTCACGCGCTCATCGATCACTTGAGATCCGGAGCTCAGAAGGTGTAGACACGACAGATACAGGCTTCTGAAAGAGTTACAGGTCCTCAGAAAGAGGGGCAAATACACCAACTGGCGAAGGATTGTAGCGCCAAAGGAAGAAGAAGAAGAGATACAGGCTTCTACAACTTATAATGATGGGAAATGTCATTGGCAAGAGACACGTCGGCTGGAGGGGGGAAACCTGGCTTAGATTTGTAACAAAAAAGTAAGATGTAGCCTGTACAATTGTACATGTCCCACTAGCTGGGCAAAGGCCTTCTCTCAGAGGGAGAGTTCGAGCTTAATCACCACGCGTGCTCAATGCGGATAAGCGATTTTTGCGTTGAGGGTATAATGCCTCATACGCTCAGGTTTCCTCACGATGTTTTCCTTCTCTGTCAGCGAGAGGTTTTGCTACTACAAATTCACAAACATACGTAACTTTGAAATAAATTAAAGTCATAGGTCCGAGCCCGCACCGGGAATCGAACCTGTGTCTCTCGATTCCGAGTCCATTGTTCTATCCGCTAGGCCACCACTGCTACGATTAGATTTGCATGATACAAAAAACATTGTTCATTTCAATAAGAGCCATTTTTCCGCAAGTAACCCGGTTTTGACTGTTGACGCAGGAGTGGATTTTTTAAAGAGGTGCGTTTATTCCAAATTCGCGCTGACTCCAGCGTTCCAACCTCCGCGGAACCATACTTCGCCGCACCATTATTTATTTGGCGGCATCATTTTTCACCGCCCGCCTCGCTAACGCGGTGCCCGCTGCGTCGCCCTGTACTTTCATATGATGTCCTAATTGGCCACATGTTAGGCGAATTGAGCGCACCAACATCAATGGGCTTTCTTTCGCTTGGCTATTTTGAAGGAAATGTGGAAATGTTGTCGTAGAAATGTGGGCAGGCAACAGATGAGATGGACCGACGACCTGGTCAAAGTCGCAGGAAAAGACTGGATGAGAAAATGAGAGCAATGGAGCAGACCTACACTCAGCATTGGGTGGCTATACTCCGTGCAATTTAAGTGGTTTTAAAGCCGAAGGTTTTTTGTTGCACTGGTGATTCTGAGCCAAATTACAAAATTTCATTCCAAAAAAAAATTCACTTCTCCATACAAATGGTGTCGATTGGCTATAGCCGTTTGTATTGGGAAGTGTTTTTTTTTTGCTCGTTTTGAAGTAAAATTTTGGAATTTGGCTCAGAATCACGAGTGCAACTAAATACCTTTGGCTTTAAAACCACTAAAATTCCACGGTGTAGGTTGAGGAAGAAGAAGATTTTGAATGAAGCTCCCAGGCATAGTTTAGAGAAGCTCATAATACAGGGTGTTGTTTTGGTCAGTGACACCCGACTGAGGGACGATAGTTTGAGTAATACTTAAAAGTAAAAATAAGTTTTTTTTTCAAAAACATTTTTGAGGGAAAAATTACCTTGTTCAAGTTGTTCTATAACAATCGCGACGTGTGGACACCCCCGCTTTCTCAAAGTGCACGCGCGATGTGGCGCCCGATTCGCCGCTAGCGTTAGTGTAATAGTAAGGGAGACCACGATTTAATTATTTTTGGGTATTTTTCACTGACATATTTTTTTTTTGCTTCAGTCCGATTCAGTTGTTCCCTCAATGCTGAGGATCGTGACCATCATTGAAGTTGGCAGAGAGTAGAGTTCTCCATTGCGCTCTATCACTCGCGATGTGGATCAGTTTGTGCAGGTGTTTTTGCGTGGCTTTGGTTATAATATCCGTCCATCTAGCGGGTGGATATTATTTTTGCTTCAGTATCATGTAAATAATCACCCCTGACTCGGGTATAACTTTACAAAACAACACCCAATATGTATTGGGCCAGGAGAATATTAAACGCGCCAGGGGACGGGCACCAACCAGATGGTCTGATACGATAAAGGCAGCCGCTGGAGAAAGCATTCATTGGGCTGTTCATATGACGGAAGACCGCTCCCAATGGAAGCGAGCAACTCAGCCATGAGGAATCTATTAAGAAGAATATTTTGAATGAAGATCCAATGACTAAGGGAAGAAAAAGGTCTTTTCCTAGTCTATTTTATGTCTGGTCATTAAAAACTTTTATTGCGCTAACAGCTTCATGCATCATAAAAAATATAGCTAGGAATCGTACAAAGAAAAACCCACATTAGGACACTCAGGACCGGTTTCTGAATTAACAATTTTACCAAGCAAATGTCACGCTCTTTTGTGAGAAATCTGCAGCGACAGGACGATACTTACATACGTATTTGCTTAGTGAATTTCTCAATTCAGAAACCGGCAGTCAGTAAAGTTTTGTAAGTTTGATCGCGAGTTCGTTGTGTGTGATACATAATGGGATGCTATTATCGAAAGATTGTGCCAATTAGGACGCCACCTCAGAACGATCCTGGTAGCGGGAACTCTAAAATATGTTTCGTTATAGGTGCAAGGGAGAGGTATCTTCTTCCCAGAAGAGAGAAACTTCAAACGCGTTTGATGTCTTGCCCGTTCTTCCATTTCCTCGTAGTATAATTGAATCGATAATTACAGGAGTGAAGTTTTGAAACTAACTTTTATGGAACGTTCCGTAGAACAAATCTTTGATGCGTCTAAATATTCACTAATGCTCTTTCTGCAATCACCGATTCAATTATGTGAGTTGTTTTACG